>CAMTDV010000001.1:78931315-81331315 GCA_947069175.1 Scalesia atractyloides | reverse complement strand
TGAGTGACTGATATGTCAACATGCCTATCCTCTGAGTGACATCGGAATCAACATGCTTATAATAAGCCTCTGAGTGATCCTTTGTGAAGTCCTAACTCTCATACGTGCCAACTATTGGACAAGCGAGTTCAATTTTGTAAAAATGTTAAAGTTGGATGATGGAGGGATTAAAAGTGTCAACATGATAATTTATACCTCTAAGTGACCTTTTAACGAACTGCGAGCTCGACAATGTCCGGGCATAATCCCGGGTATGCCAAGTATTGGCTACGGAGGGCTAAAAGTGCCAAAAAAGGGTTTAAAAAGGTTTTTAGAAGCTTTTTAAAGTTAAGGGGCTAAAGTGTCAAACTTTGAAACTGGCCAAGGGGCGGTCGCGGGCCGCGAGAGACTTGGCATGGGTCTCGCGGGGCGCGAGAAGGCCTCTGCTGCAGAAAGTTTTGCTTGGCTCCCAAACAAAACTCCAAAACCATTAAAATAGAAACCATGGCTTCCCAAACTGCTATGCCACGTTTTAGGACACTTGTAAGCTTCCTCTTACACCCCTAAACACCATGCTTCACCTCCTTTGAGTTCTCCAACTATAAATAGGTGATCAAGTTCATCATTCCAACTTGCACCTTTCTAAATCATACCTCTTCTCCCTCCTCTGGAAGTTCCTAGCTAAAAGGAGCATCCAACATAGTTCTTTTGCACCCTAGAAATCACTGGTAAGTGTTCCTTCATTGTGCATTTTCGTTTATAGGCTTTTATAGCCAAAAGTCAAGCATTTTCGGAAAACGCTTTGACTTTCGGTTAAGACCATTATGGTCCAGCCATTGTTCGAAATGAACATGGCTAAGTGATCGTTATAAGGTAGGTGTTAGTCCCTATAAAGGGCACCTCCTGAAGATCACGTTTGCTTGACCAATTGACGGGTCAAAGTTAAGTTATTAAAAAGTCAAACAGGCCATTTTTCAGAAAAATCATAAATTGATCATATATATGTTATGAAACCTGTTTTGACACTTAAACAAGTTAGTAATAATTATTTGAACATGTATGAACATGTTCGGCTCGTCAATTTCAGTTCTAGGGTCGGTTCGCAACTGAAAGTCGCAAAGTTTGACTTCTGCTTTGACTTTCAATTCTGACCCAATTTAGATTAGTTACCTACTGATTTAAAGTTGCATTATGATCATAATATAATGTAGAATAACCCTCTGAGGTTATATTACATGATCATAATCAGAATCCAAGTTTATGCGCAAGTTCCATAATTATGCCATCTTTGACCAAAATGCCCTTTTGTATAAAACAAGGTTTTTAATGGTAATAAAATTGAAAATGATTTTCTAATGATGTAATATATAATTAGGATTATTTGGAATGTTAAACCAAGTTATAAACTGAGTTTTCAAACAGGTCCTTAAACTATGTCGATAAATGACGATTTTAGTCCTTGTGGCTTATAAAATGGTTTAAATCAAATATTTTCAATGTAAATATTTTACCTACTGAAATGTTATATTATATAACATATCTAAGACATTTTAACCTGACCTTAATGTCAGTTTTCATTAAACATCATATAAAACGTCATTTTTACGACATAAGCGCCGTTACGGCGCATAGTATGGTTTTGAACCATATTATTGACCCAGACTTGATACCTACTGATTTTAAAACTTATTTAAACATATTTACAGTAGGTACATGTTATAAACTCAAAATCCCAAATAATTTATAAACTATGTGTAAAATGACCAAAATGCCCCTTCGGTGCATAGTTTGGTCATAAAAGGTAAAATACACATATAATTGGTATCCTACTGATATTATATCATAAATAAAGTATTTTTCAAGAATACTTATACTTATAACATTAAATTATATTCAAGTTCCTTTTATATGGTATGAAATTACCAAAATGCCCTTATGAGGCGTAGTTTCATTTTAAAACCTTAACGGGCATACAAGTTGATATCCTACTGATATTTTAACTTATTAAAATATAATGGCATATAAACTTGTCCATGACTTATCCGGTTACCCATTATCGCTTATAAGCAAACGGTTGATTACACGTAACTAGTTTACGGAATTTAACTGAAATGGGTTTAATCTTATCATTTGAATCTCAAAATCCAGAATGTTAATTTTTTACCCATATGCAAAGTACTTTTGGGTTTAAACTACATTCTATCCAATCATCATTTAATCAAGCGTTATACGTCTTGATCATGTACACTACTCGGTCTAAGTCTATGACTTAAATAAAGACCGATAGTATTTAATTGGTTAGCTTATACCATAATCCCGACTAGAGCCTTGCTGGTAAATGCTATCTGCACGTTAGTACTTTTGTATACGGCTGAGTTATTGAATTTTAAAAGAAGACTAGCTCAGGTAAATACTCTCGACTTATTTTCCTATACGGGCTTGGGATACGGTAAACTATTACCGCTTGGTCAGAAATGGGATCAATCGAATGCTGGATTGTGGCTAGTGAATCCGCATATTTTGTTTTAATCAGTTTTGTTTGCTAACTTAAACATCAGGGGTTAAGTTACTGTGTCCTGGATATCCTCGGCTCATTAGATTAGTTAATGGCCACAACCTTAGCGCGGGGTGTAGGCATACACCTGACAGACGCTCAAATGCAAATTACCCAAGACGTTGGGGATAACTCCTCTGTGAGTTCTAAGTGGTGTGTATTTAATCATGTCTCGGTCTCTGTACTGGGCCCTATATGTATGGACAAACATGTGAATCTGTTAACAAGGTTACAAAGTAACTTTCCCAAGTTATAAAAGATTTTGTGCGCTGTGCACTTAAAATCATTTTAAAAATGTTTTCAAAATGAGTCAGTTGGGTGTATTTACCAGCGAAAGCTGACGTATCGTCCAAAGACTAAACTGCAGGTACAATACGAAATAGGCCGGAAGCTACTCGGTAGTGAATAAGAGGATCTTGCGAATCCTTAGATCTGCCCTAAAGTCGGTTTTATATTCTTTCTTATATATTTTAGTGATCCCCCTGTGGATCCTCTATTACGAGCCTGTATATTATTTTATGTCGAACATTTGGTTTGTAATAGTAATTTTACTCCAAGACTTCCGTTGTGCCATGTTTAATTGACAATGATATTATCAACTGACGTCACGATACTCCCCACCCGGGCCCACCGGTGTATGATTCGGGTTGGAAATCCGGGGTATGACAACTTAGAACTCACAGAGGAGTTATCCCCAACGTCTTGGGTAATTTGCATTTGAGCGTCTGTCAGGTGTATGCCTACACCCCGCGCTAAGGTCGTGGCCATTAACTAATCTAATGAGCCGAGGATATCCAGGACACGGCAATTTAACCCTTGATGTTTAAGTTATCAAACAAAACTGATTAAAACAGAATACGCGGATTTAGTAGCCACAATCTGGCATTCGATTGATTCCATTTCTGACCAAGCGGTAATAATTTACCGTATCCCAAGCCCGTATAGGGAAACTAAGTCGAGAGTATTTACCTGAGCTAGTCTTCTTTTAAAATTCAATAACTCAGCCGTATACAAAAGTACTATCGTGCAGATAGCATTTACCGGCAAGGCTCTAGTCTGGATTATGGCATAAGCTAACCAATTAAATACTATCGGTCTTTATTTAAGTCATAGACTTAGACCGAGTAGTGTACATGATCAAAACGTATATCGCTTGATTAAACGATGGTTGGTTAGAATGTAGTTTAAACCCGACAAGTACTTTGACTTACATAATATGGGTAAACTAGAAACATTCTGGATCTTGAGATTAAAATGTTAAGGTTAAACCCGTTTCGGTTAAATTCCATAACTAGTTACGTATAATCAACCGTATGCTTATAAGCGATATTGGGTAACCGGATAAGTCATGGACAAGTTCTATATGCCATTATATTTTAATTAAGTTAAAATACCAGTAGGATATCAACTTATACGCCCGTTAAGGTTTTAAAACAAAATTATGCCTCATAAGGGCATTTTGGTAATTTCATACCATATAAAAGAAACTTGAATATAATTTAATGTTATAATTATAAGTATTCTGGAAAAATATTTTATTTATGATATACTATCAGTAGGATATCAATTATATGTGTGTTTTATCTTTTATGACCAACTATGCTTCGAAGGGGCATTTTGGTCATTTTACACATAGTTTATAAATTATTTGGGATTCTGAGTTTATAACATGTACCTACTGTAATATGTTAAATATGAGTTTTAAAATCAGTAGGTATCAAGTCTTGGTCAATAATATAGTTTAAAACCATACTATGTGCCGAAACAGCGCTTATGTCGTAATATGACGTCTTTATGCGATGTTCATAATGCAACTTTAGATCATGTAATATAACCTCAGAGGGTTATGCTACATTATATTATGATCATAATGCAACTTTAGATCAGTAGGTAACTAATCTAAATCAGGTAAGAATCAAAAGTCAAAGCAGAAGTCAAACTTCGCGACTTTCGGTTACGAACCGACCCTAGAACTGAAATTAACGAGCCGAACATGTTCTAATAATTTTTACTAACTTGTTTAAGTGTCAAAACAGGTTTCATAACATATATAAGATCAATTAATGATTTTTACGAAAAATGGCATGTTTGACTTTTTAATAACTTAACTTTGACTCGTCAATTGGTCTAGCAAACGTGATCTTCAGGAGGTGCCCTTTATAGGGATTAACACCTACCTTATTATAATCACTTAGCCATGTTCATTTCGAACAATGGCTAGACCATAGTGGTCTTAACCGAAAGTCAAAGCGTTTTCCGTAAAACGCTTGACTTTTGGCTATAGAAGCCTATAAACGAAAATGCACAAGGAAGGAACACTTACCAGTGATTCATACGGTGCAAAAGAACTATGTTGTCTCCTTTTAGCTAGGAACTTATAGAGGATGGAGAAGAGCGTGAATAAGAAAGGTGCAAGTTCAAATGGTGAACTTGATCACCTATTTATAGTTGGAGAACTAAAAGGAGGTGAAGCCAGGTGTTTAGGGGTGTAAGAGGGATCTTACAAGTGTCCCAGAACGTGGCATGGCTGATTACAAGTCCATAGTTTCGATTTAATGATTTTTGGAGCTTTGTTTGGAGGCCAAGACAAACTTTCTGCAACAGAGCCTCTCTCGCACCCAGCGAGAGACCCAGGCCAAGTCTCTCGCGGCCCGCGACCGCCATATGGCCAGTTTCAAGTTTTGACACTTTTAACCCCTTAACTTTATAAAGCATCTAAAAACCTTTTTAAACACTTTTTTGGCACTTTTAGCCCTCCGTAGCCAATACTTGGCATACCCGGGATTATGTCCGGACATTGTCGAGCTCTCGGTTCGTTAAAAGGTCACTCAGAGGTATAAATTAACATGTTGACACTTTTAATCCCTCCCTCATCCAACTTTCACATATTTACAAAATTGAACTCTCTCGTCTAATATTTGGCACGTATGAGAGTTAGGACTTCACAAAGGATCACTCAGAGACTTATTATAAGCATGTTGATTCTGATGTCACTCAGAGGCTGGGCATGTTGACATATCAGTCATTCAAAGGCCAAATTTCAAGCATGTTGACATATCAGTCACTCAGAGGCTAATGATTTAAGCATGTTGACATATCAGTCACTCAGAGGCTGTTATTTATGCATGTTGACATCGGACTGTCACTCAGAGGCTTAGTTTGAGCATGTTGACGCCTTTAGTTCTTATTGGTTTTTAACAGACTATATTTAAAATACAACACGTGTCACTATACGATTGGACACGATTTTACATGGTGTTACAATATGCATTTAGGGGTGTGATTTGACACGATGCGACCTAACATGTAAATGAAATGGTTGATTACAAGAAAACTTAAGACACAAAAGAGATATGATCATCAGGTTTTAGAGCATTCACAATGGATTTCCTATATTTATGTGAGTGGGATAATTATATTATAAGGAATAGTTATGAGTGGTTTTAGTGGTTGTGAGTGAAGAAGAGAGAAAATGTTATTCTTCATCTGTAAATATACAGGAATACTGATCACCCCTTATAAATTTTTTAATATTTTTGAAACTGGTTGTGTATGGAATAGAGAAAAAATGTAATACCAAAAGGTATAAAAATATTATTTAATTAAAAAGGATAGAGAAAAAATAATGATTTTTAATATAATTATATCGATAGTGATAAAGAATTCATTGTGAATGCATTATAATGTGAATGTTTTACATTTATTTGTACTTTTTCTGTAACTTTGTAATTTCAGAGTGTAATTATGCAAAAAAACATAAGATAAAATAAAATGGTGGTCAAGCATGTCATATTCGTATCAACACACGTGTTGTGTTAAGGTCTATTATGTCTAACATCATTGTCGGGTTAGACCTGCCAACCCAAGAACACGGGCCATTTAAAACCTCTGTGCGGGAAATTCCAAAAGACAAACCTTATCCATGTCAACATCATGCATAATTGCATTGATTACTTCATCATTGGTGATCTCGCCTTCATCACTTAACGCTTGAGAGAGTTCTTCTACCTCTATATAACCAGTTTGATTGTTATCAAAGAACTTGAAAGCTTTGTGTAGATGTTCGTCATTCGCCATTCTTTTAAGATGCAGAGTGACAACGACAAGCTCTCTGAGGTCCAAGGTCCCATCTCTATCAACATCAGCCTACAAAATGATGATTCCACTTTCAATTATCAAATGTCTTGGTTTAACCGGTGTGAACAAGATGATACCTACATATTCCATCAAATTTATTATATCATATAAATCAAGAATCATAAAAGTCTCAGTGACAGAAATCAATTAACCAACAAACAAACAATGTATCTCATACAAATCTTGAAAATAACAGGATTTGTATGATTTTCAAGTTGTTTTAGACGTTTAGCATGGGTTAAATTGAGGAAAAATTTGTGATTATCGTTGATTCATTGTATGTATTTCTTGATTTTAGAGTGTGCAACATTGGAACTTTGATGACCCAACCCGCCAAAAAAAATCTTGGTCATCTGAACACTAGAACATTGTGATTTGTGACACCGGTGAAAAATTTTAGGTCCACCACTGCTTGGGCATGCTTTTTAAAAGTAATTACTTGATATTGAGTTATCACTGTCACGTAATCATTTTTAATTTTAAGAGGTTGTAAAAGATAGTGTTTGGATGTGCTTCTCACCTTACGGCGTTATAGAATAAGTCTATAGAATGACAAGATGATAAATAGATCATAAGGCGTACCCTCAACGCTTGTTTCTTTAGCTTATTCATCACTGAAAACTATTTAAGCCTTAACTTAACAATATCACCTAATAGAACATTTGGAGCCTTCTTTGAGTTCAACCAGGGGTGTTCTTCTGCAATTGCAATATGCAAGTAAATTAGCCGGCCTGTTATTCAAGAAACATACTTTCAAACAGAACAGTGCCTATACGTTGTTACACTACGAAGAACTTGTTGAGCTGTAAGTCGGGACTTTGAATTATAGCTCAGACTTTATGCCATTAAGTAATGTGCGTATGTGTACTATAAATGGTGCATGAAATGACTTGGAAATCTACCCAAAGGGTTTATGCAGCGTAGAGGTTGCAGTAGTGACTATAGAATGATGTTTAACTCTCGAGTTAAGTAAGTTAAGTACGAGTTAGTGAGAATGAAATAGTAGATATATTGTGGTAATGGTAACCCTGATTTAATGGTTGCAATATGTGTATGTTCATAGTATAAATTCTTCATGTGTAATGAAAATATATAGAAGGTACACGATTAGTGGAATACATTGTTAAGCCTAGGATGAGTATTCATGTGACTAACGCAAGAAGGAAATATCAGTTATGGTAGTGAATAAGTGGAACTAATCGATTTATTTCGATTAGCAAACGAATGAATGCCCTTTTCCTAATCAGGAGGGTAGGAACGATATGTAAATGGATTTGAATTGTGCCCATGTGTGTGATAATAGAAAAAAAAAACATGGCCGCAAAATAATTCCATATGGAACCTTTTCTCAATATCTCCAAACATGCATTTGCATCCAGAGATGTTTTGGTGTGCCTATCCATATATGCGACCTTAATTAAAGGGTCATTATATATGTCAAGGGCCAAGGAACTTATCACATAAATATCTCATTTTAAAAATTATCTGAATATTTTAATATATTTTGAACAACAAATATGTATATAATAACAATTTGTAATTTGGTAGTGCATGTTTGTGTTGTATGCTATGCTTTATTTTTTTGCTTATTGATGGTGTGCATTTCTTTATGGTGTTGGACATTTGTTTGATTTATAAAGAGGGCATCCCTCCCTAATTAATGCTTTTCTCCATTTGGGCCTCCACATTCCTGTTCTCCGCCACTCCTTCGTTATCGTTCTCTGGACACCCAATCTCACGGTGATATGACTTTTTTGTTGATGTTTTTATGTGGTTTAGCCTCCGGTTAACCCTTGTACGGTTTCGTCTTTGTCTTCGATTTAATCTATGGTGAAACGCTGATTAACCCATTAGGGTTTTATGGTCGGTGTTAGTTTTCCGTGATGTCTCTGGTTATATTTTCATTGACTCACCAATAACCCTCTTGCGTCTTTGAATATTTTGTTCTGTTTAGTATATTTAATCAGTTGTTAATTCAATCAGATGTTTCTAATATCTATGGAATCTTTTCTGTTAGGAATGTTAGATATTGATGTCAGCCTTGATTGCAAACAGATGTTTGCACTTAATATAAATAGATCTCACAAGTTAGAGATCTATGTCATCACATCACATACTTTCTTTTGTGCGAACAGATTGTGAGTGATCAGGTTGGGGGAGTTTGTAGAATCATTCTTGTAATCTTTTGATTATAATAAGTAATTCAAGTTTGATAAACTTTCCACTCTTGTGTGCTCATTTATATCCACTGCAATTCATCTTTCCATTTTTCATTTATTGATATCAGATACTTCTTTTTAGTCATACACCAAAACACACAAATAAAAACTCTGATCCTAACACTTAACTTTGATTGTTGGTCTTTAGACAGCTATGGAGAATTTCCATGTTTTAGCATCTCAAAGTATTGTATATAATCTAAGGTTGGTTGAAAACTCCTTAACTGATTAATTGAATTCATTATTATAAAAGAAGGAAACCCATGATGTAGATAACATGGCTCCATTGTTTTTTAACACAACTAAGAATAATATGTTTGATATTTAGAAAATTTTGAGATACATTTGATCTGATTTATAAATAAAAAGCTAGAACTAATGATAAGTGTTAGATTAGAAAGAGGAAGCTGAGATCACGGACTACTCAATTTGTTTTATCTGTTTTGGGGTTTAAAGCGAATTTTGAAAAATAAGCATTTTTGTAAAAAAATATAACAATTCTTAATAAAAGTAAAAATATATATAAAAGATATTATCTTAGCAATGCCCATAAATTCTTAGACAAGAATAATACACAATGTGGAATATAAAGTTAAAGAAATACACAATGTGAATTTAAAGAAAATAGGGTGTGTGTTCAATCATTTCATCTTGTGCTAACGTTGGTTGTAAGCATGTGGTTTTAGCTTGTTTTCATCCTAACCTTAGATGATATTAAAAGAACATAGAATCAATTTTGCATTCTAAAATGCTAATAATGTAATAATAGACATTAAGACGTCAGAATGACTTAAATGGAAAAAAACACCAAAGAGTACCTACTTGTGTATTAGGATTGATGATCGATAATAGTCTCGAGTTCCTCAAATTGGGGATAATAGTTTCTACTTGTGAAGCATGAGACGAACATGAGAATGTGTACTGATTATCGAGAGCTAACTAAGCAAATGGTAAAGAGAAATGATTCACTCCTAAAAGTTTAAAACGTATTTGACCTAAAACAAGTTAAATTTCTTTTGCAAAGTCCGACTTACAAAGTTGTTATCAGAATTGAAATTAAATGATGATAATTAGGACTTGTTGTAAACGGATGATGTTAAATTGTGAAAAGTTATAATTAAATACAGTGATAATTATATTATAAGACAGTGAATAACTATATTAAAATAACCTCGAGCTCAAATTATTCAAATCGATAAACACCTTTATATTTGATCTCTATATAACACATATTAATGAGCATATCAGTGGAGTAACTAGCCAAAAAATTTAGAGGTATCTCAAATTTTTCTTTTTTGGGATTAGGTATCATTTGTATAAAAAGATAAAAATTTTACACTATGAAAGCGGAGTTGAAGGGTATTTTTACAATATGAATACAGAGTTGAGTGATTACCCTAACAATGTCCACTGGGTGTTTACGTAGCAAACTTTATATCATACATTTATCTTAGCACATAGCCTAAAAATTTGTGGATGCATATATTGTGCCGCACGTCCTGTGTCTCCTGTGTGTATACATGGTGCAAAAATATACATATTGTATAGCAAAATGAAAAGGAAAACTATTAAAATAAATGCAGCTTCCTAGTTCTTCGACGCGTAGATTACTTTGTGTTCACGTTTATCCATCATATATAATAAGGTAACCACTATGTTAAGGAAATAACGTGTCCCAAAATTCTTCCCCTATAAATATTCATTCAATCTTTTTTCTAATTCTCATACCTACCACATTCACAATATATCATATCCTCTAGAAAAAAATTGAAGAACGCCACCAGAGAAATATGCATCACCACCACCCGCCACCGCATCACCACCATCATCACCATACTCCTCACCACCACCACCATCCACCGCCTCACCACCACCATCCACCGTCTTCTCCTATCCAGCATCACCATTGCCATTCACCACCTTCTACAATTTATTACCATCCACCACCACAGGTACATCACCACCTACCACCACCAGCACATCACCACCACACTACACCACCCCCACCACATCCCCACCATCATCATCATCACCACCACAAATGTTGAAGCAGCAGCTGAAGATCTCAGATTTCTAGTACTACTTAAGTAATATGTAATGATTTTAGTGTTGATGTGTGGTGATTTATGTATCGACTTTGAAATTAAAAATGTAACAGTAACATGATTATATATCATGTATGATGTTACTAGGTCCGTTCCGCTTGAGGAGAATATTATTAGATAAATGATGTATTGTTGGCACCTACGCATATGATGTTACTAGGTCCGTTCCGCTTGATGGTAATTTTTATACTTAGTTTCTGTTTGTTACTCTTTTTTATCTATCTTGGCACCTACGCATATGGTGGCCTAGCATTGTATTGTTGACATATTTGAGATAAGATTTTCACCCGCCCAACAAACTCTACTCGTATATTTTACGTATAGCGTGTGATTGCCTTGCGTAACACCCCATAACAGCGTCACACTTGACACTTTATAGACCCTCCACCTATCATATTTGAAACAGGATGTACAATTATATTATGCGGTTTTAACAATTCTCTATGTATAAATGTGTTCCTCGCAATTCTCCACGTATAAATATGTTCCTTTCTTGATGAAACACCTATAATTACAATAGTGTGTCAAACATTGCCAAGTCTTTGTATGGTTATTGTATGTTGTATTTAGTTTTGATTCACAAAGTCATTGCACTTCTTCCAAACATGTGGATAGTGTGTCGAACACTTGTTGTATTTGGATTTGACACTCATTTATTGCAATGTCAAGCACTCAAACATATACAAAACAACGCTTCCAAACCTCAAAAACAACGTGTCAAACATTACAAGATTACTGAATTGTTGTAATTAATTTTTAATGCACATGCTTATAGTGATGCGTCAATCATATATGGTAGTGCGTCCAAATCTTAAGAATAGTGCGTCAAACATTGCAAGGTTAATGTGTGGTGTTGCAATTGGTATATTTGATCAACTTCAAATATTTACAATGATGCATCTAATTTTGCAAGATAGACATATCGTGGTAATAAGTTTTATGCACAAGTTTCATATCAATGAGCCTTCAGCGGCATATCCAACTTCTTAGGCTTAAAAAAGTGTGATACTTCATTTTGATAAATAGATATATAACGCCACGTCTAACATGTTACGATTAACGTCCAACTTTACGGGTTTGGTTCCTTGTCGTAACTTTGTACAGGTTTAGAGACGTGTGTCAATCCAATAACTTGATTTTTAGTTTTGACACTCAAATATGTCATGACTTAATTTTCTTAAGGATAGAAACACGAACACATAATGTATAAATATAAATACAAATGACAACAATAAATGATATTACAATTATTTTATAAGATGTTTACAAAACTGTTATAAAAAATATAAAAAATAACAAATCAAATAGACATATTTAACATAACCTTAATCAAAAGATAGAAAAGAAAATCAAACAAAATCATTGTTATCGTTGATTTATGAAACAAAATCAAACCGTAAATTTCACATCATCAAACTATGTGATAATTATAAAAAAATCAACAAAAAGGAAATCAAACATGTAAACATATAAGTTATACATATTAGACTCGGTTCAAATGAAAACCATCACGATTTGTGAGAACCATAAGAACTCATACTTCTAGTGCGAGTTAGGTCAATTTTTTTTGCAGAAACGTAGATGAAAATATTATAACACATCTGTAAAACAAAACAAAAACAATGTCGATCGGTAGTTTTGCCTAATGTAAGTTTTGTTTACGCGCTAGTGTAAATTTGTTACGAAGATAAATAATTTTTTAACACCTCATGTGTGAGTATGTGTATGCGGCATTTTTTTAAATTTTTTTCTTTTTCTTTTTTTTTTTTTGCTTAAACATGTGATTTTTTATGATTTTTGAGAAAAAAAAACAAAATTTTGAAAAAACTTTTTAAGTGGTCTAGTTCTTACATTTCTCACAACTTAAGTTGTTCTTATTTTAACTCATCCCATATATATTATATATGTATATTTAAAACACGTTTATTTTGATCTAATGGTTAGCATTTACTATGGATTCTTGGTCTTATGAATTCTTTATGGGTAGAATTTGATCATTGGGTCAACCTTATGTTTTCTTAGTCTTTTCATATATATATATATATAAAAGAATCTCATTTTCTTGTACGATTTGATTCTTTCGTAGGCCTAGTGCCAACACAATTTTATAGACTTTAGAAATGAACCTGTAACATCCTAAATCTACTAGGACTCACGTGTCACTTTTACAGATATCAAAACTAAAAACCAATCCAGAGCATTAACTAAAAAGATCCTAACTACATTTATTATATTACTTAAATAAATAAAAAATCGTGATCAGCAATTTCCTAACGCTTCTCAATGAAATCTCAGATCATCCCATATTACCTGTAAAACAAATAGGACAAACACAAAAAGAAAGCTACGGCTAAGCCAAAAATTGCTCAATAACAGAGAAATCAACAATACAAGTAACGCCATATCAGCGGGAGCAAAACACAACATAACAGATGGAGATTGAACTTAAACGTTTACTAACACGAGTACTGAAAGCAAATAGAGACACAAGACTGATACACAAACCGATCTGAAAATGTAACAAAACTGATACAGAAACAAAAGTCAGTCATACACATAACTGGTACCAAACCCAAGACAAAACCGATATAGAGATTAATACATCATTGACCATGATGACTAAAACATTTTATCTTGTATAAGCGGCCTTATTTTAAAATATCGTCTAAATAATCTAGTATCCATATAACAATAAAATCTTCAAACCTATCATTTGTAAAATGAAACGTCTGACCAAATAAAAAACATTTGACTATCGAATACTTGGAATAACGTTTAAAAATGCTATTTTTTTAAAGCAAGATACTTGGCAAAACTATTTTCTTATATTAAACGTTTGAATTTTATCACCATAAAATAGTTTATCATGTTTCATAACAAATCATTATTAGACAAAAAGAACTAATTTTCTAACTTTAAAAAATTCTACTTTAGAAATAGAATACTTTTAATAATCTGGATTTCAAAATGAAACACTTTCGACCATTCCATAGAACGATATGGGAGACAGAAACAAAAACAAATACCTAAGCTGAAACACTTTAAATACCATTTAAAATCCCAAAATACTTAAAAGAAAAGAATTGTCAAAACTATTATCTTCAAATAAATATTCAGATTCAAATCCATCTCTATTAAATAACCAAATATTATAAGTTGATTAAAATAATTATTTTTATAGCTTTGGAGGTTTATATCTAATAACCTAAATAATCTAGATAACCTGATTTTAAAAATATAGTAATTTAATCCTTACGAAAATTCTTAAACCGATCAGGAGAAATCTATACGAAACAAAGACAGATTAAGTGACATGTATAGAACATATATTAAATCAAATACTGAATACAGGTACTAGCGGATACAAACTAAACGTATAACACGGAATCTAAAGCCAAATCAAGACTGATACAGAGATGAAATTGATACTAAACATATCAGAACAGATACTAAACATACTCAGAAGCATTAACTCGATACATGATCGGAAGCGTAACCAGATGCGTACAAAACATATCAGACACATCATAACAGATACTAAACATATTCACATACAGAAACATATACTAACTTACACGACAGATGTATATTAACAGAACAAATGGTGTAACACAAAAGCACCTAGAGCTACAAAAAAACAGATTGGTACACAGGTAGCTACCCTATGTACCTATGAGACGGTGAGTGTGGCGTATACCCATTATTCCATCTCCAGACAACATACTCAAACTCAGAGCTAAGATCGATCTATACGTCTCTATGGGCCAAGGTGCTACACAAACACGAGCTAGAGACGTGTGAACTTTTATTACGCACTGTCAAGATAAGTGCCATGTCGTTGACGCCCAAACGGCAAGCCAGACATGCTCGGGTGACAGAGTACAAACACTAAGGCCTTATAAATAATCTATAGACAACTGAAAATAAAACTAACGGGAACATGCGACCATGAATACATGTCTGAGGTATTGTATGTTACAACATAATAATAATCAAACTCGATGATACCAGAGATAACAGACAATTGCAAAAACTAACAAGTATCAAAATAACATAATGAATACCGACCAACAAAATCTGTACTACAAAGTAACGTATACAAATTTATATTTATACTACAATGAAAAAGA
This sequence comes from Scalesia atractyloides, assembly GCA_947069175.1. Taxonomy (NCBI): domain Eukaryota; kingdom Viridiplantae; phylum Streptophyta; class Magnoliopsida; order Asterales; family Asteraceae; genus Scalesia; species Scalesia atractyloides. The sequence goes on along the minus strand of CAMTDV010000001.1, from coordinate 81,316,191 downwards.
AACAGAATCCGTACCTTAGTCTAGCCATGTAAACCAAAAGCAAACAGATTAAGTAGTCCATAACGAACGAACATGAAAGCCTATAATTTATTTTAGATGAATCAAAATTATGAGCTTTAGATGTTATTGTTCCCGCGACGAAAACTATTAGGATCATAATATAATTATTATATTAATACTTGTGTTAGATTTTAATATAATTATTATTATATCAGATGTTATTGTTCCCGCGACGAAAACTATTAGGATCATAATATAATTATTATATTAATACTTGTGTTAGATTTTAATATAATTATTGTTATATTAGAAGTTATGTTATTAACATCATATATTATTTTAAATCATTAGTTTCTAAACATCTGAATACAATCCATCTATATCTAGGAAAATTGTTCATTGATGGACTTCATGAAAACAGTTATAGTTCCTATATCTTATTATATTAATAAACTAGGTTAAAACCGCGTGTATTACACAGGTTGCATAAACATAAATTTAAATAATAAATAATATAAAAATGAATTTTAAAAAAAAGCCCGTATATTACACGTGTTGAATAAAATAAAATGTCATATGATAATACAAAGAGTCATTAAGATTTATCTTTTAAAAATTAACATTGATGTACTATTTATTTATTATCACATTTTACTTTTTTTTTTTTGCATAAATGTAATTTTATATAACAAAATAAAAAAATATCTTTAAAAAAACTCGTATATTGCATGCGTATTAAAATATAATGTAATACCTTAACACATACAGTCGTCAAGATTTATCTTTTAAAAATGAACTTTAATAATGTACTATTTACTTATTATAACATTTTACTTTGTTAAATATGTTTTCATAACTAATTTTTTTGTCTAAAATTATTATTATTATTTAATATTATCATAATAAAAATAAACGTTTATATTATTATCTAATTCTTTGTTTAAAATTTTATTATTATTATTATTATTATTATTATTATTATTATTATTATTATTATTATTATTATTATTAAAACTATTATTATTATAAAAATAAATGTTTATCCTTATCTAAATATCTATTCTTATCTAATGTTTTTGTTTTAACTTATTATTATATAATATGAGAGATAAATATTAAAATAAGGTAAGAAAACATCAAGAAATGACACGTGTCCAAAAAATTTTCATTTATTAATATAGAAAGAAACTTCTTTTGACTGTGAATCTCTGGTGCCTCTTTATCTTATTGTTTTAATTTCTTTTTCTTATTAAATAAGAGTTTAACTAAACATAATATAGATAAAAATAATAATTTTATTATCAAACTTTGAATTAATAATATCTTTATCTTATTTTTCAATTTATTCTTCCTATTAAACAATAATTTAACTAAATATGATAATAAGAATAATAAATTTTCTATCAAACATTGAATTAATAATAATAATATATAATTTCTATTTTCTCCATCTCCGTAGGAGAGAGAAGAGGTTTTTTTTTTAGAACCAGACAAATATATAAATTTTTATTCTCATTTAAATTAGATTTAGTTAAATTATTTTTAATACTATTATTATTTAATATTGAATAGGATACAAAATAAGAAAATTATATTAAATCACAAACTTCACGGATCTCTCTTATTTTATTTCTTTATTTTTTTTTTGTTTATTAATAATCATGTAATATTTCATTGGTTCTACCACGTGTATACACATGTTTCTAACCTAATAATTAAAAAAAATAAAATTTTAATAAATAAATAGTACATCGAATTTATCTTTTAGATGCATATCTTAACGACCGTATGTGTTAATCGATAATATTGCATTTATACAACTTGTGTAATATACGAGGTTAGTACTGCACGGTTCCACTCTGCAAGAACTCCAAATCATTCTCTTGAAGCTCATCCTCTTTATCATAAATGATCCGCTTGCCCTGAAATCACCTGGACCAATAGAATAATGAAATAGATTATATTTGACGAGAAGTGCAAAATCATATGAATACGATCCTTGTTGTGTATCTTGATTAATTGGATTGTTTCTTTGTGAATTCCCATACGAATGTTTTGTAGATGTGTCTCCGGGTATTCCTTAATCATTTCCTCTAAGAAGGGGAGTTCCTCTAATTCTATAAATTTTTCTAGAATACTCTTTTCTTCAATATCATTCAAAAAAGTTTCAGATTGCCTAGTATTCCACCAATTAATAACCAACGATTCCAGACTTTTTTGAAATAACAGAAGAAATCCACTAGGGCAAAAATACGATAGATACAAGATATAAAAGAGAAATGAATGCTTATCATTGTTAAATATTTAAATATAAATATTTTAGAAACGCAAATTCTTTTTCACAAAAATGAAAAGACTTTTTGTCACTCAAATAGGATAACAATACATACTTATCAGCTAAGCACTTCCTTTTTTATATGTATTTTCATATTTTGTTTAACCTGAGGTTAAGTAAACCTTCTACAGATCTATGCCCCATCTTATCTTTATCTGGATCATAAAAGGGTTTAGTTCCTTTTGCATGTAATTTAAACTCGAATTAGTTTGTGAAAACTTAAAATATGATTTCGAAAAGAATCATTCAAAATCAAAAAAGAAAGAGGAATTATGTTCTATCCAATATTAGACCTTGAAACAAAACCTTGTTGAACAAAAAAGAAGTATTCGAATACAAGGGATATGCTCTGGGACGGAAGGATTCAAACCTCCGAATAGCATGACCAAAACCCGTTGCCTTGCCACTTGGTTACGCCCCATTTCTATTTTTATTGGACACTAATACTAATAAAGAATAACATTGGTATTAAGTATTGTTTCTTTGAGAATTCATATACGAAGGTTTTGTAGATGTGTCTCCGAGTATTCCTTGATCATTTCCTCTAAGAAGAGAAGTTCCTTTAATTCTATGAATTTTTCTAGAATACTCTTTTCTTCAATATCATTCAAAAAAAGTTTCGGATTGCCTAGTATTCCACCAATTAGTAACCAACGATTCCATACTTTTTGAAATAAGAGAGAAATCTACCTGGGTAAAAAAACGATAGATACAAGATATAAAAGAGGAGTGAATGCTTTCTTTTTTGCTATTTTTTTATCTGTGAATTGTTAATGAACCCATCTCATTCGTCAACTCTATATAATCAAATATTTCTTATTTCTCTCACGCATCAATTCTATTACAAGTTATTGAACCTAATAAATTTGTTCACTATTTTTTGTTTGTGATTTCATGGTTAGGCCTTGATCCATGAATCTAGAAAAAAATACAAAAATAGACAAAAAATTTGAATGGATAAATAATCAAAAAATATTGTTTCCCTATAGTTAAATTTGAAGCACATGTCTCCTTTCGATGAACGAATGCCCCATAAACCACTTTAAATAATGAATATTTGAAGCACATGTCTCCTTTCGATGAATGAATGCCCCGAAAACCACTTTAAATAATGAATATGAATATTATTCAGATTTTGATATGAAAGAACTCTTTTTCTATCATTATATAAAAAACTCTAATATATTTTGAAAAATGTTAACTTACTATAAATAGTCAGGGATAAAATAGTTGAGGGAATTTTCTGAGAAATATTGTGAAAAATGAGTGGCAAAAAACGACAGAATTGGCTGGTTATCATTATAAGAGATCCCATTTTTTAATCATAAGGAGCACAAAAAGAAGCGTCGAAAAAATGACAAGATATGATCTATCTAATTGAGCCTCATAATTTGCCATTGGCTAGTTTTGAGCCATTGATTTTGGATGATCAATGGCCCAAAAAGTCGCGTAAGCTTCGTACAAGATTCATCTTTAGTACAGGAGTGCTCCTAGTGTATAATACAATAAAATAGAATATATTACAATAAAAAATAATAATAGATTAGTATATGATACAATACAATCCACATTGTAAAAGAGTAAGATACAATTGTAAAAGAGTACAGTACAATATGATATGGTACGATAAAGTACCATATTACCATATAGTATAATCGAATCAAGTAAATATAGTATAATACAATAAATATAGGATATGACAATATAATTCAATACAACTAGTTCTATACCCTGTGTGCGTTGCGGCACCCTAAACCAAATTGTCCTTGGTTTAATAACATGTAGGTTCTCGATGAAACGTGTGTGTGAAAACTGTTAAATATGGGTTAAAATTTCTGTGTCGTTCATCTTCTGTCCCCTGTTTTCAAGAAAAACGCGATTTGTCGTTGAGTGTAATAAAAAGAATTCGTATTTGTAGGTACTAACAGCATTTGATGTATGTGGCTGTGCAAAGATTGATAATTCTACTTTGATAATCTCAATAGAGCGTGTCAAAAATAATTACAACAGCAAAGCAAATTCAAAAAGTTCACATGAAGCTCAAACCTAAAATTGTATCCAAGAAGTTATAGTTATTAAAGGCAACCAACCTTCATCAGTTGGCTTTAAATGCAGCAAACTGGACTCAAGTGAAAGTTCAATTCTTTGAATGGAAGAATTATGAGAAAATGCTCATTGGACAACACCTAACCGTTTGACCCGTTCCCCCTCTAGCTAAACTTTTTGGTTAAACGCGTCAAAAAAAGTCATTTTTAGTCGAGTTGGGGTTGACTCGCTAACATTAGAAAGCTTCTATTAAGAAAATGATAATTACTTGCAACTTACCATGAAGTTATCTTAGTAAAATTCAAAAGAGTTACTTGCCAGAGGTGACAATGGGTCCAACAAATGCCATTACAAATAAGCTTGTCCTCGGTTTAATAACATGTAGGTTCTCGATGAAACGTTGGGGGTGAACCTATCCCTCCACGTAACGAATTTTAGAAAGGCACAAACAGTGCACCGCTTTTCGTACTGCATACCAGAGCATACCACGATCCAAGTGACTATGAGCCAAACCACTCCAGTTGATGCGTAAAACTGATTCATCCCAAAGGGGATAAATTATCAGTTTTCAAAGACGAATAGCTAAGTAGATCATAGAACTTGCAGACATAATCACAGCAGTGCTTCTCTTGTATCTTTGGTTAGGAATGTTTTACCGGCTGGTTCAGCCTTAACACCTGTGATCATAAAAAGATTTATCAGCCAAGCTAAGGCGTATATCCTCTGTGAACAGAAATCATAAACATAATAACTATTATCCAAAAACGATATACCGTATAAAAATTATTGTATGGCTGGTTTTTAGTTCGGAAAAGGAACGAAGTAATAATGTGTGAATATGTGACATTTAATTGTCCTTTGTATGTGAAACCACTATCTTAAGCAAATAGTCGATCATTTCAAGTTTTAGACATGTTGAGGCCAGGTTGATGGATTAAATTTATAATTTATAATTTCTTAATACTATTTTAAACAGGTTTTAGTGTTGAAAACTGGTTGATTAGGCCACCCAGCCCAAACCATTTAATAAACGGGTAAGTCATGTCAACTTGTGTACGACCTGAACCCGTTTAGTCCCAACCCAAACCCATTTATAGAGGCCCCGTGGCAATGAGTCGTGGCGGGTTGTTTCTCAAAACAGGTTGGTTGGTCAACCCGCAAACACTATCCACTTTAATTATTAAGACTACTAACGTGCAAAATATGAACCGTAATCCTAATTCTCACTTTTTAATTATCAAGACTATATGAAGTATATCGGGCATATTAAGGATGTTTGTAATATTCCTTATAGTAAAGCTTGTCCTTAGAAGAGAGTTATAACTTTCTTTTTAAATCCAGACGTTAATGAAAAATTAAACAAATAAAAATGATTTAAATTTTTGTTGATTTTGCATCACAGGGAACCAAGTGAAAACTAAAGATCTTTTGGAATACATAATTTGGTTAAAGACTTAATATGGCTTAATTATGATTTTAATCCACTAGGTTAAATTTTCTTTTTGCATCCCATAATCAAGGTTTTAAAAACCGGTTTATATTGGCCGGTTAAACTTGATGCTAGAAGCTTAATCGGCACGAATCATACCGGTAAACCGAGAGAATGACAAAGAAGTTGTACCGACGGATTGGGTCATACGGGTTAAAACCGGTATATTGATACCGAGCCAACTATTAAAATTTGAAATTTTAATCCTTTATTTATGAGCCAAAAAAGTTGGTGATTTACCTTCTTAGTAAAACCAAACACCCACAATCCACATCAAATTGGGTTAAACGATCATGAACTTGATTTATTTAAGGCTCCAATGGATTAACTTGATGAGGATGACGATGATAGTGAATTTGATTATTTTTTTATTATGGGTTAACTTTTGTAATTTTTTAATTACGGAATGATATAGTTTTAGATTATTTTTTGAGTTGAAATTGTATCTTATGGATTTAGAGGGTTGCTTAGTCAACCCAAACGCCCGATTCAATAGGTTGAATTGTTTCCAAGCCTAATCTGATACGCTATAAAAAACCGGGTTTTAAAGCATTGCCCATAATAACAAAATGAGTAAATTACAAGGTTTGCCCTTTACGTTAACACCCTTTTGCAGGCGGTGCCATTTGACGCAAAAGTTGACGAGTTTTGTCCACCAAAGCATGTTTCCTCATGGAATTTTGTTGTCCATTACCCACAGTTAATGGATCTCTGTCGGAAAGTTCTCTCATTTGTAGTGCGAAGACCAAGCGTATGGTCGCGCTCACTAGTAAGTAGGGCTAGGACCTGGTGGGGACCGGTTGTGTGCACCTTTAACAATGACGATGGTAATAAGGAAACAAGGCAAATCACCAATTCTTTGTTTTTTCTATGGGTCATTTCCTATTAATATGTTTCTTTGTTGAAGCTAGGGGTCTCTTTCGAAGCAGACGTATTCCTAGGAATAGAGGTAAAGTTTAACTACATCCTCTAGACCTTACCAATAGCTTTGCTATCAGTGGGGTGGGATTGTTTTCAAACAAAAAAAGTAGTAAACAAATTTATCTCATATAGTATTGATCTATAACAGCCATCCATTGCTTTTTATATTACCTACAATATCCAATATTTAGCTTCATGAAATCCAAATTACAGCCAAAGACACTACAATGGGACCTCATAACTAGCACCTTCAAGCTCTTCATAGCAACCTGCACCAACAACAATATTCATGTATGGCCCTAGTTAACCACCTTTACAACTCCATCCTATACATTTTCATTCACATCCATCCTAATTCTACAAAAAGATGAACCACCCCCACCCCCTCTATCCTAATACACAAATAGTACATTTCCATCTAATTTTACATTCATCTTTTGTGTGTTAAAGTAAAATTTTGAACTTATTTAACGCCCTCGCCCGCTAACTGTAACGAACCATCCTTCATCAACTTCATACTAAGATCGTTAAATCTTTCTCGGGAATATTGCCTTGATGCTTTTCGCCAATCTGTGCCCGTCTTCATCATTATGACGAATTCCTCATAACTGATACGCCCATCCTAGTAAAAATTAAAACAAGGTTAGTTAGAGCAGTGAACAAACAAAATAATGAGCATATGCATTTAGGGGTGTGAATCTATCATGATATCCGGGGGGGTTAGCCTATGCATTTAGGGGTGTGAATCTATCATGATATCCGGGGGGGTTTGTGTTTAGCCTAAATGACTTTGGGACTGTTTCTGGTCGAATGCGCAAACACATTTAAAAGAGTCATGTGCCGGGTTCAACCCGCCAACACACAAATACAAACCATAAAACATCTAATGCAATGTGGGAATTTCAAAGGACGAACCTTATCCATATTGACATCATGCATAAACGCATTGATTACTTCATCATTGATGATCTCGCCTTCATCGCTTAACACTTGACGGAGCTCTTCTACCTCTATATAACCAGTTCTATTGTTATCAAAGAACTCAAACGCTTTGTGTAGATGTTCATCGTTCGCCATTCTTTTAAGATGCAGAGTGACCGCAACAAACTCCCCACAGTCCAGGGTCCCGTCTCTATCAACATCAGCCTACAAAATCATGATTCCAGTTTCAGTTATAAAATGTCTTTGTTTAACAGATGTGAACAAAGATGATACTTACAGATTCCATCAAATTTTGAAGATCTGCATCGTTTACTTGATGACCGAGCTTTTGTAAACCGATTCTCAGTTCTTCAAGATTAATCTTTCCGTTGTTGTTGGTATCTATCATATGGAAATCCTGCCTTATTCCAGCCACTTCCTCTACTGATAAATGTTCAGCCACCACCTGTGTATAGCACCGTTGATAAGTTAACTAGGGACGGACCTATGTTACACGCTCCAGTCTCATGAACCTATGTATATTTGTATCCAAGATTCGAGTAACACTGTATATTTCTGAATGTGACACCTATAAGAAAGTTGGCTACTACTAGGGGTGCAAACGAGTTGAGCAGCTCGAGCTGCTCGAGATTGGCTCAAGAAAAAGCTCAAAATGAGCCGAGCCTTATCGAGCCCGAGCCGAGCTTTAGCCTAAAATACAGCTCGTTTATTTATTGAGCCTGAGCTTGAGCCTGGTATGTGAAGCTCGTCAGGCTCGTCCAGCCTTAGTGTAACATTAGTTTTTATTTATATTTAATAACATTTACCCCTTATTTTAAGTTGTCCAATAAACGAGTGAGCTGAGCTTATTTAAACTTGTTTACGAGCTGAGCCCAAACCTAAAAATAAGCTTGTTTAGTAAACGATCCCGAGCCCGAGCTTCACTTATCGAGCTCATGAGCCTAAACGAGCCTATTATTTGTATTATTTTTATTTAATATATTAATTAATAGATAATAAACCAGTCGAGCCTGGGCCGAGCTCTAGCTCTCATAAGTTAATCGAGGTCGAGCTCGAGCCTGGTCGTGCTCGGCTCATTTGCACCCCTAGCCACTACAATTTAACAAAAGAGTAGCCTTAGTCTACTGACCATTTACATATATCATTTTTATGAAATATATTTGAATGAAACAAAATTTACAAAAAACTTATATAGATGTTTTATAAGTTCTTATCAGTAATATAACTTCATGATTAATAACGTTATAAAATAATCCTGTATCATGACGGAATGATAAATGGATCATAAACCGTACCCTCAACGCTTGTTTCTTTAGCTTGTTCATCACTGAGAACTGCTTAAGCCTTGACTTAACAATATCACCCAATGGAACATTTGGAGCCTTCTTTGAGTTCAACCACGGGTGTTCTGCGATTGCAATACGCAAGTAAATTAGCCGGCCCGTTATTCAAGAAGCGTGCTGTCAAACAAAACAGTACCTATACAATGTTACATTACCAAGAACTTGTTGAGCTGTAAGCCGGGACTTTGGATCGGGTTCAAGCATTTTCTTAACAAGATCCTTCACGTTATCGGAAACTTTTGGGCCATGGGTCTCTTTTGAAATTAATAACGGAGCGAATGATTGCTTGTGCGACTCCTTGTTCAGTTTCTATCGAAAAAAAATACATTTTAAATCAAGGGATATTGAGGAACTTCATAATCATATTCTATAAATTTTGATACAACTAGAATGATAATCAGATCATCATTTTTTATACAAACACTAAAAATCGAATATCGTTTTTGGTAATAATCAGATAGTCATTTTCAAAACACAAATCCGAACACTCCTTAAGAGAGTAAAATTGTCAAGAACGATTAAAAAAGGGAAACATGCCTGCCCAAAAAGGCGGAACACCACAAATTAAAATGTAGAGAATAACTCCAGCACTCCATACATCAACCTCGGAGCCATAGTTGCGTTTTAGAACTTCTGGAGCCATATAATAAGGACTTCCCACTATCTCGCTAAAGATCTGCCCTGTATAAACCGAATTTATATGTAAATTTTGTAGATTATATAAATCCAATACCATTTCACAGTCTGTAAACATAGTTTATATACCCGGTTGAAAGAAAACCGAAAGCCCGAAATCAATGGCCTTCAGAGGAGCCGTTTCCTTCTTGTTTCCGAATAGAAAATTCTCCGGTTTTAAGTCCCGATGTATAACACCATGATTGTGACACATCTGTGATCAACAGAAACTAAAATCAACAAAAGGAAGTATTAAAATTTGCATAATTCAAATTTTGAACACTAGCGAGATTTTGTATTCATGTTCATTCGTTAATTTTAGGTAACAAACACAGACGAACGTTAATGAACACAAACCAACAAAAACAAGCGTTCATAAACAAAAATGAACATATATTAAAGATCGAATAAAATCAGCATCTTTCATTACAAACATTATGTAGATCCACCCATAATTTGAACATACTTTGACATAATCTTGATAAACATAATATTTATATAAAATATTTATTAAATATTTTATTAGTGAGAATTTTAAGTATTTAAATATTATACAAAAATTAAAAACCCTAATGAACTATCGAACACGAACGAACATAAACGAAAACGTTACCGAACGTTCACGAGCATAAAAAAGAACGCGACCTCTGTTCATGTTCGTTCATTTAACTAAACGAACGAAACTACTTGTTCGTGTTCATTCATATATTAAACGAACGAACACAAATGAACTTCCCGGCAAACGATCACAAACTGTTTACTGAACGTTCGGTTCGTTTGCAACCCGGCTATATACAACTAAACACTAATAATAAAACACTATAAACTATAATTAACATAAAGGAAGCAGACCTGCACAATTTCCACAATGGTCCTCATAATAGAAGCAGCAGCGCGTTCGGTGTAATGTCCTCTAGCCACAATCCGATCAAACAATTCTCCGCCTTCACATAACTCCATCACGATATGAACCGCATTATCATCCTCATAAGTGTCTCTTAACGTCACAATATTCGGATGTTTTGGCAAATGATTCATAATCTCAACTTCTCTTCTCACATCCTCAATATCCACTGCAGTTCTAAGTTTCTTTTTTTATATTGATTTGCAGCCGAACTTTTCACCTGTTTTTAAATCTGTACACAAATATGTTATTCCAAATTCACCCCTACCGAGCTCTTGACCAAGACTGTAGCCCTGTTTGATATCGTGTCCCGTAGGATCTTGTAATACAAAGAAACTTTCCCCACTGTTTGGAGATGTAAGGGTGTTAAAGTTAGCGAAAAAAGAACTCGGTTTGCAGTTTTTTCTTCTTTTCTTGTTCTTCTCCTTCCTCTTAGCAGGGGTAACACAGCAATTTCCATGATTTATAATAACCAAATCTTTAATTCTGGTTAGAAAAAAAAAGGTTTAATTAATTATAAAACACTTTACTATAGAAATTAAAAGTTAGAACCCAAGTTCAACAATGATTTAAAGAAAATAGAATATTCAAACTACTATAGAAATTTAAAGAAACAGGTTTAGAAAGATGATATGGAGCTGATCAGAGATGACAAATTCATACTTGGAGAAATATCAACAAGGGAGAATAGGTTAGAAAACTGTTTTACTTTAAAAGGACATAACTTTTGATGTTTTTGGTTATGGGCCCCTAAGTAACGGACAGAAACGTCTCAACTCTCAACAACCGGATTATGTGACAAACTGCCATAGGCGGTCTGCCCACCTGTCGGACCAGAACTCATCATTTGGAGCCCCGATTGTTTGTTGATGTTTTTTATTCATTTTCGGAAACTTTAAGAAGTATAATCTTTATATGATATTTGATAGAGATTCCGGTTTTATAAGTTATTTGGAAGAACTAGATTATTGGCAAGGCTCTATGCGTATTCATAGTATTCATAGACGTAAATTGGTTATTTGGGGACCATCTCAAGAAAATCTTCATCCCAACTTTTGAACTATTCCATTAAAAACCATTATTTTCTATAGCCTAATAATTTCAAGAAATATTGAAATTTCAGGAAGCCCTAATCAAACCCTAAAGACATGATTATATCACAGAAACATAATCAAACCCATGTCAGGATGCTGTAAACTTTTCCATATGTTCAAAAATATACATCTAATTGCATAACATAACCAATTCATAATCATAAAACAAAGCCTAATAAAGAGAGACAATGCAAACATACCTATCCGCAAAATTGTCGAAATTATCATTCGATTCAAGATCAATATAAATATCAGAAAAGGGTGAGTCAAAAGCTTTCATCAATGGCGATCAATGAAGGTTGTATATCATTCATTCAATTTGTGATGGATGATGATAGTGATGATGATGATGATATGAGAGAAATGGAGAGTCAAAAAGATCTTTTTCAGACTTTTTTCCCTCCAAACTCTCCTCTCCCCGTTTCTCTTTGTTTCTCTCCTGTCTGTTCTTTTGTTATGTAAAATTGTACCTTCAAATCAATGTATTTGGCCTTTATACTCGTTATAATAACCCACTATTTATTAGAAAAACTATTTTTAAAAAAGATAGCAAGGACGCTAAAAAAAGGTTATTATGCGTTTGATTTTTTTTTAAAGATTTGTTACTATGGTATAAACAAATAGTAATTTTCTATTAGTTGTGTTTATATTATCATAATGTGGCTACATTAGTTTGTATTTGACTTGTGTTTTATAACTTTTAAACTTGCATAGATCTCAAAACGTATGCGTAATTTTGTTAACGTGCAGAACCAGAATTTTCGACCAAGTAGTAATCTAACGACGACAATTTGAAGGTCAAAGAAAATTTGGTTGATCGGGTCAACGAATACTCGGACTCTAGTTCCTAAAAAACGCAAACGAACATCCACAGTTCCAAGGTACCTGACGACATCCATCGTTGTATGATTAATATTATAGCGAAGTCAAAAACGTTGCCATATCATTTTTCTTCTAACTATGAGTCCACAGAAAAGCACTAGATTTTAAAACATACAAAAACAAAGATCGTCAGCAGCCTTCGCACATTCGCGTTCGACCAAATTGAAAAATGAACCCAGTTTTTCTCTATCAGCTTCAAACACTCCAAAACATCACCATACACCTGTTTTTGGTAATCACGAGAACCCGTTACCCAAATGTCAAATAACTCACGGGCCCCACCAAATCATCAGCATACACCTTTTTCCTGTAACAACAATTCAAAATCAATCTTCCTGATGTTACAAGTCCAACAAATACTCATGTTGCAGTCAAAGAATTGAGTAAAATGCCATTTTCGTTGGGCTTGACCAGTTTTGCGACTTACGTCCAAAGGTTTGTTTTCCCACATATGGATCCAAAGGGTTCGGCATCTTGCCATTTTCATCCAGATATCAACTCCATCCATTTTTCTCCGTTAAATCAGGGGTATTTCCGTCTTTTTTGTTAACTTAAAAGGGCAATTCGGTCTTTTTTCACTTTCTGTATAAGCATTTAGCATAATGTACAACTATCCAAAAGACCAAATTGCCCTTTAAATTAACAAAAAAGATAAAAATACCCTGACTTAACGGGAAAAAAAAGAAGTTAACAAGCTGGAGAATATGGCATGATTTCAAATCTTTTGGATCCACATGCAAAAAAAACAAACCTTTGGACGAAAGTCGCAAAACTGGCCAAACCTCAGGGACAAAATGGCACTTTACTCCAAAGAATTTTAAGACCACTTACCATTTTGACATCATTGACCAGGCACAGATCAGTCAACGAACGATCCAACACACAATTTACATGCACAATAACACCATTCTTCGCATTTCCAACTTTACCATTGGTAATGTCGAGATACGCAGCTCCTTTAAACATCCATTTACTCCTTTCTAAACTGTAAAAATCATCAAACACTTCGCCACACAACACGCATACAACTTGGCTTTCATCTGCATTAACCATTGTCTCACCATCAACCTCCAACACACCCTCATTACTCGACCCGTTAACCCAATCCTCCCAGTTAAAGAACCACTTTCTTGACGAGTCAGCATCCGAATTTCTCAATGTATGCCATTCCATATGTTTATCAAACCGTCCTTGAAGTTTAAATCTTAGACCACATATGCTGCATTGATGCGGAAGATCGTCAATAAGGTCATTAATCACACCGGGATGAAACTCCCTGATGACATCAGCCCTAAATTCGAAACCGATAGGACACTTGATTTCTTCATTGGTGGTAGTTTTAGATACAGGATCGGATGGAGATAGATCACTGCTAGTAGACGACGTAGATATCAACGAAGAAGATACTGGGGGAATCTTAATCTTATCATCACTCGGACTCTGGTTCTTTGAATTATCGTCTGATGCGGAAATTAAGCCTTTGGCGACTAACGTACTCAAAAGACTTGACACGTTATTTGACGCAGTATTACCGACAGTTGAACTCGCTGTTGACGAAATCGGTTTGTTACCAAATATGCTGCTAACAGCAGCTAACAAGCTACTGGCATTAGTCGGGTGGACCAGTGGGCCCAGTGAGGTACTAATTGTCGAAACAGGATCCGATACGGATTCAGGTTGATAAGGCGGCAGAAACGGATCATCCTTTATCGGTAATTGAGGTGAAGGCAGGCGTAAATTATGAATCTTCGATTTTTGAGAGTTACTCGCTTGCGAAATCGGAGGTTTTATTTGGAAAGAATTCTGATGAGATTGACTAGAAATAGGAATCCCAATGTTCTTTTGACCTCGAAATCGATGTGCCTTATCATCTGAGTCTATTATATCTTGATCAGCTAAATCATACGGTAACCTAGGACGCTGACGTGGCGGTTGTTGACCAGATGGTGTTGCGGTTTTGGTTACCGGTCTTTCCGGGTCAAAATACAACCGCGGGTCTCTCTTTGAGCTATTAGACGAAGTGGGCTTCGTTGCAACCGAACTCACATCGTCCCACATGTACTCCTCTTCGTCTGAGTTCTTCCAGCTTCTACTGATTTCACCGGTTCCTTTATTCATAGACTGTAGTTTCACATCGGGAATTGCGGATCTCGAGGCCGAATAATTGTGCAATCCATGCTTTACGTTGAAAGAATTTCTTGCCAGCCTGGATATTGTCTCTGTACCGTGCTCTGCAACTCTTTCGCTTGATAAATCGGAACCGAAATCAAAATTATTATACGATGCACCACTGTTCTCATGAGTTAGATCGCTCTCCGCCTCTCGTTGTGCCTGTTGAATATTCCACAAAATTTGTAAATTATAATAATGCTGAAAAAACGCAATCCATGATTTTACTATCTTTAAAAAAACTTTTACATTGAATTTAAGGCGTGGATCAGCACGCGATCTCGGAAGATTGGTATTAACAGCCGTACGGTCTTGTCTGCCAGTATCTTCAAGTGAATTACTAATCAAATTTCGAGTTATGTCACCTGCTGTATCTTTTGCCTTCATGAGAATTTAAGAGATTAATATAAAAACAGAACGTAATGACTAAAAACGCAGATTTTTAGTGTGCTTACCCTTGTTGGATGTTGGAGTTTCTGTCTGGCTTCCAAATACTTTGGATTTACATGAATACTACGCGCAGGAGGACGTTGAGGCTGTGAGTCGGGTCTAGATGTGGTCAACCCTGAAGTTGACCCGTTCCCGGCTGACTGGAAACCGAGTTCTTTCTCTATCGATTGAAGCGTTTGAGGAGGAAATACTCCTTTCCAAGTCCCGAAAAGATGCCGCATACCGGAATGTACTGTAGAATCAACCTGTCTGTACGCCTTGCAGAAAACCTATACGACGAAAATATAAAAAACATCAATATAACTCGTTCATTGCTGGGTTTTAAAAAGCACGCCTAGGCGCGAAGCGCATCAAGGCGCAAGCCTTGGCGCCTTAGGTAGCCCGAGGCGTACCTTTTTACAAAAAGCCCCAAAAAAGAGCAAATTTTGGGTGGTTTTTCTGGCCTGAGGCGCGCGCCTCGTGTACATAAGGTGTTTTTATGCTGCTTTTAAGCATCAAACTGTTGTACAATAGGTTTTTGGCTTGTACATGTAGGCTGAATCATATATAGACCTTATTTATAGCTATATTTTGGATAAGTGGTTCTAAAAACCTATGGGATATATATATAAATTATATAATAACTTTGTGCCTCGGGTACGAAAGCCCACAGCTTTTGCGCTTTGTGCTTCGTGCCTCGGTTTTAGACCTCGTCGCTATTGTGTGCTTCTCGCTTTTTAAAACCAATGACTTCATCGTCAGATAAAGATATTGCATGATTTGAGATCTTACCTCGGGGAGTTTGGTGGAAAAGTGTTTAATGTAATCCCGCCCAATGTTTTTCACGATACTATCAAGAAGATACAGCGATGGCAACTTTTGATCACTCGGAACCTAAAGAATCATTGGATCAATAACATTATAATCAATGAAAACATCTTCAACTGTATACCCAACTCTTGAACAATAGTATTCTTTACAACTTTATAAATCAATAAACACATCTTCAACCGTATATTCAACTTTTGAACAATAAAGACAACAAATGCTGTTCCATACAACTTATTGGACCGGTTCAGCCAAAAGTATCAATTCAGTCAAACTAAGAAGTAAAGTTTACTACAAATGGATCATTCAAATGCACAGAACACACCGCAAATATGAAAATTCAACAGATACTCAAATTAAACATCCATTTAAAACATATCATCAGTAATTCTCAAGCAGATACACAACAAAACACCTAAATCTATACAACAATACTAACTGAAATCATCATTCATCATCACCTCAACAATAATATTGCATTGAAATCTATACAACAACAGACTATGGTAACTAAAATTCTAAAATTCATCACCTCAACAATATTATTGCAGATAGTAGCAGCAACAGCTTTAGCAGCCTGCAAATTCTCTCCAGCAATAATCGTCAAATTCGTAATAATCGGTTTGGAATTAAAAGTGAGCTCAGCCAAAGCAGTCCTATACTGACTCACAAGCTCCTGATGCTGCTGCTGCTTGATCTGCGACAACGACTGCGGCTGATAACCGTCTCCATCCCCTACCACCGCAGGCCGAAACCCTACCGCCTGCCTCTGAACAACCACAGACCTATTATCTCCACTCGGATTATATCCGCCACTGCGAATCACATTAACCGCGGGCTCTTCGGTTACTAATCTCGGTTTCTTCATCAAGCTAGGGTTTCCATTTCGAGCCGATCGATGATCGAACGATCTACCTCGAGAATTATTACTGTTACTGTTACTATTCATCATCTCCAGATTATGAAATCATACATGTATAATATGTGTATACAATAGACAATTTACATACATAGTGATTGTTTGTTACAACAGAAGAATTGAATTTAAAAATGAACAAATCGGAAACCCTAAGGCTAGCTACTAGATGTAATTACGTAAATCGGAAACCCTAACCCTAGGTATAGATAGATGTAATTACATGTGTATAGATCTGATGACGGAGAATATAAAGATTGGAAGATGAATAACCGATTGCAGGTGGTGGAATTGAAATGGTGAATTTGGTACAGTGATTTTGGTGACGAGATTGAAAAGTCGTCAGGTATGTATTGAGATTTAGAGCTGGTTCTTCTTGATGTATTTATCGTTGAGGATTTCACTAACTCACTGTGTGTGTGTGTTGGGTGTATTGAAAAGTCGTCAGGTATGTATTGAGATTTAGAGCTGGTTCTTCTTGATGTATTTATCGTTGAGGATTTCACTAACTCACTGTGTGTGTGTTGGGTGTAGAGATGGGCATAAAAACGGGTTCCTAACCCGAACCGGTAGAACCAAACTGGAACCGGTTTCAGTTCCTACCCGACATTAAGTAGAACCGGTTCCGGGTTCAAAATACCCGTTGGTTCCAACCCGGTTCCACA
This sequence comes from Scalesia atractyloides, assembly GCA_947069175.1. Lineage (NCBI taxonomy): Eukaryota > Viridiplantae > Streptophyta > Magnoliopsida > Asterales > Asteraceae > Scalesia > Scalesia atractyloides. Next base: position 81,298,553 of record CAMTDV010000001.1, on the reverse strand, counting down.
ATTTTACCATTTGAATCGGGTAGTAACCGGTTCCTACCCGTACCCGGTTCCTACCCGTACCCGGTTCCTACCGTTGGAACCGGTTCCTGACCGTTATAATGTTACCGTTGGAACCGGTTATAGCCGTTAAAATGTTACCGTTGGAACCGGTTCCTGACCGTTGGAACCGATTCTATATATATTGTTTAGAAATCTATTGTTTAGCACACAATTTCTCATATCTATTCTTCTTGTTACATTTCTTTCTTGTTCTTTTTCACATTCTAATCAACAAATGGCCTCAAAGAGTTCCAAAAACGCAAATTCCCAATCCGTTAACAATGTTCCTCAAGATCAATCGGTTCCATATGTGGTTGGAACATTGTCTCATAATCGCAGTAAGGAAGTTTGGAGCAATTGGGAGTTGGTCGAGATAAGTGACGACTCGCAAAAAGCTCAATGTAAACATTATGGATCGTTATTAGCCAAGGAATCAAACTCAACGTTAACGAAGCATATTAATAAGTATTGCAAAGTTTTAAAGGAATTGACATCCGGTCAAACTTTATGATCATTATTTTAAAAATATGGTGAAAAAAATCATACAAATTTGTTTGAGTCTCGGTCCACGGCCTCTAACGATGAAACAAGCGGGGATCCACTTATAACCATGTTGAATGTCGTTAGAGACGAGACCGCTAGACAACAAAGGGGTAGTGAACCAACAAGTGAACTTGGGGGATATAAAAAAAATCAGTATTCGCTTACTATGACCACCGAGGAGTATAGGAAATTTGATGTTTTGGCATGGTGGAAATCGAAAGAATCCGAATACCCGATTCTAGCCACCATGGCTCGTGATATACTAACGGTCCAAGCTTCCACGGTAGCTTCGGAAAGTGTGTTTTCTCTTAGTGGCAGGGTTTTGTCAATTAGAAGAACAAGACTAACTCCGGAATCGCTAGAGATGGCAATATGTTTAAAGGACCATTTGGATGCCGTTGATCGTGTTCAACATAAAACTAGTGTAGAAGATAAAGTTGAGTTAGAGTATAAAATTGTTGACGAAGAGGAGGACGAAGAAGTGGAGACTAACGATTCGGACGACGATTGTACCGAGGTACCCGCACCTAAGAGAAACTCATCGGAAAGTGTTGCACCTGCCGCTAGTAAACGATCAAAGAAATAAAATCTTACTAGAACCGGTTCTGAGTAATTTTTTATTTTTTTTTGTAACCGGTTAATTTTTTTTATATATTGTAACCGATTAATTTGTTTTTTAATTTTAACCGATTATTGTTACTATTTTTATTTATCAATGTAACTAATAATAAAAATCAAACATAACAAACACAATAGAAAGAAACATTATACAAACTTTATTAAAACACCAACGATAACATTTATAAGGAACCGGTAAGTAGGAAGGGGTTTATATAAAAAAAAACGCTTTTTTAATCAGGAACCGGTTCTGAACAGTAAAAGTCAGGTTTTTACTGTCAGGAACCGGTTCTTAACAGTAAAAGTCAGGTTTTTACTATCAGGAACCGGTTCCGCACCATACCCGGTTCCACACCATACCCGGTTCCATAATACATGTACCCGGTTCTACACGGTTCCATATTCTTGGGTGTGAACCCGGGTAGGAACCGGACCCGGTTCCACACCATATCCGGTTCCAATAACATCTTGGAACCGGTTCCGGGTAATAATAAAACCCGATTATGCCCATCTCTAGTTGGGTGAGTGTAGACCGTTGAGAAAAGGTTGAAGTTGAAGCCCGGTTTAAGTGGGCTTTGAGTCCAATGAAACTGGGCCGTACTTGTAGTTGTTGATATGATTATTTACATAACTAAGAGTAGGGATGGGCATAAAAACCGGTTCCGAACCCGAACCGGTAGAAGCGAACTGGACCCAGTTTCAGTTCCTGCCTGACATTAAGTAGAACCGGTTCCGGGTTCAAAATACTCGTTGGTTCCAACCCGGTTCCACAATTTTACCATTTGAATCGGGTCGTACCCGGTTCCTACCTGTACCCGGTTACTACCCGTACCCGGTTTCACTAGTACCAGGTTCCACCAGTACACGGTAATGCAGTTCCAGTAGGAACCGATTATAGCCATTATAATGTTACCGTTGGAACCGGTTAAAAGTCGTTATAATGTTACCGTTGGAACCGGTTCCCAGAAACATTTAATGAAAAATCTGACCGTTGGAACCGGTTCCTGACCGTTGGAACCGATTCTATATATAGTGTTTAGAAATCTATAGTTTAGCACACAATTTCTCATATCTATTCTTCTTATTACATTTCTTTCTTGTTCTTTTTCACATACTAATCAACAAATGGCCTCCAAGAGTTCCAAAAACGCAAATTCCCAATCCGTTAACAATGTTCCTCAAGATCAATCGGTTCCATATGTGGTTGGAACATTGTCTCATAATCGCAATAAGGAAGTTTGGAGCAATTAGGAGTTGGTCGAGATGAGTGACGGCTCGCAAAAAGCTCAATCTAAACATTGTGGATCGTTATTAGCCAAGGAATCAAACTCAACGTTAACGAAGCATATTAATAAGTATTGCAAAGCTTTAAAGGAAATGACATCCGGTCAAGTTCCACTATCCAAAGATGGTACCATTTTTCATTATGAGCAAAAATTAGCTTGCGATCGGATGACGAAGTTGGTGATACAAAAAGCGTTGCCGTTTGGACACTTCGAAGACCCCGATCTTACTAATCTTATTCGGGAGACGCTACAACCTCGCTATAAACATGTAAGTCGTCGCACTTTAAAACGATGTGTTGCACATATTATTAACTTAGTAGTGCAAACCGGTTTAAAAGATCAATTTGTATCGGATTTTATTATAGCATTTAGAGCTATACTCCAAGATGTTTTCAAAAGTGGAAAAGAAAGATATCAAGAATATAAAAACTTTGTAAAGATGTCAACCAAAAATTTATTGGACCGAATTGGGATATACCGACTTGTTGAAATTCAACTTGTCATATGTTTGAAATGGCTATAAAGCAAATGGGCACTTTAAAATCTTTTCATACAACTTTAAGTGATGAGTACCTAGTCGTCCCCTTTCCCGACACGGCTTGGAAAAATATTCATAACCTAACTACTTTTTTACAAGTTTTTAAAACTACAACGACTTTGATTTTCGGTGTTTATTATCCTACTAGTTCTAAAGTTGTGGACCAATTGTATGTGATAACAACTAATTTTAAAAAGTTTGAAAATTCTAGTGACATGTTAAGGAATATGATGAGACCAATGATTCAAAAATTTTAAAAATAATTTTTAGAATTACCACCCGTTTTTCTATGTGCCGCCGCTTTAAATCCAGCTTTAAACATACCGGGTGTTGAAGCTTTAATCGATGAAATTTATGACAAGTTGGATATGCATGAGGATGATCCAACTTTAAAAGCAAAAACAAAAAAATATTCAATGAGTGTATGGCCAAACTTTATGATCATTATTTTAAAAAATATGGTGAAAAAAATCATACAAATTTGTTAGTCTCGGTCCATGGCCTCTAACGATGAAACAAGCGGGGATCCACTTATAACCATGTTGAATGTCGTTAGAGACGAGACGGCTAGACAACAAAGGGGTAGTGAACCAACAAGTGAACTTGGGAGATATAAAAAAAATCAGTATTCGCTTACTATGACCACCGAGGAGTATAGGAAATTTGATGTTTTGGCATGGTGGAAATCGAAAGAATCCGAATACCCGATTCTAGCCACCATGGCCCGTGATATACTAACGGTCCAAGCTTCCACGGTAGCTTCGGAAAATGTGTTTTCTCTTAGTGGCAGGGTTTTGTCAATTAGAAGAACAAGACTAACTCCGGAATCGCTAGAGATGGCAATATGCTTAAAGGACCATTTGGATGTCGTTGATCGTGTTCAACATAAAACTAGTCTAGAAGATGAAGTTGAGTTAGAGCATAAAATTGTTGACGAAGAGGAGGACGAAGAAGTGGAGACTAACGATTCGGACGACGATTGTACCGAGGTACCCGCACCTAAGAGAAACTCATCGGAAAGTGTTGCACCTGCCGCTAGTAAACGATCAAAGAAATAAAATCTTACTGGAACCGGTTCTGAGTAATTTTTTATTTTTTTTTTTTGTAACCGGTTAGTGTTTTTTATATATTGTAACCGATTAATTTTTTTTTAATTTTAACCGATTATTGTTACTATTTTTATTTATCAATGTAACTAATAATAAAAATCAAACATAACAAACACAATAGAAAGAAACATTACACAAATTTTATTAAAAACACCAAACCAAACGGGTTACATCAAACATTTGAAGAACCGGTGCCGGAACCTTCTCCCGTCTCATTTTTCTTTGCCTTCGTCAATGGGCAATGCCGCTCAGTGTGTTTCTTAAGGGTTGAGTTGGCAGCGGCCTTCATAAATTTTCTACAATCTTTGCATCTAGCTATCTCGTGGTTGTCGGACATTAAACAGAGATCAAAATTCTTCCATATAGCAGGATTTCTTTTCGTCTTTAAGACCGTAACAACTTCATCGTTGCATGCCGTAGGTATTTGCAAGAACTTAGAAGTTGATTGATTTTGTAAGTTGATGATGGTGAGTGTTAATTTTTGAAATGGTAAGTAGGAAGGGGTTTATATACAATAAAAAACCGATTTTTTTAATAAGGAACCGGTTTCCAACGGTAACATTATGCGGAACCGGTTCCCAATAGTAAAATGGCAGGTTTGACTGTCAGGAACCGGTTCTGAATAGTAAAATGGCATGTTTGACTGTCAGGAACAGGTTCCCAATAGTAAATGGCAGGTTTGACTGTCAGGAACCGGTTCCCAATCCTGTCAAAAACCGGTTCCGCAACATACCCGGTTCCACACCATACCCGGTTCTACACGGTTCCATATTCTTGGGTGTGAACCCGGGTAGGAGCTGGACCCGGTTCCACACCATACCCGGTTCCAATGACATCCAAGCAGAACCGGGTACGGGTTGGAACCGGTTTCGGGTAATAATAAAACCCGATTATGCCCATCTCTAACTAAGAGAAGAGGTAAAAAAACCGGTACCCGGACCTCAGAAAAAGAAAATCAGGAATCGGTTATCGATTATTTTTATATACTCGGGTATTTTATACCTGTAATCAAACCTGACTCTATTCGTAAGATATGGATAGGGTGTACAGATCAAACCGGTAACCGAAAGCGTATTCGAATTATACCCAAAAATACCTGGAACCAGTTATACCATATACCAGACCCGATTGTACCCTATACCTGATGCTAGTTTTTTTAATACCCAATAAAGTACCCGGATTTTATAAGTATATTTTTATGTTTGCTTTACAACTTTTATATTTAAGTTTTTAAAAAATGCATATTATAAAGCATATAATTTGTACTTGAGTGAATTTATGTTATTGTAAGTTATTTTAAGTATTTTTACAAATTACAAACCAAATTTCATTTTTAAACGAAGTTATTTCTGTAAAATTATAAACTTATATTAAACCAGGTATTGATACTTGAACCCATACCCGGTTCTAATACTCGGTTATACCCGAACCCGATCATACCCTATCTAGATACATAGGGTATGGTTTTTCACCTACTCATACCTGAAACCTACTCGGTTTGCGATAATCGATCATACTCGGAACCTGGCATTAAAAAAACCTGATTTGTGCACCTCTAGCTAAAAGTATAAACTTTTAATGAGTTCGCTTGTATACGATACGGGTTGGATCGATTAAACGCAATTTAAAATAGGTTCGAAAATGGGTTTGCATCAAATAGTGTTCGAGCCAAACGAGACATTTTGAAAAATTTATTTTGGTTGGGGTTTAAACGAGATATTATCAAAATAAGATTGGTGTTAAATGTTAACTATGTTGTTTTAGAGAGGAAAAAAGTAACAAAATATGTTCAGCCACAAGATTTGCAATCTATGATAACTAGAGACGGTTGCAACGATGGTGGGTACAGTAATGACGACCAAGGTGTCGGTGATGGTGGTAGTGGAGGAGGGTGGTGACGGCGATGGTTTTGTAGCAGAGGGGGTTTCAATGATGATCGGGATGGCGAGGGAGGTGTTAGGGACGAGAAGGGAGCAGTAGTGGTAGAGAGGGTAGTAATGGTGGGCATGTTGTAAAAAGTCGTGGGAGCGGCGGTGATGGTGGAGGTAGCAACACAGAATGGTGGTGCTCGCCCATTGCACTCGTTTTAAGTAGGGGTATAAAGTAGTTGAGCCACTTAAGAGCCATTCAAGATGGATTTGCTAAAAGATCGAATCAAGCCAAGCATAAACAAGCTTGAACACGAGCTCGACCAGCTCTTAACCGAGTCTATTATACAATATTTTTCTGTATATTTACTTAATAATAATTAATATATACTAAATTATGATAAAATAACTAAAGAATGTTGTATAAAAAATGATTTTGAATATATATATATATATATATATATATATATATATATATATATATATATATATATATATGTATGTATGTATGTATATATATACATAATTAGTAGGTTATAAATAAGTCGAGAGCCGAGCTCAAACTTGAAAATTACTCGCATGCCGAGCTTGAACCCTAGAAATAGAGCTCAAAATGAGTTGAGCCCGAGCGCGAGCTCTTTTAAGTTAAACGAGCCAACTCAAGCTTAAAGAAGTTTGTGCTTAATTCTACTCGTCTACGCCTCTAAAGTTAGGTAGCAACTTTTAAAGTAAAATAACAAGGTTGGTCCATGTGTCATGTAAAACTTTATTTTTTTTTACAGATGTAGCTAATGAATATAACAGTTGAGCAAAATTTTGGGACCAGATGCTAAATTTCTCAAACACTAAGATTTAAAGGAAAATTTGGGACCATATGCTAAATTTCTCAAATACTAAGATTTAAAGGAAAACTTTGACTGATTAAATGGATTCTGTGTTTTGTAATAGTGGCTCGTTCTGACCCAAATTAGTTTATCTGAATCAACTAATTTGTAAAAAAAAAAAAGTTTCATGTAATATATATCTCAAAATCTAAAGTTCATTAGAAGTCGAAAAAAAAACTTTGACTTTTCACTTACACAAGGGCATAAGGCTAGTTGTAGTAGCTTCACACCCCTGGACCCTCAGCAGAAGACCGTGCCAAACACTTTCACCAAGCCCTTAAGTCCTTAACGGGCGTGAAGGAATGCAGAGAGGGAGAGAGAGAAAGGGGAAACAATGTTTTTTAATCAATACCATTGTCACATCTACCACCTCTTTAGTTAAAGAACTACACCCTTGTGAACTACTGAACATGTAGTTTAGTTAAAGCCTATATGGCAATGACTTTTGCACTTTCTAATTAACCCACAATACTTAGTGTAAGTATAGAGATGTTATACACCAAGTAAAATGGCTATTTTACTATTTTCAACAGAAAAGTCAATGTAGAGGATTCATCTTCTTCAATTTCCCATCTGCAGTCTGCAGAACAAGCCATAAGGCCAGTTCAACCCGCTTTAGTCCAGTTCAAGCCGATTTTTGTGTTGTTCTGGCAGGTTGAGGCCCGTTTTGCTGCCAGATCAGGCCAAGGTGCTCGCCTCACATTCGCCTTACGAAGAACATCATCTTGCGTGTGTTCGAGACGCCTAGGCCTCGCCTACAAGGCGCTAGCCTTAGACAACATAGTGAATATTAACTTTTAAAGAAATATTAACCCAAATTTCACACCTAATATATTGTACTACAAGCTATCTAACAATCATTTTATAACCTTCAAATAATATTGTTGAATCACACTTAGGCCCACAGTTTTTCTTCTTGCAAGAACACTGCCAGTTTTAATCAAATGAAAATGGCTGCCCAACTTAATTCTCATGTTCCAAAACTAAAAAACAAACATACAATTAGTAAACGTATGGCAGAATCCTCCATGGGACAGCCTGCCGGTATTTCACCCAAACGTCTTTGTATTTCTCCGCACATCGAGCTTCGTCTCTTCTCTCGCGCCAGATCAGCAGAATCAGAAGATATATCGGATAAAAATATGGAACCGGAGAACTGCATTCATATCGTTCATATTTAAAAAGATTAGTTGCTTGTTGACTTTCAAAGTCAAACATAGTGTGTTTGAAACTTTTCAAAACTTAGCATCCTTTCAGAAAATGAACATAAAAATAACTTATTTACATTATGATCATAGTTGTTAACAGCGAATAGCGATAAATAGCGGTACACTAGAAAAAAATTATAAATTTTTATATATATATATTATATCAAAATACCCTGGTATACACGCTATTTTACATGTATATTTAACAAAAACCTTAAATCCAGCTATTTTATAGCTATATTTAATTGCTATTTATATTTAAAAAATCTAAAAAATAAAATGCTGATATTTATGACTACAGACCCTATAGCGACCTTCGACCTATACGGTACGCTATTTACTATAGCGACCATAGCTATCGCTAGTGACAACTATGATTATGATGTTATAGGAATTAGTGAAATATCACAATTCTTCAAACGTTTAGGAAAAATTAATAGTTGCGTGAAATTTAGAAAAAAATGACCTTATTCCGCAGGGTAAGCTGAAGGATAGTGCCAGTAACAAATCTCCAAGGTAATTACAGTGCCTTGCTATACCCCTTCATACATAAGGAAAAAAAACATTATAGTTATGCATATTAGAAACTAAAAGAAAAAAATTATTAGAAAGAAAAATATAACATTACCAATAGCCAGAAACAAGTAATTTTCCTGCGATAACTTTCGGGGTTGACCCCAAATTAGTGCTTTGGGATTTTTCTTAAAATCATGTTTTTGCTTGTTAGCACCTCTAAAGACAAGATACCTACAATAAGTAGAAATCAAATTGAAACGTTAAGCAGGTAGAATTGAGTCAAAATTGAATTTTATATTGTAAAACATATTAATTACCCTATCAGAAATACAAAGCAATTTGCAACGATTGCAGCGGTTGGTAAGTCCACATTATTACTCAAAAGCCACCAACCCTAATCACAAAATACAAAATAAAAAAACTTTGACTTTCAGGGTCAAACCAAATTCTTTACTTATTGCAATGATATCTTGTAATATGTTACCTGGATGCTAAAGGTGAAGGGAATCCACACCAAATCTCCAAATACCAGCATGAACCCCAATCTCTCTGCAATTATATCCCATCTAAAAATATATATGTAATTTAAGAATTAGGAGAATATAAACGTAGTAAGGAAATCACGCAAATATATAATTTAAACACTCTTAAGATGTGTTGAGTAATTTAAACAAGAACGAAATAATTATGACATGTGCACCAAGCATTACGAAATACAAGATCAATTCAATAAATATTTTAAAACATGCATTTTTAAGATGTGTTCACTATTCAGTAATTTAAACACTCTATTAAATGTATACATAGAGAGAGATATTTTCAACTTCCACTCCGAAAATCCAACTTTTGCATTTGGAAATGCTCTTAATAGATTGTCAGCTTCGTGACAAGAGAAATAAATCCAAAGACTATCTGAAGTCTGAACTTCATGTTTGTTTCTTTGTGGACACTTATATTCGAACAAAGGGAGTAAAACGAATAATAATCATGCATCATGTGACAAAAATAACTAAGTCGATGAAGTAGTTTCAACAGGAAAAGTCAACTTACGTAGATGTCATGTATTCCTCGTAGAAGAAGTAATCCATAATGTAGATCTGACATGGTAAACATCAAACAGGTCAAGATGATATTGTGGTTTAATTAACTTTAGTATTGGTTGAGTAAACCTGAAATACGTTTTGTCCGCTTCTTATAAATAAATAATATGTTAAAATAGTTACAAAAACGACATTATTACACCAATAAACTAACTTCTTGAATGAGTAAATGAAGCGTATTTATGCATTTTTTAGCAACTTTCTACCCATTTAACGAGTCTCATTTCCGCATCAGATTACATCCATTTGACACGTTTGAGATAAAGCACAACCCAAATCATAACAATGATAATGAAAACTAATTACCAAACAAAACAGCTGGTAGAGGATCATTGATCGGCTCAAGTTAGCATCTTGGATAGATTTTGCAAGCACGGAAAGATTGATAAGAAGCCATCCCATCATTCCAGCTCTCACGAAGAAAAATCTACACAAGAAAAGTGTTAGAAGTCATAACATACTAAACCGTAAGACCACAATATGATATACTTCAGCAATATCGTAAACACTGAATCATACAAATAAGTAGAACCATGGTTCATGTATTTAGGAAAAGATTGACAATAGTCCGAGTTGTAACTTCATAAAAAGTTGTATAGTATGTTTACAAAGAAAACTGAGCTGGTAAATTAAGTCAAAGGTAAGAAATTTACATACTTGAGGTCAACGCCCAAGAAGTTAGGATTTAGCTGTATCCCAAACCACCTGTTTTTTTTTTCAAAACTTAGTGAGCTATACAACTCATGCATAAATAAATAAATAAAAACAAGAAGAGAAAATACAAGTCATCAATTATGTTTCCAGTGACGTGAGGCTTCAAAGATGCACTCCGGTCTTTAGATTTACAGCCAGCCACATAAAGTAACAACGTAACCTGCCATTTATATAATCATGACATAGTAAAAAACGACGCTCACTGCAGTCTGGAGAACTAAAGATATTGAAGCATATTACTTGTTGGAACTTACAATAACACTGAAGATAAAAGTCGTAGCTAAAAGCTCAAGCCCTCGGTCTGATATTGCCTGCAGAATTCATATGTTACACATTATTGTGAATGTATAATATTATTCCAATGCAACCAAAATGAAAAAGCTAACTATAATCTAATAGATCCAAGGCATGCTTATATGTGAACATTTCAAAGAAAAACAAAAGGTTAGCGGAAATTCTTTAAAAAATAATACATGCAGCATATTCGGATGGCTTAATTTTTATACAAACATTTGTGATCCACTTTCAGAAGAACATACGGTAAGTGACACAAGATCCATCCAAGCTCCAACCAAAAGCAGTCCAACCAGCAAAAGAAGTGATATCAGTCCTGAAAAAAAATGAATGCCGTATCATATCTTTGTCAAAAACATAAGAACTAACTACATAGGGTACTTTTAAGCATAAATGCACTCAATCAGGCAATACCCATATGAGCTTTTGTGATAGGACTTTGATTTTGATTACATCATTCAACTTCAAAAATCAAAGCATAATCCAATAGTTTAAATAGAACCGTTATACCAATGATATTCTTCCTTCCACAAAACAGTTGACAGTTTCAATGTTTGATACTGACGGTTTGACCAACGACACTCCTAACTTACACTTTCGTTGCCAAGGGTAATCCGTTATCCGTCACATCATAATCATAGTTTTTTTTTCCACTCAATCTCGCTCACAAGGATGGTTTACCAACAACATGAGGAAACATAGTGTATGTGTGAACGAAATTGAGTAGAAATCACGTTTAAATCGATTGTAAATTTATGACGCTTATGCTTTTTTGATTGCTCTTGACAACAGAAGTAAAAGCTAGGAGTGTCCTTGGTTTTAAAAAACGAGAAGTGCACCAAAGCGAAAAGGTCTAAAATCGAGGTGTGAAGCGCCAAGCTCACCGCTTTTCACACTCGAGGCGTAAATAATTATATAATTTTTATATAATTCCTACAGGTTTCTAGCATCATTACCCAATATTTAGAGACACATACGCTTTATATATGTTTTACTATCAGGGGAGGCTCTAAGGAGGGGCAATGTGGGCGCTCGTCCGGGGCACGCTTTCTTCAAGGGGCACAAAAAATTCAAAAATTACTGATTATATATAGATGCGAATGATCGTTTGGTAAAACTTAGACGATTTTCTTGTCAATCTAACGTGTTCAAAGTGAAAAAGAAATATAAAAATATGATAAGTTGATTCTTGATTTACAGTGACATATATGATAGGTTGATTCTCGGTTAGCTATTAGCCTATTACGGTATGTCATACACTCATTCTAATACCATAATTTTGCTAATTTCTATGTTTATTTCTATAACTTTATTGGTCGTTTAAAAAAAATTAGTTTACATTATTTAACTTGTTAACGCCTTGGGTAAGGGGCATGTTGTTTTTTGGCTCGGCCGGGGCACCTAAATCCTCGGGACCACCTCTGTTTACTATGTTGTTAATGGTGAATGGCAACAAATAGCATAAGGTACCTATATGCTACATAGCGAATAGCGATACACTAGAAAAAAATTAAAAAGAATTTATATGTATATTATATCAAAGTACCCTGATATATACGCTATTTTACATGTATATTTAACAAAAACCTAAAACTCCAGCTATTTTTTAGCTATATTTAGTTGCTATTTATATTAAAAAAAATTAAAGGCCGCTATCTATCGCTACAGACCATATAGCGAGCATGAACCCATATGCCACGCTATTCGCTAGAGCGACCGTAGAGATCGCTATTGACAGCTATGCATATATGTACAACCTGAAAAGCATGTTGTACAACACTTCCACCAGTATATCATTACACCCACTTGAGAAATGAGTGTGAACACTTAAGTTTTCACTTTTTCAGTAATACATAACACTTACCCAACAGCTTAACTGCACATAACATAGATCCAAAACCATACTCTGCTTCAAAAAGCTGCAATTGTTGCTAAAAACTTACCATTACAACGATAATGAAGTCTAGTCCCATCAGCTAAACTCGCTCCAGCAACAACATTCCCATGCAAAACAGATCCAGAAATCCCCAAATAACTGAAGAATCCCAGTAACAAACAGACCTAAAAAACAAAACCCATTAATCTTCAACAAATCATCACACACACACACATTCAAATCTAATTTAATGCAATCGCCTCATCGAAAAGACAATATGGAAAGAATAAAAATTGAATCTTTTGATCAATTGATGACCAATAACCCAAAATGAGTATCATTAACATTACTCACGTACAGAATTCCATGATGGAATGAAGGAGGTGAGAAGGGGAGTGAAGTCCATCGTCATCTAGTAGATTTCTTCTGTGTTTCACTCTTCACTGCCGATTTTTTGCAATTGAAAGGGGGCCGGTTTAAGGGGTTCCCCTCTATAATAATTTAGAAAAAAGAGAACTAATAATTTAGGGAAAAAATAGCATGCTCGCATTTTAGGGTGACACAACGTTAATGTATTATTAAGTTCGTTTCTTTTTTATAAAAGGAGTTTCCTCCTAAATTTATGTATATGCATTATTGTCTAGTGGATATAGATATAATCGAGTAGCTTTGCTGATGACACAATAATACTGTTAGTGATCCAAATTTGACGTTAAAAAAAAGAGCATGTCAAACAAGTTGCGTGCAGCCTGTTAGTAAAATTAACACGTGGTCGATACAATCCAAAGTTCCAAACTCCAAACTTGGAGTTGGGCTTCATAGATATAAAAATAATGAACTTCGGTTCGTTGGTGTTTAACTTTAAATTATGAATCATGTAATATTAAATAAAACTAATCAAGTATTTAAGAACCAACAACCTAACATAGGACTTGATGTCTTGATGCATAGATTTGAGATCTGATATAAACCTTGTTAACTGTAAAAACAATAAAAACACCGTTTAAACTTTTAATCGATGGTTGATGTCCTTTACAAACCAGCCACTTACAATTAATCATGTGTATTACTATTCTTAAAGGTATTCTTAAAGGGTGTTTTAGTCATTGTGTCCCTTCTATAAAAAAGGGTCAACAAAAAAAACCTCTCAAATAAATAACCTCCGCTTTATCCTCTCTTCTTATACGTCGCTATAAATTTTGATGGCCCACTTTCAGTTACTTATGTGTTTAGATAAATATGTATGTGCTAGTTTTGTAAATCAATGTGCTGCTTCGAATATGTGTGTTTTGCTTGTGTAAATGGATATGTTGATTGTAAATCGTTGTGCTAATTATATCAGTTGATGTGCTAATGAGATAATACATGTGCTATTTTCTACAAATCTATGTGCTGATTTGAATATATATATATATATATATATATATATATGATTAGCATCATTTGTGAACAACTTCTTAATAGTGAACTGAGTGAATTAATCTTGGCTTTTGATTATTTTTTTGATTAAAATGGTATGATTGATATTAGTCCAAGTATTTTTAATTAAAATCTCTTAATTTTCTCATCTCTTAACTCTCTCTCCCTCTCTCTCTCTTTTTTAATTATTTCTCTATTATTTAATTATAAGAGATTAAGGGCTAATATTTATTTTTTAAATAAACTCTTATGTTCTTTTTAAAATTAAATATTTAACCTAAATAAATTATGTTTGTTTCACATATGTTATACAGGTCAGTATATACAAGACTTACACACTTGTGTATAATTGCATCTTGTTCCCACAGGTCGGTGTAAACAAAATTTATACACATGTGTATTATTCAAGTACATATGTGTATAAACTAAAAGTTGTGTATCTTTGTATAAATTGATAGTTAACGAGACTGTACACATGTGTATAAACTAACATCTGTGTATCTTGCATAAACTAATACTATCGAGAATATACACATGTGTATACACTAACAACTGTGTATCTTGTATATACAGAAACTAGCACGATTATATGAATTTTGATTATATTGTTTAATAAATGCAATTTACAAAAGACGCAAATACCCTTCTGTCAATTAATTTAAAGGAAAGTTACAACATTATAATTACAATCTTGTCATTGTTTAAAAATCTCTAGATGATATAATCAAATGGCTTAGATTATTTCACACAGTTCACTATGAACCTAGTGTTCACTCTAGAACCCTACCATATATATATCGCTAAATATTGTGAGAACGAATTAAAAAAACCGCGAAAACTTGGTTAAAAACAATTCAAATTCTAATTTTTTTACACTTATCATTATTATTTGAATACAATGCTAGAAATTTCAATTACACGTTTAAATTTACGTAAATTCGTATATAAATACAAATGTGCAAGTTTGCCATTTACACATGTGTAAATTTGTTATATTTAAACATGTGTAAAAAATCTAATAAGAATGATTGTGAAAGAAGAAGTGAATTATTTTATGTTGTTAATTCTTTCTTTTTGATATTGTAATTTAATTACAATGGAGTTTGTATTAAAAAACATTGGTTTTGATTGGTTTTTTCATTCGTTTTCACAGTTCCCGCGTTATTTAGCATTCTCAAGATAAACCTCTTATATATATATATATATATATATATATATATATATATATATTAATAAAATCCCTACAGTAGTTCGTTTTTGACAAGATTTAGAACCGTTCTCAACAGTTTGTGTAGCCATAAATCTTATTGTATTCATTGAAATCTATTGACTTTATATACCATCCCATTGTAAATAAACGATCTTATCATAGATCATTGTGGTCTTGAAATTATATAATAATGGAAACAGCAACCCTAGTCGCCATCTTTATATCTGGTTCACTTGTAAGTTTTATAGGGTACGCCTTATATACCGCTTTTGGGCAACCTTCTCAACAACTAAGACATCCATTCGAGGAACACGGAGACTAATTGAAGTAATGAGCCTCCCAATATTGAGAGGCTCATTATATATATATATATATATATATATATATATAAACTGCTTGTGTAAATGGTTATGTTGATTGTGTAAATTGATGTGCTAATTAGAAAAAAAAGAATCATATCATATCATGATTTTCTTTGTTACCCAATAAAACAAGTAAAAATTAATGATTGAAGACTCAAATCTGATTGACGAATGACATTTAGTAAAAACACGATACAGAAGAATTATAGCGCAAAAGATTTTTTTTACCAGATTAAGGAATGATTGCGAGTGGTGATGAAGCGTTGAAGAAGGTGTTTGATTAAGTGCAGGAAACGATGGAGAGTGACGATGAATCCATTTGAAAATTAATATTGCAAGAATTGTATTTTTTGAAAGAGCCAATTTTATATATACCCCTACAAACTTGCATAATATCATATATAGCCTTGCGAAATTATAAATATCATATATACCCTTATAAAGTAGTTGAAATATCATATATACCAAATTCATTAAAAACAATTTAATAAAAGACAATTTTACCCTTATTTTCTATAACTTAAAATCTCATTCATGACCTTTAAGTTCAAATATTATATTTACTCTTTTATAGCTTAATTTATTTAATTAAATATTATATATATGAAGAATATTATTGTTTGTTGAAAAAATAAAAACAAAAATCGTTAAAAATAAATTTAACTTAAAATGTGTTACATAAAAATACGAAGTTAAAAGATAATCTTATATGAAAACTTAGAAGTTAAAAAAAGTAAGTGTAAAATGATTATTTATTAGATTGTTTTTAATAAATTAGGTATAGTAGATATTTTAACTATTTTTAAGGACATATATAATATTTTTAGTTTTTGTAAGGCATATATGATACTTTTTTGTTTTTCTAAGGTATATATAAAAATTTTCAACTAAGTAAGAGTATATATGAAATTAATAATTTTTGGGATACTTGATCCCATGAATTTCAAGAAATGTTGATAGTAGGAAAAGAGAATAATAGCCTTAATGAGACTTAGTTATTTAAGGCATGTGTGAAACTGTAATTAGCTCTCATAGTTCTTAAGCCAAAAATTGTTTGTATATGATCCTAATCCATATTTTAGGCTCAAGTTTGGCTCGGCTCAGCTCGATTTTAAGCTTTCAGAAATCAAAGAGAAGAAATCTATTAGGTATGTGTTTAACTTTATTTATTATCGTGTTTTTAATTTTTTTTAGATTGTGTGAAGCACGTTAAAAAAATCAAATGTTACCTCTAAAATTTTAGTCTAAATCCGTCACTGACTCACTGATTGAATATTCGATAGAGTTAAGAGTGAAAACTAAACGAGTTAACGTGTTTTTAAATTCATTTGTTTTCTATCAATACGTGCTTTTCTATTATAGGTGACATTTATTGTACTTATTTTTTTCATATTTATAACTTAAATTGTTTCTTTGTTGTTATCCTTGTTATACTTTAAAAGTTGCTCATTGATTATATAATCTTTGTCAAATTTTATTTATTGTTTATTCGATATTATTCTTTTCTTTGTTTTTAATGGGATTGCAACTTGACTTCTAATTACATGCAAGTTTGTATGGTTGTATTATGTTTTTTTCCTTAAATTTTATATTATTTATGCACGAGTCATCACTAGAATAAACTTGGGATGCTGATTAGTGGATTGTGGATTGATTAACATAGAATTATAAGATAATTAACTTGCCTAGTTTCCATTAATTGCTTCTATTAATCTACTCGTAACAAGATCAACATTACACAAATAACAAAATCATAAGAGATGTCACTATATTATGTCTAAGCTTTCCGAGTTGCCAATTTTCAACATTAAAGATATATTGTAGATAATTAATCAGATTTTAAGTTGTCATATAAAATGCATGACATGTTCATGTTGATTATTTAAATTCGTTTAATTAAATATATTGACTTGCCAACATGTTTAACTATTAACCCACTTTTTATACAAACCCTAACCCAATTAACATGGTTACAATATGATTATTATTATCCGCCAATCAGTTTGACACATTTAGTTAAATGGGTCATGTTCAGGTAATACGATTTCAAGTCTGTGTTCATTAGGATCAATGTTTTTTACTGAATAAAAATAAATGGACCCCCACCGATTTTTCGCTCGTAATGTTAATTTTACCAAAAATTCCATTTTTTGTAGTGTAAAATATAGAGTCTGACCCAACTGATTTGGATTTTGAGAGTCCAACCCTCACTGAGTTTTCGTTCAAACTCGCCATGAAAAAATATAAGTTGTTTTTGGGTTTAACAATTCAACGTGTCCACCCAACACGAGTGAGACCCTGTGATTGTTCATCAAGATCAAGAAATGATAACTATAATCTCTTTTATAAGTCCTAACCTAACTTTTAAATTGGGTTAAACGATTCAATCTGTTAACCCGATACAAGTGACACTCTGTAATTGTGCATCAAGATCAAGAAATGATAATTATAATATTTTTATAAGTCCTAACCCAGCTTTTAAACATCATTTAATAATAAAAAAACACAAATAAAATCATATAATTTATTATAGACCTATATGATTTACAACCACAACCAACCTAAACATCCACCAGAGCAACTAAGACCAGAAAGAGAGAAATAACTTGCTATACATATAGTTTTGTAGTTGTTGGTCATTCATCTCGATTCATCTTCCTATATAACCATCAATTTTTACAATCAATAAATAATTTATAACATTCAATCAATTAATATATAAGAACGATAATGAAGTTGAGAATCAATTAATATATAAGAACGATAATGAAGTTGAGAGCATCTACCACTGATATCATATGATCATGTCCAAAGTATCAATATATGGCATATTGCGGTAAGTCATTACAAAAGTTCATAGGTCATGGCGAAAATATCCTTGAAGAAACCTAACGTGTTAATATGATGATATCATATGATCATGTTCAAAGTAACCGAGGTCAATAAATGGCATATTGTGATAAATCATTACAAAAGTTCATAGGTCATGACGAAAATATCCTTATAAAAATCTTACGTGTTGACTTTTGTGAAACTACTTAATACATGGGAGGTGTTTCAATGCATTCTTACAGCTAAGCAGATCACTTCGAAAATATAAAATCTCACTCCATCTATACATTGAAAGTTACTATACTTGCTTTTTATTTCGGTACCGGTCCACCCTAAGCCTACTGTATCCATAGCATTATAGTCTAGTAGTATTTTTAGGGTGAGATAAGGTTTAAAGAGCATAAGGTCCTGGGTTCAATTCTCACAAAAGGGTTTTTCCATATCTACTGGGTTCCCTCCTGAATTGGTATATAGGCATTATTGCCTAGTAGAGAAGGATATGATTAGGTGGTTCTGCTAATGACATAATAATACTTTAGTAGTTTTTTAGTAGTATAAATTTGCTGTGAAAAAAAACTCTTTCAAAATGAAACACAAAAGTTACTTATGACAGTTATTAATAAGATAGGTAAGTCGAGAAAACCGTAAAAAAGATATGAAATCAAATTTTGATCTTTAGACCTCGTTTTATTACACACGCCTATATGGTATGACTTACTAGTTAATACACTCCATCCTTCACCTCATCACTACCTCAGCATCTCCTTCCACCACCTTTTTCCTCCTATCCCCTCTTTTTTGTCTATCACTTTTTTTTCCAATTCATTTAATTTTAAACAAAAAAATAACATTAAATATTTAAACAAAAAATTAAAAAATTATTAAAAATAAAATGCCAAAATAGTCCCTGAGGTTTGAGTTAATCTGTCTATTACATCCCAAATATTTTTTTATATGGACACCTGAAGTTTTTATTTTATTGTCATTTCCATCCGTAACACCCGTAAATTTCGTCCAATTGTGCGACGACACGTGTCTCAAATTTCCAATTAAAGGGAATTTATCGTTCAACTATGTAACGATACATGTCCAATACTCCAATAAATCCCGACTATGTGGAAGATTGGTTGTGGAGGGATCAATTATGTCAACATGTCAATTTATTTGACCTCTGAGTGACTCTTACAGACCGTAAGCCTTATGTGCTTATTGACCGTAAGTAATGATTATTAAGTTCATTGGCAAGCGGTTACGGACCGCAAGTCTTTGAGTCTTACGGTCCATAAGAAATTCAAATATGTGGGTGCCTAAAGGACCGTAAGCCCAGGACCCTTACGGTCCGTAAGGGACCATGCTGGCAGTTGTAACATCCGTAAAAAACGGATTTACCAAACCCGCTCCGTTTAACAACCGAACAGTCAGTCAAAAATTTCTTTGCGAATTAAATGCCCAAAATAATTTTAAACGATACATAATCAATTATTATACAAGAATATATAATTAGTTTTTGAAAAACTGTCAAAAATCGCAAAATAAATATAAAATACCTCTGCCGGGTTTCGAACCCGGGTCAGTACCGAACCAGCCAACAGACTTAACTCACACACACAAACCACTGCGCCGCGGATGCTTCTTGTGAAATAATGGAATCATTTAATTAATATTGTGACGTTACGAATTCAAAACCGGCGCCCAATAGTTCAGTCGTCGGAAATCCCGGAAATCTCGCGAGTCTTAACGACAATTTACGTTATAACGTAAACCATTACTAAGACATCGGTTATAACCGACGTCTGAGTCCGCGACCAAAATTATAACCGCCGGAGAAATTTAAATCAATGAATCCAGTTGGAAATCGGGCCAAATACATCGACGATTTGCCCTATAAAAACCACCTCGAACCTCTGCAAACACTTTCGCTCAAAACCACACCCTTTCTCGGCGAAAACTCTCTCGCCGGAATTTTTCTGTTCGTCGCCGGAAAACCGGTTTCCTCATTTCTGAACCTTACTGAGCCCCCTGAGCTTATACCGAAGTCACCCACATATTTTGTAAGCTTTCTGAAGTTTCTCTGCTACAAGACACTCGTCGCCGGAAGGAATCGCTGTCGCCGGAGTTCTGCCGGAAAACAGAGGAAAACTAGTCGGTAAACCTCACGCTTATTTTCCTTTCTTTTTACTTCTATCTTATCAGTAATTAACCTAAAATGCTAAAGAAACCTGAATAAAAACTCGAACCAGTCAGACATTATATCTGGTTATCACTTAATGAAGAAGACGATGTATCCGGATCATATAAGTATAATATAAATCAGGATATTACTCGGGTTAGACACACAGTCCAGCGGTGGACTGTGTGCACATTAAACATACAAACGTCTCGAGTTCGAATCCGGTTTCACACACGTCGCCTTAATAAAAATCATTTTTTTTGTTAAACTGAACCGGAGTCGCCACAGGAATATGTTAAGTATATTAATAACTGGAATAATAACCAAGTTAGACACACAGTCCAGCGGTGGACTGTGTGTATGTTTATATCACAGGTCACGAGTTCGAGTCCGGTCTTCTGCACCGACTCGGACAATTATCTATTCTTTTTAAATAAGGCAGAAAAGGAAATAACTAATTTGTATTTAAGTATAATAAAAATCGGATTATATAACATGTTAAACACACAGTCCAGCGGTGGACTGTGTGTTAGTTTAAGCCACAGGTCCCGGGTTCGAGACTGTGGAGTGCACGTCCGATTCCCTTAAACTGTTTTTAAAATAAAATGATTTTCGGTTTAAACTAATTAATATATATATATATAATTAAAATCAGATTTATAACGGGTTAGACACGTAGCTCAGTTGGTAGAGCTGCGTGCACTCGTACGGGAGGTCTCGGGTTCGAGCCTCACTCAGCGCACTTGTATTCCGATTCGAACCGGTCAACGGTCAGGTCAACGGTCAACGGTCAGGTCAACGGTCAGAAAAAAATAAATTTTTTTATTTATTTTTATTTAATTATTTTAATTAAAAATCAATTAAAAATACTTAAAAATAACATTTTTAAGGTTAGAAAATAGTCTCAAACTCACAAAAATACACCCAACAATCCTACTAAAATAGATTAATAAAATCCGTTTACTTACCAAACCATAATGCGATTTATCTAGGTTAAACTCACTCGTGGTTAAAACCACTTCGCGTGCATTCAACATCATCAACCGAACGCACCCACTGTGAGTGAATCTTACAACTCCCCCTTTTAAATTACACGTTTTGGGGTGTGTCATGTGTTATGAAAATAAATAACTTATTTATTTAAACTTGTGCCATACCACATCATGACCTAAACTTAGATTGTTTATATTGTTGTGATTACTTATTTCCTGTTGTCAAAATATATGAAACTCAATCATTAAGCCCATCAGTTCCTCGTGGGAGACGAGTTGAACAACGCGTGCCTCAAATCAAATTCATTATTGTTCATGTGTGTATCATTGAGTTTATATTGTTTGTAGTTGTGTCATTTATATTATCATGTTCATGCAAATCATTCATTAGGCCCCTCAGTTCCTCGTGAGAGACGAGTTGAGCATCGCGTGCCTCTAAATGTTCCATTATTGTTCATGTGTGTTTCATTTAATATCTTATGATTGTTGTTTAAGTTTACATCTATTTTTACTCATGTTTGGTTGTGCACATATTTCATAATCAATTTAAATAAATTTGTTCAAATGTTTTCCATAGGATTCACTCGCCAACATTATGTTGATCCAAAAACCCTTTTACACATGATACAGGTGAACAGGTTAAAGCAAGGAAAACATAGGATATGCCTTAGAAGAGAACAAAGAAGTTTAGATTGTTAGTTAAAACAGTTGTAACCTTTATTGTAAATTTCCATTTAATTTGTATTAAAGAATATGAAACGCATAATAAATGTCATGAGCTTTGATGATAACCCAATCATGCCCCGATCACCTTTTCCGCTGCGGGTCGGGGTGTGACAGATTGGTATCAGAGCCATGACTATAGGGATATAGGATAGGTTATTAGACCCTTAGAGCCTATACTATAGTCTGCCTAAATTTTAATTGATTAGGTGGTTACATACAAACTTGTGATATTTATTTGTTTCATATTTGTTTACATTTCAGTCAAACATACATGCTTATATACATATTCATTATACATATTCATTATACATATATCGATGTTCATGTATTCAATTTATTTTCATACTCTCATTATTCAAAGATTTTGTGCAATTTTCAAATCTCTTCAAAGTAAGTTCTGCGACGGGCATGTAGTAACTGGAAGGGTACAAGTACCGGTAGTCGGAACGTCCTGTCTAGGCTGGCATTCGTATAAATCCAATATAACGGACCAGTTTGCCTACCTGGGGACCAACGATGAGAGTACGAAGGACCTATTAGGCCAAAGCATGCCACACCAAACGTCGTTCGAACTAACCCTACTTTGAGTTGTCACCGTGTCTACACCTGGACACATTCCGAATATCACACGTTGTATACATATTTCTCGATTTTCTCCGGGTTTTTGTGTACGCAACCTGGCAAACCCGTGCGAACCATATGAAAAACCGGTATTCATGGGGGCCCACATGATTACACAGGTAAAGTATGGCGGCATGTAGGGCCTAACAGCGAGCAAAACCCAAGACATCCAATGGATGTAGTAATTTATTTATCTATAACTATTTTATGAATGTTCATTCTTGAATGCGACCCATGATCTCAAAAGCATCCAACTCATACTCTTGTCATGTATTCCTTATAGATGTCTTCTAACCTCGCCCGTAGGAAGACGAGAGCAAGAAAAGCCCGCGAGCGCATGGCTGCCTTAATCGCTCAACAAATGGCTGCCGTAATACCCAACATTGTAATCCAAGTTCAACAAGCACTTACCGTTAATCCTGTCAATCAAGCAAACCAAAACATTATCAACTCTTCCCCAAATACCACTAAATGCACCTACAAGCATTTCAAATCATGCGACCCTCCGAAATACAAAGGATCTGAAGGCGTCACCGCTCTCCTCCATTGGTTTGAAGAAATGGAGAACACATTTCTAAATTGCGATTGCCCTGACGATCGCAAAGTGCGATATGCTACCGGTCGATTATATGGGATAGCACTTATTTGGTGGAACACAGAGAAGGCCAAACAGAGGTGTGGAAAATGCTATGTCCTTAACTTGGAACGAATTGAAGGAAATCATGACCAGACGATTTTGGCCAAGGAGCGAAATCAAGAAGTTAGAAGATGAATTTTACTCATTGAAGCAAGTGGAAGGAGACCACATCACCTACAACAAAAGATTCCTCGAGTTACATCAAATGGTTCCCAACATGTTCACTCCCCTCTACCGTTTGATCGAGCACTACATTCGTGGTCTTCCGTCAAAGATTCAAGCCCCTGTAATAAGTGCCAAGCCTGCAACTTTGGAAGCAGCAATGGAGCTAGCAACAGAGCTCACCGAGAACCGAATCCGAAACAAAGACTTCAAGGAGGAGAAGAAGAAGGATAAAGAATCGACTGAAACCTCCGACTCCACTCAAACCGAATCCCCTTCTCAACCCAATCCTAAGAGAAGAAGAGTCGGGCGACTTTTCGCTGCTACCCAACGAAATCCACCAGTTTTACACGCCATACCCATCCGAGCTATCCCAATCACCCAAGTGGCACCCAACTCAGCTTACCCAGATAAGAAACAATATCTTGGATCTCACCCTCGATGCAACAACTGTTTTTATCACCATCCCCATACCCTACCTTGTCGTCTATGTGCAACTTGTGGACGCTATGGTCATTTGAGTAATGTTTGTCGCACCTTTCAAAACCAAACCTTTTCCCCTACTCAAAACATGGCCCAAACTTATCACCAACCCCAATACCCCATGTTCCCATATGCTCGAGCTTGTTTCAATTGTGGCGACCCTACCCACTTTAGAAACACATGCCCTCAATTGGTTAACGTCATCAACACTCAAACCCAATCAAACCCAGTTAACCAAGTAAACCAAGGAAACCCAACCGCTAGGCCACCAGCAAGAGGAAGAGTCTTCAATATCAACGCCAATCCTGTCGAAGATAATGACGGCCCAAATGAAGATACTCAACTAGTCCTCTTCGCCGAAGATCCAGATTCAACTCCTATCGTTTAGTTTTATGTTTTTCTTTATCACATCAAACCAATCATAACTTAAGGATAAAGCCAATGAAACTTTGACAAGAGTACGGTGGATACGCCGCTGGTACTTCCTATATATAAGTATTCTTGTCAAAGGATCAGAAGCATTATCTGGCGGTTATGAGGGACTCCATGTGTAGACTGTTAGAGTAATTATTGTATATTATATATTGTTTTCAGTATATGCATTTGCCGAGGCCGTGGCTCCCCATCCATTGAGGTTGAGTTGGATCCCCATTTTATTATGCGGTTGATCTTGGCGTGCCCGCACGATCGGCTCCGTTAGATTGAGCCTTGATCGGTCATTTCATTTTCCATTTCAATACATGCAATACGATCGGCTCCGTTTGATTGAGCCTTGATCGGTCATTTCATTTTACATTTCAATATATGCAATACGATCGGCTCCGTTTGATTGAGCCTTGATCGGTCATTTCATTTTACATTTCAATATATGCAATACGTTCGGCTCCGTTTGATTGAGCCTTGAGCGCACAGACAATTTCATTATCAGTATCTTGTGGTTGTGGTGTTTGTAGTAGAGTCGCATCGAACTAACCATAACTTGCGGATAAAGTCAATGAAAATTTAACAAGGATATGGTGGATACGCCGCTGGTACTTCCTATATATAAGTATTCTTGTCAAATGATCGGAGGCATTATCAGGCGGTTATGAGAGGTTCCATGCATAGGCTGTTTGTGTGATTAAGTTATTCATTTTCAGTACATGCAATACGCTCGGCTCCGTTTGATTGAGCCTTGAGCACACAGACAATTTCAATTTCAGTACATTCAATACGTTCGGCTCCGTTTGATTGAGCCTTGAGCGCACAGACATTTCATTTTCAGTACATGCAATACGATCGGCTCCGTTTGATTGAGCCTTGATCGCATAGATATATTTCATTTCAGTAATTTATGTTTGTTGTATTGGTTGTAGAGTTATAGGACTAATCATAATTCACTGATAAAATCAATGAAAATTTGACAAGAATATGGTGGATACGCCGCTGGTACTTCCTATATATAAGTATTCTTGTCAAAGGATCAGAGGCATTATCGGACGGTTATGAGAAGTTCTATGTAGGATTTATTAGTTTCTTGGTAACTAATCATAACTTGTGGATAAAACTAATGAAAATTTGGCAAGAATATGGTGGATACGCCGCTGGTACTTCCTATATATAAGTATTCTTGCCAAAGGATCAGAGGCATTATCAGGCGGTTATGAGAAGTTCCATGTAGGATTTAGTATTGCCTTGGTTGGAATTTGTGTTACATTTATATCATCATGCTATTTAAAGAGATTGGATTGTGTTCCATTTCTACATAAACTAACCTCTCCATCATAACAAACGAGAGAGGAACTTCCACCATTCAAACATATATGCAATCAGAATGTGGATTCAAATATTTGCTGTTGTGTTTATTCATGTTCGAATATTTGCTGTTGTGTTTATTTATGTTCAAATATCAGCTGTTGTGTTTTTATTTATGTTCCATGTAGGTTGTAGTGTTAGAAGTATTGCCTTAGGATATAACCATACTTTCCCAAATGTATCTAAACTCTTATGCATGATATCATTTTTAGCGAATCATTCCTGCTTATCAATACTTATACAGTAGGCAACAAAAAGCGATTCCTGAATAGGGTACTTAACCCTTACAAGGAACGTTACCGCCTCGAACAAAAAACTTAAACCCTTATTTTTCTAAGCATACAACTGTCAAACTAAGCATCATCATCCTTTTAGTCAAAATATATCATTATTTAAATTTCGGGACGAAATTTCTAAAAAGCAGGGGATACTGTAACATCCGTCAAAAACGGATTTACCAAACCCGCTCCGTTTATCAACCGAACAGTCAGTCAAAAATTTCGTTGCGAATTAAATGCCCAAAATAATTTTAAACGATACATAATCAATTATTATACAAGAATATATAATTAGTTTTTGAAAAACTGTCAAAAATCGCAAAATAAAAATAAAATACCTCTGCTGGGTTTCGAACCCGGGTCAGTACCGAACCAGCCAACAGACTTAACTCACACACACAAACCACTGAGCCGCGGATGCTTCTTGTGAAATAATGGAATCATTTAATTAATATTGTGACGTTACGAATTCAAAACCGGCGCCCAATAGTTCAGTCGTCGGAAATCCCGGAAATCTCGCGAGTCTTAACGACAATTTACGTTATAACGTAAACCATTACTAAGACATCGGTTATAACCGACTTCTGAGTCCGCGACCAAAATTATAACCGCCGGAGAAATTTAAATCAATGAATCCAGTTGGAAATCGGGCCAAATACATCGACGATTTGCCCTATAAAAACCACCTCGAACCTCTGCAAACACTTTCGCTCAAAACCACACCCTTTCTCGGCGAAAACTCTCTCGCCGGAATTTTTCTGTTCGTCGCCGGAAAACCGGTTTCCTCATTTCTGAACCTTACTGAGCCCCCTGAGCTTATACCGAAGTCACCCACATATTTTGTAAGCTTTCTGAAGTTTCTCTGCTACAAGACACTCGTCGCCGGAAGGAATCGCTGTCGCCGGAGTTCTGCCGGAAAACAGAGGAAAACTAGTCGGTAAACCTCACGCTTATTTTCCTTTCTTTTTACTTCTATCTTATCAGTAATTAACCTAAAACGCTAAAGAAACCTGAATAAAAACTCGAACCAGTCAGACATTATATCTGGTTATCACTTAATGAAGAAGACGATGTATCCGGATCATATAAGTATAATATAAATCAGGATATTACTCGGGTTAGACACACAGTCCAGCGGTGGACTGTGTGCACATTAAACATACAAACGTCTCGAGTTCGAATCCGGTTTCACACACGTCGCCTTAATAAAAAGCATTTTTTTTGTTAAACTGAACCGGAGTCGCCACAGGAATATGTTAAGTATATTAATAACTGGAATAATAACCAAGTTAGACACACAGTCCAGCGGTGGACTGTGTGTATGTTTATATCACAGGTCACGAGTTCGAGTCCGGTCTTCTGCACCGACTCGGACAATTATCTATTCTTTTTAAATAAGGCAGAAAAGGAAATAACTAATTTGTATTTAAGTATAATAAAAATCGGATTATATAACATGTTAAACACACAGTCCAGCGGTGGACTGTGTGTTAGTTTAAGCCACAGGTCCCGGGTTCGAGACCTGTGGAGTGCACGTCCGATTCGCTTAAACTGTTTTTAAAATAAAATGATTTTCGGTTTAAACTAATTAATATATATATATAATTAAAATCAGATTTATAACGGGTTAGACACGTAGCTCAGTTGGTAGAGCTGCGTGCACGCGTACGGGAGGTCTCGGGTTCGAGCCTCACTCAGCGCACTTGTATTCCGATTCGAACCGGTCAACGGTCAGGTCAACGGTCAACGGTCAGAAAAAAATAAAATTTTTTATTTATTTTTATTTAATTATTTTAATTAAAAATCAATTAAAAATACTTAAAAATAACATTTTTAAGGTTAGAAAATAGTCTCAAACTCACAAAAATACACCCAACAATCTTACTAAAATAGATTAATAAAATCCGTTTACTTACCAAACCATAATGCGATTTATCTACGTTAAACTCACTCGTGGTTAAAACCACTTCGCGTGCATTCAACATCCTCAACCGAACGCACCCACTGTGAGTGAATCTTACAACTCCCCCTTTTAAATTACACGTTTTGGGGTGTGTCATGTGTTATGAAAATAAATAACTTATTTATTTAAACTTGTGCCATACCACATCATGACCTAAACTTAGATTGTTTATATTGTTGTGATTACTTATTTCCTGTTGTCAAAATATATGAAACTCAATCATTAAGCCCATCAGTTCCTCGTGGGAGACGAGTTGAGCAACGCGTGCCTCAAAACAAATCCATTATTGTTCGTGTGTGTATTATTTAGTTTATATTGTTTGTAGTTATGTATTTCATATTGTCAAGTATATGCAAATCATTCATTAGGCCCCTCAGTTCCTCGTGAGAGACGAGTTGAGCATCGCGTGCCTCTAAATGTTCCATTATTGTTCATGTGTGTTTCATTTAATATCTTATGATTGTTGTTTAAGTTTACATCTATTTTTACTCATGTTTGGTTGTGCACATATTTCATAATCAATTTAAATAAATTTGTTCAAATGTTTTCCATAGGATTCACTCGCCAACATTATGTTGATCCAAAAACCCTTTTACACATGATACAGGTGAACAGGTTGAAGCAAGGAAAACATAGGATATGCCTTAGAAGAGAACAAAGAAGTTTAGATTGTTAGTTAGAACAGTTGTAACCTTTATTGTAAATTTCCATTTAATTTGTATTAAAGAATATGAAACGCATAATAAATGTCATGAGCTTTGATGATAACCCAATCATGCCCCGATCACCTTTTCCGCTGCGGGTCGGGGTGTGACAGATGTTTTGTCCTTGCTCACCGAGACAATCTGCATAGTGTGACACCTTGCTTCAAATTGCCACTATTTTATCTGGTTCTTACACCTCAATGGGCACTTGTACACATCTGAGAATCCTTCTTAACACTTGGCATGATCATGTGATGATCTTGCAACTATAAATAGCTCCATAGTTTCACTTTTCCAACTTGCTCATTCACATCTTTCTCTTTAATCTTTCTTGGAGCTTGTTTCCAATACTTGAAACCTCCTACTAAGTTCTGAAAGTGTTCTTCAACACTAGTAAGTGCTCTCTCTAGTTCTTTTCATTTCTAGGCTACTTGTTACCCAAAAGTCAAACAGTTTTACATTCTGTTTGACTTTCAGTAATCACCATTATGGTCAAGCCAATATTCGATTCAAACATGGCTGCGTGGTCGTAATAATAAGGGTGATAATCCCCTGGGATTATACCTTCTAAAGATCTCGTTAAGTAGGCGAAAGGACGAGTCGACTTTAGATTAAATAAAAGATAAAAAACGTAAACTTTGCAAATTGTGCTAATTAAATTTCTAACTATTAAAACTTTAAGTTTTGACATCATATCAGTTTATACAACATATTAGGACATGTCCAAACATGTCCAACTCGTCATTTCTTGTTTAGAGCTTAATTCCATATCGAAACTCAAGCAGTTTGAGTTTCTTCATTGACTTTTGAATCTGACCTATTCGGTCAATGTTAGGACTTATTTAGAACTGATATAATGACCATGTTAATATAAGGTATAACCCTTAGAAGTTATACCTTTTGGTCATGTTGTTTGGTAGGTTATATGACAAGTCTAGAACTTATATTTTAAAAAGGACAATTATGCCCTTTTGTCCTAAAAACTAAAGAAATGGTTTTCAAACCAAAGTAATCAATATTCTAAATTTTAAACAGAATGCTTGGTTAAATAAACTTTATCCAATGAGTCATTGCACTCGGATAAGTGTAAACCACAATCTATCTGATCTACGCTTAATCTAGCAAATTTATTCTTAAGTAACGTGTCATATCTGAAGGATCTAACCTTTAACCCGTATACATTCTAATAGATAAATAATTCTGTTCATTCCAGACTATAGATCCCCCCCAAATAATTGGATTTGGGTCAATAATACTTTTACTTGCGACTTTTGCTAAATTATAATCATATTTGATTGAAAGCTAGCAAAAGGTAAATACTCTTAACTTATTTTAGTTTTTAAACTTGGGGTATGGCGAATACGCCCTTGGAGCTGGTATTACATAAATGAGTCGTCTATGTTGCTCATAAATATAAGAACTCGTTTTAATTGATAACTAGAACAATTGGGGGTTATTAGTACCGTGTCCGGGCGTCCCGACTCATGAACTATTATGGTCATACGGAATAGCGTGACGGGGTAGGCATAGCGACTGTAAGACACGTTTTATTCAACTTGTGTGTGCACCCTTAATCATTATAGCACTGAAAATGACCAGCTTTGATCTCTGGTTCCCATTGTATGAAAAGTATGTAAATATGGTGACAAGATAAAATCCCAAGAAATATTACATGTTTACCTACGGGTTTTCTCTATGTATAAATCATTTTTAAAAAAACTATTTTCAAAATGAGTCAGTTAATTGTATTTACTAGCGAAAGCTGACGTATTTTCAAAAGATTGGACCGTAGGTACCGAACCTTATTATAGGCTGGGAATCCGGGTCGTCTAGAATGAAGGCTAACTGCTCAAGCTTAATGCTTATAATGTCTAAAGCTCTTTTTATTAGATTCCGCCTGTGGGCATGTACTGAAACACTTGTACAACTTATACATTTATATTCAAGCTTTTATTGAGATAAATATTTTTACTCCAATACTTCCGTTGCATTGTTATTTGTGATACTGTTATCCAATCATCACGACCCATCCGGGCCCACCAGGAATCGGGTGTGACACCATCCAAAACCCAGTTAAAATATATGGTTAACTCAGGGACGATTTTGACAATTTACCCATTTATTTTTCAGTTTATATTTTAAATTTTATTGTTTACCTTTAAATATAAAATAAATATAATTATAATATATATACACACATATACATCAAAGAGAGAGAGAGAGAAAGAAAGATGGAGATTGGTGGAACCCGCCACCACTAGATGCGGCAACATGGTGGTAGCCACCATGACGGTGGCGAAGGCGACACGCTGTGGCACACGTCAGAGCATGGTTGTGCCTCAACCGATGAGCTGATTAATCTTAAATTGGTAGTGAGTGTTGGGTGTCTGGAGTGGATCAAGCAGCATGAGGTTCTAGGGTTGTGTGTGTATGTGTATGGAGTCAATCGGGATCTGCACCGGTGAGAGAGACGGGTGGTACTGTACCGGTGAGTGCAGAGAGAGACATGATCTGTACCGGTGAAAGACGAGAGAAATGGATGGTACTGATGTTTGGTAAGATGGGTCGACCGGGGGAGATAAGGTACGAGTGTAGAGATAAATGGAGTGGTTGTGGTGACAGGTGGTGGTGGGGGTGGGGGTGGGGTTGATGGAAGTGGAGAAGAGAGAAGGAGAGAGAGAGAGAGTGTGTGTTCGTGTGTTATAATTAATTTTATTATTTAAAAATAAAAAAGAAAATTTAAAAAATAAGTGTGTATATATAAATGTGTGTGCGTATATAAATTATAATTATAGTAATTTTTATTGTCTTTTACTTTTTAAAGGTAAAAAATAAAATTAAAAAAAAAACAGAAAAATAAAACGATAAATTGCCAAAATCGTCCCGAGCTAACGATACATTTTAATTGGAGTAAATTGCAGTTTTGGTCCATGTGGTTTATAGCAAATTGCTATATTTTACAAATATGAAAAGTCTTGCAAACACACACCAACGTTTCAATTTATTGCGATTTCAGTCCACATGAGTAACTCTATCCACCTTGTTGTTAAGTCTAGGTCACATGCCAAGCATGTGATGGGCAATTCGTAAAATTACATCTCAATTGAAGAAACTAAATATAACCAGCTGCATCTTTTGTTCAATTCTTCATAGTCTTCGTAACCCTACTACCCCCTTTAATAACCTAATTTGTGATTGCCATCAATGATCACGAAATGGAGGAAATATACTTAATCTGTAACTTTTGACCGAATCTTACTAACTGGATTACCTAAACAATTTAAAAGCCCACAAGTAACTGGCTCATTAGTCACTAGATATACTATGAATAAATGCTTTATCATCTACTTATTCTTTGATAGGATGTAATATGAGGCTTTTTACAGAACCACACAAATTATGATTCTTATCGTTGTGGTTGTGAGTTCAAAACTCCAACAGTTTTTTGGCATTTCAAAAAATCAAAACGTCGGGTATCCAAATACAAAAAAATTTATTTTGAATGTAATAGACAAATCAGCTGAAACCACATAGATGATTCTGACAATTTACTCTTTCATTAATATTAAAAAGTATATAATTTAAAGCATAACAAAAAACATATTAAAAATAGATGCATAATTTGATCACTACCGCTTGCACCCCCAAGCCATCTTTCCGCAATTTGGTTTTCTTATTGCTTCATCAGAAGTTTCTCCATTTCCCTCTTCGTCGCTTCTTGCTATTCTTGTTGCTTCATCCGAAGCCTATGCGCTTGTAATTCATGAAATTCGGAGAACCTACTCATTAACTTCTTATAATTTCAATTCACTTGGTGATTGATCTTTTGAATATGATTCTTTTTTGCTTGGTCCTCCCAATGGGACGTTGCGATTCCGGAGTTGAAATATCATCGTCGAAGTCGGGATCAACATTAACATTAATGTTGCAACATGCATCCGAACTACCGACACCGTCATCCTCTTAGTCCTTTTTGCTTGTGTCACCTCGTTCGACACTAGCCGCTTCGAACAAGCTTTCAAAATTTCCCACGGCCTAAGAAATTCCAAAGCCCTATATTATGTGTTGTACGTTTCAAGAGCCGCCTTTAACACAGCATCAATACTTGCACCACTTGGGCGATGGACATACACATTGTTGTAGTAACCGAAAAACAATCCTATTTTTCTGTTCATGTCTCTAAACTTCGAGCTAACGGAATTAAAGTGTCGGTAGGTGGTCTTCTGTTACATCAACGAATGAAACTGTTCCATAACCTTATTCCAAAATCCATCACTTGATTGCACGTTACCTACATTTCTAGAGAAAAAATAATTATTATTTGGAAAATTTTAAGTTAAAAAATAACGTATATATTTGAAAAAGAAATTAAACCTTTTATTGGATCTTGAGGAAATACTAACCCATGCTCGTGCCAATACTTCTTCCTCGATTGTTGTCCAAGGTATGCCTTCTCTTTTATAGTTTGTTTTATCTTGTGTTCGCTTTTTCCCTATGGTTTTATGAGATTTTAGTGGTAATGTTTCGAACACCACTTCCTCTTCGTCATTTTCTGTCAGAGAAACGAAATAATGCTCAACTTCTTAGAATGGTTGTTGTCGCAGCATTTGTTCTTTGTAACGCATTCGAATCTTGACTAAAACCGGCAAACAGATACGTAAAAGGATTTGCGGGTGGTGGAAATGGTGGTAGGTTTGGATCCATTGTAAAACGTATTGAGTAAAATTATGTAGAATGGTATAAAGTATGGTGTAGAATGGCATCAATTTTAAAAGGAAAATTGGATTTAGATAATCCTAACTTTCTCAATTTGACCGATAATTATCCCAACTCAGTTATCTGCCAATAATAATCCAAACTGGTCTAATTTTGGCCGATAATAGTCTGCGTTGAAAATAACTTAACGGAGTTAAGTTTTTTTCTGAATTACAAACCGATGTTTTAGGGCTTTTGATTAGAACGAGGATACGAGTTGATTGATGTAAAATTTACCTCTAAATACTACTGCCGCAAAGGACGAAAACGGTGTTTCAATTCGGGTGTTTAAACTTCCAATTAACAAAAATCAAGCCGTTTGGAGTACTGTTTCGAGGTAAGTTTGACATTAATCGACTCATATTCTCGTTCGGATCAAAATCCCTAAAACATCGGTCTGTAATTCGGAAAAAACTTAACTCAGTTAAGCTATTTTTAACGGCAGACTATTATCGGCCAAAAGTGGACCAGTTCAGATTATTATCGACAAATAATCGAGTTGGGATTATTATCGACCAACTTTAGAAAGTTTGAATTATTTAAATCTAATTTGCCATTTTAAAAAGGTTAGGAATCAAGCTGATGCTCATGTAGTAAAAGATCCTTTTTTTTTCTAAACTTTCAGCACATTTATGTTAGGAATTAAGTGAAACAGCGAAACCAACACATAATTGCACAAGCGATTTAAACACACAGAAAGTACATAAAATACAAGCAAGAAGGAACACGAAAATTTACGTGGTTTAGATTCGATGTGAATGCCACGTCCACATGCTGCAACTAGATATTTTATTGTGCTCAAACATGAGGTATTAATATTATAAGAACTAGAGTTAGTAACTTGGGTAATACGAAAAACTAATTAGGTCTGCTTGATTAACCCACAAAGGCCCAAAAGGCCTTCAAACCCAACAATCTCCCACTTGAAGGCCTTATGATAATCTCAAGCTTGCCATCCAAGCAAAACAACCCAGTTATCCAGTAACTCCAGTGATCTTCAAACCCTCTAGTTGCATCTGCCTTTCCATTTACCCGAAAAGACCTATGAAGCTCTAAAGAGTTTCAACCCAATCGTCACAAACCCCACTATCAAAAAACCCGCCATAGACGCATCCTCAATCTCAACCAACTCCGAAAAACTTACAAAAAATGGCTCTAGAGACTTCCAAAGGATGAACATTCTTCAAAATCAGCAGACTATTCCCATGATAGATTTTCACATTCGGAGTCCTGGTTTCCTGAACCTAATGGTTTTTTAGATTGTACCTAGATCACGCCTCGTACTCTCACTAACATCAAACCCCTTACCTAGTTTAAAACTCCAAATATGCTTAGTTGACATTTCCGTGGCTCAGGCTTCCTGTTTGCAAACTAAATCCTCTTAGCTCTACCCGATTTGGGGAGTCAGACTTTGTCAATTGTCTTTATCCCGACGGTGGTCACTGATAGCTTTTAAAATAACAAGTTTAGATTTTGAGTATTTTCGTAATATATTCATCAATAGGATGATATAAAAATTAAAGCATAAAAATTGTGAGGAAAAAGATTAATATAATACCATTTGAATGTTTTTTTTTTCATGTTGAAAGTTTGATCAAATGAATAAAATCTAGTGAAGAAGATGAGCATTAACCTTGTTCAAATCTAAATATCACCTTTATTTGATTTTCGTGAATGTGAGATCTAACTGCTTGCATATAATATGGTTAAAAATTCAAAATAATATCTTGCATTAATTTAGGGATTTTAAAAAACATTCACTAATGTATATGACATAAATACCCTTATTGAAATTTAAAAGATATGTTATGTGTCAAATCTATATTCGTTCTTATAATTTTTATATAAACAGAGTTGTATATGATACTATACCCTCGTAGTAAATCATAATTGTAATTTAACTCTTTTTTATTAATGTAATATTAATATAATGTAATCTGTAATTTTGATTTTACTAAGATTATTGATACAATGAGAAGGGAAACACACACATTTAGGTATTAATCATAAATTGTTTTTAGTATAAGGAACTTTATTGAGTCCATGAGAGTGATAACCTAGTTATAAAATACATAAGAGTAAATTACACGATGGTCTATATGGTTTACTAAAATTTTGAATTTGCTCTTTACCTTTTCAAAAGTACACCGTGGTCCTGTGATTTACATTTTGTAACGTATTTAGTCCTCAACCAACAAATCTAAAGGTTTTAGCGTTACAAAGTACAAATCACAAGAACCGTCCATATACTTTCGAAAAAAGCTGATGACTAAGTGCAAACACCATGAACCATCCGTGTATTTTAATCATTATATAAAATCTAACTACTTGTTCTGAAACATAACGAAGTTGTTCCAAAGTTAGATATATAACAGCATTAAAATATGATCATCATCAGAAGTGACAAACACTAGTAACTTTTGTGTTTGGATGCCAAAGTATATCTCCTTTGAACATTCCAAAAAATGTCAAAACCTAAGAATTGATTATGGGTTCGTCATGGTTACCTTCCCAATTGCTACAATTTTTCTAGTATCGTTTCTATCGAAATCCCTACAGGCTGCGTCCAAGAATCAACACTTCGGATTTGCCGATTTTAACCCAACAAAATATCCGAAATTTGCCATAAAACTCTACCCACTACAATGTTGTTCCACCTCCTCTGGATATTCTTGGTGAGTTGCATGCTACTTTGCTGCATTGTTCATAATCTCGATTTGAGGATATGGGTTATGCACTTAAAGTGTTCGATCATTTGCCTGTCATTTCATTTGCAGTAATTGTGCTATTTATTCTCACCGTTTGTTGGTGTATATTCGGTTAACCGGGTACCAAAGGGCTTGTAGCCTGGTGGTACGAAAGAGTGTATAAGGTGTTGCCCGTGTTGTGGCTTGTAATGCAGGAGTGGAGATTGGTGTAACAATTAGGAGTAGATTTAGTTGGTGTATGAGTTTGCCTTTTTAGAAAAAAGGTTATCCAGTTCCTCGGTATGAGGGTAAATTGATATTCGAATTCAAAAAAGGAGGGAATAATAAAATAAGGTTCATGAATTGGGTTGAGTGACACGTGTCTACATCATAGGAGTCAAAGGCACACACGCCTAGGCGCCCAACGCATCCTTACCGCCTTACGTCTATCAAGACACGTACACGCAAACGGTGCAAAGCCTGAAACAACTAAAACTAGTCTGAAATATCCAAAAATGTTTTGGAACCAGCCTAAACTAGCTCAAAACAGCCTAAAACATGTCTAAAGCCCATAAAATGACATGTTTATTCTGTGCACCTTGCTTAAAAAGCCATCGCGCTTTTAAGCACCTTGTGCCTAGGCCCACAGTTCACCCTTTTCGCCTAGGCCCAGACTACTTAGGTCCAATTAAATTCTAGTGTCTCTATTGCATTTATTTTTTTATATGACCTGTTTTAACCTTTTTAGCAAACATTCATGCTAAGGTTACATATACTTGGTGATGAATCATTGATGTTTCGGATTATAGTTCACAAGCTTGCTTTACTTTTTATTAGTTATCAAGTTCTTGATGGTGTTGTAACTGTTTTCAAAGTTGTTACTAATTTTGGGACCTTGGTGTTTCTGTAACAGGTATTTCTGTATGTTCATCTACATAACCTAATTATTTCAAGAAAGTAGTGATCAAGAGTTCAAGACGATGAAAGATTCATCCTGGTTTACTTCTACGTCGAAGACTCCACACAAAAACAAAGGTTTGAATCCCGAAAACTCCATGATTGGGATCTTATCGTTCGAAGTTTCCAGATTGATGCTGCGAGTAGCCAATTTATGGCATAGCTTAACCGATAGACAAATGTCAAGACTAAAAGAAGAAGTCCGATATTCGCTTGGCATTCGTACGCTTATTTCAGACAATCATGCTTATGTCATTGATCTCGCTCTAGCTGAGATCATCGATACCTTAAAAGGTGTGGCCATATCAGTTGCTAGGCTCGGGAAAAGGTGTTTAGACTCTGTATATCAAAATCTCGATTATGTTTTCGAAGACCCATTTCATATCGATCTTAAATGGTGTGGATGGGAATATCGGTTGAAGAAAATGGAGAAACGCATTAAAAAGTGAAGAAGTTTGCGGCTGCTATGTCACAGTAGTATGAAGAACTTGCCGAGTTGTCCGATCTAGAAACAAGATTAAAAAAAATGGAATCCAACGGTGTGAATCAAGGGCAATTGCAAGAATTCTGTCAAAAAGTGATATGGAAACGTGAGGCGGTAAGTGGCTTACGCGAAATGTCTCCATGGGTTCGATCGTATGATTATATCGTTAGATTATTGCTTAGATCGCTTTTCACAATAGTCGAAAGAATCAAGGTTGTTTTTGGAGTGACAACGTAACATACATCTTCCAAAGTACGAGATTTGTCTCATGGTAGTTGTTTTGTACCCAAGAATTCCGTTTCTGCCCTTACACGCGCTTCCGTTTATCCGTCCGAAGGTTCTTTTAGACGATCGATGTCCAATCTTGGGCATCGACCGGTTCTTTGTGGGAGATACCCATCTGCAGCGTGTTCTCCCAGGGTTAACGGTACCTTTCAAAAGGACGGTTTTAGCCCTATCAAAAAAGGATCTTTTTCATTCAGTTCCAAGCGAAGATTGGTTAACGTTCAAGAACCAACCCTTGGGAAAGCGGCTTTAGCTCTACGTTACGCACACATCATCATATTCATCGAGACGTTAGCAACGTCTCCGCGGGTCATAAGTTCTGAAGCAAGAGAAGACTTATACGACATGTTAACAACAAATCTTAAACAATCACTTAGACAAAAACTGATTTTATCGAAAAGGGAATCTTTGTTAGCCTACGACGAACGTGTTGCATTAGGCCGAAGATCTTCGGTCCAAAGGATTCTAGATTTGTTATCTCCACTTGCGCATAACATGATAAAATGGTATTCTGAGAGAAATTTTGAGAAGCAGCCCATGGGTTCAGAAGGAAATGTTCTTTTGGTCCAAACTTTGTACTATGCAGATCAAGCAACGAGTGAAATCGTGATCACGGAACTAATTGTGGGACTTCATTATGTTTCCAGGTTTAGTCAAGAACTCACTGACAGATCTTTAATGGGGTCTGCATAATGTTTCAATACATATGTTACTTATGTAACTTTTTATCGTTTTTTGTTGTTTCAACTGTTTCATGGGCAAATGTATGACCAAATATGCGGGTAACCACACATTATTATTACCTTACTCGCGCTTTTTGAAAGAGAATAATGATGGTTACCCATGTATTTGTCCCTGTTACAGGGTTCATTGTAAGTAATGTTTATATTGTAAGATGAGTATGGTTTTGTTGAAAACTTGAGGAGACAACACTATGAATGGAAATCAGTATTTGAGGGTGTATGGTATGCTTTTATCAGGGGTGTAAACGAGCTAGGCTGAGCCCGAGCTCGACTAGGCTTGAGTTCGGCTCATCATGTTTTCATGAAGCTCAAGCTCGGCTTGGTTCGAGCCTACTTAATTGAGCTCGAGTTCGGCTTGTGAGTAAAACCTAAAGCTCGGGCTCGGCTCGAGTTATTTTGAGAACAACCTCAAACAAACTAAAAGCTCGGCTCGGGCTACCTTTAATATCGCTTAAATGAGCCATAGCTCGACTCTAGCTCGGCTCGCCAATATTATTATTATTATTATTATTATTATTATTATTATTATTATTATTATTATTATTATTATTATTATTATTATAGTTTATATATAAAAACTAAAATTTTGTTAGGGCTCGTTTAGGCTCGCGAGCCTAGACAAGCTTTGTATTTCAGGCCCGAGCTCGATAACCATATGAGCTTTATTTCAGACTCGAGCTTGGGCTCGTTAAGGCTCGGCTCGTTCGAGCTTTTAGTCGAGCCAATAACGAGTAGCTCTCGAGCCTTTGGGCTTGTTTACACCCCTAGCTTTTATAGGACTAGATTAAGAATGTGATCTTGTGATGTTCTTGTGGATGATGGATGGTTCAACCCATTTAGAGCTTTGAGGCCTTTTCATCAAATGATTATTAGGTATTTTTATGTTTTCGTATTTGTAGGTTCATTGACTAATTTAAATTAGTGGTGTAAACGAGCTGAGATTGGCTCACCTAAGTTTGAGCTTAGCTTTTTAACTTAATAGAGTTTAGGCTAGAGATGGGCAAAAAAACCGGTTCCGAACCCGAACCGGTGGAACCGAACTGGAACCGGTTCCAGTTCCTACCCGACAGTAAGTAGAACCGGTTCCGGGTTCAAAATACCCGTTGGTTCCAACCCGGTTCCACAATTTTACCATTTGAATCGGGTAGGAACCGGTTCCTAACCGTACCCGGTTCCTACCCGTACCCGGTTCCTACGTGGAATCGGTTCCTGACCGTTGTAATATTACCGTTGGAACCGGTTATAGCCGTTAAAAATGTTACCGTTGGAACCGGTTCCTGACCGTTGGAACCGGTTCCTGACCGTTAGAACCGATTCTATATATATTTTTTTGAAATCTATTGTTTAGCACACAATTTCTCATATCTATCCTTCTTGTTACATTTCTTTCTTGTTCTTTTTCACATTCTAATCAACAAATGGCCTCAAAGAGTTCCAAAAACGCAATTTCCCAATCCGTTAACAATGTTCCTCAAGAACATTCGGTTCCATATGTGGTTGGAACATTGTCTCATAATCGCAGTAAGGAAGTTTGGAGCAATTGGGAGTTGGTCGAGATGAGTGACGGCTCGCAAAAAGCTCAATGTAAACATTGTGGATCGTTATTAGCCAAGGAATCAAACTCAACGTTAACGAAGCATATTAATAAGTATTGCAAAGTTTTAAAGGAAATGACATCCGGTCAAGTTCCACTTTCCAAAGATGGTACCATTTTTCGTTATGAGCAAAAATTAGCTCGCGATCGGATGGCAAAGTTGGTGATACAAAAAGCGTTGTCGTTTGGACACTTCGACGACCCCGATCTTACAAATCTTATTCGGGAGACGCTACAACCTCGCTATAAACATGTAAGTCGTCGCACTTTAAAACGTCTTTGTTTAAGTTTATGGGAAAATGCAAAAAAAGATTTAATTGTTTTTTTTAAGAATTTAAAAACTAGTGTAAACCTAACTAGTGATGTGTGGTCGGCTCCACATGGTTTACCGGAATCGTACATATGTGTCACCGCTCATTGGGTTGATCCCGATACATGGCAAATGATGAAGCATACGATTGCGTTTGACGAGTTTCCTTCTCCTCATACGGGAGAAAATATTTATAAATTTATAAATGGCACAATAATTAAATATGGTTTAGAAGATAAAATTTTTTCAATATCCTTTGATAACGCTTCAAACAACACAACGGCGATTGAAAAATTAAAGTTGAAGTACAAACCAACACTTGATGGTGTTTTTTTTCACACACGATGTGTTGCACATATTATTAACTTAGTAGTGCAAACCGGTTTAAAAGATCAATTTGTATCGGATTTTATTATAGCATTTAGAGCTATGCGCTAAGATGTTTTCAAAAGTGGAAAAGAAAGATATCAAGAATATAAAAAACTTTGTAAAGATGTCAACCAAAAAATTATTGGACCGAATTGGGATATACCGACTCGTTGGAATTCAACTTGTCATATGTTTGAAATGGCTATAAAGCAAATGGGCACTTTAAAATCTTTTCATACAACTTTAAGTGATGAGTACCTTGTCGTCCCCTTTCCCGACACGGCTTGGGAAAATATTAATAACCTAAGTACTTTTTTACAAGTTTTTAAAACTACAACGACTTTGATTTCCGGTGTTTATTATCCTACTAGTTCTAAAGTTGTGGACCAATTGTATTTGATAACAACTAATTTTAAAAAGTTTGAAAATTCTTAGTGACATGTTAAGGAATATGACGAGACCAATGATTCAAAAATTTTAAAAATATTTTTTAGAACTACCACCCGTTTTTCTATGTGCCGCTGCTTTAAATCCAGCTTTAAACGTACCGGGTGTTGAAGCTTTAATTGATGAAATTTATGACAAGTTGGATATGCATGAGGAGGATCCAACTTTAAAAGCAAAAACAAAAAAAATATTCAATGAGTGTATGGCCAAACTTTATGATCATTATTTTAAAAAATATGGTGAAAAAAATCATACAAATTTGTTTGAGTCTCGGTCCACGGCCTCTAACGATGAAACAAGCGGGGATCCACTTATAACCATGTTGAATGTCGTTAGAGACGAGACCGCTAGACAACAAAGGGGTAGTGAACCAACAAGTGAACTTGGGAGATATAAAAAAAATCAGTATTCGCTTACTATGACCAACGAGGAGTATAGGAAATTTGATGTTTTGGCATGGTGGAAATCGAAAGAATCCGAATACCCGATTCTAGCCACCATGGCTCGTGATATACTAACGGTCCAAGCTTCCACGGTAGCTTCGGAAAGTGTGTTTTCTCTTAGTGGTAGGGTTTTGTCAATTAGAAGAACAAGACTAACTCCGGAATCGCTAGAGATGGCAATATGCTTAAAGGACCATTTGGATGCCGTTGATCGTGTTCAACATAAAACTAGTCTAGAAGATGAAGTTGAGTTAGAGCATAAAATTGTTGACGAAGAGGAGGACGAAGAAGTGGAGACTAACGATTCGGACGACGATTGTACCGAGGTACCCGTACCTAAGAGAAACTCGTCGGAAAGTGTTGCACCTGCCGCTAGTAAACGATCAAAGAAATAAAATCTTACTAGAACCGGTTCTGAGTAATTTTTTATTTTTTTTGTAACCGGTTAATTTTTTTTATATATTGTAACCGATTAATTTGTTTTTTAATTTTAATCGATTATTGTTACTATTTTTATTTATCAATGTAACTAATAATAAAAATCAAACATAACAAACACAATAGTAGCGTTCCAAAAATAGATGTAAAAAAACACAATAGAAGGGGTTTTTAATTTTAATCGATTATTGTTACACAGACTTTATTAAAACACCAACGACAACATTTATCAGGAACCGGTAAGTAGGAAGGGGTTTATATACAAAAAAAAAACGATTTTTTAATCAGGAACCGGTTCCACCGGTAACATTTTATCAGGAACCGGTTCTGAACAGTAAAGTCAGCTTTTACTGTCAGGAACCGGTTCTGAACAGTAAAAGTCAGGTTTTTTACTGTTCAGAACCGGTTCTGAACAGTAAAAGTCAGATTTTTACTGTCAGGAACCGGTTCTGAACACTATCAGGAACCGGTTCCACACCATACCCGGTTCCACACCATACCCGGTTCCATAATACCCGTACCCGGTTCTACACGGTTCTATATTCTTGGCTGTGAACCCGGGTAGGAACCGGACCCGGTTCCACACCATACCCGGTTCCAATGACATCCAAGCAGAACCGGTTCCGGGTAATAATAATACCCGATTTTGCCCATCTCTAGTTTAAGCTTGGCTTATTTCAAGCTCTATATCCAAAGTTTGAGTAGTGGGTTAGGATGGGTTTGGGTTAAGATAAATTTGAGTTAGTATGGTTTATTAAGAGAAAGGACAAGATGGGTT
Organism: Scalesia atractyloides; assembly: GCA_947069175.1. Taxonomy (NCBI): domain Eukaryota; kingdom Viridiplantae; phylum Streptophyta; class Magnoliopsida; order Asterales; family Asteraceae; genus Scalesia; species Scalesia atractyloides. The sequence continues at coordinate 81,255,317 of CAMTDV010000001.1, read as the reverse complement.
TGGGTCTAATAGGCTAAAACTAAAAGAAAACAAAAATTTTAAAAATTCTAAAAAATAAAAGAAAACCTAAAAAAAAATAAAAATCAAAAAATCAAAAAAATCAAAAAAAAAAAAAAAAACAAAAAAATGAAAAGTTCTAAAAAAAAAAAAAAAAACAAATTCTAAAAAATCAAAAAAATTTTAAAAAATTCTAAAAAAAATTTCAAAAAATTTAAAATAAATCAAAAAATTCTAAAAATCAAAATTCATACAAAATTCTAAAAAGAGTAAACTGTCATTTTGGTCCCTAAGGTTTGGTCACATTTAGCACTTTAGTCCAAAACTCAAACTTTTTGAATCTGAGTCCCTATGATTTCAATTTTGTTGGCATTTTAGTTCAAAAGTGGATGAAGCTTAAATTTGTTTAATAAAATCTTGGTATTTTGTTATTTTCCTAGGGGCAAAATGGTTACTATAATTTTATTATAACACATTATTAATTATAAAAAAAATAAGAAAAAGGAGTGGAAGATACACAAAACTCATGTAGTAGTGAAACGTTTTTAACCTCCATAGTCAATCAAGGTCTGCATATATTACCTTAACTAACCAATTTCAAACTTAATCGAAGAAAACTCAAAATTGATGAAATCAAACCAGAAATTTCACCTGCACTTAGCAGCAAGTCCATATTTTTTTAACTTTTTTGATTTTTTGAGTTTTTTTATTATATATTTTTTTAATATGGACCGATCCGGATGGTGATCCATACATTTAAAATTATTTGAGTTTTTTATTCAATTAAGTGATTTTAACCCATCATAACCCTGTTGGGTTTTATTTTATACCCATCCTGACCTGCTCATTTTTTTACCCAACAATTCACAATCTATACTAACCTAGTGACTAATTTTGTTTGGTCAATCTTAACCCATCTTAAAATTTAAAATACCCACAACAACTCAAATAGAATTGATGGGTTTGTTTTGCTAGCCCTAGTTTGAGCTCTACTTTTGAGAAAAAAATTTCAAACTCGAGCTTTGCTTGAGGTCAACTCGTTTATTATTTATTTTAGTTATTTATATACAATTATTTTTTATGAATAATTATAATTAAAATTTTATATAAATAACATTCCTTAGTTAATTAATGATACTTATATATAGACGAATTTTTGTGATGTAATATGTCTTTATTAGATTAAACTAGGTTATCGACCTCGTGTGTTACACGGGTTGAATAAAAAAATATCTCACGTAAGTAAAAGATAATAAATACCATAAAAAATGTTTAAGACCACCCATAGTTAGAAAAATGCCAATTTCTTTCGAATTTGAAGAAAACTAAAATAAATTAACACAATTTAAGATGCTAATATATCATAGATAATTATTGACATTTATCAATAAATACATAAGTTAAAAATACAATTTAGACAACTTGAATCATTAATTATTTGAAATGGAAAGATACACATGATAAATCTGCTAGTATGTCTAAATCTTAATATTAGCTAGAACACATATTTCATTAATGGATATCACTTTGATATCATGTTTTGTTTGTTTGTTTGTAATGAATGGTAAAATTTAAAATTTTAAGTTACCACAAGAAAACATTAACATTAAACAAGAAACGTGAGAGTTGTCTACAAAGTCATTTTTTCTACAAAGTGTAGGAAGTGTTTTGGTAATGACATGTGTCATCTCTAGTATTTTAATAAATATGTATAACTGTAATTGACTAAATAAGTTATTTATGGGAGACATAATTCTTATTAACTAATAGAGATTTTTATGTAAACGCTTTTGTCTTAAACCCACCATTGATTCTGTAAACCACATTAATAACATCCTTCATCTAATATTCATCTCATCTTTCATCTAAAGTTCAAAATATAAAACACATTATTTATTTCTTGACGTTGTGTTTTATCAGTTTTCAGGTTCTTCAGATTCTATTATATCAATTTCACAATATAAACATAGCATCCTTCATCCGACGTTCGAAACATAAAACAAATTAATTATTTCTTGACGTCGTGTTTTATCAGTTTATGTTCTTTACACTGTGTTACAACAGTTTCGACAGATAAACACACACTTCACGCATTTCTAAATATAAAACACATTCATTATTTCTTCACATTGTGTTATATCAGTTTTCATATTAAACACACTCCAAATATCTGTAACACATTTCTGGTTCGTTTTACCCCAACAATCATATATATATACATATATAGGATCATTTGTGAACAACTTCTTGAGAGTGAACTGAGTGAACTAATCTTGGCCTTTGATCATTTTTTAAATTAAAAGGGTAAGATTGATATTTGTCAAGTACTTTTAATTAAAATCCCTTAATTTTCTCATCTCTTAACTCTCTCTCTCTCTCTCTCTCTCTCTTTCATTTTAATTATTTCTCTATTATTCTAATTATAAGAGATTAAAGGGTTAGTGTTTATTTTTAAATAAACTTTTATGTTCTTTTTAAAATTAAATATTAAACCTGATAAAATTATGTTTTTTTACATATGTGTATACAGTCAGCATATACAAGACTTATACACTTGTGTATAATAACATATTGTTCCCACAGGTCGGTATAAATCAGATTTATATACATGTGTATAATTCAAGTACATATGTTTATAAACTAACAACTATGTATCTTGTATAAATTGATAGTTAGCGAGACTGTACACATGTGTATAAACTAACATCTGTGTATCTTGTATAAACTAATACTATCGAGAGTGTACACATGTGTATACACTAACAACTGTGTATTTTGTATATACGGAAACTAGCAAGATTTTAGGAATTTTGATTATATTGTTTAATAAATGCAATTTACAAAAGACGTAAATACCATTCTGTCAATTAATTTAAAGGAAAGTTACAACATTATAATTACAATCTTGCCATTATTTAAAAATATCTAGATGATATAATCCAATGGCTCAGATTAGTTCACTCAGTTCACTCTCTATATAGAGTGAACACTAAGTTGAGAGTGAACTGTGTGAACTAATCTGAGCCATTGGATTATATCATTTAGAGATTTTTAAACAATGGCAAGACTATAATTATAATGTGTAACCTTCCTTTAAATTAATTGACAGAAGGGTGACGAGTGGTCTTTTGGACAACCCGTAAGTGCGATAAAATGACTAACATTCCATGCTTTAAACGTTTAATTGTTACGATTTGATGTCTACGATGCGTATACCTTTGCAGGTACTGAAGAGCATAACGAGGGAACTTAAACGTGTTTTTTTCGGGGAATTGCAAGTGGCTAATTGAGGCTTTGGACTCGAGAGATTGAAGAAGGGCAAAATGGGAAAATTCTGCTTACCACCGTAAGCTACGGTGCCCACGTAGCTTACAGTGGAGTCTACCCTTAATTACCACCGTAGGACAGTGGCTTGCCACCGTAAGGAAAAATTGCCCACCGTAAGCTACGGTGGGCACCGTAGCTTACGGTGGTGAGCTACGGGAAAGTTGTAACTACTCCATTTAAGTCGAATTATGGAGTCTTTTCACATGTCTAATCATTGGTGACGACCTGCAGAGCAAAAAGGGGTGATTTTGAGTGTTCTTGGTGATTCAAGACAATTTCTAAACATTATTTTGGTGTTGTTGATTCGTATGAACAAAACATTTGAAGTATGTTTGATTGCGAGAACATGAGAGGCTAGAATCCTTGGTGATCATCTTGGGTGAAGGTTTGTTGAACAATTGTGTTTGAATTCTTGATTTCTAGAATATTTGCTATGTTATGGTTATTATGGTGTTGATTGATTGTTTGTAAATCGTTGATTGATATTTTAGTCTTTGCCTATTTCGTACGTTCTTGGTGTCATTGACAATCGAGATATCACGAGAAGGTTAACGGGTTGGGTATTAATCAATTGGTCATCGGGTAACGACCTCGCATTATAATCCGAGTACTTGGTTCCCTTTTATCACAAACAGTTAATCAAATACGAGTCATGTCTATGTGACTCTTTCTAGTTGAATTGAAACACATGCGTTTTGAACCGGAACCCAAGATGGGTCGCTTCCTTATTAATCTGTTAACAAATCAATTTTTTGAATCATTAGTAGTTAAAATATACTACCATCAACCAAAATCTGAAATTAATTTCTTGCAAATTAGGTAATTAGTTTAAATAGCATAACCATTCAATAGCACAATTTCCACAATTCCTTGTGTTCGATACCCACTTACCACTAGCTAGTAGCAGTATTTGGATTAAATTTGCGTGAGACAACGACTTCACGTCAAATTTTGGCGCCGTTGTCGGGGAATTGTGCGCAACGTGTGTTATTGTTTTGAGCTAGTATAGTTTGTTATTTTTCCGGGTTTACACTGGTTGTGTTAGTATGCAGGATCTTACAGGTGTATGCATACTAGAGGATCTAAAAAGCTATCACCATTGGTATTTGATCCGGAGATTGAATGAACTTTACGATGCAACAGGGTTTTGTTACGAGAAAACAAGGTTATTGGGTCGTCAACTACACCTACTACGCCAATAATACCACTCAACATCATGGAATCACTACCTACTACACAAGCCAAACAACACCATCTACACCTCCACCAATTACTACCACCAATCCACCCTCAACACATGAAGTCAATCCTACCAATACCACATCAATGGTTCCACCATTCTCATCCTTTTTCCCAACCTCCGGTCAATCATCATCCACTCACCACCATTGCTAAGTCAAACTTTACCAAGTTCAACCGTTATCCACAACTCTTCCACATTTCAACCACCAACCCAACCGGGTTTCCATAATCCTTCATCACAGTTTGTGCAAACATTGGGTGTAAGAGGATATGGGTATGATGATGGTTATGAAGAAGAATTCGGAGGGTATGAAGATGAATGTTACTACTATGGGGGTGATGGAGGTAACTTGGGACCGCAAGGGGGAATGGGTTACCCACAAAGCAACCTACGGGGGTGCAACAAGTTCGTCCTCAAGGACCACCATTCCAACAACCAATGCCTCTACAACAAGTCCAAGGTCAACATCAACAACCGCAATTTCAAAACCGATGCATCAACCTCAACCTCAACAACACTTTGTACCTCAAGGTTTAAGACAAGGTCAAGCGGGTCGACCAAGAGTACATTTAGGTGTTCCGCGAAGACATCATCGAGAGATAGTAAGGGGGTTGAAGCACATTTTTGTCCGGTTATTACTAATAATCCTTCTCCGGTAGTGATACCGCAACGCCCGGATGGGAGAACATTTGAAGTTAGGGAGACTGCATTACAAAGCTTGCCGAAGTACAAGGGTCTAGCAACGGAGGAACCATACTTCCATTTGGAAACATATGATTCCATTTGCAACACAATCAGGGGGCAAGGATTTTCCGCGGATGATGTAAAATTGGTATTGTTTCAGTTTTCGTTGGAAGATAAGGCAAAACGGTGGTTCCACACTCTACCATCCGCTTCAATTTATACTTGGGCCGATATGCAACAAAGGTTTCTTGAAGAATTTTTTACGGCCCAAAAGACAAATGAAGCAAGGCGGAGCTTACGTAGTTTCTAACAACAACAGGGTGAAATGTTTCATGAGGCATTTGAAAGATTAAACATGATGTTGAAGAATTGCCCTCATCACGGCATAGCATTGTGGGAGTTGTTGAATGCGTTCCACGAAGGGTTGAACTCGGAGGATGCTCGAGATTTGATGTCTATCACAAATGGTACATTTGGAACAAACTATGAGCAAGATGATTGGGTGTTTCTAGAGCAAATGGCGGTCACATCAAAAAGGAAAGCACAATCGTAGAGGCGGGCTAGACATGTAATCACAAGACCTCAAGTGTAGGCGGTGGAGGACGGAGAAGCACAAACTTTAAATCAGGTATATAATGTTTGTACTAACTATAATGAACTAGGTCATGCAGCGGAGGTATGCTTGGTGGGAGTAAATGCAAATCAAGTCGAGGAAGTGAATGCAATTGGAGGGGGTGGCCGAAACTTCAACATGAATTCCAACACGTACCACCCTGGGTTACGGAATCATCCGAATTTCCGCTATGGGAACCCAACGAATCAAGCCAACCCTAATTTCCAAGGAGCTCAACAGAGTTTTGCTCCTGTCCACAATATAATCAAGGGAATTTTAGGGGCGGAAATGGTCAAGGGTATCAAGGTCAATTTCAACAAGGAGGTGACCAAAGTGGAAATGCGGGTCAAACTTCATCGAGCGGTAATGAGGTTATGGATATGCTTTGAATGATGCAACAAGACATGCAACAGAGGAATCAACTCGACGAAGCTCGTATGCAAAAGGATGAAGTCCGTGACAAAAGTATCTAAGCACTCACCACACAAATGGGTCAACTCGCATCCGAGGTAGCAGAACTTAAAAAAGGTAAGGGTCAACTTCCGAGTGACACAAAGGTAAATCCCTCTCACAACACTTCGCGTAATATTAATATTAACCATGTAAGTGTTTTACGAGCAGTAAAGAATTTAAAGCAAATTTGGAACTGGGTTTGGTTGAAGGGGTAGTGGAAGATATTACGGGTAATGAAAGTGATGAGGATGATGTCCCATCACCAAATGTGTCAAGGGATCCTACTGTTGAAAATGTGATTAATAAACCGGGTTTGGGTGAAATCTTAAATGAAACAAAGGAGGAAGGGGGACCAAGTCAAGTCCCGTTTCCTTCCGCTTTAGTTGACCCGGGAAAGAAAAATTTTATTTCAACAAGGGGTCCTCAAAAGGAAGAACTTTTGGATGTGTTTAAACAAGTTAAGGTAAACCTCCCATTGCTTGATGCTATTAAGCAAGTACCCGTTTACGCAAAGTTCTTAAAAGAATTATGCACTCAGAAAAGACAACAAAAGAAGAAGTTGCCTAAGCGGGTAGATCTGACCGGACAGGTTAGTGCGGTGCTAGAAGGGATTCTTCCTCCCAAGCTCCAAGATCTGGGAACGCCGTTAATAAATATTCAAGTTGGAAATTTTCGAATGTCTAAAGCGTTGCTAGATCTTGGAGCCGGAGTAAGTATATTACCGGGTGGGTTGTATGACCAATATGATTTTGGTCCATTGGCTCGGGTAGAGACAACGGTGGTTTTGGCCGATTTGTCTCACAAGTTACCCCGAGGGATGGTCCAATATGTAATTGTGAAGGTTGATGAATTTTACTACCCGGTAGACTTTTTAGTACTTGACTACTCGTCCGCAGACCTAAAACAACAACAAAACGTTATTTTGGGTCGGCCATTCTTAAGCACCGCTCACGCCATAATTGATTGTCGACTTGGTACGGTTGACATGACATTCGGTAACAGAAAAATGCGATTAAATGTTTTTACTAACACATCTAATTCTGTTGGTGTTGACGAGTGTTTCATGGCAGATTTAGTGGATGGGTGTGACCCACATGAATATGCGGAAGAGGATGTTTGTGTTTGTGTTTGTGTTTGTGATGTGTCTGAGCAGGTACATGCTAGTGATTTGCGAGTGGAGGAAGTAAAACAGAATGTGATGGCAATGAAAGAGGGGCGACCGCCGTGGACTCATCAATTCGAGAGTCTACTGGCGGAAATTAGTTCGGGTACTAAGCCATCTTTGGAGGAGCCCCCAATCTTAGAGTTGAAGGAATTGCCGAGCCACTTGAAATACGCATTTCTAGGGGATAATGACACATTGCCGGTCATTATTACCTCTAATTTATAGGTGGCTCAAGAGCACGAATTGTTGAGGGTGCTCAAGGCGAATCGGGCGGCCATAGGATGGACAATTGCTGATTTGAAGGGAATCAGCCCATCTATTGTTATGCACAAGATAATTACAAATGATGAGGCCAAGCCGTCGAGGGAGCACAAAGAAGGTTGAATCTGAATCTGCACGAGGTAGTGAAAAAGGAGGTAATCAAATGGTTGGATGCAGGTATTATTTACCCTATTTCTGATAGTGCTTGGATAAGTCCTACCCAAGTGGTGTTTAAAAAAGCCGGTATTCAAGTTATTAAGGATGAAAACGTGAACAAATCGCCACCCGATCGATCACCGGGTGGCGTGTTTGTATTGATTATAGAAAATTGAATACCGCAACCTCTAAGAACCATTTTCCATTACCCTTTATTGACCAAATAATTGAAAAACTTTCGGGTCAAAAATACTATTGTTTTTTGGATGGGTATTCAGGATACAACCAAATTGCTATTCATCCCGATGACCAACACAAAACCACCTTTACATGTCCTTATGGTACTTTCGCCTTTAGGCGAATGCCATTTGGCTTGTGCAATCCTCCAACAACTTTTCAACGATGTATGATGAGTATTTTCTCGGACATGGTTGGAGAGTCGCTTGAAGTGTTCATGGATGACTTCTCTATTTTTGGCACAAGCTTTGAGTCGTGTCTCGACGAGTTAGAAAAAGTTTTAAAAAGATGTGTCGAGAAGAATTTAGTGCTGAGCTGGGAAAAAAGTAATTTCATGGTTCAGGAAGGTATTGTGTTGGGCTATATTGTGTCCGAGAAAGGGATGGAGGTAGACAAAGCAAAAATTCGTGTAATCTCATCGCTACCTCCTCCTAAAAATGTTAAAGGGGTAAGGTCGTTCTTGGGACACGCTGGTTTTTATAGAAGATTTATTAAGGGATTTAGTGTTATTACTAAACCCTTATGTAATTTATTACTGAAAGATGTTCCATTTGATTTTACTGATTAATGTTACAAGCCTTTAATGTTTTGAAGGAACAGTTGGTGAAGGCCCCTATCTTGCAGCCACCGGATTGGTCAAAGCCGTTCAAAATTATGTGCGACGCCAGCGATACAACTATTGGAGCGGTTTTGGGCAAAGGGTTGATAAGAAGTCGGTGGTGATCTATTATGCAAGCAAAACTCTATCCGAGGCGCAACTGAATTACACCATAACCGAGAAAGAATTATTAGCGGTGGTGTATGCCTTGGATAAGTTTTGGTCATATATATGGGGAGAGCAAAGTGGTAGTATATTCTGATCATAGCGCAGTTCGGTATTTAATGGAGAAGAAGAACGCTAAACCTCAGTTGATTCGATGGGTACTTTTGTTGCAAGAATTCGACTTGGAAACTCGAGACAAAAAGGGAAGTGAAAATGTGGTGGCGGACCACTTGTCTCGGATTCCAATTGAAGGGGCTGATGATTTAAGTGAGATTAATGAACGGTTTTCGATGAACAGTTGCTCGCTCTCTCTACTTCTACGGCCCCGTGGTACGCACATTACGTAAACTATTTGGCCACGGGTGCTATTCCCGGACATTGGACAAAGAGAAGACGACAACAGTTCATGGTACAAGTTAAACAATACATTTGGGATGAACCGGACTTGTTCAAAATTGGGCCCGATCAAGTAATTAGAAGGTGTGTTCCGGAAACGGAAGTGGCCGAAATCTTAACCCATGTTCATTCCTCTGCTTGTGGGGGACATTTTAGCGGTCACAAGACGGGGTACCGGGTGCTCACGTGCGGATTCTATTGGCCTACAATTTTTAAAGACGCATGTGAGGTCGCTCGGAATTGTCTGAATTGCCAGAAGATAGGGAGTATTTCAAAGAGGGACGAAATGCCCATGCAACCTATCTTGGTGGTAGAAATCTTTGATGTGTGGGGCCGTTTCCAAGTTCAAATGGGTTTTTGTATATATTGGTGGCCGTAGACTATGTTTCGAAGTGGATTGAAGCCATACCGACACGGACTAACAATCATTCGGTCGTATGCAAGTTTGTGCAATCGAATATCTTTGCTCGTTTTGGAATTCCACGTATTATAATCAGTGATGGTGGTTCGCATTTCAAGAATTTTAATTTTGGGAAAATATTGAAGAGATACAATGTGAACCACCGATTTGCCACACCGTATCATCCACAAACCAGTGGACAAGTCGAATTGTCTAACCGTCAAATTAAAGAAATTTTAATGAAGACGGTGCGAACAGACAGAAAAGATTAGTCAAGTAAATTGGATGATGCGTTGTGGGCATACCGACCGGCCTACAAGACTCCGATTGGTATAACTCCTTACCGGATGGTGTTTGGGAAGGGGTGTTATTTACCAATGGAGTTGGCGCATAGGGCACATTGGGCCATCAAGACGGTAAACGCCGATTATGATGAAGCGGGGAAGATCCAGAAACTTCAATTGAGTGAGATCAAAGAGATTCGAGATGAAGCATACGAGTGTGCAGCTGCATACAAAGATAAGCTCAAGAAGGTTCACGATGCAAAGATTCGGAAGCGAACTTTTGAAACGGGTCAAAAGGTATGGTTGCTCAATTCAAGGTTAAAGATGTTCGCGAGCAAATTAAAAAGCAAGTGGATGGGCCCCTATGTTATTACACGTGTGGGAAGGTTTGGAGATGTTGATATTGTGATGAACGGACCAACAAGAAGCAAACGGTGAATGAGCATCGGCTACCGTGCTTGGAGGGGAATGATATTAAGCATCTTGAACTTGATAAAGTGGGCTACATCTTATGGCCGTTGGATGAGAATTAAATGCAAAAGGCCCAGGTTTGGTAATGTAAAATACTTTGTTGTTGTTTATGTGTTTAGTTTGTTTCGAGTCTTTATCCGTACTTGTTGATTTGTGTTTGAAACAAGTGTGGGGAAGTTTTTCGTAACTTCTCATACACGGTGTTGAGGACAACACAGGTTTTCGAGGGGGTGGTAGGTTAAAATAGATAGAATTTCTTTTATGTTAAAAAAATATTTTGAAATTTCCCAGATACCACCGTAGCTTACGGTACGGTGCCCCAAAAGTTCATTACGGTGTTTATCAACTATCTTATGGTCCCCTTTTATAAATTCCAGCCACCGTAGCTTATGGTGCCGCCGTAGCTTACGGTGCCGTCGTAGCTTATGGTGACCACCGTAGCTTACGGTGGCCATTGGGTTTTTAGGGTCCGCAAAACAGTAGCTTTATCACGGGAATTCACCCTAACCACCCATATTCTGCATCTCTTTTAGCCACAACCCTCATTCTTCTTCCCCTTATTTTCCTTCAAAAACACCCACCTTCATCCACATAAATCTTTTAAATTCTCACCAAATCGAGTGATTTTTGGGTCAATCTTGGCTAAAATTTCACAAGGATTTCAATTGTGTGCTTGCATTTGGTCAAATACATCGTTTGGGGATCAAGTGGAATTTTTTTATCCGAAAATTTTTAGGGTTCTTGTGGGTTTTTGATAATCTTCAAGTTTTTAGGGTTCTTCCTTTTCTACAAGCCAAGGTATGTAATTTCTTACATTATTATCATTGTTTTGTAGGATTGTAAGTGCTAGATTATCATGAACCTACGCTTGCTTATGGTTGATTATTTTGAGATGAACTTGATTGGGTTTTGAATGATTATGGTTATGGAAGCTAGTTTTGTGATGAAAACATGATTTTGGGCAAAATTTTACTAATTTAGGAGAATGTTGTTCAAATCTTTGCATATGGTGAATTAATGTTTTAACTAGTTTCCATGACTATAGTAATAAGCAAGTGTGGGGACAATGTGGGTTTTGAGAAGATGAATAATATGTGCTTATCATGTCTATGTTTTGCAGAGTTATAATGGGGCGAAAAGGAAAAGAAAAAGTGGGTTCTTCAAGTAACTCGGCACCAAGAAAGAGAAGGTTAGTCATGCAGGGTGGTTGAAGACACAAAAGAAGATGTGCCTGATCGGGGGCCAAAGCCAAATGGACATCCGGTCCGTTGCATGATCAACTAGAAGAGTGGCAGGCTGAATTATTCAACGACCAGATTAACCGTTTGGCACAAAGAAAAGAGGCATTTATTTGAGAAAAAGAGGTGAGGGAAGCGGATTTTGGACCATTTGGAATTACGGATAAATTCCAGGCATTAGGATGGGAGGTGGCTCTGAAGTGTTACGATTATGAAGGCACCAATTTGTATGACACTGAAATTCAGGAGTGGATGGCCACTCTTAAGTGTCCTTCGTACAGGGGTGGAGTGTCGAAGATGAGATTGATTGGCACTGTGAATGGAATCATGGTAGAGATGTCCTTTGATTCTTTAAGGCGGGTTGCAAAATTTGATAGTAAGCCGTTTAATCAGCATATGCTTCCAAGATTGGAAGACCTCTATTTCGAACCTGAGAAGCATCCGCATTGGAATACCATGTTGGATTATCTATTCTTACCGGGTACTACGCACGGAAAGCTATACAGGAAGAATTTAAGGATTGAGGGAAAGTTGATGTTGGCCATTTGCATGCAACATGTTATCCCGAGGCGGGGTGACAAAACCGAAGTTCGACGACCGGAAATGCCGGTTCTCTACACCTTGTTGACTGGGGGCTCCATGTTTCCGTTCATTTTCTGGTTATGAACAATGTATGGATCAGTAGGAACAGCGACAGCGGAAAATCATTCCGCATTGCCGCCTCATCACTACTCTCTTGAAAATGTATGGGGTAATCCGTGTAGATGATAAGGGGTCCTATAAAAGGTTCAAGCCGTTTGACATTCGACAGGTTGGGGCTGGGTGGAAATATACGGAGTCTGAGAGGTATCATAAATTAAAAAGTGAGGGGCAGCGATGGAAAGTTCTGAAGGCTGACGCGCGGCCACTTCGACCGGGTGAAGAGGATGAACCGGAAAGCGAGGAAGAGGGCCCAAGTGGGGATGAGGACTACATGGATGATCTACATGTTGCCCCAATGAATGTTGAGCAAGGGGGTTCGAGTAGTATTCCAACCGGAGGTTTCTTTGACTTTTCGAGATATCCATATGAGCCGAATATGGCTCACGAAGGTACAAATGCAAGAAGTAATCGAGAATCAGAGGCCTTCTGTGTTCGATAGCTGGAGTGGGGCCGAGCGGATTTTTTTGATCATCAGACATTCATGGGCGCAAGCATGGAACGTGCATTAAGGCACAATTTTGATAGACAAGAATCCTGGAACCGTGCTCATGCTTACGCCTTTGAGCAGGAAATCAATAACCGATATTTAGATGATCAGAACCGGAGGATGCATGATGATTGGCATGCAGGGCGTCCGGTGGTTGTAGACCCTCCACCAGTTGATTATTCGACCCTACCACCTTATGACGGTAGTGTTTCTTTTCCAACGCCGCCAATGCATCACTCTCAACGGGTGGATCCACGGTATGGGCAGCAGCAGCAGCAACCGAGCTCCAGGCAACAAGAAGGAGGAAGTGGAAGTGGTGCGTTCGCTTTCAACGAGTTCTCGTAGATGATGACTTCTATCTTCGGACCTCCTTAGCCACGCTATTACTGATCAGGTCGTATGTTTCCTTTGTACAGTATTGTAGCTTTATTTTGTTGCATTTTGTTTATGGTTGGGAAGGAAGGGGGTGTATTAGGTTTGATAGTTATGTTGGGTTTGAGGTTTTGTGGCTGAGTTTTCATGTTTATATAAAAAAAAGAAATATGGGATTTGAGGTTTTTGAAGAAAGGTGATATTGGGAGTAAATGAGTGATCATTCCTCCAAAACCATACATTAGGGACAATGTATCCCAAGTGTGGGGATAGGGGAAAATTTTTGGATTTAAAAAAAAATTGTATGACTTGAACCAAACAGTTGCCAAAGTTTGAAGGTACTATCGTAATATACAAAACACATCGGTATCCCTTTTTATTCCATTCTTGGTGAGGATTGAGCCATATAGATGTACTTTAGAGATTAAATGCTTTTTGATTGAGTGGCGATGTGTATATTGTGTTAATAGAACTTGGATAATAGATGCTTGTCAAAACCTAAGTTTACATGCTTGCGAATATGATGAGGGCATTTAGGTAGCCTCGTCTGGATGTGTGTTGAGTGTGGGTTTGGGGGGTTGGACCTCATAAGTTACATATATGAGTTTGGTAGTGAGCGGGACGGGGGTTTGGACATTAGTAGCCCAATTTGATCTTTTAACGATTCCATTATCACCCAAGCCTATGTCCTACAAAATTCTACCTTTTAATCGGTTTAGATAGTTTGATATTGTTATGATTGTATTTGTCTTTCATTAGTTGTAATGCGATGGTTGCTATCTTGATGCAATATTGTGTTGAAAAAAAAGTGAAGAAGATGAAGTTAGTTGTAATGTTAGAGTTAGTTACTTATGTTGATTGTAACAATAAATCGGGTCGATTAAGCAAGCTACATGAATATTTCCACCAATTCTCACCCTTACACATAGCCTTGTTACAACCCAAAAGTCCTTCTGATTCATAAGCATGTTATGCAATTTGTAGGTAAACATTTGATTATTATCCAATCTTATTGTCACACATTTACACATTTGCATTGAGTGATATAGCTCAATCTTGCTAGTACCATTTTTTTGTAGAGGAGAGTATAGTGAGGGGTGTGTTATGTAATATGAAGGTGAAGTTGATAACGGGGCAATTTGTTTGTGTTTGGTTTACATGACGATCACTTGTTAGTTTAAAGCTTTTGTGAAAGTGTTGCTTGGGGCAAGCAACGTTTAAGTGTGGGGATGTGACGGGTGGTCGTTTGGACAACCCGTAAGTGCGATAAAATGACAAATATTCCATGCTTTAAACGTTTAATTGTTACGATTTGATGTCTACGGTGCGTATGCCTTTGCAGGTACTGAAGAGCATAACGAGGGAACTTAAATATGTTTTTTCGGGGAATTGCAAGTGGCTAATTGAGGCTTTGGACTCGAGAGATTGAAGAAGGGCAAAATGGGAAAATTCTGCTTACCACCGTAAGCTACGGTGCCCACCGTAGCTTACGGTGGAGTCTACCCTTAATTACCACAGTAAGATAGTGGCTTGCCACCGTAAGGAAAAATTGCCCACCGTAAGCTACGGTGGGCACCGTAGCTTACGGTGGTGAGCTACGGGAAAGTTGTAAGTGCTCCATTTAAGTCGAATTATGGAGTCTTTTCACATGTCTATTCATCGGTGACGAACTGCAGAGCAAAAAGGGGCGATTTTGAGTGTTCTTGGTGATTCAAGACAATTTCTAAACATTATTATTGGTTGTTGATTCGTATGAACAAAACATTTGAAGTATGTTTGATTGCGAGAACATGAGAGGCTAGAATCCTTGGTGATCATCTTGGGTGAAGGTTTGTTAAACAATTGTGTTTGAATTCTTGATTTCTAGAATAATTGTTATGTTATGGTTATTATGGTGTTGATTGATTGTTTGTAAATCGTTGATTGATATTTTAGTCTTTGCCTTCGTACGTTCTTGGTGTCGTTGACAATCGAGATATCACGGGAAGGTTAACGGGTTGGGTATTAATCAATTGGTTATCGGGTAACGACCTCGCATTATAATCCGAGTACTTGGTTCCCTTTTATCACAAACAGTTAATCAAACACGAGTCATGTCTATGTGACTCTTTCTAGTTGAATTGAAACACATGCGTTTTGAACCGGAACCCAAGATGGTCGCTTCCTTATTAATCTGTTAACAAATCAATTTTTTGAATCATTAGTAGTTAAAATATACAACCATAAACCAAAATCCGAAATTAATTTCTTGCAAATTAGGTAATTAGTTTAAGTAGCATAACCTTTCAATAGCACAATTTCCACAATTCCTTGTGTTCGATACCCACTTACCGCTAGTTAGTAGCAGTATTTGGATTAAATTTGCATGAGACAACGACTTCACGTCAAAGGGTATTTGCGTCTTTTGTAAATTGCATTTATTAAACAATATAATCAAAATTTCAAAAATCTTGCTAGTTTCTGTATATACAAGATACACAGTTGTTAGTGTATACACATGCGTACAGTCTCGATAGTATTAGTTTATACAAGATACACAGATGTTAGTTTATACACATGTGTACAGTCTCGCTAACTATCAATTTATACAAGATACACAGCTGTTAGTTTATACACATATGTACTTGAATAATATATATGTGTATAAATCTGGTTTATACCGACCTGTGGGAACAAGATGTAATTGTATACAAGTGTATAAGTCTTGTATATATTGACCTGTATACACATATGTATAAAAACATAATTTAATTAGGTTTAATATTTAATTTTAAAAAGAACAGAAGAGTTTATTTAAAAATAAACATTAGCCCTTTAATCTCTTATAATTAAAATAATAGAGAAATAATTAAAAATGAGATAGAAATAAAGAGAGTTAAGAGATGAGAATATTAAGAAATTTTAATTAAAAGTACTTGAATAATATCAATATGACCCTTTAATTTAAAAAATATCAAAGGACAAGATTAGTTCACTCTCAAGAAGTTGTTCACAAATGATCTTAATCCTATATATATATATATATATATTATAATTAAAATAATAGAGAAATAATTAAAAATAAGAGAGAGATAGAGAGAGTTAAGAGATGAGAATATTAAGAAATTTTAATTAAAAGTACTTGAATAATATCAATATTACCCTTTAATTTAAAAAATATTAAAGGCCAAGATTAGTTCACTCTCAAGAAGTTGTTCACAAAGATCTTAATCCTATGTGTGTATATATATATATATATATATATAGAAGGTTCATTTAAGAAGAAATTTTAAAAAATAAGAGAGAGATAGAGAGAGTTAAGAGATGAGAATATTAAGAAATTTTAATTAAAAGTACTTGAATAATATCAATATTACCCTTTAATTTAAAAAATATTAAAGGCCAAGATTAGTTCACTCTCAAGAAGTTGTTCACAAATGATCTTAATCCTATATATATATATATATATATATATATATATATATATAGAAGGTTCATTTAAGAAGAAATTTTATGTGAGAAGAAAAAGAAGAAATGGTATAATGGTAAAACATTAAATAGTTTATAACTCCTCTCATTAATTATGTTATATCTCATTAATAAAACAAAAACATTATATCCTACAAATTTTAAAATTTATTCTACACATACTAAAATTTATCCTACACATGTCGAAAATTGTTCATTATTAAAAATTATTTTATCTTGAAAAAATATTTTAAAAAAATGAGTTTCTAGTTTAATTAATTAACTAATTAATGACAATTATAGATTTAACTATATGTCTTTTTTCATAATATTAAATACACATATTATTAAATGAAGTAAATAAAGAATTTCTATTGGTTTAAAAGTTATTCTTTATTCTTACAAAATTTTTCTTCTCATTTGAACTCTCCACTATATATATATATATATATATATATATATATATATATAATATAATTATTATAAGATGTTATTATGTTAGTATTGCTATCGATGAGTCGATGTAGACCACTAATAAGAGGGTATCGATCAAGAGAAAAAAGTATGTGTTAGTCTAAAAAAGATTTATATCATCAATCAGACGCTCTGAATCGAATCAAAATAATATTGAAATAAAATCGCTAATTCCATCAAAATAACATACAAGGATTTAATATTACAAAAAATAATAAATTATTAAAAGATACCATCGAGTTCCGTCTACAATCAAATTCAAATAAAAACACAAAATATGTACATTAAAATATAAATGATATTTAAATCTGCCAACAATCCAAATAATAATAAAGTTTTTGTCTTTCTCTTGAAATGATGTTAAATTACGAAACCCAATTAAAACTAAACAAATATTTGCATAGCTTTGAAGTAAATTTCAAAACACACAATAGAATCATCCACAAGTCGTGGGTTATCAGAAAAAGTTTTAAACTAAAATGTGAACTGAAACTTAGGCTTGTACTCTGATCTTTGATTTTACGAGAAAAAGGGAAGTTTGCAAGATTTAAGAAGTAGTTTATGGAATGATAGTTATTTGTGTTTTTTAAAACATTTTAAATGATTTTTTGCCTTTCATCAATTATATTATTCTTTATTTAAAACATAAATATTACTTCAAAACACTTTCTACACATTATAGGAAACACACTTTGTAGATAAACCTTACCTTAAAGAAGAAAATATCACATGATATAAGGTTGCGTATTACACGGTTAAATATAAAAAAAAATCTTGATTGACTAAATATATTATTTAGTTTATAACCGTGTATTACATGGGTTAAATATAAAAAAATATAAATCATAAATTTTTATATAATCATTATCACATAGTTAAAGAATCTTTCTATACTAATATATGAAATTTTTTTTGACACATGTCAATTTCTGGTGCTTTCACATCTTATTTTCTTATTTATCACTCATAATCATAATAATAATAATAATAATTTTAAACAAAAAATTAGATAAGAATAAATATAAGTTTTCCTATAAATAATTTAAAAAAAAATTTAGATAAAAATAAACGTTTGTTATTTTTATATAATCATAAAGTTATATCTTGAGTATTATGAGTAGATATATATACTTTTGAGTTCGGTGATTGGAATTATAGAAATTAGGAATCAAAACCCGTTTGATATATACTTAATAATTGTATTATTGATATAGGTTCGAGTCATATGCTTCTTTCAAATTATAAATGTTTTTAGACGCGTCGTTATAATAGTTTGGACTCACCATTATAGTCGCACAATTTTTTCAAATGTCAAATCTAGACAACTTAGTTTCACTGTTGTAATGTTAGGAGTACTGTTATAATTGGTTTAAATATGTTATTTATCGCACATTGCATCAACATTTAGAAAGAACATAGTTTTTAAATATAACAATTATATACTCCATTCAAAGAGAATATAATTTTTGATTTTATGGTATAATTCATAAAAAAATGATGAAATATATAAAACATGGGGACCGATCTCCACCTTTTTGTACCGTAAACTCTCTTGAATACAAATTTGAGATGAGTGTTTTATGAATGAAATAAACAAATAAACATTAAGGTGCATAAAACTAATTAAAATCATTATATTTCATAATTTGAGTGTACCATAAAACGGGATTCAACCATATGTAATACATATATTTTTAACCTAATAATAAATAAAAAAGCAAAGTAAAATGTTATAATAAATAAATAGTACATCAATATTCATTTTTAAAATATAAATTTTGATGACTGTATGTGTTAGTTAACATATGACATTATATTTTATTCAACACATGCAACACATAAATTTTTTTAAATATATATTTTTTTATTATTTCTTATATAAAATTACATTTATAGAACCCATGTAATACACGAGATTCTAACCTAGTATAATAATATTATAATCTTATAAATTCATAATTTATGATTTTTAGCACACGGGTTGAGGAAATATAAACTATTTTATCATAAAAATGTGTAATAAAGTTAATAAACGTAAACTCTAAATGTAATAATATTATAAAGTTAAAATTCATTTATGAATTTTAAAATATCTTGTTTTTTAATCTCTATATATTATGTATATTTCACATGCAAGACCCATATTATAAATTGAGAATATCATACATGATCTACATTTTTATTTTATTTTATTTTTTATATAAGATTTCGTCTTACATTCCAATAGCAAACTTTAAAAGAAACTTTATAAGTAATTAAGATTAACATCTTAACTTTTACAATAACTTAAAAACATTTTAAACAAAATGTATACGTGAAATGTACAAACAAACGGAAGCGTAAAATTTCTGAATGTTCGGTTCATCACCCCATCTTGAACGTCATTAGAGTACTTGATAAGATAATCCTATAGAAATCAAACTTTTTCATAGATTAGTATCATATTGGTTTGGATTTTAAATTATAATTAGTTTCATAAATAATAAATCAAATAAACTCTAAAATTTTCCAGGAAGGCGTCACCGACGGCATGCCTAAATTGTCGTCGTGTAAGAACTACCATCGACAGTAGCATAGAGCGTCGGAGAAATGATGTTGCGTCGGCGACGACCAGAAGTGGTGTCGCAGACGGCACCTTCTGCATCATTTTTACTACAGTATTATTTAACCGCCTGTTTGACACGTTTCGAGTTCCGTACTTCATCATATGACTCGAGACTTACAGAAAATCGTCCGTAAAATGATATTCCTTATTTTCATTACTGTAGTGAAATCGTTATGAGCGTTTTGACCACTTCAAATTCTGTTTTCTTATGTTTCGTAATTTGACCCGTTTGCGTAACTTTAGCAAAGGAACTTTTTAAACTTATTATTCTTTTACATAATTACTAGTTATGTAAGTAGCCTCATTTATCAAAATAACTACTTATGATTTATGAATTCGTTCTATGATTTTTGCATAAAATTTCCGATTATACCCTTTATCCCTGTTTTATACAAATTAAGAATTCTTGCATCCGTTCCGGCATGCATCAAGATTCTTTTTGGGCTTTTTGGTTATCCTTAACGAATCCATCGTCTTAAATCAACCAAACTTTTGTCTATATTTTCGTTTTGACCCGTTTGATCAATTTAACGAAATCCATCGCTTTGACCAACCAAACTTTTATCCATTTTGTCATTTTGACCCGTTTGGTTACTCTAGCGAGATCCATCGCTTTGACCAACCAAACTTTTATCCATTTTGTCATTTTTACCCGTTTGGTTACTTTAGCGAGATCCATTGCTTTGACCAACCAAACTTTTATCCATTTTGTCTTTTTGACTCGTTTGGTTACTCTAGCGAAATCCGTTGTTTTGACCAACCAATCTTTTAACTATTTTGTCATTTTGACCATCATTTATTACTATGTTTGACTCGTTTGGTCGAGTTAACAAATTCCATCGCTTTTATTCGACCAAACCATCATTTATCACTATGTTTGACTCGTTTGATCGACTTAACGAATTCCATCGCTTTTATTCAACCAAACCATCATTTATCATTATGTTTGACTCGTTTGGTCGACTTAACGAATTCCATCGCTTTTATTCGACTAAACCATCAATTATCATATATCAAAGCAATTATCTATACATTACAATGCTACAAAGCGTAAAGTCACATACCTTAAAGCTTTCCCTTCAAACGTGTGTCCGCACCGGCTTGACTTCCTGACGCTTCACTCGCGTTGCCTAAAGTATACAAGTTGATGTTATTAGAACCACTCGGCTCATGACTAGGGCATGTAAATTTGCCAAACACATTCTCTCACGTTTCCTTTTACACATTTTGTTATTAATTTAAGATTGGCAATTCGTTTAGGTGTTTCTTCAAGTACTTTGTGTGCATAATCTTTAAACTACTTTCACCAAGTCTATGATTTAGCTAATAGCCATGTAATTGCATTCATTCAAGCTTCAATGTCTAGTATGTTCAATTAACATCCAGAATTTAGCATAATAACATCAATTAATACAATTTCACTACCACAACTTATGTTTTCTTTAATTTTTATCAAAACCCATCCAACACAAACATTGTTAGTTACTCAAACACTTAATAAAAGGCATTTGATCACTAATTTCATCAAGGGTTGGTCCTAATCATGTAAGCCTACAAATTTCTATCACTACTCTAAAATCCCACCATCAATTTCACATCATAAGATTCAATTAACCCACTACTTCAATTTTCACTGGATTTTTGACATACCTTATTGTCACACCCTGACCCGCAGCGGAATGGGTGATCGGGGCATGATCGGGTTAACTCGAGAGCTTATGACTTGCTATTACTTGTTTTAAATAATCATTAATTCATATCAGGTGTCCCACAATACAAATAATTCACATAAACAATTCACTAATCCGTTTCTTGTTAACTAAGGCCCATCCTATGTCCAATCTTCTCTGTTGGCGAGTGAACCTTATTATTATTAGAACAATAATATGTTTAAATTTGGTTTATTGAGAAAAGCGTGCATCAACCAATGTAAGTAAGTATGTTGCATGCCATAAGTCAAAGCTCATAAAAACAACCTCAAACAATATATCAATTATTTGTAATGATTCCAATATATGTATACATGTTGCACGGTATTGCGGTGTGCTGCAAGGTCTAAGCTTAATCAAAGGGAGCTCGCCTCGTATGTTGGCAACGTCATGTTCCGCTCATAGGTAATGAGGCAACAAATGAGCCTATGATGATGTGATGTCCAACGTGAATGAAATACACCAAGTGATAAACAATAATCCACATGTAACACATATACTTCACATAAGGGAGTTTGCACGAATTTAATTCTTGTAAATGTAATAACGAAATACGACACATGATACACCCCACAACGTGTAATAAAAAGGGAAGTTGTAAGATTCACTCACAGTGTTTGCGCTTTTAATCCTTATTGAATTACCGCACGAGAATAAGGAGAAAATCCAATTGATTAGCGTGATTTAAGCTAGACAAACGAATGCAACAAGAAAAAGGTAAACGTTATGCTAGGCATAGCTAAATGAACGAACATGATATGTTAGACTTGTTGAGCCTAACGAGCCTCTACAAGGCTACGCCAAGCCTAAAGGCGAGCCTAAACTAGGCTACCTTAACGAGCCTAATGCTCCTTAACTAAGAATCTAAACTAAACTAATTAAACTAAGAAAGCAATAAATAAATGAATAATAAAAAAAGAAAGGAAGATTACCTTGAAGAAAAACTTTACAAAAAGAGAATTGAAGGGCAGCACCACCTCGTCGAAAGCGGAAATAAAAACTACTACACACCACACCCAAAGGGGTATTGTGCTTGTGGAGCCACCAAATTTGGTTATTCCATTTGTTTATACTCAAACTAGGAGTTGCAAGCTATAAAGAACCAAGCAAGGATATTTATAGGTGTGAAACGGAGCACAAATTGGTGATTGGGGCGATGTGGGATGAATTTAAAACAATATTTTCGCGTCTTTCAAATCAGCAACAAATACCAAACTTGTTTTCGTGATTCTCGCTTCGTTATAACTTCGTTTCGCGCACGGTTTTTGCATACATTATTTTCAGAGTACTATCATATGGAAGAGAGTAATCCAACATCCATGGTGTCGAGAATTGGGCTTAAACCTTGTGTCTTGATGCGGGTCGAGGGTTATGTTCTAAATCTTGTGTTTGTGATTCCCGTTATGCTAGAGCTCAGTTTTATGCACCATTTGAACCTACTTGATCCTTAGTATACCAAGTATATCTTGGAGCTTTGAATGGGCCAGAAGGATAGCTCAAGGATGGAGAAAAGTTGGCAAGAAAGTCACCCGAAAGTCATCTTATGACAAAACTAAGAATACGACATGTAGAGCTTGTTATTTGCTATCATTTACATCTAAACCCTCCAAAACACAATGTCCTATCTTAAGGTATGTATATAATGAAGTTTGAATGATAAGAAGGTTAGGATGTGATATGTTAGGTATGTTCACGAGTCTCCAAGGTTTTTGATTAACTTAAGGAAAACCTTAGTCTTAGACCTTGAGAGATGGAGGGTTGCTTCAAAATACACGGAAATGAATTTACAAACTTGTTTAGAACATGTATGAGACTATAAATCGCCAGATATGATAACATGTATGATCAAAACATAGAATCCAAGACATTTGATTGCGTAAACATTAAACAAAATTACATGGAATATGAAAAGAGAGCGGGTGTCAAATTCGGGTCGGGTTCTAGGATCTGTTTTTGACAGATGTTACATTATGATGAGATGATGTTGTAGACTCTAAATTCTTAAACCTGCACCAAAATCACTTTGATTCTTAGTCGAATTGGATGGAAATTGTGATGATGTTTAAGAACTAGGGTTTGGCTCCCTTTTCTTCTTCTGGATGCACACACACACAAAATCAGTGTGTTGTGTTTCTTAGTTTCTTTGTTTTTATTAATTTAGTTTTTCCTTTTTGACATTTTTAGTCCCTCATGTTTGTTAAATCCAATTCCTCTTTTAACTAATAACATATAGTTAACTAGGTTAGTTATTCCTAGCTCTTTTATTCTTATGTCTCTATTTTATATATATATGTAATTTGCCATTTTTTGGGTGTTGCAAATCCACCCTCCTTAAAAAGGGTTTTGTCCCCGAAACACCTACACGTACCGAAAAGTGAAGGGTAGAGTCGTCTCATTTCTTCTTCTGACTCCCAGGTGGTGTCCGACCCCTTTCGATGCTCCCACTTAACCTTTACTTGATAAATGTTTTTGTTCCTTAATCCTTTGACCTTTCTGTCAAGGATCGCGATTGGTTTTGCCAAGTAGTTAAGGTTATCATCTATCTCTATATCATCATATCGAACGTAGGCTGTCTCATCGGCTAAACATTTTCGAAGATATGAAACATGGAACGTGTTGTGTATCCACTTAGTTCTTCAGATAGTTCTAGGCGATAAGCTACCTTTCCTACCCGATTAATAACTTTAAAAGGTCCTATAAACCTTGGGCTTAGTTTTCCTCTTTTCCTAAATCGAACAACCCCTTTCCATGAAGACACTTTAAGCATTACTTTATCACCAATTTGGAATTCAATAGGTCTTCGTCTTTTATCTGCATAAGATTTTCGTCGGTCTTGAGCTGCTTTTAGATGGGCTCGGACCGCATTGATCTTCTCGTTTGCGGCTCTAGTTATATCTTTGTGAGCAATTTCGCGAGGGCCTACTTCACCGTAATACACCGGGGTTCGGCATTTCCTACCATATAGCATTTCATACGGGGCCATACCAATACTCGAATGGTAACTATTGTTGTATGAAAATTCAACTAATGGTAGATAAGCATCTCAACTACCGCCAAAGTTGATAAAACATGCTCATAGCATGTCTTCCAACGTTTGAATTGTTCTCTCGCTCTGTCCATCTGTAACACCCCAAAAAATTATATATATGTGTAGGCATGAGTGCACAAGTAAAATATTGATTAAATAAAGACAAGAAGTGTAGCCTTAATTAAAGTACAAGTAAAGTTTAACAAAGAAGGATATGTTTGGCTATAATCATAAAACATCAAACTAGAGGGACCAAACTTGGATATGTAGGAAAAGTAAATTAATAAAACATAAAATTAAAACTAAAACACACATACATCAGATTAATGTGTGTGTGTGTGTCGATGAAGGCTCAAGAAGAAGGGAAAAACCCTTGTCAACACAAGATCAACCAAATTGAATAAAAATTGAAGTTTAAATCAGTGCATGAACTAAGATTTGATATCATCTAAGTATTGTCATCATCAAGTAAGTTAAATTTCGTGTTTTTAGCAATTTAATAAAGGGGTTTATGAATAATCCATGAATGTTAAATGAAATTGAGCATGAATGTTAGATAATATTAACATGTAGAGTTTGTATTATGTTTAATTTCGATCATAATGATGATTTGGGGTAAAACCCACTTGTAGTTGAAGAAGATGGGGCTTGGTGTAGATTATGTGTAATGTTAATGCTTGAAGTTATACATGGTAGATACATTTTGTTGGTTGAATTGATATAAAACAAAAGATACATGATAAGGTAAAGATTTGTAAAGATCGAATGGTTAAGTTAATCTATGCATGAACTAGTAAAGAAATATGCTTTGAATACTTATACAACATGCTTTATTGATGGTACGCACACAACATGTTCGATGAAATGCCTAGGTTGAATTAGTTGTGTTTTGACATGAATGCTTGTTGAATCGATGTAGTAGGATGAAAATGAAAGTATGTATGGTTGAATAAGATCATAATAAGTAGAGAAGCATGCTTAGGTGATGAATTGTATGGAAGCTAAAATCATGTTGTTCTAACCATATAGGAGTAAGGAAGGAAGAAGGCACAAGCCATACCAAGGCGCAGTAACGCAAGATCACGGTAAGTTCATGTGAACTTTTCTCCATCTTAATGTAAAATTTATGATAATTGTCTCATAACTTATTGTTTCAATTTAGCAAATTATACTTTATGATATGATGTATGAGATGTGTTGAATTGATAAAGAATGTAAGGTATGTATGAAGACCCGTCATGAACGGGTCAAAAGTAAGAATGATTAAGTAAAGAAATGGATAAGTAAAGACTAGTAGTAAACGAGTCAAAATGAATAAAATTTCAAGACGACAAAATGGTTATATGTTGATCCATCATGAATGGTATGGAAGAAGCAAGGATATGGATGATGAAAGAATGGTAAACGCGATTTCCATTAAAAATGGAATTGCTAGTATGAAAGGTTTGAATGATAAATGAATGTGTTCACGTTGACCCGTTGTGAACGGGTCAACCGGTAAGAATGAGAAAGTATAAAGGAATGGTCCATGTAAGACCTATATAAACGGGTCAAAACTTTAATGATGTTAGCCTATAAATTATTGATAGTAATGTTATAATTATCAAATGGATGTTAACCAAACTTGTTGTGGTGCTTAGGTAAAACTTCCGCTGGATGATGCGCCTCGTTCGGAACGAACACACTTTTGCTCTCTTTACGCTTCCGCAAGTAATAACGACAACGGGTCAAACTACTTTTGGGTTGTAAATGATGAATTTACTTTAAAAGTTTCTTTTGTAAGTAGATAAATTAGTTTTAGTAACTAGTAGGATAAAGATATGTTGTCGAAATATTTTGTAGTCATGTTTGTCGAAATAAATTTGCAAGGGCACAATGGGAATTTTAGACCATGTTTTAAAAAGTTTAAAATTTTACGGATTTTCGGTTATGAAAATAGGTTGGGTGTTTCACCATCCGTCTGAGGGTGATAGGCAGTGCTGGTCAAGAGTTTTGTGCCCATATGTTCTTGGAAATCACGCCAAAAGTTCGATGTAAATCGGGTATCTCTATCGGATACGATTGATATTGGTACTCCATGACGTGCTATAATTTTATTCATAAACACTTCCGACATCTTTTCAGTAGTATATGTTTTACGAATTGGAATAAAATGAGCGCTTTTTGTTAATCTATCGATGACCACTGTAGGTCCACCTGCGGATGGTGTTAAACCAGTTCCTTGTTCATATGACACACACACAAGTGCGGAATCCAAGTGTGCATGCAACCAAAGCAAAGTGAAGAACACGGGGTAACCAAAGATTCACTATCTTAATTAATGATTGAGAAGAAGTACAAACATATACACACAATGCTCGTATGACTCAAACAAACTTGCTGTGTTCTTGTGTCTTCGTCTATAGAGATAACCAACTCAAAGAGTAACAAGCTCTCTGGTCTGACCAACTAGCTAGCTAACTTTCACGCGCAAGTCCGCTTATATAGTGTCCGTCTAGTTTCGTACGAAATACGAGTCTAGACATACTGAACACACTATTTCACACGAGTCACAACTCCAAGATTTTGGTGCGGAACAGGTGTTTCGTACGAAATACTTCATTTCGTACGAAACAAGTAACTCACTTGTTACTTGAGACTGTTTCGTACGAATCCTGTGATTCGCACAAAATCCTTGATTCGTTCAAATCCTCTGACTCACACAGAATCCTGATTCTTGGAGAACGTGTGTAGACATGACGTTTACAAGACTTATCAGTATGCACACATGCAACTGATTAACACAGACAAGCTAAGATGACATACTAGATCAAGATAGAAGGATATCTCGATCTATTCGACACGACCAAACCTATACAGACACTTGAGCAAAGACCGTATAATTACAACTGTAATTAAGAACAAGCGACAGACACAAAACTTTATCAACAACCACCCAAAGATGTCGAATCCTCTAGCCTTTTTCAGCAGCTTGGTTAATAGGTCCATGGTAACATGTTCCCACTTCCAAACTGGTATGTCTAACGGTTGAAGTTTGCCGTAGGGCTTTTGATGTTCAGCTTTTACTTGTAAACAGGTTAGACATCTTTCAACATACTTAGCCACATCTCTTTTCATCCCGGGCCACCAGTAATTTTGTTTCAGATCTCGATATATCTTGGTTGCTCCTGGGTGATTTGAATAACGTGACTTGTGAGCCTCGTTGAGTAAGAGATCCTTTACACCACAAGTGTTTGGAACCCAAATTCTACCGAATCGATATTTTAACCCATTTTATATTTCTTCAATGTCTTTTACTACACCCTTTATACGTTTCGTTTACAAATTTTCTTTCTTCACCGCTTCTTCTTGTGGTACTCGGATTCGCTCAAGTAATCCCGAAGTAACCACTAGTTGCATAGATTGTACCCGAATAGGTACATAACTCTCCTTTTTGCTACGGGCATCTGCCACCACGTTGGTTTTTCCGGGGTGATAATGAATCTCGCAGTCATAGTCCTTCACTGTCTCTAACCAACGCCTTTGTCTCATATTCAATTCTTTTTATCAAAAAAAATACTTTAGGCTTTTATGATCAGCGAAATGACGCATTTCACCCATACAAATAGTGTCTCCAAATTTTTAAAGCAAACACTACCGCTGCTAATTCAAGATCATGCGTAGGATATTTCTTTTCATGAACCTTTAATTGTCTTGATACATAGGCAATCACTTTGCCTCGTTGCATAAGTACGCACCCAAGACCTAGGTGCGATGCATCCGAATACACTACTAAGTCATCAGTGCCCTGATAAAGTCAATACCGAAGCACTGGTCAATTTTTCTTTAAGCGTTTGAAACGCCCATTCTTGTTCATCATTCCAGACAAACTTTTCATCCTTGCGAGTTAACTTAGTTAATGGAGAAGCAATCTTGGAGAAATCCTGTATGAATCTTCGATAATAGCCTGCCAGTCCTAAAAAGCTTCTAACTTCAAAGGGATTTTTAGGAGGATTCCATTTTGACACTGCTTCTATCTTGGACGGATTGACCAATATTCCATCGGCGCTAATGACATGTTCTAAAAATTGTACTTATCGAAGCCAAAAGGCACATTTTTAAAACTTCGCATAGAGATTTTCTCTTCTAAGCGTTTCTAATACATCACACAAATGGCGTGCATGATCCTCCTCACTTTTTGAATAAACTAGGATGTCATCAATGAACACTATCACCGATTTATCCAACATTGGTTTGCACTTCCGATTTTTAAGATCCAAAAAAGCTGCAGGCGCGTTTGTTAACCCGAAGGACATTACGAGAAATTCGTAATGCCCATAACGCGTACGAAAAGCCGTCTTGGATATGTCTTCATCTTTCACTCTTAGTTGATGGTAACCTAACCTTAAGTCGATTTTTGAAAACCAACTCGCACCTTGTAGTTGATCGAACAGGTCGTCGATTCTCAGAAGCGGGTATCGATTCTTTACCATAAGTTTGTTTAATTCACGGTAATCTATACACATGCACATTCTTCCGTCTTTCTTTTTACAAATAATACTGGCGCTCCCCAAGGAGAGACACTATGTTGAACAAATCCTTTGTCAAGCAAATCTTGCAATTGTGATAGCAATTCTTGAAGTTCAGACGGTGCTAATATGTATGGCACTTTGGCAACTGGCTTCGCAACCTAGAATTAATTCGATTCCAAATTCCACCTCGCGCTCGGGTGGTATCCCCGGTAAGTCTTCTGGGAATACATCTTCATATTCTCGCACGACCGGTACATCTCTAATCGTTGGTGGCTCTTTTTCTGAATAAAGTATATAGGTCAGGTAAGCCTTGCACCCATGTTGAATGAGTCTGCGGGCTTCCATTACCAAGCATATGAGGGGGTAGCCACTCTTTTCCCCATAAATATTAACGTGCTTTCCGCTTGGAGATATTAATTGTCACACCCTGACTCGCAATGGAAATAGAAGTTGGGGTATAATTGGGTTATCATCAAAGCTCATGATATTTACTACAATTAAGTTTCATATTTATTAATTTAAATTGAAAGGAAATATCCAAACACAAAGAAACATACAAACACAAGAAACATTGTTCTAGACAAATCATATTTTATTCATCTTCTAAGGCCAATCCTAAGTGTTCCTCTCCTCAGCCTATCCACATGTATCTGCGTAAAATAAAAGTTTGGGTCAACAAAAGTTGGCGAGTGAATAAAAAATGTAACATTTAAACAATTTAATTACATTGATTAAATTAAAAGATTGTCCAAAGACCATATATGAGCATATGTATATATATATATATAAACAAAACCACGAACCACATAATATAAACAATGTACACATGCATGATAAATGATGCACTGTGAGATCAAGGCTTAATCAAACGGAGCCGATCTAATGAGGCACGCGATGCTCAACTCGTATCCAACGAGGAACTGATGGGCCTTGTATGAATGATTCGCACTGAAATGACATAATGTAACCACATATAACAACAACGACAAAATATGCACACAAGATCACATAATGGTGTTAGCACAAGTGTTTGAATAAATAAAATATGTAAACGACACATGATACACCCCAAAACATGAATAAAAAGAGAAATTTGTAAGGATTCACTTACAGTGGGTGCGTTTCCTTGAATTGACGGCGAACACGCATGAATTTGGATTTAACAACGAGAGAAACTAACCTAAATAATAACGTAATAAATCGATAAATAAATAAAAGTTAATATTTTAATGCTTTTTATTAGATTTTTTAAGGTTATTTTTGCTGTATTTAAGGGAGTTTTTAAACCTAAGAAGTGTTGTTTTTAAGTATTTTTAATTTGATTTTTAATTAAAATATTAAAGAAAAATAATAATAAAAAGTTTCTGGATCTTGTTAGACCTGACAAGGTCTGATCGGTTTTTATGCGAGAAATTGGCAGCGTGTGTGAGGTTCGAACTCGTGACCTCCCTTATACGTGCACGCAGCTCTACCAACTAAGCTACGTGTCTAACCCGAAATAATCTCTGTTTTTATTATTCTTATATACTAATTAGGATATTTCAGAAATTATTTAATTTATTAAGATTTTAAAACCAGTTGAACCGATGCTCAGAGTCCGCCTTGAACCCGCGACCTATGCCCCGTTTTGCACCAGCCCTACCAACTGGGCTGGGTGTCTAACCCGGAGATCTAAGGATTTTAATTATATTTATATACAATCTGTACTGTTTTATATTTAAGTTATAAATATTCTTGATTTATATTAGGAATTCGGTGCCACGCCTGAGACTCGAACCCAGGCATCCATGATAGCATTGCACACAGCCCACCACTAGACTGTGTGTCTAACCCGATTTAACTTATGGATTTAATTATATTCATACAATGCTCGAACTTTATCTTCTTCCCAAGAATTACCTAGAATCCGATTCTGACTGGTTTCTTAATTAACCCAATTAGGTTACTGATTACAACCACAGATCATAGATAGGAAAAGAATAAGGAAAGGAAACTTAAATGAACTTATACCAATTGAAGAACTTCTACGATTTCCGGTTTGAAGAAAATTCTGGCGAACAATCGATGGTTCCAGTGACTAGCGGAGACGACTTCAAAGCGAGTTTGAGAGAGAGAGAGCGAGAGTGTTTGAACGAGTTCTATGTGGTATTTATAGTGCACCCAGTAGTTTAAGAATTCGGTTTCAAATTAAATGATTTCTTTCGGTTTCGGTTATCAATTATTGAAATTAATTTCGATTTTAAGGTTGTAACTGATATGCGATTGTCAGTTATAACCGTTCAATTCACAAAAAACACGATAATGGAGTTGATTTCGCAGCTCTTGATTTCGGCAGTTTTTTTGAACCATAACACTTGATTGCAGGTTTCATGCTATTGTTATTATAAGAAATATTTGTTTAACTTTAGAACACAAGGTGTGTGCAGATCAGTGGTGTTTTGTGTGTGTGAACTTGTGGGGGAACTCGGGTTCGACTCTCGGTTCCCTCTTTTTATTTATTTTATTATCCCTTTTTTATTATTAATTTACTTTTTTTTATTATTTATTGTTTTAATTATGTAATATTTATTAATTATAAATTAAATAACACTAATAAATACGCAATGGACTTCTTAAATTAATACTTGTTTCTCAAACGGAGCGGGTTTTGTAACACCCAAAAAACGGGTTTGGTAATCAAACCACGTTAATAAAAGAGCGGGTAAAGGACCGTTAGCGTGAAAGTTAAACTATGAACAAAATAACTAGGAATAAATAAACCTAGTTAAAAACATGTATACAAGTAACCAAACAATGAGTTGTAGTCTCATTCATACTCAAAACTACACTTGAGGGACCAAAACTGCCAAAAAGGGAACTTGTATTATAAATATAAAAAATTAAAAACAATAAACACATAGTGAGTATGTATGTGTGTGTGTTCTACGGCTGGAGAACAAGGGGCAAACCCTTGTTCTTCTTAAATCATCAAATTGAAGGATGAGTTGAGCTCGGAATCGATGCATGAACGCATATAAACGATCACCTAATCGAGGGGATCATAAGGTATGTCTCAAAACTTAGATTTGGTGAAAATCATAACTTGAGACATGTTGATTACTTGCAATTAGATAGTTGGATTATGATTCAGAGATGAAATTAAGTGTATGTGTATGATTGATTCCGTTAAACTTAAAGAAAATCATGCACAATTTGATGTAAGATTTTTTGTTAGTGATTAACAAGTAAATAATGAAATGGGTTCTTGA
Organism: Scalesia atractyloides; assembly: GCA_947069175.1. NCBI lineage: Eukaryota > Viridiplantae > Streptophyta > Magnoliopsida > Asterales > Asteraceae > Scalesia > Scalesia atractyloides. The sequence goes on along the minus strand of CAMTDV010000001.1, from coordinate 81,223,046 downwards.
CTAGATGATGAAATTGATAATGTAGGAATGTTTATGATCATCATACTTGTATGCATGTGTAAGATACTCGAACAAATTAGAGATTCGAGTAAGTAATCATACATGACTTGAAATGGGTTTAGTATGATATAATGAAACTAATGCTATGTCTATGTTAATTTGATATTAGCAATTGCATGAACTTGGTTAGGGAAATGTAACTATAATGGTGGCCTAAGAATAGCTCTTACCGGGTAATTAACGAAATGCCTAAAGGGGTTGTTAAACTTATTCGTGAGTTTGTATAAGTAAAAGGCAGTTGACTTTTAAAAGTCAAACTGACCTATAATAAGATCGAATGATAAATTTGATATAAAATCCATAAGGTGGAATTAGAGATGTACAAAAAAACCGGTTTTAAAATCGAAACCGGAACCGGTTTTTCTATAACTGGTTTTATAACCGAACCGACGGTTGTAAACCGGTTAGGGATCTTGAGCTTCGAAACCGGTTTTAAAACCGAAACCGGTTATAAAAAACCGGTTTAACCGGTAAAAAAACTGTTTTTTTTGGAATAAACCGGTTAAAAACCGGTCCTAACCGGTTGGACCGGTTATTGTTTTGAGTTGAAAAAACCAGTTAGTAACCGGAACCGGTTATAAAAAACCGGTTATTTTTTTGAAGAAAAAAACCGGTACGGTTAAAAACCGAAACCGGTTTTTGAAAAAAACCTATTTGTACACCTCTAGGTGGAATAGTCGTTTTAAATGATGACTAACCTAACCATCTTGCGAATGATAAATGATAGTTTGACGCTTGATAAGCTAGGTGGATGCTTGGGAAGAAGTGGGTCAAACGGATCAAGTACGCAGAAAAGCATAATCGGATTTCAAGGTAAGTAACGCTTACATCCTTACAATAATAAATTTACTTATATATTTGACTAAGAATAAGTGATTTGTTATTCGGAAAGAGATTTCGAAATACAAGGTTCCGACGCGAATTAATACGGGTCGGAACAAGTGAATATGGTATTAAACCATGATTTATGGTAAAAAGGGTAAAACGGTAAATTAGTCATGCGATGACGAATAAATAAGAAATATTAAAACATTACCTTATGGTGTAAACCATAATGGATAATAAGGGGTAAAATAGTAATGCGGCCACGAGTTGATGAATAAATAAAGAATTTGAAAAAAGACACCATATGGCGTAAGTCATAATGGGTTAACCGAATTAAGAAACGGTTTTTAAACAATATGATCACACAGAGTAAAACGAAATGGATTAAATGGGTGAGATGGTAAATAAGCGCCATCTCATAATGATAAATAGTCATTTACGTCGAACGAGTCAAATGGTGATATTATCACCCATTGACGATGATGACTAATGATCGCTTTGTTGAGTTTTTGTGCTCATAGAAAGAATAGAATATGATTAGCATCACTATTACATAGCAATTAATAGAGCATGATATGGGAACGGATCAATGCTATGAGCCAAGCCAGGTACGTGTAATGGGTTAAACTCTCAAAGAGGACTTACGGTTCATTGAGAGTTAAACAAGTCATGATTGAATATTTGATTACCTAAGGTAAGATAAATCTAATGATCTAAATTGTAGACATTATGTTCTTAGGAATATAATGTTTTAAAATAGATTATGGTTAAATGCTCATACTTGGTCAAAACATGATAATAAAAGTCCTTCATCGTAAAGAAGGACCTAAGTTGACCAAAATGCCCTCGTGTGGTAAAAACAAGTAAACGAACCTAAGGGTAGCTTAAAAATGAGTCTTATAATTTAGTAGACTTGTTCGATAGTGTAAAAGCGAAAAAACATAAGCCTTTTTGGTTTAATGCCTTTTTAAAGGGTTTTTTTCGTAAAATGTTGAACCGAAAGGTAAATTTGGATAAAATGAATCTACGATAACAAATCCACCGCAAATATAGTTGTGGTGGAAAATAAATGAATATCTTTGCATAGAAATGATAAATAGATAAGGTTTGATTGAAATAAGCAAGGGTTTACGCTAAGACCACCAAACGGGTCAAAACAATAAAATAAAGGTTGTTTTGTATGGAGCGATGGTTTTCGCTAAGGCAGTCAAACAGGTAAAAATGTAGTTTTAATGCATATCGTAATGGATGCGTAAATACTCATTTTGGTCTAAATGGGATTAAAGGGCAATATCGGAAGATATGAGCATAAACCGGGAATAGATGCATAATTCATAAGAAATAAGAATCCGGGTCAAATATGTAAGAAAATATTTTACTGACATTTACAAACAAGCTTCATAGGAAACGGACAAAAATGTAACAAGTTACGGAAGTTTTCATAATAAAAACGACAAAACGGAAAATATAGCGACAACCCATTTTTAAGCTACGGTGGTCAGCCGTAGCCTATGGATGGCAACTGTGGAATGAAAACAGGAATTAGTGTTTTACAGATGTGTCACCGAAAGTCCCGAGTTGTGTTTTAAAAAGTACGGGGCTTGAAACGGGTAGAACGACAATTGATCAAATCTGCAGCAAAACTGTTGCGGCCGTCGCCGACGCAATGTAGAATCTCCGACGACTTAAGCTACTGTCTACGGTAATAAAGTTTCGACACAACTTTTAAAGAGGCGTCGCCGACGTAGCAAAGTGCCGTCGCCGACGCCACCTCAGAAGATGAGGTTTCTGTTTGATTTATTTTTTTACGAGTCGGTTATATTATGCTTTTCGGTAATTTGCTAAAATACTAATGTTTTGCAAATTTCCAGTTCAGGGTAATCGTAAGCACTTCTGGATGACGATCAAAGCCGATGGAGAACCAAACACGATCAAAGTTCAGCTTCCGCATTTGGTTTCAAGCTATGGAACTAATCAGTAACGACTTATCAAAAATGTTATTGTTAATAAAGTTTTTATAAACTCAAAGATTTGAAGTGACGTGTAATCGCATTTACTCGTTTAAATGCAAAATTTTTATAGAAATTTTAATATTATAGACAGGGTCTTACAGGTTTTTGGAACCCGCTTTACACGAATGTTACATTAATTGTATCTCTTTACGAGAGTATATCACATTGGCGTGGTAGCGGCACAGCCAATCCATTCCAATCACTACTTGGAATTCCCCCATTGACATGGGTATTAAGTCCACTAAATAATCCTCATCCTCAGTGTTCATTTGCAATCCCGACATATATCACAGACAAAAAAAGTTTTGTTATTACCTACTTCTACCTCTAAGGGCATTCGTAACTTTGTTAATGTGAATGATGGGTGTTTAATAATCTCGTCTGAAACAAAAGATTTGTTTGCACCCGTATCAAATAAAATATGAGCGGGAATTAAATTTATGGTAAAAGTACCTGTGACCACATCGGGTTCAATTTTTGCCCGGCTGCTGTTATTTGGAAAGACCTTGCCTTTAACTTTGGGACTTCCGCCTTTTTATCGGCCGTGACTTTCCTTCCTACCAAATCCGGGCATTTAGACTTCTTGTGGCCCGGTTGATAGCATTTGTAGCACACTGATATCTTCCCGGGACAATTTGAAGCTACATGTCCTGTCTTCCCGCACACCACACATGGCTTGTTTTTGAAAGGACACTCGCCTTTATGGGCTCGGTTATAAATTTTACAATTTGGCATCCCTCCTTTTACGATCATCTTCTTTGAAGACTCGGTCATTTTCGATTTCTTAGCCGGGCTTGGATTTGTATCCAACACCCTCCTCTCTCCCCTTTCCACTTGCTTTCTCATCTCTATCTCCCATTCCCTAGCGGCATTCACAATTTCTGTGAGGTGTTCATACTTCGTGGGAGTCATAAACTCCCTATATTCCGCACTCAGCTTGTTATAATAATAGGAAATCTTTTGTTCTTCCGCCTGCACCAATTCGTCGCAGAATCTGAGTTTATTGAGGAACACCCCGTGTTCTATCAATCAATCCACCTTTTTGCCTTAACTGAATGAATTCCTCTTTGATATTGTTAATTACGGCTTTTGGGCTATGATGTTTAAGGAAAGGCACCTTAAACTTTTCCCACGTCATGTTTCTTGTGGTTTCAACCCCTTGTTCTTTTCTAAGATTGTCCCACCAATCTTTTGCTTGACCCTTTAATTGACCGGTCCCGTAAGCTACGAAATCGGTTGCATCACAATGAGTTCTCTCAAAGACTCCTTCAATGTCGCTTATCCATCGTTGACAAACGACTAGATCTACCTTCCCATTATAAAATGGCGGTTTACATGCCATGAACTTATCATATGAACACACTTTCTTCTTTTTAGTTTTGTCTTTTTCTTGTACAAGACTTTCTTTTAATTCATTCATCCTTTCTTCTACAACCGACAGGATTGTAGTTTGTAATCTATCCATAAATTGAGGTAAACTTGCCCCCAAGGCTTTTCCGACTTCTTCGGAAATCTTTTCTCGTATCTCCTCCGTCATGTGGGACACTGTATCGTCTCCTGTTGCTCCTGACATCTCTTTGGATAGGAATTTTTTGATGAGCAACTTATTTACTAATTTCCATATTATTATACAGATATTTACCCTTAGGTATCACACATGATGTATCTTTCTCTTGGTTTGGTCAAGTATATAACTTGCCTTCACCGTTTATGTTTAGCGTATTTTTCCGGGTTCGAGTGTATTAATACCCCTCCCATACACCTTAAGTTACTTTCTTTTCTTATATTCTTAACTGGATTCGTTTCATAACTAATTCTTACCGTATGTTTTGATCAAGCCATGAACCTAACACATTTTGTTTTTAACCTTAAGTTCTGATACCAACTTGTAAGACCCATATTATACATTGAGCATATCATACATGATCTACATTTTTATTTTATTTTTATATAAGATTTCGTCTTATATTCCAATACCAAATTTAAAAAAAGCTTTATAAATAATTAATATTAACATCTTAACTTTTACAATAACTTAAAAACATTTTAAACAAAATGTATACGTGAAATGTACAAACAAACGGAAGCGTAAAATTTCTGAATGTTAAGTTCATCACCCCAGCTTGAACGTCATTAGAGTACTTGATAAGATAATACTACATAAGTCAAACTTTTTATTAGATTAGTATCATATTGGTTCGGAATTTAAATTATAATTAATTTCATAAATAATAAATCAAATAAACTCTAAAATTTTCCAGGAAGGCGTGGCGTCGCCGACGGCATGCCTAAATCATCGTCGGGTAAGAACTACCGTCGACAGTAGCATAGAGCGTCGGAGAAACGATGTTGCGTCGGCGACAGACAGAAGTGGCGTCGCCGACGGCACCTTCTGCATCATTTTTACTACAGTATTATTTAACCGCCCATTTGACCCGTTTTGAGTTCCGTACTTCATCATACGACTCGAGACTTACAGAAAATCGTCCGTAAAATGATATTCCTTATTTTCATTACTGTAGTGAAATCGTTATGAGCGTTTATACCACTTCAAATTCTGTTTTCTTATGTTTTGTAATTTGACCTGTTTGCGTAACTTTAGCAAAAGAACTTTATAAACATATTATTCTTTTACAGAATTACTAGCTATGTAAGTAGCCTCATTTATCAAAATAACTACTTATGATTTACGCATACGTTCTTTGATTTTTGCATAAAATTTCCGATTATACCCTTTATCCCTGTTTATACAAATTAAGAATTCTTGCATCCGTTCCGACATGCATCAAGATTCTTATTGGGCTGTTTGGTTATCCTTAACGAATCCATCGTCTTAAATCAACCAACTTTTGTCTATATTGTCGTTTTGACCCGTTTGATCAATCTAACGAAATCCATCGCTTTGACCAATCAAACGCTTATCCAAATTGTCATTTTGACCCATTTGGTTACTCTAGCGAGATCTATCGCTTTGACCAACCAAACTTTTATCCATTTTGTCATTTTGACCCGTTTGGTTACTCTAGCGAGATCTAAATCTTTGACCAACCAAACTTTTATCCATTTTGTCATTTTGACCCGTTTGGTTACTCTAGCGAGATCTAAATCTTTGACCAACCAAACTTTTATCCATTTTGTCATTTTGACCCGTTTGGTTACTCTAGCGAAATTCATCGCTTTGACCAACCAATCTTTTAACTATTTTGTCATTTTAACCCATTTAGTCATTTTTGGGAATTCCATCGTTTTTATTCGACCAAACCATCATTTATCACTATGTTTGACTCGTTTGGTCGACTTAACGAATTCCATCGCTTTCATTCGACCAAACCATCATTTATCATTATGTTTGACTCGTTTGGTCGACTTAACGAATTCCATCGCTTTTATTCGACCAAACCATCATATATCATATATCAAAGCAATTATCTATACATTACAATGCTACAAAGCGTAAAGTCATATACCTTAAAGCTTTCCTTTCAAACGCGTGTCCGCACCGACTTGACTTCCAGACGCTTCACTCGCGTTGCCTAAAATATACAAGTCGATGTTATTAGAACCACTTGGCTCATGACTAGCGCATGTAAATTTGCCAAACACATTCTCTCACGTTTCCTTTAACATATTCCGTTTATTAATTTAAGATTGGCAATTTGTTTAGGAGTTTCGTCAAGCACTTTGTGTGCATAATCTTTAAACTACTTTCACCAAGTCTATGATGTAGCCAATAGCCAAGTAATTGCATTCATTCAAGCTTCGATGTCTAGTATGTTCAATTAACATCCAGAATTTAGCATAATAACATCAATTAATACAATTTCACTACCACAACTTATATTTTCTTTAATTTTTATCAAAACCCATCCAACACAAACATTGTTGGTTACTCAAACACTTAATTAAAGGCATTTGATCACTAATTTCATCAAGGGTTTGTCCTAATCATGTAAGCACTACAAATTTCTATCACTATTCTAAAATCCCACCATTAATTTCATATCATAAGATTCAATTGTGAACTCACTACTTCAATTTTCACTGGATTTGTGACATACCTTATGATGAGATGATGTTGTAGACTCTAAATTCTCAAACAGGCACCAAAATCACTTTGATTCTTAATTGTGATGATGTTCAAGAACTAGGGTTTGGCTCCCTTTTCTTTTCCTGGACGCACACACATATACAAAACCAGTGTGTTGTGTTTCTTAATTTCTTTGTTTTTATTAATTTAGTTTTTCCTTTTTGACACTTTTAGTCCCTCATGTTTGTTAAATTCAATTCCTCTTTTAACTAATAACATATAGTTAACTAGGTTAGTTATTCCTAGCTATTTTACTTTTAAGTCTCTCTCTCTCTCTCTATATATATAGTTTGCCATTTTTGGGGTATTACATCACGTAATATATTTATAAAGATTTATTGTTTCTTAATCTTTATATATTATTGATTAGTTATAATTGGTCACTTCGTGATACTTGATCAGTGACAGTCTCAATTAATTAGACATAATTGAAATTTGTCAAACATAACCATATTTGACCACAAGTAAGCATACATAATCAAAATTCACCATTTATCAAAAGGACGTTCAATAAATTAGTGAAAAACTTTATTAGTTTTATTTATAAGAGGTTAAATAAATCATAATTTCCTAAAATCATTTTATAGTTAATATTAGGAAGATGTTTTAATATATAATATTAGTTAAAGTTAGACGGAGATATCATGAAAATTTAAATTAAGATAACTTATAGTAAATAATAATAATAATAATAATAATAATAATAATAAGGATAATGATAACAAAATAAAAAGTAAAATTGTAAGGTTGAAAGAGAGATTGCAATGTGGCATTAATTGAAATCTTTTATTAATATTTAGATTAAAATGATTGTATTATTTATATGAATATAGGTTCGTTTAGCCTAGTCAAGCTCATTATATGTAGCGTATGCTTATTCATTAAATAGGCTTCAATTTATGCTAAAGTTCTGGCTGAAGCTTGTATAAGCTCAGCTTGATTCAAGCTTTTAGCAAAATTTATCTCAAGTAGTTTACGAGCAATTCGGCTCGTTTACACCCTTAATTTACTAGTGTCAGTTAATATCGAAATGTAAACAAATTTCATTAAGAACTTTGAGGTTGAACAGTTACTAACATTGCAATGGGATAATAACAAATTCTAAAGCTTATTTGACCACTAGAAAACAGGATAGATTAAAAGGCATTTGAATCCATGGAATTCGTTTATTTGTGTAAATTTCTTTTAAGTATCTATACAAATACGCATAAGCACCATGAACAATATTAACAAGATCCTTTAACTAGTAATTGAGTTTAACATGTGACCACACATGCCATCATAGGTAAGATCTTGTGCCTTGCCACTAGAAATTAAGGTGTGAAACTTTCTGTCAAGTTTAAGAGCCTAAAGCTCTTGATATTGCCTTAAGGCAGTAGTGATAGCCTTGTTTGATGTTTCCGACATGTTCAATTTTTAGAACAGGGTCAAGACAAGACCTTGTGAACAAAAGTACAATAACGAATTTTTAGAACAGGGTCAAGACAAGACCTTGTGAACAAAAGTACAATAACTGTTTATCGTGGTGTGTTTTACACATTTTTTGGGTAAATTTTAAGGCTTTGTCTCGAACGAGAATGCATCAGCTAAGGGACTCGGCGCTAGCGGGTTGCTCGGCGGGTAATCCCTACCCGCTCCCAAACACCTGCCGGTCTAGCAGGTAGGTGGGGGTGGGGTTGGGTCTAACTTGTTACTGATTGAATTGTGTGTTTGTATCGATGTATATGACTATTGAACGGTCAAAAATGTTTTTAAATTTAATTTCTTTTAAACATTATAAAAACAATAACCAACTCACACCATAATCACAAAAATTTAACCACACAACTCTCAATTACTCTCCATACATTCACTCACCCACAACATTTTTTCACCATGTCTAACGAGTTTTACACCCCAGCGTTCGAAATCCCAAACTTTTTATTATCAGACGATAGTAGTCTAAAATATTTTGTGGATGCCGTTGAGCGAGCCGGATCGGTGTGATCGTGATAAAGCTCACAATGTTTTGTTTGAAACAAAGGTATATTCAAACAAAGGTTTCGTATGTTGAAACCTCTATTTCTAAAACTAACGACCGATATAGAAGCAAATTTTGAGTGGTTTCGCGTGGGCGTGGATGGGCGGATGAAAAAAAGTTTTACCCCGTACAAAAATGCACATCCCCCGTTAAACAACTTGCGATCGGTGATCTTCCAGACGAGTACGATAAATATTTATGTATGGTCGAGAGGACTTCGCGTGAATGTTTGCAATTTTTTGTATTGCTGTAATTATATTATACGACGAAGAGTTCTTACGAAGTCTGATAAGCCACGACATTGAATGCTTGTACCAAGTACACGAGGAGAGACACCACGTTCCATGTATGATCGGTAGCATTCATTGCACAAATCTAATTGGAAAACGTGCCCTAAGTTGTTACGATGACAATATACGAGAGGTGACCACTGATACCTTACGATCATGGTAGAAGAGATTGGGTCACAAGATGTGTGGTTTTGTCATGCAATTTTTGTGTGCCCGGATCATAAACCGACATCGATGTTCTCCAACAATCTCCATTTTTTACCAACCAACGAAATGGAATCGCGTCACAGTGTTTGTTTATTTTAAACGGGCACACATACAAACGTGGACACTATTTTGCTGATGGTATATACCCTACTTGGTTAATGTTTGTGAAAGCGTTTCGCTATCCCACTGATCTGAAGGAAAAGAGATTCAAGAGAGCGCAAGATGCGGCGAGAAAGGATGCGGAGCGCTCGTTTGAGGTACTAAATGGGAAATGGGGTATACTCAATCCATCATTGTGGGTTATGACGTTAGATAAGAATAGAAGCATCTATGAATGCATGATATTGCACAACATGATCTTGAAGGATGAGGGACATGCTATATCACCGGTCCACATTAGAGATCCGCCCGTCTAGCAAGTTTTTGACGAAAGGTCGTTGCGGAGTTGCATGATGAAGACATACATTTCGGCTTCGTTATGATCTCATAGAACACCTTGCATCTCTAGATCTACCCTACCCCGAGGAGTCGAACTCAGAGTATTTTATCTATGTTTTTTATTTGTATTTTATGATGTGTTGCATTTTTATTTCTAATGGTGTGTTGAATGTTTAATTATTAATGAATATATTTTTTTAATTTCTAGGAATAATTATTTTGTATTGGTAAATGAAAAAAAAGAAAGATGTTAACCCTATCTAAAAGGCGTCACTAAACAAGGTAGGACAGGGTAGTGGATAGTTTAAGTGATGTGACGTAAGAATACCGGTGGAACTAGGGGTACGGGGTGCATGCGGGGAAGGGTTTTGCCGCGGATGGAGGGTGTCGCCAACACCATGCGGCATGCAGTGAAGAGGAGAAAGCGGTGAGTTGTTGCCGCATGTGGGGAAGATGAGGGAGAGGGGGTAGTGGTGGGTCCACTCTCTTTCAACCAATCATGCCTTTAAAAAGATGGTTTTGGTGAAACCATCCCATGGGGCGGATCTATAGCTATTAAGGGGGTTCCAGGAACCCGTTCGATTTGTAATTTATACTTTAAAGCCACATAGAAAATACCGAAGGAACCCTTTAATATTTTGTAGAGAAACCCTTAACAAAATATGCATAGTAGTTCACTGGTAAAGCGTGTTGTTAATAAGTTTCAAGTCCTGAGTTCGATTCCCTTGATCGCATTTTTTTGTGTTTTTTTGTTATTTCCACTCCAGCCAGTCAGCCCCTTCATCTCCCTTATTCCCCAGGTAAAGAGGAGAAACAGTCATTTAGTTTCATTTATTAAATCATGTAGTAATTAGTAATGTTCTCCCTAGGTTGAAAGTGATGATTATGGGGTATGATCAGGTTGGGCTAACCAATACACTTTCTCTTCAAACTTTTAAGTTTTGTATAGATATTCCAAATATATTTTAGTTTTTCCAAAGATATTTCATAAAGTTGTATTAGTTCGATGATAGTTAATTTTTGAATAAAATTATTTTAAAGGTTTTATGTATAAACTATGAGAGGTGACTTGATACAACACAACTTATTATGCACAAGAAAAGGTTCGATTTGTTACTTTTACCCTCTCATTGCCACTTCAATAAATGACTAGAAAGTAGTAAAGCAAATTATGTTGGTATACATATCACTAGCCATTAACAATACACATTGAGCCACTTTCAACCTACTTGACGCATTCTCTTCTAAGTTAGTTATCTAACCTGTTAGAGAGAAACCACAACCAGAATCAGCCCTTCAAATTGGCGACCATGGTTTCTCAACAACGGAGCTTGCAATTAGGTTAGTCCCAAAACTAAAAGTTACTAGTTAATCGAATGCATAAGTCAGTCATTAGGGGCTAAATTATGTGAATTAATTGAATGCTTTGAATGCATAACACTAAGCTGTTACTTAATTGTAATAAAGGACTCAATGCCATAGATGAACTTACCTGAGCGAACCGTCGAATCGACCCAATTTTTTTTTATGTTTGGACGCATGAAATTGGAACTTTTAAAAAAGTGAACCCGTTGGAAAATAATCTTGGATCCGTCACTGACCACCCCCTATGTTTTTTGGGCAAAAGTGATATATGAGAGGGGAATTGACATGGCACATAATAATGGGTGAGTGAAAATTTCACCCATCTTATGAGGGGTGCACTCCCTTTAGGGTAAAGGGTTTAAGTACCCCTCCCCTTAGGGTGGAGGGAATGGGCCTTTCCCATATCTCCCATTCCTAAGCTTCATCTCCCGCACATCATCTTTTTCCATAATCTAAATTAAATCTTGGAAATTAATCTTTCTAATCGCTCCCATCCCTAATCCATTGAAAATATGGAAAGTTTCTGACTTTCTCATCAATTATTCATAGGAATAGTTCTCTTCGCATCCGAAAGAACACCTCATCACCAAATATTGGATTCTTAGCGAAGTAACATTGCATGAGACGATTATGTGCATCTTCACGATCTCTTTCTACAAAATTTCTTGTAGCTGGAGGCCCGCTTAAACATGTAGTATCTTGCAACTGACATAATGTAACTTGAGAAATTATTGAGACAAGTAAAGGTTACGCAAATTTGTAGTAGTAGATGAAGACACATCGTCTAAACTCGATGATGAAACGTTAATGTTACGCACAACCTTTGAATTGAAGTATAGATGTTTGTTTTTATAGGGTAAATGGTAATATGTTCTACCTTGTATTGGAAAGTTACTTTAAAATCAATAGTTTTCTTTAGATGACCCCTAAAAAAATTATGAAAACTGTCACGGGTGTGACATGACAACCTAAATTGTCTTCGCGTTTACTATTTTGTTATGTTTTTAGTCTCGCAAGTAGATGATGATAAAATAAGGACGTTATAAAGCCATCATGTATCCCTCAACCTGCTTAGACAACATAAATGGAACAAATAGCTCGCCGGACTCACCTGCAATAAACTTTATTTGATATCGAATAAACAAACACATCAAACTTAATGGTAAGGCGTATGTATATAGGTAATTCCTGCCGGTGAATGAAATTAGAAACTATACCGTTTAGTATTTGAAATCATGGATAATTTATTTTCCTAATAATTTGGTTTTCGAATACGAGTAGGCATACTCAGGACATATATACAATCCTCATTACCCCTACTATTTTTTTAATTATTAGTCGTACCATATGTTTTTATTTCGCATGTGGGTTAAATCGCAGGAATAGCATTGATGGTCCACAAACACCCAAAGACAAATGAAGTACATCTTGATGATTGAGGTGGCAGTAACTCAGTGGCAGACCTTTTTTTTCATGAGGGTCGAAAATCTTTGGGTTGATAGTCTATCGATAAACATCAATTTTTTTGATCTTGTTCGGATCAGACCAGATAATAAAAAAGATAAAACTAAATTAAATTTCGATGTATAATAAAATGTAAATAATGTGGTCAGAAATACAATATACCTATACTTAATGAGCATGAATGTTTGGTTTTAAGTTTTTCTGTTTATTAAATTCTTTCAAAAAGATATTTCTACATGATAAAAAAAAGTTATCTTATTAAGTACTAGATTATAATCCCGTGTATTGTACGAGCTGAATAATAAAATAATTTTTTGTATATTATAATAAGACAAGTAAGTGTGTATGTTAATAATCCTACAAATTTACAAACTCTTGCTTATAATAATCAATACAAAACCCACTTCTAAAGTACTTAACAACTCTCGTTATAAAAAAATAAGTGTAGGTATATACATAGGAAATTATCGTTTAAATTTAAATAAATTTTCAAATTTAAAGACTTAAAATTAGATTATATTTGAAATAATGGCCATTTTTAGTAATATAATTCAATAATAGCATTATTATTATTATTACAAATCAAATATTAAAAGAATTCACACAAAAATATGTTTTTGTTAAGGTTTAATTCAAATATATTATTATCAGACTGTGTGTAGTCCATTAGCGGCCCCATGCCAAATCAACATGGGGGCTCCAAACACCATCCTCTCTAGCTATTGAGGGCACCAAAGCCCTCTTCCACCATTGCATTAACGGGCACCAAGCCCTTGAGAGATGCGATCCACCCCTTTTGATCAATCAAGTCTTTTTATTTTATATAGTTAAACGACTAAACTTAATTATTGTGTTTTTAGTTATTGCTAATATTTCTATGTAACAATGATGTGAGGATGATGTGACAACCATTTAGCTATTCTACTACATAGAACCTAATAATAAATTATAAATTAAAGATATATTTAAAGTAAGTACAAATTTAAGAAAAAGTTTAGTAGACATAATGTAATTAGAAACATTGGTCAACTTAAAAATATAAGTAAATATTTAAAATAATTTTATATTTTTTATATTACCCTGATTTGAAAAATAATAAAAAACAATTTTAATTAAAATGATCTTTTAAGATATGATACGATGTTAAAACCTAATATCATATAATAATAGACTAGGTTATCTGTGTAGTATAAATTATAGAACTCTATCTATTATACAATTTAAAAAAAATGTAGTTTATATAATAAATAGAGTGAATTTTAAATTTTATCCTTTATCTACATACCAAATTTAAGACGTATCCTTTATCTTTAAAATTGATAAGGTTTGTACCTTTTGTTTTAGATTGTTACACGGTTTATTCTTAACCCTAACTCAGTTAATTTTTTATGTTAAATCAGTTCACATAAGGGTAATCTAGTCTTTTTACCCGTTACTTAAAAATATTTTAACAAATAAAACAAAACCCCTCACTCTCCACTCTTCTTATCTCTCTACCTCTCTCCACCACCACCACACCAACACTGTTACCAAACATCCACATCCACCACCAGTCTAATATCATATTTCTTTCAATTTCAATTAAAGCAGTCCAAAAACAAAAATCCTCACTGTTGGCCAACATTACATAACACATGGTACCCAAAAAAAGTTCTTAAATGTTATAGCACATACTGAACCTTCAAATCGTCAATTAAACCTTAACATTACAAAAAGCATAACACAAGAATGAACATTACGTGTTACCATCATTTGAATAAGTGGTGCATGAACAAAACTCAAGGAAACGAGGTCGTTGCCAACGGAACTACTGTGCTCAACCACCATCATCATCGGGTCCTTCAGTTCTCTCTGCCGTGAACCGCCTACCGTTATCCAAATCCCCAAGAACCACCGTCATCAATGGAATTTCATCGTCGTCATCGTTCCTCACCATCATCATCTCTATGTCTCCTCTGGCACTCTCTACCTCTTCTCCGATCTCTCTCTCCTCTGGTTCTCTCTATCTCTTCTGCAATCTCTCTCTCCTCTTGTTCTCTCTATCTTTGTCAAACATTCACCAACATTAAGGGGGTTTCAATACTAATGGGTGGTCGGATTTTGGATTGGGAACAAGGGGAAGACTCGTGGAGGTGGTAGATGTTGGAAAATGGCGTAGGTGGAGTCGTCGAAACCCTAGCCAGCTCCCTTTCTTTGCCTTTTCTCTTTCTACTAGAGTTTGTGTGCGAATGATATTGTTCAAAAGAAAAAGAAAATGGGGTAAAATGACACTTATACCCTTATGTGTCTTGCACATGATCTGATTTAACAGAAAAATTAACCAAGTAAGAGTTAAAGGATAAAACGTGTAACAATCTGAAATATAAAAGTACAAAACTCGTTAATTTCAAAGACAAAGGACAACACTTGAAACTTGATATATAGATAAATGACAAATCTTACAATTCACTCTAATAAATACTTTCATATGCTTATTTGGGCCTTGAAGGGCTTGTTCAGACTTCACTATCACTTATCACTTAAGCCCACCACAATGTCAAAATGTTAACAACCTGTAAAAAGTAAAATAAATAAAAATTGTCGAGCAGCAACTTCCACACGGAATAAAAGCTGTGCTCTTTCCACTAAAACACAAACATAATATATTAATGATTATTATGTCGATGACAAATATAGTACATGGGAAATGTCTAAATAAGAACGCTAAATATTGTGAGAACGAATAAAAAAACCGCGAGAACTTGGTCAAAAAACCATTCGAATTCAATTTTTTATACTTATTATTATTATTCGAATACAATCTTAGAAATTTAATTTATACGTTTAAATTTACGTGAATTCGTAAATAAAGAAAATTTACACGTGTAAAAAATCTAATAAGAGTGATTTTGAGAGAATAAATGAATTATTTGATGTTATATATTATTTTTTTGATGTTGCATCTTAATTACAATAGGTTTGTATTAAAAAAATTGGTTTTGATTAATTTTTTCATTCGTTCTCACAATTCTCGCAATATTTGGTGTTCTCAAGTTAACCCTCCCCTATAGTATATTATATATAATTGTATTTAGGTTTTTGAGGCCCTGGACCTAAAAATTGGTTTGATACAAAGGCGGCTAGCTCTGCTCTCTTGTTAAATCATATTATCCCGCTTCTATCTCATATGAAATAGTAATATTAAATAAATATCTCATTTTTATATTTATCTAATATTTCTTCTCGTTGATTTTTTTTTCTGCTTATTGGTAACCATTTTCATTAACCCAAATCCGGTGTAATACACAAATTCCTAACCTAATAATATATAATAAACAAAGTAAATGTTATAACACGTGTAATACACAAGTTTATTCATTCATAATAAATACAAAAACAAAGTGAAATTGCTATTAAGTAAATCATACATCAAAGGTTTTTTTTATTAAAAACTTATTTTAATGATTGTATGTGTTAACTGATTAAATTTTATTTATTCACCCCGTGCTTAGGGTCTCCAAAATAGTTGGACCGACCCTGTAGAAGAGATAAATAAAAAGTAAGGCGAGAAAAATTCAACGTACCCTCAATAATTTTATTCATAATAATATGATATAATATAATAATAATAACTAATTAGTTACATGGTTAGTACCGGGGTTTACTTATTTTGCCATTTGATACCTATATTTAGAAATCACACCATTGATATCAACTTTTACCAACTATTTCACCAAAATACCTATAGTTGTAGAATTTATTTTTACATGGTTAATATCTGCGATGTACATATAGTGAAATAATTTTGTAAAAGTTGGTACATCTAATTGTGTGATTTTCAATAAATAAGTATCAAAATCATAAAATAGACAAACCACATGTACTAAGCATATGGTTAATTCTAATAATAAAAATGAAGATTTTATATTGATTACATTAGATAGGTATCTAATATATCTAGGTATTTATGGTTAAAAACTTGGAAAAACTTTTGTACATGATAAATTAATATATCATAATAATGTAAGTATTTATCTTCATCTTTTACCGATGCTTTTATATTATTAATTAGTACCGTAGATATAGCAAATTTGTTATGTAAATATAGAATGCACTTAAAATAACAATAGATACAGCAAAATGTTATTTAAATATATAATACACTTATAATATCTATTGTGTAAACTGGAGATGTAGTATAATTATTAAGGACGGATGACCTAATATTAAACTTAGACAAATAGATTATATATATAAATTAAAATTGAGAGATTTATAGATAATAATAATAATAATAAGGGTAAGGATAACAAAATATTTTTATATATAATATTAAAATTAAAATTAAAATTAAAGTTGAGAGATTTATAGATAATAATTATAAGGATATGGATAATAAAATATTTTAAATAAAAATAAAAGTATAATTATGAGGTTGAAGGAGTAATTGTCATGTGACATTAATTATAGTCTTTTATTAATATTTAGATTAGATATCTTTTTTTATAAAATGATAGAAAGACGCATATAAAAACTAGAATAATTAAATGACACATAAAGATCAAATATAATAACAAGTTTATAAAGAGTATTAAATGATACAAAAAGATCAAATATAATAACAAGTACATAAAAGCTTATACAAATTAAAACTTATGTTTAATTTGTAGAATATATAAGTAAAAGAAAATAAAACAAAGATGGTCCTTAATGTGTTAGAGGTCGCTTGGGATAAAATCGAACACGCTAAATTATTTCTTTGGGCAAGGGTGTCACCGCCAGTAGAATGGGCCTCGATTTGTTTTGCACGACCATTCGCTAGTTATGTTGCTTTTGAATCATTATCATAAAACCAAAACAACAATACAACCCCTCAGCAAGTAGCTAAGGAGCCCAAAATTACAAAAAGCTAAAAGAAACAGATAAAATATGCTCTGGACATCATCATCTATTCATACTATAGGTTCTTCAATCTTCCCAAGATGTCACCTGAAAAATACAGCCCCTTCAATGTTCGGGTTAAGTGGTTCAGGTATAGTAAATGGGCGAAAAGAAATAAAGGGATAACTAAAATTCTTATTTAGGCCGCAAATTTGTTGTATCGGCTAGTGTTTTAGAAGAAATCAAAGAGTCCACATTTTGGTAGATATTAAAGGGTTTGTCATTTGATTGATAGCTGGTGTAGCTTTGATGTTTCAGTTTGAGTTTGGGTTTGGTTTGTAATTGTATGTTTTCTTATTTGTTTATTTTTTTTGCCCTTTGTTGCTTCGCTTCTTGTTGCAATGAAGGGAAGTTTTGGTGAATGTATTGGCTCGTTTAGGTGTTTAAAAAAGAAGTAAAAGGCTTTGGTAGTCTTTGTTTTAGATAGAAAGTTAGAAACCATACATGTTCACAGCAAAGAGTTTTACAAACTTAGTACATGATAATTTTAGAAACTAACGTGCGTAGTTAACTCACAACTTACAAAACCAAAGAATTATATAGAATCATTCTGAAGTAAATGATCATGAGCATACGACTATTTGAAAGATCTCCAAAAGATCCCGTACAACAATTCGGGATCTTTTTAATTGCAACGCTTACTTCTACTCTATTACGTCAATAATCCTAAATTAATCGTCTATGCTATCGGGTTGAGCGAACAACCTTACTATTATTGTAAATTGCCTGTGTTACTAGAACCCACAATTGACTCGGTTCCATCTTTAGATGCCACCAACATTTTACCAATAATGCTAAATTCAAATCCCTAAAACATCCAACTTCCAATCCACCAAATTTCTTAGATGCAACTATCTTTTCCCACTTTACCCATCTTATCTTTTTGTTGCAACCTCCCCACAAGAAAATTCGCCTAATACCCTCTAATGCTTTTATGACGGCCATCAGACACTTGTACAAAGATAGATAGTAATTTGGTAGACTACCTAACACGGACTTCACAAACAGTATTTTAAAATCCGGTTTTATACAGTACCGGATTGGGCTTAGAAACCGGTTCTACCAGATTATTCAACCGGTACTACCAGATGATTCAACCCATACTACCGGCCGGTTTGAACAGTGTTTAAAACATTGACAAGTATCACCCTTCCCGCAAAAGATTGCGACTTTGTTTTTGTAACCTTAATAGGTTGAACTAAGTTAAAAATAATCAATCTTTAGTAGAATTGTTAATATAAATGAAACGAGTATAAGAAAAACAGAAAGCGCCCATGGCCTAATGGATAAGGCGTCTGACTTCTAATCAGGCGATTGTGGGTTCGAGTCCCACTGGGCGTGTTTTTAATTTTTTAGCTGTTTCACTTATCATTATTAGTTTAATTAATGGAAAACCCAACAAAAATGAATTTACAAACGTTTATAAACTTATTAAAATTAAAATTTCCAATTGAACTTTAGCTCTTTAAACGACAGGGAAAGTTTTAAATTATATTTTTTTGATAAATTTTCTGTATATTTATGCCTGATTATTTAGAGATGCAATAAACTTTATCTCCATCTTCTTAATCGAGCTACTGTTATACATTAATATTTATTATTTGATTTTCTCTAATCTTTAATCTGTTTACATTTTGTTGAATCATTAAAACAACCAATCTTCATCTACAAGAAAATTTTAACCAGATCAAGAACATCTTCAACACAATCTTTGACCGATCAAGAAAACTAAGAAAAGGTAATAAAACCATTCGGTTTTTCAAGCTCCAACTTATCCATTTTCTATTCAATAATCGATGATGAAAAACAGAAGACAAAGATGAAGAAACCGATTACCAGGGATTAAAAGATACCGGTATTTCTTCTGCCAATTGGTTGATAAAAATCGCAAGATCGAGGATAAAAGAATCTCTCAAATAATTGATAAAAAATGTCACTATGAAAAGATCATGTTCGGAAAGATCCTCTCGGTTTTATTTGTTCATCTTACGCGTAGAACATGTTAGCTTACATATACGTAACTCAATAACCTTTGTTAATTAATATATGTACAATCGATTAAGGTACATATATATGGCTCATTGAGTTATACATGTATAACTTTTTAATTAATATTATATGACCGGTTCCCGAATGCAGACATAATAGAGCTACATATAAGAGGGACGTCCAAAAATATGTCTAGTCAATTAATAAATTATTATTCTTTTAAGTTTAATGTAGTTATGTAATATGATTTATAAATTTAAAAGAAGATTAAAAACTTTATAAATTTTAATGAAAATATATATAAAATAATTTAAAAAAATATATATAAATAACAAAACTTACCAATGGGGTCGTGGTCTATTGGCAAAGACAACACCTTTAAACACCTTGAGAGTGGAAGGTACTGGATTTAAGTCTAACATACAACAGGAATAAAAAGAAATTTGTCGTTTTATATAAATAACAAAACTTGAAAAGAAAATATGAATGCCAAAATTTTACCTGCACACCCACTTCTCTCTAGGTCATTGCTCTTTTCTTCAATTTTCTCATGAAACCTCTATTTTTCTAGCATAATTTGAGAAAAGCCCAGACATGTCCCGTGCCTCAATAATATAAGACAAAGAGACCTTCTAGAAGATTTGAAAGATCTCGAGGACCCACAAAATTGACAACTGGTAGTGGTTCGTATGCACTCCCCATATCTCAAGAACCGGCTATAGCCAGTCAAAAAGCCAAGCATGCCCCAAACGTGGCACCCAGACAACATGTAAATAGAGGTCATTCCCACCATTTTCACTAGCTCATCTTCTCTCATCTTCTCCATTAAACACTTCTCTTCTACCCAGTATCTCTAATCATTAAAATCATTAAGAAATACAAGAATCATTAGTGTAATCAAGTTTTTTTATGATTTATAAAATATTTACAAGTTTGGTAACATCTAGTTCCATGGCCATTCTTGGCTAGATTCTTGAGGGTGTTTGAGCGAAACTTACTCATTGATGTGAGTTAACTATGGAAGACCATGGGTGAACAAGGTGTGTGTGTCTTATTGACTTTAACTAATTAAATAGTATATTGAAATTGAGTGAAATACTAGTGTCACTATTAACTTGGATTATTAGAATTTCCGCCTAATCGTTAAAATCTACTAATAATCTTGCAACACCATTAACTTGGTTTGTTCATGTTTTCTATGTCTATGTAGAGTCAAAACATGTTAATGCTCTTAGCGGAGGTTATAGGTTTTGGATGGGACTTCGGATTGGTAAGCACTTGTCTTTGCGCGAAGATAAGACCAAACTATTAAGGACTTAATTTATATAAAAGTAACTACCTTAGGGGAATTGACGACTCACCGACGGACTAATAAGAACAAGTACTTTAAACTCCTTAAACTATCTAATCAATTAATACTATATTCCGGACTTGAGTGGTGTTTCCTTGCTGATTAAAAAGCGATATGATCGAGTGTGTTAAGATTCAGACCAAGATACTTCAAAGCAATACGCATTTACACGCACAGTTCCTCGTCTGACAATCGAGTTGTTGTTACCCCATGATAAGAACTAATTATAGAAGCATCAAGTGGTATTGGTATGTTAATCCTAAACACCCGCTTTCCTATCGTTTATTACTATCCTTTTTATTTTCCTCTTATTTTTATTTGAGCCAATTTTAAAATTTCAACTTATGGATTTGACTAGACGTTAACAACGACTAGGTACTAAAACTCTTGTATCCTTGGACATCCTCGATATCTTACTATCACTATATTACGCGAACGATGGGTGCACTTGCTTAACATAAGTTGTAGTGTGATAGCACTATATCGTGTTTTTATAAATATTAAACTTGAACTAGTGCATAAAACGACTAAAAATAACCATCTTTTTTATAAGCACACTGAACCACGTCATGATCCCACCATTGTTCCAAATGTAGGACTCGCTGATAGACCGACCTTTACTTTTAGAAAGTTGGAATAAGTTAGGAAACAAAATACGTACATAACAGTGGTAATCCAGGAATTGAGCCACAAAGTGCCAAGATTAATAAGGGAGTGAGCTAGGTGATTTTCCAATTTGGCTTTTGTGCTCCAAGTCGCGTTGAGAGTCTTGGAATATGGAAGGATAGGCCACAAACAATTAGTAAAATGAAAGGAAGAAATTACTCTCCTCCAAAGCGCATCTGGTTCGGTTTTATAATACCACCACCATTTCGTTAAAAGAGGATGTTGGCATCTCTTAATGGGGTGAGCCCCAATCCTACCTCATCAATCGGGGTCTTGACCTTCTTCCAAGCGACCCAATTTATTTTATTATCCTTTTCGCTTCCAGTTGGGAAATAATACCCACAGAGGCATTGAACAAGGAAAAAAACATGTGGGGAGGGTCTCCATAACCGTCATGAGAAGAGTGAGTCTACCCCCGGATGATTAAAACCTCAGGCTTTCCAAGAGGATATACGTTTATCAAAAGCATCAAGAATAGGTTTCCAATTGGCTAATTTGTTCATATTAGATCTAATGGTAAGGTTGAGATAAGAGCAACGCATGCTTCCCAACGCACACCAGATATCATTAACGAAGGAGATTGCTTAGTTTGCATTTACACCCATGCCAAAAATCTTTGACTTTGAATAATTGATTTTCAAGCCTGAAACTAACTGGAAACATCTAAGAAAACGCGCCATGTTGTCAACATTGTATCTTGACCATTTGCTAATTAAAAGGGCATCAACAGCAAATAGAAGATGAGAAATAAAAGGGCCTACCATTTGGGCAACTAAAGCCTTTAAAGATAACAATATTCAAAGCTTTATTGAACATGTTTACAAACCTAATTAAAGTAATACTTATTAGGATGTATATAGTATTGTTGGACATAGTTTCTAAATTTAGAAAATTAGTTGTTGTTCACCAATGTATAGCAAATCCTAGAAGATTTAACAAATAGTTGTGTGAAACTTGGATTTCAGATTATAATTCCTACCACGTCTAGGAATTATATTTAATATAAGACCATTGTATCACAATTGAATGTTCACATAATGCATCAAGTAAGATTGAAGTCTAAGATAAGTCAGAATCAACCTAATTTGGTGATGGTAGTCACAGTTTAGTCTAAAGGTTGCAAAGCTCTTTTATCATTAATAGCAAATGATAAATGATGTCTTTTTGAAAGTTGACAAGATGAGCACACAATAAGTTTCGGTAATACTAAAGTAAATAACAAGAAACCAGACTTATCAAAAATGATATAGTATCAAAGGCAACATACCCTAGTCTTGTAACACCCCAACCGACGGTAGAAATGTCAGGGCGTCACATAAAGTAGATTGTTCAAAACACATGGTATTAATTTAAAGTTTTATTTATTCAAACGAATTACATTGTTTTTAAAACACCAAAAAGTTGTTCAAAACACCACATGGTAATTGTTTTTGTATTAAAGCAAACTAAGGTCCAAGTTTGTTTCCTACGTGAAGCAACTTGAATAATATTATGGATTAGCACCTGAAACATATGTGAAAAAAATGGGTTAATTACAAATAGATGGTGAGTAACATAGTTTTATTTTGGCAAATCACATGGTAATAGTTTTCATAATAAACGTATGGATTTAAATGGAAACTATGTATTTTGCATAAACAAGGCATGGTCGTTTGAAGATACATTCAAACCTTAGTTGACTGGTAAAATAAACCCAAAAGGGTTTACCTAGAACATATAGTTCGATTTCTGTCATTTCCAAAGGATACTTCCCTAATCTTAACAAAACCCATCCGGAAGTGGGAATGGGGCGTCACACCTATAGCCGCTATAACATACTACCGTTCGGCTTGGCCAAAGTTAATGAGGTGTCACACCTATAGCCGCTATAACATACTACCGTTCGGCTTGACCAAAGTTAATGAATGTATTTAGTCATGGATATTTAAGCACCACCAATTTTCACACAAAAGGAACACAAGATCACATAAGCCATGCATAGTGAGTTTGCCTTAGATAAATGGTTACCACATATGAATCACCCCAAATTAGTTAAAAATGGAAAAAAGGACTATGCACTCATCCTGACGGATGATGATGAGTTTGTGCGTTCTCAAAGATCACAAGCGAATCCTAATAATAATAAGGTTGGTTTATTAAGGTTTTGGAAATAGTTTTGACCCATTATGGATTGGTTTTATGGTTTAAGCTAATTTGACGAGTCGCGAGCGTAAATAGAGGTTCCGACGAGAAAATGGGTTCATGAGACGTCAAATATGTTAAAATATACTTTTGTTATGTTATACAAATTGTTTTGATGTCAAATACCATATTTCATATGTTTAAAAGTTCATTTCTTGGTAATTATATAAAACTGCCTTTGACTTTTAAAAAAATTAGCTTTGACTTGTCATTTTGACTCACTTGGATGTAATGATCATGAGATACAAATGTACCCTACATTATGTAGATTATTTGCGCAAATTTGATTTGAAATTGATTGATCAAAGTGATCAGATTTGAAAGTCAAATGGGATGGTTAAATCGTTGATAATTTGCGATGTTCGAATGGAATTAAGCTAAGAAACTAATAGCTACGGAAAGAACTAAGGAAAATAGACTTACTTACTTCAGAAGACTCTTTAAAAAGCCGGAAGAGAAGCTCACAAAGCAAGGGCCAAGAACTTGATACAAGACTGTGTTTGGGATGAAAACTTATGAACTTTGGATGGATATTTATAGCAAATGAGGATGCATGAGGTTATGATAACTGTCCAAGGAGGCTTAGGAGGATGATTAGTGTCCATTGAGGTGTCAGAGCAGAAGGAATGTGACAAGAACTCGAAATAGGTGGCAGGAAATGGTGAAAGGTTGTTGTCCAACGATTTTTCTACTGTGCAGGACCCATTTCGGACCGCAAGGGGAAATCCATACGGTCCGCAAGGATCTCTAACGCGCAAAAAGTTTGATTTTTGCTATTTTTGGCCCCTCAACTTCATATTTCAGCATTTATAATGATTTCAATCCCCAATATAACTTAGTTAGGTTATGAGGAAGGTTTTTAAGGCACATGATACTTAGAATTTGTTTAGGTAATAACGTTAAGTTGATAGCATTCAGTTAACATGTAGGATAACAAATACACATAATAGGAAGTGAAGTTTACTACACAAAAATGATGGATGATTACAAGCTTGGAATTTTTGCTAAGGTTACAAGTCTGATATGCCATAAATCTTAATAAGCTTTAGAAGTTGAACTTGAAACCACAACCAAAGCTTTATGTTCCTCCTGAAGAACATATAATCCATTCTCACATTTTCCTTGTGCCATAACCTAAATGTGAAAAATGGTTGAGAAAATAAAACATCCACCAGAGACTCTCACTCTCTGAAGTGAGTTTGCTAACAGACAATACACTTTTTGTAAGACGGGGGATAACAAAGACATCATGCAATATGATATTGTTAGAAACTGTAGTATACCAATATGAGACATGTGGAGGGGGATTATCATTTCCAAAGAACTTGAGAATTACCCAAGTATTGTAAAGCATGATGTATAATCTCTGGAGAAGTTCTCATATGAGTAGTTGGTCATGTCCCACCTAATTCAGATTGCTACACCTTGTTTCCAGAATTTTCCGGGCTATTTGAGAGGCGCTAAGGGTTACTGAAACTTTCTGGAAAATGCTATAAGGTTCTGGTTCATAAAACCAACTTGCAAAGGTATGTACCTTACTTTTTTCAAATCAAATTTAGAACCATTTTTAGACTAAAAGATATAGTTCTTATACCTTTAATTTGACAAGGCCTATCATCTCACAACTAAAAAACTTATATATGGTAAAAATCCTGAATCCATGATCCATTCTTCCTTATCTTCTGACTTTGAAATCACCAAAGCATCTGCACTTTCATATCCTTCAGAAAAAAACTATCAAGAAACCTATTGCCTTGAATTCTTGACTAACTATATTCATTCTTCTTTTTCTTCTATTATGGCAATCTCTAAGTGTTTTTCAAAATTACAAACCAAACTCTTCTCTTAGGTTTAGACTTAGACCTTTGTTCACCTTTCTTCTTACTTATGTTCCGTTCTACCTTTTACAATCAAATCATCAACCACTTGTTTTAACTTCATACTCTTCTTAAGTTCTTTGGAATTCATAGTTGCTAAGACTTCTTCCATTTACAAATTGTCTCTCCCATACATCAGTTTATCAACAAAAGTGATGATAAGAAAATAATAGCTATATCTTCTTTATTAAGAACTAATTCAATATTCTCTAAATCAAGAATTAACTTGTTTAATTCATCAGTATAATCTTCAAGAGATTTACCTTGTGACATCTAGAATGTGTTTTCTTGAGATACAATATGTTTGCTAATGACTTCACATAGAACTAGATCTCCCACACACATAATCATTGCACTATGTGCCTTCTCCATGATTTCTTTCTTTTATTTGTCTGTCAATCCTTCTGGTAAATGATCTTCACTAGTAGTGCATCAACTACACCGTTATGCACCGACAACTAGTGCCTTCATCTTCAATCACCAAAGACAGTACTAAAGTCGTTTTACCATCGAATTTCTTAAGATCGAAGTTTGTACTTGCCATAATTGTGAAAACAGATTCAAGAACTAACTGGATTCTTCAAATCAAGTCGAGAGTCGTAGCTCTGATACCAATTGTTGAAATTGAAATGCGAAAAACCAAAGACAACACTCAAAGAATCACAAATGAATCAACACAATTGTGAACACGAATGATCAAATCAACTTAGGGCATATTCAATTGAGATTAAAAGAAAACTACAAAAACTGATTAAATGAAATTGACATAGAAAAGAAGAATAGCCATTTCAAACCCTAAATTACCTTTTAACGACCTGAATTACTAGCTTACAAACTATCTTTCTAACTTGACAACTTTACCCCTTATAGTTTCACAACTCATGAAGTATCAACCAAAACCTTATTAAACTTTAAATGGTTACCATTTTACCCTCACTTTCCAAACTAACTTTAACTATATTAATTAATTGCCCATTAACCATGTTGACTTTTCCATAACTCTCAACACTCATCAATATGAATTCTTCATCAGTAGTATATTGATCTTCATCGGCATCAAGTTACCGACATTAGTAGCTTGATTTTCGTCAGCTTTGATTCGTATAAGTATGAACTCTTCAGCCAATAGAAAGTTTCCAACAGTAGAATCCTTACTAAAACTATCTGTCAGTAGCAATTTCCTCATTGGTAGGAAGTTGTCCTTCAACATTTACGTTACCATTCGGTTTTCAATCCATCATCAGTATTAAGTGTTTCATCAATATACCAACAGCATCAAACACTTCTTAACTTTGTTCACATCCGTTAGTAGTATTAACATCAACATGAACTTTTTATCAACATCAAGTTCTTTTTCTTAAACTTATTAATCATCAACAACAAACTTCACGGGTAGTAACCCAAGTCAATCAAATATAAAACGCAGAACACACAAGATTTGAGAACACCACGCTCTCGACTTTTTTCGTATTAATAAAACTGATCAAAACGAATCACAAACTACTTACAAAACATGATCACACCGATCTCCTACTTTACTAGCTAGGATAAACGTAACCTATAACTTAGGAAATATTGTTTCTTGAACAATCTTGATCTTGATTAATATTTACCCTCCTTTTTTAAAATTCCTTTTTACTTGAATTAGAATTATCCACCAAGTAACACTTAGTTATGTAATATGAGTTCCAAGGACCATAAACTCAATATTATAGATCAAAGGAAGTTTATGATCTCAAGCCTTTTGATACCGTTAATCGTAGTTTACATGCTAATTATGGTCCAAATGTAAAAGAAAGAGGTATGACATGTAACTAAAAAATGGGAAAATAGGACGGGCTGTTTTTTGTGAGTCACTTCGCATGTCCTAGGGTGAGCAGAAAACCAAAATAACCGAACCGTAACCGAAATAACCGACAAAACTGAACCGAAACAACTGAACCATCGGTTTGGTTTTCGGATATTTAAAAACCGAAAATTTCGGTTTGGTTTTTGGATAACCATTTTCAATAATCGAAAAAACCCGAACCGAACCGAAATGGAAAAAAACATATATTTTTATATTTAAGTTGTTTATGTGTTTAACCCATACTATTAGAAATTAATAATTTTATTCTTGAATATTAACTATTTATAATAAAAACATTAACATAATTATTTATAATTGAGATTATTCATTTATTACCTACAAAATAACAAAATTTAATATACAAATTACATAATCTTCAAAGTTTTATAAAAAAATGTCTTAAAAAACTTTGGAGAAACATAAAAATAGATTAGAAGGTTAGGTTTATGTGAACATTATTAATTAAAAAGGTTAAATATAATAACTTAAATGTAAACATATAAGAAATGTTCTTAAATTTTAAATTATACTTTTTATTTTTGGATCTTACATAATTTTGTTTCAAAAACCGAAATAACCGAAAAACCAAACCGAACCAGCGATAAAACCGAAACCCAAAAAAAACCGAAACCAAATGATTTTAAAAACCAAAAACCGACATTTCGGT
Organism: Scalesia atractyloides; assembly: GCA_947069175.1. Classification (NCBI taxonomy): domain Eukaryota; kingdom Viridiplantae; phylum Streptophyta; class Magnoliopsida; order Asterales; family Asteraceae; genus Scalesia; species Scalesia atractyloides. The sequence goes on along the minus strand of CAMTDV010000001.1, from coordinate 81,194,778 downwards.
TACGGTTTTGATTTTGCCCAAAAACCGAACCAAACCGAACCGTGCACACCCCTAACGTGTCCTGTGAAACTCGTTTGGTTCATACGACATGGACGATTTTTATGCGATAAAAAAGCACCAGAGAGACAAATTAAGAGACTTAAAAAGAGGTGGATCGTATAGGAAAACATCTGTATCCATTATTTCACAGACTTCCAAAAGTGAAAATGCATCTCTTTCATAGGAACAAATAGCTATTTCTTTGACATCATTCTTACTCAAAGATGCAAATTAATAGGATTTACAATCATGATCAGTAATTCAGTCAAAGGCATAAGTTAGTCTGTTTGTTCTTTCTTTAGGCTGCATCTGTTATATGCTCCTCAAGGGGTAGAACATAGCAAAAAATAATAATAACAATAAATATAAAGTCCCATCATAACTTACACTCTCTTCCTGTCTATGGCTCTATGCCTTGAAAAGATTAACCTTTTCATTAGTTTTTCAGGAACAGGTTTTTTACTAGTATCATCATTTACTGTTTTGTATGAGAGAGAGGTGTTATGTGGCTTTAATCTAATTAAATGTTGACAATTATGGATGAAAAAAACTGCAGTTCAAGCTGGAGTTTAGGATGATGATATTTAAAATCTAGTACTTCTGCCTATTTGGTGGTGGTGAGTAGAGCAATAAATTCTGCACTGCAAAGCTAGGCGTTAGTCGGCGCAGACGGCATCATCATCATCATCATGATCAAAATCATCATAATCTTACAATTATCATGAACCCTAGTTCAATATTTATGGAGCTGTAATTACTAGCAAGCTAACAGCCCCACTAGTACAATGCTGCATATGCTCCCAATGTGACCTGCTGACAATTTATGATCAAAGCTACTTGTTATGGACCACTTCTGTCTCTTTAGAAAAAAAAAAAACTTTTTTAAAGAAAAACTGTTTCTTGTATCCCCCTTTCTAGCATGTTTGGTCAATTGATTTATGGTTAACTTATCTCATGGGTCATCCATGGTCACTTTTATTACTAGGCCATGAGTTGCTAGCAACCGAGCAACTAAAACTCGGTTGATAAGGGTTGGAACTTGTTTTCGCATGATCTTAAGGCTACACGGTGCGGGGTGTTTTGCCAAATTTCATCATCATGATCAAAATCATCATAATCTTACAATTATCATGAACCCTAGTTCAATATTTATGGAGCTGTAATTACTAGCAAGCTAACAGCCCCACTAGTACAATGCTGCATATGCTCCCAATGTGACCTGCTGACAATTTATGATCAAAGCTACTTGTTATGGACCACTTCTGTCTCTTTAGAAAAAAAAAACTTTTTTAAAGAAAAACTGTTTCTTGTATCCCCCTTTCTGGCATGTTTGGTCAATTGATTTATGGTTAACTTATCTCATGGGTCATCCATGGTCACTTTTATTACTAGGCCATGAGTTGCTAGCAACCGAGCAACTAAAACTCGGTTGATAAGGGTTGGAACTTGTTTTCGCATGATCTTAAGGCTACACGGTGCGGGGTGTTTTGCCAAATTTCATCAATACCCCCCCCCCCCCCCCTTTCCATATCAGGGCGCCATCCATGAGACACTATTGAAGGCCAGTGATTACCATAGTGAGCAATTTTAGATGAACTTGTGAGCCCTACTTCAATTTTAAACCTTAAAACAAAAAAAAAAATTGGGACGGGGTGTGTGTGTGGGGGGGGGGGGGGGGGGGGTAACCCATACCATGGGCTTTATTCGTAAAAGACAATGGAGCCTTTTATCCTACGTGACATCTGTCATAACGGAGCCCTTAGTGGCTCCATTCCATACCTCGCAGTCTGACAAGCTTTATGGTACATACTTGGTCGGTTTAAAAAGACCAAATTAACCCCATTTGTTAGTTAAAAATACAAAATAGCATGGTACTTGAGAGAAAAGTTGCCAGCTTTATTATTGAAAGTTAAGGTGCTTTTGAAATAAAACCTGGATGAAAAATTTGAATTCCATCAATAATTTTGGTTAATATCACTGTAAGAGCTTGCCTATTATGTTTTGTGGATGCATTACTAGATTCAGCTAGCTTTTAATTGCATAAATTGATGACCAACTCATGCATTTATGAGATTTAAAGTACAATAAGACAAAGCACTTTCTTTATTGCCATCTTCCTGGGTTTTTGTCTATCAGGACTTAACATATACATATTGTTTTGGATAGTCAAATGATACCAAAAATACAAAAAAGAAGATAATAATAATAAGGAAATAAATAAAATAGAATAAAATATGCACATAAAACAAATTTTAGTCATCTATACCTTGTGTCACAAGAGTTGAAGATCTCTTTTAAACCATTTAATTTCTACTCTCCATAAAGTCTTCGATCACATAAATTTATGAAAAGACATGATGTTAATTGGTGCGGCTCAATCACATCATACTATACTTTAGAGGTTCGAGATTTGTTAAACTAGTTGATAAGGTTAAGCCACAACAATATCTTGGACTTAAGTGACACTAATTGTTAAAGTAAGAACTGTAAATTGTTTGAAAAAAGTTTTAATTGTAGGTTTATTGATTGTGGGGGTTATGTCTATATAGGTTTTAAATGTGGCACTTCAGACCATCCAAATGGTGCAAAAACACACCACTAAAAGAGTGAGTTCAGATTGCCCAAATAAAAACCTTTTGTGTTTTCAAGAGTTTAAAAAACTATTATAAAAATACTATTTTTTAAGACAAATTTGGATTATTAACGGACCACTGTAGTATTATCGTGTCATCAACGAAACCACCTGACTATATCCATCTCCATTAGGCATACACAAATTCAGGAGAAAACCCAATAAATATGGGAAAACCCCTTTGTGGGAATCGAACTCAGCACCTATTGGTCCCAAAATCTTATCCCACCCCAAGATGTCGTTAGGCTATCAGAAGTGATACATTATAAAAAGAGTATGATGAAGTTATAAATAAAGAAAATTCTCAAAATATCATTTTTATTAGGGGTGTTCAAAACTATCCTCATCCAAAAATCCGATCCGAAATATCCGAAAAATTTTCGGATATCTCGGATATCTGAATTTTCGGATTCGGATAGTGATTTTAAAAAATTTCGGATATCCGAATTTTTTTTGTTTATTTTCGGATATCCAAATATCCGAAAAATATCTGAAATATATACGAAAATATCCGAACTACCCGAAAATATCCGAAATATCTGAAAAATATCCGAAAACTTATACTCGGATATCCGAAACTATCCGAAATATCCATTTCCAAACATCAAAAGATAATAAAAATAAAATTAAATAAAAAATTAGATATTCGAATAGTGAAATTCGGTATCCGAAATTTCAGAAATCCGAAATCCAAATTTTCAGATATCAGTTTTAAACACCCCTAGTTTTTATCACATGTTACTTCAAAATGTTTCTTTTACTTTAAGTTTCCACAAAATATCTTCAAACATGGGCAGATAATTGCATATGTTTAGTTCTAATGAAATCATTCAACGTGTTTAGATTTAACCGTTTAAAATAACATTAATGACAACAACACAAGGGAAATAATATACTATATAGTCGACTGCCGACCATTTTTTAGATTTATTTGTATTCATGTATATACGGGCGTCTGACGGCAAAAACACAGGCGTCTCATGCACAATCACCGTAAGAGGCGCTTGCGGAGCGTTTTGGTTACGTGGCATGATTTCTTTGAATTTAAAAATAGGCGGCAAATCATAGGGTAAAGATCTTGTATAAATAGCCTTATCGTACAAAACGTACGAAAGACATGAAAATGTAAAAAAACGTGGTGACATTTCCGTATATATTTTACTCGTAATTACCCTACATAATCAAAATTACCCTACAAGATTATGATGCTCTACAAAATATTTGTAGAGTAATTATGATGCTCTACATACTCGTAAATATTTTACTCGTAAATATTTGTAGAGTAATTATGATGCTCTACAAAATTACTCTACAAGATTAAAATTACTCTTCAAGATCACTGTTACCCTATAAGGTCATTTTACAAAATTAACCTACAAGATCATTTGTAGGACAATTTTGATAATTACTTTACGAATAAATAATTACGAAAATGTCACCGCATTATTTTACCTTTTCATGCCTTTTGTACGTTTTGTATTATAAAACTCTTTATATTTGAATTTTTGCCGCAAATCATAATACATGGATGACTCCGTCGATGTTTAAAGGAAAATTTTGTGAGGAAAGTAAGAAGGATCATTTTGAGGAAAAATTAAAAAAATTGACATTTTGAGATTTTCAATATAAGTTGAATAAAATTAAAAGTAGCATCTATAAGTATAAGTAGGGTGGGGTTAGTATAAAAAGGAGTGATTTTGTAAGAAGTGTTAGAAGTGTTTTAAACCTTTAGATCTTGTAGTTAATGGTTGAGATCAAGAAGGGTTTAAAATGTAAATTATGTTTTATTTTTTAACAAATTTTGCTAGATTAGGCGTAATAGTATATTTTTATATTGTATTTTTAAATAAAGAAACTACCATCAACTCTAATGCACATGCAAGTTTCACCCCTTTTTTAACGTTAATAACTTTTTATACGTAACGTTTTTTTAAAAATAATTTCATCATAATAACAAGTTTTTTATCTTTAATATGAGTACCATATTGTTATATTTATATCGATAAAAAAATTACATATAGCATGATATGAAGCTTACTAGAATGCAGTTTTAAAACACCATACGAAGAACATATACTAGAATGCAGGTTTAAAACACCATGCGAAGAACATATGAAGAAAACATATTGGACTGTAGGTTTAAAACACCATGAATGCATGTTTAAAACACCATACGAAGAACACATACAGGATTGCATGTTTAAAACACCATACGAAGAACACATACTAGACTGAAGTTTTAAGACACCATGAATGCAGGTTTAAAACACCATACGAAGAACACATACTGGATTGCAGGTTTAAAACACCATATGAAGAATACATACCGGACTGCAAGTTTAAAACACCATGAATGCAGGTTTAAAACATCACACAAAAAGATTTTCACACAAAACAAAAAAGAAACAGTATTACAATGATGATGATAACTTCTTGCGATCTTGACGATTTATACGAGATGACAAATAAATCACAGATTCTTAAAGGATCTTAAAAAAAACAAGTCGGAATTCTAAAATAACTCCTAGGCTGTTATAAGAATATTTATCATTTAATTGAATTATTGAGTAAAATACTTTTTAACACTCTTGAATTAATATAACCTAGGACATATGTCAGCCCCACAATATTTCTCATATTTCTCACACTCAATACCCTTTTTACAAGATCCTCAATCTCTATAAATATATTATATTTTAACTTAATATGAATTTTATAAAGGGATTAGCCTAGTAGGTTTATCTAAGTTCTTAATAATTAATTTTGGTCCATGCTTATCATTTCACTTTCATGAGTAGGAGTTGGCTACAAAACCAATATTTCCTACAAAGTGTAGAAATCCATAGAAGAGTGACATGTGGCAATTAGAGTTTTTAATAAATAGGGCATTAAGGTAATTTGATAATTATTTTATTTATGAAATTTATTTTATTATTAACTAACTCATGAGAATTTTAAGGAAAATTAATATTTCCTTGATTTCGTATTGGAGGTTATCAAAATTACTGGAGGTTATCATTCCATGCAATTTTCATATCTTCTTCGTAAATCAACTGCCTGATAAAAATAATGGTTTTTTCAACAAGTTCTTGATGAGTGTTTTACTAGTTAAAAGGTTAATGTTAATGTGTTATAATTCCATTGGTATTAAATATTGTTTTAATTAATGAAACGCAGTTCACTGAGAGATATTGATATTATGTTTTAGCAGTTAACAGTCAATAAACGCAGTTCACTGAGAGATATTGTTGTGTTTTACCAGATAAAACACGATGTGACGAACCAGATGAAATACACTGTCTTGACGCTGTGTTTTATCAGTTTCTAGTTTTTTCACATTGTATTTTATCATAGTGTTGTGTGTTACTACACTTGAAGTTGGATCTGGATGTGTTTCATAGTAGTGTGTTTTAGTGATAAAACACAATGTGACGAACTAGATGAAATATGTATGACACTATCTTACTTTACTGAATTTCTATTAAAATTTTTGTATTTAAACATGTAATTGTGAATACAAATCACTCAATTTTGCAAGATTATTAAAACTTTTTAAACATATTTAAACAATTTAACATGTTAACAATGATTAGTTTTGTTATAATCAAAACCAAGTGCGAAAGCTTCGTCTTTAATCGTGTTCGGTTCTTCATATAGCTTGATCCTCCTCCGGTGCTCCCAAACATCACCTATATTTCATATTTTATGAAATACGTTAGTTAAAATAAATTATAACATAACCGAATAAACCCGAAGGCTTAAAACAATAAAAACAAAACTTTAGTTTTAGGCTTCACCGTAAGTTACGGTGACCACTGTAGCTTACGGTCAAGTCTTACGGTCCTAGCTCATTGTCTTACGGTTAAGACTTCTAGTTTCAACACAGCAGCTGCCCACCGTAAGCTACGGTAGGCCACCGTAGCTTACGATGGCTTGCTGCAAATTTTCTCTTGTTGCAGATTTAGTTACGATATTTTCCGTAACTCCCTCAGTTCTTCTCCGTTTTACCCGAAACTTGTTTCTAAATATCCGTTGAATATTTTCTTACATATTTCACCTGAAATCCTTGACCCGGATTCTTATTTCATACAACTTATGCATTTATCCCCGGTTTATGCTCCTATTTTCCGATTTTGCCCCTTTAACCCCATTTAAACCAAACTATACATTTACGCATCCATTTCGGTATGCTTTAACTCCATTATTACCCGTATAGTTTCCTTAGCGAAATACATCACTTTATTCAACTAAACCTTTATTTATTTATTATTTTGACCCGTTTGGTTGTTTTAGCGTAATCCAACGCTTATTTTAACCAAACCTTCTATCTTAGCATTTCTACACTAGGATATCTATCTAATTCCACCACAACATTATTTGTGGTGGATTTATTATCAAAATTTTATTTTATCAAATATCCACCCTTTGGTTCGACAGTTTACAGAAAAGACCATTTAAAAGGTATTGAACCAAAAGGCTTATGCTTTTCTCTTTTACGTTACCAAAAGAGTCTATTATAATATAAAACTCAATTTTAAACTAATATTAGAGTCATTTACTCATTTTCATCACTCGATGGCATTTTGGTCAACTTAGTCTCTTTTTTTATGACGAAGGACTTACCATAACATGTTTTGACCAAAATGAACATTAACCATAATCTATGTAAAATCATTATGTTCTTAAGAACATAATGTTTACTGATTTGATTATTGGATTTATCTTAGCTTAGGTAATCCATTATTCATTTATGACTCATTTAACTCTCTTCGGACTTTTAAGTCCTTGTTGAGAGTTTTGACCTGTTACACGTACCTGTCTCGGTTATACATTGATCTGTTCAAATATCATGCTCTGTTCTTTCTAAGAACAAAAAAATTCAACAAGCGATATTAGTCATTATTGTCAAATGGTGATCCTATCACCATTTGACCCGTTCAGCCTAAATAACCATTTGTCATTCTAAGATGGCACTTAATTGCCATCTCACTTATTTAACCCATTTTGTTTTCACTATATGATCATATTGCTTAAAAATTATCCCTTAATTCACTTGACCCATTATGGCTTACGCCATATGGTATCCTTTTCAAAACTCCTTAATTAGTCATCATCACATGACTAATTTACCGTTTTACCCTTTTACCATAAATCATGGTTTAATACCATATTCACTTGTTCCAACCCGTATCTGTCCATATTGGAACTTTTATATTTCGGAATCTCGTTCCGAATACCCAAAACGCTTTATTCAACTACATAAGTAATTCTACTATTTTAAAGATGTAAGCTTTACTTACCTTTAAATCAAATTATGCTCTTTCCGCGTACTATCCTTTTGACCCGCTTCTTCCCAAGCCTCCACCTAGCTTGTCAAGCGTCAAACTATCATTTATCATCCGCAAGATGGTTAGGTTAGTCATCATTTAACACGACTATTCCACCTTACGGATTTTACATCAAATTTATCATTCGATCCTATTATGAGTCAGTTTGACTTTTTAAAGTCAACTGCCCATTTACACATGCATACTCATGAATAAGTTTAACAACTTATTTAGGCATTTCGTTAATTACCCGTTAAGCGTTATTCTTAGGCAACCATTATAGCTACTTTTCCCCGACCAAGTTCATGTTGTTTCTTTCACTTAAACAAATTCAAGCGATTGTCAACATCAAGTTAACTTAGCTTTTGATTAACAATGCTAATTTATCGATTAGCTAGGTTTTCATCTTTATGTAGAAACTCATCTCATCATATTATTAGACATTCATCCGAATACCTAATATTACCAAATTTTACACACTAACTAGTAGACAACATGATCTTATACACTTATTAACATTAACTTAACATCTATTTCATCATTTCATACACAACCATTCCATAGCAAGTATGAATATGTACTCAAACTCATAATTTGTTCAAGTATCTTCCTACTATAATCATGCATAATGATTCTAAACATAGATATATCATCAACTTCATCATATTATTAAAACCCACTTTATAATCTACTTGTTAATCACTAACAAGTAATCTTACATCAAATTGTGTATAATTTCTTTAAGTCTAACGAAATCAATCATACACATACACTTAATATCATCTTAATACAACTATCTAATTGCAAGTAATCTACTTGTCTCAAATCGCAACTTTCACCAATCTAGGTTTTAAGACATACCTTATGATCCCTTCGATTAGGTGATCGCTTATATGCGTTCATGCATCAATTCCAAGCTCAATTCACCTTTCAATTTGATGATTTAAGCAAAACAAGGGTTCACCCCCTTTGTTTTGCTCCTGGTCGCTACATACACACACACCTTTTGTGTGTGTAGTGTTTTATTTAAGTTTTATTTTTAAATGTTCAACTTTTCAACCTTTCCTCTTTTGGTCCCTCATATTTGAGGTCTTATTTATTTAGAGCTACAACTCATTGTTTATTGCTATTTCCACATTATTAACTAGGTTAATTTGTTCCTAGTTATTTCGTTTACGGGTTCACTTCTACCACTAATGGTCTTTTTTCCGCTCTTTAATATTAACGTGGTTTGATTACCAACCCCATTTTTGGGGTGTTACAAATATACTCCCCTTAAAGAGGTTTCGTCCCCGAAACCTTTCTTACGTGGTTCCTTGGGTTCAACCTAATAGACTTGGTTTCTTTTTCACCTGAGCGTTGATCATATTTTAATTATTCTAAAAATCTTATCTGGGAGGTATGGCAGTGCCTTTTAGGCTCCTAGGTGCATGCGCCCTTCATGTGTAAGGGCTCATGTGCTGTTACCTTCATCTTGTATTCCTTTTTCTATACTCGATCGAGTCACCATTTGTCCACTTGGTCATATGTATCTGTCAACATACTTATTCCACGCAAATCTTATATCGATAAGCGCATTCAACAAGTTTTAAGTTCTATTTTAATCTTGACGGATCTTGTCGGTTAGACTTATTAGTCACTGGTTGCCTTATACCTCATAATTTAGGTATACTCATATTGCCTTCGCAAGGATTTTACAAACTTCCGAGACCCTAGTCTCATAGCTCGTGTTACAAGGTAATCATATACCATGTTATATGTGTATATATATATTTCGACCGTGATTGCATCACGTCGTGTTCAATTTTTATTTTTATCTTTTTCGTTTTCGAATTCATCGTCTCATACCTAAGGGTGTCAAGACCTGTTTCCTTTACTATTAATCATTTTCCAATTCATCTCATACCATTTATGTTTATTAAAACGTTGTTTCTAACTAAAAACCGAATTTTAGTTAACGTTTTTCCTTTCAACTTATGTCGATTACTCGCATCGAGAATTTGGTCGCTACACACACACACCTTTTGTGTGTGTAGTTTTTTATTTAAGTTTTATTTTTATATATTCAACTTTTCAACCTTTCCTCTTTTGGTCCCTCATATTTGAGGTCTTATTTATTTAGAGCTACGACTCATTGTTTATTGCTATTTCCACATTATTAACTAGGTTAATTTGTTCCTAGTTATTTCGTTTACGGGTTCACTTTTACCACTAACGGTCTTTTTTCCGCTCTTTAATATTAACATAGTTTGATTACCAAACCCGTTTTTGGGGTGTACAAAATACGAATTGAATGTGCTTTAGAAGAAGATGAATTGCAAATGGAATGATAAACATGGTATCAATCGTGCTTATATTTTAATCCGAATTTGTTATCTTGATCCATGATTCTAGCTATTTTTGGTATGAAAGAGGGTTTTTATAATTAGTTTCAGAGATATGGGGGGGGGGGGGGGGGGAATTCACGAGAATGTAGGGGGTGTGTTATTTACGACAGTTGATTGATTTAAAACTTGTAAAATGAAAAGACTACCCTTATCCTATTATGACAATTAGTTAATGACACACAAATATTACAAAAATGCCACTAACTTGATCTCAACCATTAAACACACCCATCGAATAGCTCAGATCGCTTCCCACACTTTGTAGGAAAAACACGCTTTGCGCAGGAACCCTACTCTCACTTTCATAGTGTTGTTTAAAATAGAGTTAATTACATTGTTAGTTCTTCTGGTTTCTTAAAAGTAACAATGTTGGATACTAAGAATTTATTAATAGCCTAGGGTTTTATGTTTTATCTTGCAACAATGATGGTTTCTAAGACTATCTTTGTTATTTTTTATGTTAAATATAAGTATACGACTGAAATGTCGTTTTATGATCAGATGGGATGTTTATGTAATGATTACCCTCATTTATGTGAACAAGTAATGACAACGAGGTGAAAAATTCATCTAGCATACATAATCATAACCTACCAAAAGTAGCTAATCATCTACAATTAACAAGAGTGAAAAGTTTACTACACTCGATTTGGATTAACGGAAGACCAACTGAGAAGTGATTCAATGTAATATGAAGTTGTTGCTAGTGGAATTTGGGAGTGGAATGAGCCTTCACGATGTATGATTATAATGGTTCAAATTAATGTCATGTGCGACGGGTTTTGATAGCAAAATGATGTGATTATGTTCGGCTATGTAGGAGATCCATAACCACCGCGAAATGAAACCACAATCATACGATTGAAAAATCATAGCCACACTACCACCATTGCCATCACCATAGCTTCCACCCGACATGCTTGCTTGAGTATCTGATCAATTAGTTTTTTTTCTTATATGTTATAGTGATGGTGCTATCGATTAGGGTTACTAGGAAGGGATTTTAGAGATGATAAACATGGGTGGTATTTTATCTTTATATTTTTACTTTATTTTCATTATTGTAATTTTAATGTAAATTGCACATACTATTATATGTAGTTAATTTGCATAAATAAAAAAAAATAGTCCCTCTACGTAGTCAAGGGTAGTTTAGTAATTTTGTCTAAATTCAACAAAAAACTAACGAGCGTTAGTTTTAAAACTCAACATTGTAAATAAAATATATAAAACCTTAACATGTTACTTAACCTCTTAGTACCTTATACTACTACTTTTGAGAAACGAAAAAGACTAACCGCATAATTAACTCACAAATGAAATAACGAGAAACAAAAAACTAACACACACACACACATACACACACACATATATATATATATATAAAGTATTTGAGGATGTGTTTTGCGACTTTAACGGTGTACACTGTGAATATACTTGTGATATATACCAACACAAAGTGGAGTTGGTAACATTTGAGGGGCTCGTTAGTTAGGGAGGTACTAATGGTTTCGAAAGGGTGGTTTGGACGAGACTAAAAATTAAAAGACTAAACATCGTTAATTAGTACGTTTAAGTTTAGCTAATTTAGTATTGGAATTTTTGTTTGTATATGTATCAGACTAGTAAGCCTAGCATGCCAAGTTAGGTTAGTTATAAATAGGGTTTGAAATTGTTTATTTGATGCATTGTAATTTTGTTTTACATTAATAAAAGAGTCAAACTCGTCCAAGTTTTACATTGATAAAATAGTCGAACTCGTCCAAGTTCAATTTGTGTGTGTTCAATTTAAGTCGCTGTTACCATGTTAACACGCAGTAGAGGTATGTACACGGTATTGTTGAACCTTAAAAGGTACAAATATATATTATTGTTTAAGAAAATTCAAAGATATGATTAGTTATTATTTCATTTAAACATGTAACAATGCAACTATGTGCTACTATATTATAATATTTTCTGTAATCTTAACCATGGATAGATTTGCCAGTAAAGTAAGAGAAGTAAACGTCATAACTGTTTCTGATTTGCATATGGCGACAATGTAAAAAGCATCTGTATCATGACAATCGTAAACCTCTATTAAACTATGAAAATAAATGAATATGATGCTTTGCATATAATAATATATAAATAATAGATACATATTATCGATAAACTCGATGGCAGTTGTCTGCAAGCATTTCTTTTAGTTAAGAAATGTACGAAAGATTAGATGGTTTAAATTCTTTAGGATTTTATGTTATTTGTTTTGTATATAGTTCTTTCAGTTATTAAATTTAGGACAGATTAGATGATTAAATTCCTTAGGATTTTACGTTATATGTTTTGTATATAGTATTGGAGGTAAAGTTATAACTATACATGTTTTAGATTATATCTAAAATTTATAAGAGAAGTTATTGATCATAAGTATTATAATTAAAATTTTAGAATCTCATTACTCATCTAATCTCTTCAAATGTTAGGAATTTAATACTATAGTATGAAGCAAGCTTCTTAAAAAGAGACTACTTGCTAGCTTGAACACGTAATAATCTTTACATTATACTTGAGATATAACCTTAATTACTTAGCATATTGTTTAACATTTTGTACTTTTGTAGGCTTGAGGCTCTCTCACTTGAGGAGTAAGGTCCTAAATTCTACGTAAGGGTTTATAAATCGTGGGCGCAAAGGATCATACCCAAACTTAGTCAGCACAATACTTAGCCATTTCTAGAGCTCCCATACGGATTCCAGCGCACGCATAATAATGATAGTTAATGCAAGTACAGCCAGTACAAGTGGCAGGAGCCTGCAGCTAATCAACATGTTCTAGGCTCTGCCCATACAATTCCACGATGATCAATCGTGCAGGAGACAAGAAGAACAATAGGACAGTGACGTGTAGCCAATCAGCATGTGTCATTCACTATTCCCTGATTTACACTAACAACTGATGGCAGAGACTCGAAAACAAGTACATTCGGCAAGTCACATGGCACCAAACGTCCCTCTACCTCTATAAACGCTATATGTCATGTCAAAAGGGACAAATCAGATATTCCTTGTTGGCGACGTTCGATCAAGGCCCGTCAGCCCATCTCCGTCTCCATACTTTTCGGCTATAAATACCAACCTTAAACCAAATGTTTAAGGATCGGTTCTCTCACTTTCTCACAATTAACAAACACTTGATTTATTCCTTAAAATGATTACTTATTCTCACACTGGATGGTGGTTACGAGAAAACCCCCCACCTCTCCTTGTAACGAGCTTCACGGTTTTCTTGTTTTGCAGATCTATTCTTTGGAACATCACCAATGATTGATTAGAAGAGATTAAGGATTCCTCTATGTCGAGACTAGCTCTTTAGTTCTAACCTCGCACGGATTAGAATTGATGTTTCTTTACCCACTTTTTTGAGATGCTACCACTCCCATTTTTTATGTGTGTAAATACGATAACAAGGTAAAAATCTTACTAGCTATTAAGTTCTTAATAAAATTTAACCTAATTGACCCAAAAAGAGTTCTTCATAAAATTGAGTTTTTATCATCACATGTCAATGAGGATGATAATATTTTATCAAAGAGAAGAGATGTGTTTAGATTTATAGAATCGGTTGTGGATGAAAATTTATGAATTTTGGTAGGCAAATACTTTAGGAAGGATCAAATAAGAAAAAATAATAATTTAAAGAAAAAGAATAAAAGGATATGACGATAAAATATTAAATAATTTATAACTTCTTAAATTAATTATTATTTCTCTAATTAATTAGTTAGTTTCATTTTATCCTACATGCATAAAAGCTATGCTACATATATATACTATACATTATCAAATTTTATATAACACATATCGAAATTTATCATATACTTTATTTCGTAATTTATTCTAGACACCTCATAGTTTATCATACACTCTAAGTTATTATTATTACTTTTTTTAAATATTTATTATGAAAATAAGTTATAAATTTAATGCCAAAAGCTAAAAAGAGGAAAACTATAAATTAACGGTCTATGTAAGTTTACTAATATACCCTTACAATAACATTAAATACAAATATTATATAAAGCAAAAAGAAGCATTTTTAATTATTGGTTAAATCTTTTTTCTTCTTACAATTTTTTTTTCACATTTAAACTTTCCACTAGTATTTTATATTATTCTTTTATCTCATATTTGGCTAAAATTGTAAAATGGCATGTTTCACTGATCTACATGTTTTGAAAGATCATTTTCACTGATATACATTAGCTATGCAAGTTTTAATCCTGAACATGTCAAACGAATAAACAAAGGGTTCTATAATGGGTATTTCGTTGGGATCAAATGAATCCCATCACGTAAATACAGTTTTATTATGTTTAGAAGTAGAAATAGTGAAATTAATCAAACATGAATGTGATATACAAATTGTGCTCAAGACGCATATTTGACTTTTAGGAAGTGAAATGTTATTTTTGGTTTATTTTGTTTACCATTTGGATTATATGAACATTACACAACATGTTGTGTATGTTGTGGTATACTCTTGTTGATGTCAAAGAACATCACCAAAACGAGACATGCGAACGTTTATGAGACTACGAGTCTCATCTATGGTGGGTTGTAGACTTAACCCACACGGTTGAGATCAAAGAATTTCATTGAATCCGAAACCGACCAAGATTTACGTGTGTTTGAAGTTTTAAACTTTAATTGATTGTTTGAATATCCTCTACAAACATCCTGATTTGATGAAAGGCTGAAGATATAAAACTGTGATATGAAGTGAGAAGAATTTACATATATAAAACAAAGGCCACAATCTTTTTGTTGTAACCAGCGTTGGTGCATGTCTGCTATAGGAAGCACCTAGAATTGTTCTATGTCATACGTTGATTGTACGCCAGAAATGACATTAAGGAGTGGGTACGCGTACATGAACTGGTGTATGTGTACAACTGTTGGAAATGCTTAACAAATTAAATTTAAAATAATGTTTTTTCTTCATTACATTTTTTAATGATGATTCAACTTAAGTTGATCTAAGGTAGCTTTGTATTCTAATTCAGTTAAGTTTAATGTTATTCATGTAACGTGTAATATTTGTGTCTTTTCAATCATTGCACAATTACAAACAATTTTGTATTCAATGAAACCCTGTGTTTTATTTCCAAATATTTTTGTATTCAATAAAATCTTGTATTTTATTGATGAGAATGCAAAAATGTCGATCGTTGCGCAATTTCTATCATTTTTGTGTTCGTTAAAGCGTTTTACGCATTTTGCAAAACGTGTAACCGTACAACTGAACGAACCAACATCCACGACATTTTCGGGCATAATACAAGTTACACATGTCTTAACACCTTTATATAACCTAAATATTAGGTTAAAGGGGTTAAAATGGCAAACAAGTGAAAATACAAGTCCAAGGGCCAAAAATGTCAAAAAAATAATAAATATTTTTGCTTCTTCACCAAGTGTGCCACCTATCTCCAATTTTGACACCTAGCACTCACTTTGCCACACTTAATATGGTGTTGGCACGTGTTAGGACACTAATCCACACTTGAGGACACTTGTCATCACCTCCTTAATCCTAAAATACTATAAATACCCCATGATTCTTTCATTTTTTTTTCACACCACTTCTAAACACTTCAAAGCAAAATGTGAAGTTCTTCTTTCTATCCTTCTTGGAGATTGTTTCCAACATTTGGAAGCCTCATATCTTGAGTTCCGAAAGTGTTCTTCAACACAAGTAAGTACTCTTCCTAGTTCTTTAATTTTTTAGCTATTTTGAGCTAAAAGTCGAACAGTTTGGCTTCCTGATTGACTTTTGGTTCTGACCATATTTGGTCAAGTCAAAGTTCAATTGAACTTTGCAACGTGATCGTAATCACGAAGGTTATAATCCCTAGTGATTTCACCTTTTGATTACCACGTTTACTAGTCAAAGTGACGAGTTAAAGTTTCGGTAAAAAAATGCACATGATGTGCATTTTACGACGAAACTATTTTCGGGTATCAAAACACCAAGTTTTGATACCAAATCTGTTTTATAAACTTAGTTAGACATATTTTGACATGTCTAACTCGTCACTTCTAGTTTAGTGCTTATTTAGGGTCGTAAGTCGAGTGGTCTTGACCACCGCTTTAACTTTCGAATCCGACCTGTTTGGTTGATCTTAGGATTCGACCAAACACATATTTGTGACCATAGTTGTATAGGGAATAACCTACTAAGGTTATACCTTATGGTCACATCGCTTTGTTAGTGTTATGATAAGTTACTTCTATGTTCTTAAAAAAATGATGACCAAAATGCCCTTTTTTCGCATAAATCCATTTTAAACACATGTAACCAAATTTTTGACATATAAACTGATGTTATAACATTTTCAAACATGTTTGGCCATTTAGACTTATCATAGGACGATCACGTGTTTACGCTAATGACCCGTTAAAGTATCGTAAACTACCTTAACGAGTCATAATGGGTCAAAAGCACTTAGGATCCTTTCCAAGTCAGAATGTTAAGTTTGTTAAACCATATCACATGAGTTCCAACACTTGTTTGGTTTATAAGACTTCATTCTATCCGATCTCCCGATTGTAGTCCAAACACGCTAACATATTTATCTGACACATTAGGACACGTTTGAGCTTTGTTTATTTCGTTGATCAAGAACACTTTCGCAATCCCAAGTTAGTACATAGCCCCCCTCTATTATGTTTTCAAATGTTTTAGGGTGATTCATATGTGCCTATAATTATTTTCAAAATTTCAAAACAATATACATGGTTTATGTATACAAAAATGATTTTCAAAGTGAGTACATAGTTCCCCTCTTTTACGTTTTAAATATTTTGGGGTGATTCATATGTGCTAAACTATCTTTTCAAATCTACATATTTACTACACAAGGCTTATGTGAGTACATAGCCCCCATCTTTTACGTTTTCAAATGTTTTGGGGTGATTCATATGTGCCTATAATTATTTTCAAAATTTCAAAACAATATACATGGTTTATGTATACAACAATGATTTTCAAAGTGAGTCATAGTTCCCCTCTTTTACGTTTAAATATTTTGGGAGTGATTCATATGTGCTAAACTATCTTTTCAAATCTACATATTTACTACACAAGGCTTATGTGAGTACATAGCGCCCCTCTTTTATGTTTTCAAATGTTTTGGGGTGATTATATATGTCTATAATTATTTTCAAAATTTCAAAATATACAAAAATGATTTTCAAAGTGAGTACATAGTTCCCCTCTTTTACGTTTTGCAAATGTTTTGGGGTGACTCATATGTGCTAAATCATTTTCAAGTTTTCAAAAACAATGTCTATGGTTTATATATAAAACAATACGATTTCAATAATGTGAACAACTTGTTGATGCGTTATCCATAACACAAATGACATTCATTAGCTTTGGCCGAGCCGACCAGTAGTATGCTATGGTACCATAGGACTGACAATCCCATTATCGGACTGTTCACTGGGTTTGGTTGAAGTTTGGGTAATGACAGAAACTGTTTCTTGTCACACCCCGACCCGCAGCGGAATAAGAGTCGGGGCATAATTGGGTTATCACCAAAGCTCATGATATTACTATTATGTTTCATATTTATTTAAATCAAAATTACATTCTCAATAATCCAAACATGTCCATACAAATACAAGGAAAATAACCAACTAAACAATTCCAAGCTCTAAACCATTTTATTCTTCTAGGCCAATCCTATGTGTTTCTGGCTGCAGCTGGTTCACCTGTATCATGTGTAAAAATGGGGGTTTTTGGGTCAACATAAGTTGGCGAGTGAACCTTGTTAGATAAACATTTACTATTGATTTACTTGTTATTTTATCAAGGAAAAATTGTGCATAATCATAAGTGAGCAAATGATAAATAATCAATCAGTAACAATGTTAACCACAAATTATAACATACAATAACATACCAACAGCATACCATAACATATCAACTTGCATAAATATATAACATGAATGAAACTGTGCGATCAAGGCTCAATCAAACGGAGCCGATCGTATTGCATGTACTGAAAATGATAAATGTCTGTGCGATCAAGGCTCAATCAAACGGAGCCGATCGTATGTTGGCACGCCAGGTTCACGCTCATAATGTAATGGGGAACATGCTCAACGCTCATAATGTAATGGGGAGCGGCGGCCTATGAAATTGCATGTACTGAAAAATAATGAATTGAATCTAACTATAACCACACAAACCATTGAATCAAACTGAATACACATTTGTCCATGATATGATGTATGCACAACAATTTAAGTATAATAAGTAGCAAGACACATGATACACCCCAAAACGTGATTAAAACGGGGAATTTGTAAAGATTCACTCACATTGGGTGCGTTTGATTGGAGATGGTGGGATGCGCATGAGTTGGAAGAGTTGAACAACGAGAATTACTAACCTAAATAATTAACGGAAAATATGGTAAATGAGTGAATTTTATTAATAATTTTAATAGGCTTTTTAGATATATTTTTGTGAGTTTAAGGCTATTTCCTATCTTTAAAAACATTATTTTTAAATATTTTTAATTGATTTTTAAATTAAATTAAATAAATAAAAATATAAAAATGTGTTGACTTTTTCGCTGACCGTTGACCGTTTGACTTGTTGACTGTTTGACCGGTTTATTGTGTAAATACATGCGCTGGGTGAGGCTCGAACCCGAGACCTCCCGTACGCGTGCACGCAGCTCTACCAACTGAGCTACGTGTCTAACCCGAAATAATTCTGTTTTTAATTATACTTATATATTAACTCAGCTTATTCAAAATTCTTTTATTTTCAAAAACATTTTAAATCATCGAACCGGTGCCATGTACAGGTCTCGAACCCGGGACCTGTGCTTTAACGCTACACACAGTCCACCGCTGGACTGTGTGTCTAACTTGGTTATTATACAGATTTTTATTATACTTAACAACTAACGTAGTTTATCCGGTTCAGTTAGAAAAATAAAACCTCTTTACAACAGAGTGGGTGTGTGTATCAGGGATCGAACTCGCGGCGTGTGCGTATTATTTGCACACAGTCCACCGCTGGACTGTGTGTCTAACCCGTTTAAAATACCAATTTTAATTATTCTTATAATGTTTGCACAGTTCATCTTCTCCGTTAGTTTTTACAGACAGTCGATTACCCCTCTGTTTTCTTGTTTTAAAACGATTAACACATTCATAAGACTGAGATGAAATGACAAAGACTATGTTGGAAACAAACATACCGGAGGAATAATTCAACTCAGAAGTCCGGCAGGGCGTCGGCTCTGTTTTTTATAAACTTCAACTGAGCAAGCAAATTATTCGTTTTGATTAGCTAAACGTGGAATTGAAGTGCTAAACAAACGTTAACAGAGTGTTTGAATGTCCTTACCGTTTCACAGAAGGAAGTAAGGATTTCCAGAAGTTTTCTGGCGAACTGAAATTATCCGATAACAGCTTCTGAATTTGATTTCAATTGAAAGGTTTGAGTTAGAAATAGCTTAACAATTGTTAGACCACGACGGTATTGAAAGACTTACCGTTTTGATGAAGAATACGGTTTTCCGGCGAACTGCAGAAACTTTCCGGCGAGTTCAAAAAGCTTCTCCGGTGGACTGAAAAGTGTGCGGAAATGTAATTGAGAGTTTGTAAAGTGTGTTTGCGTCGCGAGAGAGGACAGAGATTGATGTTATGCTGGAATTGAAAGTTTTCGGTTATAAAAACCGATTCTCTTCTAGAATTCAAGTTCATTCAAAGCAACTTGATTGAAAACGTCGGTGTAGCGGTTATAATCGGTAAACCGCGATCAACCAAACGTCTTTGGACGTTTGACGACCGATTTCGGTTACAGATGGCGTAACCGGTTGCTTCATGGAAGACCATAAAATTTTGTTGTTTCTTAATATTTACAGAAAACAACAAGTGGCGGAGTGGTGATGTGTGTGTGTGTTAAGTCTTTGGGTTTCAACCCGGCTGACCCGGGTTCGAGTCCCGGCAGCCTCATTTTATTTTTATTTATTTTATTTTTACTTTTTATCAATTATAATTTTTGTAGTTTAGTTTGTTTATTAATTATGTATCATTAAAAATCAAAATAGCCATAAATACGCAACGTGACATTTAAAACTTGATATTCGATTACAAAACGGAGCGGGTTTGGAAACCCGTTTTTGAAAAATGTTACAGTATCCCCTACTTTTAGGAATTTCCTCCCGAAATTTAAGTAGTAGGAGTAGTAGGAAAAAGATGCGGGTATTTTTCACGCATTGAGTCTTCACGTTCCCAAGTAAACTCAGGTCCCCGTTTCGACTCCCAGCGTACCCTAACAATTGGAATGCGACTCCGTCGTAGACGTTTTTCTCCGAATCCATGATCTCTACTGGTCTTTCAATAAAATACATAGATTCATCAATTTGAATATCTTCCAGAGGAATGAGGAGATTTTCATCAGCGAGGCACTTCTTCAAGTTCGACACGTGGAATGTGGGATGAATCCTGTTGAGTTCTTCTGGTAGATCAAGCTTGTATGCTATAGGTCCTACTCTTTCGAGTATCTTGAAAGGTCCTACGTAGCGTGGTGCTAGCTTGCCTTTTTGACCAAAACGAACTACTCCCTTCCACGGTGATACTTTTAAAAGTACATGATCACCAATGTTAAACTCTAAAGGCTTCTGTCGTTTATCTGCATAACTCTTTTGACGACTTTGAGCCGCTAGAAGATTGTTTCGAATTTGATGGATCTTGTCTGTGGTTTCTTGTATCAATTCCGGACCAGTGATTTGAGCTTCCCCAATTTCGTGCCAACATACTGGAGATCGGCACTTACGACCATATAAGGCTTCAAAAGGTGCCATGCCGATACTTGAATGATAGCTGTTGTTGTACGAAAATTCAACTAATGGTAGATGAGCGTCCCAATTTCCCTTGAAGTCTATGACACATGCTCGAAGCATATCTTCAAGAGTTTGAATGGTACGTTCAGATTGTCCATCAGTTTGAGGATGATAAGCGGTACTGAGATCTAATCGCGTACCCAAAGCGGCTTGTACTGCTTGCCATGTTCGTGAAGTGAAACGACCATCACGATCTGAAATAATGCTTAACGGTACACCATGTCGGCTTACGATTTCGTTGATATAAATACGAGCTAGCTTTTCGTTCTTGAAATCTTCGCGGATAGGAATAAAGTGAGCTGATTTTGTAAGTCGGTCAATTATTACCCATATAGTGTCATACCCACCAGAAGTGCGAGGTAACCCGGTAATGAAGTCCATGGTTATATTTTCCCACTTCCATACAGGTATTTCAGGTAGGACCAGAAGTCCTGAGGGTCTTTGGTGTTCAGCTTTCACCTTGGAACATGTAAGGCACTTAGAAACAAAAACAGCAATATCCTTTTTCATTCCAGGCCACCAATAGGTGTATCGAAGGTCTTGATACATCTTATCGGCTCCTGGGTGTATAGAGTATCGTGTTTTGTGAGCCTCGTTCATAAGAATTTCACGAAGATTGTTGTGGTCAGGAATCCATATGCGATCTAGATAGTACAGAATACCGTCAGATTTAGTTTCAATTTTAAGTTCAGCTCCACAGGACAGCTCCTTTCGTACATCATCTTCCGTTACTGAAACATGTTGGGCTTCTCGGATTTGATCTTTAATGTCAGATATGATTTGCGAACATAGAAGACGAATGGAGTTCGCATAACCCTTTCGACTGAGTGCATCAGCCACCACATTTGCTTTGCCAGGGTGGTACCGAATTTCACAGTCGTAGTCATTTAGAAGTTCGACCCATCTTCGTTGCCTCATGTTTAACTCCTTTTGATTGAAGATATGTTGAAGACTCTTGTGGTCAGTGTATATTTCACACTTAGTACCGTAGAGATAATGTCTCCATATCTTAAGAGCGAACACAACGGCTCCAAGTTCTAGGTCATGGGTGGTGTAGTTCTTCTCATGAGTCTTGAGTTGTCTCGAAGCATAAGCTATAACTTTTCCTCTTTGCATTAGAACGCAGCCTAATCCTTGCCCTGACGCGTCGCAATAGACCACGAAATCATCACAACCTTCAGGAAGAGTGAGGATTGGTGCATCACAGAGTTTTTGTTTAAGGGTTTGGAAGGCTTCTTCTTGTTTGGGTCCCCATATGAAAGGTTTTCCCTTATGAGTTAAAGCCGTGAGTGGTACAGCAATGCGTGAGAAGTTTGAAATGAAACGACGATAATAACCAGCCAAACCAAGAAAAGATCTTACTTCAGTTGGTGTACGTGGCGCTTGCCATTCTTGTACCGCTTTGATCTTTGAGGGGTCGACATGTATTCCCTTGTCATTGACTACATGTCGAGGAATTGCACCTCTTTTAACCAGAATTCGCATTTGGAGAATTTGGCATAAAGCTTTTCATTCTCTAGAAGTGTAAGGATGAGTCGAAGATGTCGCTCATGCTCAGACTTAGACTTTGAATAAATGAGGATGTCGTCGATGAAGACTATAACAAAACGATCGAGATAAGGTTTGCAGACTCTGTTCATTAGATCCATGAAGACAGCTGGAGCGTTGGTTAAACCAAATGGCATGACCATGAATTCATAATGACCATAACGAGTTCGAAAAGCGGTCTTTGGGACGTCTTCTTCATGCACTCTAAGTTGATGGTAACCAGATCGAAGGTCGATTTTTGAAATACAGCTGGCACCTTGAAGTTGGTCAAGAAGATCATCAATGCGAGGTAATGGATAGCGATTCTTGATTGTTAACTTGTTGAGTTCTCTGTAGTCGATGCACATGCGAAACGATCCATCTTTCTTCTTTACAAAAAGGACAGGTGCACCCCAAGGCGAGGAGCTAGGACGTATGAATCCCTTGTCAGTCAACTCTTGCAATTGACTGGCTAGCTCTTGCATTTCAGAGGGGGCTAACCTATAAGGAGACTTTGCAACTGGTGTAGCACCAGGTATAAGATCGATACGAAATTCGACTTCCCTCACAGGAGGAAGTCCTGAGATGTCGTCAGGAAAAACTCGCGGGAAATCTTTTACTACAGGAATGTCTTCAAGTTTTTTCTCCATGGTTCCCTTTTCGACGATATGAGCTAAAAACGCGACATAATTCTTGCGAAGATATTTTTGAGCTTGAAGACAGGACATTAATCTGAGCCCTTTCGACGAGGTTTCTCCAAATATTCGTAGAGTCTGACCGTTTGAAAGAGGAATGCGTATAAACTTTTCGCGGCATACAACTTCTGCCTGATGTTGACTAAGCCAGTCCATACCGATTATCATATCAAAACTTCCCAACTTCATAGGAATAAGGTCAACTAGAAAATTATGGTCGTTCAGAGTAAGAGTGCAATTACGTATAATAGAGTTCACTGAGACCGGTTTCCCGTCAGCAACTTCTACTGTTATGGATTCCATGAACTTATCACGATTTTGGTTTAAGATAGGTTCAAACTCTAAGGACACAAAACTTTTATCCGCGCCAGTATCAAACAACATGGATGCATATCGACCATTAATAAGAAACGTACCGTTAACCACATTGCCGTCAGCTCTAGCCTGATTAGCGTTAATGTTGAAAGCTCTTCCTCTTGCAGGTGGAGGAGCTTGGTTCGCTTGATTCACCGGATTGGCTTGGGCCTGAGCATGAATAATGTTCACCAACCTTGGACAAGTGTTTCTAAAATGGCTTGGGTCTCCACAATTGTAGCAAGCCCGCATAGGTTGTGCCATAGGATAGTTGGGTTGGTAATATGTTTGGGCTAAATGTTGGGTAGGTGGTAATAGTAGGGGTTGTTGGGCTTGACCCATCATTTGCTGGTGGGTTTGGGTTGAAGGCTGGTGGCGGTTCGTTCGCTGAGGCATGCGGCAGGTTTGAACAGTATGGCCTGCGCGACCACAGCCGGTGCAATGTTGGCAAGGATGATCAGGAAAGTGGTGGTATTGGCAACGGTTGCATTTTGGTAACGGGCCAGAGTATGGTCTTTTGTATGGTGCAGGTGAAGGGGCGACTTGGGTAATGGGTGCAGCAGGAATAGGGTAATTGGTTTGTGTGACGGCGAAGTTTTTGGTGTTACGCTTCCTCTTGTTAGCAAACTTAGAGGAGGAGGTGGAATGGTTTGAAGTTTGACCCTCAACAGGGGCTTTTTTTTTCTCTTCTTTAAACTTACCGTTGCGAATTCGATTCTCGGTCAGTTCAGTGGCTAGTTCCATAGCAGCTTCAAGTGTCGCTGGTGAAGTGCTGAGAACTGAATCTTGAATTTTCGAGGGAAGTCCTCGAATATAATGCTCGATCAAACGATAAGTTGGGGTGAACAAGTTAGGAACCATTTGGTTCAACTCTAAGAACCTCTTGTTGTAGGGAGCATGATCTCCCTCCTTCTGCTTCAAAGAATGAAATTCGTCCTCCAACTTTTTAATCTCACTCCTAGGATAGAACCGCCTAGTCATAATTTCCCTTAACTCCTCCCACGTTAAGGCCATTGCATCATCAACTCCCCTCTTCCCCTTTTCAGTATTCCACCAGGTGAGAGCTACCCCAAATAGTCTCCCGGTGGCGTATCGAACCTTGCGATCCTCAGGACAATCGCAGTTGAGGAAGGTGTTTTCCATTTCCTCAAACCAGTGGAGGAGAGCAGTGACACCTTCGGTCCCTTCAAATTTAGGAGGATCACAAGACTTGAAATGTTTGTATGAGCACTTGTTGGTAGGAGGGTTGCCGATGTTCTGGTCATGTTGTTGGGGAGGGTTAGTAGGATTTGTAGCGAGGGCTTGTTGTACTTGAACCACAATGTCAGGAAGCACCGTGGCCATTTGTTTCGCGATTTGTGCGGCCAAGCGTTCGTGAGATCTTCCTGATCTTTTACCCCTCGTTGTTGTCTAGCCGACATCTACAGGAACATACATAAGAAGATTGTGAGTTTATGGAGTCTTTTTAGGTGTCATGTGTCTTTAAGAAAATGAAAATAACATAAATATCAATAATGCAACTACATCCATAGGATGTCTTGGGTTTACTCATGTTGGGCCTCAAATGTCCCCCATACCTTCACCTGTATAGTCATGTGGGCCCCCATGGCTATTGGTTTGGTAGGATTCACATTAGTATTGGCGATTTAACACTCGCATCACCTGAATGCAAACCACAAAATATGTTTACGAGATGTATGGTCGGAATGTGTCCAGGTGTAGACACAATGACAACTCAAAGTGGGGTTAGCTCACACGACGTTTGGTATAGCATGCTTTGGCCTAATAGGTACTTCGTACTCTCATCATTAGTCCCCAGGTAGGCAAACTGGTCCTTTATTTTGGATTTATACGAATGCCAGCCTAGACAGGACGTTCCGACTACCGGTACTGGTAACCTTCCAGTTACTACATGCCCGTCATGAGAGCTCACTTTGATGAGATTTGAAAATACAAAAATCGTTGTAAAAGCAATCATGAAAATGATGTGATGTGTGCTTTCATGGATATGATATGTTATGAGAAGATGATTCATGATCGGCATTATATGATAATATATACTTATGAACATGCTTGCATAACATTGAATATAACATTTAACATAAAACATATAAGCATCATGAAATTTGGCATGTAACAACCAAAAATCTTAAAAATTTCTAAACAACTATAGTATAGGCTCTAAGGGTCTAATAACCTATCCTATATCCCTATAGTCATGGCTCTGATACCAATCTGTCACACCCCGACCCGCAGCGGAATAAGAGTCGGGGCATAATTGGGTTATCACCAAAGCTCATGATATTACTATTATGTTTCATATTTATTTAAATCAAAATTACATTCTCAATAATCCAAACATGTCCATACAAATACAAGGAAAATAACCAACTAAACAATTCCAAGCTCTAAACCATTTTATTCTTCTAGGCCAATCCTATGTGTTTCTGGCTGCAGCTGGTTCACCTGTATCATGTGTAAAAATGGGGGTTTTGGGGTCAACATAAGTTGGCGAGTGAACCTTGTTAGATAAACATTTACTATTGATTTACTTGTTATTTTATCAAGGAAAAATTGTGCATAATCATAAGTGAGCAAATGATAAATAATCAATCAGTAACAATGTTAACCACAAATTATAACATACAATAACATACCAACAGCATACCATAACATATCAACTTGCATAAATATATAACATGAATGAAACTGTGCGATCAAGGCTCAATCATGACGGAGCCGATCGTATTGCATGTACTGAAAATGATAAATGTCTGTGCGATCAAGGCTCAATCAAACGGAGCCGATCGTATGTTGGCACGCCAGGTTCACGCTCATAATGTAATGGGGAACATGCTCAACGCTCATAATGTAATGGGGAGCGGCGGCCTATGAAATTGCATGTACTGAAAAATAATGAATTGAATCTAACTATAACCACACAAACCATTGAATCAAACTGAATACACATTTGTCCATGATATGATGTATGCACAATAATTTAAGTATAATAAGTAGCAAGGCACATGATACACCCCAAAACGTGATTAAAACGGGGAATTTGTAAAGATTCACTCACATTGGGTGCGTTTGATTGGAGATGGTGGGATGCGCACGCGTTGGAAGAGTTGAACAACGAGAATTACTAACCTAAATAATTAACGGAAAATATGGTAAATGAGTGAATTTTATTAATAATTTTAATAGGCTTTTTAGATATATTTTTGTGAGTTTAAGGCTATTTCCTATCTTTAAAAACATTATTTTTAAGTATTTTTAATTGATTTTTAAATTAAATTAAATAAATAAAAATATAAAAATGTGTTGACTTTTTCGCTGACCGTTGACCGTTTGACTTGTTGACTGTTTGACCGGTTTATTGTGTAAATACATGCGCTGGGTGTGGCTCTAACCCGAGACCTCCCGTACGCGTGCACGCAGCTCTACCAACTGAGCTACGTGTCTAACCCGAAATAATTCTGTTTTTAATTATACTTATATATTAACTCAGCTTATTCAAAATTCTTTTATTTTCAAAAACATTTTAAATCATCGAACCGGTGCCATGTACAGGTCTCGAACCCGGGACCTGTGCTTTAACGCTACACACAGTCCACCGCTGGACTGTGTGTCTAACTTGGTTATTATACAGATTTTTATTATACTTAACAACTAACGTAATTTATCCGGTTTAGTTAGAAAAATAAAACCTCTTTATAACAGAGTGGGTGCGTGTACCAGGGATCGAACTCGCGGCGTGTGCGTATTATTTGCACACAGTCCACCGCTGGACTGTGTGTCTAACCCGTTTAAAATACCAATTTTAATTATTCTTATAATGTTTGCACAGTTCATCTTCTCCGTTAGTTTTTACAGACAGCCGATTACCCCTCTGTTTTCTTGTTTTAAAACGATTAACACATTCATAAGACTGAGATGAAATGACAAAGACTGTGTTGGAAACAAACATACCGGAGGAATAATTCAACTCAGAAGTCCGGCAGGGCGTCGGCTCTGTTTTTTATAAACTTCAACTGAGCAAGCAAATTATTCGTTTTGATTAGCTAAACGTGGAATTGAAGTGCTAAACAAACGTTAACAGAGTGTTTGAATGTCCTTACCGTTTCACAGAAGGAAGTAAGGATTTCCAGAAGTTTTCCGGCGAACTGGAATTATCCGATAACAGCTTCTGAATTTGATTTCAATTGAAGGTTTGAGTTAGAAATAGCTTAACAATTGTTAGACCACGACGGTATTGAAAGACTTAGCGTTTTGATGAAGAATACGGTTTTCCGGCGAACTGCAGAAACTTTCCGGCGAGTTCAAAAAGCTTCTCCGGTGGACTGAAAAGTGTGTGGAAATGTAATTGAGAGTTTGTAAAGTGTGTTTGCGTCGCGAGAGAGGACAGAGATTGATGTTATGCTGGAATTGAAAGTTTTCGGTTATAAAAACCGATTCTCTTCTAGAATTCAAGTTCATTCAAAGCAACTTGATTGAAAACGTCGGTGTAGCGGTTATAATCGGTAAACCGCGATCAACCAAACATCTTTGGACGTTTGATGACCGATTTCGGTTACAGATGGCGTAACCGGTTGCTTCATGGAAGACCATAAAATTTTATTGTTTCTTAATATTTACAGAAAACAACAAGTGGCGGAGTGGTGATGTGTGTGTGTGTTAAGTCTTTGGGTTTCAACCCGGGTTCGAGTCCCGGCAGCCTCATTTTATTTTTATTTATTTTATTTTTACTTTTTATCAATTATAATTTTTATAGTTTAGTTTGTTTATTAATTATGTATCATTAAAAATCAAAATAGCCATAAATACGCAACGTGACATTTAAAACTTGATATTCGATTACAAAACGGAGCGGGTTTGGAAACCGTTTTTGACAAACGTTACATTTCTGATTAACAAATCAAATGTTGATTTGTTAGTCTAGTTAAAGAGACCCTTTGGTGGTCTATTAAAGATACCCTTTGGTGGTATAGTCAACAAAGGTTTGAATGTGTTCATTAAATAACGATCAAAAGTTTCCACAATTAAAAACATGGACGATTTGTTTATGGCATGGACAATTGGTTTATGACACGAACGATTGATTTATAACACAGACAAATGGTTTATAACAAGGACAAATGGTTTTGAACAATGTCACGCAATGATTTTCATTTAAAGATATAAACCATACGAAGTTTCTTTTGAATTAATCTATTACAAGTTTATTTTACAAAAGAAACGTTTTGGTCAAGATTCATGGCTACAAGGTTTTCACAACTCTAACCAACTTGTTTTAGTTGGTTAATTGTATTGCAATATCAAACACTTTTGATACGAGGTTTTCACTTAACGACTCTTGTAGTCGGACAAGATGTTGCAATATGTATACAAAGCCACGAATTTGACACACTCACAAAACCTATGTACTCACCGGCATTTTTATGCTGACTCTCTTTTCACATATGTTTCAGGAGTCAATGCTTGATAATATGATGCATGCTTCATGTAGGAATGGACGTGGGCCTTAGTGACTTAAAACATGAAAGACAGTTTATTTATGTGTTGTTCTTGTTTATCCCAAGACAATGTAAACATTTAACTTAATAAAACAAAATTTTAAATTCCATGAGTTGTGAAATAATAGTTCTGTGACATGACTCCCCGACGTTTCCGCCACGGTTCATTGTTTTACGCGGTCGGGGTGTTACATAATGCAATATAAATGGATAATTAGAGGGTACAAGTTGAAATCGCTAATCCCTCACATTCAATTATAAGGGTTGATTAGCAAATAGTTATAATACTTTATATTAGAATTAGGGTTAGTTGTTAAGTACAGTGGCCAAAGATGGAAAGATGGAAGATTGTAACCAACTAAAATTAAAGGATACGACTCCTCTTTAGTCGTACCTATTGATCGACGATAGCAAGGGAGAAACAAGAAGACACACCTCTTCATCATACAATCTCATTCACAAGTTCAAGAGTCACAATGCTGGTGAAGAGACACCTCTCTTCAATCGCACCTTTTTTATTAGTATAAATAGGGTTTTAATTTCTCATTGTTAACATTCATTCTTGTACAAGATATTCAAGTTTAGTTTATTTTATTCGATTGTTCTAGAGATCAAGATCATGTTCTAGGCAACAATTGGTATCAGAGCATCAGGCTCTAGGCATCCCAGGAGTTATTCGCAATCAGGTTTTATCATTCGAATTTTCAATTCGCAAGTTTCAATTTTTTTGTTCAAGGTTATCGAACTAGGGTTAGAAATCTAGGTTTTTGATTTTGGGGTTTAGTGCGAATTAGATAGTTATAATTTTGGTTATTACGCGTTGGGGTCATATGCGGGTTAAGGATTCGAAGGTTTACTGAATTCATGAAATTCAAAGTTTACCGGTACAGGAGTTCGTATTGGTGAGGTTGTTTGATTTCAAGTTCGTCAAAAGTGAAAATCGTTCGGTCAAAAATCATGACAGGAGCAACCAGACCAACTCCACAAATTGTAATCCAAAAGGAAGGAAGTTCTCTTACCCAATTTCAATGCCCAATTTTGAAACCAACAAGTTATACGGCTTGGGAAATTCGCATCAAAACAATTTTAGAAGCGAATGACTTTGGGAAACGATTGAACTGGTAGAAAATACACAACCGGATGTTAAGAAAGATAAGTCGACAATTCCTTATCTGTTCCAATCAACACCAGAATATGTTATATTGAAAGTTGCAAGTTGTAAAACTGCAAAGGAAATTTGGGAAATTTTGAAAACAAGTCACGTTGGTGTTGATCGGATACAAAAAGCACGTTTGCATACACTCATGTTATAGTTCAAGTTATTGCAAATGAGGGAAGATGACACTATGGACTCTTTCTCCGCAAAGATAAACAGTCCTGTCACTCGGGCAAGTGAATTCGGAATGACACTGAGTCAACCGACTCTAGTACGTAAACTCTTAAACGCAACACCAGATAAGCTCACTCAAATTGTCGTCTCAATGACGTAGAAGAAGTGGACGGAAGATTAAAGACTTGTGAAGAAAGGCTAAGGTTAAAGAAAGGAAGCCTAGATGATAGTCAAGACAGGTTGATGTTTACACATCAAGATAACATTTCAGGAAGAGGAAGACAGTTCAAAAACCGCGGGCGTGGCAGGTTCAACCAACCGCGTGCAAACTGGCTAGACAATAAAGACAAGCAAAGCACTAAGAACAAAGGATCTTCATACAAACCTAGAGGTGGAAATTCTAGGAATTGGAGGAAGTGTAGAAGGAATCAAAGAGACCCAAGTAAGATCCAGTGCTTCAAGTGTAAAAAGTTCGGACTCTCTAAGAAAGAAGTCGTACAGGAACACTCAAATCTCGTCAAGGAAGACGAAGCACCAATATTGCTAATGGCAATACAGGAAGAAAACGTTGTCAAAGAAAGGGTTCTACTAAACGAAGAATGCATAGAACCAACAAGGTACGCCACAGAAGATGAAAGTCTATGGTAATTAGAAAACGGTGCGAACAACCACATAACAGGTGTGCGAAGTCGCTTCAGAGAATTAGATGAAAAGGTAACAGGTCAAGTACGCTTCGGTGACGGGTCGCATGTAGAAACTAAAGGCATAGGTTCAATATTGTTGGAATGTCTGAATCAAGAACAGAAGATTGTTTCTCAAGTATACTACATTCCAAGTCTGAAAAACAACATATTGAACCGCGGACAACTTACAGAGATCAGTTGCAAAGTAGTTATGGACGGAGACTTGCTAACACTACACGACAGAAATAGAAAGTTACTGATGTGAGTCAAGAGAATGATTGAAAAGCCAATCTGCCTGACCTCCAACACAAAAGATTTAGCATGGTTATGGCACGCAAGGTTAGGCCATTTACATTTCGATGTGGTTAAAGAGATGACTCGAAATAACTTGGTATATGGAATTCCTCAAATAAGTCATGCAAGTCAAATCTGTGACGCATGCTTATTATGGAAACAAGTAGGACACCATTTCCAAATGAGGCGAAATTCAGACATTTTAAAACCCTTGGATTTAGTCTATGGAGATTTGTGTGGTCCTATATCCCCACCAACACATGTTGGGAAGAAGTATATATTTCTACTTGTAGACGACTTTACTCGCTACATGTGGGGATATCTACTAACTTCCAGGAACAAGCATTCGTTTCTTTCAAGCAGTTCAAAGAAAAGGTGGAGATAGAAACACAAACCAAGTTAACGATGCTAAGGACAAACAGAGGAGGAGGATTCACATTGGCTGAATACAACAAGTATTGTAAAGACAACGACATAGTGAGACAGCTTACATCGATGCATTCCCCACGGTAAATGGAGTAGTAGAAAGAAGGAACATGATGATGTTATCAACTACTCACAGTATGTTAAACGCAATGAACATGCCATAGAATTTTTGGAATGAAGCAATAGGAAATACGATATACATACTAAACAGGGTTCCAACGAAAGCTTTGGTGAACAAGACACTGTATTAAGCATTGAAAGGAAGAAAGCCGAATCTAGAACACCTAAAGGTTTTTGGCTGCACTGCATACGCTAACATACTACCACTTCAACAAATAAAGTTAGATGATACAAGTGCACCTATGATATATCTTGGAATAGAAGAAGGATCAAAGGCGTTAAGATTATATGATCCGGCAAAGAACAAGATATGTGTTAGCGGAGATGTAAAGTTCATGGAAGGTCAACCATGGAACTGGAATAGTTATATGGAAACGATCGATTCAAGAAATCTCGAATGGACAAACTTTGTCATTCAAGAAGAAACAACCTACTAGAGTTAGAAGAAAATGCACTAAGTAGTCCTGATAATAGCGGGCCACATCAAGAAGATTTAGGAGTGGATCAGCCAGAAAATAATCCAAATTCCTATGTAACCCCGCAAGCACATTTGTACAATCAGAACTCATGAGGAAGTTCAAGCAGTTTATCTAGTAGAGGTCCATCTACATCTGAAAATACAACGAGGAGCATTAGTGATGCGCCAATAAAACTAAAAAGTCTTGAAGAACTATACAATGAGACTGAAGAAATTCAAGTAGATCCACATGAATTACTAATGGCTAAAGAAGAACTAAGGAATTGCGAGGAAGCATCTAGCGATAATAAATGGATTGAAGTAATGAAGGCTGAGTTAGACTCAATAAACAAGAATAACACTTGGAGATTGACAGAGTTGCCAAGAGATCACAGGGCAATAGGATTAAAGTGGGTATTCAAGACAAAGAAATATGCAAATGGAAAGGTCGTCAGACATAAAGCAAGGCTGCTTGCAAAAGGATATGTTCAACAACATGGGATAGAATTTGATGAAGTATTTGCACCAGTAGCATTCATAGAGATAGTTCGACTAATGTTGGCTTTAGCAGCATATCAAGGTTGGGAGGTACATCAATTAGACGTGAAGTCTGCATTTTTACACGGAGATCTCAAGGAGGAAGTCTATGTCTCACAACCATAAGGATTTGTAAAGCCAGGAGATGAAGGACAAGTTTACAAACTATCAAAAGCACTGTATGGATTGAGACAAGCACCACGTGCTTGGAGCACGAAGTTAGATCAAACCCTAAAGTCACTTAACTTCAAGAAGTGCACTTTAGAGCAAGCAATTTATACAAGGACAAGTAAGACTTCTACACTGATAGTCAGACTCTATGTTGATGATTTGATAGTCACTAGAACTTCAAGGAAGGAGATAGATATTTTCAAGTCCCAGATGGAGAATAAGTTTGAAATGAGCGATCTAGGATTGCTAGCATACTATCTCGGAATAGAAGTTACTCAAGCAGGGGGTGAGATATCAAGCAGATAGGCTATATCAACAAGATACTCAAATACGCTGATATGTTAACCTACAACGATACAAAAATTCCTATGAATCCAGGAACACAATTAACAAAGACTGAAAAAGGAGATCTTGTAGATGCAACACATTACAGAAGCCTGATAGGATCTCTCAGGTACTTATTACATATAAGACCAGATCTATGTTACTCAGTCAGTCTGCTTAGTAGATTCATGCAAGACCCAAAGGAGCATCACTTGAAGGCAGTCAAGCAAGTACTACGCAACATCAAAGGAACTAAAGAGCATGGAATCATCTACAAGAAGCAAGGAGGATGTAAGATCATAGGTTATAGTGATAGCAGTTATGGTGTTAACACAGGCCAAGGAAAAGGTACAGCTGGTCTGGTATTCTACTTTGGAGAATCACCTATAACCTGATGCACACAGAAGCAACAGATAGTGGCACTATTATCATGTGAATCGGAATTCATGGCAGCCACTGTGGAAGCATACCAAGCACTATGACTTAAAAAGATTGATAAGTGAAGTTACATGCTGGAAGGAAGAAAAGATAACACTATGGGTGGATAATGTTTCTACAATAGTACTCATGAATAATCCAGTCTTTCATGGAAGAAGCAAGAACATTGACACACGCTACAATTTCATAAGAGAATGCGTGGAGAACGAACACATGAATGTGGAACACACTATGGAGAATTACAACGAGCAAACATACTAACAAAGGCACTAGCAAGGGTCAAGTTTGCTACAATGCGAGAAGTGCTCGGGTTCAAGATCTACAGCAACTCAAGGATGTTAGTAATTAGAGGGTGAATGAAATCGCTAATCCCTTACATCCAAGTATAAGGGTTGATTAGTAAATAGTTATAGATAGTTTATATTAGAATTATGGTAGTTATGAAGTACAAGGGCCAATGGTGAAAAGATGGAAGATTGTAACCAACTCAAATAAAAGGACTCCTCCTGGAATCATACCTATTAGTTGATGGCAACAAGGGAGGAACAAGGAGACGCACCTCTACATCATACAATCTCATCCACAAGTTCAAGAGTCACAACTGTTCATGAAGTGATACGTCTCTACAATCGCACCTTTTGATTAGTATAAATAGGGTTTCAATTTCTCATTGTAAACATTCATTCATGTAACAGATCAAGTTATCTACAAGTTCAGTTTATTTTACTCGATTGTTCTAGAGATCAAAGATTGCGTTTTGAGCAACAAAAGTCTCTGCTTGAAGACAAGCTAGCTTGTATATTGGAAAATTAATGGATAGTTAGTATTGAGTTTCGGGTTGGAAGACAAGCTTTTGTATATTGGTAATAACCTTTTATATGTTATGTGTAATTTTGTATTTGTAAATGTGATAGTTACCAACAATTAGACCCCCACTCTTGAACAAGGTTTAGTATGTTATTACAGCGTGATTTTCATTTAATCACTTCCAGTTAACATGTTCTAAAAATGAAAAAGCTTTGAACCATTTATAAATGAAGTTTATATTGTAAAATTATTAGTAAATTAGTTGTATTCAAACCATGTCAAAGTATCTGAAACTAGTATTATACGTCATATATATATATATATATATATATTATATATATATATATATATTATATATCATTTATCAGGTTTGATAGCTTTTCATCTGTCTGCATAAGGACCAGTTAATATCACGAGAAATACGGATCTCTGCTCATCTGTTTGTCTTCATAGAACACACACTATGCATATACATACACAATGTAAGTATAGCTATAACGTTCTAAATACATAGGCATATAGTGGGAGTATGTTGTGTCAGTTTAATGAGTATTCATTGGATGTTACCATCTTATGAAGCCACATCTACCCACCCTTTCTATACATCCATCTCTACACACTACAGAAACTAACAGTAGTTTTAAGAGTGTGTGTATATATATACTAAACAATATTTTCATATGAAATAAAAGACGTTAATTTGTCTTTGGAGCTCTTGACACAATCTTAGAGAGTTAGATAGATATCTAGGTGCAGTGAGTCAGAAGAGTGATGAAAGAGATAAGGCATCTTAAACCTTCCCTCTCTCTAGGACCAGATGGTGGCACCCCTTCTAACATATTCTTTTAAGACCAGTACAACTTTTTACTTGTCTCACCCTTCAACAACTCAACTCAAACTTACCTTTCCTTTATATATATAAACATATCACACCTTTCTTGCACCATAAAAAACACACTACTACTGCACTTTACAATTGGTAGGTTGATCTTTAAGGAGACTGCCTGCAGACAAGAAGAAGAAGACAGCATGCACTGGAATGGTGGGAATCCCAGACCATTTATTCCTAGACCCACAGCACAAAGTTCCTTTGCCTTTCTTTACAACTATAACAATGACCACTTTGTATACCCTCCTGGTAATTCTTACTTTTATACTCCCTTTTATAATCAATCTTTGTTTACATCTCATGTGATGTTGGCCTTTCATCCTGACAAGTTTCTTGTTGGTTCAGGTCCCTCACTCTACACACTCACAACACACACTCAAACATTCACGTATGTATGTGTTATGAATGGAAGTTAAATAATGTGCAGAGAATGAAAATATTGCTGTGATATTCAAAGAAAGGTTCAATATTTCATTAACCAAAAAGCAAATAAATAACAATACACGTGCGATTAAAACAAGAATAAAATAATATCCTATCCTATAAACTTGGTACATGGGTTGACCCAATTTAAAACCCAACGTGCACCTTCGTAATATTCGGTAAAACCCTTTACCAAATCAACGTAAACATGCAGCCAAGGTCACCAAGATTCTCTTTTACCCCTTCAAGAATTCTACTCTTGACCCGACACCTGCTGCTCCGAATTGAACCCGCAACCCGTGAACCGCATCACCCGTAAACAAACCGAATAATCCAAGTTTGTTTTTTTTTTTTCTAAAGACTAACTAGCATACTCCTAAATTACTCATATTACTCACAAATACCTAAACTTTGCAGAATTTGAAACCTATACTTCTAAGATAAAGATAGAGGAGACTCACCTTACCATCACTACACTATGTCCTTTGGATGACAAGTTTCTTTAGTTAATTAGGGTTTCAAGAATCAAACCAACATAGTATCTTTTTATTTGTTAAATAAAATGTAATTTACTCTGTATATAGTGTGAAGTTTATCATGGAATACTGAATTATGAACAAAAGAGAAAATCTAAATCGTTAAATTTTTGGATCAACAGTTCGTATTTTAAAAACTTTATACTTTTTACACACGTATGAGTATGTTTGTGTATATTATAAAAGGTATAGACACTAATTTCTTCATGAGCTTTTCACAAATGCGTATCATAGCTCTGTTCAAATTATCTATATAGAATATAACCAACACGTGTGTACTATAAACAGAATTTGTTCATATTTTAATGTCAGAATTTGTTCATATTTTTTAATGTTAAATGAAACGAATGAGCATTTCCACAAATGTCTTACATTTTTAGAAATATTTTAAGATTGTTACAACTAATTATTCATTCTGTTTTGCTCATTCTCATAACATTTAGTAGTTCGTATATGTAGGTCTCTCTCCTCTTTCTTTCTCTATATATAAGTCAAGTCTTTTTGGCAAGAACATAAAAAAATCTTTTTTTTTCTAATTTAAATTGTTTTTAGCATGAGAAATTGAATGGTATACAATTGTTTTTAAATGTGCAAACTTGTAAATTCATAATATATGTTAAGACAAATTTATCACAAGAAATTAATTCAACAACTAATTTATAGATACTTGACGAGACAAATTTATCACAACATAACCATTGTCTTGCATGTACACCCGGGTTATGTTACTTGACGAGACAATGGTTTTTTTTACGTTGCAGCTAGTTGTCTTTGAAAATCTAAACGTAGAGAAAGTACGAAAAGTTGATTGTCATTGTAAAAACATAGATTAAGAAAAATGAATTAAAGAAATTTAAAATATTAAATTTAACTAATTAATAAATAAAAAATAAGTAAAATGATCGAAAAAATGATTACAGTAATATACATGTGTCTTAAAATTAAATGGCTAGGTTATGAATAAGAATAAACAATAATTATATTTGTAAAATTTAATACTTTTTAGAATTATATTTGTAAAATTACATGTTTATGTCATTAAATACCAAAACAATGGCGTCCTTTCGATGACTCTTGACAAAATTGTAATTTACAATGGACAGTGCATCTAGGAGTTGTAGTATAAGCTTTAGCTGTTCCTAATGACATCTTGAAATTCAATGTAAATTATCATACAATTCGTTTAATATGTTTATATGATTATATAGATATAGATAAAATCTAATAAAAAACTAGAAATTTTTAGTTTGGTTTTTTTTTCACAATAATTTAATGTTTTAATATCTTACACAGATCTTTTGTTCTGTTAAGCTATTAAAGACTGGCTATAACACGACCTATATGTAGTAGGTAGGGGACCAATTTTTACACTAGAACAAAACGAACTAGAGTTATTGTTATAGTGTAATAGTTATCAGTCTAGTTACTTTGTAAATTTCACGCATTAAAAGCATTTTGTACTGGATCTTTTCAAACACACACATATATATATGTATATATATGTGTGTGTGTGTGTGTGTAGGGCTAGGTAAAATGAAATATTTTACGAGTTGTAAAAGCTTAGAGAACTCGGTCTTACGAAAGGTTTTTAAAAAAATAATTTACCAAAAATCCTTAAAAACAACTTTTCCAAAAAAAATAGTTTTTGTTGATTTACACCACATGTAAAAACGCTTACATCTATTGTAAGTGCCGATTTATGCTGATGTCAGCACCTTTTTCAGCAACCATAACAGGCTGAAAATGTCACTTCATTTTTTTTTACAGATGTGTCTGTTTTTAATCTAGGAGTGTGGAAAAAAATAGAGGCAAAGATCGCATGAGAAGTTAGAATTCTCTAATTTCTCGTAACTCGTGAAAGTCTTTCTTGATCCGAATCCTGTGTACTTATATAACGAAAAGACATAACAGCAATGATCGATATATCGAGAGTATCATGCGTAGAAAATGTCTTAGCAAGGACATAGTATCATGCATGCAGGCAATACTTTTCCGCATGTTTTGTCATTCCACGTGTTATATATAAGAAATATCTTCTGAAAACATTTAGTAGTTTCCGATATCATGATTTACATATGAAAGCATGTGTACTATAAAGCATTGAAATAGTGACTTTTTGCATTATATTATATCATTTTTAATAATGAAAGGTACTTCTACGCTATCAATTGCATATAGGTTAATCATATATCATTCTTTCTGTAATTTAATTATTTTCAAAAAGGCTTACATGCATAACGTCCAAAATATGATGGTCTTAACTGGACATACATACATGCATACATTCATATTAATTAAAAGTGTGTATTATATATTTTATATGAAAACTATATTTAAACAGGAATGGGTGAAATGAAGCATCAAATGATGCAAGCACCATTAGCAATGATGGAAATGAACCAAAATGAGTATGAAAACAACAATCAAGATAAGAAGAAAAGGTTAACAAGTGAACAGTTAGAGGCACTTGAAAACACTTTCCAAGAAGAGAAGAAACTTGACCCTGAAACAAAGATGAAGCTAGCACATGACCTCGAGTTGCAGCCCAGACAGATTGCGGTGTGGTTCCAAAACAGACGCGCTCGTTGGAAGACTAAGCAGCTTGAGTGCATGTATGATACCCTTAAACAAGAGTTTGATGCCGTCTCCAGGGAGAAACAAAAGCTTCAAGAAGAGGTATGATACCTTTGCACTGCATTTATATAGAACAATGTTGTTTATAAGAAAATAGTTAACATTATGGCTCTTAAGAGCAGTGGCGGAACTAGGAAATATTTTAAAGGGGTGCGAATGAGGGGTTTAATCAAATTCTCAAGAGGTGCGATCATGAATTTACCATATAAAATACACTAAAAAATAATTTCAAGAGGTGCGCCCGCCCACCCAGCCCTCTACCTAGATCCGCCTCTGCTTAAGAGACATAACGCTATGCGTTTTAGGTAGTTTGATCACTTCATTCTATAATATTTAAGGTTTATACACTACTACAAATTTAGTGTTAGGGGCGACATGCAATAACATTAATAAACCTTTTGAAAAGAGCTAAACCAGTTAAATAAACCGGATAACCCAATAAGTTTGGCCCAATTAAATTCGTTTAACCCAAATACCTAATTAAAAGAGAGTTAATATTCATTCTCTCCTTTATCTCTCTATACATACATAGATATAGAGAGAGATAGAGTAAAAAAAGGTATGAAAATAAGATATAGATATGTAGGAATAGTTTAAGCCAATTAAAAACTTAAAACTTTTACCTAATAATATATAAAGTAAAATTATTTTACTTTTAGCGCTATAGAATTTGATCACGATCCTAATTCGGCTATTAAATGAAGGATGATTCACTTCCCCGTCAAAATTTCATGCCGATTGGTCCTTCTAATCAATAGTTTTGATTCAAAAAATGCTAAGAGAGACTGACGATTCGTTTATGTATGTAAATAGATGATTTTGCTACAATAATTTTGTTTTGTTTTTACTACTACAATAAGCGTCATATTGTTAAAATATATTTAATTTATTTTATAGGAGCCGTTTTTCTACTCGCATAAGACACCCAAATCCTCATAGACGGGCTTGGATATTTCCATCATAAATTGTGAATTTAGTAGTAGGGTTACCATCTAAAAATTAAGTCTGACATAACCATCTGGCGTAACGTTAGTGTGGAACACTGGATTACGATTCCACAGGATCTATATATCAGAACATGGAAGAAAGAAACACATCAATCCATTGAATTTTAATACGTTTATCTACTGATTTTATAGATCGACGCAACATTTCATGAAATACACACATGAATCCTAAACGACGTATCATAATCAGTTTCATCTTTCTAACTCTACATAATGAACCCCTAACTAATATCATTATATGTTTTACTCTAAATACAATCTTCTAGTAATTACATATATAACCCAAACTTGTCTTCTTTGTCGTTTATTATAACTTAGGTCAAGAATTATTAAGGCTGACAATCTTCCCTCGTAATTTTTTACCCACGTTTGAGACTTCTATCCAGATCTTATATTTCCTTTATTCCATGTGTATTGCTTTACGTGGTTCTTCTTATTGATTTGCTTCACATGACTCGGTTTCTTGAGTTGTCTCACATGACTCAAATCCTTCTCGCATAGATTTTGGGTAATATAAATCATCAGATTATTCTTGCAGTTGTATCAAACAAGTGTTCTTCTTTTTTACCAGTCATAGGATTACTTGTTTATCGTGTCACGTGTCGTTTGATTGCACCCTTCACAAGTTGCTTCCATTTCCTCACAAATCGACTACCTTCTTCCACAGGTTGCCTCACGCAAACCTTTGATTAATCTCTCAACAATTAGATTTGTTCTTCTCAAATGGATTTGATCGTTCTAGTCTAT
This sequence comes from Scalesia atractyloides, assembly GCA_947069175.1. NCBI lineage: Eukaryota > Viridiplantae > Streptophyta > Magnoliopsida > Asterales > Asteraceae > Scalesia > Scalesia atractyloides. Next base: position 81,153,562 of record CAMTDV010000001.1, on the reverse strand, counting down.
TTCACACGAATTCACCAGATTTCACAGTCGTATTGCACAACAATGTCACACCAGTCATATCTCACGGATATCCTTGATGATCCCTCGCATATCGCAAATGTTTGAACCGCTCTTGTTAGCCATGTGAAATTTGTTCTTCAAAAAACACTAACTCTTGAAAACATGATTGTAACTTGTTTGATTACAGAAATTTCATAACTTCTAACATGGAATCAAAAACAGTAAAACTAGACCTAAATTTGTAGGTATAGTTCAAATACACGATTCACATAGAAGGTAAGAACTTGGAGATCGTAAACCTTTGTATGTGTGATTCTTGATCAAAAGAGAATCCTGACCATAGCCTCTTCGTGGCTACTTTGAAATCTTTTGTACATAAAATCATATTACCAAAAGTGAGAAAACACTCCTTCATATCATATTATTTTTGATCACCCGAACAAGTTTGCAATTTCAATTTGGATTCTTGTGTGACCTATGTAAAAACAAATGAACATAGTATCTTGTTCTTTGGTTTTCTCTAGTGAAAGTCCCAGGACCACTCACTGGCAAATAAAAGTAACAAGAACTTCACATTGATTCAGACAAAGGCGTTTGAGTCTAGCTTACATACAAACAAACATAATAGAATATGTATATAGAAAACTCAGTTTCATTATAATCATCACAACTACAATACCGAATGAGTACAAATCTTCAACATTTAAGCATCATGCCAACCCTAGCTTAGCTCGCCTAGAGTTGGTGACTCACTACCAACACTAACACATGGTGTGGTTTCATGCTTACTAACAAGCTCTCCAAACACCCTCTATTTTGTACTCTTAAAACTGACACAAACACACAAATATATAGATGTGCGACTAAGTGCGCCAGTTAGTCACCTACGCTAGTTACTAGTTAGCACAGTTAGGCTAACTGCACCTACAACTAAGTGTGCCTACACCACAAAATTCCATATCAGAAGCTACAAGCCTTGGTCTTGCACCAACTGACTCCCCCTTAACTGTGCTATCAATTCTGACCAACACTAAAAATCATCAGTCACAAGTCATGTGTCAACGGAGACTCCCCCTTGACTAATGATACCAGGTCTTCTCTCTTCTCTCTGGTAAGACTTGATCTTTTGGTTTGCACTGCGATTTTCAACCTTCAATCCTGAGACTTGTTGTAAATCAATTTTGTTTGGCTGATTTATGAAACCTGATGAATCCAACACCAAACACTGTAGTTCTCCCCCTCAATAGTTACTACCTCCTAATCTTTCAGCAATCAAAGAATCTTTCATCTGTAATCAATTCTGACAGAGAGTTTGAATTTCCAACGATCAACATCGAATAAATCAGCTTCTAGAAAGATAAAAACTTATGTTCGATAAGCTAATAACAAACTCAACTTCTAATATCGTGTTCAACTAACGTAATCATTTTTACTTGATCATTGTCTTCAACCAGAAGTGTTTGGATCCATCTCTTATCTTCATTACTCTACTAGTTACTAATCTCTTTCATTTACGATATTCCCTTCAAGGTAAGCACCTCATGATTATTTCAAGACTCCAACTCAATTAGCAACTTCACCCCTCTGAGTAAGCTTTACGGAAAATAAGTCATCCCTACTATAATCGGCAGCACATGATAAAGGTTCAGTTTTTAACTAATCACCAAACGAATAATCAGCTTCATCACAAACATACTTGACAAAATCACAAACACAAGCTCGATACTAATCATCATGTAACCACTGGTCTTTAAACGGAATGATTAATCTTTGTCTAATTTATCATCACCCATAGTGAAAAACCAAATTAGGTGACTAACCTAGTTAATCATCACCCACAATGAGAAACCAAATTAGGTTATCTATAGTGAGAAATCCAAATTAGGAAATCATCCAAATGTATCATCACAGAGATCCCCAAGTAACTGCGCTATATTACTACGCAAGACAGTAACCGTGTGAATGGTAACTGTGCCTCAGCTGCACTATATCTGATAACCGCACCCCAATTCTCAGTACCTGCACTGAAGTTGTTGTTTTCGAATCTGACCTCAAAAAGTCAAACAAACAACTCTAATCAACTCGTTTTTTTTTATCGTGAGTCATCTAACTGCACCTACAACCAAGTACACCACCTACAACTAAGTGTGCCTGCACTACAGTTTACATAGCGACACTTAAAAGCCATGTTCTTGCACCAACAATCACAATAGGGTTCGTCCACTTTTACATATGATAGACTATAATTAACTACATTTTTCACCCACGCTATGCCCCTGGAGTTTGTTGTTATTTGTTATTGATTCGGCTCTTCGGAAACTATTAAAATGAATGCCGATACCGGTTCTGATAATGTTAATACCAAAAACAATGATTTTTTGCTCATATTTGGTGAACACAATTACATTCGCTATAGCCTACAACACCAAAATTATATGTACATGAAAATTTAAAAAAAAAACATTTCACTTTTGTGGCTAAATTTAAAAAATATTAAAAATTTTATTATAAAAATGAAAAATCCTAAAGTTTACTGTCTTCTTAGCCTTGAAAAAGAATTAAAAAATCAAAAATAAAATTACAAAAAACACATAAAAACGAAAAAGCTACTATTACTTAACTTTGCATGATATATATATATATATATATATATATATATATATATGGGAAAGGTTCATTTTAGAAGAAATTTAATGTAATAATAAAAAGAAGAAATGGTATAATGGTAAAACATTAAATAGTTTATAACTCCTCTCATTAATAAAACAAAAACATTTTATTCTACTCATTTCAAAATTTATCCTACATATGTCTTACATTTACCGGAATTTATCCTACACACATGTAAATTTATCCTATACATTTCAAAATTTATCCTACATATGTCGAAAATTGTCCTACACCATAAATTATTTTATCTTGAAAGAGTATGAAAAAAAATGAGTTACAAGTTTAATTAATTAACTGATTAATGACAATTATAGATTTACCTATTTGCCCTTTTTCATAATATTAAATACACACCTTAAAAAAAGTAAATGTAGAATTTCTATTGATTTAAAAGTTAATTTTTTTATTCTTACAAAATTTTTCTTCTCATTTAATCTCTCCACTATATATATAGGGGAAGGTCCATTTGAGAAAAAATTTAATGTGAGGAAAAAACAGAAGAAAGGGCATAATTGCAAAACAGTAAATAGTTTATAACTCCTTTCATTAATTATGTTATCTCTCATTAATAAAACAAAAACATTTTATCCTACACATTTCAAAATCTATCCTACATATATCTTATACTTATCGGAATTTACCCTACACACATGTAAATTTACCCTACGCATTTCAAAATTTATCCTACACATACTAAAATTTATAATACACATGTCGAAAGTCATTCACCATAAATTATTTTATCTTTAAAAAGTATATTAAAAGATGAGTTATAAGTTTAATTAATTAGCAATTATAGATTTACCTATATGCCATTTTTCATAATATTAAATACACACATTTAATGAAGTAAATGAATAATTTCTATTGGTTTAAAAGTTATTCTTTTAATCTTACAAAATTTTTCAACTCATTTGAACTCTCCAATATATATATTAATAATAATAATAATAGTAGTGATAATTAAATATATAGTAATAATAGTAATGGCATGCGTAAATATGATTTGATGTATTTTATATATATATATATATATATATATATATATATATATATATATAAGGTTAAAACCTATGTTTTGCACGGGTTTAAGAAATGTAATTTTATATACTAAATAGTAAAACAATATATAACTAAAAGTTTGTTTATTACACGGGTTGAATTAATGCAAATTTATATATTAAAAATAATAAAAAAGGTTATATATTTAAGAACCTCGTGTATTGTACAGGTTGAATAAATGTAATATATATACCTGATAATAAAAAAGTTATATTTTTAGAAACCCTCTGTATTACAAGGTTGATTAAATGTAATTTTATATACTAAATAATAAAAATTATTATCATAAAAAAACTCAGTGTATTACACATCTAACCAATCCCCAATGACGTTACTGAGTCATAACGGCAATCACAAACTCAAAGATCTAAAGAAACAAGGTTGGCGACTCTGGTTTAGGGATTTTAGGATGAACAATTGGATTTGGAGTGACGCATTTCCTAAAAAGCGATGGAACGATAATGATTACTAATGCTATGTCGCTAACCCTTTTTGTCGCATTAACTTATCACATTAATTGAAACGATTAGGCTTTAGGCCTTTCTTATAAAGAATTGGGCCTTTTATTTATAATCCGGTTAAATTATTTTTATTATTTGGGCCTAATCCACATACTACATATGAACTTTTTTTTAAATGGTGGCCCCTATTTTTGGTGACCCAAGGCCCTTGCCTAGTCTTAAAAGCCTATTGGAATGGCCCTGCATTAAAGACTTAGACATTGATATGTGTGTAATAGTCTGTGTCAGTGTAGGGCTAACTCGTTTGATCAAATTTGCCTCTTAGTGTGAGGTTTGGCCTATCATCAAGGGGTTTCTATGTTTTGGAGTTTTAGGATTTTGACGTTCCCATAAAAAAAAGTCTGATTTAATAATTTTAATAATTATAATAATAGTTCAGATGTTATAACCTTTGAGAAAGACGTTTTTAACGGATTGAGTTTAGTTTATAAAAGCAAACCTAACTTTTAACATTTTTATTATTTAATATGTAAAATTACATTTATTCAACCTATGTATTACATGAGGTTTTTTTAAGATATAATTTTTTTATTATTTTTTATACAAAATTAGATTATTCAACCCGTGTATTACATGGGTTTTTGAAGATATAATTTCTTTTATTATTTGGTGTACAAAATCACATTTATTTAACCCGTGTATTTTTAAAGATATATTTTTTTATTATTTAGTATGTAATTTGAAATGGAACCCTTTTATTTTCTAATAAAATATTATTTTCAAATTTAAATTGTTAATTTAAGATAAGTTATTTTTAAAAAAACCAAACTATCTATCATAAAAACCAAACTTAATATTGTTAGATAAATATAATATCCACACGGTAACTAATATATCAATCAAGATTAAAAGAATATTAACATAACAACAACAACAATAACCGTACCAGTAAGTCCCACAAATAGCAAAGTTATTGGTGGGGTCTGAGGAGGATGGGATGTAGACAAACCTTACCTTTATCCATATGGATAGAGAGGCTACTTCCAAAAAGACCCTCGGCTCGAAACCAAACATCAAGCAAACAATGCGAACTACAAATATAGCAATAAGAATCCACCAATCACAAAATACGTGGTAACCGACTAACATAGTAGAATAGACACAGCTATAGCCCCTAAAGCAATATATATATATATATACACACACACACACAAGATGATAAACACATGTAAAGTCCACCTGAAAAGTAGGAAATATTAACCCCTAACCAAAAAGGCTCAGACACCTCATTATTCTCTCCTCAAAATACTTAACCTTAATCATACGTCTCTACGAACTCCTATCTTGAACCATGTCCTCATAAAGGTGCAACTCTAGCAAATCTTGCCTAATCTGCTCCTCCCAAGTCAGTTTGGACCTTCCTCTACTCCTCATACCGTCCACACAAAGGGCGTCCACTACTCTACCGGTGTCGCCACCATCCTCCTTTTCACGTGCCCAATCTATCTCAGTGTACCATCCTTAATCTTACTCGATATACTATCCACCCCTAGCCTTTCCCTAAAAACCCCCTTTCTAATACGCTCTAGCCTTGTGTACCCACACAACCACCGTAACATCCTCATTTTTGCCACCTCCATCTTGTGTGTCTGCGTCTTTAATATTAATATCTCACTTGATTTAATATTAATATGACATTAAAATTATATTGATAGTGTGATTATAATATTATATTTAATATAATAAACATGGTGTTATACCAAAAATGTGATGATACATCTTATCAGCTCTTATCGTTCAGGTGTTATAACCTTTAAGAAAGACGTTTTTATTTGATTGAGTTTAGTTTATAAAAACTAACCTAACTTTTAACATTTTATTATTTAATTTATAAAATTACATTTATTCAATCCGTAATTCACAAGGTTTTTTTTAAAGATGTAGCTTTTTTATTATTTTATATACAAATTACATTTATTCAACCCGTGTAATGCATGGGGCTTTTAATGATATAATTTCTTCTATTATTTGGTATACAAAATTATATTTATTCAATCCATGTAATACACGGTGTTTTAAAAGATATATTTTTTATTATTTATTATATAAATTTATATTTATTCAACTTGTACAACACAAGGGGTTCTTAATGTTTTTTATTATTTAATATGTAAAATTACATTTATTCAACTTGTGTGATAAACAAGACTTTTATCAAACTATCAATATAATATTAATGTTAAATTAATATTAAAGCATGTGAAATATTAATTTACGTAATGTCATGTTAATATTCTTCTAATTTTTATTGATATATTAGTTACCGTGTGGATATTATATTTATCCAACAATATTAAGTTTGGTTTTCATGATAGATAATTTGGTTTATTTAAAAACAACTTATCTTAAATTAACAATTTAAATTTAAAGATAATATTTATTAGAAAATAGAAGGATTTTATTTCAAATTCAAAGTATGATAAGATTTAATATTAGTTTATTATTTAATTAATATAAGATCATCTTAAAAAAGAGGCGGGCAAACAGAAAATTAGATGGCTCAAATGAATGACACATGTGACACATTGGTTTACTTTATTATATAGTATAGATGATATTAAACACTTTAATTGATGTAAGAGCATTCATAATGGAACCCTAATCCATGTTTATATAATTTAACTAAAATACATATTTATCCATAAAATTATTCACTTTAAAAAAACTCACATGCGATTTAATATATATGCATAATCAATTAAATAATACATTTTTTTCATTCACAGCCATATTAAAATATGACATAGGGGATCAAAGTGAACCCCAAGTATGAGGGCTTACTTTAGTTTTCTATATAAATTTTGGGATATGGTTTTAGGGTAAGGATTCCAATATAAGAGTAAAAATTAAAAAAAAATCTCATATATTTCTTATAATTTTGATATGGAGACTCCATTGTGAAGCATTCGCAATGGATTCCCATACTCAATCTTTATAATTACACTAAAAACACTACTATTTCTCTATAATTTTCAATTAAATAATATTTTTTATATAATTTCATTATTATTTTTTCTCTCTCTTTTACTCACAACCACTTTCAAAAAATATTAAAAAATTATAGAATCCTCCAAATTTACTGATAAATAGTATTTTTTTTTTCTCTTTTTTCTCTCTCTTCCCCTCACAACCATTTACAACCACTCTAAAAATTTAAAAGTTACATACACATGAATATGGAGGATCCATTGTGAATGCTCTTAGAGCATTCATATCTCTTCCACTAAATCTACCCTACAATTACAATAAAACAATTAAATTTTTTCCTTTCTTTTAATTAAATAATATTTTTATACCCTAACCATTACCTTTTTTTCTCTCATCTACTTTCAACCACATTCAAAATATATTAAAAAATTACAGAAGATGAATAGTGTCCCCTAAAATCTACAGATCAAAAGTAATATTTTCTCTTTTCTCCACTTACAACCAACTTTTATAATTTTAAAACCTCTCTCACATAATTTAATGGAAGGGAATGCTCTTATATTTAAGATATATATAGTTGTCCCTTAAAATCATTAACTTATAATGATAGCATGAGTAGTGCTGTAAATGAACCATACCTTTAGCGAATAGTTCTTGAACTGTTTGGCGGGAAGTTCATTTGTGTTCATGTAGTTAAATAAAGGAATATGAATAGAGGTCGCGTTAGTTTATTTGTGTTTGTGAACGTTCGATAACGTGTTCGTTTCTGTTCGATAGTTCATTAGTATTTTTAATTTTTGAATTTATCTAAAATACTTCGAGTTTTCGATAAAGAAAAGAATTAATAAGTATTAGTGTATTATATATAATATTCATGAACGAGTGTTTGTGTTCGTTTGTATTCATGAATATTAGTTTGCGTTCATGAACATTCGTTTGCATTCATTAGCTAAAATTAACAAACGAACAGAAACAAAGATGAACATGTTTATTTCCTTAACGAACAAACACGAACATAAAATCTTGTTCGTGGTAAGTGTTGATTACCATTCGTGAACACATATATATCCTTAACAAATGAATACAAACAATGTCTTATTTGTGTTCATTCGATTCATTTGTAGTCCTATGCATGACTCATAATAAATTACTTATAATTAGATCTTAACGTTTATAGAGTAAGATTATTGTAAAAATGGGCCTTAACATACAAATTGGCTTAATGTGAGAAGTGAATGAGGGAAAATATATATTTTTTTTAAATTTTTCCATCTTATTAAACATGTATTCTAGTCCCATAATAAAAAAAAAGTTTCGTGATTTTACACTACTATAGTAATTACGTAACTACTATAGAGTAATATAATTACTCTACAAAAATTACATAATTACTCTACTAGTGTAAAATGATGATTTTTTTATATTTTGTAATTAAACATCATATTAAATAGATGGAAAAAATGCAAAAAATAAAAGTTTCCTTACTTCTCATGTTAAGAATATTTTTGTATGTTAATACTATTTTGTATGTAACTCATTTGTATTTAATCTTTATCATACGTTTAAAATATGGAATACATTACTTGAATCTTCCTAATTATAAATTTCCTCTCTATTCAAAAATTGTATGTGATGAAGTTTTACTATTTATTTTTGAGTGTTTTGATTGGTTGGTGAAATTTGTGGGCCAGTTATTATTATTTTTTTATCTATACATACAAGTTAAAACTATTTGTATAAGGCTTTATTGCATATAAACGTTTATGCTTTCTTTCCTTGGACTATTTTTAAAATCAAAAATTTTCCATTAGAGTATTAGTGTAAGTCCATATAATCCTTGTGTTTTACTTTTAGTTTTAATAAACCTTATACCTTATAAATTTATTTAACGATTATAAATTCAAATCTGATTGACGTGCGAGTAAACACGTCGCAACGCGCGTACGTTGTTCATCGTTTTTACATCTAATTTTTGTTCGGTTTAACGGTATCGCCGCAACGCACTACACTTTTTAACATAAGATTTCAAGTATTGTCAACGTCTTTGTGGTAACGCGTGGAATTTTTTCGTTTTACGTTTTGGTTCAAATTTTGTAGTTCAATGTTTTTATGTCTATTTTTTGATTCGGTATAACAGACTCGCCGCAACGCGCGGGTCTAAACTACTAATTCTAAAAAAATTCGCAAATTTGAAATTTTGTAACTACACCATTGTAAGCTTTTCAAGTCCCAATTCATGTTATTAATTTCACCCATCTTATTTTTACTTTTACATATAGTTCTGATAGGTTTAACTAATTCTTAAATCACTATTTTTGATCCGTTAAAGGTGTTAGCATTGAGAACAATACTCAAAGAACAAGTTAGCAAGAGACAAGGGGCAGGCTCTAGCACAGGATACACTTACATGTCCGGTGAAGAAACGGTTGAGAGCTCATCGGCAGCCACCATTCGTACCACCAACCACACTCATCATCAGTTGAGCCTAGGTCAACATCAGGCGGTTGTTGCCACTACAACCGCCATGGTCGTCGACGACAACAACTTCATGATAAACTATGATCCAGCCTCATCAGTGCCTGCTCCATCTTACTCTAATTGGGCAGTTCTTCCGTCATATCCTTAAATTCTTAGAACTAGTTGCTAGCTATTTAATTTTGTTTAATGGCTCGGATATCAATCAAATAATATTTTCATATTTAATGTTACAGCGAGTGAAAGTTAGGGAAATGTGATCTAGATCAGCATTTGATGTTTGTTATATTTGTTCTTATTAATTAGGTTGATTATTAGCATTTTTTGTTACTTTGATGAAGCGGGAAGGGTGCGGTGGTGCACAACTAGCTGTCCAAACATAAATTTTGTAGGAAGAAACATAAAGAGAAGGTTGTCAGTAGGGGAAAGGGGTGCCCAAACCAGTACCCTAACTCCCGCCAATCATATCACGTAACTAGACCATCTACCCTAAACTACCCGATTCAGCGGCATCACTACCCTATGGACCCACCATTTTACTCCACTCTCTCCTTACACACAACTCTCATACCTTCACACACAATTAAACAAACCATCGGCAACCACAAAGACCACCCCCTACCCGTAGGGCACTACCCGCATGACTGGTGGCAAGAGTATGGGCCCCTGTCCCCCCTTGGGTTAAGTAATACGGGCAGCTATTTTGTGCAACGGATTAAAACGAACCTTTTAATAAGGTATCATTTTATCGAGATTTGACCAAAATGAATTTGATTTGAAATAATTTGTTCTAGGAAAATATTTGTAAAACAGGTTCACCAGCCATAATTGTTTTTGTGTTTTTATGACGGCTTGTGACGACAAAATGCAGCTTGGTTTTAAAAAAAACCGTAAACAAACGTGTGAGACGCTCATTATATATGCAAGTTGCAAAGTATTATATGGTAGCTATGAACAAAAACAGGATAAGGAAAAAGCACACAAATGAATAATATAAAACCATGAACTGCCCCTATCTATAAGATTTCACATTATGGATAACCAGAAACGCTCAATAAAACTCAATGCATATCAAACTATATTGTAATAAACAACCAACTAAACCCTAACAAGTAACTTCATTTTGATCACTGTCCTTATTGTGAGGAAGCTTTACAATTTACAAACCCTAATATATTAAAATACTAGAATTGATCCGAGTAATAACTTCGGTTCTAATGCTAAGCAATGCTCTAACATATAATACATACCAACGCTTACTTCGATCCGAAACCAAACCGCTTAACCCGAACTTTATTTATATCGCGCCAAGTTATTTGGTTCCGGTTTTTTTCAACACCCATACTAACATATAATATTAATCTGGTTGCTTTAAAAGTGGGAGCTAGAACACGACATCAAAGTTGGGCTACAAAAGTGCTCCTATGACATGGATACTAGTACAATTCTCTATAAAACAAACCTTATTGCTCCAACTTCCCTCAATGATTCGGTCAAGCTTTGGGGTCGTTAATTGATAATTAACGCATTAAAAGCTGGAATGCTTCATTATCGGTCTCGAGTTCATACTCGTATCCAAGATCATTCGCATGATACCGAAACTCGTCTAATTCATTTGATGGAACTTGAATACCGACTAAAACATTTGCACCCATTCCTCCCTGAAAAAGACAGCAATCAGGCATTAGAAATTCAAAATCACCAAAATCCAAAGGGTAAAATAGGAATTTTATGAAAACCGTGTCATGCAACTCAAACCTGTGCACGGTAATGAAACAAACTGATGTTCCAACGTGGACTAAGAGCGTGCAAGAACTTCATCAAAGCCCCTGGCCTCTCGGGGAAAACAAACCGACAAAGAAGCTCGTTTTCTACATTAGTTCGGCCTCCCATCTGTGATTATTGACACCGTTTTTTTTTTTTTTTTTGGGTTTTTAGTAAATTTTTAACGCATGCAACATGCAAAATCGCTTTTATTCCAAGAACACGATTATTAAATATTTTACAGAATAATACAAAATAGAGAAGAATGTTACCAGATGGCGTAAATGATCTTTAACCATGTCATTGTTTGTAAATTCAATGGTTTTTAGTTTATGTGACTCCATTCTCTCCACCATTTCTTGGAGTTCAAACTTGGTATGAAGACCAACACTACAAAAATCAGAGAACAAACATCAGTTTTAAATAAAATATATTTTAACTTTCTCAAAACAAATGTCCAGCGCAAGCTGCGTTTTACTTGGAGCCCACTGGCTAGCAGGGTATTGGTGAGGCCTAATGAGTTTTGGGTAACAGTTTCTCAGGGTTATAAAAATAATAAGAGTAAAATGCCATTTTTGTCCCTTTCTCAGAGTTATAAAATGGTTGTAAAAATCCCGACTAACCTACGCTTAGTCGCGATTAATCGCTAGTCCCAGTTTCACCAAGTAATTTTTATCTAATCGGCCAATTAATCAGTAGCCGGTCGGCAGTAGTCAAATTCAGTCCTAATTGGCCAAAAATAGGTGGCAGTCTAGCGATTCCAGCCAGATTCTTGACCAAAACTTGTAAACTACGGCAATTAATCCTATCTACTAGAAAATATGGGTCGAAGAAGGTGTTAAAATATGTCTACTTAAAAAATGCATATAAAAATGTAGGTATATACATATAAAACTGAAAATTACATAAAAACCCCAATCCGATCAATCGCTAGTCTGTACCCTACCAACCGACTAGCGACTGGCGATTCTTACGACCTTGGTTATAAAATAATAAGAGTAAAATGTCATTTTCGTCCTTGAGGTTTGGCCAATCTTGCAGCTTTTGTTCAAAAGGTTTGTTTTTCCGCATCCAGATCCAAAAGGTTTTGAAATCGCATCCGGATCCAAAAGGTTTGAAATCTTGCCATTTTCATCTGGCTTGTTAACTCCATCCATTTTTCTCCATTAAGTCAGATGTATTTCCGTCTTTTTTGTTAACTTAAAGAGCAATTCGGTTTTTTTCAAGGGTATTTGGTCTTTTTACATAAGAGTGAAAAAGACCGAATTGACCTTTAAGTTAACAGAAAAGACAGATATACCCCTGGCTTAACCGGAAAAATGGATATAGTTGAAGAGCAAGATGAAAATGGCAAGATTTTAAACCATTTGGATCCAGATGCTGAAAAACAAAACTTTGGACGAAGATCACAAAACTGGCCAAACCTCAGGGACGAAAATGGCATTTTGCTCAAATAACGATAACGATACAATAATAATAATAATAATAACAACAACAACAATAATAAAAGGCTCTTACCTGTAAAGAACAAGAGCTTGTTTCTTCTCATGTTCGTATCTGTACTTGAACTCGGTAATATTCATCTTCCCAACCTGCCGACACAAACTATATTTACTCGCAGCAGATTTCTCGGGAATTCATATGGTATTTAGAAAGTTAACATTTAATAACGTTGATTTTGTCATTAAGAATCTTCACGCGGAAAAAAAAGAAATAAAAAAACTGACCAGTTCAGCAAACTGTTTCAAACTTCCAGGTTCTTCAAGCAGGAAAGTTGCGAGTACAGCCTCCCGTTGTCTACCGACATCTGCAAGTTCAGTAACCAATCTTAATCGATCGAAATTCATGTTGGCCCCACTAGTTATAGCTACAACATTGATATCCTTGAGATTATAGAATTTGCAGTATGCTTCTGCCCCAGCAAGAGCAAGTGCGCCTGCTGGTTCTAGAATGCTCCTTTTTTCCTCAAACATGTCCTACAAAAAAAAACCTTCTATTATTAATAATCATGAAAGAAAAACAAACCAACATGAATCTACTAAACTATAAAGCATGGAGACGTCATGAAGCCTGGTGCGGGGACGTCCCCGGACGTTTCGTTGATTTCGGCAATACGGGGACGACTGAGATACGCTTCTGTGTTTATGGGGACGTTTCCATAATGTGATTAGGGTTATACGCGTATAATAAAACATAATTATGGGCTTTTCAAATTTGGGCCTTTATCAACCACGTATCCTATTATATTCGTTATTATTCAGTATATATTTCTCATACATATCACGTATCCTAATCCCATTATATATTTATCATCGATTCCAACTTGTTCATCACGTATCTTATGACCTATCATCATCTATAATCATCATGTATTATATATTCAGCTTATATAATCAATAATCATCGATTCATCATCTATATTCATCGACTCCTTCACCACATCGATATGTCTTCTCAAGAAAAGCAAGCATCGTCAACTACATCGGTAGAAGAACCTCCATTGTGGGTCTATATGACTAAAATCGAAAAGCAAGATGCAGTCGGAGGAACTTGGAAATTTAAGTGCAACCTTTGCAGTGAAATTAGACAAGGATCATATTCAAGGGTTAGAGCACATTTGCTTGGTATAAAAGGTAATCTTTGTAGTGTTCATCGTTCGATACTTTGATGTTGATAATATATGGATTATTTTGAACATTGTATTGTATGTTGATATTTTTTATGTTGATATAATAATGATTGGATGTTAATTAACAAATCATGTACAACACTGTTATGATCGATGATAAAATTAAAATAAATGTTAAATGAAAGGGTGACGAATTATATGTATTACCTTTTCAATTTTCTATCAACAATTTAAATGAAGAATGTTGTTTCTTGTTTGGTGATTTTTATGTCTGGAGTGCCTCCCTACTGCAACAATAGTCACCTACGTACATTTCCCATCAATTTTTTAATGAAACTTAAAAAGAAAGTACATGTAAATTCTAGTGTTTAGATTGTTCAATATTTTAAGGTATCGAAAATTTTATTGTAACCTAACTTTTTAAATTATATGATTTGATGTTTCATATTAAAACGGCCCATGTTTTTAAATTCAATATGGTTGGATGTTTTTAACTAGGAATTAAGCTGTAATGAAACGGCCCATGTTTTGTATTTATGGATCTGATATAAGCTTGACTTGTTTATATAGGTACTAGGATTAGTATTTGCAAGAAATCAACAGCGGGTGACAAACTTGAGATGAAACGATTGGAAGATGTGTATGAAGAGAAGAAAGCCGAGTCAAAATCGAAAAAAGTCGCGTTGCCATGTGAAGCTGGTGTTGGTTTTAAGAAAAGAAAAGGTCTTTCATCACAACTTGAAAGAGCTTTCAGTTTGTTGCTGCCAACAAAATTGATGGTTATGTACCTCCTGGTTATAATAAGCTGAGAACAACTTTACTGCAAAAAGAAAAACAATATGTTCACAAGCTATTGAAACCACTTAGGTTTTCATGGAAAGAAAAAGGGGTGACTTTTGTGAGTGATGGTTGGAGTGATCCTACAAGAAAGCCTTCAATCAATTTCATGGATACCTCAGGTAGTGGTACTATGTTTCTAAAGGCAGTGAATTATTTTGGGGAAGTAAAAGATAGATGTTTTATTGCTGATTTGATGAAAGAAGTCATCAATGAAGTTGGTCATCAAAATGTGGTGTAAATCATTACTGACAAGGCACCAAATTGTAAGGCGGCTGAAGAGATTATAGAGAGTCAGTTTCCTCACATCTATTGGACACCATGTGTTGTTCATACGCTTAACCTTGCTTTGAAGAACATCTGTTCACCAAGGTATGTGAAAACAAATGAAACACCATATGAAGAGTGCAAGTGTATAAAAGAAGTTTATGTTGATGCACTTGCAATAAAAAATTTCATCATGAACCATAACATGAGACTCCCGATTTTCACCACGTTAACTCCTATTAGACTGCTTTCGGTTGCCCATACTCGATTTGCCTCCATCATTGTGATGCTTAAGAGATTGAAACTTATCAAAATGGATCTTCAAGCTATGGTCATAAGCGAGGAATGGTTTTCTTATAGAGAAGTGTCATGACACTGTGAAAGCAAATGAAGTTAAAGAAAAGATTGTGGATGATGAATGGTGGGAAAAAGTATCTGTATTCTTAGCTTCACTGGGGCCTATATATGAGATGATTAGAGTTTGTGACACCGACAAGCCATGTTTACACTTTTATGAGATGTGGGATTCGATGATTGAGAAAGTGAAGATTGAGATCTACAAGAAAGAAAAACGTCAAGCACATGAATTAAGTGTCTTTTATGATGTTATGCGTGGTATTTTACTGGCTTGATGGACGAAGAATAACACCCCCTACACTGTTTAGCTCATTCTTTACATCCAAGGTATATGCTTTTAAACTATATGCTTTTAAACTATATGCTTGATTTCTATTAGGTACTTATATTTTGTCTTTCAAATGTTGTAGATATTATAGTGATGCATGGTTACGTGAGGATTCTGAAAGACTTGCTCCACATAGAGATTGGAGAAATTTCACAAGAAAGACTGAAATGTTTTCGAAGGTTGTTTCCTAATGGTGATGAGCATACGAGAGTCCTTGATGAGTATGCAATGTTTTCCATGAAGAGTGGTCCTTTTGAGGATTTAACAAGCATTATACAGATGGCCACTATAGAACCCAAGAATTGGTGGGTTAACTTTGGTGCTCAAACTCCTATTCTCCAAACTTTGGCTTTTAAATTACTTGGTCAACCTAGTTTTTCTTGTGCTGAGCGTAATTGGAGTACTTATGCATTTATTCATTCGCTAAGGAGGAACAAGTTGACTACAAGTCGTGCTGAGGACTTGGTTTACATCCATAACAATCTACGACTTTTGTCAAGGAATCCGAATGATGATGTAAAAATGTGGGATGTGGGTGGAGATGCTTTTGATTCAATGGAAGATGTTGGGTTTTTGGAGGTTGCCGATCTTTCGCTAGATGAACCGGAATTAGAAAACGATTTCATTATCAATAATTAATTACCTACGGTTGTGTAGTGTTTTCGAAGTTCAATATATTTTTGGACTTTGTTTAATATATTTTTATTTTTTGGACTTTGTTTAATATATTTTTATTTTTTAATATTTTTTTTGCCGTACCCGTATCTTGTATTTTTGAGTTTTGTCGTTCCCCGTACCCGTATCATCCCCGTACCCCGGTCCCGTACCCATATCCGTGCAACGTAGCTACTAAGATTTCAAATTTTGTTATAATACAGATAAATTATTCATTTCAAGTTTATTATTCCTAGCAGATTTAAAATTACAAACTTCCCTTATCTGCTTATAAGGATAAGCTAACTAAATAAGCAAATCCCATACGCCCCCATACGATGATGATGATAATAAAAAAGAGTATAATGACATTTTCCTCCCTGAGGTTTGGCCAGTTTTGCGACATTCCTCCAAATATTTGTTTTTCCGCATCTGGATCCAAAAGATTTGAAATCTTTCATCCATTTTTCTCTACTAAGTCAGGGGTATTTTCGTCTTTTTTGTTAACTTAAAGAGCATTTCAGTCTTTTTCACTTTATGTACATTGTACAAGCATTTAGCATAATATACAAGTATTCAAAATACTGAATTGCCCTTTAAGTTAACAAAAGAGGCGGAAATACCATAACTTAACGGAGAACAATGGATGGAGTTAACGAGTCGGATGAAAATGGTAAGATTTCAAACCTTTTGGATCCAAATGTGGAAAAACAAACCTTTGGAAGAAAGTCGCAAAATTGGCCAAACCTCAGGGACGAAAATGGCATTTTACTCTAAAAAAATAACTAACGAAGATTGAAAAATGAGTGAATATCAAAATGGCAAGCGAAAGACTCACTTTTATGGATGCACATATAGCATCACGACTGACAAGAACCACACCGTCAATCAATTCCCTGCATAAACGGAAAGTTTCCAAACCAACCTCCTTAACAGCAACACCGTCTGCAAAGCCTCCGACTTGATCAAGCACTACTCGTTGCCCATGATGTAATGACAATGCCATTGCATTTGCATCAGTAGGCTCTACTCCAATAATCCGTACCTGCACAGGTCGCACATATGTCATAATTAAATTTAAGGTCAAGAATAAAAGGTATTTTTATTCATGACAATTAATTACCGACGATTATGTTTAGGGTTGCAAATGAACCAAACATTCAGTGAACAGTTTGTGAACCATTCGGCGGGAAGTTCGTTTGTGTTCGTTCGTTTTAATAAACGAACACGAACAAGAAATTTCGTCAATTTAGTTAAATGAACGAACATGAACAGAGGCCACGTTCGTTTATTTATGTTCATGAACGTTCGGCAACATGTTCGTTTGTGTTCAATAGTTCATTAATGTTCTAGTTTTTTATTTGATTTAAATACTTCAATATTCCGAAAAATAAAATTTATAATAAGTGTCAGCGTATTATATATTCTGTTCATTTTATGTTCGTTTGTTTCTAGTTTTGTTCATGAACATTAGTCTGTGCTCATTTGTGTTCATCAACGTTCTTTTTCGTTCGTTTCCTAAAATTAACAAACATAAACGAGCACAAACATAAAAAAAACTCGTTCGTTAAGTGTTCATGAACAGTACGTGAACACATATATTTCTTAACAAATGAGCACGAATATAAAATCGCGTCCGGTAAGTGTTCATGAACAGTTCATAAACACATATATTTCTTAACAAACGAGCACAAACATAAAATCTCGTTCGTTAAGTGTTCATCAACAGTTCGTGAGCACATATATTTCTTAACAAACGAGCTCCAACATAAAATCTCGTTCGGTGAGTCTTCATGAACAGTTCGTGAACAAGGTTCGTGTTCGTTCAGTTCGTTTGCAGCCCTAATTATGTTTAACGCGCTAATTTTTTAGTAAAGAGAAAAGAATCTTTTGATTGAATAGAGTACAGCGTACTTTACAGCAAAAGACACTTACCTCTGGTGATACCCTCTTCACATAGGCAGCAAGACCAGCTATCAAACCACCACCCCCAACAGGCACAAATATAGCGTGAATTGGACCTTGCATTTGGCGCACAATCTCCATTCCAACGGTCCCCTGACCCGTTATGATATCCGGGTGATCAAAAGGAGGGATGAACGTTCGATTCTCACTTTCACCTCTTCTTTTAGCATACGCCTGTGCTTCATCATAGGAATCGCCTTCAAGAACAACTGTTGCACCTAATCTCTTAACCGACTCCCGCTACATGCATTATTTAAAGTAACCATAAGGTCAAGTAATGAACAAAAAAGTATATGAAGGCTGTATAAGTTACGTGTGTGTATGATTTATCAAGCTAACCTTGATCCGGGGTGTGGTAACTGGCATGACAATGACGGCATCACAACCCAGTGTCTTGGCTGATAATGCAACTCCTTGAGCATGATTGCCGGCTGACGAGCATATGACACCTTTTGCCAGCTGTTCTTTTGGGAGCTTTGCCATCATGTTATATGCTCCGCGAAGCTTGAATGAGAAGACCTGCATACTCAATTATCATATATATTGTATGTTAATAACGGTACTTTTACACAATTTACATAAACATTAACAGGAAAACAATGGTCCTCAACTTTTTATAGCGATGAACTTTTTGAATAATAGCAATCAACTTTTTTATAATACACAAACAGGCTAATTTTCTAATATAAAATGACAGCTACCATTTAAAAATTACAACTCTATTAACAGGAAAAAGTATCATAGATAGGAGCCAGTTATGCCTTCAATCCATCCCCACCACCACACGATAGTGACATCAAAACCCTAATTCACATTATATAAACACCCCATGAAGATAGTACAGCATGACAAAAAATTTGTTCTCCAGCTCCAACAAAAAAGATGCCATTGTCAAAACCGTTATGCCTTCAATCCGGCCCCACCACCACACGATAGTAACATCAAATGTCTAATTCACCCATAGTTGTCAATAGCAAGCTATCGCTATAGCACACTTACGTGACATATAGGTCTAGTGTCGCTATTAGGGTTGTAGCGATGGATAGCGAGAGTACCGAAACTTTATTTTTTTAATATAAATAGCAATTAAAGATAGATATAAGATAGCTGGATTTTAGGTTTTTGTTAAATATACATGCAAAAATAGCATACATACCAAGGTATTTTGATATAATATACATATAAATTTAGAAAAAAATTCTTGTGTATCGCTACCCGCTAATTATCGTTATTCACTCTGTAGCATATGGGTACCTTATCGCTATTTGTCTTCGTCATTAACGACTATGAATTCACCTGATATAAACACCCTATAATGACGTAACACAATTAATTCACTCACTAATACTCCCACTCATACCTATATTTTCTTTCAAAAGTTTATACTTATTCAGTTATTCTCACGCGATAAGGTGCTCTCAGCTAACAACTTGATGTATTAAGTATAACATCAAGTATCAAAATCAGAGTCCAGTTTCTGTTTAAAAACAGTGTACAATTACAACCTAACATCAAAACCACCAAACTTCAACAACACACTTAACCTAAACACACATACACAATCATCACAACAAATTCAAATCAAAACAAAACAAACACAAATCCAAAACTATACTTACAGGCTGCAGATCTTCTCTCTTAAGCCACACATTCACTCCCAACCGTTCCGAAAGCTTCGGCGCAATCGACAACGGTGATTCAATCGCCACATCATAAACTCGATTCGACGACAATATATTCGTCAAATACTCCATCTCACTCATCGCACCGTTACCTTCCTCCACCTTATGGTCCGGCACAGCTCCTAACTCACCTGATTCGTACTGCAACGAAGACGGACTCACTCGCAGCACCGCCGGTGGTTGTTCACGCGTCTGCAACACCGCCGTCATCGATTTAGCCTCCGCCGTGGATAATACATCGATCTCTGGTTTCGATTTGGACATTGTGGCGGAGATTGACGGTTTTCGGTTTCTCGTTGTGGAGATGTTGTGTAATATGACGCCATTGTTAGGGAGTTTTAGTTGCGGAGTGAGGTACAGGCCTTGCATTAGAGAGTTTGTGGTGGTTACCGGCGGCGGAATGTGACGGTTATGGCGGTGTTGGTGGTGGTGGCGGGAATGAGATTAGGGTTTTGGGAGGTTTGTTAGGGTGACAGGGAGGTGATGGTCTGGAATAAATTGAATATATCCACGTCAGATAGTGACTTAAGTTGTCACGATGTTTGGTGAAAGGGGACGGGGGGTCTTTTGGTCGATTAAAATATTATTTTTATTGTCATTTTGTATCTTATAAAAACGGGGTGTTATCGATTTGACAACAAGCATGTGAGATGTTTGTTACATGATTTTGTTTGTGATTTGTAGGGACGGCATACCGAACCACCAGCCACAGCCTTTGTTTATGATATTATAATTTTTTACATCTAATTAATTTGAATATAGTATTATTATAGGGTTTTTAACATAATACGTGATTAGGTAATTAAGTATGATTACATGATTATGTAATATGTCTTATTTTTGGAAGAGCTATAATGTTATGTGATTACATAAATTTTTTTTAGTTTTTACTTAATTACGTATCATGAAGTAATTACGAAATCACGTATCATTACGTGATTGTGCGTACACATGGTATGTGATTACATGTGGACGACTATTCCCCTGACCTAAAGTGCATGTGTCTAGGGGTGCGCACGGTTCGGTTCGCTTCAGTTATTAGCCTTAGCTAAAACCGTAACCGAAGTTATCGGTTAATCAGGTCGATTGATTTGGTTAATTTATCAGTTTTAGGTTCAGATCGGTTAATAACCAAACCAAACTTGGGCTAAAATATTTACTTAGATAACATAGGGTGGAGGTATAAATACACGCAATAGAGATATAAATACATGAAATGGTAATGTAAATACATAAAAATTGATGTATAAATACAATAATTGGATGAATAAATATATGAAATGGATGTGTAAAAAACAAAATACATGAATGAAGGTACAAAAGGTATATATATAGGGGTTAGTTAACGTACAATTGACTTTAACGTACGATGCATACACGATGAACAAATAACATGCGGATTTTAACTCACAAACCCGGAAGATTCACCATGTGGACTTCACAAAACTGGGACGATTCCAACATGCGGAGTACAGACTTGTGACAACCGTGGTGAAACCAGGTAAACCCTAATTGTACATACGATTTACACGATTCATGAAAAGACACTGATCATGATGCCTCAGGGTGAGTCCTAGGGTACATTATGAGTAACATACGAACAATAACAGCTAACAGTGCGATATTGATGTCTTAGGGTACTGAAGACAAGTTAAATGGGAGATTTCCGTTTAATAGTTATAATAACGATTTAGACACGAACAAAAGTGTCGTAGACGATTCTAAGGGTACGGAATTACTTAGACATAATACTTAGACAATAACATAAGGTTTTATGGTCTGACAGTGTAACACCCTGTAATATCGTGTCCAATAGTATAGTGACACGTGTTGTATTTTAAATATATTCTATTAGACCAATAACGACTAAAGGCGTCCACATGCTCAAACTTAGCCTCTAAGTGACGGTCCGATGTCAACATGCATAAATAATAGCCTCTGAGTGACTGATATGTCAACATGCTTGAAATTTGGCCTCTGAGTGACTGATATGTCAACATGCCCAGCCTCTGAGTGACATCGGAGTCAACATGCTTATAATAAGCCTCTGAGTGATCCTTTGCGAAGTCCTAACTCTCATACGTGTCAATTGTTGGACTAGAGGGTTCAATTTTGTAAATATGTGAAAGTTTGATAATGGAGGGATTAAAAGTGTCAACGTGTTAATTTATACCTCTAAGTGACCTTTTAACGAACCGAGAGTTCGACAATGTCCAGGCATAATCCCGGGGACGCCAAGTATCGGCTACGGAGGGCTAAAAGTGCCAAAAAGGTGTTTTAAAAGGTTTTTAGAAGCTTTATAAAGTAAAGGGGTTAAAGCGTCAATTTTTGAAACTGGCCAAGGGCGGTCGCGGGTCGCGAGAGACCTGGCCTGGGTCTCTCGCGGGGCGCGAGAGAGGCTTTGCTGCAGAAAGTTTTCTTGGCTTCCGAACAAAAATGCCAAAAACCATTAAATCGAAACCATGGCTTCCCAAACTGTTATGCCACATTTTGGGACACTTGTAAGCTTCCTCTTACACCCCTAAACACCTGGCTTCACCTCCTTTGAGTTCTCCAACTATAAATAGGTGCTTAAGTTCACCATTTCAACTTGCACCTTTCTCATTCATTCACTCTTCTCCCTCCTCTGGAAGTTCCTAGCTAAAGGGGGCATCTAACATAGTTCTTTTGCACCCTCGAAATCACTGGTAAGTGTTCCTTCCTTGTGCATTTTTGTTTATAGGATTTTTGTAACGCCCCAAAACCCGAATGTTTAACTCATTAGTATGGTTTCATAAGATATGGAATAAAAGGTGATAACTAAGCTATTTAACTTAGTTAGAACTATAAGTCTTATGGTAAAATACAAGGATTTGTGGTAAATGTAATAAATGGCAAACAAGAGGGACCAAAAGTGAACATGTGGAAAGTAAATATTAAAATAAAATGTGCAGGTGTGTGTGTGAGGGTATGTATCGTGATTGAGAAGGAGGCAGGGGAAAACACACACACACTTCATAATTCTACAAATCTACAAGCAATTGGAAGGAGGATTTGATGCATGAGTGCAAATTCTCCATCCTTTAAGTGTTCTTAACACAAGGTGAGTTGAAATTTTTGATTTGATGACTACCCATGAAGTGAGTTAGGATGATTCCATGAATTTGGTTGAATTTAGAATGAATACTTGTTAATACTATCAAGTAGAAGTTGAATCATGGTTGAATTTTAACATTTTATTATTTAATATGTAAAATTACATTTATTCAACCTATGTATTACATGAGGTTTTTTTAAGATATATTTTTTTTATTATTTTTTATACAAAATTAGATTATTCAACCCGTGTATTACATGGGTTTTTGAAGATATAATTTCTTTTATTATTTGGTGTACAAAATCACATTTATTTAACCCGTGTATTTTTAAAGATATATTTTTTTTTATTATTTAGTATGTAATTTGAAATGGAACCCTTTTATTTTCTAATAAAATATTATTTTCAAATTTAAATTGTTAATTTAAGATAAGTTATTTTTAAATAAACCAAACTATCTATCATAAAAACCAAACTTAATATTGTTAGATAAATATAATATCCACACGGTAACTAATATATCAATCAAGATTAAAAGAATATTAACATAACAACAACAACAACAATAACCGTACCAGTAAGTCCCACAAATAGCAAAGTTATTGGTGGGGTCTGAGGAGGATGGGATGTAGACAAACCTTACCTTTATCCATATGGATAGAGAGGCTACTTCCAAAAAGACCCTCGGCTCGAAACCAAACATCAAGCAAACAATGCGAACTACAAATATAGCAATAAGAATCCACCAATCACAAAATAAGTGGTAACCGACTAACATAGTAGAATAGACACAGCTATTGCCCCTAAAGCAAGATATACACACACACACAAGATGATAAACACATGTAAAGTCCACCTGAAAAGTAGGAAATATTAACCCCTAACCAAAAAGGCTCAGACACCTCATTACTCTCTCCTCAAAATACTTAACCTTAATCATACGTCTCTACGAACTCCTATCTTGAACCATGTCCTCATAAAGGTGCAACTCTAGCAAATCTTGCCTAATCTGCTCCTCCCAAGTCAGTTTGGACCTTCCTCTACTCCTCATACCGTCCACACAAAGGGCGTCCACTACTCTACCGGTGTCGCCACCATCCTCCTTTTCACGTGCCCAAACTATCTCAGTGTACCCTCCTTAATCTTACTCGATATACTATCCACCCCTAGCCTTTCCCTAAAAACCCCCTTTCTAATACGCTCTAGCCTTGTGTACCCACACAACCACCGTAACATCCTTATTTTTGCCACCTCCATCTTGTGTGTCTGCGTCTTTAATATTAATATCTCACTTGATTTAATATTAATATGACATTAAAATTATATTGATAGTGTGATTATAATATTATATTTAATATAATAAACATGGTGTTATACCAAAAATGTGATGATACATCTTATCAGCTCTTATCGTTCAGGTGTTATAACCTTTAAGAAAGACGTTTTTATTTGATTGAGTTTAGTTTTTAAAAAAAAACCTAACTTTTAACATTTTATTATTTAATTTATAAAATTACATTTATTCAATCCGTAATGCACAAGGTTTTTTTTAAAGATATAGTTTTTTTATTATTTTATATACAAATTGCATTTATTCAACCCGTGTAATGCATGGGGCTTTTAATGATATAATTTCTTCTATTATTGGTATACAAAATTATATTTATTCAATCCATGTAATACACGGTGTTTTAAAAGATATATTTTTTATTATTTATTATATAAATTTATATTTATTCAACTTGTACAATACAAGGGGTTTTTAATGTTTTTTTTATTATTTAATATGTAAAATTACATTTATTCAATTTGTGTGATAAACAAGACTTTTATCAAACTATCAATATAATATTAATGTTAAATTAATATTAAAGCATGTGAAATATTAATTTACGTAATGTCATGTTAATATTCTTCTAATTTTTATTGATATATTAGTTACCGTGTGGATATTATATTTATCCAACAATATTAAGTTTGGTTTTCATGATAGATAATTTGGTTTATTTAAAATCAACTTATCTTAAATTAACAATTTAAATTTAAAGATAATATTTATTAGAAAATAGAAGGATTTTATTTCAAATTCAAAGTATGATAAGATTTAATATTAGTTTATTATTTAATTAATATAAGATCATCTTAAAAAAGAGGCGGGCAAACAGAAAATTAGATGGCTCAAATGAATGACACATGTGACACATTGGTTTACTTTATTATATAGTATAGATGATATTAAACACTTTAATTGATGTAAGAGCATTCATAATGGAACCCTAATCCATGTTTATATAATTTAACTAAAATACATATTTATCCATAAAATTATTCACTTTAAAAAAACTCACATGCGATTTAATATATATGCATAATCAATTAAATAATACATTTTTTTCATTCACAGCCATATTGAAATATGACATAGGGGATCAAAGTGAACCCCAAATATGAGGGCTTACTTTAGTTTTCTATATAATTTTTGGGATATGGTTTTAGGGTAAGGATTCCAATATAAGAGTAAAAATTAAAAAAAATCTCATATATTTCTTATAATTTTGATATGGAGACTCCATTGTGAAGCATTCGCAATGGATTCCCATACTCAATCTTTATAATTACACTAAAATCAATACTATTTCTCTATAATTTTCAATTAAATAATATTTTTTATATAATTTCATTATTATTTTTTCTCTCTCTTTTACCCACAACCACTTTCAAAAAATATTAAAAAATTATAGAGGCGAACAATATCTCTTCCAAATTTACTGATAAATAGTATTTTTTTTCTTTTTTCTCTCTCTTCCCCTCACAACCATTTACAACCACTCTAAAAATTTAAAAGTTACATACACATGAATATGGAGGATCCATTGTGAATGCTCTTAGAGCATTCATATCTCTTCCAATAAATCTACCCTATAATTACAATAAAACAACTAAATTTTTCCCTTTCTTTTAATTAAATAATATTTTTATACCCTAACCATTACCTTTTTTTCTCTCATCTACTTTCAACCACATTCAAAATATATTAAAAAATTACAGAAGATGAATAGTGTCCCCTAAAATCTACAGATCAAAAGTAATATTTTCTCTTTTCTCCACTTAAACCAACTTTTATAATTTTAAAACCTCTCTCACATAATTTAATGGAAGGGAATGCTCTTATATTTAAGATATATATAGTTGTCCCTTAAAATCATTAACTTATAATGATAGCATGAGTAGTGCTGTAAATGAACCATACGTTTAGCGAATAGTTCTTGAACTGTTTGGCGGGAAGTTCATTTGTGTTCACGTAGTTAAATGAAGGAATATGAATAGAGGTCGCGTTAGTTTATTTGTGTTTGTGAACGTTCGATAACGTGTTCGTTTCTGTTCAATAGTTCATTAGTATTTTTAATTTTTGAATTTATCTAAAATACTTCGAGTTTTCGATAAAGAAAAGAATTAATAAGTATTAGTGTATTATATATAATATTCATGAACGAGTGTTTGTGTTCGTTTGTATTCATGAATATTAGTTTGCGTTCATGAACATTCGTTTGCATTCATTAGCTAAAATTAACAAACGAACAGAAACAAACATGAACATGTTTATTTCCTTAACGAACAAACACGAACATAAAATCTTGTTCGGGGTAAGTGTTGATTACCATTCGTGAACACATATATATCCTTAACAAATGAATACAAACAATGTCTTATTTGTGTTCATTCGGTTCATTTGTAGTCCTATGCATGACTCATAATAAATTACTTATAATTAGATCTTAACGTTTATAGAGTAAGATTATTGTACAAATGGGCCTTAACATACAAATTGGCTTAATGTGAGAAGTGAATGAGGGAAAATATATATTTTTTTTAAATTTTCCCATCTTATTAAACATGTATTCTAGTCCCATAATCAAAAAAAAGTTTCGTGATTTTACACTACTATAGTAATTACGTAACTACTATAGAGTAATATAATTACTCTACAAAAATTACATAATTACTCTACTAGTGTAAAATGATGATTTTTTTATATTTTGTAATTAAACATCATATTTAAATAGATGGAAAAAATGCAAAAAATAAAAGTTTCCTTACTTCTCATGTTAAGAATATTTTTGTATGTTAATACTATTTTGTATGTAACTCATTTGTATTTAATCTTTATCATACGTTTAAAATATGGAATACATTACTTGAATCTTCCTAATTATAAATTTCCTCTCTATTCAAAAATTGTATGTGATGAAGTTTTACTATTTATTTTTGAGTGTTTTGATTGGTTGGTGAAATTTGTGGGACAGTTATTATTATTTTTTTATCTATACATACAAGTTAAAACTATTTGTATAAGGCTTTATTGCATATAAACGTTTATGCTTTCTTTCCTTGGACTATTTTTAAAATCAAAAATTTTCCATTAGAGTATTAGTGTAAGTCCATATAACCCTTGTGTTTTACTTTTAGTTTTAATAAACCTTATACCTTATAAATTTATTTAACGATTATAAATTCAAATCTGATTGACGTGCGAGTAAACACGTCGCAACGCGCGTACGTGGTTCATCGTTTTTACATCTCATTTTTGTTCGGTTTAACGGTATCGCCGCAACGCACTACACTTTTTAACATAAGATTTCAAGTATTGTCAACGTCTTTGTGGTAACGCGTGGAATTTTTTCGTTTTACGTTTTGGTTTAAATTTTGTAGTTCAATGTTTTTATGTCTATTTTTTGATTCGGTATAACAGACTCGCCGCAACGCGCGGGTCTAAACTACTAATTCTAAAAAAATTCGCAAATTTGAAATTTTGTAACTACACCATTGTAAGCTTTTCAAGTCCCAATTCATGTTATTAATTTCACCCATCTTATTTTTACTTTTACATATAGTTCTGATAGGTTTAACTAATTCTTAAATCACTATTTTTGATCCGTTAAAGGTGTTAGCATTGAGAACAATATTCAAAGAACAAGTTAGCAAGAGACAAGGAGCAGGCTCTAGCACAGGATACACTTACATGTCCGGTGAAGAGACGGTTGAGAGCGCATCGGCAGCCACCATTCGTACCACCAACCACACTCATCATCAGTTGAGCCTAGGTCAACATCAGGCGGTTGTTGCCACTACAACCGCCATGGTCGTCGACGACAACAACTTCATGATAAACTATGATCCAGCCTCATCAGTGCCTGCTCCATCTTACTCTAATTGGGCAGTTCTTCCGTCATATCCTTAAATTCTTAGAACTAGTTGCTAGCTATTTAATTTTGTTTAATGGCTCGGATATCAATCAAATAATATTTTCATATTTAATGTTACAGCGAGTGAAAGTTAGGGAAATGTGATCTAGATCAGCATTTGATGTTTGTTATATTTGTTCTTATTAATTAGGTTGATTATTAGCATTTTTTGTTACTTTGATGAAGCGGGAAGGGTGCGGTGGTGCACAACTAGCTGTCCAAACATAAATTTTGTAGGAAGAAACATAAAGAGAAGGTTGTCAGTAGGGGGAAAGGGGTGCCCAAACCAGTACCCTAACTCCCGCCAATCATATCACGTCACGTAACCTAGACCATCTACCCTAAACTACCCGATTCAGCGACACCACTACCCTATGGACCCCACCATTTTACTCCACTCTCTCCTTACACACAACTCTCATACCTTCACACACAATTAAACAAACCATCGGCAACCACAAAGACCACCCCCTACCCGTAGGGCACTACCCGCATGACTGGTGGCAAGAGTATGGGCCCCTGTCCCCCCTTGGGTTAAGTAATACGGGCAGCTATTTTGTGCAACGGATTAAAACGAACCTTTTAATAAGGTATCATTTTATCGAGATTTGACCAAAATGAATTTGATTTGAAATAATTTGTTCTAGGAAAATATTTGTAAAACAGGTTCACCAGCCATAATTGTTTTTGTGTTTTTATGACGGCTTGTGACGACAAAATGCAGCTTGGTTTAAAAAAAACCGTAAACAAACGTGTGAGACGCTCATTATATATGCAAGTTGCAAAGTATTATATGGTAGCTATGAACAAAAACAGGATAAGGAAAAAGCACACAAATGAATAATATAAAACCATGAACTGCCCCTATCTATAAGATTTCACATTATGGATAACCAGAAACGCTCAATAAAACTCAATGCATATCAAACTATATTGTAATAAACAACCAACTAAACCCTAACAAGTAACTTCATTTTGATCACTGTCCTTATTGTGAGGAAGCTTTACAATTTACAAACCCTAATATATTAAAATACTAGAATTGATCCGAGTAATAACTTCGGTTCTAATGCTAAGCAATGCTCTAACATATAATACATACCAATCTTACTTCGATCCGAAACCAAACCGCTTAACGCGAACTTCATTTATATCGCGCCAAGTTATTCGGTTCCGGTTTTAAAAGTGGGAGCTAGACACGACATCAAAGTTGGGCTACAAAAGTGCTCCTATGACATGGATACTAGTACAATTCTCTATAAAACACAACCTTATTGCTCCAACTTCCCTCAATGATTCGGTCAAGCTTTGGGGTCGTTAATTGATAATTAACGCATTAAAAGCTGGAATGCTTCATTATCGGTCTCGGGTTCATACTCGTATCCAAGATCATTCGCATGATACCGAAACTCGTCTGATTCATTTGATGGAACTTGAATACCGACTAAAACATTTGCACCCATTCCTCCCTGAAAAAGACAGTAATCAGGCATTAGAAATTCAAAATCACCAAAATCCAAAGGATAAAATAGGAATTTTATGAAAACCGTGTCATGCAACTCAAACCTGTGCACGGTAATGAAACAAACTGATGTTCCAACGTGGACTAAGAGCGTGCAAGAACTTCATCAAAGCCCCTGGCCTCTCGGGGAAAACAAACAGACAAAGAAGCTCGTTTTCTACATTAGTTCGGCCTCCCATCTGTGATTATTGACACCGTTTTTTTTTTTTTTTTTTGGGTTTTTAGTAAATTTTTAACGCATGCAACATGCAAAATCGCTTTTATTCCAAGAACACGATTATTAAATATTTTACAGAATAATACAAAATAGAGAAGAATGTTACCAGATGGCGTAAATGATCTTTAACCATGTCATTGTTTGTAAATTCAATGGTTTTTAGTTTATGTGACTCCATTCTCTCCACCATTTCTTGGAGTTCAAACTTGGTATGAAGACCAACACTACAAAAATCAGAGAACAAACATCAGTTTTAAATAAAATATATTTTAACTTTCTCAAAACAAATGTCCAGCGCAAGCTGCGTTTTACTTGGAGCCCACTGGCTAGCAGGGTATTGGTGAGGCCTAATGAGTTTTGGGTAACAGTTTCTCAGGGTTATAAAAATAATAAGAGTAAAATGCCATTTTTGTCCCTTTCTCAGAGTTATAAAATGGTTGTAAAAATCCCGACTAACCTACGCTTAGTCGCGATTAATCGCTAGTCCCAGTTTCACCAAGTAATTTTTATCTAATCGGCCAATTAATCAGTAGCCGGTCGGCAGTAGTCAAATTCAGTCCTAATTGGCCAAAAATAGGTGGCAGTCTAGCGATTCCAGCCAGATTCTTGACCAAAACTTGTAAACTACGGCAATTAATCCTATCTACTAGAAAATATGGGTCGAAGAAGGTGTTAAAATATGTCTACTTAAAAAATGCATATAAAAATGTAGGTATATACATATAAAACTGAAAATTACATAAAAACCCCAATCCGATCAATCGCTAGTCTGTACCCTACCAACCGACTAGCGACTGGCGATTCTTACGACCTTGGTTATAAAATAATAAGAGTAAAATGTCATTTTCGTCCTTGAGGTTTGGCCAATCTTGCAGCTTTTGTTCAAAAGGTTTGTTTTTCCGCATCCAGATCCAAAAGGTTTTGAAATCGCATCCGGATCCAAAAGGTTTGAAATCTTGCCATTTTCATCTGGCTTGTTAACTCCATCCATTTTTCTCCATTAAGTCAGATGTATTTCCGTCTTTTTTGTTAACTTAAAGAGCAATTCGGTTTTTTTCAAGGGTATTTGGTCTTTTTACATAAGAGTGAAAAAGACCGAATTGACCTTTAAGTTAACAGAAAAGACAGATATACCCCTGGCTTAACCGGAAAAATGGATATAGTTGAAGAGCAAGATGAAAATGGCAAGATTTTAAACCATTTGGATCCAGATGCTGAAAAACAAAACTTTGGACGAAGATCACAAAACTGGCCAAACCTCAGGGACGAAAATGGCATTTTGCTCAAATAACGATAACGATACAATAATAATAATAATAATAATAACAACAACAACAATAATAAAAGGCTCTTACCTGTAAAGAACAAGAGCTTGTTTCTTCTCATGTTCGTATCTGTACTTGAACTCGGTAATATTCATCTTCCCAACCTGCCGACACAAACTATATTTACTCGCAGCAGATTTCTCGGGAATTCATATGGTATTTAGAAAGTTAACATTTAATAACGTTGATTTTGTCATTAAGAATCTTCACGCGGAAAAAAAAGAAATAAAAAAACTGACCAGTTCAGCAAACTGTTTCAAACTTCCAGGTTCTTCAAGCAGGAAAGTTGCGAGTACAGCCTCCCGTTGTCTACCGACATCTGCAAGTTCAGTAACCAATCTTAATTGATCGAAATTCATGTTGGCCCCACTAGTTATAGCTACAACATTGATATCCTTGAGATTATAGAATTTGCAGTATGCTTCTGCCCCAGCAAGAGCAAGTGCGCCTGCTGGTTCTAGAATGCTCCTTTTTTCCTCAAACATGTCCTACAAAAAAAAACCTTCTATTATTAATAATCATGAAAGAAAAACAAACCAACATGAATCTACTAAACTATAAAGCATGGAGACGTCATGAAGCCTGGTGCGGGGACGTCCCCGGACGTTTCGTTGATTTCGGCAATACGGGGACGACTGAGATACGCTTCTGTGTTTATGGGGACGTTTCCATAATGTGATTAGGGTTATACGCGTATAATAAAACATAATTATGGGCTTTTCAAATTTGGGCCTTTATCAACCACGTATCCTATTATATTCGTTATTATTCAGTATATATTTCTCATACATATCACGTATCCTAATCCCATTATATATTTATCATCGATTCCAACTTGTTCATCACGTATCTTATGACCTATCATCATCTATAATCATCATGTATTATATATTCAGCTTATATAATCAATAATCATCGATTCATCATCTATATTCATCGACTCCTTCACCACATCGATATGTCTTCTCAAGAAAAGCAAGCATCGTCAACTACATCGGTAGAAGAACCTCCATTGTGGGTCTATATGACTAAAATCGAAAAGCAAGATGCAGTCGGAGGAACTTGGAAATTTAAGTGCAACCTTTGCAGTGAAATTAGACAAGGATCATATTCAAGGGTTAGAGCACATTTGCTTGGTATAAAAGGTAATCTTTGTAGTGTTCATCGTTCGATACTTTGATGTTGATAATATATGGATTATTTTGAACATTGTATTGTATGTTGATATTTTTTATGTTGATATAATAATGATTGGATGTTAATTAACAAATCATGTACAACACTGTTATGATCGATGATAAAATTAAAATAAATGTTAAATGAAAGGGTGACGAATTATATGTATTACCTTTTCAATTTTCTATCAACAATTTAAATGAAGAATGTTGTTTCTTGTTTGGTGATTTTTATGTCTGGAGTGCCTCCCTACTGCAACAATAGTCACCTACGTACATTTCCCATCAATTTTTTAATGAAACTTAAAAAGAAAGTACATGTAAATTCTAGTGTTTAGATTGTTCAATATTTTAAGGTATCGAAAATTTTATTGTAACCTAACTTTTTAAATTATATGATTTGATGTTTCATATTAAAACGGCCCATGTTTTTAAATTCAATATGGTTGGATGTTTTTAACTAGGAATTAAGCTGTAATGAAACGGCCCATGTTTTGTATTTATGGATCTGATATAAGCTTGACTTGTTTATATAGGTACTAGGATTAGTATTTGCAAGAAATCAACAGCGGGTGACAAACTTGAGATGAAACGATTGGAAGATGTGTATGAAGAGAAGAAAGCCGAGTCAAAATCGAAAAAAGTCGCGTTGCCATGTGAAGCTGGTGTTGGTTTTAAGAAAAGAAAAGGTCTTTCATCACAACTTGAAAGAGCTTTCAGTTTGTTGCTGCCAACAAAATTGATGGTTATGTACCTCCTGGTTATAATAAGCTGAGAACAACTTTACTGCAAAAAGAAAAACAATATGTTCACAAGCTATTGAAACCACTTAGGTTTTCATGGAAAGAAAAAGGGGTGACTTTTGTGAGTGATGGTTGGAGTGATCCTACAAGAAAGCCTTCAATCAATTTCATGGATACCTCAGGTAGTGGTACTATGTTTCTAAAGGCAGTGAATTATTTTGGGGAAGTAAAAGATAGATGTTTTATTGCTGATTTGATGAAAGAAGTCATCAATGAAGTTGGTCATCAAAATGTGGTGTAAATCATTACTGACAAGGCACCAAATTGTAAGGCGGCTGAAGAGATTATAGAGAGTCAGTTTCCTCACATCTATTGGACACCATGTGTTGTTCATACGCTTAACCTTGCTTTGAAGAACATCTGTTCACCAAGGTATGTGAAAACAAATGAAACACCATATGAAGAGTGCAAGTGTATAAAAGAAGTTTATGTTGATGCACTTGCAATAAAAAATTTCATCATGAACCATAACATGAGACTCCCGATTTTCACCACGTTAACTCCTATTAGACTGCTTTCGGTTGCCCATACTCGATTTGCCTCCATCATTGTGATGCTTAAGAGATTGAAACTTATCAAAATGGATCTTCAAGCTATGGTCATAAGCGAGGAATGGTTTTCTTATAGAGAAGTGTCATGACACTGTGAAAGCAAATGAAGTTAAAGAAAAGATTGTGGATGATGAATGGTGGGAAAAAGTATCTGTATTCTTAGCTTCACTGGGGCCTATATATGAGATGATTAGAGTTTGTGACACCGACAAGCCATGTTTACACTTTTATGAGATGTGGGATTCGATGATTGAGAAAGTGAAGATTGA
The DNA here is from genome assembly GCA_947069175.1 of Scalesia atractyloides. Taxonomy (NCBI): domain Eukaryota; kingdom Viridiplantae; phylum Streptophyta; class Magnoliopsida; order Asterales; family Asteraceae; genus Scalesia; species Scalesia atractyloides. The sequence continues at coordinate 81,119,242 of CAMTDV010000001.1, read as the reverse complement.
GATCTACAAGAAAGAAAAACGTCAAGCACATGAATTAAGTGTCTTTTATGATGTTATGCGTGGTATTTTACTGGCTTGATGGACGAAGAATAACACCCCCTACACTGTTTAGCTCATTCTTTACATCCAAGGTATATGCTTTTAAACTATATGCTTTTAAACTATATGCTTGATTTCTATTAGGTACTTATATTTTGTCTTTCAAATGTTGTAGATATTATAGTGATGCATGGTTACGTGAGGATTCTGAAAGACTTGCTCCACATAGAGATTGGAGAAATTTCACAAGAAAGACTGAAATGTTTTCGAAGGTTGTTTCCTAATGGTGATGAGCATACGAGAGTCCTTGATGAGTATGCAATGTTTTCCATGAAGAGTGGTCCTTTTGAGGATTTAACAAGCATTATACAGATGGCCACTATAGAACCCAAGAATTGGTGGGTTAACTTTGGTGCTCAAACTCCTATTCTCCAAACTTTGGCTTTTAAATTACTTGGTCAACCTAGTTTTTCTTGTGCTGAGCGTAATTGGAGTACTTATGCATTTATTCATTCGCTAAGGAGGAACAAGTTGACTACAAGTCGTGCTGAGGACTTGGTTTACATCCATAACAATCTACGACTTTTGTCAAGGAATCCGAATGATGATGTAAAAATGTGGGATGTGGGTGGAGATGCTTTTGATTCAATGGAAGATGTTGGGTTTTTGGAGGTTGCCGATCTTTCGCTAGATGAACCGGAATTAGAAAACGATTTCATTATCAATAATTAATTACCTACGGTTGTGTAGTGTTTTCGAAGTTCAATATATTTTTGGACTTTGTTTAATATATTTTTATTTTTTGGACTTTGTTTAATATATTTTTATTTTTTAATATTTTTTTTGCCGTACCCGTATCTTGTATTTTTGAGTTTTGTCGTTCCCCGTACCCGTATCATCCCCGTACCCCGGTCCCGTACCCATATCCGTGCAACGTAGCTACTAAGATTTCAAATTTTGTTATAATACAGATAAATTATTCATTTCAAGTTTATTATTCCTAGCAGATTTAAAATTACAAACTTCCCTTATCTGCTTATAAGGATAAGCTAACTAAATAAGCAAATCCCATACGCCCCCATACGATGATGATGATAATAAAAAAGAGTATAATGACATTTTCCTCCCTGAGGTTTGGCCAGTTTTGCGACATTCCTCCAAATATTTGTTTTTTCCGCATCTGGATCCAAAAGATTTGAAATCTTTCATCCATTTTTCTCTACTAAGTCAGGGGTATTTTCGTCTTTTTTGTTAACTTAAAGAGCATTTCAGTCTTTTTCACTTTATGTACATTGTACAAGCATTTAGCATAATATACAAGTATTCAAAATACTGAATTGCCCTTTAAGTTAACAAAAGAGGCGGAAATACCATAACTTAACGGAGAACAATGGATGGAGTTAACGAGTCGGATGAAAATGGTAAGATTTCAAACCTTTTGGATCCAAATGTGGAAAAACAAACCTTTGGAAGAAAGTCGCAAAATTGGCCAAACCTCAGGGACGAAAATGGCATTTTACTCTAAAAAAATAACTAACGAAGATTGAAAAATGAGTGAATATCAAAATGGCAAGCGAAAGACTCACTTTTATGGATGCACATATAGCATCACGACTGACAAGAACCACACCGTCAATCAATTCCCTGCATAAACGGAAAGTTTCCAAACCAACCTCCTTAACAGCAACACCGTCTGCAAAGCCTCCGACTTGATCAAGCACTACTCGTTGCCCATGATGTAATGACAATGCCATTGCATTTGCATCAGTAGGCTCTACTCCAATAATCCGTACCTGCACAGGTCGCACATATGTCATAATTAAATTTAAGGTCAAGAATAAAAGGTATTTTTATTCATGACAATTAATTACCGACGATTATGTTTAGGGTTGCAAATGAACCAAACATTCAGTGAACAGTTTGTGAACCATTCGGCGGGAAGTTCGTTTGTGTTCGTTCGTTTTAATAAACGAACACGAACAAGAAATTTCGTCAATTTAGTTAAATGAACGAACATGAACAGAGGCCACGTTCGTTTATTTATGTTCATGAACGTTCGGCAACATGTTCGTTTGTGTTCAATAGTTCATTAATGTTCTAGTTTTTTATTTGATTTAAATACTTCAATATTCCGAAAAATAAAATTTATAATAAGTGTCAGCGTATTATATATTCTGTTCATTTTATGTTCGTTTGTTTCTAGTTTTGTTCATGAACATTAGTCTGTGCTCATTTGTGTTCATCAACGTTCTTTTTCGTTCGTTTCCTAAAATTAACAAACATAAACGAGCACAAACATAAAAAAAACTCGTTCGTTAAGTGTTCATGAACAGTACGTGAACACATATATTTCTTAACAAATGAGCACGAATATAAAATCGCGTCCGGTAAGTGTTCATGAACAGTTCATAAACACATATATTTCTTAACAAACGAGCACAAACATAAAATCTCGTTCGTTAAGTGTTCATCAACAGTTCGTGAGCACATATATTTCTTAACAAACGAGCTCCAACATAAAATCTCGTTCGGTGAGTCTTCATGAACAGTTCGTGAACAAGGTTCGTGTTCGTTCAGTTCGTTTGCAGCCCTAATTATGTTTAACGCGCTAATTTTTTAGTAAAGAGAAAAGAATCTTTTGATTGAATAGAGTACAGCGTACTTTACAGCAAAAGACACTTACCTCTGGTGATACCCTCTTCACATAGGCAGCAAGACCAGCTATCAAACCACCACCCCCAACAGGCACAAATATAGCGTGAATTGGACCTTGCATTTGGCGCACAATCTCCATTCCAACGGTCCCTGACCCGTTATGATATCCGGGTGATCAAAAGGAGGGATGAACGTTCGATTCTCACTTTCACCTCTTCTTTTAGCATACGCCTGTGCTTCATCATAGGAATCGCCTTCAAGAACAACTGTTGCACCTAATCTCTTAACCGACTCCCGCTACATGCATTATTTAAAGTAACCATAAGGTCAAGTAATGAACAAAAAAGTATATGAAGGCTGTATAAGTTACGTGTGTGTATGATTTATCAAGCTAACCTTGATCCGGGGTGTGGTAACTGGCATGACAATGACGGCATCACAACCCAGTGTCTTGGCTGATAATGCAACTCCTTGAGCATGATTGCCGGCTGACGAGCATATGACACCTTTTGCCAGCTGTTCTTTTGGGAGCTTTGCCATCATGTTATATGCTCCGCGAAGCTTGAATGAGAAGACCTGCATACTCAATTATCATATATATTGTATGTTAATAACGGTACTTTTACACAATTTACATAAACATTAACAGGAAAACAATGGTCCTCAACTTTTTATAGCGATGAACTTTTTGAATAATAGCAATCAACTTTTTTATAATACACAAACAGGCTAATTTTCTAATATAAAATGACAGCTACCATTTAAAAATTACAACTCTATTAACAGGAAAAAGTATCATAGATAGGAGCCAGTTATGCCTTCAATCCATCCCCACCACCACACGATAGTGACATCAAAACCCTAATTCACATTATATAAACACCCCATGAAGATAGTACAGCATGACAAAAAATTTGTTCTCCAGCTCCAACAAAAAAGATGCCATTGTCAAAACCGTTATGCCTTCAATCCGGCCCCACCACCACACGATAGTAACATCAAATGTCTAATTCACCCATAGTTGTCAATAGCAAGCTATCGCTATAGCACACTTACGTGACATATAGGTCTAGTGTCGCTATTAGGGTTGTAGCGATGGATAGCGAGAGTACCGAAACTTTATTTTTTTAATATAAATAGCAATTAAAGATAGATATAAGATAGCTGGTTTTAGGTTTTTGTTAAATATACATGCAAAAATAGCATACATACCAAGGTATTTTGATATAATATACATATAAATTTAGAAAAAAATTCTTGTGTATCGCTACCCGCTAATTATCGTTATTCACTCTGTAGCATATGGGTACCTTATCGCTATTTGTCTTCGTCATTAACGACTATGAATTCACCTGATATAAACACCCTATAATGACGTAACACAATTAATTCACTCACTAATACTCCCACTCATACCTATATTTTCTTTCAAAAGTTTATACTTATTCAGTTATTCTCACGCGATAAGGTGCTCTCAGCTAACAACTTGATGTATTAAGTATAACATCAAGTATCAAAATCAGAGTCCAGTTTCTGTTTAAAAACAGTGTACAATTACAACCTAACATCAAAACCACCAAACTTCAACAACACACTTAACCTAAACACACATACACAATCATCACAACAAATTCAAATCAAAACAAAACAAACACAAATCCAAAACTATACTTACAGGCTGCAGATCTTCTCTCTTAAGCCACACATTCACTCCCAACCGTTCCGAAAGCTTCGGCGCAATCGACAACGGTGATTCAATCGCCACATCATAAACTCGATTCGACGACAATATATTCGTCAAATACTCCATCTCACTCATCGCACCGTTACCTTCCTCCACCTTATGGTCCGGCACAGCTCCTAACTCATCTGATTCGTACTGCAACGAAGACGGACTCACTCGCAGCACCGCCGGTGGTTGTTCACGCGTCTGCAACACCGCCGTCATCGATTTAGCCTCCGCCGTGGATAATACATCGATCTCTGGTTTCGATTTGGACATTGTGGCGGAGATTGACGGTTTTCGGTTTCTCGTTGTGGAGATGTTGTGTAATATGACGCCATTGTTAGGGAGTTTTAGTTGCGGAGTGAGGTACAGGCCTTGCATTAGAGAGTTTGTGGTGGTTACCGGCGGCGGAATGTGACGGTTATGGCGGTGTTGGTGGTGGTGGCGGGAATGAGATTAGGGTTTTGGGAGGTTTGTTAGGGTGACAGGGAGGTGATGGTCTGGAATAAATTGAATATATCCACGTCAGATAGTGACTTAAGTTGTCACGATGTTTGGTGAAAGGGGACGGGGGGTCTTTTGGTCGATTAAAATATTATTTTTATTGTCATTTTGTATCTTATAAAAACGGGGTGTTATCGATTTGACAACAAGCATGTGAGATGTTTGTTACATGATTTTGTTTGTGATTTGTAGGGACGGCATACCGAACCACCAGCCACAGCCTTTGTTTATGATATTATAATTTTTTACATCTAATTAATTTGAATATAGTATTATTATAGGGTTTTTAACATAATACGTGATTAGGTAATTAAGTATGATTACATGATTATGTAATATGTCTTATTTTTGGAAGAGCTATAATGTTATGTGATTACATAAATTTTTTTTAGTTTTTACTTAATTACGTATCATGAAGTAATTACGAAATCACGTATCATTACGTGATTGTGCGTACACATGGTATGTGATTACATGTGGACGACTATTCCCCTGACCTAAAGTGCATGTGTCTAGGGGTGCGCACGGTTCGGTTCGCTTCAGTTATTAGCCTTAGCTAAAACCGTAACCGAAGTTATCGGTTAATCAGGTCGATTGATTTGGTTAATTTATCAGTTTTAGGTTCAGATCGGTTAATAACCAAACCAAACTTGGGCTAAAATATTTACTTAGATAACATAGGGTGGAGGTATAAATACACGCAATAGAGATATAAATACATGAAATGGTAATGTAAATACATAAAAATTGATGTATAAATACAATAATTGGATGAATAAATATATGAAATGGATGTGTAAAAAACAAAATACATGAATGAAGGTACAAAAGGTATATATATAGGGGTTAGTTAACGTACAATTGACTTTAACGTACGATGCATACACGATGAACAAATAACATGCGGATTTTAACTCACAAACCCGGAAGATTCACCATGTGGACTTCATAAAACTGGGACGATTCCAACATGCGGAGTACAGACTTGTGACAACCGTGGTGAAACCAGGTAAACCCTAATTGTACATACGATTTACACGATTCATGAAAAGACACTGATCATGATGTCTCAGGGTGAGTCCTAGGGTACATTATGAGTAACATACGAACAATAACAGCTAACAGTGCGATATTGATGTCTTAGGGTACTGAAGACAAGTTAAATGGGAGATTTCCGTTTAATAGTTATAATAACGATTTAGACACGAACAAAAGTGTCGTAGACGATTCTAAGGGTACGGAATTACTTAGACATAATACTTAGACAATAACATAAGGTTTTATGGTCTGACAGTGTAACACCCTGTAATATCGTGTCCAATAGTATAGTGACACGTGTTGTATTTTAAATATATTCTATTAGACCAATAAGGACTAAAGGCGTCCACATGCTCAAACTTAGCCTCTAAGTGACGGTCCGATGTCAACATGCATAAATAATAGCCTCTGAGTGACTGATATGTCAACATGCTTGAAATTTGGCCTCTGAGTGACTGATATGTCAACATGCCCAGCCTCTGAATGACATCGGAGTCAACATGCTTATAATAAGTCTCTGAGTGATCCTTTGCGAAGTCCTAACTCTCATACGTGTCAATTGTTGGACTAGAGGGTTCAATTTTGTAAATATGTGAAAGTTTGATAATGGAGGGATTAAAAGTGTCAACGTGTTAATTTATACCTCTAAGTGACCTTTTAACGAACCGAGAGTTCGACAATGTCCAGGCATAATCCCGGGGACGCCAAGTATCGGCTACGGAGGGCTAAAAGTGCCAAAAAGGTGTTTTAAAAGGTTTTTAGAAGCTTTATAAAGTAAAGGGGTTAAAGCGTCAATTTTTGAAACTGGCCAAGGGCGGTCGCGGGTCGCGAGAGACCTGGCCTGGGTCTCTCGCGGGGCGCGAGAGAGGCTTTGCTGCAGAAAGTTTTCTTGGCTTCCGAACAAAAATGCCAAAAACCATTAAATCGAAACCATGGCTTCCCAAACTGTTATGCCACATTTTGGGACACTTGTAAGCTTCCTCTTACACCCCTAAACACCTGGCTTCACCTCCTTTGAGTTCTCCAACTATAAATAGGTGCTTAAGTTCACCATTTCAACTTGCACCTTTCTCATTCATTCACTCTTCTCCCTCCTCTGGAAGTTCCTAGCTAAAGGGGGCATCTAACATAGTTCTTTTGCACCCTCGAAATCACTGGTAAGTGTTCCTTCCTTGTGCATTTTTGTTTATAGGATTTTTTGTAACGCCCCAAAACCCGAATGTTTAACTCATTAGTATGGTTTCATAAGATATGGAATAAAAGGTGATAACTAAGCTATTTAACTTAGTTAGAACTATAAGTCTTATGGTAAAATACAAGGATTTGTGGTAAATGTAATAAATGGCAAACAAGAGGGACCAAAAGTGAACATGTGGAAAGTAAATATTAAAATAAAATGTGCAGGTGTGTGTGTGGGGTATGTATCGTGATTGAGAAGGAGGCAGGGGAAAACACACACACACTTCATAATTCTACAAATCTACAAGCAATTGGAAGGAGGATTTGATGCATGAGTGCAAATTCTCCATCCTTTAAGTGTTCTTAACACAAGGTGAGTTGAAATTTCTGATTTGATGACTACCCATGAAGTGAGTTAGGATGAATCCATGAATTTGGTTGAATTTAGAATGAATACTTGTTAATACTATCAAGTAGAAGTTGAATCATGGTTGAATTTTAGTTATGGGATGATTTAGATTGAAACCCGATTGCATGAGTGTGAAAATGATGAATATGTGGATGTAATATTGTGATTTTGTGATGCATAAGGTGTTATATGATAAATTATGATAGAAAAACTTGATGTAGAATTGATAATTATGTGATTTTGCTTGAATGTAATGGTTCATGAGATGAATCGGGAAGAACGTGCTTAAAATACTTGTACATTATGCTTAGAAGGTAGTACGTACACCAAATGTTTGATGAAATGTCTAAATGACATGCAAGTAATGGTTGAACATGTATAGAAAGTGATAATGATATACTTGTTAGTAAAACAAGTTTAGGAATGCGTTTGATAAGTATATGTGAACCGTAGTTGATGATGTGATTCGGTAAAAGATGTGCTTAAGGAACTAGTACCCTATGTTTGAATGGTGATGTACACCATAAGTTGGATTTGTGACTTGACGATAATTAGAAACGGATGTGTATGAAATGTACTTAGTGTCATCAATATAGTCTAATATGATTACACAAATATATGAGGTTATGTCGAAAGTTCATATGATAAACGTTGACTTCTGAAAGTCAACTGCACATAAGAATGCATGCTAGACTTCTTGTTACAATGGTAAGACTATAAAAAGTTATATGGTACGTGTTACATCAATATGTGTTATATGGGCGATATGATGAATTATATAAGTTTGAAAGGATGTGATTTGGGGTATATGCCTTTATGCTTGTTAGAATTGACTAATGAAAGTCAAATGCGAGATATGCATTTGGTATAATCGTTAATATGTACAATCGTGTATGCTAACAAGAATGTGATTGCGATGACATGAAAGTGTAGGAATCATGTCATAATGGATGAAAACATGGAAGGCTAACGGGCCGGAAAGAGGCAAGGTAACGGATGCAAATGCGGACGCTAAGGTAAGTGAATTCTTGAACTCACTTCGTATTTAAGTATATGAAGATGTTATTGTATTCGAATAATCGAAACTAAAGTAGAACGTATAAATAAATAAGAAATGTTATAATAAGACTTCTTGAAAGGGATTGGTATGTCATTAAACCGTGAAACCTCAATATAGGGGTAAACGGGTCGTGAATTTCGTAGAAAGGTTATTAGACGAAAAGAGTGGGAATTTAATATAGTAATCGGAAGGTTTTGCAAAGAGATAAAATATGTTAAGTTATTGGAAATGGTGTGTTCGGAAGACCCGGGGTTGGCCTAGATGAGCAGGAAAATCGAACTGGGTCAAAAACAAGCTGCAGATTAGCAGCAACAGCAGGTGACCGTAAGCTACGGTACCTGACCGTAGCTTACGGTAGGGAATATCTGTTTGGCAGAAAGTCATTATCGTAAGCTACGGTACCTGACCGTAGCTTACGGCAGGGAGTTCCTGTTTTGTAGAAAGTCCTCACCGTAAGCTACGGTGAGTGGACCGTAGCTTACAGCGAGAATGGGCACTAAATGCCAAATTTTGATTGTTATGTATGTATGATGTGTCTCGACTTTCGTATCTTTTAAGGCTTACGCAAAGGCTTCGGTAAACTTCTGAAAGATAGTATAATCTATGAAAAGTTCATAAAAGTTTTAATTATGTGATACGAATACAAATAATGACTTTCGGGCTCGTAAAGGATAAATAGAAATATATACATGTTTGAGATTCGGATCTCGTGGGAATGAATGTGTTAGAATGTATTGCACGAATGGGGAGATGAAGCTTGTTTTTAAGTATGTTTATAAGTAAATTATTAGGCATAATTAAAGTTCGACGATTGAACATGGATAAGTGAATATGACTCGAACGCGTATATAAATGTATATAGATGTAGAATGAAAGAGATAGATGTCGATGTCAAGGTGATATGTATGTACGAAACCTGTATGTAAGTATGTGAATATATGAAAATGGTTATACGTGATGTAGCCCAATGAATGTCGTCTGATGTTATGTGCTTATATGAAGAGGCTAACTTTTGCTGTTGAGGATAAATTTAGGAATGCAGGTAAGTAAGGGTTGGGTTCTCGAAGGTTTGAGGCTCGGCATAAGGAAAAAGTTCGAAGAACATCCCATTGGAGTTCTATATAATGTTTGATGGATATGTAGATGATTCATGTTCATGTTTTTAATTAAAACATATGATGTCACCAATTACTAACACGTTGGTTATATTTATATGGTGACCGCAGATTAGTCAGATCATCATGGAGACACGTGAACGAAGATCGAGTCAAAGAGCAAGGATTGTACGGGAAGAGCGGTTTCATAGCTTGCATTATGTATTACATTTGGCAAGTCAAGCAAAATGAACATAGTAAACCTCTTTAAGAAAGTGTCCAAAAATTTATAAATGAACCCGTAAGTATGTTATATAGTCAACAAAGAAATAATTTTTAAGTCGGTACTTCCGCTGCGTCTCGTATGGTTAAAACGTAAATAGGGTGTTACACTTTTATAGCCAAAAGTCAAGCGTTTTACGGAAAACGCTTTGACTTTCGGTTAAGACCATTGTGGTCCAGCCATTGTTCGAAATGAACATGGCTAAGTGGTCGTTATAAGGTTGGTGTTAGTCCCTATAAAGGGCACCTCCTGAAGATCACGTTTGCTAGACCAATTGACGGGTCAAAGTTATGATATTAAAAAGTCAAACAAGCCATTTTCCAAAAAAAAAATCATAAATTGATTTTATATATGTTATGAAACCTGTTTTGACACTTAAATAAGTTGGTAGTAATTATTAGAACATGTAAGAACATGTTCGGCTCGTCAATTTCAGTTCTAGGGTCGGTTCGCAACAGAAAGTCGCGAAGTTTGACTTCTGCTTTGACTTTCGATTCTGACCCGATTTAGATTAGTTGCCTACTGATCTAAAGTTGCATTATGATCATAATATAATATAATGTAGCATAACCCACTGAGGTTATATTACATGATCATAATCAGAATCCAAGTTTATGCGCAAGTTCCGTAATTATGCCATCTTTGACTAAAATGCCATTTTTGCATAAAACAAGGTTTTAAATGGTAATGAACTTGAAAATGAGTTTTCCACTGATAAAATATTATAAGTAGGATTATTTGGGATGTTAAACCAAGTTATAAACTAAGTTTTCAAATAGGTTCTTAAACTATGTCGATAAATGACGATTTTAGCCCTTGTGGCTTATAAAATGGTTTTAATCAAATCTTTTCAAGAAAATATTTTACCTACTGATATGTTATATTAAATAACATATCTAGGACATTTTAATCTGTCCTTAACATTAGTTTTCGTAAACATCGCATAAAGACGTTATTTTACGACATAAGCGCCATTTCGGCGCATAGTATGGTTTTAAATCATATTATTGACCAAGATTTGATACCTACTGATTTTAAAGTTTATATTAAACATATTTACAGTAGGTACATATTATAAACTCAGAATCCCAAACAATTTATAAACTATGTGTAAAATGACCAAAATGTCCATTCGTGCATAGTTTGGTCATAAAAGATAAAGTACACGTATGAATGATATCCTACTGATATTTTATCATAAATAAAATATTTTTCCAGAATACTCACGATTAAAAACTTAAATATATTCAAGTTCCTTTTATACGGTATAAAATTACCGAAAAGCCCTTATGAGGCATAGTTTCGTTTTAAAACCTTAACGGTCATATAAGTTGATATCCTACTGGTATTTTAACTTATTTAAAATACAACGGCATATAGAACTTGTTCATGACTTTTCCGGTTACCCATTATCGCTTATAAGCATACGGTTGATTATACGTAACTAGTTTACGGAATTCAACCAAAACCGGTTTAACCTTATCATTTTAATCTCAAAATCCATAATATTAATAGTTTACCCATATTATACAAGTCAAGGTACTTGTTGGGATTAAACTACATTCTATCCAATCATCGTTTAATCTAGCGTCATACGTTTTGATCAAGCACGTTAGTCGGTCTAAGTCTATGACTTAAATAAGACCGTTAGTATTTAATTGGTTAGTTTATGCCATAATCCAGACTAGTGATTTGCCGGTAAATGCTATCTGTACTTAGTACTTTTATGTACGGCTGAGTTATTAAAAAAATTAAAGAAGACTAGCTCAGGTAAATACTCTCGACTTATTTCCCTTATACGGGCTTGGGTTACGGTAAGTTATTACCGCTTGGTCGGAAATGGGATCAATCGAATGTCGGATTGTGGCTAGTAAATCCGTATATTCTGTTTTAATCAGTTTTGTTTGATAACTTAAACATCGGGGGTTAACTACCGTGTCCTGGATATCCTCGGCTCATTATAATAGAAATGGCCACGATCTTAGCGCGGGTGTAGGCATACACCCGATAGACGCTCAATTATGCACTCCCACAAGGTTGGGAGGAATTGACTCCTTCGTGAGTCTAAAGTGGTGTGTACGTTAATCATGTCTCGGTCTCCGTACCGGGCCCTGTATGTATGGACAAACATGTAATCTGTTAAGAAGGTTGGACGGTCAACTTTCCCAAGTTATAAAAAGATTTTGTGCTGATACGCACTTAAAACATTTTTGAAATGTTTTCAAAATGAGTCAGTTGGGTGTATTTACCAGCGAAAGCTGACGTATTTTCAAAAGACTAAACTGCAGGTACAATATGAAAATAGGCTGGAAGTGCTCGGTAGTGATAGACTATGGTGAAAATAGGTTTGTAATAGTAATTTTACTCCAAGACTTCTGTTGTGCCGTGTTTAATTGACTATGGTGATTATCAAGTCAAGTCACGATCCTCCCCACCCGGGCCCACCGGTGTATGGATTTGGGTTGGAAATCCGGGGTGTGACAGGTTGGTATCAGAGCCAACGTTTGAGAGAATTAAACACTATCCTTCTTGTGTTTAATCTCAAACTTACTCGAGCACATTCCTTAGACTTCCGAGTCTAGGCATTGACCTAGGATTACTCATTTCATTATTAAGTTATTAGTATTGTTTTGAATTGATTTTTGACAGGAATATGCCACCACGTGTACGAGGACAAAGTGGGAGAGGAAAAGGTCCAATGAGAGGAGGACCATCGGGGCACATTCCCCATCAACCTCACAACTCAGATGCTTATCAAGAATCAGGAGATTCATCTCCTTGGCAACCAGCAAGAGGCTATGTCTCTCATAGACACTCGCCCCCCACATTCCCAAAATTCTTACCACTCTCACCACTCCTACCACTCTCACCACTCCTACCATTCTCACCATTCTCACCATTCCCATTCACACTCTTACCATGAAGAATTTAGCCCTAACCATTACTTCAAAACACCTCCAGCCGATCAAAATCAGTTGGACCAGCCAAACCCTATGGATGAGGACTCCGACCCGGAGATGCCGCCGTCAGGATCGAATACGCATCCCATAGAAATTTCAAGCGATTCGAACTCCTATGCTGGATCGCCCTACCAAGGTCCTAATGAGTGGGACCAATATTGGAATCAATTCACCTTCGTCCACACTCCTTCTCATCACTCTCAACCACCCCCGATACAAGAAGATGTCCACATGGAACCGGTGAACCAACCTCAACCACCACCTGAACCACCAAGGAGGAAGCGTGGAGCACGCATGTTGGTATGTGCGGGCCAACGGTTGGGTTCGCTACCACCTTTGCCAAATTCCTACCCCACAATTCAAGAGGACCCACAAATGGGTGGACCCTCTAACACCTTACCAATGGTGGAACCAACACCAACACCTATGGTTCAACCACCACCATCGGGTTATACTAACCCAATCCCCACATATCCAGACACGTCTGGATATGATCCTTTTAACCCGTCTAGACCGGTAGACTATCAAGCATGGTCGCAAGACCCCTACATGCAGGCGATTATGCACAACGCACTTTACCTGTCTCCTTTCCCACCTACTTATCCACCGACTGGATATCCGACTTATGGGTACCAGTATCCGGTTATGCCACAACCACGACCACAACCTCCACCACCACTTAAGGCCATTAACAAGGCCTTAGAAAGAATGAAAGAAATGCAGCAGCAAGCGGAGAAAACGGAGAAGAAAACGAACAAATTCTTCAAGAAACTCTCCAAGTTAGTCAAGGGAAAGAATGACGAGTGAAGTCTCTTCTAATTATATGTAGTCCCTACGAGGACATTGTATTTCTTTAGTCCCTGCGTGGACATTTTTATTTCTTTAAGTCCTTACATGGACAGTTTATTTCGTTTTCTAGTATTGTAATTTCTAATCTAGAATTTAATGAAGTATTTTGGAATTATATATATGTATTCATCCTCTTCAAAACGAACGTCTTGATTTTACTCGAAATTTATGCTCTACTATATAATTCCAAAAGACCTTAATAGATTAATTATGCCAAGTGGCGTGGACCACAAATTTGGCCAAGAAATGATAGTTAAGTATGAAGGGGTCTTCTATCAGGATGGTTAAGGGAAGTTGTCCTTCTATCCAGAGGTGAGGACTAGGTCCAAACCTCCAAGGTCGTTAAGGTCGAAGGTGACCAGGACCATTAATCAATCATTAAGGTACTCTTATGTTAATACTAAAAATGTTCATACTCATGGTAGTGTGACTTGAGGAACCACACTAGCCATCAAAGTGACAAGCTGATATGCCATATACATCTGTTATGATGTAGGCCAAGGTGCCCAATTTATGTTCAAAGTGACAGGCTGATATGCCATATACATCTGTTATGATGTAGGCCAAGGTGCCCAATTTATGTCCAATGGGACAGGCTGATATGTTATATACATCTGTTATGATGTAGGCCAATGTGCCCAATTTATGTTCAATGGGACATGCTGATGCCATATACATATGTTATGATGTAGGCCAAGGTGCCCAATTTATGTTCAATAGGACAGGCTGATATGCCATATACATCTGTTATGATGTAGGCCAAGGTGCCCAATTTATGTCCAATGGGACAGGCTGATATGCCATATATATATATATATATATATATATATATATATATATATATATATATTATGTCCAATGTGACCGGCCAATGTAACCAATTATTATGTCCATTAGGGACAAGCCTATGAGCTATATAATTGTCAATTATGACAATGACAGTTGTGACATTTCGATCGACTGTTCAAATGATATATGGACTACGTCCAAATTGTAATTTGCCTTTAATGGTCCTATTACCTCCAAATATAGATATGTTAAGCCTAAGAGTTGTGATGTTATTCACACTAGTATAGGCAATGGATTGTTATATCCAATATTGAAAGCCGATATGGTTGATACCCCATGGCTAAATGAAGTTTTATTGGTATATAGAACCCAAGACTTAAAGATGGCTAACTCAAATGAAGCACAAAGTAGCCACCGGAATGTTAATTCTAATAAAGCCGAAAACAAAGATATTGATGATGATAATTTTCAAGTTCGCATTGATGCGGCTGTCGAAAAGGCCATAGAAAGGCTAAGAGAGTCGAGTGCCACTCGCTCTAGACCCTTATCTATTCCACCATCTTCAGCTTATAAGGAGAGCTCCGTTCACTCTTCAAATGCGAAGAGTGAACCAAAGAAAATAGATTTTGCTAAAAAGTCTCGTTCTGTTAAAGACGGATGTACCTATAAGTACTTTGTCTCCTGTAAACCCCGAGACTTTAACGGGGAGAAAGGAGCTGTAAAAGCCCTAAAGTGGCTAGACGAGATGGAAACGATTGTAGACATCAGCAACTGTGCTGATGAGGATGTGGTCAAGTACGTATCACAATCCTTCAAGGGCGATGCCCTAATATGGTGGAAAGCCATGATCCAGTCTACAGGTAAGGTACACCTATATAATTTGGAATGGTCCAAATTTGTGACCTTGTTAAGGAAACTTACTGCCCACCCCATGAGGTGGAGAAATTAGAGACAGACTTTTTGTCTCTTTCTATGAAAAACCTAGATTGTCGGAAGTACGTTTCTGACTTTAACTCACTATCTAGGTTAGTTTCCTATTTCATCACCCCCGAATCCAAACGCACTGCGCGTTTTATAAATGGGTTGGCGCCCGAGATAAAGGGCATGGTAAAGGCTGCACAGCCTAATACCTAATGGTCCGCTGTAGACCTATCTCTTTCCCTCACCCTTGATTTGGTAAGACAAAGGTCGGTTAGGACGGGACCTGACGGAAAGAGGAAACGAGAGGATAATAACTCCTAAATATTTAAAAAGAAAGGAAATTTCGGGTTCAAGAAGAACCAGCACGCGTCTAATGACAAACCTCTGTGCAAGAACTGTAAATATAGGCATTGGGGACAGTGTAGTATAAATCTGCAAACCAAATCCTGTGGTATCTGCACGAGAAAAAGGCATAAGACCTTAGATTGCAAGGATCTTAAGGATGCAGTTTGCTACAACTGTAATGAAAAAGGGCATATAACGTACAATTGCCCCAAGAAACCCAAAAGTAATGATGCAAAGCCTGAAGAGGTCAAGAAGGGGAATGCCCGTGCCTTTCAAAGGAATGCAGGGAGGCCGTTAATGACAACACGTCATAACAAGTACATTTCTCATTAACAATATTTACGCTAGAGTTCTTTTCGATTCGGGTGCGGATAAATCATTTGTTGACATAAGTTTAGTAAACTATTAAACCTGCCCATAAGAACTCTAGATAAAACTTATGAGATAGAATTTGCTGATTGAACGATAGAAACAACATCTTCCATTCTTGATGGATGCTCTATATCCATTAAGAATCATTCCATCCCTATCTCTCTTCTGCCAATGAAATTATCGAGATTCGATGTTGTCTTAGGCATGGATTGGTTATCTCATAACCAAGCCCGCATTACCAGCGATAAAAAGCTCATCGAGATTAAGACCCCATCTGGTGAAATGATCACCATCCCCGGAGACTCACACTATGGATTGCCAGACAAGGTGTCATTATTTAAGGCATCCAAGTGTTTAAGGAAAGGATGTGTCATCTACATGGCACAAGTTACCATAAATGAGCCTAAGCCGAACATGGAGGACCTACCAGTCATCTCAGAATATCCGGATGCATTCCTAGAAGAATTACCAGGCCTACCTCCAGACAGACAAGTGGAGTTCAAGATTGATATCCTGCCAGGGTCAACACCCGTAGCTAGAGCTCCATATAAGCTAGCACCAACGGAGATGAAGGAATTGAGGACGCAGCTAGACGAACTCTTGGAGAAAGGCTTTATACAACCTAGTTCCTCACCTTGGGGAGCTCCTATCCTTTTCGTTAAAAAGAAAAACGGTTCAATGCGGATGTGCATTGACTACCGAGAGCTAAACAAGTTAACAATCAAGAATAGACATCCTCTGCCCAGGATCGATGATTTATTCGACCAACTTCAAGGGGCTAGTTACTTCTCCAAGATTGATATGAGATCTGGATATCACCATCTGAAGGTTAGAAGTGAAGATGTTCCTAAAACTGCCTTCAGGACCCGATATGGTCACTTTGAATTCTTAGTGATGCCTTTTGGGCTCACAAATGCACCTACAGCATTCATGGATCTCATGAATAGAGTTTGCAAGCCATATGTGGATAAGTTTGTCATTGTCTTTAAGACGACATACTTATCTACTCTGTTAATCAAGTCGATCACGAGAAACATCTTCGGTGCATCTTAGAACTGCTAAGGCAAGAGAAGCTTTATGCTAAATTCTCTAAGTGTGAATTTTGGCTTAGAGAGGTCCAATTTCTTGGACACGTGGTAAGTGAGCGGGGGTATCCAAGTGGATCCCGCCAAAATTAAGGCCATAATGAATTGGGAAGTACCCAAGACCCCATCGGAGATTCATAGTTTTCTAGGATTGGCCGGATACTACAGGAGATTCATTGAGAACTTTTCAAGAATAGCCACTCCTTTAACTACCTTGACCCGTAAGAATGTTAAGTATAATTGGGGTCCAAAATAACAAGAATCTTTTGAGGTTCTTAAACACAAGTTGAGCAATGCTCATGTGTTATCCCTACCAGAGGGTGTTGAAGATTTTGTAGTCTACTGTGATGCATCGGACACCGGCATGGGCTGTGTGCTAATGCAAAAAGGCAAAGTGATTGCCTATGCATCACGACAGTTAAAGGTGCACAAAAGAACTACACCACCCATGATTTTGAATTGGGTGCCGTTGTATTTGCACTAAAACTGTGGAGACATTACTTGTATGGCACAAAGTGTATTATATACACAGACCATAAAAGTCTCCAGCATCTATTCAATCAGAAAGAATTGAACATGCGACAACGTCGATGGATGGAAACGCTTAATGACTATGATTGCGAGATTCGCTACCATCTAGGCAAGTCAAATGTAGTTGTTGATGCCTTAAGTCGTAAGGAATGAGTTAAACCTATAAGGATTAACGCCAAGAGCATTGAGCTCAGAAATGGCTTAAATGAGAAGCTACTAGATGCGTAGAAGCAAGCTCTATTAGAGGCTAATATCCCTGATGAGGGATTAGGCGGAACTATTGGATCAGTTAGCGCTTGGAATGGATGGAATCCTTAGATTCAATGGAAGAATCTGGGTTCCAATCTTTGGGGGACTTAGAGATCTAATCCTCCAAGAAGCGCACAGTTCAAGATACTCAGTTCACCCGGGAGGTGACAAGATGTATCAAGATCAAAAGAAGAATTATTGGTGGATGGGTAAGAAATCCATAGCCACTTATGTAGCCAAATGTCTGACGTGTTCGCAAGTTAAGGCCGAACATCAGGAATCGTCAGGACTACTACAACAATTAGAAATTCCCACATGAAAATGGGAAATGGTAACTATGGACTTGATTACCAAGTTACCTAAGACCAAAAGTGGAAATGACACTATTTGGGTAATTGTAGATAGGCTGACTAAGTCAGCACATTTCTTGCCAATAAAGGAAACGTACAATTCAGACAGATTAGCTAAGTTATGTGGACAAGATTGTGTCCTTACACGGTGTGCCATTATCTATTGTATCTGACAAAGATACTAGATACACATCTCACTTTTGGAAAAGTTTCCAACAATCTTTAGGCACACGATTAAATTTTAGTACGGCTTACCATCCGCAGACTGATGGTCAAAGTGAGCGTACTATCCAAACACTGGAAGACATGCTTAGGGCATGTGTGATTGATTTAGGTGGAAGTTGGGATGACCACTTACCCCTAATAGAATTCTCCTACAATAACAGTTATCATACTAGCATTAAGGTTGCTCCTTTTGAGGCCTTATATGGGAGAAAGTGTCGAACGCCTGTGTGCTGGGCAGAAGTTGGGGAAGCCCAACTATCAGGACCAGAGATTGTCCTGGAGACCACGGAAAAGATTGTGCAAATCTGTGATCGTCTTAAAGCTGCCAGGGATAGGCAGAAGAGCTATGCTGACAAGAGGCTTAATCCTCTTAAGTTCCAAATAGGGGACAAATTCATGTTAAAAGTGTCACCCTGGAAAGGTGTGATGCGATTTGGGAAGAAGGGCAAGTTAAGCCCAAGATATATTGGACCATTCGAGATAGTCGAATGTGTTGGTAGTGTAGCTTATAAGCTCAGATTGCCAGAGGAGCTTAGTGAAATCCATGACGTGTACCACATCAGTAACCTTAAGAAATGTCTAGCCGATGAGTCGCTAGCAATGTCACATAAAGATGTGCAAATTGACCAAAACCTGAGGTTCGTTGAGAAACCGATTTCGATCGAGGATCGACAGGTTAAGAAGCTCCGAAGGAAAATGATACGTATAGTAAAGGTTAAGTGGGACGCTTTTAGAGGTCCCGAGTATACATGGGAGGTTGAGTCCATTATGCGACAAAAGTACCCCCCCTCTTTTTGAATAAAATCTCGAGGTCGAGATTTCTTTTAAGGGGGTGAGGATGTAACACCCTGTAAAATCGTGTCCAATAGTATAGTGACACGTGTTGTATTTTAAATATAGTCTATTAAAGACCAATAAGGACTAAAGGCGTCAACATGCACAAACTTAGCCTCTGAGTGACGGTCCGATGTCAGCATACATTAATAATAGCCTCTGACTGACTTATATGTCAACAAGCTTAAATCATTAGCCTCTGACTGACTGATCGTCAACATGCTTGAAATTTGGCCTCTGAGTGACTGATATGTCAACATGCCCAGCCTCTGAGTGACATCGGAATCAACATGCTTATAATAAGCCTCTGAGTGATCCTTTGCGAAGTCCTAAATCTCATACGTGCCAATTGTTGGACGAGAGGGTTCAATTTTGTAAATATGTGAAAGTTGGATAATGGAGGGATTAAAAGTGTTAACATGTTAATTTATACCTCTGAGTGACCTTTTAACGAACCGAGAGCTTGACAATGTCCGGGCATAATCCCGGGTACACCAAGTATCAGCTACGGAGGGCTAAAAGTGACAAAAAGGTGTTTTAAAAGGTTTTTAGAAGCTTTATAAAGTTAAGGGGGTTAAGGCGTCAATTTTTGAAAGTGGCCAAGGGCGGTCGCGGGTCGCGAGAGACCTGGCCTGGGTCTCTCGCGGGGCGCGAGAGAGGCTTTGCTGCAGAAAGTTTTCTTGGCTTCCGAACAAAAATGCCAAAAACCATTAAATCGAAACCATGGCTTCCCAAACTGTTATGCCACATTTTGGGACACTTGTAAGCTTCCTCTTACACCCCTAAACACCTGGCTTCACCTCCTTTGAGTTCTCCAACTATAAATAGGTGCTTAAGTTCATCATTTCAACTTGCACCTTTCTCATTCATTCACTCTTCTCCCTCCTCTGGAAGTTCCTAGCTAAAGGGGGCATCTAACATAGTTCTTTTGCACCCTAGGAATCACTGGTAAGTGTTCCTTCCTTGTGCATTTTCGTTTATAAGCTTTTGTAGCCAAAAGTCAAGCGTTTTACGGAAAACGCTTTGACTTTCGGTTAAGACCATTGTGGTCCAGCCATTGTTCAAAATGAACATGGCTAAGTGATCGTTATAAGGTAGGTGTTAGTCCCTATAAAGGGCACCTCCTGAAGATCATGTTTGCTAGACCAATTAACGGGTCAAAGTTATGATATTAAAAAGTCAAACATGCCATTTTTCAGAAAAATCATAAATTGATCTTATATATGTTATGAAACCTGTTTTGACACTTGAACAAGTTGGTAGTAATTATTAGAACATGTAAGAACATGTTCGGCTCGTCAATTTCAGTTCTAGGGTCGGTTCGCAACGGAAAGTCGCGAAGTTTGACTTCTGCTTTGACTTTCGATTCTGACCCGAATTAGATTAGTTGCCTACTGATCTAAAGTTGCATTATGATCATAATATAATATAATGTAGCATAACCCACTGAGGTTATATTACCATAATCAGAATCCAAGTTTATGCGCAAGTTCCGTAATTATGCCATCTTTGACTAAAATGCCATTTTTGCATAAAACAAGGTTTTAAATGGTAATGAACTTGAAAATGAGCTTTCCACTGATGAAATATTATAAGTAGGATTATTTGGGATGTTAAACCAAGTTATAAACTGAGTTTTCAAATAGGTCCTTAAACTATGTCGATAAATGACGATTTTAGCCCTTGTGGCTTATAAAATGGTTTTAATCAAATCTTTTCAAGAACAATATTTTACCTACTGATATGTTATATTAAATAACATATCTAGGACATTTTAATCTGTCCTTAACATCAGTTTTCGTAAACATCGCATAAAGACGTCATTTTACGACATAAGCGCAATTTTGGCGCATAGTATGCTTTTAAACCATATTATTGACCAAGATTTGATACCTACTGATTTTAAAGTTTATTTTAAAAATATTTACAGTAGGTACATGTTACAAACTCAGAATCCCAAATAATATATAAACTATGTGTAAAATGACCAAAATGCCCCTTCGGTGCATAGTTTGATCATAAAAGATAAAGTACACATATGAATGATATCCTACTGATATTATATAATAAATAAACTATTTTCCAGAATACTCACGATTAAAAACTTAAATTATATTCAAGTTCGTTTTATACGGTATAAAATTACCGAAAAGCCCTTATGAGGCATTATTTTGTTTTAAAACCTTAACAGGCATATAAGTTGATATCCTACTGGTATTTTAACTTACTTAAAATACAACGGCATATAGAACTTGTTCATTACTTTTCCGGTTACCCATTATCGCTTATAAGCATACGGTTGATTATACGTAACTAGTTTACGGAATTCAACCGAAACCGGTTTAACCTTATCATTTTAATCTCAAAATCCAGAATGTTAATAGTTTACCCATATTATACAAGTCAAGGTACTTGTTGGGATTAAACTACATTCTATCCAATCATCGTTTAATCTAGCGTCATACGTTTTGATCAAGCACGTTAGTCGGTCTAAGTTATGACTTAAATAAGACCGTTAGTATTTAATTGGTTAGTTTATGCCATAATCCAGACTAGAGATTTGCCGGTAAATGCTATTTGTACTTAGTACTTTTGTATACGGCTGAGTTATTAAAAAAATTAAAGAAGACTAGCTCAGGTAAATACTCTCGACTTATTTCCCTTATACGGGATTGGGTTACGGTAAATTATTACCGCTTGGTCGGAAATGCGATCAATCGAATGTCGGATTGTGGCTAGTAAATCCGTATATTCTGTTTTAGTTAGTTTTGTTTGATAACTTAAAAATCGGGGGTTAACTAACGTGTCCTGGATATCCTCGGCTCATTATAATAGAAATGGTCACGATCTTAGCGGGTGTAAGCATACACCCGATAGACGCTCAATTATGCACTCCCACAAGGTTGGGATGAATTGACTCCTTCGTGAGTCCAAAGTTGGTGTGTACGTTAATCATGTCTCGGTCTCCGTATCGGGCCCTGTATGTATGGAAAAACATGTAATCTGTTAACAAGGTTGGACGGTCAACTTTCCCAAGTTATAAAAAGATTTTGTGCTGATACGCACTTAAAACATTTTTGAAATGTTTTCAAAATGAGTCAGTTGGGTGTATTTACCAGCGAAAGCTGACGTATTTTCAAAAGACTAAACTGTAGGTACAATACGAAAATAGGCTTGAAGTGCTCGGTAGTGATATAGGATCTTGCTGTTGGTGCCTATTTGTGACAACAGCTTAGATTTGGTCTTTGGATATCTTCGGATCTGGAAAACAGTGCAATTCGGATCAGAAAAGCCATTTCGGATTCCATTTCGGATTGAATTTCGGATCAAAAGCTATTTCGTATTGATTTCCAGATCAGAAGTTATTCCGGATTCCATCTCGGATTAAGAACTATTCCGGATTCCAATTCGGATGAGAATAGTCTAATCCGGATTTCCATTTCGGACCCAAACAGTGCATTCCGGATTTCATCTCGGATCACTATTCTGGATCACCATCTCGGATTAGTAATTCAGAGTACTGTTCCGGATTTTCCTTTCGGATTGTCATTCAGAGTTACCATTTTGGATTTTAAACTGTTCTGGGTTACACATAAAAATGTGGAAACTTAACCAGCTGACGTAACTAGAGTTAAACGTATTCGGACATAGAAATTGATCCATAGACAATTTTGACGAACCGACTGGACAGTTAGACTCGGTTGATTTTTAGGACAAAAAAGGCACGAAAATTCCAAAAATCATAACCGAACAATATACATCATTAGAATCGTATCGTCGAGTCGATTCTAACGGTATAATTTGGTAACCACTCATTCCGGACAAGTTTTAACGTTTTTAACGAGCTGGTTCAGTAAAAATGTCGAATATGTCAAATCTAATGAGATGTTAAGGATGGAGCATGAGGCTGGAACCACAAATAAACCTCCAAAGATACTGAAGGTAGAGAACTATCTTACTTGGAAGGTATGCTAACCCAACTCATGATTTTGAGGGCAGACAACGTGTTACTACTTACGTGAATATGTCTGAAGCTGAGAAGAGAATGTATGAGTCTGAAAAGAAGGCCTTAGCTGCTATCAAGATGTCGTTACCTGATGGCATCAAACATACATTCAAGCGTTATACAACATCAAAGGAGATGTGGGATGCCCTAGAAAAGAGGTATGAGGGCAATACAGATGTGAAGAAGAATAAGGTTGATCTGCTGAAGAAACAGTTTTCTATGTTCAAAGGAATGAGAAATGAATCCCTAGAAGATATCATCACGAGATATTATCATCTGATGTTAGAAATCGATAATTATGACATAGAGGGATACAAAGATGTGGAGATAAACGACAAGTTGCTGGATGCTTTACCTGCAAAGTGGGATATTTACACGTTGATGATAAAGGGTGAAGCTGATTATGAAAAGAAAGACCTGGAAGAGGTTGTTGGAAAGTTGAGAGCTTTTGAGCTCAATATGAAGAAGAAGGAAACAGGTTATGATCAGGTTCAAGATCCGGGGATTTATAAAAGTCTTACACCTTCATCTTCCAACAATGCTTCTAGTGACACTGCAACTGCGTTTCTCTCATGTGAGAATGAACAAATAGTGACAAATTATGATGGAGAAGTATGTTTCGTTGCTGCTCCAGGAGGCTCGTCAGGGGCTAAGAGACAACAATCAAGTAACAGTAGTTCTAAGTCTATGCTCTGAGTGTCAAAAGTGCTGAAGAACATCAGGCATTGCTTGCTTCTTTCGTTGCTTCTTACGAGAACTATATTCAGGGAAAATATCTGATCCTGCTACGTTTGATGAAGATTATGATCAGATCGACCCTGATGATTTAGAGGAAATGGATTTGCAATGGCAGATGGCCATGATTTTTAGAAGGGTGAAGAGGTTCATGAACAGAACGGGCAAGAAGTTCGTTGGCAAGAGTGTGGGCTATGATAAGTCGAAAGTGAAGTGTTACAATTGTCACAACTACGGACATTTCGCTAGAGAGTGTCAAAGAGCAAAGTCTGAATCGGGTTCTAGTTTATCCTTTCAAGATTCTCCTGGTCATGGTTCAAGCAATAGTAATGCATCAAACAACACTGGATCAAAGGCCCTGATTTCTACTGCCAGAGAGGGTTCTTATGATTGGAGTGTTCATCTGGAGAGTGATAACAATGCATCACAGGCATTCATGGCTGAGATAGCTCCAGTTGCTGATGAAGAAGTGAAAGCTGATGCTGAGGAAGAGCAAGAGAAGGTAGCTGAAAAAGTTGATGGAGAACAGAATACCACAGAGAAGAAGATGGCTGCTGATTTTGCTGCTTTCATGGCTGATCTAAGCAAATCAACAGGCGAGGTATGTTCTAACTCTGGTAGTTATGTTTGTTTGAAATGTTGTGAACTGCAAAGTGAGTTTGACAGGTTAACCAATCAAAATCAAAGTCTGGCTAATGAGCTCTCAAACCTAAAGAATCAAACTTTTTGTAAAACGAAATGAGTTACTATACTTGAAAAAAATTAAAGGTTATGAAGAAGAAATCAATATTCTAACCTGTAAGCTTAATGAAAAACTTCAAGTTATTGACTTAGCTCATGATACGATGAGTGAGAAAACAAAAGAGGTTTCTGAAAAGTGCAAAGAGTTATCTGAAGCACAACTTAAAATCTGTGAACTTGTAAAGAAATTAAATCAATTCAGAGATTCATCTTTTGTCATGAAACACATGATGAATGGCCTGAAGAAGAGTAATGACAAGACTTGTGTGGGCTTCAAAGGTTTGAATGAAGTTCTACCACCTCTTGGTCACGACTATTCTTTTTTACCAGATGAAGAAGAGCTTACAGACTTTGTGTCAACTACACCTGGTAGTTCCACATCAGAGGATGTTGATGTTACTGAAAAAGCCAAGAAGGATAATAACAGAGACATTGTTTTGAAAACAAAACTTACACACCCTAAGAATCAAAAACAAATTTTTGTTAAAAAGGTTGATTTTGTCAAAGGGAGTGACATGAATGAAGAGGTCCCTGTTATTACTAAAGAGTCTAATGTGCAGTTTGCTAAAAATAAAAATAAAGAAAAATCAGAAGTTAAGCAAACTAAACAAGATCCTTCGAAGGCTTCGTCATCATCATCACCTAATGAATCTAAGCAAGAGGCTTCTGTAAAGAAGTCTTCAGCTAGAAATCGTGTTTCAAATGTCATGAAAAAGGACATGTAGCTAGCTGCTGTCCTAACAAAAAGAGTGAAGCACAGGTAAGTGAGAGGCATAGAGAAAAATCACCAGATAAAAGTGGTGATGGTGAGAAGAAGGTTAACTCATCAAAGATATCTGCTACAAAGCAACAGAATGTTGCTGTTAGTGTAGATAAGGCTGAAAAAGGAACTCACCAAGTTCCTCCTTTACAAAGAATCAACAAAGATTTCAGCCTGCATCTACATCAGACAGATATGATAGACCTAGAAGTAGTTCACCAAGAATGAATAACTTTAATGGTCCAACAAATAATTTTAGAAGTCAAGGTCAATATCAAAATTGATACCAGAATGTTGGTAGTCGAAATTTTTATAACGATGGCTTTAGAAATTATCATCATCAAAATTTATGGAACCAAAATCATAATTTCCAAAGGTCGCAAAGTCCAAACATGGTTAGGAAACCTCAGGACCACAGACCTAGTGGAAATCAAAGACCATTTCCATCAACAGCTCAAAGATCCAAGCCTCCTGTTAGGAGTGATGGATACTGGATGGATGTTCCCATGATTGGTGAATCTGGAAGACCCAAGACCATTAAGGCTTGGGTCCCCAAATCTAACTAATTTTGTTGGATGGTGCAGGAGCTGCTAAGGAGGATTATCAACTTGTGGTATGTTGATAGTGGCTGCTCCAGGCACATGACGGGGGATGCGAGGTTGTTGACAGAGTTTGAGAATATATATGGTGGTTATGTGAATTTTGCAGGTTCTAAAGGAGGGCACATTACCGGTCGAGGAAAAGTAACCAACAGAAGATCACACTAGACAAAGTGAACTATGTTGAGCAGCTGAAGCACAATCTGATGAGCGTGTCTCAAGTCTGCGACAAGGGTCACTCGGTCCACTTTACAAAGTCTGAAGCTTTGGTGTTGAAACCTAGTTTGGTGATACCGGATGACTAGATAGTGATGAGAGCACCAAGGAGAAATGACACTTATGTCATGGACATGGGTGCCAAGGACTCGTCTTCTGTGGTGGCGTGTTTGCTATCAAAAGCATCTGAGGCTGAGTCATTGCTGTGGCACAGACGCATGGCCCACATCCACTATCGAAAAATGAACTATATTATTAAAAATGGTTTAGTGGAAGGGGTGCCAGTGCAGAGGTTTTACGTGGAAGATAAATGTCTTCCATGTAAAAAGGGAAAACAACATAAGAAACCTCACAAGTCTTAAACAGTAAATTCCATAGATGCCCCTTATGAATTACTTCATATGGATCTATTCGGTCCAGTGAACGTAAGGAGCATAGGTGGAAAGTACTATTGTTTAGTTGTCACAGATGATTACTCACGATATTCATGGGTTTTCTTTTTAGGTACAAAAGATGAGACAGCGGATATGCTAATTGATCTTTTTACAAAATTGGCAAATGTCCATGATGCACGGATCAAAAGGATAAGGAGTGATAATGGGACGGAGTTCAAGAATCAAGTTCTGGATCTCTATTGTCTTCGCAAAGGAATTGAACATCAATATTCTGCTCCTTATACACCTCAACAAAATGGAGTCGCTGAGAGGAAGAACAGGGCGTTGATTGAAGCCGCAAGGACTATGCTTTCTGATTCCAAGCTTCCAGTTCTTTTCTGGGGAGAAGCTGTGAACACAGCTTGCTATGTCCTGAACGAAGTTTTGATAGTTAAACGGTTTAACAAAACATGTCACGAACTATTGTTTAACCGAAAACCAAACTTAAAAGGCTTTGAACCATTTGGATTACTCTGCACCATTGTACGAAACAAAGATAAGCAAAAATTCGGTGAGGTAGCTGATGAGGATTACTTTCTAGGCTATATGCTTGGAACACCGAATAAAAGGGTTTTTAATCTAAAAACTGGTAAAATTGAGGTGGTGTTTAACATGGAAATCACTAGTTATTCACCTCAACAATCAACGAGTGGTCCTCCTATATTATATGATTATGACAATGTGTTTAAATCATTTAATATTCCTGATTTTTCCAATCTAGATGAGTCTCAAGTGATCCATACTGTGATCAGTGAAGATGGAGAATGTGACTTCATGCCTAGATCGAGTGTATCGATGACAGATGCTCCAGAAACTTCTTCTAGTGCAGCTCCAGAGGACTCCAGTGAGAGTGAGTCTGAACCTATTCAGGGGGAGGACTTCACTAATCCATTTGTTAATATTCAGGGGGAGGTTGGATCGAATATGGGAGATAATCTGGTTGTTGACACCATTTCTACCACACGAGTACACAGAGATCATCCAGTTGAAAACATCATTGGTGATCCTGCTGCAGGTGTTCAGACAAGAAGAGGTGTGCTTGAAGGTTCCTGTTTGTTTACTTCGATTCAAAAGACTGGGTTGATTCATGAGTGTTTGTATAGTTGATTCATTGCCCAAGAGGAGCCGAAGCATGTTCATATGGCTCTAAAAGACAATTGTTGGGTTGAAGCAATGCAAGAGGAACTAGCTCAGTTCAAGAAGTTGAAAGTTTGGGAGCTAGTTGACTTACCTGAAGGAGAAAAAGAAATAGGCACTAAGTGGGTGTTCAAGTGCAAGAAAGACGACCGAGGGATCGTGATACGGAATAAGGCTAGGTTGGTAGTGAAAGGGTTCAATCAGCAAGAGGGGATTGATTATAATGAAGTGTTTGCACCAGTAGCAAGGTTGGAAGCAATTCGTTTGTTCCTAGCTTTTGCTTCATTCAAGGGCTTTAAAGTTTACCAACTTGACGTGAAGAGTGCATTTCTTCACGGGAAAGTCCAAGAAGTGGTGTATGTCTCACAGCTAGACGGGTTTACTGATCCAGACTATCCAGATCGAGTCTATCGACTTGATAGGCATTGTATGGATTGCATCAGGAACCTAGGGCGTGGTATGTGACACTGTCTGCACATTTGCTAAAACATGGTTTCGAAAGAGGTCAGATTGACAGTACACTGTCATTAAAAGGAAGAAGGAAGACTTTCTGCTGGTACAAGTATACGTAGATGACATCATTTTTGGGTCATCTGATGAGCATATGTGTCATGATTTCGAAGAGGTAATGAAGAGCAAGTTTGAGATAAGTGCGATGGGTGAGCTATCCTACTTGCTGGGTTTACAAGTTGAACAGAAGAAGGATGGAATGTTCATA
Organism: Scalesia atractyloides; assembly: GCA_947069175.1. NCBI lineage: Eukaryota > Viridiplantae > Streptophyta > Magnoliopsida > Asterales > Asteraceae > Scalesia > Scalesia atractyloides. Next base: position 81,090,399 of record CAMTDV010000001.1, on the reverse strand, counting down.
CATCAGACAAAGTATGTGTATGACATTTTGTCTCGTTTCAAAATGGAGGATTGCGCTACTTTCAATACACCTATCAATGAGAATCACAATCTTGGTCCAGATCATGAGAGTGTGGAGGATGTTGATCCAACTCAATACATGGCAATGATTGGTTCTCTGATGTACTTGACTGCTTCAAGACCTGACATCATGTTCGCAGTGTGTCTCTGTGCCAGATATCAAGCGAATCCAAAGGAGTCCCACATGAAAGCGGTGAAGCGGATTCTTCGTTACTTGAAGGGGAAACCTAAACTTGGGTTATGGTATCCAGCTGCTAGTGATTTGAAGTTTGTTACTTACACTGATTCGGACTTTGGAGGATGCAAATCTACAAGAAAGTCTACCACAAGTGGTTGTCAGTTCTTAGGAGGGAGGCTCGTGTCATGGCAATGCAAGAAGCAGTCTTGCATGTCTACCTCGACGTGTGAAGCTGAATATACTGCTGCGGGTAGCTGTTGCTCTCAGGCTCTCTGGATCCAACAGCAGATGCGCGATCACGGTTTGAATTTCACTCGTAGTCCTATTATGATAGACAACAATGCCACTATTTCAATCACCAATAATCCTGCAAAACACAGTCGCACAAAACATATTGACATTCGTCATCATTTTATACGGGATTGTGCTGAAAAGAAATTAATTGAACTGCATCGAGACGACACACTTGATAACCTGGCAGATCTTTACACAAAAGCATTTGACAGGGCTCATTTTGAACATTTAGTCGAACTCAACGGGATGAGGAATCCTGAATAACCATTTTTCCATAAAAATAGTTTGTAAATAATTTACTGCTTTTCAAAAATCAAAAACAAAAAAAAAAATAGAAAATCAAAAACAAAAAAACAAAAAAATAGAAAATCAAAAATGAGTTTTTCACTGTGTGAAAAAGAAGAAATGATAGTACATCAGCAAATTAGACTGTCACACTGAAATTAAAATTAAAATTGCTTAAGTGTGATAGCAGCTTCATCATATGATGTACCAGTAGGCAAAAGGCATGACTAATCAACTTACCTTTGTGATACAAACATAAATAAATAGTGTATGAGTGGGTAACATATCAGTGGTGTATGTTTTTATAACCTTAAATCTTGCGTTGATAGATTGCCAAAATTTGAGGTTTTAGGTCTTTATTTCATTATTTCATCCGGGATATCAAGGTTGTCCTTCTACCGCATCCAGATATATGCTGACCTAGGCACAACCTGGATATCTTAAAAGAGCAAAAATGCCAAATCCCAATTATTGAAGAAGCTCTCCTAGAGAGTCATTCAAATGTGCAAATTGCATTATTCGTACCAAAATTTGGTATTCGTCCTAGCCCTCGTTGGATATTGGTCTCTTTGCTGTACGGAAGTACTGACCTGGTCACAAATTATCTAACGTTGTAAATCAAAAAGGATGAATTTCGATATATTCACCTACTACGATGAATTTTTGTGCATACCTTGATCGCGGGGGTATGTCCTGAAGTGGGACACACTAGTATATCACTATAAATTATCAAAACGGATCACGAGGTAATGGTACTTGAAATGTTCTTGTATTTTGTTTAAGTGGACAAACAATACTGGTAATCGTCTTGAACTGCTATTCATGAATATTGCATATCAAATAATCAGATAGTGTGAAAACAGTTTAATGTTGTTGATATGATCTTCTTACCGGTGATACTCACAAAAATAGAGTGTTTATTATTTCGTACTTTAATTGCTTTCAGAAAATATATAAAATCCAAAAATATTTTATTTTCTTGTAAATTCTTATTGTACGGATATTGGTTGTTCGTGGAGGAGTTGTTACCGATAGGGGGAGACGGTGTTAGAAGATGAGTTCAAAATTTAAAATCTTGCAGGTTCATGTGTGCTTAAAATCTTGAGTATATTGTTTGAGTTGAGAAGTGCTTAATCTGTGATACAGTTTTACTATCTCTTGAATAATAATAATTTGTTTAACTTATGTTGAAAAATTCTTATGGTTTCTCGAGATGTTTGTTTTATAGTATACAGCTTGTAGCAGTGTGTTGCTGAGAAGTTTGGTGAAGAGACGTTTGCTTGGATGCATGGTAGAATCTTCTTTCTACATTGTAGACAAAGTTGAAGAGTGAAGATTGCTATGCAAGGACTAACCTGGAGTTTACTCAAATGCTAACGATTTAGAAGATTTGGTGATTGGATACATCAGCTTAGGGGGAGTCTGTTGCTGACAGAATCTATTAAAGCTGAAGCTATCCAAAGACCAACGTTTTTCAAAGATGTTGCAGATTGCAAGAAGACTGAAGACTAAGTTATTTTATGAATCTATTGTCAAGGGGGAGTTTGTTGGTGCATATTTGTGATAACAGCTTAGATTTGTTCTTTGGATATCTTGTAATTAGTAGAATGATAAACGGTTAGCGGGTTTAGTTTTGTATTAGTGAATTAGAAGTAATTGGGCTGAACTAGATACAAAATAGAGCATGGTAGGCGATTTGGGCTTTAAACCCATTAGCAGTCCATGTAGGAAACCCTAGCCCATGAGCATAACCTATCTCTATATATAGGGAGGTTGTGATTAGGGTTAAGCTTGCTCAGTTAGTTGCTGATTCTATGTTTAGTTGCTGAGAGAATTGCTTCAGAGAGTTTAGAGAGAGAGTCTTGAATTGGTTGTAAACACATAGTGTTCGATAATCAATAGAAGATAGTTTAAAGGAATTCGTGTTCGTGTTCTTGTGTTTTCTGTGAAATCTGATATAGGGGATTCCGCACTCTAGATTAGATAGACGATTCTGTCAAGATCCATAAGGACTAGGGGACATACACTTGCAAATCCTAGATCTGCCCAAAGTCTGTTTTATATTCATTCCATGTAGAATTTATGATCCGCCTGTGGATCTTCTATTACGAGCCTGTATATTATTTTGTATTTTTGCCAGCGTTCGGATTTTCGTTGAAGTTGGGTTCGTATTTTAAAAACACGAAAAGGTGTTGCGCGATCGATTACCAACCTGGAGGTGTAGTAATAACCGACAATTACTTGAAACCCAAAAATTATCCCGAGGTGTTTATCAAAACTTGTTAACATTTTTAATATTTTCAACCCGTGATAAATAAAAATATGAAATTTATATTTCATATTTTGTCAAACTAATAAGTGACAGGTCAAATAATAATTTGAACCATGAGATTCCTTGAGAGATATTGAGTAGAATAAAAGTCTGTTTCATAATAATAATAAAATATATTATATTTAACACTACTCTGTTTCTAACGACACTTAGGTTAAAACGTAGAGAAAAATAAGCTCATCTCAACCGCATATTCATAATTTTATAAAAAAATTTATATTTTAATAGTTACATAAGTAAAATGAGGGAAACAACTGAATTAATTATAAAGTTATAATAATAATATTATATAAAAAAATTAACTTTGTTAACCGCCAAAATCTCGATCCAGATTGTACAAGTTCCCCATATTCCTTTATTGTTTATTATATGCTCTTTTCACCTTCGTAACCTTCTTTAGTTTTGCCTTTACAATTTCTAGCCAAGTTTCCTCAAAACTTAAGGTAACCAACCCTTTTTAAGTAAATTTGATGGCTTTTCCATGGTTAAACTTAGTATTAACAAAAAAGAAATGATTTGATCCATAAACCTTGAATATTTTGGGCTATGAGGGCTGTTTAAACATGTATTAGATGGAACATGATAATTATGATCTTTGATGATGAAAAAAACTATGGTTTATGGATAAAAACAATAAGTATTCGGCAAGAAACGGACAAAACAAGATCTAACCGAAAAAGAAAATAAAAAAAATGCTTGATTGATGATGGGGAATACATGTTTGTGTTGTACATGGTGTGTAGGTACTATACTTAGTTTGATTCAGGCCCAGGAAGGTTAGAAATCGCTTGAGTGATCGAGAAACGCGAGGTATAACACCCGAAAACTGAAACTAGTAGCCGTAAACTTAGTTTTTGCATAACTTTTTGTGGGTATTGTTAAGACTTGAAAATTTATAGGCTTGTCATACATGGTGAAAATAAGACTTGATTAAAGTTTAGAATTTTCTGATTTTTGGGTGAAGTTTTAACTGTTTTAAAGGAATAAATTCGGAAAAATACTAAACGAGCTCAATAAATCACCAAAAATTAGAGGGATGTTGAGTTTAATATGGCAACATTCTGTAAAAGTTTGGGGATGATTGACTGAGTTTGACTTGGGTTCCAAGAATCGCGTTTTCCTGAAATTTCGGTAGCCGGAAACGCAGTATAACGAATTCGGAAAAATCCCAAATTTTTCCAGGAAGTTTCTGGAAATATTGGGACCCTTCTTTAAATTTTTGGTAATTTTTGAAAGTCAGATCATTTTGCATGTAAATTGTTCGGTTAAAATACAGTTATTCGTGAATTTATTAAATTAATAATTAGTTTTATAAAATTCTGAAAATGTTTTTCCAGAATTATATATATTTTTACCAACTTATATAAAAATTTTCAGAATTTTATAAAATATATCCATTGAGTAATAATTTTTAGAATTAAAAATCACATTATTTTATACAATACTGGCAACTGTAAGCGCATAACGAACCTGTCGGAACTGTGAACTGACTACTAACTAAATTGGCAATAAGTGAAACACCAGAGTAATTCTGGACTATTCCGAGGCAAAATAGGTACTTGGGGTAGATTACATACCAGTTTGGAAGATTCCCCGTCAGCGAAAACGGAAACTTAAAATCGGGCAACATGGGATCCCCAAACGACCGAACTCACTTAATATAAAGTTAATCATTTCTAATGGACAACTCATCAGTACAGTCCATATGATCATACCACTTTCTGAACATCTAGAACAGCTAACTGTCATCGGCACGCAAAACGGTGCACGAAAGCCAAACACAATTTTGACACTAAGGCAATACCCATCGCCCTACTGTTATGCTACGAGTCCATTCTCGGATGAATATTCCTATCCGAGCATGAGATATATCAATTACCGACTCGAGAACTGTTTTCGATAATTAATCTTTCAGTACTAATACTAGGAGCGGATTAGAGCAACGATTATACGTTTATTTTGCTATTACATACTGTGAATATAAGCTATCAAGTGAGTTTTCACTACCCCGCTTTCAAATTGTTTTCCTGTTTTACTTAGGGTGAAATGCGCGTTACATACATAAATACTTGTACATACATACATGTTGTGATGTGAATTATCTGAGTTATACTAACACACGAAAAGTCCCCACAAACACGAGTGATCAACTATACGCCGGTGGATGTGTGAATAGTACTATTGGTCTGACAAACCCAATTGAGCTGACACGAATGCCATGGGTTCTACTGTAATTGCACATATCAATGCACTCTCTGTGAGCACGCTATGTGGTGTTAGACATAGCTACTTGGGGTGGAAAAGTGCTGAGGTATCGGATGTGAGACACGTCAAGGTTTCACTTGTAGGCTCGGTATAATTACATTAAATGTGTAAAACTTGATTTCCTTTTACATGATGTGATACAAACAAGACTAGTGAAACTCACCAGCTATTTGTAGTTGACCTTTCAAAACTTTGACATGCTTTTCAGGTAACTTAAGACTTGTGTGATACTAGTGTTTGCCGTTCAAGTTGTGTTTTACAGATGTATACATGTATAGAAGCATGCTATTAAGAAGATTAACGTGGTTCACGGAAATGGGCCGTTGTAACATACATGTAGTATGTAATCAACAGTGTAATAAAAAATATAGTTGAATAATAAAATAGTATCTTTATAAACAATGTACTTGTACCAGAGGTGTCTGTTGATCCCATATTTTACTTCCATTGTGAGCCGGGGTGTCACATAAGATGGTATCAGAGTCATTGGTTATAGAGAACTAGGATGCCTTTAAGGAGACCTAGACTATAACCCAGGCTCAAACCATAGTGAACATAAATGAGAAATAATCAACAGTTCCAAGTAATTAATGAATCATGTAAGATTGTCCTAATGGTGAGTACCATGATAGTCTCGTGGGGCAAGTGAGTTATTATGGCCCGGAACGTAATAACAGACTTGCTTATACTAGGAAGTTTTGGGAAAGTCGTGGTAATGGTTAAATACACTTAAATACGTGAAGTGATAGATACGTGTGCCAATGTGAAAGTATGTGAGTATATGTGCATTAACTGATATGTGGTATCATTTTTATAAATCGAAGTTTGTGGATAGTACGTTAGTTGGCATGCCTTAGAGATAGAAAGTTCATTGGAAAACGGGTGTTGTCCATTCCATATTCCTACGTACTGATAACTTACTTAATGTCGCACTAGAGTTGGATTCATATAGCCAAGACGACCTTTATATATCTTGCGATACGGGAAGTTAACTAGTTACTAACACGCAACCTTACATCTATCTTAACAACAACTACATAACGAAGTAGGTACACAACAGAGAACATACATACACTACATACATACACTGAAGGTGCGCTTATCGTGACACTAGTCCAGAAGGACATGAACAAACTCATTTACCTGGTAGTAGTTACCAATGCTTCTTCAGAAATTATAATATCCCAACTCTTAATTTCAATTTGGGTACGAGTTCACTCATTTCCTTAGTACCCATGGTTCTTAATCTCATTCTTTTGTTAGCAACAAATCGCGTTATTTCTAAGGGTGGTAGAGGTCGTGATGTAAGCACAAGGCGCATAGTGGATAGAGCATTGGTAGTAATTTGTTCTGGGATAGAAGTAACTATGAAAGTATTGTGTGAATTTTGAGCGAAGTAATTTCTGGTTTAACGCTGGAGATGCGTCGTAGACAACAACTGTGTTGTGCAAGGGGGTACATGATAACTTTAGCCATGTGCATGATATGCTATACTAGTTCTCGTTAGCAATAACACTACAAATATGAAAATCCTAGTCATATCTGTGTCGTAATACCTATCCGAAAACGAACGTGACGAAGTTGCTCATTGTTAGCCTTGGCATGTGGAATAAATCATTATTGTAAGATTACAAGCGTAGGTATGAATTATGGCGACATCTGTTACCTTGACTAAACTGAATTCTTACCTTTGTGTTCTAATCATAGTTCATCGACTGTGCGAGACTTGGTGTCGAGGTTAATCTAGTTCGTTTACCAATTTTACGAAACTGTCTTTTCATTATCATGTTATCATCATGTTATGATTCACGCACACCCCTTGTGTAACGTTAAGTGAAGGACAATCTGGGTTGGTGTATAACGACACTTTGTTCTAATCTTTTTTTTTGCAAACACTTGGTGTAAATTCTCCTGTGTGTACTATCTCCACGGCAAAACTCTGTTATGGGTGATTTTGTTACATTTGTTAATGAATGCCGATATCAATTCAATTCATTGATGGGCACACGATATGCGACAACGTTTCTAAGGAGCCTCTAGGACACTTCTGCGTACTTTATCCCCCTCTTACGAGGCTCACTAGAGCTGATTGAGGTACCTAAATCCTTACGTCACGGAGAATAAATTATATCTATTTCGCTAGTCGTATGGATTAAACCCACCCGTTCGAATCATATGTTTTTAAACGAGTTTTGTTAACTAGTAATACAACACCTAATAAGTAGCGCGAACGTGAAACTATCACAACTGTTGGTGACCCGGGTGTAAGAGGGCAGTAACAATCTAATGGTAATCACTATTCGAACTAACCGAAGTTCAGTGATGAATGGTATTGACGCGAATCGAGTTACCCATCGTGAGCTATGTGACTCTTGGAACAGTATTGCTTGAAATCCTTATCATTTCGCTTGTTTGAACACTTATGTTTATAATCTTATTCTAAATAAATTTTGAAGTAGTACGCGAACCCAATCCAACTATAAACTCGTTAAATCATTGTCCCAGAAAGCATAATCAATTGTGAGTAAGATAACTACAGCTGCGACTTAACCCGATTCGTTACTTAAATTTTCTTTGACTTGTTAAAGTTGTTGGAAGTTTTAGTGCTTAATATCTATAATTAAAATTTTGATGCCTCTCACTCCTTGTTCTATGTTCAGTCGTATTACAATACGATACTTCTCTATTTAACTTCCGTTAGCAGTGTCATGCTAGAATCGCGTAAAGAATAACCCTGAACCTTATTGGCTTAGGTCGGATCAATACAAAGTAAATCCCTAGTGAGTAGTGGGAAGTGATGGATTAGTGGTACCATGTACTTTCGTGCGAAGTTACTTCCTAATTCATATTTGATATACAAAATTGTGGAAGACGAACTATTCCATCTAATGTTGTCTTTTCAATGATACGTACCCAAAGGACGGTGCCCAAAAGAATTACTAACATTTGTTCAATATGAACGGTCCTTTGACTTCGGCTTGGGAATATCTGATACGTTTCGCTTGTTGGAAACAATTCCTTGTTTAACAAATCTTCGGTTACAGTAATCCTGTGAGCTGGCATGATTCCTTCTTATTGGTAATTCAAAGACCAACGCTATGAGTTCGTAAAGCTAACTATATATTGTGTAGTATCGGTGTTCCAGTACGAGACATATATGGAACCATTTCGTACCCTGGAATCATGACACAAGTAACCAACTCCTAAGTTCATTCAGACTATGTTACGGTACAAATTCTTTTAAATTCAATAAATTCTTATGTACCGAGTCTTGAATCCCTGACGTAGCAAGATGTCTGTGTGAGATGTTTTGGAAGTTGCGTGTATGATAAATGTTCTTCCGATTTCTCTCTGCAAAACTTTTCAAATCGCGATGTCGATTGGCTCTGTATGACTTTTCATGAACGGGACCGAACAAAGCACCCATACATCTAAAGGAATAAGTCAGTGAGTGTACTAACCATGATAACCTGGTATCATAATGAGTCTCCTTTTCTTTTATGGGTTACCTATCAAATTATGGAGTCTCCTACTTTCTCTCGATTACCTGTTGGGCTATAGAGTCCAAGTATACACAAACTATTGTATCCAATATTCACGAGGGACAACTGAGGCTCCCTTCGAGCCTTCTAAATCTTCTTGTTCTAATAAAGGCCTCCTACAGGTGTAGGAAGGCGATTTTGTAATTTATACCGATGTACATCTGTTGGACTATATAAGTAGTGAATGGTACAATTCAAACATTATGAACCAAGAATTACACACTAACCGATATCGGGGTCCTTTCGTGCATCTAATTACATTGAGTCCTAAAGTGGTAGAGTTCTGTTGAGCCGCAACTTCTATCCTTACAGTTTCTTCTATGCGTTCTTCTGATTCAAGTAATAATCCATATGAGCTTAAGTGATGATTCATCACAAAAAAAATAAATAAAAAAAGTCCTACTCCTCCTTGTCTCCTAATAACAGCACCTTTGTCTAAAGCTTCCAATGAAACTTCATATCCGGAACCCAAGAACGATCTGACTAGAAAGTCATTAACAACTTGGTCAAAGAACCAGCATTCATTGAAGAAGCTATAGAGTCGATTACAAAAAGTACATCTTTCTCCGTGGGAAAGAAAGTTCCATTAAAAATCTTAGACGTCCCTTTCGATTCGATAGTCATTCTTTACGAGATTGTTATCGATTCTACGTTCCTTTCGATTCGATAACCACTGACATCATTCTTCCGATACAACATTTAGATGTCCCTTATGATATAGCACCACTACAAGGAATGGTAGCATCCCAATCGCGGTGCTACTCGATTGACAACCACTTCGGTTATGTATCTTGCTTCTTACTAATTACTGAAGGCTAAAGGGTTAACGCCATACCTAAATCTCGAAACAATTGTAAGAGGGTTCGTATTATAAATTCCCTCTTGACGACTGTCGTTCTATAATAAGGATATGTTAAAATGAGCAAGTACAAGATCCTGATCCAAGCTTCCGGAACGTAACCCAAACCCAGGTTACTATCCTATAGGTTCTTATATATTAACAACGTAATCCGACTACTGATAGGTAGTCCTGGCACACGGTTTGTATGGCTTGTAGATTCATTATTCCTTGTTCACACCTAGCGGCCATTATGGCAAACCTGCGCAATTTAATGCATTTTCCCATTCATATTCTCAGCCATTGAGTGAGAACTATCATGGCTGGTCGTTGTTAACTGGGAAATACCTGAACGAATGACAATGGGGGAGACTATCTCTGAGAATCGTTAAAACCAAGTTCATCATCCCTATACCGGTATACTGAGCATTGTGCTCACCATTGCTACATTCGCGGCTAATCATTTGGGGTTATCCATATCCCTAATCAATGATAGAGATATCGTTTTCAGACTTTGAGACAATAGTTCAGACAAAACATGATAGATATCGTTTTCCAAAATATGGGCAGTTAGTGGAGTCATAACTAAAATGGTACTTACAATGAGTTGCAAGCTAAACAACGCACATGACTCCTTTCATATCACAAGTACAACAAAACTCCACTCGTAACAATACTGTAGGGATTGTGGATGGACAAATCAAAGAGCTACTACGTAGTTTTGGACTAAAGTGGCAAAAGTGACCAAACGTCTGGGACCAATTTGGCAGTTTACTCTATTAGTTAATTCGTTTTAGTTTTTATACATGAAGAAACCAGCTGATGCCCATAGTTAACACAATTCACTAATAGCTATTAACTTATGCAAATACTGGAAACCAAAGTATATTGACACAAGAAATTGCATTTCATTTATATGTTGAAATTTAAGATATAAAACCATGGAACTTTTGGATTAAAATGCTTACATAAGGTAAGTAGGATGCCAACAAGTTGTGTAACATGTCAAACTAATAAAATTTTAATACGGATCTAAACGGGTTGGGTACACTGGTGATGTTAGCTTTAGTTGACAGTGTTCAAATGCGGTTTAAGATCACAAAAAAAATAATACTAAATAAATAAAAATAAAAATAATAAAAAAATCATCTAATGGTAGTATTGATTATTTATATTATATGCTACAATTTGAAATGAATCGACTCCAAAATATAAGAATTAAAAATAAAACCCCAATGAACCAAAAGATCTAAAAACAAAGTCTCTACACATCATGTCCCACCAGTTAATTACCAGCCTGCCACAAAACATTTTGGACCTCCTAACTCGAATTTGGCCCCTTAACTTGAACCTAAAAGAGCGAATGACCCGCGGTTCAGATCTTTTAGAGTCGTTGCACTTAACTTTTCATTATAAACATTGTTTTTCTTTTTTCAAAAAATACAAAATTGAACGATCTCCTTTCGTGCATCTACGTTTCCACAGTTTGTCCAAACCCGTTCAATCTTTCAAACCGTATAATTTTATTTTTATTTTTATACTTTTTACCATAGTGAAGAACCAAGAGCCGCTGCTACTACGTAGAGCAAAAGAGCTTGAAGAACGCTTGTGGTTCGAGATGAATTGTTCTCGCTCAATTCATCCTTGCTTGAGGTTATGGAGACGTTTACATCATTTGAACCTGAAAGACGATGTGAAGCAGTAATAGATTATCCTATACGATTGTTATAAAATGAATATATGAGGGAGAATATTATGCTTACAATCATAATCTGTCCATCCAATTCGTTTCTTTGATAGATCGTAAACAAATATCTTATCTTTAAGAACAAGATCTGCGAACGAAAAAATGTATGAAGTGATCAAGAAGTAAACCATGAAAAGTCAACTAGTGGTGGCGGAAAGGATGGGGCGGGGCGGGTGGGCCGACCCACGAACGCTTTTTGTCTTTTACTTTTATAACTAACAAGTGTTTTAACCCCTGCGTTGCGGGCACGGGGATCATAAAATCGTGCTAAGTATTAAGCATACGACGACCAAAACCAAAAAAAACTCGTAAAACAAAAACGCGAATTTATACCACCACGTGATGTAAAACGTAGACAAACTCGAACTTATACCAAGAAAGCTTTTAACTTAAAAAAATGCAAAACTTGAAAGGCCAAAAGTAAAACGTACATACCTGTGGGACTGAAAATGTAAACCACATTTACTAAAAAACGAAAACGATAAAAGATTAAAAAAAACCTCACTAAGACAAAATAAAAAATAAACTCAAAACACTATTCATAAGAACCTACCCTAATTGTATATGTATATATATATAATTGATGTGCAAGTATGGTTACAAAAACTATGTTATTATAACAATAACCTAAACTTTTACTTAAGAAAATGATCTAGAAGATATGTATTTAAATACATGTTAGATGACTTTCTCCACCATTTGACCCGTTAGAAATAAAACATAACCCAAATCGACCCAAGACGTCATGTCTAAAATAAACCATAGAGATTTAATCATTTCAAATCTTATATCCAATGATAGTATGCCTTTGTTATAGAACAATTGTAATGTTATGCCAAGGTTTCTACCAAAGTCAAAATGATGCAGTTGAGTCTCAAGGGTAGCATAGTCAAATACTATAGCATCAAGGGCTGAGAGAACACGGGTGTAAGTCCAAAGACAAAAACATGGTCGGTTTTAAGGGTAGAATAGTCTTTTAACTGACCTCCAAGAATAGACACCCCGTTTTGAGTTTTCTGGAAGCCAATGCACCATGGTGTACCTCCCTCCTGTAACCATAAATTCAGTGAGGAAGTCAAAATCAATCACATATATTGACATAATTCTGAAAAAAAAGGTAAATAAAGAGAAATATTAATAAAACTCACAACGGGGTCGCCATGTACAAGATAGTTTTCCGGCTTAAGGATCATGGCTGCACCGCCTGCAAAGTTTAAGGAAACCTCCGGGAAAATTCCAGTTATGCTGTTTATGATTCAAAAAAAATATAAAAAAAGTCATTTGGATGTTTAAAATGGCAACAAGACTAAAAACAAACAAATAAAACAGACATTTCGGGGATACCTTGATGTAACTAAATAACATTGGGTGCCCTTGGAGATTACAGGTGTTGTTAGTCGTGAAACAGCAGAATTTATCTGCAATCAAGACACAAACAGTTCGTCATTGATCAAAAATTTTGTTAACAAATAAAGACCTTTGAAAAAACTCGCCATTGATAACAAATACACCTTATTTGTGTAATTATGTTCATCACAAAAAAAAACTTATTCACCCCGTAGGTTCTTAAAATTTTACTAGTTAATGATCCGAAAAACTATGTTATTTCCATAAAGATTTATTTATTCAATAGGCTGATGAGGTTAAAAGCATAAGAATACATTTTTAGTGGTTTTGTTACCAATTTTATTTTTAGCTAAAGTTTTTATTGGACTTATTTGATCGGTTAAAGATAAAATACGACTAGAATTAACCCAGTTTTAGGTGAATTTTGCCACTAGCAAAGTTATTATGTGAGCATTTTGGACTTACTTGATCGGTTAGAGATAAAATACGACAAACAATTCGTTTGACCAACGAAACTAAAAAACTTAGGATATGATAAGACCCTGAAAAAAAACTGAAACTTACAGCATTGACAAAAGGTTCAAATGCTTCTGCAACAAGGAATGTCAAAGTTGTTCCGGTATCAACAATGGTTCCTCGGTTATCTGATGTGGCAAAAACAGCCGGCGCAATTGGCAGCATCTGTCCGTTGACAGCAATACTATGTAAATCCAGATTGTAATGAGGCCTGTACGTTTAAGATCCAGAAACCATTACACTTCTTTCATATTTTGTAATTTTATAATCAAGAAAACCAAGTGGGCCACAATTAGAGGTTGCATTTTCTCCACACTTATGAATACGTTGATTTGGGTTATGGTTTATTTCTAATGAGTGAAAAAAACCTGGTTGAACAAGTCAAAACACGTTGAAAGTAGCCCTAAGTGTAGTTTAATACATATTTCCTCCTAATCAATTTTAGTGGTGTACAAATAATAAAACTTTTCTTATTATATTTAAAACAATAATTGTCTTTAGCTAAATTAAAAGGTCTAGAACAAAGAGAGTTTTAAGACCACTAGAGCTGCAAAAGAACTAAACGAACATTTGTTAAGGAAATAATGGTGTTCATGAACATTTACCGAACGAGATTTTCTGTTCGCGTTCTCATTTATTAAAGAAATGAACGTGTTCGTGTTTGTTCGTTAAACTTAGATAACGAACGCACAGACACAAAGAAATGTCATGATCACAAACGGACGTTCATGAATAGAAACAAACATATATTAAAAGGAATGTAATATGCAATACACTAATATTTGTTAAATTTTTTATTAGTAGGAATTTGAAGTATTTAAATAAAATATAAAAATTAAAAACCCTAATGAACTACCGAACACAAAAGAACACAAACATAAACGAATAGGTTACGGAACGTTAACGAACACAAATGAACGAACGCGACCTCTGCTCGTATTTGTTCATTTAACTAAACGAACGAAATTTCTAATTCGTGTTTGTTCATTTACTGAGCAAAAGAATACAAACGAACCTCCCACCGAATGGTTCACGAACTGTTCACCATAAAGACCACCCATCCCGTCATGTACAAGCACTACCCATCTGACCCGTGACACACCCACCCGGCACACCCATTTGGCCACCTCTTGCCACTAATGATGCTAATGAACGCGGAAAAAAGTGGTCATTATGTACAAAAAGGGTTTCTAAAACAGAAAAAAAAACATTGCTTTTGGGACAAGTAGAGTGTTCTCTATGTAGTAATAATAATGCCAATCATAGAAACCGTATGCTCGTGATTGAAAAAAAAAGTAAAAAGTTTTAATGCTTGGGTAATACGTACTGTGATGGAACAAGGGGACTATAAACCATATTGGGGTCCAAAATCTCACCGAGAACAAGCTTGCCACCACCCGTTCCATCGCCTCTAAAGCAATGCGAGAATACGTTTGGAGTAATTCCTCGTGAAGCGAGTTGTGACACAACAGACAGACGGTGTTGACCGAAACCGAAAATCCCATCAATTGCCTTATCGGGTTTAGTCAAGCTACCTGTTTGATACGTGCTACACCTATCATTAGAAGATAAAAACATTAAATTTCTACATGTCCTTCGCATAATTTTTTAAAATCATTAAACAAGGAGCACACCCGAAAGTAATGGAAGCGGAAGAGTTAGCGATCAAGGAAGGGCCCACAATTGTGTCAAAACGCAACGAATCCGTGACGTAATGACCTGATGTCCCACTACCATCTCCATACTGAAAATTATAACCACACTGATTGCCTGCGGAACACGATGCATCCGAGGTTTGAATGATTGATGAACATATAGAGTCTGAACATGATACGGTAGAAGCGGTTGATGAGCTTCCAGCATCAAAGAAATTGAGATCAATCTGTAACGACGAAAAAAAGGGTTTTGGTGGGCAATTTGATATGGGATTTCTTCAAATTTGAGAACAATGAAAAGATGCGTACACCAAATCCACTTGATCGAGGACAGTCACCGCAAGAACTGCAAGTGACCCACAAAATGTCACTTCCGGTGTCGATTTGAACGTTGAACTCTTTGCTGGAGAACCCAACTTCACTTTAGTAAAGTACAGCCTATAACACAGAAAATATCAAGAAATTATACATTTTGACTTTTTTAGTCAAAACAGTTTCTCCAAATTTTTCATACTTGTTCTGAATTATGTAGCTTATGTAGGAAAATTAATAACCACATTCTAGTTTACAACCAGCTGCACGAATTGAAATACGAACACGATAAATCAGTAACAAAATTATGATAAATCTTGTTGCTGGAGACTAATAGGTTTGAAATCAAAAGGTCAAATGTATCCAACTGCCAGTAATTCAGTAAATTAGTAATCAATAGGTCATAATCCATCAAGATATGATATTTTAGGTTCTTTTAAAAGCATGATTAGGATATACAGATATGCACATATAAAAGGGCTGCGTCTAAAGGAACACCACACACTATACGAACACCATCGACATGTCATACAGGCATGGCACGGAAAAATGGTCATACAGGGTCGTATAACATATAACGTGTATAATATTTTATACAAGTATGACATGTGAAAATGGTCACACAGGGTCGTACAACATGTTAGACTGTACATCATACAAGCCATAGTTTTCTATACGGGCCGTATGAGTTGGTGTCAACATATTATACGCCACCACGTACAATATGATACACCAACACAATGTCATACCGCCCGCATGACCATTTTCTCATACGGCCCGTATGATTCCGTCTGGCAACTGTATAATAGCATTACTAGCGTATCAGTATCCTATAACAACATTCATTGTCCTACCAATAAAAGTTAATTTAAGATCAAACCCTCTAATAAAATTCCCAACTAAAAAAGACCACCACATTCATAACAACATGGTCACCCACAATAATGCACATTCAATAACAAAAAAAAAATCCAACTTTAATCTTGATAAAGATCAAAACTTTAACAACATTACCCGCCAGAGAAAGGATCAGAGGTACCAACAACATTAAAATCAACAATACCACCAGAAAACCGTTGCAAGATTCGCGAATGTCTCACACGGTCTCGTGTTCTGAGTACTTCAACATCAACCGTCATGTTCGCCGGAAAAACCCTTTCAAGAGTCAGAACCCTCGCCGGAACCCCACCGACACCGCCGTTCACCACCGCAACAACTCCGGCAGCCACCAATAAAGCGATCAAGAAGAACCCCATTTCAATCTTTATCAAGAAAATTACTTTTTTCACAAATTTGTCAAGCAAAAGAATGTGATTGGTGTTTAGTTTTTGTGGGTGTGTTGTAGAATTGGATCCCAAGAATAAAAATGCTAACTTTGTGTTTAATGTTTATGGAAATTATGGAAATGTGGAGGCTGTGGATTGTAATGGTTGAAACTGGGATGGGTGTGTATAGACAGATAGATACATGAGGGTGTATCTATTGGTTTTGTGGAGAGAGACTTGGGGATGGTGATGATGATTGTTGACTGTTTGCTTTATTTAAAGTTGGACTTTTGACTCTTGATTCCAAGAAAGTGAATTTACATCCACTTCTGAATTAAATATGATTTAAAGAATAATTAAATGCTTAAAATATTCCTTAAAAAATAGTATAAAAAATTATTTTGACACCTTATTTACGTAGACTTAATTGGATCTTTTGAGACTTAATGTATTAGTTGTGTCACATATGTATATGAGTTGTATATGTTTGTTAGTAAGGTGTGTATATACGACTTGTATATTTATATACCGGTCGTATAATTTATAAAACATATATATGAAATGTATATTTGTATACGTGTCATATAGTTTATGTGAAGAAAAATATGTACAAGGTGTATCTATTTATACAACTTATATACTTGTCAGAGTGTCAAAAGATTCATCACTGGTAATATACTACACCAAAATTATAGATGATGTTTGCCATGTGCGTTGTGAAAATTTATAGTACTATTTTTAATACTACATTTACAACATAAAGTTTGTTTAAAAACATTTTCTATTAGCATGTATCTACATCAAATATAAGTTATTTAACAAATGTACATTCTATTTCGGTTTCATGAAACAATAAGAAAATGAGTTCATTGATTTGTCTTCGTCTTCATATTGGATATTGAAAGTAAATAGCAAGTAATATTCTATTACTTTTATATGTAAAATGAAATAGAAATACAAACGAATAAATTATTACCAGCCGAAAGAACAAAATAATTAAACAAATTGATGATACTAACATCGCATAAAATAACTATGATTAGAAACTAGACAATCCACACATCACAACCAAGGGTCTACAATGCGTTTAAGGTTTTGTCGGTCCTATACAACCTAATAAAGTGCGTAATCTTAAGAAATCAATTTCATGGATTAAAACAGGCATCTAGAAGCTAGATATTTCGCTTCAATTAAAAAAAATCAAGAAATTTGGTTTTATCCAAAATGAAGATGAGTCGTATGTTTACAAGAAGGCTAGTAGGGGTTAAGGTGTTTTCTTGATATTGTACGAAGACGCCATACTACTCACTGGAAATGACATTCTAATCATGAAAGATTTTAAGCTCTTACCTTGGAGAGTGTTATGGGATAAAGGAATTTGGCAAAGTTGCATATATTTTTGGAATAAAGATCTAAAGCGATAGAACAAAGTGGCTTATTGAGTTATTAGCTTAAAATGATGCATATGTTGATAATTAAGGTCATAAATGATTTTCAGTATAAGATTTTAAGGGGAGTTTCTTGCTAATGAAACATGGTAATATCCAAGTAAATCTCAATGTACTTATACGGGTGAGAAAATTAAAATGTTTCAACATATTTTGCATGAATCAGCAACTGAACCCATTATATACTCCATGTTATGCACCAAACCTGGAGTATCATATGCTTTGACTATGAATAGTTGGTAACAATAAAACCTTAAAAAAATTGGGTAGTTAAGAATATCCTTAAGTTTTACATAGGAATAAGTATGTCTTTTATATGTGGTTGTGTAGTATAAGAGTGTATTGTATAGTATTACACTGATTCTAGCTTCTAAACTGATTGAGATGATTCTCGATCACTGTTGGGATATGTCTTCGCTCTTAACGAATGGTTAATCACCTATAAAACTCAAAGCAAAAGGTAGTTGCTCGGTCCACCAAAATTTTGAATATATTAATGCATCAGAGACAACAAAGGGCTTGGATAAAGAAATTAATTGCTGATCTCATGGTGATACTGGAGCATTGAAAGATCTATAGACATATTTATAACGTTGCTAGTGTGATTACATCCATCACAATATCAAACATATTCTTAAGAAGTTCTATTATATACGAGAGATACAGAGACGTGATCACCAAGAAGGTTCATACATATATGAATTTGGCCATTGCATCCGCAAATCCCATATCTCAAACAAAACATGACAACGTGCTAGTTCCATAGGGCTTCGTTATGCTAGTTATTGGATATGATTTGTCTTTATACCACTTGGATATTTAAAGTTATTGGATATGATTTGTCTTTTTACTACTTGGGTATTTAAATAACATTAATGCAATATTATTTATCCGATTTGGCATATTGATTATTGTCTCTCATACATGAATGATTACTATGTTCTTTGTTAGAACTTTTAAATCCATGAATAACTAGGTTCGTTGTCGATCAAAGTTGTGGAAATGATTTAAACTAACACCATTGTGAATGAGTTTGTTTTTTTTTTTCCTCGTAGATGAAAATATGCACAAAGTTTCAACCAAATCCATGGGTATTTAAAAAGAGTAAATATTGGACTTGACTAACCTTTAAACTACTCCATGGGTTGACGTCGCGTGTAGATTTTGAAATTGGTAGTGTCTTTGCATCCTTTGATCTAAGATGCGTATTCGAATCGAATTAAATGGAACACTACTATTCGAGATGGTTTAACATTGTTATTTAACAAGGCTTTCTAAGGGACATTGCTGGGTACAATATGAAGTATACCGAGAGGCCTATGTAGTCAACATGGGATATGTTCCCTTTTATATGTGGTTGATATATATTAACCGTTTGTTGATTCAATTTGATAGAAATGCATGGTTAGCTTAAAATGAGTTTGATTAAATCCATTTGACTTTTGATCAAGTAACTATTTAGTTGAACACTAATGGTGCATACATCCCCATCCCTATAATTTAAGGAAAACTGAGTTTCATATATTTTTACTCCATCAGATTCTCTATATTTTTTGAAGTAAGAGAAAAAGAAAAAAAATATAAGAGAAGTATAATTTAATTGAAAAGATATAGGAAATTTGATGTGAGGGCTTGTTTGTGAAAAGGTGATTAAATATTAATTACAATTGTATTTTTTTTTCTAGCCAAATTATTGAGACGGAGATAATTCAAATCCTATTTTTTATCTTTACTCATATAATTTAACTAAAAATTTCTATCCTGCATATTTTTCTCTCATTTTTAAAACCCTCCTATATCTCATTCTTTATCCATAAAATATATAAGATTTTGCTTTAATATAAGAGTTTACTTTAGTTTTCCTTAAAAATATGGATAACATATAAGGATACGGAATAGGATGAAGTGGTGTTTTTAGATAGTTTTCATAAATTTTATTAACAAGCAAATATATTAAAAGGTGGTCACTAACTTTTAGAACAACATATTCACCTCGATGGGCGAAACTACAAACGGGTTTAGGGGTTCTTTAGCCCTCTGGGCGACCATATTTTAACTGCTAGGGTTATCCTTTGTGAATCATTTATTGTAGTGTGACCCTTCAAACTGTTGTTATCAGGAGTTAAGGTGGTAGAATTAAAATAACTCGATAAAAAAATTGTACTGGTCGTTCGCGGTGGCCATACTATGCTCACGCTACTAAAGCATTTGTTGAGAAAGGAATATTAAAGAGAAAAAGAAGCTGGGGTTGATGTGTATTTGTTTTTGTTAAGATTATGCGTTACACTTGTACATTTTTTTTCACTTCACATCACTTGCATATAGATATGAGTTCTCACTCACTTATTTTCATATTTGTGTGTAATGGTTTCACAAGATTTTACTACTTATTAAAACAAGATTTAAATAAAATAAGTAAATAAAAAAGAAAAAAATGGGTGATGTGTAAACAAATTAGTGGATGAATAAGAAGTAGTGGGAGACATGATTTCTTTTCATTGGTTTCTTTAGTTAACTTCCCTGCCACATTTTGAAGCATTGCAGGTTTGCAAATCATTGGTTTCTTTAGTTAACTCCCCATCACATTTTGAAGCATTGTAGGTTTGCAAATGTGAAAGGCCTAACCCTCAAAAGCCTCACGCCCCTTTCAAGCTTGGCAACTATGAGTTTCAAAACATATTCGGATCACAGTAGTTTGATTGTTATCACCCATACAACTATAGATTAGTTGCTTGAATGTGTAAAAGTTAAGAAAAACCAAAAGATGAAGATGAAAATTCTTGTATGGATCAAACAACAAGTGTTGTATATAAAATCCCAAAAGATATAATCACTGAAAGCACATGGATGTTCGGATTTAGCACAAGAACAACAATCACAACAGAGAAATCTCCAAAACCTGTCCAAGAACCTTGGACTAGGGTTTTCATTAATAACATATATATACTATCTGACTACCCAACGTATTTAATAAATACGTTGGGACCTTAAATACGCTGCTACAGGTACAAAAACCCATGATTACACTTTTAGCCCTTCTAGTTTTACTAACTATTACAATCAAACTACAAACTATGAAACTCAAGTATCAACGGTCTCAAAAATTCCTAACAGTAACGCCCTATTGAGAGAGTGTTTAATGCCCTTTAACAGTCATGTGGACAAGGGTGTAAGCCTATAACGGATGATTTAAGATGTGCTATTTGAAACTTGGCCGCCAAATACTAAGTTATTATTAGGTTTTGGGATACACTTTGACCTTCCTCAACTCCAACTAAGTGTTACATCATTCAGTGTACTCCATTTCATTTTTACTCACCTCAAGAAAATGGTTTAATCCCATTAACTTCACATAACCCTATTCTTTTAGTGATTTAGGTATAAAAAGGAAAACAAATTAATTCAATATCTTAACATCCCGTTAATATGTTAACAAATAATCCCTTTAACATCTCTTTAACACAAGAACATAATGATGTGCAACACTGATTAATATGATTGTTAACGCCTCAATTCAGGTAAACCCCAACGTCTTATATTCTATTTTCTGAAGTCTATGGGTAGTGTTTAGTTAATGGCATGAAAGAATCTATAATCTTTTTCTTTTATTACTTTAATCTCATAAAATAATGACTAGATTTTTTATTAATTTAATTAGTTTAACTTTTTTGTTTATCAATTTCATTTATTTAAGTTTTATTATTTTTATCACTTTATATATTGATTTAATCAGATTTACGTAATGGCTTTCAAATGGAAATTATATTAAAATAGAATATAAATGCGCAACAAGCTGCTTCGCTACCTTTCTATATTGTTTAGGGTAAATTACATTTTTTCGTCTTTTATGTTTGTAGCTGGTTGCAATGGATGACATTTAACTTCAATAATTACAGTCACAGTCCTTTATTTGGAAAACTCATAACACTCTACGTCCTTTCCCCTTATCAGGTTATAATTTTTAGTTAAATATAGCATGTGCATTACACATGAGGGTACTTTAGTCATTTTAGAAGTATATTTAACAAAAATAATATATATATATAAACCCCTTTCTCTCTCACAAAATCTGAAAACCCACGTCTTATTTCTTTCTTATTTTCCATTTACCCACCACCACCACAATAGAATGTGGGTTTTCAGACTTTGTGGAAGAGAAAGGGGGTTTATATATTTTTTTTTATATTTTTTTTTGTTAAAGATACTTCTAAAATGAGTAAAGTATTCTTATGTGCAATGCACGTGCCATATTTAACTGAAAATTATAACCTGGTTAAAGGCAAATGACGTAGAGTGTAATGAGTTTTCCAAATAAAGGATTGTGACTGTAATTATTATATTAAAGGTTATCCATTGCAACTCGCTAAAAACATAAAATACGAAAAGTGTGATCTACCCTATTGTTTATCACTTTATTTAACTTGAATTTATATTTATATTTTTATTTGATCTAACTTGTTTATTGTTAGTTTTTCATTGATGCATACTTTTAGAATATGTATATTTAGATGATATATTTCAGCATTTTTAACTAGCTATAAACACTCAAATCATACCTTTAGGGTATATAAAATCATGCGATTAATAATAAATTAAAATGTAACATCAACCTGTTAAAAAAATTACATTAACAATGATGTTTATGCTTATGGAGTGTTATGGTACATAGATTGGTTAAAATGATCCAAACGAAATGATTTTACACAAAAAAGAAGCAAACTATGAATACTTGTTTTCCTACACTTGAACCAAACAAACATTCGAAGATGGAAGAATTTTGAAGAAGGTGGAGCAAGGAGAAATGTATGGCAAAAGCTACTTGCTTCATAACCACTAAAAACATGAGATAGATTCAAACCTTTCTTGTTTTAGTTTAGGAAACTTACAAAAGCATTATGTTGAGTTGACTACAATTATGTGATGTTTGGTGATCTTATCATGAAGTTGAAAGCAAGATCGTGAGAAATGGAAAGAGAAACTTCATAAAATAAATCTTAAGAGATTTTGTAATCAAAATGAAATGTTATGATGAAAAAGGTAAAATGAGTTAATAAACTTAAAAGACAAGTCACAAGAATGTTTCTCTTAATGCCAAACAAGACATAAATAATTTTCAAAATGAGTCAACTTTGAGATTTGAAAACAAGATATCTATATCTATCTATACATAATAAAAGAAAAACATAACGAACACACGTCAATAATTGAGATCATATTTTTTTTCTTTTTTTTGGTTTTCTGGTTCCTGCATCTCATTCTTATTTAATTATGAATATTTATTTTTTTAATTATGAATAGTTATTATATTATTAACTAAATAAATATAGACAAAGCCTTTAAACACCTTAAGAAGGGAAGCTTTTGAGTTTAAGTCCTACAGACGACATGAATAAAAGAAATTTGCAGTTAAAAAAAAGTAAGCTTGTTTTTTATACTTAAAAGCTTCTTTATAAGTCTCCAAATATCACTAAGTTCAAAATTATGTTTTGAGTTTAAGTCCTACAGACGACATGAATAAAAGAAATTTGCAGTTAAAAAAAAGTAAGCTTGTTTTTTTATACTTAAAAGCTTCTTTTTAAGTCTCCAAATATCAGTAAGTTCAAAATTATGTTTGTTAAAGATAACTAAACATAATATATAAATGTCACATCAAAGTTCATTATTTTCAAAACATATCTTGATGATTGTACGTGTTAAGAGATTACATTGTATTTTATTCAACTTTTGCAATACACAGTATTTAAAGACACAACTCTTTTATTACTAAATATATAACATTATATTTATTTAACCCGTATAATATACGGGATCTAACCTGGTAATTATCATACAATAACAAATAAAAACGATCACCAAAACTATTATAGTTATAAAGTGAAAGACTAGTTATACGTTCAATAGAGAATATCGGTGATGGTTTAGGGTCTAAAGGACGTGCTTAGTTGTGATGCATATTCCTTTAGCGGTTTAGCCCATCACTTGTAGACATTTTTTTACTAAAGTTTTACCATTACATTTTAGGTCTGGTTTATGCATATAAACCTCTAGCACAATAATTTTATATAAGCTATGGTATTTTGGGAGGCTTCAATAAAAAACTTGTAGTTAGTGAGATTCGAGAATCAAGGCAGGCTACGGGTTTGTGGCGGGTCAGGCAATAACTAAGGCGTAGGCAGGCAAAGTAGCTAAATATGAAAAAGCTTGCATCGAGAATCAGCACATGCTCGTACCGTTCGCTTTCGATACCTTTGGCCGCTCTCGCACCTGACGCGGTGCGGTTACTCAAGCGGGTTCAACAAGTGGTAAGTAGTAACACCACGCATGTTAAGAAGCAGAATTTTGTGTTTAGCAGGGTAGGGTTTGCTATTTAGAAGGGGGTAGCGGTGCAACTTATTGCCCGTCTACCTGTCATTAGTTTGTAAACGTCTCTGTTTTATTGTAAAAAGAGTAAACTGCCAAAATTGTCCCTGAGGTTTGGTCATTTTTGCCACTTTAGTCTAAAACACATTTTGAATCTGGGTCCCTGTGATTTCAATTTTGTTGCCATTTTCATCAAAATCAAAATCTGGTCAGATTTTTTAGTTAACGTCTAGTTTTTTTTGTCATTTTCCTCCCTTTTAATGAAGGGCAAAATGGTCTTTTAACATTTTATTAATAACAAATTAAAAAAACTGATCATTTTGCCCTTTATTAAAAGGGAGGAAAATGACAAAAAAAAAGTTGGATGTTAACTGAAAAATCTGATATAATTTTGATTTTGGATGAAAATGACAACAAAATTGAAACCACAGGGACCCAGATTCAAAATGTTTGAATTTTGGACTAAAGTGACAAAAGTGACCAAACCTTATGGACCAGTTTGGCAGTTTTCTTTTATGAAAGTATTATTATTATTGTGAGAGAACTCGAAAACTCCTCCTTAACGAAAGGAATGAGCTTTTAATGAAGGAGGGGTAAAATTGGAAATAAATACATACATACATACATACACACACACATATACATACATACATACATACATACATGGTAGGGTTATTATAAAAAGGGTGTGTTTGTGAAAAGTGTAAGAAATAATCTACACCCTTTGATCTATAATATAATGGTTGTGTTTACCCTTAAAATAATTAATTTTCTAGATTAAGGGTATACAAGTAAATTCAACGTTTTTAGATTAAAAACCCACATGCAATGCATATGCAAATTCCCCCGTCTTTTTAAATGTCAATAACTTTTTATGCGTAACTTTTTAAAAAAAAATCACACCATAATAACAAGCGTTTTTTTATCTTTAATATGAGTACCATATTGCTATACTTATATAGAGAGAAAAATTACGTTTTGATCGGATGTTTTAGTCCATGGTGTTTTGTCTATTTTGTTTTAGTTATATAGTTTTTCAAGGTGTTGTATTTTATAGTAAAACACCATGAACGTAAGACACCATAACATTGCACATAGAATTCAGCAAACTACCATTTTCTTATACAGAAACACCATGAAACTAAAATAAAACACCATAGAAAACAAGACACCATACAAGTATACAAAGAATCCTTCCATTAGCAATTAAAAAATATCATTAAATTCAACGAGCTAATTTTTTCCTTTTACAAGACAATAATCTATTTTGAAATCCTAAAATAAAACACCATAGAAAATGAGATTGAAATATTGAACGTAAATGGTATTTGCAATGTTATGGTGTTTTTACACGTTCATGATGTTTTACTGTAAAACACAATGCCTTGAATCACTATACAACTAAAACAATATAGAGAAAACACCATGGCCTAAAACATACGATCGAAACGTATTTTTTTTTGCATATAAGTATAGCAATATAGTACTCATATTAAAGATAAAAAAAAACACTCGTTATTATGGTGTAATTTTTTTTAAAGAAAAGTTACGTAAAAAGTTATTGACGTTTTAAAAAAGACGGGGGGAAGTTGCATATGCATTGCATGTGGGTTTTTGAATTTTATCTTTAATTAGGTTTTTTGTTAAATTACTTAATTGCCCTTATCCTAACAAATTAAATAATGACATGTGTCATTATCATGTTCTTTCTTATCTTTCTCACAAATTTTATCTTTTTTACAGGATCCTAGACCTATATAGGGTATATAGGTAGAGGTTCATGTAAGAAAATATAAAAGTGTGTAAAGGATAAGAAAGATTTTGGAGGTGACATGTGTCCCTTTTTATTTTGGTAGTTTAATGGTATAAGTGTAATTTAATTAATAAAATCTAATTATGGAATGAATATATGTAACATATTTTTGACAGTTATTGTAGTGATTTTCGAATTTGAAGGCATACATCTTATAAAGAAATAACACCCTAACTCATAAAAACACTATAACATGTATATTGAAGGCATACATCTTATAAAGAACAAAAATATAACAGAAACAACACCCAAACTCATAAAAACACCACAACATGTATATTGAAGGCACACATTTTATAAAGAACACCCTAACATTGAATATAACAGAAATAACACCCTAATAAATCAAGGACCTTTGTTCTCACATTAAATATTTCAGGAATAACACCCTAACTCATAAAAGCACCACAACATGTATATTGAAGGCATACATCTTACGAAGAACAGATTATGACATAAATAACACCCTACAATCAAAACACCATTGTATGAACACCATGGACTAAAACATCCAAGCGAGACGTAATTTTTTTCTCTCTACATAATTATATCAATATGGTACTCATATTAAAGATAAAAAAACACTCGTTATTATGATGTAATTTAAAAAAAAAAAGAGTTACGTATAAAAAGTTATTGACGTTTAAAAAGAAGGGGGGGGGGGGTGGAACTTGCATGTGCATTAATGTTAGTCTTTTAATTTAAAAATGTTAAATTTACCTTTATACCCTTAATCTAGAAAATTAATTAATTTAATAGTCAACACTATTTATAAGATTGCCATCAATATCTCAACCATTAGATTAAATATCTAATGGTTTAGATTCTTTCTTATCCTTCTCACACTTTTATATTTTTTACAATAACCTCACCCTATATATATATATATATATATATATATATATATATATATATTCAAACCTTTCCATTTTCTTCACATGTTATTATTTTTCAATAAAAAAAAATTGCACCATAAGGTCACAAATTTTCTTATCTTTCATTCGAGATATTTAAGCATATTTTTTCAACACAAACAAAAGATTCAACGTTTCGTTCTTTTTTCAATGCTACTATTATAGTATTGCATATATACAATAGTACTTCGCCTTAGGAAAACATTGAGTTTAGTTTAGCTTTAACGGTTTGGTTTTAGGGAGTTTAGATTTCGAGTTTAGTTTTTAGGATTTTTTTGGGGGTTTAGATTTTTGGGGCGGGTGTGGGGCGTTGGGCACTTTAGGTTTTTAATAGTGTTGCACATGTGTGATACCAATTATTTTTTTTCAATTTTTTTGTATTTTAAAAATGCTATATTTACAACAAAAAAATGTTAAAAAATTGGTATGTTTTTTAAGTTTTTTTCTAGGAATTTTCGAGTTCTCACAATAAAAGGAGTTTTCGCTTGAACCCTCCCAGGTATTTTGTTTGTATATGTTTAGTTCTCCGACTAGCGATTTGCGAGTGTGGTTTTATAAAGTTTTCCTTTAAAAAATATACAGTCTTAAAGTAAGAATGCAAATAAAGACATAGGTTCACATTAACACTAATTATGGTCAGCATCTTTAAAATAATCATTAAACTCGTCCAACTTATAATTAGCGCATGCATTAAGCTAGTTTCTCCAAATAAAAATAGAGTGAAATATTTATTGCATCTTGTACAACCGCATGGCAATACATGACTCATGAAGTCATGATTGCATACATATTTTACCTTCCAAGCATCATCTTCATCATGTTCCTTACCTTTGTGGGTGCATTAGGTGCAAACCACATGTACTTTTGGTTAAGGTGGTTACAAAATCTTTTAAGGTTATGTTTCAACTTTGCAATTTTTTTTTCATTCTAAATTTTATTTGTTTCATTGGTGATACTGACAAAGTTGTATGTTAATCAAAATTTAGTTGATAAACTACCAAGTTAATCCTTAATAACTCATCATTTTTCTTATATTTTACATCTAAATCAAACAAATAAAATATTTTTTACATTTATTTTGCCATTGATGGATGTAAATTGTAAAGAACCACGATGCCCTCTTTGAAGCTAGCAAGTAAACTTTTTTTTTCTTTTTGGTGAATTGATATAATTTTAATAATAATTTATGGATATATGACAAACCAATGAAAATTGAACATGTATGCAAGGGAAAGAATATGACATTATGCAAAATGATAAACCGCAAAAGCCACCCTTCAACATTCTAATTAATCTAGAGGCACCCCTGAGTTTTGATACTAACACATTTTTATATAACATTATTTTTGCTTAAATTTATTTTTACCAATTTTTTTTACCTTTTACCCATAAACAAGGTATACTTTATATATATTATATTTAAGCTAAATAAATTAAGTTAGAAATGAGTAAATATAATATTTGAAGTTATAGGTTATATATGAGATTTCAAAGTTTCTAAAAGATAAAGGTAAAATTCTCATTTATAAAATTATTTTTAATGAATATATATATATATATATATATATATATATTTCAACTACTTTGTGAGGGTACATATGATATTTATAATTTTGCATAAGTGTGTATCATATTTTGCTAGTTTTTAGAGGTATATATGAAATTGCCTCAAACATTGATGTACAAATTTGCGAAGAGGGGATTTTATTCACAATATAACAAGCTTAAATAAATTCTCTACTTTAGAAATGAGTAAGTTAATCCATACTCAACTTTCGTATACTTTATAAGCCAATATTCTTGTTTAAGGAAAGTTTTAGGTGAAAAGAAAATGCTTTTGTCATGACTCATCGCTATAAGCCCTCATACGACACTTAGTTCTTGAACTAAGTCTATTTTGGATGTGTTTCCTTAATAAGACCATTATTACAAAGAAAATCAATGCAAGTAGAACATAAAGAACTAAACATGAAAAAATCACTTGTATCAAATATGAGATGATCACAAATATGTGAGATGGTTTAATCAAATGACTACACCCCAACCACTAAAACATGAAAGGAGTTTAAAATCCTCCTATCTTATTTTTGTCTCAAATCTTTTGAAGACTATTGGCCCGTGTAAAACTTTCGAAATTTTGATACATCTTAGAATACATATCAAGGTGTAACGAGGCCAGTCGAATATCACTGGTAAACAAGTCTATTTTCGAAAAGAAAAAACACATAAATAAGGAAAAAACATATGCATTCAAATGAAGAAATAATATCAATCCATAAAAAGAAAGTTGAGGGTAAAAATTGTCAATTAATGAACTACAAGGGGCGCCTTTGTTGTTTATAGTTAGATCACCATATATAAACTAACATGAAAGGTGAAAAACAAATCCTGTTATCATTTAATATGTTCTGTTCACAACAAAAATGATTTTGTTGCTGATGATAATATTAGAATTCACAATTTTATAAAACACACCATTAATTGGTGAGCTATTTCCTTGATCAAGATGTTTAAAGCACAAATTTGGAAGTCACCAAGTTCAGGGGAGAAGATTGATTTCAAGTATTCAAATTTTCAAGCTCTTCAGGTGATCAATGACAACCCCTTATTCATCTTTGTGAATTGAGTTGCCGAAAGTTTTTCGATGTTCATGCATTTTGTTTTCAAACTAATGAACTTATTTGTGATATTTGTTGATTTTATTACAATGTTTGATGTAAAAATGTCTAGTTTTGCTCAAATTTGCTTGTGTATGTTTGAAGGTTTGATGAGTCTTTACTTTTGTTGACCCCGACCGTTAAAACACTTGTTAGTAACTTGATCAGTAATCATGTCATGTCATATCATATCATATTGTATTATACTGTACTGTATCATATTTAGATTTTATTGTCGTAGGTACCAAAGGTGTGGGACAAGCTTTCAGTGTCAATAATATCCGTAGAAACTGGAAAAACCATTGCAAGAACAAATAAAGCGTTGGTGCGAAATGGGAATTGTCAATGGAATGAAACTCTAACAGAATCTATTTGGATTCAACACCACAATTCTTCAAAAGAGCTTGAAGAACATCTATTCAGATTTGTTGTTTCTATGGTATGAACGATCATGATCATAAACATTCTAATATTAATCACTTGATGTCAATCTTTCATGTCATTATGTGAATTTTCAATGCGAGTTTAGCAAAAAAGAAAAGAAACACTTAATTTTGTTGTAGGGGTCTGCTAGATCCGGCATTCTTGGGGAGGCAACGGTCAATATGGCGCATTATCATACTAGTTCAAGATCATCTTTGCCAGTTTCATTGCCATTGAAGAAATGCAATTATGGGACGATTTTGCAGGTGATTCGTATGTTGCAAATGCAATATTGCTGATAGAATAGAAAGTTATTAGTGTGATTAATATGACATAACCAAAGTAAAGAACTACGTATACTTGAGATCTCTTGTTAGCATCGGATGAGTTCCAATTATAGTCTAAACGGATGACTTAGAAGGGTCGGACGAGTTGGGTAACATGTCATGAGTTGGATTTTGGTCAACCTAAATCATCTTACTTGAAGATGTTAATCTTGAACTAAGGAGATAAAGATTAAGATGGCTTATGGTTAATTCTTGGTGAATTATTAATTTAGTCTTATATTGTTGGTTTATTATATATGTATTTATCTAGTTGGATTATTTATTTTAATAAACTGAGTTGAGTTAGGATTAGAATTAGTCTAGTATAAATAGATGGTTAGGTCTATTGTAATTGGTGTGTTTTTAATGATAAGTAAATAAAGAGTCGAACGAGTTTGTTCAAATCGTGTTTGTGTGTTCGATCAAGGGTCTAATTGTCCAACATTTCATTTGGTAAATCTTTAAAGTATCAATTATATTTAGAACCAACGGGGTGGTGGTACATTGACAAAGTCTTTAAACACCTAAGTTTGGGAGAGGGAGTCTTGGGTTCAAGTCCCTTATTCTATCGTATTAATGAACTTTGAAATAATTTGAATTTAAATAAATAAATATATATATATACATATAAATGTACTTGCAACTTATATTACAAAAACTGATTATAATTTATTAGATTTGTTACATTGTATCAAAGAAATAGTTTAGTATAGGAATAATGGCAAGGACAAATATGATATTCGGATTTGTCCTAAAAGAAAAATATCTAAAAACTGGTGTGACATAACATGACAGTTGTAATAATAAGGCTAAAGACATGAGTTTATTTTACAATACACTTTGAACAGCTTTCAACACTTTGATTGTAAGCTAATATTTCTCTTACCCGTTACACATAACAGCATAGGAAAAGTGATGCTTTATGCTGTCATTTTCAGGTCAAAATCCAGTGCCTGACACCAAGAACAAAACTAAGATACATGTTTGTGGATGAAGATAATGATCATACATGTAGCAAATCAAATGGGTCAGCTGCCTCACATAGCCCTAAATCTAAATCCCCTCCAGATCAAGATCTGGCTCCCACTGCACTTCTTGAACAAATTAAAATCGCGGTATGTTCCATATGATCCGGATTCTCGACTTTGACCTTTTTGGTCAAAACATAAAATTTTACTTCAAAATCGACACGCCTTACTTCAAATTTTCAAGAAAAATTAGACGATTACATAAGAATATTTGAAATGATTGTTACCAAATTTCTGAAAGAATTTATGTAAAGCTGAATATACATAATTTAGTTTGACTTTGACCTGAAACGTCCATGATGTGTTTCCATAAATGCAGGAACCGAGTTATGAACCATCTAGTTCGAATCAGAACAACGATTCGGCAGAACACTCTTTAGAAAAGAAGACAGTATATCAAGAAAGTCATATAAATGGGATCAAGCACAATATTGATGCAAATTCCAAAAATAGTGTTTCAAAATCAAACAAATCATCTTTGAAATCAATGATAACTCAAGACGACCAAGAACAAGAGTGCAACGAAAGCACTGCACATGTTCCTCCCTCATCTTTGATCAACATCAGCTCTTCGAAGAACCTTCTAGAAGCAGCTGAAGAAACCATTGAAGAGCTTCACGATGAAGCCAGAACGTGGGAGAAAAAAACACAAAAACTAACGCTCGGTTTGGAGATTTTAAAGGAGAAATACTCCGACCAGTCAAAAATTTTGGCGGAGTCTCAAATAGAGATTTCATCAGCAATGGCGGAACGTGATAGCATTAAGAAAGAAGCTGATCATATAAAGATGTTACTGGAGTCAAAGTCAACATACAACCCCAAAGGTCAAAGTCAACGTTTAAAAGAACTTGAAAACGAGCTAAAAGCGCGCAAAGAAACAAATATTGATTTGGCTCAACAACTGAAGAAAAGTCAAGAATCAAATATTGAGCTTGTGTCTATACTTCAAGAACTTGAAGAAACCACAGAAACACAAAGAGCCGAAATTGAAGAATTTCTTGTTGTTAAGTCAAAGTTAACCGAATTAGAAAAATCTTTCAATTCCAATTTAATGGAAACCAGAAGCTTACAACTTAAATTGAAACAAATGGAGGAAACAGAGAAGACTTTACAAGCAAACATACAAGTTCTAGAACAAGCTTTAGAAAACGAACGAATTTCAAATAGTCAAACTCGATCAGATCTTGAAAAGAAAGAAGAATACATCAACAATATGGAGTCAAAATTATCAGAAACAAAAGAAATTGAGAAGGATCAAATGAGAGAAATCGAACGGCTGAAAATGAAAGTTAGCGAGGTGGAAAATGAATGTAACGAGCTCACAAACGAGAACCTCGAGCTCGCTTGTGAGCTTAAAGAAAGAAACAAGACTATTGAAGAAAATCATATAACATCTATATGTTTAGATAATTTAAGAAATGATCAAATGGTGCTTAGCGGTAATCTTGATTCACAAGTTTTCGCTAATAAGTTACTTGAACAGAAAGCAATGGAGCTCGAAAAAGACAAGCGTGAAATGGAGCTTTATATGTTTGAAATGGAAGAAGAAAACATCAAGTTAGTGGAACGTGTGTCTGAATTAGAAAGTCAACTAACGCGGGTCAAAGACGAGTTGGAGAAATCTGAATCTGAAAAGCAAAAATTGCAAGAATCTGCTGAAAATCTCATCGAGGAATGCAACACTCTCCAGAAGTCGTACGAAGATATGACAAAGGGAAACGCTGAATTGTATGATCAGTATTCGTGTTTGGTGATTGAACTAACATACGAGACTGAAAAAAACCAGAAAGAAGTCGAACGTCTCAAAAATGAAATTTCTCAGCTTGATGAACAAAAGTCAAAGCTGACTTTTGATAAATCGAATTTGGAATCTTCTCTCAAAGAAAACAATATTCAGACTGTTCGTGAAGAATATGAATGTAAGATTCAAGATCTATCAACCGAGCTTGCTGCCGTTAAAAGAAACCACAAGAAGCTGATCGCAGAACACGAGAAAAAGTCAAAGTTGTTGACTAGTTACAGAATAAGAGAAGAACGAAAGAGAACTGATTCAGAACACGAACGTCAACAACTCATTGAAGAAGCTGCAAATTTAAAAGATGAAATATTGGATTATAAGCAAAAGCTTGAAAAATTAAAGAACGAAAAAAATATTTTAGAAGCTTCTCTAAATTCGGTTTCTAACAGTTTCGAAAAGCTTAAAGTGGAGAAGATGTCGTTTTTCAACAAGATGTCGGAATTTGAGGATTGTAAAAGTGAAAGAGATGCATTAGAAGAAAAGCTTTCAAGACTGGAGGGTGATCTAACGGCTAAAAATGTGTCACGTTTGCAGGATGCGGATATGAAAAATGAAATAAGCAGGATCAAGAGTGCAAATTTGCAGTATCGGCTGAAAATTCAACAACTTGAAGGCGAAAAGAAAGAGTTATTGAAAAGAATTGAAGATCTAATGGTTTATGTTAGTCTTTATCATTTGACAGCAAAAATATCTTTGACATAAGTATACGGATGGTCTCTGTGGTTTACCTAAATTTTAGAATTGGTCCCTTACTTTCTAGAAGTACATGAATGGTCCCTGTGGTTTGCACTTTGTAACACATTTAGTCCCCAACTAACAAATCTAAAGGTTTTAACACGTCCAAGTTAGGGTCTAAATGCGTTACAAAGTGCAAACCACGATAACCATATGCTTAAATTTGGAAAGCTAAGGAGCAAATCCAAAATTTTGGTAAACCACAGGGACCATCCGTGTACTTTACTCAATATCGTTTTGTTAAATGTCTATTTAAGCTAGAGACCAAATACAAAATTTTGGTAAATCACAGGGACCATCCATTTACTTTACTCAATATCTTTTTGCTGAACATTTATTTTTTCTTTATCAGAGCGTTCACGAGACTCGTATTCAAGAAGATACTGACTATGCCGCAAAGATGAAGATGCTTGAAGCCGAGCTTGATGAGGCTCTCAACGCGAATCACAAGTACAGAGTTCAACTTCAAAAGTGAGTTCAACTTGTTACTTTTAGGAGTCAAACCACAATTATAATAAATTGATAATCTAACTCATCTGCATATGTGTTCAGGCAAATATCGAAGGGGCGTAATAGTCATTCATCAGGGAAATCAAAGGTTGAAGGTGAAGTGGTCGCAAAAGAACTGTTTGAAAAGACGAAAACAACCTTGGAGACAGAGCTAAAAGACCTTCGTGATCGTTACCTTGACATGAGCCTCAAGTATGCTCAAGTAGAGGCCGAAAGAGGAGATCTTGTGATGCAGTTAAAAACAAACAGTGCAAAGAAATGATCTCAATTACTTGAAAACCCATGATAAGTACAAAGAACTCATTATAAAAAGATTAATAGTTCACAACTTCATATTCTTTAAACTCGAACACTAAATAATCATCACGTCATGGGTTGGCTTGAATCGTGAGACCATGTTACCACTTTTACATAATAAGATGATTATATTTTAAGATTTGTTCATTAGTTATATTTTAGTCTGCAACCCTATTATTACCCTTTTGAGTAACAGAGTATATACATAAATGCCTATGTGAACTAAATGCTCATGATGTGTATTTAGTTAATTCATCATTGTAAGATACAAATTTCACCAAGTGAAGTATGTTGTATTTTGGTGCCTATATGTGAAGATGATGAAATAAACTAGGGAATATATTATGTTTATGTTTATTATATTTTTGGTTTATTACTAGTTAGTTTTTAATATATCTAGAAAACTAATATGAAGAAAACTAACAGAATGTTAATACATACAAAAAACTAAAACAACTATCATGTCATTATAGATCAAGTCAACTCAACCCAATCGAGTTATTGATCAAAAACACAAACAAAAGGTTATGTAGATAAGAACTCACACATATAAAATGCTCATAACATTTGTGAACTCTTCTTCCCAAAGATTGCTTCCCAAACCATAGGCGAGAACGGACCTTTCTTCTCCATAAAATCTCTAACACACTTCTCATCAAATCCAAACCCTTTATCTTTCAACTTATCAATCACGATCTGAGCAGCTTCCCGACCCCTTTCCCTACAAAATGCGCTAACCAACCCCGTAAACGTCGCCAAATTCGGCGAATACCCCGCTTCCACCATCTCCAAACAAAACTCAAACGCATCATCGAACCGTTTCCCTTTAACCAAACCCTGAACAATAACCCCATAACTAAACGCGTTCGGCACAATCCCATTCCCCTGCATTTTTCTAAATATTCTTATCGCCTCGTCCCCCTTCTGCGCCTTACAAAACCCTTCCACCACCGCTGTGTATATCACCACTTCCGGAATCGACCCTCTCTCACGCATTACGCCAAACAACTTCATCGCGTCCTGAACCAACCCGTCACTACACAAACCATGCAGCATTGCTACCGCATTCGGTATCAACCCGGTTTCCTTCATCTTCCTAAAAATCTCGTCCGCATCTTCTGGCGGCCGCACCCTCGTATCCTCCTCCGCCTCCGCTTCTCCCTCTCCGCCATTCATCGTACCGCCATTCAAATTATCCGAATTGACCTTATTCTTGTCCTGATCAAACCCTAGCTTAAACCTATCAAGAAATCCATCAACATCCTGCATCTTATTATCCTCAACATGTCTCCTAGGGTTTCCAGGGGTAAATTTGGAATTTTGTTCATTAATATTATCATCATCATCATCATCACCAAATGGAACATAAGAGCCATTACTATTAATATAACCTACAGATTTTCTGTTATCTGATTTATTACTAACTCTATACTTACTATCATTAACAGAATGATAATTATTTAGGTTTTCTATTGGTATCAAAATCTCTTCTACCTTTGCTAGGGTTTGCAGGGGCAAATTGGGGATTTGGCGCATCAAAATCTCTTCTTCCCCCGCCGTTATCGTCGATGAAACCGGAGAGTCGTGAGGTGCGATTTAAGGAGGTGTGACCGTCGCCGGAGCGGCGGCGTGGCGGTGGGCGGCCGCCGGAGTGACCGTGATTAGATCTGTTGCTGTTGTTGTATGATGATGATGAGGAGAACAATCTGAACATCAATGGTGAGTCTACATCATAAAGAGATTTGTGATGATGATGATTTGAAATGTTGTAGGAGATTAGGTTTGAAACCCTAAACCCTTTTTTCATCGTCGTCTGTGTTGTTGAGCAGTTTCTGTAAACCCTAAAACATGAGAAGATGAACAAAAGAGTTATAGTCACTTGCTAATATAAAATATAAATAAAAGATAATAATAAATAGCAAAACAAAAATAAAAAATGAGTTAATTTTTAAAGTAAACTTCAAATTCAAATTTTACACCACGTGGTTTACCGATCAACTATATATTCTATATAAAAAATTAAACAATTTAGGTTAAATATTTGTTTGGGCTTAGAAATACCAGACATACTTCAGGTGTGGATAGGTTGGAGATCACGGAGGGGGAGTCGGCTGTAAGAGAGTGAGGGGGAGATGGTCCGGGATGTTGTGAGGTGAGGGTCTGCTCGGGATGGTTGATGGCAGAAGTAGAGGAGGTTTGAGTTGATTGAGGAATGATTGATTGTATAAGGGAAGGAGAAGCTGAAGTGGAAGTAAGTGGGTGGGCCGTAGGTGATTCAGGATGGGGCTGCCCGATTAGGTTGAAGGTTGAGTTGAAGTGGGCTGGGGTTGATGTTGACTGGGCCGATTGGGTGGGCAGAAGAAGAGTAGGTCGAGTGGGTGGGGAACCCGCGTTAAGGGGGGTGGGTCCGTTGAGAGGAAATGGTATGTTTGTGGAGTAGGTTTTTGAGTTGTAGAAAAAGGGGAGGAGCATCCGTAAAAAATAACATGACGAAAAACCGAAATTTTAAGGGTAGAAAGATTATAACATTTGTATCCACAATGATTCGTTGGATATCCTAGAAAAATGCAAGGAGCAAAACGATGTTGTAGTTTGTGAATTGTTGTTGATGGAAATAGAAGAAAAATAGGCATCCAAAAACTCGTAGGTGTGCGATTGAATAGAATAGAGGTGGGCGTTTTATTTTGTAGAAGTTTAGAAGGAGCGATATTGTGAAGATAGGTTGCATGTTGTAAGGCGTGATGCCAAAAATTATTAGGAGTAGAGGAGTGGGCTAGAAGAGTGTGCATAACGTTGTTAACGGATGGAATTTTTCTTTCAGCTT
This sequence comes from Scalesia atractyloides, assembly GCA_947069175.1. NCBI lineage: Eukaryota > Viridiplantae > Streptophyta > Magnoliopsida > Asterales > Asteraceae > Scalesia > Scalesia atractyloides. The sequence goes on along the minus strand of CAMTDV010000001.1, from coordinate 81,052,631 downwards.
TTCCATTTTGCGAGGAAGTATGGGGACAAGAAAAATGAAAGTGATGCCATTGTTTTTGCAAAAAGAGTGAAAATTATTGTTGTCATATTCTTTTCTATTATCGCATTGTATGGATTTTATTGAGTAGTTGAATTGGGTTTTGATAAAAATGTAGAAATGTTAAAAGATTTCAAAGACTTGTGATTTGTGGCCTATTGGAAAGGGACAAAGAAAATTGGTTTTGTCATCTAGGAAAAGTAAATAATATTTATGTCCACTTGAAGATGGGATTGGAGAAGTCTACAAATCCGTGCGTATTATGTCAAATGGAAAATAAGTAAAATTGCAAGATTCATTAAAAGGCAAACTCATGTGTTTTCCAAGAACACAAGAAGAACAAACATTAGATAATGTTTTGCTAGAAATACAAGGTAATTTTGAACGTAAAAATTTGGAAGTAGACGTCCCGGGGTGCTCGAGGCGTTGGTGCCAAATGTCTTGAGAAATGGTCGTTAAGGCAAGCATACCCTTTATTTGCCAAAGGGAGTTGAAGGTAAGCGGGTACAAGTCTCCGGTGCTATCACATCGTAGGATAGCTGTCCGCGTCCGGTAGTCCTTTACAACAAAACCGTAAGGATCTAATTCAACTGTTACATTAGTATCAGGAGTTAATTGGCGAACGAAGATTGAATTGGTTATAAGATTAGAACATGGAGGACTTGATTTAGTTATGGGGTGGGTAAGATGGAGGTAAAGTTTGATGCCACATACCAAGGATTGGTAATTTTGAACCATCCCCAACAATTACCTTATTAAAATTGCCATTATTGAAATAAAAGGAAAGGTTACATGTGTTGTTGGTCATATGTGAAGTGGCACCGGTGTCAAAAATTCCTTGTTGCTCGGGTGGATGGAGAGACACTTCATGAAAGGCTTGTTTAATGTCGGTGGGTGCATAGTAGAGTTCAGACGAGGCATATGCATGATGTGGCTAAGGTCGTGGGCCGAGACAAGCTGGACCATTTTGTGGGCCGGTTAGGTTATGTTGGGCTAGATGGGTTATGTTGGGCCGGTTGGGTTGGGTTGGGTTGGTATAGGGAGGGTGGGTATTATGGGGTGGGTGAATAATGTTGTGAATTAGGCTACTGAGGGTTTGGAGATGAAATGTAATTTGGTGTCCAAGGTTGGGTATTATAATTGGAAGTTGAGGAATAATCACGACCATAAGAACCATTGTTACCTCGTCCTCTGCCACCATGACGGCCACTGCGCCCTCGGTAACCGCGACCACCACGACCACGCTGATAGTTGTTTCGGTTGTCGCCAGTGGTACGTTGATGTTGAACATTTAAAGACGTGTTGGATGTCACAGCTTCATGGTTGGCTTGGTTCGCCTTTCTGGGTTCTTCAATACACATACGAGAGTGAACTTCGTAAAAATAGGGTAACGGTTTAATTTGTTGAATAATCATGGCAATGTCGTTATAAGCATTTGTGAGGCCACCAATTAACTATAAAAGGATGCCTTGATTTGTGACCGGAGCCCCAACATTGGAAGGTTGATCAACCAACATTTTAATAGCTTGACAGTAAGCTGACATATTTGGGTAGTTTTCTAACCTTGTAGTAACAAGCTTGTGTTCTAAGTACAGGGCCCGCTCATTCTTGTTCTCTTGAAATATGTCTTCCACTGATGTCCAAGCTTCGAGAGCGGTGGCATTAGCTTTGAGATAGTATGAAGGAAGTCATTTGAAATGATACTATAGATCCATTGGATATAGCATCCAATCGATGCCAAAGAGCAACATCTTCCTGGGTTACGATTTTGGTAGTAGTCTCGGTTTCCTTATCGGAAGAAGAAGATGATTGGATGCAGAAATAGTAGGAGGAACAGCTGTGGGGTCAATGTGGTCGAAGACTAGAAAGGCCTTATAATGAATTTTAAAGAGCTCGGCCCAGGAGTTATATTGGCCTCTCCATTTTAAGAGTGAAAGGGACAAAGTTTCGAATATTGGTGACCATCAAGGCAGGGTGGTTATTGTTTTCCATTGAAAAAATGTAAAATCCTATATTAATTTATTACATTTCTATTAAAATTTCGCATTTAAATGTGTAAATGCGAATACACGTCCATACATATTTTCGAATTTATCAAAACTTCATAAACATTTTAACATGTCATCATTGATTAGTTTCGTAACAACAAAACCAAGTGCGGAAGCTTGAGCTTTGATCGTGTTTGGTTCTGTATAGAGCTTGGTCCTCATCCGGCGCTCCCAATCATTACCTATATTTCATAATTTATGAAATACGTTAGCTATAAATAGATTATAACGTAACTGAATAAGCCCGAAGGCCCAAAACATCAAAACAACATTTTTCAAAATTACCCGTCGTAAGCTACGGCTCCGGACCGTAGCTTACGGTCTGTGGTTTCTGTTTTGATCAGCAGCTGCCTACTGTAAGCTACGGTAGGCCACCGTAGCTTATGGTGGGCTGCTACAGCCTTTTCAAGTTGCCATTTTTGTTATGAAAACTTCCGTAACTTATTCAATTTTCATCCATTTTACTTGAAACTTGTTTCTAAATGTCCGTAAATTGTTTACCTACATAGTTAACTAGAACTCCTTAACCCGGATTCTTAATTCTTATAAATTATGCATCCATTCCCAGTTTATGCGCATATTCATTTTGACCCGTAGCGAGATTTAAGCACTTAAGCTTAAATCTCGCTTCCTTTTTCCTTACTTCTAATTTCTACACTAAGATATCTATTTATTTTCCACCACAACTATATTTTTGGTGGATTTATTATAGAAAATCATATATTTCCAAATTCTACTATTTAGTTTGACAATTTACGAAAAAGACCCGTTATGAGGCATTAAACCAAAATGGCTTATGCCATTTGTTTTACACTACCGAAAAGGTATACTTACTTATAAAACTCATTCTAAACTACCCTCAAGGGTCATTTGCTTGTTTTATCATATGAGGGTGTTTTGGTCAACTTTAGCCCCTTTTTACAACGAAGAACTTTTAATAGCATATTTTGACCAAATGTACCCATTTTAACCATAATCTATTTGAAATCATTATGTTCTTAACAACAAAATGTCTATAATTTAAATTATTAGATTTACCTTACTTTAGGTAATCCAATGTTCATTCATGACCCGTTTAACTCTCATTGGACCTTAAGTCCTCAATGAGAGTTTGACCCATTTCACATACATGGCTCGGGTCATAGCATTGACATGTTTAAATACCTTGAACTATTAATTACTAACTAATAGCAACGCAAACCATACACTACCTCCCTGTGAGCACAAAACTCGACAAGCGATTATTAGTTATTATTGTCAAATGGTGACGACAACACCATTTGACCCATTTGGCCTAAATGACCATTTTATCATTATGAGATGGTATTTATTTACCATCTCACCATTTAATCCGTTTCGGTTTACGCCGTATGATCATATTACTTAAAGTCGTTTCTTAATTCGTTCGACCCATTACGGCTTACGCCATACAATGTTTTTTTCAAAGTTTAATATTTATTTGTGAACTCGTGACTGAATTACTATTTACCCTTTTTACTCCTTACGGTTTACACCGGAAGGTAACTTTTCACTTGACTAAATTACTGTTTTATCCCTTTTACCATCAAATATGGTTTATTACCATTTTCACTTGATCCGATCGTATCGATTCGCGTCGGAACAATGTATTTCAAAATCTCATTCCGAATATCAAATCGCTTATTCTCAGTCAAATACATAAGTATATGTACTATTTAAAGATGTAAGCATTACTTACCTTGCATCCGACTATTCCTTTCCTACATACATGATCTGTTTGGCCCGTTTACTCCCAAGCTTCCACCTAGTCAAGCATCAAACTACCTTTTATCATTCGCAAGATGGTTAGATTAGTCATTGTTTATCAAGACCATCCCACCTTACGGACTTTATTATATCAAAATTACCATTTGATCATATTATAGGTCAGTTTGACTTCCAAAAGTCAACTGCCTAATAACATTTGCAAACACACAGTTAAGTTCAATGAACTCATTTAGGCATTTATCAATTACCCAGCATGCGATATTTTTAGGCTACCCTCTTATCTAAATTCCCAACCAAGTTCATGTCATTTCTTTCACTTAAACAAGTTCGAGCGATTGTTAACATCAAGTTAACATAGCATTCGATTATCAATGCTAATTTATCCATTCATTATGCTATAATTAAGGGTTTTCATCTCTATGTAAAACCCATTTCATCATATTATTAGACATTCATCTGAATACCTAATATAATCAAGTTCTACATACAAACTAGTAAACAACATGATCTTATAAACTTATTACATTAACTTAACATCTATTTCATCATATAATCAAAACCTACTTCATGTCATACATGAAAACTTATTCAAATCACAAAATTGTTCAAGTATTTCACATTTACTTGTAAGTATGATGATCACACACATAATTTCATTATCAATTCCACCATACTAACAAAATGTTGAACTCAAGGTTATCACCTTCAAGTTCATCCACATAATTATCATCACCAAAACATAATTTACAACATACCTCATGATCTCCAACCTTAGATGATCACAATTCTATGTCCATGCATACGATTTAGCCATAATTCACCCTTCAATTTGATGATTCTTGATGAACAAGGGTATTGCTCCTTGTCTTGCACCTGGTCGTTACACACACACACCTTTTGTGTGTGTTGTGTTGTGTTTTGTTTTTAATTTTATATATTCAAGTTTCAAAATTTTCCCTTTTGGTCCCTCATGTTTGAGGTTTTCTTTATAAAGAGCTACAACTCATTGTTTTATTACTATTTCCATGTTACTAACTAGGTTAATTTCTTCCTAGTTATTTTGTTTACAGGTTAACTTTTACCGCTAACGGTACTTTACCCGCTCATTAATATTAGCATGGTTTGATTATTAAAACCCGTTTTTGGGGTGTTACAAAAAAGTCTGAATGGAGAGGAAGATTAGTGAACAGAATGCCGAGAATAGGGAAGGAAAAAAATGGTGATTAAAGAAGAGAAGAGACTCTAATACCATAAAACAATATGGTTTTCAATGTCTTTGCTTCCTCCCATTCATTAGAATATATACTGATCAAAACATCAAGACTTTCCTAATTTACGTATGGAAAGTAATAACAACATAATAATCGAGAATACAACAATCAAGCAATTCGGTTTCTTTGGCCTGAAATCGTGGGATCTTCTAGAATTATGAAGAGAAGATTATGCCTTGCTAATACATGCATGCGATTATATTTCAAAATTTGTTATTATATTATGGGAAAAATAAATATGGGGCTGTTGTACATCTAACTTGTATGTAAAATTCATCATAACTATCTAGTTTTGATTAAATCCAATTAAAGATTAATTTTCACAAAACCATTTCTAAATTATCTCATCTTTTTTTCCACCCCTTCAAACTTATACCTAAATTCGTATCTTTTTAAGCAAAATCCGTAAACTGTCACACCCCGGCTTTCCACAACCAATCCAAACACCGGTGGGCCCGGGTGGGGAATATCGTGACGTAAGTTGATAACATCATAGACAATTAAACACAGCACAACGGAAGTCTTAGAGCAAAATTACTATTACAAACCAAATGTTTAAAATACAAAATAATATACAGACGACTCGTAATAGAAGATCCAAAGGCAGATCATAAATTGTACAAAAGAAAGAATGTAAAACAGATTTTGGGCAGATCTAGGATTTGCAAGATCCTCTTATCACTACCGAGCACTTCAAGCCTATTTCGTATTGTACCTGCAAGCTTAGTCTTTTGAAAATACGTCAGCTTTCGCTGGTAAAACCTAACTACTCATTTTGAAAACATTTTTAAAAAAAGTTTTAAGCGCGCATCAGCACAAAATCTTTTATAACTTGGGAAAGTTGACTGTCCAACCTTGTTAACAGATTCACATGTTTGTCCATACATACAGGGCCCAGTGAGAAAACCGAGACATGATTAACGTACACACCACTTACGAACTCACGAAAGAGTTATCCCCAACTTTGTGGGTAATTGCATTTAAGCGTCTGTCAGGTGTATGCCTACACCCCGCGCTAAGGTCGTGGCCATTATCTAATATAATAAGCCGAGGATATCCAGGACACGGTAGTTAACCACCGATGTTTAAATTATCAAACAAAACTGATTAAAACGGAATATGCAGATTTACCAGCCATAGTCCGGCATTTGATTGATCCCATTTCCGACCAAGCGGTATTAGTTTACCATAACCCAAGCCCGTATAGGGGAAATAAAGTATTTACCTGAGCTAGTCTTCGTTTAAACGCAAGATTTATTAACTCAGCCGTACACAAAAGTACTAAGTGCAGATAACATTACCGGAATGTCTCTAGTCTAGATTATGGCATAAGCTAACCAATTAAATACTAACGGTCTTATTTAAGTCATAGACTTAGACCGACTAGCGTACATGATCAGAACATATAACGCTAGTTAAACAATGATCGGATAGAATGTAGTTTAACCCAACAAGTACCTTGACTTGTATATATCGGTAAACTATAAAAATTCTGGATTTTGAGACATAAATGACAAGGTTAGACACGTTTCGGTTAATTTTCGTAATCTAATACATATACTTATCCGTACGCATATTAGCGATATCGGGTAACCGGATAAGTCATGGACAAGTTTTATATGCCAGTATTCTTTAAATAAGTTGTAATATCAGTAAGATACCAACTTATATGCCCGTTAAGGTTTTAAATAAACTATGCCTCAGAATGGCCTTTCGGTAATTATATACCGTATAAAAGGAACTTGATCATATTTTAATGTTTTAACCATAAGTATTCTGGAAAAATAACTTATTTATAATATAATATCAGTAGGGTATTAATTATATGTGTAATTTATCTTTTATGACCAAACAATGCATCGAAGGGGCATTTTGGTCATTTTACACATAGTTTATAAATTATTTGAGATTCTGAGTTTATATCATGTACCTACTATAAAAATATTTAAAATAAGTTTTAAAATCAGTAGGTAACAAGTCTTGGTTGATAAATATGGTTTAAAACCATACTATGCGCTGAAACGGCGCTTATGACGTAAAATGATGATTTATGCAATGTTTAATGAAAATCGAGTTTAAGGTCATATTAACATGTCTTGGATATGTTATTTAATATAATATATCAGTAGGTAAAAGATTACTTTGAAAAGATATGATTAAAACCGTTTTATAAACCACAAGGGCTTTATCGTCATTTATCGGCATAATACAAGGACTTGTTCATAAACTCAGTTTATAATCTGATTTGACATCCTGAATAACCCTACTTATTATATTACACCAGTAGGAAACTCATTTTCAAGTTTATTATCATTTAAACCTCTTTTTATGCAACAAGGACATTTTAGTAAAAAATGACATAATTACGGAACTTGTGCATAAACTCAGATTCTGATTATGATCATGTAATATAACCTCATAGGGTTATGCTACATAATATTAAGATCATAATGCAACTTTAGATCAGTGGATAACTAATCTAAATTGGGCCAGAATCGAAAGTCAAAGCAGAAGTCAAACTTCGTGACTTTCGGTTGCGAACCAACCCTAGAACTGAAATTAACGAGCCGAACATGTTCTTACATGTTCTAATAATTATTACCAACTTGTTTAAGTGTCAAAACAGGTTTCATAACATATATAAGCTTAGATTATATTATTTCCGAAAAATGGTCTATTTGACTTTTTAACATTTAAACTTTGATCCGTCAATTGGTCTAGCAAACGTGATCTTTAGGAGGTGCCCCTTTATAGAGATTAACACCTACCTTATTACGATACTTAGCCATGTTCGTTATGAACAATGGCTGGACCATAATGGTCTTAACTGAAAGTCAAGGCGTTTTCCGTAAAACGCTTGACTTTTGGCTATAAAAGCCTATAAACGAAAATGCAAGAGGAAGGAACACTTACAAGTGGTTCCTAGGATGCAATAGAACTAAGTTGGAAGCTCCTTTCAGTTAGGAACTTCCAGAGGAGGGAGATAGAATGTGAAATGAGAAAGGTGCAAGTTCAAATGGGGAACCTTGGCTCCTATTTGTAGTTGGAGAGCTTGGAGGAGGTGATGCCAGGTGTTAAGGGGTGTTAGAGGGAACCTACAAGTGTCCTAAAACGTGGCATAGCTGTTTAGAAGACCATGGTTTCGAAACAATGGTTTTTGGCAACATGTGTGGAGGCCAAGGCAAATTTTCTGCAGACATAGCCTTTTGGTGGGTTGCGAGAGGCACAGGCCTGGCCTCTCTCGCCCTGCGAGCGCCCCAAGGCCACTTTCAAATTTTGACACATTTAGCCCCTTAACTTATAAAACCTCCTAAAACACATTTTTAGCATATTTAGCCCCCCGTAACCAATATTTGGCGTACCCGGGAGTATGCCCGGACATTGTCGAGCTCTCGGTTCGTTAAAAGGTCACTCAGAGGTATAAATTAACATGTTGACACTTTTAACCCCTCCATCATCCAACTTTCACATAATTACGAATTTAACCTCTCTCGTCCAACAAGTGGCACGTATGAGAGTTAGGACTTCGCAAAGGATCACTTAGAGGCCCACTATAAGCATGTTGACTCCAATGTCACTCAGAGGCTGGGCATGTTGACATATCAGTCACTCAGAGGCCAAGTTTAAGCATGTTGACATATCAGTCACTCAGAGGCTAAGTTTAAGCATGTTGATATATCAGTCACTCAAAGGCTGGGCATGTTGATATATCAGTCAGTTAGAGGCCAAGTTTTAAGCATGTTGACATATCAGTCACTCAGAGGCTAAGTTTAAGCATGTTGACATATCAGTCACTCAGAGGCTAATGTTTATGCATGTTGACATCAGAAAGTCACTCAGAGGCTCAGTTTGAGCATGTTGACACCTTTAGTCCCTATTAGTCTTTAATAGACTAAAATAAAAATGCAACACATGTCACTGTACTAATGGACACGATTTTACAAGGTGTTACATCCTCACTCCCTTAAAAGAAATTTTGTCCTTGATATTTTATTCAAAAAGAAGGGGGTACTTTTGTCGTATATTGGACTCAACCTCCCATGTATACTCGGGACCTCTAAAGGCGTCCCACTTAACCTTCACTATAGGTATCAATTTCCTTCGGAGCTTCTTAACCTGTCGATCCTAGATCGAAATTGGTTTCTCAACAAACCTCTGGTTTTCATCTATTTGCACATCCTTGTGCGACATTGCTAGCGACTCGTCGGCTAGAAGGTTAGATGTGTGGATTACATCATGAATTCCACTAAGCTCCTCTGGCAGCTTAAGCTTATAAGCTACAGTGCCGACACATTCGACTATCTCAAATTGGTCCTATATATCTTGGGCTTAACTTGCCCTTCTTTCCAAATCTCATTACACCTTTCCAAGGTGATACTTTCAGCATGACTTTGTCCCCTACTTGGAACTTGAGAGGTTTACGCCTCTTGTCAGCATAGCTCTTCTGCCTATCACGACCAGCTTTGAGTCGATCACGGATTTGCATAATCTTATCTGTGGTATTCAGGACAATCTCAGGTACTGATAGTTGGGTTTCCCCAACTTCTGCCCAACACACGGGCGTTCGACACTTTCTCCCATACAAGGCCTCATAAGGAGCAGCCTTGATGCTCGTATGATAACTATTATTGTAGGAGAATTCTGTTAGGGGTAAGTGGTCATCCCAACTTCCACCTAAATCAATCACACATGCTCTAAGCATGTCTTCTAAGGTTTGAATAGTACGCTCACTTTGTCCATCCGTCTGCGGGTGGTAAGCCGTACTAAAGTTTAATCGTGTGCCTAAAGATTGTTGGAAACTTTTCCAGAAATAAGATGTATATCTAGTATCTCTGTCAGATACAATAGATACCGGCACACCGTGTAGGGACACAATCTCATCCACATACAACTTAGCCAATTTGTCAGAGTTATACGTTTCTTTAATTGGCAAGAAATGTGCTGACTTAGTCAACCGATCTACAATGACCCAAACCGTGTCATTACCACATTTGGTCTTTGGTAACTTGGTAATCAGGTCCATAGTTACCATTTCCCATTTCCAAGTGGGAATCTCAAGTTGTTGTAGAATTCCTGACGGTTTCTGATGTTCAGCTTTAATTCGCGAACACGTCGAACACTTAGCTACATAAGTGCCTATGGATTTCTACAAACCTATCCACCAATAATTCTTTTTCAAGTCCCGATACATCTTGTCATCTCCTGGGTTAACTGAGTATCTCGTATTATGCAATTCTTGGAGGATTAGATCTCTAAGTCCTCCTAAGATTGGAACCCAGATTCTTCCATTAAATCTAAGGATTCCATCATTTCCAAGCGTTAACTGATCAACAGTTCTGCCTAATCCCTCATTAGGAATGTTAGCCTCTAACAGGGCTTGCTTTTGTGCATTAAATAGCTTCTCATTCAAGCTATTTCTAAGCTCAATGCTCTTTGCTTTAATCCTAATGGGGCTTAACCCTTTCCTTGCGACTTAAGGCGTCAGCAACGACATTTGACTTGCCGGGATGATAGCGAATTTCGCAATCATAATCATTAAGTATTTCCATCCAACGGCGTTGTCGCATGTTCAATTCCTTCTGATTGAACAGATGCTGGAGACTTTTATGGTCAGTGTATATAATACACTTTGTGCCATATAAGTATGTCTCCATAACTTAAGTGCAAATACATCAACACCCAATTCTAAATCATGGGTGGTGTAATTTCTTTCGTGCACCTTTAACTGTCGTGATGCATAAGCAATCACCTTTCCTTTTTGCATTAGCACACAACCCATGCCAGTGTGCGAAGCATCACAATAAACTACAAAATCCTCAATACCCTCAGGTAGAGATAATACAAGAGCATTGCTCAACTTATGTTTTAGAATCTCAAAGGATTCTTGTTGTTTTGGACCCCAAACAAACTTGACATTTTACGGGTCAGGGTAGTTAAAGGAGTGGCTATTCTTGAAAAGTTCTCAATGAACCTCCTATAATAACCAGCCAATCCTAAGAAGCTATAAATTTCCGATGGGGTTTTGGGTACTTCCCAATTCATTATAGCTTCTATTTTAGCTGAATCCACTTGGATACCACGCTCGCTTATAACATGTCCAAGAAAGTGGACTTCTCTAAGCCAAAACTCACACTTAGAGAACTTAGCATATAGCTTCTCTTGTCTTAACAGTTCTAGGATGCATCGTAGATGTTTTTCGTGATCATCTTGGTCATGAGAGTAGATAAGTATGTCGTCTATGAAGACAATTCCAAACTTATCTAGATATGGTTTGCAGACTCTATTCATGAGATCCATGAATGCTGCAGGTGCATTTGTGAGCCCAAAAGGCATCACCGAGAATTCAAAATGACCATAATGAGTCCTTAAGGCTGTCTTAGGAACATCTTCGTACCTAACCTTCAACTGATGATAACCTGATCTCAAATCAATTTTAGAGAAATATATAGCACCTTGAAGTTGATCGAATAAATCATCGATCCTGGGCAGAGGATATCGGTTCTTAATCGTTATCTTGTTTAACTCTTGGTAATCAATGCACATCCGCATTGAACCGTCTTTCTTTTTAACAAAAAGAATAGGAGCTCCCCATGGTGAGGAACTAGGCTGGATAAAGCCTCTCTAAAAGTTCATCTAATTGAACTCTTAACTCCTTCATTTCCGTCGGTGCTAACCGATATGGTGCTCTGGCTACCGGTGCTGATCCAGGTAGAATATCAATTCTAAACTCCACTTGTCTATTTGGAGGTTGGCCTGGTAATTCTTCGGGGAAACATTGGAATACTCCGAGATAACCGGAAGGTCTTCTATATTTGGTTTAGGCTCGTTGATAGTTACTTGTGCCATGTAAATGACACAACCTCTCCCCAAACACTTGGATGCCTTAAATAGTGACAGCTTGTCTGGCAATCCGCAGTGTGAATCTCCAGGGATGGTGATTTGTTTACCTGATGGGGTTTTAATTTCGATGAGTTTCTTATCGCAGGCAATACGGGCTTGGTTATGGGATAACCAATCCATGCCTAAGACTACATCGAACCCTGCCAATTTAATTGGCAAAAGAGAGATAGAGATAGAATGATTCTTAATGGATATGAAGCATCCATCAAGAATAGAAGATGTTGTTTCTAAAGTTCCATCAGCAAGTTCTACCTCATAAGTTATATCTAGAGTTCTTATGGGCAAGTTTAATAGTTCACTAAACTTATGATCAACAAAAGATTTATCTGCACTCGAATCGAAAAGAACTCTAGCATATACATCATTGATGAGGAATGTACCTGTTATGACGTTATTGTCATTAATGACTCCCTGGAATTCATCTGGAAGGCACGGGCGTTCCCTTTCTTAGCCTCTCTAGGCTTTGCATCATTATTTCTGGTGTTCTTAGGGCAGTTAAACTCAATATGCCCCTTTTCGTTACAGCCGTAGCAGACGGCATTCTTAAGATCCTTGCACTCTAGGGTCTTACGCCCCCTTTTCTTACAGATACCACATGGTTAGTCTGTGGATTAATATTACACTGTCCCTAATGTCTGCGGTTGCAATTTTTACATGTCGGTGTTACGCCGACTTATCTTGGTTCCTTCTGAACCCAAATTTCCCTTTATTCATCTTATTAAATCTCTGGGAGTTATCATCCTCCCTCTTTCTTTTCCCGTCAGTCTCAAATTTGACTGACTTCTGCTTACCAAATCTAATGTGAGGGAAAGAAATAGGTCTACAGCGGACCTATAGGTGCTAGGCTGAGCAGCCTTTACCATGCCTTTTATCTCGGGCGCTAACCCATTAATGAAACGCGCAATGCGTTTGGGTTCAGGGGTGATTAGGTAGGAAACTAATCTAGACAGGGAATTAAAGTCAGAAAAATACTTTCTGTAGTCTAGATAGTTTGACTCCATCTTCTGCACCTCATGAGGTGGGTAGTAAGTCTCCTTTACGATATCAACAAACTTAGACCATCCTAAGTTGTACAGGTGTACCTTACCTGTAGATTGGACCATAACTTTCCACCAGATTCGGGCATCGCCTTTGAAGGACTGTGATACATACCTTACCACATCCTTATCAGCATATCCGCTGATATCTACTATTGTTTCCATTTCGTCCAGCCATTTCAAGGCTTCTACTGCTCCCTTCTCCCCATTAAAATCCCGGGGTTTACAGGAAACGAAATATTTGTAGGTACATCCGTCGTTATAAGAACGGGACCTATCAGCAAATTCTAGTTTCTTTGGTTCACTCTTCGCATTTGAAGAGTGAACTGAGCTCTCCTTACGAGCTGAGGATGGTGGGATTGATAATGGTCTGGAGCGAGTAGCACTCGACTCCCTGAGTTTTTCTATGGCCTTTTCCATGGCCTTTCCAACATCTGCATCTATTCGAGCTTGGAAATCATCACTATTAATGGCTATATTTTCAGCGTTGTTAGTGTTAACATCCCAGTGGCTACTTTGCGCTTCGTCCGAGTTAGCCATTCTTGGGGCTTTGGTTCTAAATACCAAATAAAATTTATCTTAGCATGGTATTAATAACCATATTGGCTTTAAACATTGGATATAACAATCCATTGCCCATCTAAGCTAGTGTGAATAACATCACAACTCTTAGGCTTATCATATCTATATTTGGCCTAGGTCTTAATAGGACCATCAAAGGCAAATTACAATCTGGACATAGTCCATATATTATTAGACAGTGGATCGTAATGTCACAACTGTTATTGTCATTTGGCAATTATATATAGCCCATAGGCTTATCACTAATGGACATAATAATATGGCACGTTGGCCTGTCACTAATGAATAAAAATATATAGCACTTTGGCCTGTCATTTTGGACATAACATACTGCACGTTGGCCTGTCACTTTCGACATATCATATGGCACGTTGGCCTGTCACTTTGGACACATCATATGGCACGTTGGCCTGTCACTTTGGACATATCATATGGCACTTTGGCCTATGGCACGTTGGCCTGTCCCCAATGGACATAATATGGCACTTTGGCGTATGGCACGTTGGCCTGTCCCCAATGGACATAATATGGCACTTTGGCCTATGGCATGTTGGCCTGTCCCCAATGGACATAATATGGCACTTTGGCCTATGGCACGTTGGCCTGTCAATTGTCATCACATTGATGACTTTAGCCGGGATCACATTGATCACATAGACTATATAATAGGTCTTAGGACGTAGTCCTTTTACCTAGACGGCTTGTGTGGTTCCTCAAGTCGCACTACCAAGACTATGAACATTCCTTAATGTTAACATAAGAGCACCTTAATGATTGATTAATAGTCCCGGTCACTTTGGACCTTAACGACTTGGATGCTTGAACCTAGTCCACCACCTCTGGATAGAAGGATAACTTCCCTTAACTTTCCTGATAGAAGACCTTTTATCCTTAACTATCATTTCTTAGCCAATATGTGTTCTGTTTGCCACTTGGCATAATCGAATCCATTAAGGTCCTTTGGAATTATATAGTAGAGCATAAATTTTGAGTAAAATTGAGACGTTTGCATGAAGAGGATCAATACATTCATACATATATATATATATAGTTCCTAAATACTTCATTAAATGCCATTAAGAAATTACAATACTAGAGATAAATAAATGAAACAAACTGTCCATGCAAAGACTTAAAGGAAATTAAAATGTCCACGCATGGACTAAAGAAATAACAATGTCCTCGCAGGGACTAACATATATTATTAGAAGAGACTTCACTCGTCCTTCTTTCCCTTAACCAACTTGGAGAACTTCTTGAAGAACTTATTTGTTTTCTTCTCCGTTTTCTCCGCTTGTTGTTGCATTTCTTTCATTCGTTCCAAGGCCTCATTTATGGCCTCGAGTGGTGGCGGAGGTTGTGGTTGTGGTTGTGGCATAATAGGATACTGGTATCCATAACTTGGATATCCAGTAGGTGGATAAGCAGGTGGGAAAGGAGACGGGTAAAGTGCGTTATGCATGACCGCTTGCATGTAAAGGTCATGCGATAATGCTTGGTAATCAACAAGTGTAGATGGGATAAAAGGATCATATCCAGACGTATCCGGATATGTTGGGATAAGATTATTATAACCCGATGGTGGCGGTTGAACCACTGGTGGTGGTGTTAGTTCCACTACAGGTGAAACATTGGAGGGTCCACCCATTTGTGGGTCCTCATGGATGGTGGGGTAAGTCTTGGGTAACGGTGGCAGCGAACCCGACCGGTGACCAGTGCACACCGACATACGTGCTCCTCTTTTCCTCCTTGGCGGCTCAGGTGGTGGTTGGGGTTGTTCCACAAGTTTCATGTGGATATCTTCTTGCACAGGAGGTGGTTGGGAGTGATAGGAAGGAGTGTTAGCGAAAGTAAATTGGTTCCAATATTGGTCCCACTCATTAGGACCTTGGTATGGAGATTCGACGTAAGAATTTGAATCGCTTGAAATTTCGGTGGGATGGGTGTGTGATCCTGACGACGACATTTCTGGATCGGAGTCTTCATCCATAGGATTGGGTTGATCCAATTGGTTTTGGTCGGCTGGGGGTGTATTAATGTATTGGTTGGGGTGAAATTCATCATGATAAGAATGATGAGAGTGGTGGGAGTGGTGTGAATGATGAGAATGGTAGGAATCATACGAGTTTTGAGTTTGAGAAGGTGAATGTTGCGACAACGACCATGAATCCCCCGAATCCTCATAGGGGTTCGGATGATGGAGATGTGAGGGAATATGTCCAGAAGGTCCTCCTCTCATTGGCCCTTTTATTCTTCCTCGTACTCTTGGCGACATTTTCCTGTCAAAAATCAATTCAAAAACAATACTAATAATTAATAATGAGATGAGTAATCCTAGGTCAAAGCCTAGACTCGGAAGTCTAAGGAATGTGCTTTTGTAAGTTTGAGATTAAACACAAGAAGGATAGTGTTTAATTCTCTCAAACGTTGGCTCTGATACTAACCTGTCACACCACGACTTTCCACTGCCAATCCAAACACCGGTGGGCCTGGGTGGGGAATATTGACGTAAGTTGATAACATCATAGACAAGTAAACACATCACATTTTGGAGCAAAATTACTATTACAAACCAAATGTTCAAAATACAAAATAATATATAGACGGCTCGTAATAGAAGATCCACAGGCAGATCATAAATTGTACAAAATAAAGAATGTAAAACAGACTTTGGGTAGATCTAGGATTTGCAAGATCCTCTTATCACTACCGAGCACTTCCAGCCTATTTTCGTATTGTACCTGCAAGCTTAGTCTTTTGAAAATACGTCAGCTTTCGCTGGTAAATACACCCAGCTGACTCATTTTGAAAACATTTAAAAATCTTTTTAAGTGCATATCAGCACAAAATCTTTTATAACTTGGGAAAGTTGACTGTCCAACCTTGTTAACAGATTCACATGTTTGTCCATACATACAGGGCCCAGTGAGAAAACCGAGACATGATTACGTACACACCACTTACGAACTCACGAAGGAGTTATCCCCAACTTTGTGGGTAATTGCATTTAAGCGTCTGTCAGGTGTATGCCTACACCCCGCGCTAAAGTCGTGGCCATTATCTAATGTAATGAGCCGAGGATATCCAAGACACGGTAGTTAACCCCCGATGTTTAAGTTATCAAACAAAACTGATTAAAACGGAATATACGGATTTACCAGCCACAGTCCGGCATTTGATTGATCCCATTTCCGACCAAGTGGTATTAGTTTACCGTAACCCAAGCCCGTATAGGGGAAATAAGTCGAGAGTATTTACCTGAGCTAGTCTTCGTTTAAACGCAAGATTTATTAACTCAGCCGTACACAAAAGTACTAAGTGCAGATAGCATTTACCGGAATGTCTCTAGTCTGGATTATGGCATAAGCTAACCAATTAAATACTAACGGTCTTATTTAAGTCATAGACTTAGACCGACTAGCGTACATGATCAAAACATATAACACTAGATTAAACAATGATCGGATAGAATGTAGTTTAACCCAACAAGTACCTTGACTTGTATATATGGGTAAACTATAAAAATTCTGGATTTTGAGACATAAATGACAAGGTTAGACCCGTTTCGGTTAATTTTCGTAATATAATACATATTCTTATCCGTACGCATATCAGCGATATCGGGTAACCGGATAAGTCATGGTCAAGTTCTATATGCCATTATTCTTTAAATAAGTTGTAATATCAGTAAGGATACCAACTTATATGCCCGTTAAGGTTTTAAATAAACTATGCCTCAGAAGAGCATTTCGGTAATTATATACCGTATAAAAGGAACTTGATCATATTTTAATGTTTTAACCATAAGTATTCTGGAAAAATAACTTATTTATGATATAATATCAGTAGGATATTAATTATATGTGTAATTTATCTTTTATGACCAAACAATGCATTGAAGGGGCATTTTGGTCATTTTACACAGAGTTTATAAATTATTTGAGATTCTGAGTTTATATCATGTACCTACTATAAAAATGATATTGAAGAGACCCGCGAACAAGTGAGATTGGGTATTATCCTATGCCACCCACCACCCCCAACCTCCCCTTATCGTACTACTATTAACTTAAAGGACGAGTTGGATGAATTGAATTTTGAGGAACCACAAGAGCTGCTACGACCAAAGGGCAGGGATAGAAGTAAGGCAGTAGCACGAGGACGAGAAACCTCCTCTTCAACGCCATCGGATGGCCCATCAAAGTTGGACGAGTTCGACGATAGACTGTATCGGCTTCTCTCGATCAAGGAAAAGGAGCATGAACTTAGAATAGAGAAACAAATCGAGATATGAAGTTTCTTGAGAAAAAAATTTTCCAACCTACCGGAGGAGCACCGGATCATTTTAAAGGCTCGTAAGGCCAAAATCCGAGCAAAATATATGTAGTTTTTAGTAGGGTTTTATTTTTGTCGTTAAGTAAGTTGTTTTTTTAAGTAACTTTGTTGTTTTTTTATTTTAAGTAGTTTGTAATCTTTTATTTATTTTATTGAAATTATGTTTTTTAAAAATTTTTGAAAATAAAAATGGTATATAAATTAAAAAAATACAAAATATAATAAAAGACAAATTATAGTAGGTTTTCGTTGCTATTTATAGAGAATAATAATAATATTGACAGAAAGGCCCTTGCAAATTATGCCACCAACAAGCTGGATGGGAATCTTATCCTCTATCGGCAAAAAGTTATTTGTAGGTGATTATCAGTTTTTACCAAGTTATCAGCGACATATTACCAATGGTTTAAATGTTTAATTAGGTAACCATTTTAGTTTTCCCTACGTTTAACCGGATTTCGTTGGTGATTATTGACAGATACAGTTCATTACCGATTTTCCGTCAACAATACCCATTTGTGTGGTAGTGATACATTCCTCTGTAGTTAACTTGAACTCAATTTTAATAAATTTTCTCATATATATACAACCGAAAATTTTACATCTTAGAATACACCAAACTATCCATTTGGTTTAAAACAACTTTTAAACAATTTGATTTATGGTTAGTACATTTATTTTTGAAATAGTTGAGCAATTTTTAAACAATTTGCTTACACTTGCTTGCTGAATAGAAAATTAGGAAAATTTTCCCTTGGGTGTTTGATGAAAGTTTGGAATGAAGAGGAGATGAGTTTGTCTTGCTATGAAGACTTTTTCTTCTATTGAATTTCTTTCGTTTCTTCCACCTTTTCATTTTATGAAATTTTCTGTTATTTACTTTTCTTTTATATCCTTATTTTGAATTTATATAAGTTGTCTTCTTTATAAAATGTCTAATCATCTTAAATTTTAAAAGGCTATTGCGAACACCACACTTCACACAACTCATGACTAACGTGGCAATGCCCATTGCAAGGGCAACGTTAGAGATGATGAACATACTAAAAGAAGTCTGTATCAAAGAAAGTATCTCATGGAGACATTTGGGGCCTATGTGAGGTTTTGGTTTTTAGTTTTTTCCTTTGCTTGGTTTTATTACAATTTGTGGTATATTAATGACCTTCACACTATGTTCTTAACTAGGTAAAATAATCATGATTGCAGAAGTCATTAGACGCTTCCATATCGGTCGACTAGGGAGTTGTGAGTACTCTGTCTAGTCAGAGAATACTAGGGAGTATTTGTACATGATAAATTATAATAATTTTCAAGTAATTATATAGATGTCAAATATCATAATTTTACTAATATAGATAACAAAATACGTGAAATCAATATAAATAAAAAAAAGATATATGTTTAAATACTAAAGTATTTTAAAAATTGATATTCATTCGTTAACATTATAGACATAAAAAATATATTTTTTAAGTCAAACTCGTCACGAAATTGATTGACTAAATCCGATTCTATTGGAGGTTGACCGTTTTTAATGATATTAAGTAATCAGACGAAGTTGAAAAATATCGTCTTGGCACCGTACCTTATAGTGATTATTCGGAGTGCTCGGCCGCTTGGACCAAGTACTACATTATAATACAATATAAGGAGGACAAAAAGGTATGTTGTATAATTTTAAGACTAATAAAACTTTAATAGTATATAACACGAGTCTTTAAAGCATATTATTGACTTTTAAACAAGTGTCTCTCATGAATTTTTAAACGACTGTAACTTTTTTGTATGTTAATACACTAGGTTTGAACCCCATGTATTACATGGGCAATATAAATGTAATTTTATATAATAAATAATAAAAAAGATATATCTTTCAAAAAAACTCGTGTATTGTATGTGTTTAATAAAATGTAATGTCATATGTTAATACATACAATCGTCAAGATTTATTTTATAAAAATGAACTTTGATTTACTATTTACTTATTATAACATTTTAGTTTGGTTTTTATTTATTATTAGGTAAAAACACATATATTACATGAGGTTGAATCCCGTTTTAATGATACATTCAAATTATCAGATACAATTATTTTAGTTAGTTTTATAAACTTTCATGCTTATTTGTTTATTTCATCATCAAACACCCTTCGCAAATTTGTCTTTAAGAGAGTTTACGGTACAAAAAGATGGAGATCGATCCCCACGTTCTTATATATTTCATCATTTTTTATGAATTATAATTTGAAATCCAGAATTAAATTCTCTTTGAATGGAGTATAGAATTGTTACATATAAAAGTGGTGTTCTTTCTAAATGTTGATGCAGTGTGCGATTAACGATGGGTTTAAACCAATTATAAAAGTACGCCTAACATTAAAAAGGTGAAACCGAATTGTCTGGATTTGACATTTGAAAGAATTGCGCGATTATAATGGTGAATTCAAACCATTATAGCATGCATCTAAAACATGTATAATTTGGTAGAAGCATATGCCTCGGACCTATAATGATTATTTATTATAGTGAAAAACAATAATACAATTATTAAATATATATCAAATAGTTGATTCCTAATTTATCATAATTTCAATCACCAAACTTCATAGTATATATATCTACTCCTAATACTTGAGATATAACTTTATTATAATTATATAAAAATAAATATTTATTCTTAACTAAATATTTGTTTAAAATTATTTATGAAAAAACAAATATTAGTTTACGGATTAATTGTGATCTCCTAGAATTAAGAAGTAGTTTCAAAGAGATCAAGAATGAAGAATGAAAAGATGATAAATTTTGAATTAAATTGTTTAGTATCATGTTTGTTTATTTAATTAGTTTGTTAGTTTTCTTATAAGTGTTTTATAAGATTACGTATGATGTTTAAAATTATTATTATCATTTAATATAAATATAAGAGATAAATAAGAAAATAAGGTGAGAAAACATGAAAGTGACACGTGACTAAAATTTATATTTTTATCTATTAGTATAAAAAAATTTATAAAAAAATTAAGCTAACTTAAATATGATATTGGTATTGGTTTTATTTTAATAAAAAAATTAACATGTCATATAATTAATAATTAAGAATGTTTTTATCTTCCCAAATCGTATGAGCACAAATTTAGTATATGTTAATACACATTTGTGTCTGTCGCTTGTTCTTAGTTACATGTGTAATTGTACGGTCTCTGTTTACAGTGTCTGTATAGTTTGGTCGTGTCGACCAAATCAAGATATCCTCATATCTTGGTTTAGTACGATGTTTAGTTTGTCTGTGTTAAACAGTTGCATGTGTGCATACTGTTGAGTCTTGTGTACGTCATGTATGTGACACGCTCTCCAAGAAAACACTGTGCAAGTGGACATACTTCGTACGAGCAAGATGTTGCTCCTACGAGTCGCATGCAGTCCGTATGATTGAATTCACAGAACCAAGCATCCGGCTTGATTCGTACGAACAAGATATGCTTCGTACGATCCAGATCATTCGTACGAGCATCTTTGGAGTATGTTCTTCGTGTCTTTTGGTGTTTCGTATGACCAGCAACATACTTCGTACAGTTGCTGAGCATGGACACTATATAAGGAGACATGCACTTCTCAGAACCTAGTTAGTCGAGTTGAGCGAGTAACCCGCTAGAGAGAGAGACACAAGAGCACAAAGAGCATTGCATGAGTCTATATGAGCATTGTTTGTATATGTTTGTACTAGTTCTCTTCAGCTAATCAAGATATTGAATCATTGGTTATCCTGTGTTCTTTACTTTGCTGTGGTTTGCATTCTTACGAGGATTCCGCACTCGTATATGTGTTATATGAACAAGGAAGCCGGTTTATCTTGATCCTCCAGGTGGACCTACAGTATATTGAATTGTGTACTTGCTGAAGATGTATGTGGCTGGATGGATTTGAGAGATTGTGGAAACAAAGGCCAATTTAATACATTGCCCACCATCGGTCCCCCTTATTTATTTCTTTTATTTTTTAGCAGATCCGTATGTTGCTTGCCAAACTCACTTTCAACGTTTTTCTCTAATATAAAACATTTTCACGTTTTGAGAACTAAAAAAACAAGCAAACGACCCTAAGGATAGTTTCAAATGAGTTTTATCATTTAGTATACCCTTGCGGTAGTGTAAAAATAAATGGCGGAAGCCGTATTAGTTTAATACCTTTTAATGGTTCTTTTCCGTAATTTGTTGAATCAAGGGTAGAAATTTTGATTAAATGAATTAACGATTACAAATCCACCACAAGTATAGTTGTGGTGGAAAATAAATGGATATCTTGTGTGAAAATGATAAAATAAATAGAGGTTTGGTTGAAATAAGCGTTGGATTTCGCTAAGACAACCAAACGGGTCAAAATAATAAAAACAAATAAAGGTTTGGTTG
Source organism: Scalesia atractyloides (assembly GCA_947069175.1). Taxonomy (NCBI): domain Eukaryota; kingdom Viridiplantae; phylum Streptophyta; class Magnoliopsida; order Asterales; family Asteraceae; genus Scalesia; species Scalesia atractyloides. The sequence goes on along the minus strand of CAMTDV010000001.1, from coordinate 81,030,268 downwards.
AATAAGCGATGGATTTCGCTAAGACAACCAAACGGGTCAAGTATGAAGACCAAAGACCGAAGATCGAAGACCAAGCAACAGCCAAGGGAGAGTTTGTTGATACACTTTTGTGTTTGTCGCGTGTTCTTAGTTACATGTGTAATTGTACGGTCTCTGTTTGCAGTGTCTGTATAGTTTGGTCGTGTCGACCAAATCAAGATATCCTCCTATCTTGGTTTAGTACGATGTTTAGTTTGTCTGTGTTAAACAGTTGCATGTGTGCATACTGTTGAGTCTTGTGTACGTCATGTATGTGACACGCTCTCCAAGGAAAACACTGTGCAAGTGGACATACTTCGTACGAGCAAGATGTTGCTCCTACGAGTCGCATGCAGTCCGTACGATTGAATTCACAGAACCAAGCATCCAACTTGATTCGTACAAATAAGATATGCTTCGTACGATCCAGATCATTCGTACGAGCATCTTTGGAGTATGTTCTTCGTGTCTTTGGTGTTTCGTATGACCAGCAACATACTTCGTACAGTTACTGAGCATGGACACTATATAAAGAGACATGCACTTCTCAGAACCTAGTTAGTATGAGCATTGTTTGTATATGTTTGTACTAGTTCTCTGCAGCTAATCAAGATATTGAATCTTTGGTTACCCGTGTTCTTTACTTTGCTGTGGTTTGCATTCTTACGAGGATTCCACACTCGTATCTGTGTTACATGAACAAGGAAGCAGGTTTATCTTGATCCTCCAGGTGGACCTACAAGTGGTATCAGAGCTTTGGCTCTCTTCCTTGTTCAAAACCAAGCTTAGTGATTGTGTCTGAGCTAGTTAAGAGGGTTTCTTGAAGTGTTCTTGAACTTTTAGCAGGAACTTAAGTTTTTGAAAGATAACTAACTTAAAACTTGGTTAAAACCTGTTGCATGCAGAAATTTTCATAAAAACCTAGTTAGAACACATGGAGACATGTTAAAATCTGGTTTTTCTTAAATTTTTCACATAAGTTGAACACTCTTGCAGGAGAAACTCACCGGAGAAACTCACCGGAATATTGTTGTAGGGTTGACCAAATCTCTGACATTCTGGACTTGACTGTTAAAACTGAAAGCTGATAGAATGTTTGTCTTCTTTAACTAAAAATTGTGTAGACAACAGAACACTTTCGAAAAACCAGACTGTGCAGAAAAAGGAAATTTCTCACCAACCAGCCCTCCAAAAAGACACCTGTGCGAATAACCCATCCACACGAAGAACCAGACTGTTTGTGCAAAAGACTTGTCATCCGTACGAAAGACTTGGTTCGAACGAAAGACTTACCTGTTCACACGAAGGAGTTTCCTCCGTACGAAACAGGTAATTCGTACGAAGGATCTACCACTCGCACGAAAGAGTGGTTCGTACGAAGAACAACTAAGTTTGCTTTTCGTGTTTCAGTTTTTCAAACCTTGTGGTTTCTCAAACTTTGTGATTTCTGAAATTGTGAATCTTTAAAAGGGACTTTTATTTTCAAAATCTAACTTAAACCTTTTAATTTTTCATAATTAAGAAAATGAGTTCAAATCTGTGGGATTGGAGTAGTAGTTCAAGCACAAATCCGGACTCTTCGCAAAGCTCCGTAACCTCATGGGTAAAATCATTGATGCCTCAACATACAACCATGATTACTGCAAATCAGTGGGCGTGTGTCGCAAACCAGAACCAGAGCATTCATACTCTTCTGATGAGTGAGAGTGAATCCGGGAGTGATAACCATCCACCTAAACTGAATCATATGAACAATTATCCATCCTGGAAAAGTCGTTTCCGCACATATGTTCTCGGACAGAACACAAAATTATGGACATGTTTACTACACCCTATAAAGAATCGCTCGAAGAGGTAGGTTCAAACCCAACCTCCTTAGCCAATCTAGATGAAGGCGATAAAAGGCTTACGATCTAGAGAAAAAGGCATTTGCTATCCTAACACAGGCACTCCATAAAGATATCTATCATCAGTTTGTGTACTGTACGACCACGAAAAACCTGTGGGATACCCTGGAAGCAAGAGGAGAGGGTAATGCTGCAACCAGGAAAATTCGGCATGATCTGCTTAAGAAGGAGTTTGAAGGCTTTATGTTCATGGAAAAGAAACGTTGAATGATATGACCACACGTTTTTACCATCTTCTTAGCGAAATGTACTCTTACGAAGTGTTAGCATCTTCGCAAGAAATCGTGACGCGTTACCGCCAAAATGGGGTCAATTTATTGACTTATTAAAACATACAGGTGTTTTGGACTCAATCAGTATTTATGAATTTGTGCATAAATTGGAAAACAAGAATGAAGAGGAACTTCAAAAGGCACAAAGAGTCACTGTTCCACAAAACCCTGAGATGTACTTCGGAGGTATTAATACAGGTATTAGTGCAAGCCAGTAACCAAAGCTTCAAACTGTGTTTATGTCAAATGTGAATTCCTTTCTACCACAACCTGTTCAAGCAAATCAGTTTGCAAGCTCAAGTACTCAAGCTTATGGACAAGTATTTGATCAGAAAGCCTTTCTACCACAACCACGAGATCTAGCACCTCAAGTTCCACAGCAAGCTCCACAACAGGCTTTCTGTGGAAACAACTTTCAAGCTGCAAACCCCAACACAGTCAGGCTTGACACGTCACATCTCTCAAAAGTCAGTGTAGAAGTTGCACAGGAACATATGAAACTTCTAAACACAATGGTTAGCGCTTATTGTGGTTTAGGCGCCGGTCAAATAGGAAACATCAATTTGACTAATGACGACTACCAACAAATTGACCAAGATGAGATGGAGCTAATGGATATCAAGTGGGCATTTGCAAGTGCAGTAAGAAGAGCCAAGGATTACATGAGCAGAACAGGAAGAACCAGCTTGGAAAGCAAGAAGGATACAAAATATGCTTTTGATAAAAACGTTGTTACTTGCTTCAACTGCGGTGAAAGAGGTCACTTCAAACGTGAATGCACGAGACCCAGCAAACAAGGAAATCACAATCCCTTCAGAAATCAATCCCAACCATCCAACACAGCTCAAGTTAGCAATGATAGAAGAATAGTAGCTGTTGGGAACCCAAACAACACCAATAAGACAGGACCTTCAAACAACACACACAGAGCTTTGGTAGTTCAATCTGATGAAGGATGCGATTGGTCAGTACAGTTGGGAACTGAGAATAACGAAGGAACTGCATGTTATACCAAGATTATCAATCAAATCAAACATGTTCACAACACTGACAATTTAGATGATGATTATGATTCAGGATATACTGGTAGTTCTGATGAAGAATGCTCAAGTTCAGGTGGTTATGGATCCGATTCAGATATTAGAGAAGGAGGTGATGGTGAGGTCAGAAAGTTGCTGAAAGAAGCTGAGAAGATGAAGAGTGAAAAGGTGGGTTTGATGAAGAAAGCAGAAGCTGCATCAAAGGAAACAGAAACATTCTTTACAAAAAGTGCAGCCTTCCTCATCATACTGTCTTCATCGCGAATGTTGCCGGTTCGACAAGTCAGGTAAATTCCGACTCTCCTAAAATTTGCAATGACCGTGCTGAATTTAGATCAAAGTTTGAAACAATTAACAGTCACAATCAAAATTTAGTTGTTGAACTATCTAAATGCAAAGAGGCGAACTTGGCTTTAACTCAAAACGAAAAAGAATTCATATCTGTAATAGAAACCCTTAAGAAAGCGTTTCTGAATTGACAAAGACAGTTTTGAATAAACAGACAGGAATTAATAACTACATTAATCTCCTAGAAGAAACAAAGAAAGAGTTAGCCATCGCCAAATGCGAACATGACGCGATCAAGCTAAATTGGACAGTTATTCTAACTCCCGATATGTGCTTGATCATATCATTAATATTCAAAAACTAAAAGGAGATGTTAAATGCATTGGGTATAAGTCGTGTCCACCCCTGATGAAACACAACTATACCAAATTGCCTGATGAAGAGGAAATGCCACGCTTTGAACCCTCCGTACCTCTTATTCTTGAAGAATTTGCAGCAGGACTAGGGTTCAAGCTAGACAATTCCTCGGTTGAATCAAGAAAGTCCGAGAACTCATCATCAGATGTTAATCAAAACCCCTCTACAGCAGAGGAGGATAATTCATCAGATGATGAGCCGGAGAATATTGATCAGGAACAATCTCTTGATGAAGAAAAGGGAATAGAAATGTCTGCTACTCCAAGTGTAAACATTGACGAAAATCAAGAGAATGATCCTAAGAAATCTGTCAAGACAAAAGTGTCTACAGATAAAAATGATGATGTGTTGTATACTTTGGTTGGAGATAAGAAAATCTATTCTAGCAAAGATTTTCCAATCAAAAATGTAAATCCAACCTCTATTGATCAAGTTTTTGAGAAATCAATAACCAAATTTTTAGAGAAGAAAACTCGATCAAGTCACAACCATTATCAAGTTCAAGAGTGAAACACCAAGAAAAGCGAGTGGAAAAGCCTAAAGCACCACAATCAAAGGTTGAGACAATAGGCACTCGCTATAAGAAGAAGCTTAAAAATGTTAAATTTGTGAGTTCTACAGGTACTGATAAAGTTGAGACTTTTGAACACATGTAATAATGTAGATTTTGTAAACAAAGTCAAGATTTTAAAACAAAATAGCGAAAACAATTATATCCAACATACAAATGGGTGTGATGAAAATGAACCCAGTACCTTGAGACCCACAAGTTCAACATCAAGCCATGGAACACGATCTCCTAAATTTGTTGAAAGGAGAACATGTTTCAAATGTGGAGAATTTGGCCACATTATCAAGAATTGTACCAACCAGCAAAGCCGAGATTTGTTGAGAAAGCCCCTCATGAATCAACTTGCCAACGTAGATCTGTTTCCAAAACAAGATAAACGAATTATTAAAGAACAAGAAGAAAAACAGAGACATAAACAAGTAAAAGTAATTGAAAAAGCTTTAAAACCGTATTTTTCAGAAAGGAATCCAAGATCTTCAAATTCAATAAAACAAGAAATTGATAAAACTGTAAATAATAGTCATTCTGGTAAATTACATAAATCTTGGAAACCTAAGACTGGTGATGGTTCAAGAGGAGGCTCACAATTTGCAAATCATCAAGAAATAGTAATCACATTTCTTGATGATAAGGGGCAACCCAAGACCACTAAGGCTTGGGTCCCCATTTTAAACTGACCTGGTTTTGAAATGTGCAGGGTGTTCTAGGAGGAACTGTGAATAGTCATTGGATTGTTGACAGTGGAGCATCGAGGCACATGACAGGCGATTTACGGCTCCTTTATGATGTGAAAAGCATTAGGGGTGGTTATGTTGCTTTTGCTGGTGACAAAGGTGGATACATCACTAGAGAAGAAATGATCTCCAATGGTGTTGTGAGTTTTGACAAGATCAATTACGTTCGACAAATTGATCACAGTCTTCTTAGCGTTTCTTAAATCTGCGACAAGAAGTTCACGGTTCATTTTGATGATGCCGATTGCTATGTGCTGAAACCTGGTTTCAAGATTCCCAAGGAATGGATCCTCCTGTCGGCTCCAAGAATTAACGACTTGTATATTCTTGACATGAGCCAAGCTATTACTACGTCTGCACAAGTCACATGTTTTGTCTCAAAAAGCTACCAAAAAGGAATCAATCTCTTGGCACAGATGAATGGGACACATTCACTTGAGAAAAATGAACTATTTGGTGAAAAACAATCTTGTGAATGGTGTGCCAGTGAAAAACTTTCATCTTCAAGACGTCTGTGTATCATGCCAAAAAGGAAAGCAAGAAAGAAAATCTCATCCTGTGAAAGGAGATCAACACGGTGAATATGCCTCTGGAACGTCTTAATATGGACCCCTTTGGACCTATGAAACACACGACTACCTTTGGTGATTCTTATTGTTTAGTAGTTACTGATGACTACTCAAGATTTTCATGGGTGAATATGTTGGCACACAAGAGTGAAGTTCCTGAAATCCTCAAGAATCTCCTAACTCTGCTTGAAAATTTGTACAATCTGAAAATAAGGAGAATCAGAAGCGACAATGACACCGAATTCAAGAATCAAGTTATGGACGAGTTCTGTTCTTCTAAAGGCATTCTGCATGAATACAGTTCTCGATACATTCCACAACAAAATGATGTCGCTGAGAGGAAAAATATAACTCTAATTGAAACAACAAGAACTATGTTAGTAGAATCAGAACTTCTTGTTCAATTTTGGGGAGAAGCTATGGCTACTGCATGTTATATGATGAATAGAGTTCTTACGATGAAGAGGCACGGGAAAACATGTTTTAAGTTGTTACATAAAAGGAAACCGAATGTTTCTTTCTTAGAACCTTTTGGAGCTCCATGCACTATGATTGACCCACATGGTAAATTTGGTCCGAAGGCTATTGAAGGTTTCTTCCTTGGATACGCTACTCCTAATTTCAGAGTGTGGAATCTATAAACAAAGAAGATTGAAGAATGGGGTGAAGTCAAGGTTCAAAGATATACTGAATCAGTGAGAGCTCCGGGTGCTCCTTGGATGTTTGACTACGATGGGCTGTTTAACTCCTTTAATCTGCCAACTTTTGATGATGCTTCTACAGCAGCTCAAATGTTGCTTGAAAGTGATGCTGCAAGTGACTCATCATTAGTTCGACCAATTATTGTTAACCCTCAAGTGTCAACTTCGGTTAACAATCATGCTCAAAATGAGGAATTCGAAGATGCTGCTGAGTATAATGTTTTGTCAGAAGAAGATGAGTTCCATGATGCAAATGAAGCTACTTCTGCTCCGGTTCCTGGAATTTCAGATGTCAAGTCAAATATTCAGAATCTAGGGACAACTGAAGTTCATGCGTCTACTTCATCATCAAATCCAGCAAACGAATTGGATGTTGATCTGAATATCAACAATTTGGGTATAAACTCTCGAGTTCCTGATGTTCTTGAAACTCGAATTCATAATACCCATCCTCAGGAGAATATTATCGGAGATGTCCATAGTGGTGTGCAGACACGTAATCAGCTCAGGAATAATCTGAATGTTGGATTGTATTCGGTTATTAGGGAATCTGGGGAACCGAATGATTGGTCTTTTACCTGCTATGTCTGCCAAGTTGAACCAAAATCTTGGAAGGAGGCTATGAAAGAAGACTCATGGGTTGAAACTATGCAGGAAGAACTTCAACAGTTTCAGAAGTTAGGCGTGTGGAAACTGGTTGACAGGCCTGAAAACTATAAGAAGATTGGTACTCGATGGGTTTACAAATGCAAGAAAGATGACCGAGGTGTTGTTGTGAGAAACAAAGCTAGCTTGGTCGTCCAGGGCTTTAATCAGGTAGAAGGCATTGATTACAATGAAGTTTATGTACCGATAGCACGTCTTGAGGCCATAAGAATCTTTTTGCCTTATGCGTCATACAAGAAGTCTACCGTTTACCAAATGGATGTTAAGAGTGCATTTCTTCATGGTGTGGTTGAAGAAGAGGTATACATTGAGCAACCGCCTTTGAAGATCCAATCCATCCTGACAAGGTTTGGCTTCTCAACAAGGCGTTCTACGTGGATTGGTATGAAACGTTGTCTTCCTATCTTCTGAAGAATTGTTTTCTACGTGGATTGATCGACTGTACTCTCTTCATCAAGGAACAGAACGAGGACTTATTGCTGGTGCAGGTGTATGTTGATGATATTATTTTTGGGTCTACAAACGAAAAGATGTGCAAAGAATTTGAGCAGGTCTTGCAGGAGAAGTTCTAGATGAGCGCTATGGGAGAAATGACTTTCTTCTTATGTTTGCAGGTTCAACAATCTAAGGAAGGGATTTTCATCCATCAAACCAAGTACGTTGGGGATATTCTCAAACGATTTCAAATGGAAGACTCAAAGCCCTTGGGAACTCCGTTAGCTCAGAATCATGGGATTACTCCTGACGGAATGGGTGAACATGTGGAACCATCTCTCTATCGTGCTATGATCGGATCTCTTATGTATCTTACTGCTTCAAGACCCGATATAATGTACCCAACATGTCTTCTGGCTTGCTACCAGTCCAGTCTGAAGGTTTCTCATTTGATGGCTGTGAAAAGGATCTTTCTTAATTTGAAGGGTCGCCCAGACACTGGTCTATGGTACCCTAAGGATGATAACTTTGATTTGACAGCATTCAGTGATTCTGATCATGGTGGCTGCAAGATCGATAAAAAATCAACATCAGCAGGATGTCAGTTCTGGGGAAATCGCCTAGTCACGTGGCAGTGCAAGAAGCCGGCTTGTGTAGCTACGTCAACCTGTGAGGCTGAGTACATTTCGGCTTCTAGTTGCTGCTCTCAGGTTCTATGGATCCAACAGCAGATGCGGGACTACAGTTTTGAATTTCTAACTACTCCTATTTTTGTCGATAACGAAGCTGCTTTACAGATCACTCGTAATCCTGTACAACACTCAAAAACCAAACACATTGAGATTAAGTATCATTTTATACGAGATTGTTATGAAAAGAAACTTATCAATGTTGTTAAAATCCACACCGATCACCAACGTGCCGACTGGTTTACAAAAGTTTTTGATAAGTTTCGTTTTGATTATCTACTTTTGGTCAATGGCATCAAGGTGAAACCCGAGTAATTCATCTTTGGCTAATCATTTTTCGTAAATGTTTTTTTCAAAATCTAAAAATTACAAAAAGATTTTCTATTTTTTCTTAGTTTTATATTTTAGGGGGAGAATATTTTAAGAAAATACAAAAACATGAGAAAATGCAAAAAATTCAAAAAATATGTCTTTTACTTAGTTTAAGTTTTTATTACCTTCTTTATTTAAGAGGGAGAAAAATTTAGAAAAATACAAAAACAATAGAAAAACCAAAAAATTAAAAATGAGTTTCTTGGATAGATAAGTGAAGATGATGAAATACACCAGTGATCTATCATAAACAGTCAAAATCACAAAATGAAAATTGATAAGTAGCTTCACTAATGATGTATCGATAGGCTCACAATCAGATTAAAATATGCAGGTTGATATAAACATAACGGACTGCAGGCCAGGTGGGAACCATTCATTGGCATATGTTTTTGGTACCGAAATTTCATTTGACAGTATGCCGAGGTTCTGAGATATGCGGTCATTATGCTGACTTATCATCTGGGTATAATGGTTGAATCTTTTGCCGAAAAATAACGTTGACGCAAGTCTAGAACTTCCATGATACCATACGTACGTGTAAATAACGCATACGACCTTCAATAAGTGATAAACATATCACATACACCAAAAAATAAGTGATAAAATATCACAGCTTTATGCGGGAGCTAAGTTCATCTCTTTGTCGGTACGATGGTACTAACCTGTCCACGGACTTACTCCTTTGCCCTGCATGCATCTGAAAATCAAGTTCCTCATCAATAAGTAATTACATTGGGCTTGTTTTCAATCAAAATAAGTGAGTATCTCACATCATATACGTCAAAACAGATGATAAGCAGTATACTCACCGGTTAGATTTTCTCTCGTGCATATCTTGATACGGGAATGTGTCGTGAAGTGGTTGAACACCGGCTAGTAAGTATAATTCATACCTTAATCATATTTCCAAATCATGATTACATCTGATAAGCTGAGCTTACGTGGACAACAATACTAATGATCATAGTAGAATGCTTATTTATTTAATTTGATGTTTTAAACAAAACTCGTTTTTGACAAGATTAAAAGCTGGAATGATTCTCTTACCTTGAAACTCTGAAAAAGATTATCTAGTAAATATATAGTTTACTCTTAATTGTTACTGATTACTTAATATTAGTTTACTTTGTTATTCAATTAAGTTCTTTTTGAATTAGCCAAAATTGAAGCTCAAAAGTTTTCTACCAAGATACGCCCTAAAAACCATTCGCTTTGATATCACAATTTCAAAAAAGTACTTTCTTACAACGGTAAACTCGTCTCAAAAGAACAAAATCTGTTTTAACGAGCACTTTTCCTAACTTAACTTTGTGATTAGTGTGGATATGTGCAAAGTTTTCAAACAGGCCCAACCAATTTTTAAAAGATTAATCATAACTACTAATATAAAACAATAGTAGCCAAACACAAATTCAACCAACGAAACATCACAATTTGGGTTCCACCTAAAAATTTATACTTATCTTTTATTTTAATTTTTATTAATAATTAATTAATACATAAATATTACTTATCCTTAACAATAAAAATAAAAAAAATAAATAATAAATGATTTCAAATATTCAGTTAATTAAAAAAATTATCTTTATTTAACATTGGTGACCCTAAATAAATTAAATTTTTTAATAATTAACTAAAAATTTTTAACTTTTTTAGATAATTAATTAATAAATAATTTAATATTTCATTTATCAACCCCTGTAATTAAATAATACATATGTAATAATTAGTTAAAAGAAATTATAATTTACATCTTTATAGACATGTTAATTACAAATAATGCTACGTTTCACTCTCTTATATATTAGTAACAAAATACTAATTTACTTATTTATTTATTTATTTATCAATCTCATAATAATTATAAGGATGCAATAATACTTTTAGCAAATTAACGTTATCATATATTCTAAAACTATTTGTTTACAATAATATTTATTTATTCGTTTATTAAATGTATCTAATCAAAAGATCAATTATTGTAATTAATGAAATAGATATATCTCTATGTTTTATAAAATTCTTTTAAGTTTTATTTAATTATTTATTAATTGTATCTAAATCCAGTAATATATATTAAGTGATAGATAAACCATATACATCTCAACGGTATATCTCATACTAAGAAAAAAGATATGAATTTTTTCGTTTCGTTGTACTATTAAATAATAATATTAAATCACCATTTTCACACTTTTCTCTTATTATTTTTCTTAACTATTTTTATTTTTTTTCAATTATTAATAACCATTTAATAAACACTATGTAATACAAATGCTTATAACCTAATAAAAAACATAGTAAAATGCTATAATAAATAAATAGTACATCAAAGTTCATTTGTTTAAAGACAAATACTAATAATTGTATGTGTTAATGGATTACATGATATTTATTCAATCAGTGTAATGCAAGGGTTTGTTCAACCCGTGCAATACACGGGAGTTTTTTAAGATATAACTTTTTTTTATTACTTAATATGTAAATTTAAATTTATTTACCCCGTGTAATACAAAATATTCTAACCTAGTAAAGAATATAAAAACACAAATAGCAAATATATGTATAGTATGGTCAGTAAACTAAACAAAACAAATGTGCAATAACTATTCTTAGCGTTAGGGATGAGCAAATAATACTGGTACCAGTTACCCAACTATTTTTGGTACCAAATTTGGTACCCACTTCTTAAGTTTTTCCGGATTGATACTTTTGGTTTGGTACAACAACGGTATATTGGTTAATAACCTTCGAATACCGTACCAAGCTCATCCCGTCTATTTCTTTTCCCATCTCAAATTTTTTTATAAATACAAATATCATATAGTGTGGTCCGATAAAACTAAGCAAAGAGTTACTAAAATTACTAACTAGAATTCTATTGGCAGGTGATACAGCAAAGAAGTTTAAGATTCCAAGGGTTATATTTGATTCAGTGAACTGCTTCACACAGATGTGTAACCATGTTTTATACCAATTATACAAATCAAAGGTGTATGAAAATGTGGGCGACGACTCCTTCGTTGTGCCCGGTTTGCCTGACCAGTTTGAACTAAAAAGATCCCAACTGCCTTTTACATTAAATCAAAACCTTAAATATGCGAATGATTTTTACGAAAAGCTTCGGGTATCCAAATCCGAAGCATATGGAGTAGTTGTAAACAGTTTTGAGGAGTTGGAGCAAGCATATGTTGATGAGTTTAAAAAAGTGAGAGGGGGCAAAGTTTGGTGCATAGGTCCATTATCACTATGCCATAACGATGAATCAGAGAAGGTCCTGTTAGTCGAGTTTATCATCTATTACAATTATTATTTTTTACATTATCTTTTTTATTTAGTTAAATATTAAGATAGTTATTGGAATTTTATTGTTATCATTAGTTTGTTAGTATATACCAATATTGTTTGGTTTCTCTCTTTGAATTCTTTCAGGTCCAGAGAGGTAACAAGTCATCGATTAGCATACACGAATGTCTCGAGTGGCTCGATTCTCAAAAAACCGGCTCGGTGATCTATGTGTGTTTAGGAAGCGTCAGTAAGGTTGAGCCTGAACAACTCATAGAGCTGGCTTTACGTCTAGAATCATCTAACAAACCCTTCATTTGGGTGATTAGAGCGGTTCCCCACACTAAAAAGGTAGAACAATGGATTGATGAACAAGGGTATGCTGAGAGAACCAAAGATAGAGCTCTGTTGATCCATGGATGGGCCCCACAACTGCTAGTGTTGTCACACCCTGCAATTGGAGGGTTTTTGACACATTGTGGTTGGAACTCAGCTTTTGAAGGGGTTGCTGTTGGTGTTCCATTGATCACGTTGCCTCTATTTCAAGAGCAGTTTTACAATGAGAAGCAAATTGTGCAAGTGTTAAGGACTGGAGTAAGTGTTAGAGATCAAAAAGTTGGTGAACACAAGTCTGTAATGGCAATAAAGAGTGATGATGTTAAGAAAGCGATAGAGATGGTTATTGAAGGAGGTGAAGAAGGAGAAAATGTAAGAAAGAGGGCTAAAGAACTCGGTAAGTGGCGCGAAACGCAGTAGAGGATCATCGCACCGGAATATGACTCGATTGATCGAAGATATCAAGAACTATGTAAGAACTTGATAGGATGTTGGTCTAATCTCAAAGATTTTAGTGTGCTTGCTCTTTTTTATGATTAGGTACTACTATTTGCAATAAAGGTGCTTTTTTCGCGTTTCTTGATACAAGGCAAGAAACTCGCAAAGCCTTTAACAGATGTGTCTATGATCCATGACTAGTGTTAAGAGATATGGTTCGTACTCACTAGGTTTATGAGGCTTGTAGAAAGAGGTGTATGTCTGTTGTTTTACTTTAGAGTGTGACACTTTGGTATAAAAAAATCAGTAACCTTTTGACTGGGAGAAGATACTTAATGGGTCTAATTCAGGTAATAACAATTAGAGGTGTTGATTAAAGCATTGAAATCGAACGAATCGTTTAAACTGCAGCAAGTCTACGCGTTTGGCAGATACCTAATGGGTCTAATTCAGGTAATAACAATTAGAGGTGTTGATTAAAGCATTGAAATCGAACGAATAGTTTAAACTGCCGCAAGTCTATGCGTTTGGCGGTTTTGAGTTCCAAATGGTTTGTTTCATGATTTTGTTTTGGAGGTTTATTTTCCGATTTAATGGTTCTTTGTGTTGAAACTTAGGATTCGACATGTAAATCGAACCAGACGTTATTAACTTTTATTATTTAAATATAGTTTTCTCATTTTTTTAAATAAATATATGTAGTTGTGTATATTGTTTATAATGAAACATCTTTGTCATTATAAATTTTTTAATGCAAGTTAATGATTAAAAAAATAGAAAAATCAGTTCAAACAGTTAAAACTTAGTTTATTATATACGGGAGGTACAAATAATTTATTTTATAACAATAACTGGTTTATACGGCAAACATTAGTATTTAATCATGATTATTTATAATTAAACATTGTTTTTAGATACTCTGGTGATGTGCTACACGCTCTAATCATCTTCTTTCAACTGTCCTTTTAGCCGAGTTTATTATCTATTACAATTACTACTTTTTATTTATCATGTGACTTTATTTTTTTAACACACACGAAATATTATTCACCAATATTGTCGGGTATCTCTCTTTAGATTCTTTCAGGTCCAGAGGTAACAAGTTGTCGATTAACAAACACGAATGTCCCGAGTGGCTCGATTCTCAAGAAACCGGATCGGTGATCTATGTGTTGGTTCAGGCCCCACAATACACACACAATCACACACTCACGTATATGTATATGTATATGTATGTAGAAAAGTAGTAGAAGGTTTCTCTTGTATTGAATATTCAAAGAAGGGTTGTATTATTTAATAAATAGAGATGGCCTTAAATAGCCTTTACAAATCAACATGTGAGAAAATAAAACAAAAATAAACTATAAAAACAAATAAACATCCTATGGAATCGGTAGTCCACTACTTCTATCAACCTCCACTAAACTTGGTCAATCTTAGACCAAATCAACTAAGTAAACGTGCATTTTTGTTTCTCACACGGTCGATTACGACCTATTCAAAACGACACCCGTTAAACAGTGACTCGATAACGTGCTAACTGTGTGACCCGCGAACCGCGACCCGCAAACAAACCTGATTAATCCAACACTACGCGTGTTTAGGAAGCATCAATAGGGTTGAGCTTGCACAGCTCATAGAGCTGGCATTAGCTCTAGTCATCTAAAACTAACAAGATAGAACAATGGATTAATGAACAAGGGTATGTTGAGAGAACCAAAGATAGAGCTCTGTTGATCCATGGGTGGGCCCCACAACTGCTAGTGTTGTCACACCCTGCAATTGGAGGGTTTTTGACACACTGTTGTTGGAACTCAACTCTTGAACGGGTTTCTACTGGTGTTCCTATGGTCACTCGGCCTCAGTTTCAAGAGCAGTTTTACAATGATAAGTTGATTGTGAAAGTTTTAGGGACTGGAGTAAGTGTTAGGGATCAAAAAGTTGGTGAACACAAGCCTGGAGTGGCAGTAAAGAGTGATGATCTCAAGAAAGCAATAGAGATGGTTATGGAAGGAGGTGAAGATGTAAGAAAGAGGGCTAAAGAACTTGGTAAGATGGCTCGAAACGCAGTAGAAGAGGGAGGATCATCGCATCGGAATATGACTCGATTGATCAAAGATATCAAGAACTATGCAAGAACTTGATACGAAGTTGGTCTAGTCTCAAAGATTTTAGTGAGCTTGTTCTTTTTTTGATTATGTACTACTATTTGCAATAAAGTTGATCTTTCTTGCGTTTCTTGTTACCAGCTAAGAAACTCACAAACCCTCTAACGGATGTGTCTACGACGCATGACTTGCGTCAAGATACATGGTTAGTAGTTGCTAGGATTATGAGGCTTGGGGAAGGGGTTTATGTATGTTTTTTTTACTTGAAACTTGAAAATGTCACATTTTGGTAGACACTAGTAATTGCTTGATGGTGAGAAGAGCTAATGGGTTAAATTCAAGTTATAACAATTAGGTGTTTATAAAAGCACTGAAAACAACGAAATTTAATAAACTGAAGCAAGTCGGCCGTTTGGTTGTTTTGAGATCCAAACGGTGTGGTTCATGATTCGGTTTATAACGTAACCGGTTTAATGGTCCTGTATCTTGAAACTTGAGACCCGACATGTAAACTGAACACACAGTTGTTATTAACTTTTATTATTTATAAAAAGTTTCT
This sequence comes from Scalesia atractyloides, assembly GCA_947069175.1. Classification (NCBI taxonomy): domain Eukaryota; kingdom Viridiplantae; phylum Streptophyta; class Magnoliopsida; order Asterales; family Asteraceae; genus Scalesia; species Scalesia atractyloides. The sequence continues at coordinate 81,014,860 of CAMTDV010000001.1, read as the reverse complement.
TTTTATTTCGAAACAAATATTAGTTGTCTATATTTTATTAGTTATACATCTTGTCATCTTAAAACATATAAAACAAATTAATGACTTAACAAATTATAAAAATCGGTTCTAGCTGTCAAAACCGACTGTTAATCAACTAAACCAGTAAACCAACCGGTCCGGCCAACCCAGTTTAGTTTGTAGTTCCTTGTCGAACCAACCCAGTTTAGTTTGTAGTTCCTTGTGACTGTAGTTATAAAAATCGATTCAAGCTGTCAAAACCGAACTGTTAATCAACTAAACGAGACCGTCGAGATCCTTACTAACAATCATAACTTCAAGTCAGAACTAAATATTTTTATTTGATTTTTATAATTTTGACTTTTAGTAATGTGGACACAACTTTAATAATGTGCAATTGCTTTTTCTTCCTTTACTCGTGTAAGTAGTTGGTTGACATGAAGTGGAACTTGTGTTGTTTTGTTTCTCCTTGATTTCTTGTAAACGACAAGGTATCGTGTCTGGTCATATTCTTGAATTAAGCTCCAATCTATGATTATGTTTGCATTCGCCTTAGTTTAGTTCACACCAAAACAGATAAGATTATAACAAGTCATATTCGATATACTCATACATATAATACTTATGCTGTTGAGCCTTAATGGATCTTTACATGTGTTGTGGGTTAATTTAGGTTAGACCAAGACACATAATACTAGTAAAATGTTTGGCAGCTATAAGATCATAATCTTTTAACATACACTAAACGGGAGTATGAAAAATTGTTATAAAGAAGGTTAGCTTCAATAGTTATAACTCGAGCAATTGAATAGTGGACAAGTTTCTCCAAATTTTAAGAATTTAGGTTGGCGTTTTTTATAATCGTGGGGAATGAATGATTTATTTGTCATACATAAAAAAAGCTGTTCAGTTACTAGTATTGGACAAATTTGCCAAGTTCACACCTGTGTACTTTGTTTAAAAGCTAGCGAAATTCCCTCACTACACAACTGGGAATTTAGTCCGTATCAGTTTGATTATTTCAGTTCCGGCATTGACTATAGCAACTAAAATAGCAAAAAAACTGTGATGTACCCAAAAGGATATCGACACGTGTTTTAGGTTGATCGAAAACTATAAAATGAATACCGGTATCGCTTCCGGTTGTTCAGTCGAAATCGGTTAACACTTGTATAGTCTATAATACCCGAAAAAAACGTGTTATTTTGAATGCAGTTCTATATTGTCAACAGACATTATATTAAATGTCGTGAAAAAAATAAAACACAACCACATAATCAGTTTTTTTCTCTTTTAAATGGTCAATGATCGTCAATGAACGCTTAGTTAAGCACAAATGTAATTTAAGGTAACTTGTTACAATTTTTATTTAGGTTAAATACTTTATATGTTTTTGTTGATCAGTTCTATTTAAAAATAATACAGAAGACAGATCAGTAGAGAATTCAAAAATATATGTAGCCATGGAGTTTGATATGATAGTCAGCTTAATCTGGTTCTCCTTTAGGATGTGTGTCAAATGATGATAGTACCAAGTTCTTTAGGGTTGAAGAACTCGTAGTAATGGACAGAGAGGAGGTCGAATATGTGTGATGTTATGATTGAAAGTCTAACTTAAAACCTCTCTATACATCAAGGGAAAACCTTATTAATTAATAAAAGTAATACAGCCCATCAACAATTACCAACTAATATATTATAAGATTTTATTATTATTTTGATCTACATTATATAAATGGATGTAACGAAAATGATGACTATTTGATTAATTAAATACATATAAGTACATATATAATCTTACATTGTGCCACTTAATCGAATAATCATTTATTATAAGTATTAGATTAGTAAGTTTGAAAACACTTGAACGGCTAAAGCAAGTATATTTTGTATATAGGAATAGCATTAGCGGCTGTATTGCTTTTATCTTTAAATTATTGTTGATAGAAAACACAAGACCAACAAACTTAACCAACTCCAAAATTATTTCACAACCACCACCAAATCATCACCACCGTTACTTACACCCCAAGAAGCTCAGGAATCCATCATTGCATCAACCATTCGGTAACATACTGAAAACATGTAAAGGCTACAAAAAGGTAAAAATATAAAGCCTTTAGGGGTTCAGGTATGGTGTACCCCATCATTACCACCCTATTTAGATAATCTCGGATGAAATTTTGATCATTGTCACTGATTTTACATCAGAAAATACTTTAAAACCCAATACGAAGGAACCCCAGCCTCCAGCGGTAGGGCCTTTGTTCAAAAACAACACAGTGGCAACCATCGAGGTTCAGATGAGCCAAAGTCATCATCATCACCTTCCCTCGCCACCGTAGACGGCCGGAGCCGCCGGCAACCACGGTGGTAAAATCCGCCGCCGCCATGACGGCCGGAGCCACCGGCAACGACGGACCAAACCCGTCTTTTTGTCTGTCTCTTTCTTAATATTCGCCATGGGAATGACACAGTTGCCGGAAAAGAGTCCAGAGCAGAGAAGAGAGAAGGATTGAAGATGTGAGAATATGGACGAATAAGGTTTCTTCTAAAAGCCTACAAATATGGACACACGTAACAAAAAGCTACAATGATCAAAGACGTAGCAAGACACGTGTAAGCCCTAACCAAGTAACAACTGACTAATAAAACTTACAATGCACACAGTATACACCATTACTGCACAGCAAGGTTGGTAATTAGATATATTTAAATTAAATTAAATGTACGAATTGTACATGAATATTAGTTGTATATGTTATGTTAGGTGATGTATGTATATTCGACCTGTATGTATATGTCTACGGGTTGTAAATTCATAAAAAAATATATACGACTTGTATATTTGTATACAATTTATATAGTTCATGTATTTGTATACAAGTCATATAGTCATGTGAAGAAAAATATGTACAAGGTATATCTATTTATACAGTTCATATTGTCAGAGTGTCAAAAGATTCATCAGAGGCATGCCAATATCGTACACCAAAATTATGGATGATATTTGCCATGTTCCTTGTGAATACATAAACTTTGTTTAAAAACATTTTCTACTAACATGTATCTACATCAAATATCAGTTATTTAACAAATGTACATTCTATTTCGGTTTCATGAAACAATAAGAAAGTGAGTTCATTGATTTCATATATTTCATATATTTCATATTGAAAGTAAATAGCAAGTCATATTCTATTTCTACATGTAAAATGAAATACAAATACAAACTAATAAATTATTACTAGCCGAAAGAACAATATAATTATTGAAATTGATGATACTAACATCGCATAAAATAACTACTATTAGAAACTAGAGAATCCACACATCACAACCAAGCGTCTAGAATGCGTTTATATGGTATAACTTGAAGGTTTTATCGATCCAATACATCCTGATAAAGTGCCTAAGCTTAAGAAATCAATTTTACAGATTAAAGCATGCACCTAGAAGCTAGATACTTCACTTCGATTAAAAAAATCAAGAAATTTGGTTTTTATTCAATATGAAGATGAGTTGTATGTTTACAAGAAGGCTAGGAGTTAAGGTGTTTTCTTGATATTGTACGTAGACAACATACTACTCATTGGAAATGACATTCTAATCTTCAAAGATGTTAAACGCTTTAGCTTGGAGAGTGTTATGGGATAAAGGAATTTGGCAAAGTTGCATATATATTTGGAATAAAGATGTAAAGAGATAGAACAAAGTGGCTTATTGAGTTATTGACTTAAAATGATGCATATGTTGATAATTAAGGTTATAAAGTAATTTTCAGTGTAAGATTTTAAGGGAAGTTTCTTGTTAACGAAACATGGTAATATCCAAAGTAAATCTCAATATTCTTGCTAATGAAACCTGGAGTATCATATGCTTTTACTATGAATAGTTGGTAACAATAAAACCCTAAAAAATTAGGTAGTTATAAAGAATATACTTAAGTTTTACAGAGGACGAAGGATATATTTTTAATATGTAATTGTGTCGTATAAGAGTGTATTATAGTGTTACACTGATTCTAGCTTCTAAACTGAGTGAGATGATTCTCGATCATAGCTGGGATATGTCTTCTTCACTCTTAATGGATGGTTAATCACCTACAAAACTCTGAGCAAAAGGTAATTGCTTGGTCCACCAAAAATTTTGAATATATTAATGCATCAGAGACAGCAAAGGGCTTGGATAAAGAAATTAATTGTTGATCTCATGGTGATATTAGAGCATCCAAAGACCTATAAACATAGTTTGTAACATTGCCGGTGTAATTACATACATCATCATACCCAACATATTCTTAAGAAGTTCCACTATATATGAGAGATGAGAGATACAAAGACGTGATCACCAAGAAGGTTCATACATATCTGAATTTGGTAATTCCATTCACAAATCCCATATCTCAAACAAAACATGAGAACACGTTAGTTCCATAAGGCTTCGTTATGCTAGTTATTGGATATGATTGGTATTTTTACTACTTGGATATTTAAATAACATTAATGCAATATTGTTTATCTGATTTGGCATATTGATTATTGTCTCTTACATGAACGATTACTATTATCTTCGTTAGAACTTTTAAATCCATGAACAAGTAGGTGATTCTTATATGTTTTTTGTCGATCAAAGTTGTGGAAATGATTTAAACTAACACCATTGTGAATGAGTTTGTTTTTTTTTCTTGAAGATGAAAATATGCACAAAGTTTCACCAAATTCATAGGTATTTAGAAATATTAAATATTGATTACTCCATGGATTGACGTCGGATGTAGATTTTAAAATTGGTAGTGTCTTTGCATCCTTTGACGTAAGATGCTTATTCAAGCCGAATTAAATGGAACATTACTTTTTTACATGGATTAACATTGTTATTTGACAAGGCTTTTCTAAAGGAAATCGTTGGGTACAATATGAAGTATAATGAGAGGCCTATGTAGTCAACATGGGATATGTTCCCTTATATATGTGGTTGATATATATTGGTCGCTTGTTGATTCAAATTGTTACAAATTCGCATTTCGTAGTGAGGTTATAGGAGGATGCTGACGATGATGTACTTTTTACATGATATTTTGATAAGTTATTATAGACCAGGAATGTTTTAATTTAGACGACGTTTAAAATAAACATGGTTAAATAAATATGTCTAGGTTAAAAATTAGTTTTAATTATAATAAATGTTTTTAAAATATAATTGAATTTGTTACTTGGTATACTAAAGGGTTAATTTAGACCATGTAAGCTTTAACCTAAACGGCAGTAAAAAAAAGAAAGCAACACAAATAAATAACATGTATTGAATTAAACGTTGGCTTTAATTATAACTAGGGTCGTAGTTACCCGCGCGTTGCGCAGGGACACGTTTGGAATTCAAAACGTTTAGCACACCATGACAATCGATAAATAAATTTGTAAAATTATTTAAAATGATATATTAATGGGTTATGCCATTGGTGTCGTAACTCGACTCTAAACATCAAAATAATAACAAAAAGGTAAAACGATATAGTAAATAACAAAGGTAAAATTAAGGTAAACCAAAAAGAAAATGATAGAAGCCTGGTCGATTTTGGCGCACTCGTAATAGCAAAGAGAAAAAAAGTAAAGAAATATGTTCAAAAGAGTAACGGCGTGTTCGTTAAAAAATATTAAACAAAAAACCTTTGCCACACTCACACTCGTCATAGCAAAGAAAAAGAAAAATTAAAAAACTATGTCGATAATGGTATTAACGTGTTCGTTAAAAAAACTATTTAGGTGTATACAAATAATTTGGTTAAAGTAAAACAAGAAAATGCAATTGTTAAATTACATGGGTCGTAAATAAAAAAGTATACATTAAATGACGAAATAGAATAAGGACAAAAGAATTGATAAACTTGTAAAACATGCATTAGATGCTGTACAATACTATTCATCATCTCTTCTTTTATAATATAATATTATAATATAATATAATAATATAATATAATATAATATAATTTAATTTTATAATATAATATAATATAATATAATACAATACAATACAATACAATACAATACAATATAATTAATATATAATTAAAATAAATAATAAACATTATAAAAATAATTAAACTTATAAAAAAGATAAATGAACAAATATTTGTTAAAAAATAAAAAAACTAACTTTATTAAACTTCAAGTGTCGTATAATAAGCTCGGGGGTCGAAATATAAATCGCTTATAAAAAATAATTATTATTAAATTATACCATACTAAAAAAATTATTAAAGTTCAAACGTATTAACTAAATCATTTAAAAAAGAACTATTAAAATTAAGAGATCATATAATAATTTTATTTTATTATAGTTTAAAGCTAGAAATGTATTTGATTAAAAAAACAAAAAATAACATTATAACCCACAAACTAAATTACATTGACTAATAATGATTTACTATCGTTCACAATTAGAAATATTATATAGAATGCATGGTTAGCTTAAAATAAGTTTGATTGAATCCAATTGACTTTTGATCAAGTAACTATTTTTTTAAACAATATTGGTGTGCACATCCCCATCCGAGAATTTCATCAATTTTTACACTCCATTAGATTTCCTATATTTTTTTTGTATGTAGAAGAAAACGAATTTTTTTAAAGAGAAGTATAGTTTAATTAAATAGATATAGATATACTGAACTGGATATGAGTGCTTGCTTGTTAAAAGGTGATCATTATTAGTTTAATTAAATATCAAGTATAACTTTATTTTTTTTCTAGCTAAATTACAGAGATGGAGATAGTTTATATCTTATTTTGTATTTTTATTTATATAATTTAACTAAAAATGTCTATTCATTATATTTTTCTCTTATTATTTAAAACCCTCTCGTATCCCATTCTTTATCCACAAAATTAAAGGTTTTGCTTTAGTTTTTTTTAATATAAGAGTTCATTTTAGTTTTCCTTAAATATATGGATAATGTATAAGGATAAGGAATTGGATGACGTGGTGTTTTTAGATAGTTCTCTTAAATTTTATGGTTAAAATGGAGTATAAGGAATGAGATGTGAATCCTCTTAGATGTTAAACGGTAATCACTACTCGCCCAGTGAGACATTGAAAGGGTGATCACTACTGGATAAGTGAGACGATTTGTGATCATTACATTGATTATCAAGAATTCACTTGGGAAGAAAACTCTTGATGGATTTAAGGAGTGGATGTAAGATGATTATGATAACACTAATTTGAACCACTAAAAATCTTTGTGTTTCCTTTCATTTTTTTTTGAAAAGAAAATATCATTAGAAACGGCAAGCCCAAAAACTGAGCCTCCAAACAACCAATACGATACAACTACATAATTACAAATTTACATCAATCCGACCATAAAACGGAGAAAAATTTAGACCAATACTTGAACCAAATAAACCCAAAGATTTCACATCGCTAAAGATCTCTTCCACTTTGACCAAGGTAGCCGAAAACACAGCCTTATTCCTCGCTTACCATAAACACCAACACGCAACCCGGACAATACCTTGAATAGCCACTTTTTCCACTGCCCCAACTCTACTATAATAGTGTATCTCTTGAAGATCGTTCAACGAGAAGGCAAAAATATTCTTAATACGACACCACCTGCTAATCTTTTACCAGAGAATAGTAGCTATCCCACATGAATTGAACAAGTGCTCCACCGATTCGTCAACACATTACATAGCGGACATAACCCATAACCAACCAAAATACCTCTCTTAAAAAGAGCTATCGCAGTCGGAATTCTGTTCATCCCATCCCTCCAGACAAAACATTGCATTACCCCTTTGATTAGATCTTTAATTTTAAACTTGCATGGACATTAAATATTTCATAAACAACCAATGATGTTAAAAAGTGGTAGCTAACTTTTAGAACAACATATTCACCTCGAGGGGCGGAACTAGAAAAGGGTTTAGGGCTTCTTTGACGCACCGGGTGATCATATTTCTGACTAATAGGGTTACCCTTTGTGAATCATTTATCGTAGTGTGACCCATCAAACTATTGTTATCAAAATAGTTGAAGTTAAAGTGGTAGAATTACACTGGTCGTTGGCGGGGCCATGCTACGCTCACGCTACTTAAGCATTTGTCGAGAAAGGAATATTATATATTATGAATTAGCAAATGCTTTGTGCAGCTGCTAATTGTATCTATTGCATCATTTATGTTTAGTGCAAATGTTAGTTGTATCATTGTTTTCTACGTTGTAAGTTGTTATTAATGGGGTAGGGGCGCTCCACTAGTGATCTAATTCTATCACTCATAACATCCATTCAAGTTTCGTCACGTAATCGAGCTTTATTCCATCACTAGTGATGGATTTTAGTGGAAATACCCATCACTATTGATGTTTTTGTTTATTTATAAATTATAAATTAATAATAAAACAATAAAATTATAAATTTCATTTAAATAAAAACAATATTTCTAGATATACAACTTAAAAATAAACATATAAAAATAATAGATACATAACCAAAACTTACTCTTCGTCCGAATCCGGAAATTCCAAACCTAAAGAACCTACGAGTTCAATTAAATCATATCTCAAGCGAAAGTCAAGATCTTCATTGTGCAAGTCTTGTTGGACATTTTCAGGAACGGGAGCTTGTGTGGGAGGATCCGACACCCAATCTGGAGATATTGCACGTCCATCTTCTTTTATTAGCATATTGTGAAATATGATACATGCATATACTATGCTATGGATTGTTTTCTATTTATGGCTCGAACTGCTCGGTTTAGTATCCCCGTTTACCATTAAAACACCAAAAGCCCTCTCAACATCTTTTCTTGTTGATTCTTGCAACTTATTGAATGTCTTTTCTTTTGTAACATTTGTCGTAAAACGGGTTCTAAAACCCGCTCCGTTTTGTAAAGCAAGTATATGTTATGATGTTCGTACGCATTTATGTTAAACATTAAAATTTTTTATTAGTATTAAATAGTAAATAATAATAATAAAGTTTAAATAAATAATAAAGTTTAAATGGATAATAAAATAATAATAACCTAACTAAAATTTAACAATAAAATTTAAAACAGAAAAAGGGTTGAGGACCGCGGGTATTGAACCCGGGTCTTCACTCAAACAAAACACACAACACACCACGACACTACACACACATCAGTTGTATACCCAAATCAAATATCATTTGTAGCAAAATAGTTCTTGAAATTCAATTTCAAAACAACCGCCTGTAAACGGCTGTAACTCCCAAATCCATCATCAATTCCTGTTTCAATTGCAAATTAAACCGAAGAAACTGTTTTTCAAACATGTGTTAATACTCAATCATGGTTAATTCGGTTATGTAATCATGGTGGCATTTAAATGTTTGACCGAAATCTTTTAAAACCGAAACCAAAACTCAAACCAGTTTATGTCTATAAGTAGTGATCCTAAACTTCTTTTGAACTCGCTCACACACTCGCTTATACTCTCAAAACACTCTGCACTCTCTATCTTCAAAATATTACGTTGCCGGAAAAATCTTCAGTACCAGAACTTCACCAGAGATCACACCTGTTCGGTACAACATCCTTGAATCCTTTTCTGTTTAATTATTTTCATTATCAGTAATAATAGATCAACTAATTCAATAAGAATTATTGATTAAACAGCCGGGTTGTGTTCTGGGTTTTTAAAAGGAAGAAGATGAAGTCGGAGATGTGTTTAAATGAATTTAAAAACGGTAAATATACCGGGTTAGACACACAGTCCAGTGGTGGACTGTGTGCAAAATTTAAAACATGGTCCCGGGTTCGAGTCTTAAGACGCTGCCGATTTCCTATAAATTTCCAACCCTTTTTATAACTAATATATAAATCAACTTAGTTAGTGTATAAAAGTAATAAAAATCCTATATCTACCGGGTTAGTCACACAACCCAATTGGTCGGGCTGTGTGCAACATGAAGCCTTGGTCGCGGTTCGAGTCCGGTCGGTTACATATTTATGAAATTACCAAACCTTTTTAAATAAAATCAGAATATGGTTTGACTTAATATGTATATATATGTAATTAAATTTGGTTATATTCTGGGTTATACACGTAGCTCAGTTAGTACAGCTGCGTGCACGTATCGTTCGAGTTTCACACGATGTCAAAAACACCCGATTTTGACCCGGTTCGACCCGCTGAAGGGTATAATTTTTTAATTAACCTTTTCTTTATTCTTCTCCAAAATCTATAAAAATCTATAATAAAATAAGTCCTTTTTAACTACTAAAATTAGTAATAAATACTATAAGATTATCTAAAAATTCAAATAAAATTCATTAAATAAAAATACTAGTTTGAAATAAAAGAAATATATTTACCGAATTATTACGTGAATATTTAGGTTAGTTTTCTCGTCGGCGCGCTCGTTATAAAATTAAGAAACGCACCCACTGTGAGTGAATTCCTACAAACTTCCGTTTTTTATTCATGTTTTGGGGTGTATCATGTGTTGTTTATTTATATCGTTTATTCAAACACTTGTGCTACTACCATTATATGAACTAACGTGCTATGTGATATTTGGTTTATTGTTATATGCGGTTATACTTTCTCATTTCAGTCAAGCTTTCACATTAGGCCCATCAGTTTCCCGTTTCATATGGGTAAAGCATCGCGTTGCCTAATTAGATCGCTCCGTTTGATTGAGCCTTGATCTCACAGCTCATCATTTATCCTGCTCACGTGTACATTGCTAGATGTTTATGTGGTTTGTGGATAGTTTACATATACGTTTGCTCATATTTGGTTTACGCACATTTTTATTAGATTAATCAACATATCATTTCTTTCAAATGTTTAAACGGGATTCACTCGCCAACTTGTGTTGACCAAAATTTCTATTTTTACACATGATACAGGTGATCAGGTTGAGCAAGGAACACATAGGATTGGACCTTAGAAGAAGAATAAAACATTAATAGATTGTCTTGTTAAAACATTTTGTGCTTGTATGGTTTATGTGTTTGTTGGAATTTTTATTTTAATTTGAAATAATAAATATGAAACTTTTATAATAGTAAATGTCATGAGCTTTGGTGAAAACCCAATCATGCCCCGACTACCATATCCGCTGCGGGTCAGGCTGTGATATCTTTAACCTCGACAGGAAATGACGGAGCTTTCACAAAAACAGACCATGATGGGTAGATACCATCCACAAGAAGAAGCCTCGTCTGTAATATCTTCCGTTAACAAAAAATGAACAGAAAGGTGCAGTACAATTTGTTACGCTCTGAAACAACGGCGATGTGTATAAAACATTGTTGTCGTTGTTTGAATTAGGAACACCAAAATTTGAATGCCAAAACTGCAAATCATTCGACGTCACCGCTTCAAGTATGTTGGTTGGTCTTTGACATCACCCCTAACATACGCCCCTCGCAAATCTCTTGGACAATTTCCGCATTCGATATGTGTACAATCGGTGCTACTGAGCATCCTGGAAAATGCCATCTAACCTCATGCACGGCATAAATACGTGCGATGTCGTGTCTCGTCGGTTTCGTAGAAACTCTTTGGCATACAATTTAATGATCGCTTTACAAAAGAATTGCAAACATTCACGAAAAGTTCTGTCCGACATAGCTAAGTATTCATCAAATTGATCGGAAGGATTACATGTCGCTAGTTGGCGAATGATGGATGTGCATTTTTGTAACGGCGTGAAACTTCGTTTTCCCCTCCCGTTGTAACGTTCTTGAAACGATTCTTTGCTTGCTTCGATGTCTCCTACAATCTTTAAAAATAAATCTTTTGGTAAACGAGACCGATCTCTAGACATTTTGGCATTGTAGACCGGATTCTCCATAAAATAACCCTTCATTAACACTTCATTGGCATGTATACGATCACGATCCACCATTTTCTTCTTTGGGTGGCTCGAACCTTCAAGCTCATTATACACTTTCTCAAAAAATTCAAGCGTGTCATTGTCGGAAGACATATTGCTATCTGTGTCCGTCGGAACGAATCCGTAGGTAATTCCATTTTTAAAATTAGAATATAGAGAGTAGAGAGGTATTTTTGTGGGTTACAAGATTGTATTTTTTATGGGTTGAAAGAATGTAGGGTGTGTATATATAGAAGAGATGGTAATTTTTATAAAAAGTTTTGTTTTTTCAAACGGTAACATAACGTTCAAATTTCAAAATCTTCACGCGTGATAGTGGCCATGCGTTGTCAGATTAAACGATGACGGTGTATCACGTGATTCCACGTGTGATCTTTCCTTCAGAACGGAGTCCCCACTCCCCTAATTGTAACTAATGCATCATTTGCGTTTTGTGCAAATGTTACTTGTATCATTGTTTTTTTAGGTTGTAAGTTGTTTTATGACGACGCAATATGCTTTCACACAACTTGTACAATTTTCCTGCCTTTTTTTACCTTCCATTTAAAACCCCTTTTACAGAGCAACAGTGAGCCACCATCACCGCCATGGCTTCAACGGAGCAACCTCCAAAGAAGCGACTACGGATTACCGTACAACTCATCACAACAAGCAGCAGCAACATCACCACCGGTGTCAACAACGTCGTCGGTCGTTCAGACAACGCCAATGCACCTGCTATGGTCTGCATTCTGTTTTGTGTCAATAGTCAGGCTTACAACCCACTAACCCTATCTCCATCAGAACTCCATTAGACGTCTTTCGTCTGCATGCACTCCGAACCCTAACCCTAACATCATATGGTATGTACTCACTGCTACTGACTTATATTTTCCACAATCATATTGCGCTTGTAGAATAATAAAGATACAGCCAACATGGTACTGCTTATTTTCCAAGAATAGTTGTGGTTTGGTTTTCTGATATGTAGGTTTGAAGTAGACAGGTTTTAAAATGCTTTAAGCTTGCTATCATACAGAGAAGAGAACTAATGAGGGAAATTGGTGACCTATTTAAATTTGGTCTTGAAGACTACTTCGAAAATATAAGCAAAATGCGGTTAATGAAAGGAAAAAGGCAAAGATTTTGTTTCTGCGTATTGAATATCTCTATGATGACCTTGCTGCAGACAGGTGCGAATACTAATTGAAATCACATCCGGCTCCACCCATCATCAAACAACCACATCAACAACAGCACCTCCATCAACACCATCAGGGAAACCACCAAAATACAACGTGAATTAGGTAAAAGAAAAACAGTTAACAATAAAGTTTCAAAAGATAAAGTCACATCTCACTTAACTTTGCTTTTTGGAACAACAGGATCAGATTTAGCGATGAAATGAATAGCTAAGCAACACTGATCTTCACAACGCTGCTAATGTTAGCTAGATTTTTTGTATTGCCAGGTAATTAATATTGACTAGATCAAATTGTCACAGGTTCTACATATTCACACGCCCACCCGCCTATTTAGACACCCTTTAGACGGGTCGTCTAGACCTAGACGGGGCGTCTAGACACTGAAATAAGAGGGCTCTGAGTGGGTTGTCGGGCACAAAATTTAAGGGGTCTAGACGCCCCGTATAGGTCTAGACTGGGCGTCTAGAAGGTTGGGGTATTATTTATTTATAATAACACATATATTAAAAAAGATACGCCGCATACAGTGCTAGACTGAGCGTCTAGGGTGTTTAAATGACTATTATACCCCTGAGTTAGGGCTAGACTAGGGGCAAAACAGGGCTAAAATGGTCCTTTGGACCATTCTAGACGCCCAGTCTAGCCCTATATGCGGCGTATATAGGTATATATTTTTTTGTTTTCTCTTTTTAATATCAATAACACATATATTAAAGAAAATACGCCGCATACAGGGCTTGACTGGACGTCTAGGGTGTTTAAATGACTATTATACCCTTGAGTTAGGGCTAGACTGGGCAAAACAGGAGTAAATCGGTCTTTTGGACCACTCTAGACGCCCATTCTAGCCCTATATGCGGCATATATTTTTATTTTTTTTCTCTTTTTAATATCAATAACACATATATTAAAAAGAGAAACCCAAAAAAAAATAAAAAAATATACGCCATGTACAGGGCTAGACTGGGCGTCTAGGGTTGTTTAAAAGACTAGACGTCCAGTCTAGTCCTATATGCGACGTATATTTTTATTTTTATTTTGTTTTCTCTCTTTTAATATCAGTAACACTAATATTAATTATAAAAATAACTTATATTAATATCAATAACACTAATATTAATTGTAAAAAAACTCATATTAATTATAATAACACTAATATTAATTATATGATGCCTATATGAGACTTATACTCCACTATACGATACAAGACTATAGGATAAGATACAACACGTATAGGAGCTGTATGTGTAGTATAGGTCTCGTATAGCACCATAGGTGTGATTTAGGTCACGTATAGGCCTAGAGGCATATACAAGAGCTATAGAGGACCTATATGAGACTTATACTATACACTATACTATATGATACGGTACTATACTATACTATACGATACAATACAATACGATACTATAGGATATGATACAACACTCGTATACGCCTATAGATAGATACAAGACTTATAGGGGACCTATACGAGACTTATACTACACTATATGATACGATACTAATCCGTAGGCCCATCCGATACCTAGACGAAACTCAAACTACACTATACGATACGATACTATACAATACGATACGAGACTATAGGATAAGATATAATACTCGTATCGGCCTATAGGTATAGTATAGGTCTCGTATAGGACTATATGTGTGGTTTAGGTCCCGGATAGGCCTAGAGGCATATACAAGACCTATAGGGGACCTATACGAGACTTATGATATACATTATACGATACGATACTATACGATACAATACTATAGGATATGATACAACACCCGTATACGCCTATAGGCCTATACAAGACTTATAGGGGAGCTATACGAGACCTATACTACACTATGTGATACGATACTACATCCGTAGGTCCATCCGATGCTTATACGAGACTTATACTACAATATACGATACGATACCACACAATATGATATGAGATTATAGGATAAGATACAACACTCTTATAGGCATGTAGGTGTAATATAGGTCTCGTATATGACTATAAGTGTGGTTTAAGTCCCGTATAGGCCTAGAGGCATATACAAGACCTATAAGGGACCTATACGAAACTTATACTATACACTATACGATACGATACAATACGATATTATAGGATATGATAGAACACTCGTATATGCCTATAGGCCTAGACAAGACCTGTAGAGACCTATACGAGACCTATACTACACTATATGATACGATACTACATCCGTAGGCCCATACGATGCCTATACGAGACTTATACTACACTATACGATACGATATGATGCGATAGGCATCATATAGTAGTGTATCCTAAGTCTCGTATAGGCATCGTATAAAAATATACGCCGCACATAGGGCTAGACTCGGCGTCTAGAGTGGTCCAAAAGCCCATTTTACCCCTGTTTTGCCCTCAGTCTAGCCCTAATTCAGGGGTATAATAATATTTTAAACAACCATAGACGTCCTGTGTAGCTCTGTACGCGGCGTATATTTTTATTTTTATTTTTTTCTCTTTTTAATATCAATGTATTAATGTTATTGATATTAAAATAAGAAAACAAAAAAAAAAATAAAAATATACGCCGCGTACAGGGCTAGACTGGGCGTCTAGGGTTGTTTGAAATACTATTATACCCCTGAGTTAGGGTTAGACTGGGGGCAAAACAGGGGTAAAATGGTCTTTTGGACCACTCTAGACGCCCAGTCTAGCCCTATGTGCGGCGTATATTTTTATTTTTTTTGTTTTCTCTTTTTAATATTAATGATATTGATATTAAAATAAGAAAACAAAAAAAAATATATACGCCGCGTACAGGGCTAGACTGAGCGTATAGGGTTGTTTAAAAGACTATTATACCCCTGAGTTAGGGCTAGACTTGGGGCAAAACATGGGTTAAATGATCTTTTGGACCACTCTAGACGCCCAGTCTAGCCCTATATGCGATGTATATTTTTATTTTCTTTTATTTTCTCTTTTTAATATTGATGTTATTGATATTAAAATAAGAAAACAAAACAAAACACAACATCCTAGACGGGTCGTCTAGGTCCAGACGTCCCGTCTAAACACCAAAATAGTGACCAAAACAGCCATTTTCCAACAAAAAAACCCAACATCCTAGACGGGTCGTCTAGGTCCAGACGGCCCGTCTAAACACTAAAATCTTTAGGTCCTGCCAGGTACTTGATGACTCCTCAAAATCAGTGCTATACGGGGCGTCTAGAACTAAACAACCCGTCTAGAGCTTAGAGGTATCCAAATAGACAGTAGGGTGTGTGAATAGATTGAGACTTTGTTAATCAATCATATTTTGTATATATGTATGGCAGTACTTTTGCAGTTTTAATATGTTATATCTCTCTCTCTCTCTCTATATATATATATGTATATGGTCTTTCCAATTATAATGCGAAGGAGGGTTACCGCAGCAATGCGCGGGTCATCTTAATAGAGGAAGATTGGTTCCTTTCAAGTAGGAACCATTGGTTTCAACTTTCATGTGAAGACCTCCTTCAAATCTTTAGGTCGTACGGGGAGGTTAACTTGGCATAGTTTTCGTCTTATCTTCACCAAAAATTAAATAAATAATATGATTTTAGAGCTGCAGAAGCAGCCTGCTTAGGTCTCTCAACAGGAGTGACAATTCCGGGAAACATCTAAAGCTTTGACCGAGTCACCATGGGTAAAATGTTCTTTTCTACCTCTGTACCAGTGTACCCACAAAATCTAAAAACTATTTATGTGAACATGACTTTGTACAAAAGTAGGTTGTTAACTGTCTATTTTTTTAAGTTTATTTTTTCATGTATGTTGCTCTTGTAGGTTGAATAACTTTCTTGAGAAGGCAACTTACCCTTTTTTTAACATGTCGACTCAAATCAAATGGTCTTGTCTAGGAATCACTTGCTTGGACAAAAAGGTTGAGCAAGAGGAAAATCCGATCCAGTAGCTTGATCAAAGGCGCCAAGTATACCAAAGTGGATAAAGTATACAATGCATCAAACGTTTAAAGCATTTCGTGTTCGTTTTGTTGGCTCGAATGGTATTCTTTTCACACAGACAAGGAATGACATAGAGATTTGTTTGATTGATTTGACTACCGAAGTGTTAGATGCGATGGATGAAAATATTTACGAGATGTAGTGGTGCAGTGCGATGCAGGAGACTTTCTTTGGATGCGTGGGTTGAGAATGAAGTGCCAGGTAGAGTCGGATAGATAGATGGTAGAAGCAAAAGAAAAAAACATAAAATGGGCAGCCAACTCCACAAATCATAACCTGCGGAATTTTTTTATCAATTACATAAGATATGAAAACAATCTAACTAAAACATCAAGAAACTTATTGTTTTGTGATTTTTTAAGAGGCTCAAGACTTGAAAATTTTATAGATTTCATGATCTAGAGTTGTAATTTTGTGTTACAAAGAAAAATAAAAGATTAATCATAAAAATAGTCTTTTATTTAAGAGTTAATTACAATGTTAGTTCCTGTGGTTTACGCAAAGTGTAGGACATGGATCACAATTTTATTAACAAAACTAATAAAAAATTAAAGATACCCTCTTTAAACATTTGGGAAATTGTAGTAAATAAACCGTATACAAAATTCAAACGAAGATAAATATGGACTAGAACATATTTAAATCAATCAATTGATTCAAACCAATATCTTCAAAAGATAAAGTCTTTAACTTGATCTTTAGTAATGTATTCTTGTAGTCTCCTTAGCAAGATCTTAAAAAAATAGAGTAATCAACTTTGTGTTCGAACAAGACCTTCTTGTAATATCCCTTGCTACAAGAAAGAACAAACAATGTTGATGGTTTTGGCTAAGGCACGTATTCAACATGCTTCCCTTAAAACAGATTTCGTGCCTCTATCAAAGACGACGCGTCTGTCTCCCAGGGTACAACAGCCGAAGCAGTCTGTACTACCGGAAATGGCCACGCGCCCGAGGTTACATCAGATAAAATTATAGTGTTAAAAGTCGTGGAAAATATGAAAAAGAAGGTGATGGAATTGAGTAGAGAAAACTTATCTCTCTAAATACCCAACACATGGATTTTCAAATATTTTTCCTTTTCCAAGAACTCTTCATGTATACATGTATTTTCCTCGTATCATATCTCTTGTATTTCTCTGGTGTCATTTGCATAAAAGACACATAGTCTTCTAAGTATTAAAGAATTCTTCTAAGAGTCTCAATAATTATATACTTAAATAAAACTCAACAAATGCCATCAATAAAACTCTACTCAAGAGTTTCACCATATGAAAAGTTAAGAGTCTTATAATTATAGACTTAAACTCTAATAAACATCATCAAATTTCATCAATAAAACTCTACTCAAGAGTTTCACCATATGAAGAGTTTAATTAGTAATTATAATTTCACTCAATTATAAATTAACCAAAATCCATTCACTAATTTTCCAACATCCTCCACATGAATGGAGATCGTACAAAACACATAAAATTTCTAATGGAACCTCGATAGTTGAGTATTGCCGGATAAGTAGGTGTTCCCTTTGAACTTTCCGTTGTGAAGCATACTTAGTCAACTAGCGGTTTGTAGACGCGATGTCCTTGAACAAATCCCCATTTGTGTAGACGACAATACACTTCACACAATACTCTCCTTAGCCAGGCCATCCACTCATAGTCATGTCCAATAATGGTCGTGGAACACTTTCCTGGTTCTGCGAGAGCTCTAGGAATTGTGCCCCAATTCCATCCGAAGCGATGTTGGGCTTGGAGCTTTAAAGATTTATTCATTTATGGTGTATTTGGGCTTTTGGGGGTTAGTGTGGGCTTCCTAATGCCTAATGGGCCTAGGGTTGTACTTATGGGCTTTATGGTGTTTATAAATAGAGAAGCTAGGTCATTTAGTAGGGGTTAGAGAGTTGATAGCAAAAACTTGTATCTGACATCTTTGGTGTATGCAAGTTATAATTATTGAAGTTATTCAAGTTGTTCTTCTTCCTAATCATAATTTCCGCTATTGATTAGGTTAGTGATACCTGTTTGATCCGTTCACAGGACTTACAATTGGTATCAGAGCCTGCTGTTCTAATGCTAGCTCCGGGTATTGCTGATTGAAGAAGTTTTTGAAGAGTGTTGCTGTTGGTTGGGTCGGTGTTTGGTGTTCCGGATCACTGTTCATCATCGGAGGCTACTGTTCCGAAGAACTCGAATAATTTGTGAAGATTTCGGATCTGGCACTGTTCCAGATTCCGAAGTTCACGAAGAAGGTTCTCATAATTCGGATTAACTACTGTTCTGGATTCCGAAGAACACGAAGGAGATCGTCCATTTCGGATTGATCCCGGACTGTTGCTTGTTCCGGATTGTGATCCGAGTTACTGTTGCGGTATTTAACTTCCTTGAATTCTGGAATTCGGTTGCAGAAAAGGCGGGGCCACTGTTACGGATTGGATCACTGTTCCGGATTTTCAGAAGATAAGACAGGCATTTCGGATTCTTCGTTCCGGATTCTTGATTCCGGATTTAAATTTAGAGTTGATTATTCCGGATCTTCATCTCGGATTCTCCATTTCGGATTTGGATTTCGGATCTGCATTTCGGTCTTCTTATTTCAGATTTCTACTTGGGTTTTCTATTTCGGATCTTCAAATCGGACTCAGCAATCCGGATTGTTCATTTCGGATTCTTTAGTTCGGATTGCTCATTATTTCGGATAATTTATCCAAGTTGACCAACTTTGACTTCACAATTGCCATTTCGGAAAATCTTTCCTGGTTGACCATCTTTGACCACAGATTTGACCTTTCCGGATTCAATAATGTTCATCAGAATCATTTAAAATTAATTAAACTTTAATCAAATTGGTAAATTTTTAATTAATTAAAGTTTAATGGCTGGATTCATGACCGCACAAGATCTGACAAATGCCACAGTGGCTGCACTACAATCGCAAACATTAGCCCTCCACCAAGAGTTGGATCAGGTGATTGGCACTTCCACCAAAGTGCCACGTTTATTATACGGAGATGAATACTACGAGTGGAATTTTCGCTTCGAACAGTACTGCAAGGCAAAAGATCCCGGCCTGTGGAGATGCATCATGAATGGTCCAAGAACCATAGTGTACAGCACAGAGCAAGATCCTGAAACGAAAATTCCCAAGCCCATGCAATTATGGACTCCAGAGGACATCAAGATCATAGAGGAAGATGAGAAGGCTTCTTCAACTCTAACCATGGCTCTAGGACCTGATATTTCTATCGCGGTCAGAAACTGTAAAAATGCAAAGGAGGTTTGGAGTGAGTTGCAAAATATCTACGAAGGAAATGCCGACACGAAAGCAAGTAGGGTGAATCTGCAATTCAGCTCATTCAATCACATATATGGGGAAACCATCGAAAACCAGATACGTCGCTATGTCAAGCTGGTTTCCCAGATGATTTCAGCTGAGATCACCCTCACCAATAGCGCCATGAACCCACAGTTATTGAATTCACTGCCCAAAAGTTGGGATGCAGACGTGGGCATGATCAAAAAGACAAAGAACTTAAATGATGTCACTCTCACTGAGATGATAGCTACTATCAAATCATGTGAAATTGACAACAAGCAGAGGGAGATCAACCATCAAAGCAGTTTGATGGCAGCAGGGATGACAGGGCAGAACGCGGCTTTAGTGTCACAGAATCTCGTCTATAGTCCTCAGCAAGGAAATGCATAAGCACCGGGTGGATCAAATATGGTGTACAATCCTATTGCCACGCCTCAGAACACTCAGTATGTGTATAGTTTTCAATATCCAAATCCTACAACGGTTTCAGCTGCTCAAGTTCAAACACAGTACCATGCTCAGTACCCTAACGTGGTTTTCAGTCCTGCAACTCCTCAAACATTGCAACAAGGCGTCATTCCTCAACCTGCTGCACCAGTCCCTGGATCTGCTCAAGCCACGCCCAACTCTGCGTTTCTCACTAAGGAAAACGAAGAGAAACTGGCTATTGCTGCATCAATGATCAAAAGCTTAAACGCCTTCCTGGCAGGCGATCCGACCCCTCCATCTATTCTTCCAACTGAAGTTGATCAAATCATGGAGGAGGACCTGGACGAGATCGATGTCTCCTGGAATTTAGCAATGGCTGCTTTTTGGGTCAACAAGTTTCAGAAAAAGTATGTAAGGCAACCCTTGTCAAACCTGAAGACTGGTCTCACAAAGGACAAACTTAGATGCTACCGATGTCACGAACCAGGACACTTCGCTGGGAATGTAAGAAGCCACCGTCAGGGTATGTATCATCCAGGGTCGCTGATATACAGAGCAGTGACAGACAGCTGGTTCCCGTCTCTCCTTCCAAGTCAACTACGAGTCCATCTGATAGCTCAGGCGGGAAGTCTACAGCACTGGTGGCCCAACAGCATGAGGGTTTCAATTGGGCAGATGCTGCAGCTCAAATGGAAACCTTGAATCTATCCAAGAATAGCAACCACTGCATGATGGCGCAGACAACTGAGACATCCGATCTTTCAGAAACGGTAAATTAAATACTTTGTTCTGATAGTTGTCGTTTTAAATTATCACAAATGCACGCCCAAAATTCAACTCTTGTGGCTGAATATCAACAAGCTGCGTCACAGAACATCGCCCTTAAACATAAGAACAAGCTTCTTATGGAGAAGGTCGAAGCTTAGAAACAGGATGTGGCTCAGCTAAAGCTAGACTGAACCAACAACAATGTTCGGTCTACGACTACAAGCTAAAACTATCTGAAAAGGACGTAGAACTTCAAGCAGCCTTAGCCAAGCTGAATGCCTTGACAGGGAAGCTTCACGAAAATGAAATAAACATTAAGAAATTTGAAACTTCCAGTAAACTAGTTAAGGATTTATGTGACCTCTAGCTTAATTATCAAAAGAACTTTACTAAAGGCCTTGGGTACAATAGGGCGCCTCCACCATATAATCATAACTATACTAGAATGCCTGAATCTGAGGAAGAAATAGAAAATGCTAAAAAAATGATGTATGGTAAACCGTCAGATTACCTATTCAAACCATGGACGCCCTATTACCCAAAGTTCTCCAAACCCACTGAACTCAAGAGGGATGATGTTTTTGTGGCCTCTACATCACTTCCTTATGAGACTGATAATCATCCATCTGAAAGTACAGTTGGATTGGAGAAAGAAGTGCCTGAGGTAGAAACATCCACATCCTTCACAAAACCTAATGAAAAAGAATCTTCTGATGCTCAAACTAACTTTGTGAATGATACTAATGTGTCTAACTCATGTGCAGAAGAAATTTTAGTTGAGGATATCACACAGGGTGATGAAGAGGAATGTCTGAATACACATTCAGACAATTCAGCTGATGATTATGCATTTTACAAACCTGCTTTTGACATTTTAAATCAATTTCTTGCTGAACAATTTACATGCTCAAACAGTGTTGGTTGTGTTGAGAATTTAGACAGTTTTAATTTCGGGTTTTCATCAAATTCTGATGTTTTAAACAATGCCAATAACTGTGATAACTTGTGTGATGAGAAAATGAATTTAGCTACAGGGTCTGCATCAACAGATGATTCAGCTTCATCAGCTTCAGCTGAGGATACCGAATGTTCATCTTCAACTGAGGATATCAAATGTTCATCTTCAGAGGTTGGATCTGTTGATGCCTCTCCTAGGGTTGATAGTGTGAAGGACGACCAACCAACTATTTCTGTCAACGTTGATGGTGACATAATTCTAGAAGACTTGGGCGCTCAACACAAGGGACTGATTCTGAAATGACAGAAGATGAACACACTGTTACAATTGCTTCAAACGAAAATCTTAAACCTGACCTTGAATCAGAACCTCAAACTTCTCAAAATTGCGAGGTTCCACAGTCATCTGCTGAAATTTCAGAACAGGATGTCCCTTGAGAGCCACTCATGTCCTCTATAGAATCTGTTACGAAGTGTGATTTGAAGAGTAAGACTAAAAAGAGGAGAACACGCCGATCTAAAAAGAAGAAAACTAAACAAGTGTCTACAAAAGCTGAAACAGCAACTGCTGAGTCTTCTCATCAAACTGAGGAATTAACTCAGCAGTCGCACACTGAATCTGTTAAGCAACCAGCTGAACAGATATCAGTTAAAATGTTGCCAAAATCTCCATGTCCAAAATCTTTCAATTCAAATCGCAAAACTAATAAGTGTATTGATGGTTGCGCACACCGTCAAGACCAAGACCGTGCATCAGCCGTCAGTAAACGCCAGCAAGAAACTAACAAACAAGTTGCCCAGAATTTCCCAAGCTGAACGGACTGTTTTCTTCCAGAAGAGGCAGACCTGTTTCAATTGTGGATCTCCCGGGCACATTGCTCGAAATTGTTAAAAGACCTTTACCTCTTTTAAAACTTTGTATTCCAGACATCAGAAGGCCATGCCTAATCGCCAACCTGAGGCTCGATTTGTGGCTAAGTCTTCTGATCAAGACTGGAACTTGGCCAAGAAACAAACTGTTAAACCCTTACGACCTTCAGTTTCACAGAATCCCTCTAGCACTCCTAGGAATGTGCAGAGGTCTGATTCGGTAACTTGGAGGCCTAAATTAGTTGCCAAGAATCAGTCTGCTAACCCCTTGTCTAATAAATCAAAAGCATCATCAACCTCATCCTCAACTAATTTGATCTTTCGTGAGGTTACTTAAGTTAAGGCAACTGGCAAACCCAGGTCTTCCATGGCATGGGTTCCCGGTTTAAACTAAAACCTGTTGAACTGTGCAGGAACAGCTCTGGCGCGCTCTTGTTCGATTATGGTATATTGATAGCGGCTTTTCCAGGCACATGATAGGAGACATCTCGCAGTTGAATGACATTCAGTTTTTCGATGGCGAGTTTGTTTCCTTTGTAGGTGGAGAAACAGGGAAAATCACAATGAGAGGAATTGTTTGCAATGGAGCCCTGAGCTTTGAGAATGTCAATTATGTACGAGAATTGAAGCACAGTCTGTTGAGTGTGTCTCAACTCTGCGACAATCATCTGGATGTTCTCTTTACAAAGAAAGGATGTTATGTGCTAAAACCAGGTTTAATCATTCCAGATGATTGGATTCTTCTGAAAGCTGCACGAAAAGGAAACGCGTACGTAATCGATATGAACCAGGCTACTTCTGACAAGCTCACTTTCCTTTTTTCTTCGACAACCGAACATGACGCCATGCTTTGGCATTGCATACTTGGTCACATCAACATGAAGAATTTGAATCGTCTTGCAAAAGGGGGTTTAGTAAGAGATCTGCCAGTTCGTGACTTCATGCAGATCGAAAAATGTGAATCATGTGCGCGTGGGAAACAACATCGCCAGCCGCACAAAACCAAAGCCATACCCTCCACTTCTCAGGTCTTAGAACTGCTCCATATGGATCTCTTCGGTCCAACAGACATCCACAGCATTGGAGGGAAGGCTTACTGTCTGGTTATTATTGATGTCTACTCTCGATTCACCTGGGTTTTCTTTCTCACACATAATAGTGAAACCGTTGAGCTAGTCAAACAATTTGTCACGCTTATGGAAAACCAGACATATTCTACGGTGAAGGCTATACGATGTGACAATGGGACGGAGTTTAAGAATCTTACCTTAAACTCCTTCTGTTCCTCCAAGGGGATTGACCGACAGTTCAGTGCTGCCAGAACCCCACAACAAAATGGGGTTGCAGAACACAAAAATCGCACATTTATTGAGGCTGCACGCACTATGCTGGTTGAATCCGAGCTACCTCTCATCTTCTGGGCTGAAGCAATTAACACTGCCTGCTATATTCAAAATCATGCCCTGATCAACAAACGCCACATGAAGACTCCCTACGAAGTGGTTGAAGGTCGCAAACCTTCGGTCAAGCATTTCCGCAAATTTGGATGTCCTTGTGTACACCTGCTCATGGACGCTAAAGGAAAGTTTGAAGCACACGGGGATCCTTGCATTTTCGTTGGTTATTCTAAAAATACGACATATCGCGTTTATAACAAGATCAAGAAGATGGTGGTTAAAACCTACAATGTGGGTTAGCTGGAGGAAAATCCCAAGGACAAACTCATTGGTCCCGACTGGTTGTATGACTATTCCACTTTATTTAATCATTTTGATGTGTCTTCTAATGTGCCTACCGGAAATAGTTCGAATTCTCTCCTTCCAACGGTGCCCATTACCTCTGAAGATGATGCTGACGCTGCCATGCTAAACGAGACTTTAAAGCAGCTAAGTGTGGATCCTCCTGGATTCAATGACATTGTCTCGTCTACCTCCATAGTTTCGCATTCTCAAAATCCACCTATCTCTTTGCCTGCTCATCGAATCCTCCTGAAGATGTGGTTTCTGATCCAGAGCCTCCTACGACAATTGAAGGCCTTACCCCAGATGTTTTGGGTTCCTCTTTGTTTCCTGAGCCTACTCCCCCCGATTATGCAGTGGATTCCTCACCACATACTTCTACTGGTGCCTCTGTTGAGGGGGAGACATCTGGAGTTGCTTCAGCTAGTGTCATCAACTTGCAAGCAGACGTTTTGGTTCCCGCTACACCAATACCACAGCGTTTACAGCGTGATCACCTCGTTGAGAATATCATTGGCCCTGTCAGCGCTGTTGTTCGCATACGCAGCCAATCTGGGGATATCAATACATGTCTCTATTCTTGCTTTATTTCCCAAATTGAACCTAAAAGTATTGATGTTGCCTTGCAGGAACCAGGCTGGGTTGATTCCATGCACGAGGAACTAAATCAATTTGAAAAACTTGGTGTTTGGCATTGGTGAAGCTGCCTCAGGGAAAACGTGCTCTAGGAACTCACTGGGTTCAGGGGTTTCGACAGATTGAAGGTTTAGATTATGATGAGGTCTATGCACCTGTCGCGCGTTTGGAGGCTATACGTATCTTCTTGGCATACGCATCTTACATGGATTTTACTGTCTATCAAATGGATGTCAAGACTGCGTTTCTATACGGCAAGGTGAAAGAGGAAATATACGTGGCACAACCACCGGGCTTTACTTATCCTGACAAGACAGATTATGCCTACAAACTAGACAAGGCTTTGTATGGGTTGCATCAAGCGCCTCGCGCATGGTACGCTACTCTTACAGGGCATCTGCTTGCTCATGACTACACACGGGGAACCACTGACCAAACTCTGTTTATCAAACGCGTTGATAAGGACATTATCCTCGTCCAAATCTACGTTGATGATATTATTTTTTGTTCTACCAACGATGGTTTGTGCCGTGAATTCGAAGAAATCATGAAGAAGAAATTTGAGATGAGCTCATTGGGGAGATGACCATGTTTTTAGGACTTCAAGTTTGTCAGAGCCCACAGGGTAGACTCATTCATCAAGGAAAATACGTACATGACGTTCTTGCCAAATTCAAGCTTACAGATTCCAAGCCTATGGCTTCCCCTATTGCAGAACGGCCTCTGCTAAATGAAGATGCTGAAGGATGCTTGTTAATTCTACCATGTATCGCTCAATGATTGGATCACTCATGTATCTCACTGCTAGTCGGCCAGACATCATGTTTGCCGTCTGCCAGTGTGCTCGTTATCAGGCTACTCCTAAACTTTCTCATTTACATGCTGTTAAACGAAGTTTTAGGTACCTCAAAGGGGCTCCATCACTGGGCCTCTGGTATCCTAAAAATTCTGAATTTGAACTGTTTGCTTTCTCTGACAGTAATCTTTGAGGTATAGATAGGGACATGCGCTCAACTTCGGCTGGTTGCCAACTTCTGGGAGATCGCTTAATTTCGTGGCAATGCAAGAAGTAACAGACGGTTTTGCTTTCCACTGCAGAGGCAGAATATGTTGCAGCTTCTGCTTGCTGCTCCCAGGTTTTATGGATGCAACATCAGCTTGCGGATTACGGTTTGACTTATCTAAACACAACAATTTATTGTGATAATGATGCTGCAATCCAAATAGTTAAAAATCTTGTTTTCCACTCGAAAACCAAGCACATCAACATTAAAGTTCATTTTATCCGCGATTGATATGAAAAGGGTCTCGTAAAGCTTGAGCAAATCCACATTGATGAAAATGTGGCGGATTTGTTCACGAAACCCATTAGCAACACGCGTTTTCAAGTGCTTGTGCATCTTCTCAAAATGATTCGGTTTTCTACCTAGGCATCTTCTATCTTCGTGTTTGTTTACTGTTTTTCTTTTCTTTTCGTTGCTTCACAAATTTGTTCATATATCTATGCACAAATTTAGGGGGAGAAATCTTAAAAAAAAAAGGTTTTGCAAGGATAGGGAAATGAAATGAATAATCGTGATAAAATGTTTGACTAACACATGTAAGGTATAGAAGAGGAAAAGGTTTGGATCGAAAGTGATGTGTCAGTAGGTCTAAAACTCAACTGGATGGGGAAAGTCAAATGATATAAACATAACAAACTTTGTTCTCAGTGGGTCACTTACTATAGGCATATGATTTTATGGTCTTGAATCTTGCATTGATAGATAGCCAACATCTGAAGTTTCGGGTCTTTATGCTTTTGAGTCATCCGGGGATATGACTTCCCTTCTGTTGCATCCAAATTATATGCAGACCTAGGCACAGTCAGGATATCTTTATAAAAGAGCCAAAATGGAAAGGCCAAAACCTAAGAGAACAAAAGTTTCTTTCTAAGTTCTTACATACCTCATAAGGTATTTGCCTAACCCTCGTCAGTCACTATTGGTCTCTCTGCTGTATGGAAGTACTGGCCTCTTAACCAATAGCCTGATGTTGTACAATAAAGGATGACCTCGGTATACTCACCTGCTACGATGAACTGTTGTGCTTACCTTGATCGTGGGGGTATGTCATGGTATGGGACACATGAGTATGTTAGTATAATATTACCTTAAGCGTATCATGATGCCTGAACTACAAGAGTTGAGTTTTAGATTTAAGTGGACAAGTATATTGACAATCCCTTAGACCAACTGAACCTGCTCATACTGAAAAATGTTCCTTAGTTAGCGTTTGAAACGATTTGATCCCTTAGCATGGCTGTGTTAACTGTTTATGTATGTTTTAATAAGTTCTCCTTATGAAATGTTAAAAGATGGTTGGATGCTTGGTTAGTTTACTTGATGAATTTTGGTGGGATGTTTTTCTGTCAAGAGATATTGGACTGGCCCAATGTACTTTGGATTTGGGCCAACCTAATGAAATTAGTTTAAAGTTTGAAAACTGAAAATTATGTTACTGTTCCGAACTGGGCTCACATGGGCCAAAAGGGTTACTGTTCCGGATTGGGCTTTTCCAGAAAGGCCCTTTTGGATCTTTCCGGACAGGCCCACTGTTTAGTGTTCCGGATTGGGCCTGTCACAAGCCCAATCCGGATTCAAAATACCAGGCCCAAGCCCATTTCGGAAATATATATTGGCATCTCGGATCTCATTTCGGATTATTCGAAATACAAATTACGATTGTCTTCTCTGACTCTCTCTCTCTCTCATTAAGCATTTCGAACAGCTCGTTTTCGGATTAGGTACATATGTATCCCGGATGAAATTAATG
This sequence comes from Scalesia atractyloides, assembly GCA_947069175.1. NCBI lineage: Eukaryota > Viridiplantae > Streptophyta > Magnoliopsida > Asterales > Asteraceae > Scalesia > Scalesia atractyloides. The sequence continues at coordinate 80,986,289 of CAMTDV010000001.1, read as the reverse complement.
AATATTTAATACATTTCGGATTACATTCCGGATTGATCTCAAATTCTAAGTATTTCGGATTACATTCCGGATTGGTATTCATCCGAAATGATGAACTCAGATATCATTTCGGATTGGATCTTCATCCGGGATGCATATCTATCCGAGATACATAATCCGGATTGTATCTTTGATCATGTTATTTGACCTCCTTCAATCCAGATTGATGAAAAGGTTCATTCCAGATTCATTTTGAACTGTCAATAATCCGGAAGTGAAGTTTTGGACCTTGTCACTGTTGAACCCCTTAATTAATTTGAACTAGTATTAATTTGAACCTTGACTTCTGTTTGACCTATTCAGTTAGTTTTAACTGCTATATTGTTAAACTCAGTTAACTTCCGTTAGTTTTTTTTTTAACTTTGCTGATTTTTAACAGATATGGTGGAAGAAGCTTTTGACGCGGTAATGCTGGCTAAGGAACAGTTTCACAACCAGGCCGGGTATCTCTCAGACCCGCCAGCTGAGTTCTTTCAGGAATTTCAGGCGATGATAGTGGGGCTCAACACCTGTCGATTTGCTTACGCCCTCCGTGCTAACCCTGTGATATACAGAGATCTAGTCCACTCATTCTGGAAAAGAGCAAGTATTCAGCCGAGGGGTGAAGATGGTAGACCTTTTATACGTTCGCAGATTCAAGGGAAGGAGATTGTGGTGAACAAAGCTTGTGTGAGGGAGGTGCTACAGCTGACAGATACCTTCAGTGATCCAACAACTTACGTCAAAGAAAAGGTGCTGCCTACTCATGGAGATGGGATATGAGGGTTCCTATCCGCCACTGTTGAAGAAGATGTTTCTGCCATACTGGAGGTTACTCATACACATGTTCATGCAGTGTGTGTCGGAAAACAAGGGCAGACTGGATCAGCCAAATCAGGCACAGACATCTGCGATAGTTTCATTAATCATGGACTGGAAGTATAACTATTCTGGTTATATCTTCGATAACATGAAGAAAATCCTAGAGCAGTCCAAGAAACGGATGTTTCTGTTATACCCACGTTTTATCCAGCTGATACTTGATGCTCGTTATCCAGATTTAGCGAAGGATGCTACAGACGCTAATCTACTGAATATGAAGCCAATGGGGCCTACTATCTTTGCAACAATGAAGAAAAACCGCTCTACCTCGAAGAAGGTGTTTGTAGGTCGTTTTCCTTTGAAGAAGTTTGGAAGTTTTCTGAAGTTGTTGGTTTGCATGCTCCACCACCTCCTCCTCCTCCTCCAGTAAACGTGATAGTGGCTGAAGAACACGATATACCGACAAAAGAAAAGGAGATAGAAGTAGAGGATTTAGTCATCGATGATGAGGATGATGTTGACCAAGCCTTTCTGGATGATCTTGATGCGTTCAATGCCACCTTGACTCCTGTTCTACCAGAGTTGTCGCCTAAGAACCTAGCAGCCTTGATCGCTCAATTGAAGGATATCCAAGAGAAACAGGGTGATCCCCCACTTGACATTCCGTCTATTGTTGCACCAACCGCTTAGACTGAAGAAGATGATGAAGATGAAGAAGATGAGGTACCGTTAATCAAGAGGCGAAGAACTGGGCCGAGCATTTCATCTAGTACACCTGAAGTTCCCGTTGTTGTTAATGTTGCTGCTTCTGATTTGATTACATCTACTACTGCTGAGATCACTGTTGCTGAGGTTACTGTTGCTGAATTTGTTGTTCATACATCGATGGTTGACACGCCTATTATTTCTGCACAACAAACCGCTCCTATCATTACACAGTCCACAGTTGTATCAATTCCTGCTGCCACAGCTTTGCAAATGATGGAATTTGGAGGTAGTTCATCAGGTGCCGGTGGTTCGGAAGTGGGTGGTAGTGGAGTCGGTTATTCTGATGATGTTGCTGATGATTATGTGCGTAGATCTGAGAAGAGGGCATTCGAGTTTGGGGGATTGGACAGTGATGACGATGATACAGAGGTGGATGTAGTTGATTTGAAGAAATGGGTAGTTGTGCTGGAACAGGAGGTTATGTTAAAGGATGCTTAGATTGCATCTCTGCAGAATCGCTTAGATGTTCGAGATCAAACTATCGATCAGCTGCAGGGAGATGTCACGATGCTTATGACTATTGTGTTTGATTTAAGGGGCAAGCTAGAGAACAAGTTTGGCAGGGAGTTTAGTGATCCTACCGATGATCCGATGAACGTTGAAACTAGACATCGTGCAGCACAGCAGCGTATGGCAGAAGAAACTGAAGAACAGAGGTTGGCAGCTGAGCAGTTGGCAGCCGAACATCAAGCCGGTCTCGATGATTATTTAAGCGATCCACGCAAAAAGTTCACTGCCAGTCAGAAACGTGCTGCAGATCAGAGGAAGAAGAAGCAAATGATGTTGATGAAGAATACTAACGTGAATCCTTTGGACGAGAATTTTCAGCTGAAAGATCCAACCAATCAATCTGAGAGATATGTGATGGAGTTGGGATCCAGTTATTATAGTAAGGTGGGAAACAAGTTGAAGGTGCTGAGTTGGATGTATGATCATGTTAAAAACATGTGGATCATCGTGCGCCAGGATGGAACCATGGAATATTATTCGAAAGAGTCGCAGTTCGAGACATGGACTAAAGTTGCACTGACTGATCTTTTAAGAGCTCCATACACTGATGACGACACTACAGAGTGTGGGCCAGGTTGGAAATTCTTTAAGAAGCTTGAACGTGAGGTTAGGAGCGGATTTAAGAGTATGAAGACTGCTGAACCGTACTTGAGAGCAGCTAAAGGAATTCGCGATGCGCACACGGGCAAAAGGTTCAAATCTGTGATGTGGCCACCAACGGACAAAGAGTTAGTTATCCCCGTTGCTCCTACCTTTCCATAGGGAATTCTGAAGAACTTCAACTTTTGGTTGTACGATCCGAAAGTCGGAAGTGTTGCTATTGTGACAAAAGAGAAGGCGTTTAGGGTGAACGACGTGGTGGATCTGGTTAGCTTTCATGATGAAGATTTACAAGTTCTTGCTTCTCATCAAATACGTACTGCAGAACTATACGAGGTTTGTACTAAAGATTCGACGGCTACAGTTGCTGGTATTATTGCTGGACGTTTAGGTGTGGATGCTACAACGAAGGACAAATGAAGTAAACCTAGGGGGAGAATGTTGGGCTTGGAGCTTTAAAGGTTTATTCATTTATGGTGTATTTGAGCTTTTGGGGGTTAGTGTGGGCTTCCTAGTGCCTAATGGGCCTAGGGTTGTACTTATGGGCTTTATGATTTTTATAAATAGAGGGGCTAGGTCATTTAGTAGGGGTTAGAGAGTTGATAGCAAAAACTTGTATCTGACATCATTGGTGTATGCAAGTTATATTTATTAAAGTTATTCAAATTTTTCTTCTTCCTAATCATAATTTCCGCTATTGATTAGGTTAGTGATACTGTTTGATCCGTTCACGGGACTTACAAGCGACCCACTTCTCTCTAATATAGGTGATTCTCCTTAAATCATTAAAAGCATCGTGGTTACCATGATTATGGAAAATCATTTACCACATAATATGCTTAGCCTCACAATTTGTCACTGAATTTTATAGGAATGAACTAGGACGTATTTAAACACCCTTTAATCATTTGGGGGGTGTATATAACCATATAAACTAGCTTATGCATATCAGCTATGCCCCCCACAGTGACCACTCTTAGGCATATGAATTAGTTATCCTATTGAACTTAGATCTTGGGATCCCCAGTCAACTAAGTTAGGTTTCCTTCACACACCCCTTTCCGTGGGCTTTAGTCTCATTCCACAACTTGATCTCTAATAAACCCTCAGGTTGTTGGATCCATAAAATTATCTTTGACTTAGTCTAGTCATTACAAATAACTTTGCGTATTTGAGATCAGTTGTCATGATGTGTTCTTAATTTGTAAGTTAATTTTACCTATAATCAATTTCTAAGACTATAACCTCAGTGGCCATCTGAATCTAGTTATAATATATGTCTTTGTAAGATATGTGTATCATTCAAGGCAAACACATCTCCATTATGCACTACAACTTTTGTGTCCTCCACTTAGTCGTTTGTTTGCAATGTTAGATTTCATTACAGAATCCTTATTACCAAAATTTTATGGTACAAATGCAAGACACCCCCACATTTAAGTGTTATTGGATAACATCTAGATTGGGTAATGAAAGCCATTTCTACATATCCTCCCTCACATTTCTTGCCATTTGATCAACATTTCCATAACTTCACTTATGACGACATTTATACACATATGATTGAACAAGATCAACCTCATTGTATCAGTGAATCCAACTCTTATTGCATTAGCTTACATAAGCTTCCGAGCTGACCAAAGTAACACATGTTATTGTCATAAGTTTGTTATCAACTTAGAATAATTCTAATTTAACATCTAGAATAAGCCTAGACAATGAGTTCTCCTCATTAGCTTTAAAAAAAACTCTTTAAAAGTTACATGTCTTTTCCTTATAATGAATGAAAATTCTCCCTCAACTTTGTCTATACACAGATTCTTTTTGTGTTCATACACATTTGAATGTTTAAAGTTAATCAGTCTCCATCAAGACCCATAATTAACAAGTACTAATCTAGCATGCTTTAGACTACAATACTTTAGCATGTGAACAGAAGATGTATCATTCTGATTCTTCACAGCCCCAAGGATATCATAATATCACTTTGCAACATTCATCCCTTGTTAAGACAAAATAATGAGACTTATTCATAATCCTAAAACATCAATATTTAAGAAGGTCTCACAAATTATTGTATATAGTACATAGCTAAATTTTATCATTCAATTAAGGAGCATAACTTGTTTACCTTTGATCTCCAACGCTTTACCATTGACTCATAAGTACTTAAACATAAGTCTTAATCCAAGTCACTTGGTGAACACACTCATCGCCAACAAGATGAATGTTCCTCGTTTCAATCACTATTATGTGGAAGATTGAGTCAACTAGATCCGCACTCAACAACATGGCATTCATAATTTTACCATAAGTGATTTGCACACATCTATTGTTATTCATTAGGAGATATGATAGGATGCTCTCCCAAACGAAGGTAAAATTTCCATATTCAAGTGGTAGACGCATCTACGTATAAATCTCGCAAGATTTATTAAAGATATACAATAACATATAGTACTTTTACTTTCGTAAGATTTTAATTAGTAATTATAATTTCACTCAATTATAAATTAACTAAATATCCATTCACTAATTTTCCAACACAAAGTAATAAGGTTAGGTACGAACAGTTTAAAATCACACTCTTTGGTTTCAACTTTTCATTTTGTAAAAACCTGAGGTACTAATACTAACACATGTTAGTTTTTCTTGTTGGGTATCTATGAAATGACCAAAACACCCTCTATAACATCTAGGACAATTTATATAATTCTTTGATTTAACTAAGGAACCATTGTATATATATGTATATATATATATATATATGTATGTATATATATATATATGCATTTAGAAATAAGTCAATTATTTTGATTTTTATTCTAAATGGAAACTATAATAGAAATCAACAAACTGACGATATATTAACAAACAAAGAAAATGATTAAAAGAAAAGAAACCGTCCAGTCAGTGTGTTGATTGCAATCTCCACAATCCTACCATTTTAACCTACCTCACCGTATGTATCTAGGAAAAAAATAGCTTCCTATCCTCCTGGTTCGGTTTGAAGGCATTTTGAATCCCACATGAATAGTCGTCGTGTTTCCATTGTCATTTGTTTGCTACCGGAGGGTGTGGACATACTGTTCGTCTTAATGCACTACTATCGAATAGCAGGAGAGAGAAAGACCGAGAAGAATAATAGGCTGGATCTAAGATCGAGTCAACCATTTGTGGATTGTGTGGGTTTTGGATTATTGTGGTTGATGGGAGACGAATGGAACTCCGACGATAACGCTGGCGAGTTATGTCGAGTGGAGGCAGTGTGGTGGCAGAGTTTTGTCGATGGTGTCCCAATGGGTGGTGGAAGAAGAGGGGGTGGCGGTGGTCCGGTGGACTGGTGTCTGGTGGTGCACAATTGGGTTTTGTTTTAATATTATGGAAATTATACAATAGTCCATGTAGTATAGTTATCCATATAGAATAATTTAAAAGAAAAACTTATGTAAACAAATGATCCTTGAGGTTTCTATTGTGTATCAAAAATTAATTATTGTTTGCAAAAGGATGAAAATACCTCTGAAATCATGCAACGCCCCAAAACTCGAATGTTTATATTCGCCATATGTTTCCATAAGATATAACATGAAATAAATTAACTAGGCTCTTTAACCTAGTATTTACTTAGTTAAATAAGTATGGGATGAAAGTTGGGACAACTATGAGCAAGTAACAAACATGAGGGGTTGAACTTAGAGATTTGAGATGAAGTTTATATTAAATAAATAGTGTAGAATTTTGGTGTGTGTAGTGTGTGTGTCGTGTATAAAGATGGAGAAAGAGGAGAAATCCTCTCAAAACAAGAAGGCAAAATTATCCCTAAATCAAGGTTGAATTGAATGATAAATCTTGCATGAATGAAGATTTCTCACCATCTAGCTCTAATAAACATGTGGTAAGTTGCAATTTTTGATTGATGATTATGTATGAAGTGGGTTTGTGATAAATTCTTGATTATGTATGAAATTAAGTATGAAGGTGTGTTAGAATCACCAAATAAGACTTTAGTTATGAACAATTTCAAGTAATTTGATGTTTTGACAAGAAACCCACTTGGAGATGATGACATGGGTATATCACCCATGTCCAATTCTTGTGCAAATTTGGATGTTTGATGTTGTATGTAATAAATTATTGTTAGATAAATTTAATATAATATGAAGTTATTTGATGTTTAGTTTGTTTTGACTAATGAAGGTGATAAGTATGAAAAAGAGTATGAAATACTTGTACACTATGCTTATAAAGTAGTACGCACACCAAGTGTTTGATGAAATGTCTAAATGAAAACAATTTGTGAAATTGTATGTTAACAACAGATGAATGGGTGTAGGAAGTAATAATGATGTATTTGCTAGTAAACTGACATGAGAAGTGTGTTTTATATGGAATTCATGTAGGATTCGGTTGGCCATGTTGTTTGGTAAAAGTATGCATTAGAAGATTATACTCTATGTTGGAGCGATATGATGTTTACTACATATTTGAATAATTGCTTAATCAAAATTGATAAGTAAAAGTACACTCAATGTGAAGCATAGGAGATCATTAGAAGGGGATGAAGTTGGAATGATGTTGGGTTGCTAAGCATGGGTCATGGTGTTAGTTGTAGAATTATGAGAATTTCTAGTATGGACGTAATTGAATATGTTTGGTGTGTGCATATAACGGGGTGATCATGTGGTTGTATGCATATTGTATCATGAGTATCAAATGTATATAGTGGCATTAATATAGTGTACTATGATGACACAGATGTATAAGGTTAAGTCGAAAGTTCATATGATAAACCGTTGACTTTTTGAAAGTCAACTGTGCATAAGTAGCAAAGTTAGGCTTTTTGTAACAATTGTAATGTTATAGAAAGTCATATGGTACGAGATATATCAATATGTGTTATATATGATAACATGATGAATTATATGATTTTGAAAAGATGTGATTGTGGGAATATGCTTAACGCTTGTTAGAATTGACTACTGAAAGTCAAATGTGAAATATGAATTGATACGATAGTTAATATGTACTATCATGTATGCTAACAAGAATGTGAATGCGATGACATGAAATTATAGGGATCATGTCAAGATGGATGGAAACATGGAAGGCTAACGGGTCAAAAGGATGCAAGGAAATGAATGCAAATACGGGCGAATAAGGTAAGTGATTCCCGAGCTCACTTCTTGTTATTTAAATAAGGCTATGTATGCTTGATTATTGGGAACCATATAAAGATGGGGATGTAATGGTAGTATCAAGGTAAGTATGATGGAAAGATTATATGTTGTTGATTATGTTTGAAACCATATGGAACAAGTAAACGGGTCAAAAATACGAAAGTAATTAACCAAGTTATGAAAAATTGGATGTTGGAAACGAGAATTAGAATAGGAATGATTTGGGGGCTTGGGAAAATGCCAATTCATCTTTCGGGACTCTCAGTATGTGCAAAAAAAAAGGGCGAAATGCTTAAAAGAACGAAATTCAGCGTCGGACCTGCTGGTCGCGTCACCGACGCCCCTGCAGGTCATCACTGACGCCATGCCCCTTTTCAGCCGACGCCTTAAGTTGCTGCCTACGAGGGTCTGACATCGGAAACTAGTTTCTCGCGTTTTTGTTAGTTCCCAAGGTCCCGTTAAGCTTCTTAAAGGTACCCAAAGCCTACTATATAGTTTTGTGGGATACACGTAAGGACGGAACCCGTATGAAAGCTTGCACAAAGATGTAGCATGGATATTGATGCATGTAAATGTAGATTTCATTATGTATATGACCGATTCTCGTAGGAATGATTGTACTTAGATGTAACACATGTGTGAATGGGCATAACTAGTACATAAGCATGTTTATGTACGAAAAATGGTGTGCCTAACAAAGTAATGTGCTTGAAAGAAATTAAGTGAAGGATGATCGAACATATCTTGCGTCGTTAGAATGCAATATGGTCTTTTAGCTATATGTTTATAATATAAGTATGATGTCACCATTTACTAATTGTCAGTTGTTTGTGGTGACCGCAGGTTATTCGACCATGATTATCATCATAATGAACAAATACATGTACAAAGGAACAAATATTTGCACAAAGGAACAGATACTTGACAAAGGAACAAATACATGTGCAAATGAACAAATACATGTACAAAGGAACAAATATTTAAACAAAGGAACAATACATGTATAAAGGAATGTAACACCCTAAAGTTGTGGACGAGGATCGAGTTGAAGATCATGGATTGTACAGAGGAGTGGTCACGTAGTTTTATTCATAGGTTATAAGGGTTAAATTAACTAAGGATGAATGATGTACTTATTTCAAAGATGTCATTTTAAATGGTTTTCTAGTATGTTAGAACAGTTATATAAAGAAAGAATTTTTTCGGCTCGCTTTCCGTTGTGTACATTTTGTTTAAAACGGTTTAACTTCTTAGAAATCAGTTAAAAATAAACAAAGGTTAGTGTTAGTACCTCATATTGTTACAAAATTAAAAGTTAATACCTCTTATTGTTACTTTAAACTATTAGTACTTTAGAATATTACTTTACATAAACCATAGAAACTAATAGTGTAATTAACTCTTTATTTAAATAGATGGTAAAATAAATAAATGTAAGAGAAAATGTGATTTTTAATACAAAGATATCGCTTTGATGGATTTTAAGAATTTAGTAGGATTGGCATTTTCAAAATCTATTATAATATATATATATATAAATCAAACAAATCTTAGAATTTAAATTCTTATTTTTTCGGTATAAACTCATAAACTTTCTAAAATATAGATTTTCATGTTCAGGTTAAGTTAAACTTAGCATGTTTTTTTAAAGTGGTTATGGACTTAAGTATTTTAATGTTATCATTATAGATGTGTCACAAACTTTAGTTAGACATAAATATTGAATTTTAGTGTTAGCACTAGGATTAGTCGAAGTATTTATTAGAGCAAAATATATTATGTTACATACTTCGTATATGTATTTTTGGTTATTTGATATTTAATATTTTATTATATGTATATTAGTCTAATTCCATCTTTCAAAGGTTTTCCAAGTTTGTGCGGTGATTGGATCAAGATTTAAACGGAATGTAAACCGTGAATAAATTCATTTTCTAAATTCTCCTTTTTTTCGTTAACTCTTTTGGGTTGTATCTCGTGTTTTATTTCCACTATGTTATTTAAATTCATTACATGTAACTCAATCTAATAATTCTTTACATATAGACCTAGCCCAAAAGCTTTTGTAAGTATGGGCCTAGCTCAATTTTCTTACTATGTGTGGGCCTAGCCCAGTTTGTTTCATGTATGTGGGCCTAGCCCAATTTATTTCATGTATGTGGCTCAATTGGTTTGTAAAAGTGGGTCTAGCCCAAGGTAAAATGAAAGATTAGGCATAGCCCAATTGTAACACCCTGTAAAATCGTGTCCAATAGTATAGTGACACGTGTTGTATTTTAAATATAGTCTGTTAAAGACCAATAAGGACTAAAGGCGTAAACATGCTCAAACTGAGCCTCTGAGTGACGAACTGAAGTCAACATGCATAAATAACAGCCTCTGAGTGACTGATATGTCAACATGCTTAAATGATTAGCCCCTGAGTGACTAATACGTCAACATGCTTAAAACTTGGCTTCTAAGTGACTGATATGTCAACATGCCTAGCCTCTGAGTGACATCGGAATCAACATGCTTGTAATAAGCCTCTGGAGTGATCCTTTGTGAAGTCCTAACTCTCATATGTGCCGTTTGTTGGATGAGAGAGTTCAGTTTTGTAAAAATGTGAAAGTTGGATAATGGAGGGATTAAAAATGTCAACATGTTAATTTATACCTCTGAGTGACCTTTTAACGAACCAAGAGCTCGACAATGTCCGGGCATAATCCCGGATGTGCCAAGTATTGGTTACGGAGGGCTAAAAGTGCCAAAAAGGTGTTTAAAATGGTTTTTGGAAGCTTCTTAAAGTTTAGGGGCTAAAGTGTCAAAAGTTGAAACTGGCCAAGGGGCGGTCGCGGGCCGCGAGAGACCAGGCCTGGGTCTCTCGCGGGGCGCGAGAAAGGCTCTGCTGCAGAAAATTGTTTGGTCTCCAAGCAAAACTCCAAAACCATTTAAATTCGAAACCATGGACTTGTAAACTGCTATGCCACGTTTTAGGACACTTGTAAGCTTCTTCTTACACCCTAAACACCTGGCTTTACCTCCTTTGAGCTCTCTAACTATAAACAGGTGCACAAGTTCTCATTCCAACTTGCACCTTTCTCATTAAATCATTCTTCTCCCTTCTCTGGAAGTTCCTAACTGAAAGGAGCATCCAACTTAGTTCTCTTGCATTATAGGAACCTCTTGTAAATGTTCCTTGCTCTTGCATTTTCGTTTTTAGGCTTCTATAGCCAAAAGTCAAGCATTTTTGTAAAACGCTTTGACTTTCGGTTAAGACCATTATGGTCCAGCCATTGTTCAAAATGAACATGGCTAAGTGATCGTAATAAGGTAGGTGTTAGTCCCTATCAATGGCACCTCCTGAAGATCACGTTTTCTAGACCAATTGACGGGTCAAAGTTATGATATTAAAAAGTCAAACACGCCATTTTTCGGAAAAATCATGAATTGATCTTATATATGTTATGAAACCTGTTTTGATACTTAAACAAGTTGGTAATAATTATTAGAACATGTATGAACATGTTCGGCTCGTCAGTTTCAGTTCTAGGGTCGGTTCGCAACCGAAAGTCGCAAAGTTTGACTTCTGCTTTGACTTTTGATTCTGACCCGATTTAGATTAGTTACCTACTGATCTAAAGTTGCATTATGATCATATTATAATGTAGCATAACCCTCTGAGGTTATATTACATGATCATAATCAAAATCTAGGTTTTTGCACTAGTTCCATAATTATGCCATCTTTGACCAAAATGTCCTTTTTGCAAAAAACAAGGTTTTAAATGATAATGAACTTAAAAATGAGTTTCCTACTGATGTAATATTATAAGTAGGATAATTTTGGATGTTAAACTAAGTTAAAAACTGAGTTTACATGCAGGTCCTTAAACTATGTCACAAATGACGGTTTTAGTCCTTATGACTCATAAAATGATTTTAATCAATGTTTCAAGGTAAAATCATTACTTACTAATATGTTATATTAAATAATATATTTTAAACATTTTAATCTGACAATAATGTCAGTTTTCATTAAACATCGTATAAAACGTCATTTTACGACATAAGCGTCGTTTCAGCGCATAGTATGGTTTTAAACCATATTGTTGACCAAAAACTTGACACCTACTGATTTTAAAACTTATTTTAAACATATTTACAGTAGGTACATGTTATAAACTCAGAATCCCAAATAATTTATAAACTATGAGTAAAATGACCAAAATGCCCCTTTCGGTGCATAGTTGGTCATAAAAGATAAATTACGCATATAAATGATGTCCTACTAATATTGTATCATAAATAAAGTATTTTTCCAGAATACTTATGATGATAAACCTAAAATATATTCAAGTTCCTTTTATACGATATATAATTACCAAAATGCCCTTATGAGGCATAATTTCGTTTTAAAACCTAAATGGGCATACAAGTTGATATCCTACTAATATCTTAACTTATTTATAGTATAATGGCGTATAGAACTTGCCATGACTTATCCAATTATCCGATACCGCTATTAAGTGCATAGTTACGTATATGTAACTATTTTACGGAAATTAACCGAAACGGGTTTAACCTTGTCATTTAAGTTTCAAAATCCAGAATGTTTATAGTTTACCCACATTATACAAGTTAAGAACTTGTCGGGATTAAGCTACATTCTATCCGATTATCGTTTAATCAAGCGTTATACATAATGATCATGTACACTATTCAGTTTATAAGACTGTTAGTATTTAATTGGCTAGCTTATGCCATAATCCAGACTAGAGCCTTGCCGGTAATGCTATCTGCACTTGTTACTTTTGTATACGGCTGAGTTATTTAAAAATAAAAGAAGAAGACTAGCTCAGGTAAATACTCTCAACTTATTTTCCCTGTACGGGCTTGGGATACGGTAAATTATTATCGCTTGGTCCATTGCAAAGTCAAGTTTCCCAAGCTAATAAAAGATTTGGGTGCCATTTGCACTTAAAACCATTTTTAATGTTTTCAAAATGAGTCAGTTAGGTGTATTTACCAGGGTAAGCTGACGTCTTTTCCAAAGGCTAATCTGCAGGTATAATACAAAATAGGCCGGAAGCTGCTCGGTAGAGAATAAGAGGATCTTGCAAATCCTTAGATCTGCCCAAAGTCTGTTTTGCATTCTTTCTTGTACATTTTACGATCCGCCTGTGGATCTTCTATTACGAGCCTGTATTTATTTTAGATTTCAAAGATTTCGGTTTGTAATAGTAATTTTACTCCAAGACTTCCGCTATGTCGTGTTTAATTGACTATGATGTTACCAACTGTTCACGATACTCCCCACCCGGGCCCACCGGTGTTTGGATTTCGGGGTTGGAAATCCGGGGTGTGACAGGGTTGGTATCAGAGCCAACGTTTGAGAGAATTAAACACTAGCCTTTTGTGTTTAGTCTCAAACTTACACGAGCACATTCCTTAGACTTCCGAGTCTAGGCATTGACCTAGGGTTACTCATTTCATTATTAAGTTATTAGTATTGTTTTTAAATTGGTTTCTAACAGGAAAATGCCACCACGTGTAAGAGGACAAAGTGGACGAGGAAAAGGTCCAATGAGGGGAGGACCATCAGGGCGTATTCCTCAACCTCATAATTTAGATGCGTATCAAGAATCAGGAGATTCGTCTCCATGGCAACCAGCGAGACGTTCCGTCTCTAATAGACATTCACCCTCACATTCCCAAAATTCTTGCCACTCACACCACTCCTACCATTCTCACCATTCCCATTCTCATCACTCCTACCATGAAGAGTTTAACCACAACCGTTACTTAAACATGCCTCCAGCTGATCAAAATCAGTTGGACCATCCACATCTTATGGACGAGGACTCCGACCCGGAGATGCCACCGTCGGGATCAAATGTGCATCCCATTGAAATTTCGAGCGATTCAAACTCATATGCTGGATCGCCCTACCAAGGTCCTAACAAGTGGGACCAATATTGGAATCAATTTACTTTTGCCTACACTCCTTCTCACCACTCTCAACCACCCCCGGTTCAAGAAGATATCCACATGGAACTGGTGGACCAACCTCAACCACCACCTGAACCACCAAGAAGGAAGCGGGGAGCACGAATGTCAGTACGTGCCGGACAAAGGTCGGGATCGCTGCCACCTTTGCCCAATTCTTACCCCACCATTCAAGAGGACCCACAAATGGGTGGACCCTCTAATGTTCCACCTATAATGGAACCAATACCAACACCTGCTATTCAACCACCACCAACGGGTTATCCTAACACAATTTCCACGTACCCAGACACGTCTGGATATGATCCATTTAACCCGTCTACGCCGGTAGGCTATCAAGCATGGTCGCAAGACCCATACATACAGGCGGTTATGCACAACGCACTTTACCCGTCTCCTTTCCCACCTACCTATCCACCAACTGGATATCCAACTTATGGGTACCAGTATCCGGTTATGCAACAACCTCAACCACAACCTCTGCCATCACTTGAGGCCATTAATGAGGCCTTAGAAAGGATGAAAGAAATGCAACAACAGACGGAGAAAACGGAGAAGAAGACGAATAAATTCTTCAAGAAACTCTCCAAGTTGGTCAAGGGAAAGAAGGACGAGTGAAGTCTCTTCTAATAATATGTAGTCCCTGCGAGGACATTGTTGTTTCTTTAGTCCCGGCGTGGACATTTTATTCTTTTAAGTCCTTGCATGGACAACTTCATTTCATTTTTCTAGTATTGTAATTTCTTATGAAAATTTAATGAGGTACTTTGGAATTATATATATATGTATTCACCCTCTTGAAAACGAGCGTCTCGATTTTACTCAAAATTTATGCTCTGCGATATAATTCCAAATTGATCTTAATGGTTTTGATTTTTGCAAAGTGGCACAGACCACATATTTTGCCAAATATATAAATGATAGTTAAGAACGGAAGGGTCTTCAATCATGATAGTTAAGGGAAGTTATCCTTCTATCTAGAGGTGGTGGACTAAGTTCAAGCCTCCAAGTCATTTAAGGTCAATGCGACCGGGACTATAATCAACCATTAAGATCCTCTTATGTTAACATTCAAGAAATGTGCATACTCTTGGTAGTGTGACTTGAGGAATCACGCTAGCCTTCAAGGTAATGGACTATGTCCTAACCTTATATAGCCCTTGTGATCTGTTTTGCTCCCGGCTAATATCACCAGTGCGGTGATTAAAATGTATTTTATATAACCCTTGTGATCTATTTTGTCACACCCCAACCCGCAGCGAAAAAGGTGATCGGGGCATGATTGGGTTATCATCAAAGCTCATGACATTTATTAAGCGTTTCATATTCATTAATACAAATTAAATGGAATTTTACAATAAATGTTACAACATGATCTAACTAACAATCTAAACTTCTTTGTTCTCTTCTAAGGCATATCCTATGTTTTCCTTGCTTCAACCTGTTCACCTGTATCATGTGTAAAAGGGTTTTTGGATCAACATAATGTTGGCGAGTGAATCCTATGGAAAACATTTGAACAATTTATTTAAATTGATTATGAAATATGTGCACAACCAAACATGAGTAAAAATAGATGTAACTTAATCAACAATCATAAGATATTAAATGAAACACTCATGAATAATAATGGAACAATTAGAGGCACGCGATGCTCAACTCGTCTCTCACGAGGAACTGAGGGGCCTGATGATTGAATTGCATAAACATGATAATATGAATGACACAACTACAAACAATATAAACTCAATGATACACACATGAACAATAATGAATTTGATTTGAAGCACGCGTTGTTCTACTCGTCTCCCACGAGGAACTGATGGGCTTAATGTATGAGTTTCATATAATTTGACAAAAGGCAATAAGCAAATCACAACAATAAAAACAATCTAAGTTTAGGTCATGATGTGGTATGGCACAAGTTTAAATAAATAAATTAATTATTTTCATAACACATGACACACCCCAAAACATGTAATTTAAAAGGGGAAGTTGTAAGATTCACTCACAGTGGGTGCGTTCGGTTGATGATGTTGAATGCACGCGAAGTGGTTTTAACCACGAGTGAGATTTAACCTAGATAAATCGCATTATGGTTTGGTAAGTAAACGGATTTTATTAATCTATTTTAGTAGGATTGTTGAGTGTATTTTTGTGAGTTTGAGACTATTTTCTAACCTTAAAAATGTTATTTTTAAGTATTTTTAATTGATTTTTAATTAAAATAATTAAATAAAAAATAATAAAAAAAATTGATTTTTTTCTGACCGTTGACCTGACCGTTGACCGGTTCAATTCGGAATACAAGTGCGCTGAGTGAGGCTCGAACCCGAGACCTCTCGTACGCGTGCACGCAGCTCTACCAACTGAGCTACGTGTCTAACCCGTTATATATCTGATTTTAATTATATATATATATATTAATTAGTTTAAACCGAAAATCATTTTATTTTAAAAACAGTTTTAAGCGAACCGGACGTGCACCCCACAGGTCTCGAACCCGGGACCTGTGGTTTAATCTAACACACAGTCCACCTCTGGACTGTGTGTTAAACATGTTATATAATTCGATTTTTATTATACTTAAATACAATTTAGTTATTTCCTTTTCTGCCTTATTAAAAAGAATAGATAATTGTTCGAGTCGGTGCAGTAGACCGGACTCGAACTCGTGACCTGTGATATAAACAAACACACAGTCCACCGCTGGACTGTGTGTCTAACTTGGTTATTATTCCGGTTATTAATATACTTAACATATACCAGTATCGACTCCGGTTCAGTTAAACAAAAATTTGATTTTTATTTAGGCAGCGTGTGTGAAACCGGATTCGAACTCGTGACCTTTGCGTTATGTGTGCACACAGTCCACCGCTGGACTGTGTGTCTAACCCGATTACTAAGTTGATTTTAATTAAACTTATATGATAACGAATACATCGTCTTCTTCACTGAAATATAACCAGAGGTAAAGTCTGACTGTTTCGAGTTTTATTCAGGTTCCTTAGCGTCTTACAGTTCATTAAGGTGAGATATGAGTGAAAAGAAAAAGAATTTAGGTGAAGAGGTATACCGACTGGACTCTCTGTTTTCCGGCAGAAACTCCGGCGACAGCAATCACCTCCGGCGACGTGTTCCTTGTAGCAGCGAGTCTCCAGGAAACTTACAAAGGGTGTGGGTATCTCCGGTATAAGCTCAGAGGCTCAGTGAGGCTCAGGGATGGAGAAACCGGTTTTCCGGCGATGAGCAGGGAAATTCCGGCGAGTGGAATTACGCCGAGAAAAGGTGTGTTTTTGAGCGAAAAGGTTTGCAGTGGGTTGTGGGTGAATTTATAGAACAAATCGTCAATGAACCTGGTCTGATTTCCGACTGTATTTATCGATTTAAATTTTCCGGCAGTTATGATTTGGTCGCGGACTTCAAACATCGGTTATAACCGATGTCTTAATACTAGTTTACGTTATAACTGAAAGTGGTGTTAAAAGTTCGCGAGATTACCGGGATTCCGACGACTGAACTATTGGGCGCCGGTTTTGAATTCGTAACGTCATTATATCAATTAAATGATTTCAATATATAACAAACAAAATCCGTGGCGCAGTGGTTTGTGTGTGTGAGTTAAGTCTGTTTCCGGATCGGTACAGACCCGGGTTCGAAACCCGGCAGAGGTATTATATTTTTATTTTGCGATTTTTGACAGTTTTTCAAAAACTAATTATATTTTCTTGTATAATAATTGATTACGTATCGTTTAAAATTATTTTGGGCATTTAATTCGCAACGAAATTTTTGACTGACTGTTCGGTTGATAACCGGAGCGGGTTTGGTAAATCCGTTTTTGACGGATGTTACATATTTGATCCCGGTTAAATAGCCCTTGTGATCTATTTGATCCCGGTTAAATAGCCCTTGTGATCTATTTTGATCCCAGCTAATATCACCAGTGCGGTGATTAAACATCCATAAGAGATGTATTTTATATAACGCTTGTGATCTACTTGATCCCGGTTAAATAGCCCTCGTGATCTGTTTTGATCCCGGCTAATATCACCAGTGCGGTGATTAAACATCCATTAGAGATGTATTTTATACAACCTTTGTGATCTATTTGATCCCGGTTAAATAGCCCTTGCGATCTGTTTTGATCCCGACTAATATCACCAGTGTGGTGATTAAACATCCATTAAAGATGTATTTTATATAACCATTGTGATCTATTTGATCCCGGTTAAATATCCCTTGTGATCTATTTGATCTCGGCTAAATAGCCCTTGTGATCTGTTTTGATCCCGGCTAATATCACCAGTGCGGTGATTAAACATCCATTAGAGATGTATTTTATATAACCCTTGTGATCTATTTGATCCCGGTTAATAGCCCTTGTGATCTGTTTTCATCCCGGCTAATATCACCAGTGCGGTGATTAAACATCCATTAGAGATGTATTTTATATAACCCTTGTGATCTATTTGATTCCGGTTAAATAGCCCTTGTGATCTATTTGATCCTGGCTAAATAGCCCTTGTGATCTGCATTGATCCCGGCTAATATCACCAGTGCGGTGATTAAACATCCATTAGAGATGTATTTTATATAACCCTTGTGATCTATTTGATCCCGGTTAAAAGCCCTTGTGATATGTTTTCATCCCGGCTAATATCACCAGTGCGGTGATTAAACATCCATTAGAGATGTATTTTATATAACCCTTGTGATCTATTTGATCCGGTTAAATAGCCCTTGTGATCTATTTGATCCCGGCTAAATAGCGCTTGTGATCTGTTTTGATCCCGGCTAATATCACCAGTGCGGTGATTAAACATCCATTAGAGATGTATTTTATATAACCCTTGTGATCTATTTGATCCTGGTTAAATAGCCCTTGTGATCTGTTTTGATCCCGGCTAATATCACCAGTGCGGTGATTAAACATCTATTAGAGATGTATTTTATAACCCTTGTGATCTATTTGATCCCGGTTAAATAGCCCTTGTGATCTGTTTGATCCCGGCTAAATAGCCCTTGTGATCTGTTTGATCCCGGCTATTATCACCAGTGCGGTGATTAAACATCCATTAAAGATGTATTTTATATAGCCCTTGTGATCTGTACGATCCCGGCTAATATCATCAGTGCGATGATAAATAAAACATCCATTAGTGATGTATTACCCTTTCGGGTTATAATCTATTCTATATAGCCTATGTGATCTATCCTGATCCCGGCTAATATCACCAGTGTGGTGACTAAACATCCATTCATATTGTAGTGCCTATGTGCCCTATTATATGTCCATTAGTGACAGGCCTAAGTGCCATATCCTACGTCCATTAGTGACAGGCCCTTGTGCCATTTGATGTCCTTTGTGACAAGGCTATGTGCTATATATATATATATATATATATATATATATATATATATATATATTATATATATATATATATATATATATATATATATATATATATATATATATATATATATATATATATATATATATAATTGTCAAATATGATAATGACAATTGTAACATTGCGATCCCCTGTCTATAATATATGGACTATGTCCAGATTGTAATTTGCCTATGATGGTCCTATTAAGACCTAGGCCAAATATAGTTATATTAAGCCTAAGAGTTGTGATGTTATTGACACTATTATAGGCGGTGGATTTTTCTTATATCCAATGTTTAGAAGCCGATATGGTTATTATACCATGGCTAAGATAAATTTTATTTGGTATATAGAACCAAGCTTTTAAGAATGGCAAATTCTAATGAGGCACAAAGTAGCCATCGGAACGTCAAAGACGCCGAAAATATAGTCATAAATAATAATGACTTCCAAGCACGCATTGATGCGACTGTAGAAAAGGCCATGGGTAAGGCCATAGAGAAGTTAAGAGAGTCGAGTGCTACTCGCTCTAAGCCGTTATCAATTCCACCATCCTCAGCTCATAAGGAGAGCTCTATTCACTCATCAAATGCGAAGAGTGAACCTAAGAGGATAGGCTATGCTGATAGGTCCCATTCTTCCAAGGACGGATGCACCTACAAGTACTTTGTCTCCTGTAAACCCCGAGACTTTAATGGGGAAAAGGAGCCGTAGAAGCCCTAAAGTGGCTAGACGAAATGGAGACCATTGTAGACATCAGCAGCTATGCTGAAAGGGATGTGGTCAAGTACGTATCACAATCCTTCAAGAGCGATGCCCTAACATGGTGGAAGGCCATGATTCAATCAACAGGTAAAGTGTACCTTTACAACTTGGGATGGTCCAAGTTTGTTGATTTGGTAAAGGAAACTTATTGCCCAACCCATGAGGTGGAGAAGCTAGAGACAGACTTCTTGTCTCTATCAATGAAAAACCTAGACTGTCAGAAGTATGTTTCCGATTTCAATTCCCTATCTAGGTTAGTTTCCTATTTAATTACCCCTGAATCCAAACGCATTGCGCTTGGTAAAGGCTGCACAGCCTACTACCTGTAGGTCTGCTGTAGACCTATCTCTTTCTCTCACCCTTGATCTAGTGAGACAAAAGTCAGTTAAGTCTGAAACTGACGGAAAAAGGGAGAGGGAAGATGATAACTCCCATAAGTTTAATAAGAAAAATAAAGGGAGATCTGGGTTCAAAGGAAACCAAGGCAAGTCGGCTGTGATGCCATTTTGCAAGACTTGCAACCACAAACACTGGGGACAGTGTACTTCTGATCCACAAGCTAGACCTTGTGGCATATGTAAAAGGAGAGGGCGTAAGACCCTCGATTATAAAGATTTATGGATGTTGTATGCTATATCTGCAACGAAAAAGGGCACATCAACTAACTGTCCTAAGAGTTCAAAGAATAATAATCCGAAGCCTGGAGAGGCCAAGAAGGGGAATGCACGCGCCTTTCGGCTGACTTCTAAGGAAGCTGTTAATGACAATAACATCATAACAGGTACTTTCCCCATTATGATATTTATGCTAGAGTTCTTTTCGATTCGGGTGCGGATAAATCATTTTTTGATCATAAGTTTAGTAAATTTAGATAAAATTTATGAGATAGAACTCGCCGATGAACCTTAGAAACTGCTTCTTCCATTCTTGATGGATGCTCTATATCCATTAAGAATCATTCCATCCCTATCTCTCTTTTGCCAATGAAATTGGCGGGGTTCGATGTTGTCTTAGGCATGCATTGGTTATCTCATAACCAAGCCCGCATTGCCTATGATAAAAAGCTCATCGAGATTAAGACCCCATCTGGTGAAATGATCACCATCCCTGGAGACTCACACTATGGATTTCCAGACAAGGTGTAGTTATTTAAGGCATCCAAGTGTTTGAGAAGAGGCTGTGTCATCTATATGGCACAAGTTACCATAAATGAACCAAAGCCGAACCTTGAAGATCAACCAGTTATCTCTGAGTATCCCGATGTTTTCCCTGAAGAATTACCAGGCCTACCTCTAGATAGGCAAGTGGAGTTTAGGATTGATATCCTCCTAGGAGCAGCACTGTTGCTAGAGCTCCGTATTGGTTAGCACCGACGGAAATGAAGAAATTGAGGACGCAATTAGATGAACTTTTAGAAAAAGGCTTTATTCAGCCTAGTTCCTCACCTTGGGGAGCTCCTATTCTGTTTGTAAAGAATAAAGACCGTTCGATGCGAATGTGCATCGACTATCGGGAGCTGAACAAGCTAACCATTAAGAATAGATATCCTCTCCTCAGGATCGATGATTTATTCGACCAACTTCAAGGGGCTAGTTACTTTTCTAAAATAGATTTGAGATTAGGATATCATCAACTGAAGGTTAGAAGTGAAGATGTTCCTAAGACAGCCTTCAGGACCCGCTATGGTCATTTTGAATTCTTAGTGATGCCTTTTGGGCTCACAAATGCACTAGCAGCATTCATGGCTCTCATGAACAGAGTCTGCAAACCGTATTTGGATAAGTTTGTCATTGTCTTCATAGACGACATACTTATCTATTCTCGTAATCAAGATGATCACGAGAAACATCTTCGGTCCATCCTAGAGTTATTAAGGCAGGAGAAACTTTATGCAAAGTTCTCAAAATGCGAATTTTGGCTTAGAGAAGTCCAATTTCTTGGACACATGGTAAGTGAGCGTGGTATCCAAGTGGATCCCGCCAAAATTGAGGCTATAATATAGGAAGTGCCCAAGACCCCAACAAATGTTCATAGCTTCTTAGGACTGGCTGGTTACTGTAGAATGTTCATTGAGAACTTTTCAAGGATTGCCACTCCTTTAACTTCTTTAACCCGTAAGAATATTAAGTATAATTGGGGTCCAAAGCAACAAGAATTTTTTGAGGTTCTTAAACACAAGTTGAGCAACGCTCCTGTGTTATCTCTACCTGAAGGTATTGAGGAATTTGTAGTCTAATGTGATGCATCGCACACTGGCTTGGGATGTGTGCTAATGCAAAAAGGCAAGGTGATTGCCTATGCATCACGACAATTGAAGGTGCATGAAAAGAATTACACCACCCACGATTTGGAATTGGGTGCCGTTGTATTTGCACTAAAACTGGGAGACATTACTTGTATGGCACAAAGTGTGTTATATACACAGACCATAAAAGTCTCCAGCATCTATTCAATCAGAAAGAATTGAACATGCGGCAACGCTGTTGGATGGAAACTCTTTATGATTATGATTGCGAGATTCGCTACAATCCAGGCAAGGCAAATGTAGTTGCCGATGCCTTAAGTCGCAAGGAGAAGGTTAAACCTATAAGGATTAACGCTAAGAGCATTGAGCTCATAAATAGCTTGAGCTATTAGATGCGCAAAAGCAAGCCTTGTTAGAGGCTAACATCCCTAATGAGGGATTAGGCGGAACCATTGATCAATTAACGCCTGGAAAGGATAGAATCCTAAGATTTAATGATAGAATTTGGGTTCCGATCTAATCCTCCAGGAAGCGCATAATTCAAAATACTCTTTTCACCCGGGTGGTGACAAGATGTATCAAGATTTGAAGAAGAATTACTAGTGGATGGGTTTGAAGAAGTCCATAGCCACTTATGTAGCTAAGTGTCTGACGTGTTCGCAAGTTAAGGCTGAACATCAGAAACCGTCAGGACTACTACAACAATTAAAAATTCCCACTTGGAAATGGGAAATGGTAACTATGGATTTGATTACTAAGTTACCTAAGACCAAAAGTGGAAATGAAACTATTTGAGTCATAGTGGATAGGCTGACTAAGTCAGCACACTTCTTGCCAATAAAAGAAATGTATAATTCAGATAAATTGGCTAAGTTGTATGTGGACAAGATAGTATCCCTACACGGTGTGCCAGTATCTATTGTATCCGATAGAGATACTAGATACACATATCACTTTTGGAAAAGTTTCCAACATTCTTTAGGCACACGACTAAACTTTAGTACGGCTTACCATCCGCAGACAGATGGTCAAAGTGAACATACTATACAGACTCTAGAAGACATGCTCAGGGCATGTGTGATTGATTTAGGCGAAAGTTGGGATGACCGTATACCCCTAATAGAATTCTCCTACAATAATAGCTATCATACTAGCATTAAGGCTGCTCCTTTTGATGCCTTATATGGGAGAAAATGTAGAACGCCCGTATGCTGGGGAGAAGTTGGGGAGGCCCAACTGTCAGGACCACGGAAAAGATTATGCAAATCCGTGATCGTCTCAAAACTGCCGGGGATAGGCAGAAGAGCTATGCTAACAAGAGGTGTAAACCTCTTAAGTTCCAAATAGGGGACAAAGTCATGCTAAAAGTATCACCCTTGAAAGGTGTGATGCGTTTTGGAAAGAAAGGAAAGTTAAGCCCAAGATATATTGGACCATTTGAGATAATCGAATGTGTCGGCACTGTAGCTTATAAGCTCAGGTTGCCAGAGGAGCTTAGTGGAATCCATGATGTATTCCACATATCTAACCTTAAGAAATGTCTAGCCGTTGAGTCGCTAGCAATGTCGCAGAATGAGGTGAAAATTGATGAAAACCTGAGGTTCATATTGAAACCAATTTTGATCGAGGATCGACAGGTTAAGAAGCTCCGGAGAAAGATGATACCTATAGTAAAGGTTAAGTGGGACGCTTTTAGAGGTCCTGAGTATACATGGGAGGTTGAGTCCACTATGCGACAAAAGTACCCCCATCTTTTTGAATAAAATCTCGAGGTCGAGATTTCTTTTAAGGGAGTGAGGATGTAACACCCTGTAAAATCGTGTCCAATAGTATAGTGACACGTGTTGTATTTTAAATATAGTCTTTTAAAGACCAATAAGGACTAAAGGCGTCAACATGCTCAAACTGAGCCTTTGAGTGATGAACCGATGTCAACATGCATAAATAACAGCCTCTGAGTGACTGATATGTTAACATGTTTAAATCATTAGCCTCTGAGTGACTAATACGTCAACATGCTTAAAACTTAGCCTCTGAGTGACTGATATGTCAACATGCCTAGCCTCTGAGTGGCATCGGAATCAACATGCTTGTAATAAGCCTTTGAGTGATCCTTTGTGAAGTTCTAACTCTCATACGTGTCGTTTGTTGGACGAGAGAGTTCAGTTTTGTAAAAATGTGAAAATTGGATAATGGAGGGATTAAAAATGTCAACATGTTAATTTATACCTCTGAGTGACCTTTCAACGAACCGAGAGCTCGACAATGTCTGGGAATAATCCGGATGTGCCGAGTATTGGTTACGGAGGGCTAAAAGTGCCAAAAGGTGTTTAAAATGGTTTTTAGAAGCTTCTTGAAGTTTAGGGGCTAAAGTGTCAAAAGTTGAAACTGGCCAAGGGGCGGTCGCGGGCCGCGAGAGACCAGGCCTGAGTCTCTCGCGGGGCGCGAGAAAGGCTCTGCTCCAGAAAATTGTTTGGTCTCCAAGGAAAACTCCAAAATCATTTAAATTCGAAACCATAGACTTGTAAACTGCTATGCCACGTTTTGGGACACTTGTAAGCTTCTTCTTACACCCCTAAACACCTGGCTTCACCTCCTTTGAGCTCTCCAACTATAAATAGGTGCACAAGTTCTCATTCCAACTTGCACCTTTCTCATTAAATCATTCTTCTCCCTCCTCTGGAAGTTCTTAACTGAAAGGAGCATCCAACTTAGTTATCTTGCATTATAGGAACCTCTTGTAAGTGTTCCTTGCTGTTGCATTTTCGTTTTTAGGCTTCTATAGCCAAAAGTCAAGCATCTTCGTAAAACGCTTTGACTTTCGGTTAAGACCGTTATGGTCTAGCCATTGTTCAAAATGAACATGGCCAAGTGATCGTAATAAGGTAGGTGTAGTCCCTATAAAGGGCACTTCCTGAAGATCACGTTTGCTAGACCAATTGACGGATCAAAGTTATGATATTAAAAAGTCAAACAGGCCATTTTTCGAAAAAATCATGAATTGATCTCATATATGTTTTGAAAACTGTTTTGACACTCAAACAAGTTGGTAATAATTGAACATGTATGAACATGTTCGGCTCGTCAATTTCAGTTCTAGGGTCGGTTCGCAACCGAAAGTCGCAAAGTTTGATTTCTGCTTTCACTTTCGATTCTAACCCAATTTAGATTAGTTACCTACTGATCTAAAGTTGAATTATGAACATTTTATTATGTAGCATAATCCTCTGAGGTTATATTACATGATCATAATCAAAATCTAAGTTTATGCACAAGTTCATAATTATGCCATCTTTGACCAAAATGCCCTTTTTGCATAAAACAAGGTTTTAAATGATAATGAACTTAAAAATGATTTTCCTATTGATGTAATATTATAAGTAGGATGATGTTAAACTAAGTTATAAACTGAGTTTTCAAGCAGGTCCTTTAACTATGTCGACAAATGACGGTTTTAGTCCTTATGACTCATAAAATGATTTTAATCAATCTTTTCAAGGTAAAATCATTACTTACTAATATGTTATATTAAATAACATATATTAAACATTTTAATCTGACCCTAATGTCAGTTTTCATTAAACATCGTATAAAACGTCATTTTACGACATAAGCGCCGTTTCGGCGCATAGTATGGTTTTAAACCATATTATTGACCAAAAACTTGATACCTACTGATTTTAAAACTTTTTTAAACATATTTACAGTAAGTACATGTTATAAACTCAGAATCCCAAATAATTTATAAACTATGTGTAAAATGACCAAAATACCCCTTTTGGTGCATAGTTTGGTCATAAAAGATAAATTACACATATAAATTATGTCCTACTGATATTGTATCATAAATAAAATTATTTTCGAGAATACTTATGATGATAAACCTAAAATATATTCAAGTTCCTTTTATACGATATATAATTACCAAAATGCTCTTATGAGGCATAATTTCGTTTTAAAACCTAAATGGGCATACAAGTTGATATGTCCGCCCTGCACCCACCCCTCGAGTATATGCTCCAATAGGAATCACACAAGGGTTGATTATAAACCTCTAGTAAAATGACCGCCCGTAACAAAGTACATTACATAGCATTACATAGCCCGTTTTTGGGATTGGCGACTTACCCATTCATTGACTTTGGCATGCTTAACACATGCAAGTCGGACGTGAAGTGGTGTTTCCAGTGGCGGACGGGTGAGTAACGCGTAAGAACCTGCCCTTGGGAGGGGAACAACACATGGGATTAGCCGTTTCATTGGGATCTTTTATCCTGGTCGGAGGAGAAATTAACAAACGTCTAGCATTCCCTCACTCTTGGCGCCAATGAGGCTTTTATTTTAGAGAAAAAAGAAGACTATGCCTTCGCCATATGAAATATGAATATTAAGTAATAATAGCATGGCACTTTGAATTTGATATAAAAAATTTTGTTTTCAAAACATTAGATTATGTATCGAGAGAGTAATATGATAAAAAGGTATTTCCTATTTTATTCTTGGAAGTCCAGTTCAGCGTCACAAACTTTTTTCACACCAGAGGTCTCTTAACTATATTATAGAGTGAAAAAAAAATTCTTTTTTCCTTAGTTTATTTGATCAAATAAAAAAGCCACTTTAGGATTGCTGAATGACAGATAAATAACAGACAAAAAAATATAATCAATATATAAAGCAACGTAGCCATCATAGTATTTTTGAATTCCACCGAAAGGAAGGGTGGTAAGTTGATCATTTAAACTTATTTAAAGTATAATGGCGTATAGAACATGTCCATGAATATGTAACTATTTTACGGAAATTAACCGAAACGGGTTTAACCTTGTCATTTAAGTTTCAAAATCAAGAATGTTTATAGTTTACCCACATTATACAAGTCAAGAACTTGTTGGGATTAAACTACATTCTATCCGATCATCGTTTAATCAAGCGTTATACATAATGATCATGTACACTATTCGGTTTATAAGACCGTTAGTATTTAATTGGCTAGCTTATGCCATAATCCAGACTAGGGCCTTGCCGGTAAATGCTATCTGCACTTGGTACTTTTGTATACGGCTGAGTTATTTAAAAATAAAAGAAGAAGACTAGCTCAGGTAAATACTCTCGACTTATTTTCCCTATACGGGTTTGGGATACGGTAAATTATTATCGCTTGGTCCATTGCAAAGTCAACTTTCCCAAGTTAATAAAAGATTTTGGTGCCATTTACACTTAAAACCATTTTTAATGTTTTCAAAATGAGTCAGTTGGGTGTATTTACCAGCGTAAGCTGACATATCTTCCAAAGGCTAATCTGTAGGTATAATACGAAATAGGCCGGAAGCTGCTCGGTAGAGAATAAGAGGATCTTGCAAATCCTTAGATCTGCCTAAAGTCTGTTTTGTATTCTTTCTTGTACATTTTACGATCCTCCTGTGGATCTTCTATTACTAGCCTGTATATTATTTTAGATTTCGAACATTTCGGTTTGTAATAGTAATTTTACTCCAGTTGTGTCGTGTTTAATTGACTATGATGTTAGCAACTGTTGTCACGATACTCCCAACCCGGGCCCACCGGTTTTTGGATTTCAGGGTTGGAAATCTGGGGTGTGACACCAATATAGTTTATAAAAATTTGATTAGCCCAAGTTTAGTTTTTTTAAAAGTGAGCTTTAGCCCAAAGTGAGTTTTTTTATACAAATGGATTAGCCCAATTGTTTTCTTTAAAAAAGTGGGCTTGGCCCAAAGTTAACTTTTATATAAGTGGGCTTAGCCCATGTAATTTATATAAAAGTGAGTTTAGCCCAAAGTTTGATTTTCATACAAGTGGGCCTAGCACTTGTAAATTTAATAAAAGCGGGCTTAGCCCAAAGTTAATTTTATAAAAGTGGGCCTTATCCAAACCTATTTATATAAATGGGCTTGTTCATTATTTTTATAAAGATAGCTTTAGCCCAATATAATTTTTGAAAATGGGCTTAGTCCAAAATTTTAAAATACTTATTAGTATATGTTTATAAACTTATAAAAAAATTATTTGTACAAACTATTAGTTATAAGTTAAATTTTTACAAATCAGTGTAACGGTTGATTTGTTCGTTTTGACCGTTATGTTCGCGTCGACTATTTTATTCGTCTCGTCTTTGTCGTTTGTTTCGTTTATACTATATACTTTATTTTGTCTAAATTGTCCAAGTTGTCCGAATTGTCTGATATATCATTTTATCAAAAGTTGAACACTTATATATTTTTGTATTTAATTTAACATGATCAAAATATATAGTTTTTATATAAAAGTACATGTACACATATTAGGTGATTTCAAAATAGATATATATATATATATATACTTTTAATCACAAAATTTTAGTTAGTTCATCTCTTAATCAAGATTAATTTTTTATAAAATTTTGTCATAGTTTCCTTGAAAATATCAGTTTCCCATGTTTTTATAACATGTTTTAAATCATTTTTCTAACTCAAATCATCATCAATCACTAATATTATACAAATTTATTAACAAAAATGTCACGAACTTGTTACAGTTTTAATCTTTCTTAAAATGGAAACTTTATTATCACTTTTAAACAAAATTTCTAAATCATAACTTTTATTTAGTAATCTATAACTTGTATGCTCATCTTTAAAATATTAAATCATGTTCATGACTATTTTTGTTAATGAATCTTGCTAATCTAAACATGCATGTGTTTAGATCATCTTTTTATTCATAATTTTGCAAGATTCAAGTTTACTAGTTTATAACAAATTCATGATCGTTCAAAATCATCAAGAAAACCACATAATTATGTTAGTGATCATAAAGGTGAATATGGTGGTGTCTTGGCCGATTTTTATGAAGGGAAAAGGAAGTGTTATTGAGCTTTAGTGTTTAGGAAATGAAAGTGAGATGAATGTGGGGTTGGTTTTGATTTTATGATTATGATCTTACACCCATTATACACTAAACTAACCCACTATATGGCAACACATAAATGAAAGATTAGTGGCATGAGGAAATACACCATATAGCCGCGAGGGGTGTGTGGGGGGGGGGGGGGGGTTGGTGTTATATATATTTTTTTATTAATAATATGTAATTTTTATAAACTTTAATAATTATATATGTAATTTTTATAAAGATATGCCCAACACTTTAAATTGATGTTATAATATACCAAAATAATTTACTAGTCTTATTGTTTCATTGTTCGGTTGATAAAGTTAGTTCGGGTCTTGTACCGGGTGAAATACTGATATATTGCGTTACTTATAAAATTTTATGTTCATTATAATTCTAGTACAATTTTTATTGTCACGTTAATTAATCTAGCTCTTCAGACTAATAATTTGTTATTTTGAGTTCAGTTCCTGTACCGGCTTTGTTGTCAAGTTTTTACTGAACAAACCGTATAGCTTC
Source organism: Scalesia atractyloides (assembly GCA_947069175.1). Lineage (NCBI taxonomy): Eukaryota > Viridiplantae > Streptophyta > Magnoliopsida > Asterales > Asteraceae > Scalesia > Scalesia atractyloides. The sequence goes on along the minus strand of CAMTDV010000001.1, from coordinate 80,956,591 downwards.
AAATAATGAGATTTATATATGGGTTTTATACTATTTCTAACACCCGTTATTATTCTTTAAAAAATTACTTATTTTTTGGATTTTCGAACATTTGCTGTTTTGTGCTGTGGAATGCTGAATTTTTGATGGAAAATGTTGTATTTTGCTGCAGACTTGGACAATTTGGTATTTTAAATAAAATTTTTATGGTATATCAATACAAACAAATCTTATGTCTTAATTCTGTATATCAGACTGTACCGTAACCAGTACTGATATTTATTTCGTGTTCGCGTCTTTGTCATCCGTCTAGGATGTAGTTTTATATGTTCGTGATTGTGACGAATTCATTATCATACCAAGCTATAATTTGGTTAAATTCCTAGACTTTTAAGACTTAAAATTACAATTTAAGTCTAGTTGTTCGGTAAATAAACAATGTAATAGTTGTTCAAGTTGTACAGAGTTATCGGAATTTTGCCAATTGTCACATTCTCCCTTGTTCAAGAAAATTTCGTCCTGAAATTTAAGTGTCATCCTTTGCGTAGGATTTCTCGAATAGGTGGGGGTATTGTATTTTGATTTCGTCTTCTCGTTCCCAAGTGAACTCAGGTCCATGCTTTGAGTGTCACACCCTGACCCGCAGCGGAAATGGTAGTCGGGGCATGATTGTGTTTTCGTCAAAGCTCATGACATTTACTATTATAAAATTTCATATTAATTATTCCAAATTAAAAGGGAAAATTTCAACAAACACTTAAATCATACAAGCACAAAAATGTTCTAATTATGACAATTAAATAACTCTTTATTTTTCTTCTAAGGCCCAATCCTATGTGTTCCATGCTTCAACTTATTCACCTGTATCATGTGTAAAAATACAGTTTTGGGTCAACAAAAGTTGGCAAGTGAATCTCGTTTAAATATTTGAAAGAAAAGATATGTTGATTAATTTAATAAAAATGTGCAATAACCAAATATGAGCAAATGTATATGTAAACTATTCACTAACCACATAAGCATCTAGCAATGTACACATGAGCATGATAAATGATAACTTATGAGATCAAGGCTCAATCAAATGGAGCCGATCTGATGAGGCACGCGATGCTCTACCCATCTATACAGGGAGCTGATGGGCCTAATGTAAATTCCTGACTGAAATGAGAAATTAAATGATGAGTTGTGTGATCAAGGCTCAATCAAACGGAGCCAATCTGACGAGGCACGCGATGCTCTACGCGTCTATACAGGGAGCTGATGGGCCTAATGTGACCGCTTGACTGAAATGATGTAACACCTCGCAAAATTCGTATTCGGTAAAAAACCGACACGTGTACATACCCTCGGATCATACCTTATTAAGTTAGCCACTCAACTAACCCTAAAACAAGTCCAAAATTCACAAAGATTTTATAACTAACCGTAACCTACGGTCTAGAACCGAAGGCTACGGTCTGATGTTGCAGAAACAAAATAACCTTGACCGTAAGATACGGTCTGGCGACCGTAGCCTACAGCGAGCTCATGAACCTTTTATTTTTCACCATTTTTACTTTCAGTAAATGACCCAAAGGCCCCTAGACTTTATTATTTTCATGTTACTTGTTTAAACAAGTTGTTTCTAGACCCGAACGTCTCTCAGTTGAGACGATATATTTTTATTTACCATCCTAGAGCATTCTGCTCTTTTACCAAACCTTTAACTTTACTAGTTTGGCAAATTTAAGTCATGAAACCATATGTATTCATATCTTACACATTTAAGCTAGTAAACATTTATAAGTCGTAAGAACACCTAGTGTGACACCCGTTAACGTTCAGTTATTCGTACTCTTCTTCAATACATCCTGTGTTGATATAAAAGAACTAGTTGTGTCATTATGTCATGAAATATAAGTCAAGGGACAATTCATGACATTTAATAAAACTATATTTGAGGGACTAAATATGTTAAAACCTCAAATCTTAGTGAGGATGCCACATAGTCTGCACATTGTCACACTTCTTCAACTCTTGACACCTTGCTAGACACATGTAATAATCCTACAACTCTCCTAACACTTGGCTCCATCTCATTGCACTTCTTACACTACAATAGCCCACTAAACTCACTCAGTCTTTGCTCATTCACTCTTCTCCTTTCTATTACACTCTTAAAAGTTCCTGACCATTTGGGAGCTTCCCTTTGAGTTCTAAGTTTCCCTTGAATCACTTGTAAGTGCCCCATCTCTGCTCTTTTCTTTTTATAGCTTTTAATAGCCAAAAGTCAAGCATTTTTGACAAATGCCTTGACTTTCGGTTAAGACCATTATGGTCCAGCCATTGTTCGAAATGAACATGGCTAAGTGATCGTAATTAGGAAGGTATTAACCCCTTAAAGGGGCACCTCCTAAGGATCACGTTTACTAGGTCAATTGACGGGTCAAAGTTATTGTTTTAAAAAGTCAAACGGGTCAGATTTCATAAAAATCATAATCTGAGTTTATGTATGTTACAAACATGTTTTTGACACTTAAACAAGTGAGTAATGATTATTAGAACATGTGGGAACATGTTCGATCCGTCAACTTCAGTCCTAGAGTCTGTTCGCAACCGAAAGTCGTGAAGTTTGACTTCTGCTTTGACTTTCGATTCTGACCCGACATAGATTAGTTAACCTCTGTATTAAGGTCACATTATGATCGTAATGCAATGTAGTATAGCCCTATGAGGTTAAATTACATGATCATAATCATAATCTGAGTTTATGCACAAGTTCTGTAAAATGTCAAAATTTGACTAAAATGCCCTTTTTACATAAAACATGGTTTTAATCAACAATGAACTTGAAAATGAAGTACCTACTGATATGTTAATGTAATTAACATATTATGATGTTAATATTTTGATCATAAACTGATTTTAGTATAAATATCGTAAACTATACTTTTAAATGACCAAAATGCCCTTTCGATGCATAGTTTGGTCTTAAACCATAAACCACACTTATGTGTGCTATCTTACTGATATTATATCACAAATTAAATATTTTTCCAGAATGTTTATGATCATAACATCATAATACACGCAAGTTCCTTTTATACGACATATAATTACCAAAACGCCCATATGAGGCATAATTTCGTTTCAAAACCTTTTCGGGCATGTAAGTTGATATCCTACTGATATTACAACTTATTTAAAGTATAATAACATTTAGAACTTGTTCATGACTCATCCGGTTATCCGATATCACTTAGATGCATACGGTTAAGTATATGTAACTAGTTTACGAAAATTAACCGAAACGGGTTTAACCTTATCATTTTAATCTCAAATTCCAGAATGTAAATTCTTTACCCATATTATACAAGTCTTAAATACTTGTTGGGTTTAAACTACATTCTATCCGGTCATCGCTTAATCTAGCATATCTTACCGTTTTTGATCCATTACGCTAGTCGGTCTAAGTCTGACTTAAATTAAGACCGTTAGCATTTTAATTGGTTAGCGTATGCCATAATCCAGACTAGAGCCTTCTAGTAAATTCTATCTACACTTATTTAGGTTTGAATACGGCTGAGAATATTAAATCTTGCATAATCAAGACTAGCTCAGGTAAATGCTCTTGACTTATTTTCCCTATACGGGCTTGGGATATAGTAAATTATTACCACTTGGTCGGAAATGGGATCAATCAATGCCGATTAGTGGCTAGTAAATCCGCATATTCTGTTTTAATCAGTTTTGTTTGATAACTTAAACATCAGGGCTTAACTACCGTGTCCTGGATATCCTCGGCTCATTACATTAGATAATGACCACGACCTTAGCGCGAGGTGTAGGCATACACCTGACAGACGCTCAAATGCAACTACCCACACTTGTTGGGGATAAATCCTTCTTGAGTTCATAAGTGGTGTGTACGTTAATTATGTCTCGGTTTTTGTACTAGGCCCTGTTTGTATGGACAAACATGTGAATCTATTAACAAGGTTGCAAGGTCAACTTTCCCAAGTTATAAAAGATTTGTGCCTTGTGCACTTAAATCTAATTTTTAAAATGTTTTCAAAATGAGTCAGTCGGGTGTATTTACGAGCGAAAGCTGACGTATTTTCAAAAGACTAAGTTGCAGGTACAATACGAATAGGCTGAAGCTACTCGGTAGTGATATAAGAGGATCTTGCAAATCCTTAGATCTGCCCAAAGTCTGTTATACATTTTTGTACATTTTACGATCCGCCTGTGGATCTTTCTTTACAAGCCGTCTGTATATTATTTTTCGTACTTTGAACATTTGGTTTGTAATAGTAATTTAACTCCAAGACTTCCATTTTGTTGTGTTTAATTGACAATGATGATATCAACTTACGTCACGATATTCCCCACCCGGGCCCACCGGTGTTTGGTTGAAATTACGGGGTGTGACAGGTTGGTATCAGAGCCAACGTTTGAGAGAATTAAACACTAGGCTTCTTATGTTTAATCTCAAACTTACACAAGCACGTTCCTTAGACTTCCGAGTTTAGGCTTTGGCCTAGGATTACTCATCTCATTATTAAGTTATTAGTATTGTTTTAAATTTAATTTTTAATAGGAAAATGCCGCCAAGAGTAAGAGGACAAAGTGGAAGAGGAAAAGGTCCAATGAGGGGAGGACCATCGGGGCGCATCCCTTCACAACCTCACAACTCAAATTCCTACCAAGAATCAGGAGATTCGTCTCCTTGGCAACCAGGGAGACACTTTCTCTCTCATAGACACTCGCCCCCATTTTCCCAAAAGTCTTACCACTCTCACCACTCCTATCATTCACACCATTCTCACCATTCCCATCATTCCCATTCACACTCTTACCATGAAGAATTTAACCCTAATCACTATTTCAACACACCTTCAGCTGACCAAAATCAGTTGTACCAACCAAACCCAATGGACGAAGAATCCAACCCGGAGATGCTACCGTGAGGATCGAACGCGCATCCTATTGAAATCTCGATCGATTCCAACTCCTATGCCGGATTGCCATATCAAGGTCCTAATGAGTGGGACCAATATTGGAGTCAATTTGCCTTTGCTAATACTTCTTCCCATGGCTCTCAACCACCTCCCATACAGGAAGATGTCCACATGGAACCCGTGGACCTACCCCAACCTCCACCTGAACAACCAAGGAGAAAAAGAGGAGCACGTATGTCGGTACGTGCGGGCCATTGGTCAGGATCGCTGCCACCTTTGCCCAAACCTTACCCAACCATTCAAGAGGATCTACAAATGGGTGGACCCTCCAATGCTTCACCTGTGGTGGAACCGACCCCACCACCAGTGGTTCAACCACCACCATCGGATTTTAATAACCTTATTCCTACATATCCGGATATAACTGGATATGATCCTTTTAACCCATCTATGCCGGTAAATTACCAGGCACTATCACATGACCCTTATATGTAAGCGGTCATGCATAATGCACTTTACCCGTCTCCTTTCCCACCTTGCTTATCCACCTACTGGATATCCAACTTATGGGTACCAGTATCCTATGATGCCACAACCACAACCTCCACCGCAACTCGAGGCCATTAACGAGGCCTTAGAACGAATGAAGGAAATGCAACAACAAGCGGAGAAGACGGAGAAGAAGACGAATAAGTTCTTCAAGAAGCTCTCCAAGTTGGTTAAGGGAAAGAAGGACGAGTGAAGTCTTTCCTTTTATTATATTTAGTCCCTACGTGGACATTGTTATTTCTTTAGTCCCTACGTGGACAAGTTATTTCTTTTAGTCCTTGGATGGACAATTAGTTTTATTTATTTATTTCAAGTATTGTACTTTCTATTATCATTTAATGAAGTATTTTGGAATTATATATATGTATTCATCCTCTTCAAACGAGCGTCTCGATTTTACTCGAAATTTATGCTCTGCGATATAATTCCAAAAAGATGTTAATGGTTTTGATTAGCCAAGTGGCGCAGACCACACATTTGGCCAATTTATAAATGATAGTTAAGTACGAAGGGGTCTTCTATCATGATAGTTAAGGGAAGTTATCCTTCTATCCAGAGGTGGTGGACTTAAGTTCAAGCCTCCAAGTCGTTAAGGTCAATGCGACCGGGACTATTAATCAACCATTAAGGTACTCTTATGTTAACATTCAAGAATGTTCATACTCTTGGTAGTGTGACTTGAGGAATCACACTAGCCTTCTAGGTAATGGACTATGTCCTAACCTTATAAAGCCTACGTGATCAAATTTGATCCCGGCTAATATCATCAGTGCGATGATTAAACATCCATTAGTGATGTATTGCCCTTGGGGCTATAATTAAACATCCATTAGTAATGTATTGCCCTTGGGGCTATGATTAAACATCCATTAGTGATGTAGTGCCTACGGGCCATATTTTAATGTCGATTAGTGACAGGCCAATGTGCCATATTTTTATGTTCGTTAGTGACAAGCCAATGTGCCATATTTTATTTCCATTAGTGACAGGCCAATGTGTCATATTTTTATGTCCATTAGTGACAGGCCAATGTGCCATATTTTATCTCTATTAGTGATAGGCCAATGTGCCATAATTAATGTCCATTAGTGACAGGCCTGTGTGCCATAATCATATGTCCATTAGTGACAGGCCAATGTGCCATAATTAATGTCCATTAGTGACATACCTGTGTGCCATAATCATATGTCCATTAGTGACAGGCCCGTGTGCCATAATCATATGTCCATTAGTGACATGTCACACCCCGACCCGCAGCGAAAATGGTGATCGGGGCATGATTGGGTTTTCATCAAAGCTCATGACATTTACTATAAAGTTTCATATTTATTATTTCTTTTTTAAAGGAGAATCATTACAATCAATCATACAAGTACAACATGTTCTATACATTTTTCAAAACTTCATTTTTTTTCTTCTAAGGCAATTTCTACGTGTTCCTTGCTTCAAACTGTCCACCTGTATCATGTGTAAAAAATAGGGTTTTTGGGTCAACAAAAAGTTGGCGAGTGAATCCTATGAAAACATTTAAACGTGTTCATTGTATCGATTATAAAATAAAGTGCATAACCACATATGAGCAAACGTAGATGTAAATTTAATCACAAAACACATAATATTAATTATTGCACACGCACACACCAAATAAATGATTTTGAGGCACGCGATGTTCAACTCGTCTCCCACGAGGAACTGATGGGCCTAATGAATGATTTTGAGGCACGCGATGTTCAACTCGTCTCCCACGAGGAACTGATGAGCCTAATGAATGATTTGCACGCAACTTGACAATATGTAAACACACATCACAACAAACAATATTTTACATTATAAGTTTAGATCATATAATGGTAATAGCACGAGTTTGAATAAGCGAATTAGTTTAAGCGACACATGATACACCCCAAAACATGAATAAAAAGGGGAATTTGTAAGAATTCACTCACATTGGGTGCGTTCTTTTGATGACGTTGGATGCGCACGAGTTTTGGGATTTGATCGACGAGGAAGACTAACCTAGAATAATAACGAAATGGTTCGGTAAATAAATGGATTTTATTTGAGACTAATACTTAATAAACAAACTTAATAGGATTTTTAGATTTATTTTTGTGAGTTTAAGGCCATTTTCTAACTTTAAAAATATTATTTTTAAGTATTTTTAATTGATTTTTAAAATAAATAAATAAATAAAAAGAAAATAAAAATTTTGACTTTTTGACCGTTGACCGGCCGTTGACCGTTGACCGGCCGTTGACCGTTGACCGGACCGTTGACCGGTCAGACTGTGGAAATGTTGTGCGCTTAGTGAGGTTCGAACCCGAGACCTCTCGTACGCGTGCACGCAGCTCTACCAACTGAGCTACGTGTCTAACCCGAAATATTCTCTGTTTTAATTATATTTATATACTAATTAGATTAATTCATTTCTGTTTCTATTTAAAAAGCATTGATAATTGCCAGACCCGGTTACAGAAGCAGGACTCGAACTCGGGACCTACGGTTCGTGTGCACACAGCCCAACCAGTTGGGCTGTGTGTCTAACCTGTTAGATATAAGATTTTTGTTTGTTTTATATACTTATTGTCAAGTTTCATATTTGAGTTCTTATAAAAAAAAGGTTTAAATATTGCGATGAATCGAAACAAGAACAGAATCGAACCCGAGACGTGCTTATTGTTTTTGCACACAGTCCACCACTGGACTGTGTGTCTAACCCGGTTATTATTCCGGTTTTAATTGTACATATAAACTGTTTAAATCTTCATCTTCTTCGACTGAATTAATACCCAGAATCATAACTCGACTGTTTAATCAAATCTTATTGAATTAGTTGATTGATTATTACTGATAACGAAAATAATTTAAACAGAAAAAGATTTAAGGATGTTGTACCGAACAGGTGTGATCTCCGATGAGGTTCTGGTGACTGAAAGAAGTTCCGGCGAACTGTAACTTGCGACAAAGGCTCTACCAGAAGTTTGAGGTGAGTGCGGTGCTTTCTGTCTGAGCTCTAGAAGTCTTATTTTAGAGTAAGGAAAAGAAATGAAATGGGTTCGGTTTTCTGGTGACCAATTCCGGCGAAATTGGAAATCTCCGGCGACGAATTTCTGAGCACTTCAACTACGAAAAAGTGTGCGGTCTTGAGCGAAAGGATTCCTGGAAGGTTGAGGGGGGTATTTATAGGGTAGAACAGGATGTATTGGGTCTGTATTTTGTCTCAATTCGTGGTCAATAAATCTCCGGCGGTTACGACTGGTATTGGGGGTTTAGACATCGGTTATAACCGATACCGAAGTTAATTCACGCGTTCAGTCAAAGGAAACGGTCGAAATTTAGCGAAATCGTTGGTATTTCCGGCGACTGTGGATTGGGCGCGCTGATTACTGGATTTGATTTCGAGTTTTATTATAACTATTAATTGTTTCAGTATATTAACAAAAGACTCATGTGGCGGAGTGGTGTGTTGTGCGTTTGTTGAAGCGGGTGACCCGGGTTCGAAACCCGGCGTCTCCTTTTATTTTTTTTCCTTATTTATTATTAATTTTCAATTATAGATTTTAAATTCTAATTTATTTATTAATTATGTATCGTTTAAAATTAATTTGAGCATTAAATGAGCAACGAAAATTTTTAACTGGATATTCGATTAATAAACGAAGCGGGTTTTGGAAACCCGTTTTTTGACGGATGTTACATGACAGGCCTTTGAGCCATATTTTAAATGTCCTTCGTGACAAGCCTATGAGCTATTTATAATTGTCTGATGACAATGACGGTTGTGACATTACGATCCACTGTCTAATAATATATAGACTATATCCAAATTGTAATTTGCCTTTGATGGTCCTTTTGAGACCTAGGCCATATATAGATAACATTTATTTAAAATGTTAAGCCTGAAAGTTGTGATTCCATGCACACTGATTCAAATAGGCAATGGATTTATATACCGAAACTTTATAGCCTATAGTGTTATTAATACCATAGCTAATATAAAATTTAATTTGGAATATAGTACCCAAACATCAGAGATGGCTAACTCAGATGAGGCGCAAAGTAATCGCCATGATAATATGCTGACAAAGCTGAAAATATAGCCATCAAAATGATGATTTCTAAGCTCGCATTGATGCAGCTGTCGGAAAAGCCATGGAGAAATTTAAGGAAGTGAGCGCTAATCGCTCCAAACCTTTATCTATTCCACCATCATCAGCTCGAAAGGAGAGCTCTGTCCACTCTTCAAATGCGAAGAGTGAACCAAAGAAACTAGAATTCAATGATAAGTCCCGTACTTCTAAAGACGGATGTACCTATAAATACTTTGTCTCCTGCAAGCCCCGATATTTTAATGGAGAAAGGGGAGCAGTAGAAGCCTTGAGATAGCTTGATGAGATGGAAACTATTGTAGATATCAACGGTTGTGCTGATAAGGATGTGGTGAAGTTTGTATCCTAATCCTTCAAGGGCGATGCCCTAATATGGTGGAAGGCCATGGTCCAGTCAACAGGAAAAGTACACCTGTATAACTTGGGATGGACCAAGTTTACGGACCTTGTTAAGGAAACGTACTGCCCACCTCATGAGGTGGAGAAATTAGAGAGACTTTTTGTCTCTTTCCAAGAAAAACCTAGACTGTTAGAAATATGTTTCCGATTTCAATTCCCTATCTAGGTTAGTTTCCTATTTGATTACCCCAGAGCCCAAACGCGTTGCGCGTTTTATTAATGGGTTAGCGCCCGAGATTAAGGGCATGGTAAAGGCTGCTCAGCCTAGTACCTATAGGTCTGCTGTTGACCTATCTCTCTCCCTCACCCTTGATCTAGTGAGGCAAAAGTCAGTCAAATCTGAGACTGACGGGAAAAGAAAGCAGGAGGATGATAACTCCCAAAGGTTTAAAATGAAAGGAAATTTTGGGTTCAAGAAGAACCAGCACAGATCTGATGATAGACCTTTGTGCAAAACCTGTAACCGCAGGCACTAGGGGCAATGCAATACCGACCCCCAGATTAAACCCTGTTGTATTTGCAAAAGGAAAGGGCATAAAACCACGAGTGCAAAAATCTTAAAGATGCCGTTTTTTTTTGCTGCAATATCAAAGGGCATATTAAGCCTAATTGCGCAAAAATCTTAGAAGCAACAAGGCGAAGCCTGGAGAAGCCAAGAAAGGAAATGCCTGTGCCTTCCAGATGAATGCTAAGGAGGCCGTTAATGAGAACAATGTCATAACGGTACTTTCCTCATTAATGACATTTTTGCTAGAGTTCTTTTTTATTCGGGTGCGGATAAGTCATTTGTGGACTATAAGTCTAGCAAACTATTAAACTTACCCATAAGAACTATAGACATAACTTATGAAGTATAACTTGCTGATGGAACCTTAGAAACATCATCTTCCATTCTTTGATGGATGTTTTATATCCATTAAGAATCATTCAATTCCTATCTCTCTTCTGCCAATAAAATTGGCAGGGTTCGATGTAGTCTTAGGCATGGATTGGTTATCCCATAACCAAGCCCGTATTGCCTGTGATAAGAAACTCATCGAAAGTAAAACCCCATCAGGTGAAATGCTCACCATCTTTGAAGATTCACACTATGGATTGCCAGACAAAGTGTCATTATTTAAAGCATCCAAGTGTCTAGGGAAAGGTTGTGTCATTTACATGGCACAAGTAACTATTAACGATTCGAAGCCAAATATTGAAGACCTTTCAGTTATCTTGGAATATCCGATGTTTTCCCTGAGGAATTACCAGGTCTACCTCTAGATAGGACAGTGGAGTTTAGGATTGACATCCTGCCAGGAGCGGCACGTGTTGCAAGAGCTTCGTATCGGCTAGCTCCGACAGAGATGAAGGAATTAAGAATGCAATTAGATGAACTTTTAGAAAAAGGATTTATACAGCCTAGTTCCTCACCTTGGGGAGCTCCTATCCTTTTCGTTAAGAAAAAGGACGGTTCAATGCGGATATGCATTGATTATCGTGAACTAAACAAGATAACGATTAAGAATCGTTATCCTCTGCCCAGGATCGATGACTTGTTCGATCAACTTCAAGGGGCTAGTTACTTCTATAAGATCGACTTAAGATTAGGATATCATCAGTTGAAGGTTAGAAGTGAGGATGTTCCCAAGACTGCCTTCAGGACTCGTTATGGTCATTATGAATTTCTGGTGATGCCTTTTGGGCTCACAAATGCACCTGCAGCATTCATGGATCTCATGAATAGAGTCTGCAAGCCGTACCTAGATAAGTTTGTCATTGTCTTCATAGACGACATACTTATCTACTCTCGAAATCAAGTTGATCACGAGAAACATCTTTGGTGCATCCTAGAATTACTAAGGCAAGAAAAGCTTTATGCTAAGTTCTCTAAGTGCGAGTTTTGGCTTAGAGAAGTCCAATTTCTTGGACATGTTGTAAGTGAGCGTGGTATCCAAGTGGATCATGCCAAGATAGAAGCCATAATGAATTGGGAAGTTCCCAAGACTCCGTCAGAAATTAGTAGTTTCTTAGGACTGGCCGGTTATTATAGGAGGTTCACTGAGAACTTTTCGAGGATAGCCACTCCTTTAACTACCTTGACTCGTAAGAATGTCAAGTTTGACTGGGGTCCAAAACAACAAGAATCTTTTGAGATTCTGAAACACAAGTTGAGCAATGCTCCTGTGTTATCTCTACCTGAGGGTATTGAGGATTTTTTCGTTTACTTTGATGCCTCGCACACTGGCATGGGCTGTGTGCTAATACAAAAAGGCAAAGTGATTGCTTATGCATCACGATAATTAAAGGTGCACGAAAGGAATTACACCGCCCAAGATTTGGAATTGGGTGATGTTGTATCTGCACTCAAGTTATGGAGACATTACTTATATGGCACAAAGTGTATTATATACACAGACCATAAAAGTCTCCAGCATCTGTTCAATCAGAAGGAATTGAACATGCGACAACGCTGATGGATGGAAACGCTTAATGATTATGATTGCGATATTCGCTACCATACAGGCAAGGCAAATGTAGTTGCTGATGCCTTAAGTCGCAAGGAACGATTTAAACCTATAAGGATTAACGCCAAGAGCATTGAGCTCAGAAATAGCTTAAATGAGAAGCTATTAGATGCGCAAAAGCAAGCCCTATTAGAGACTAATGCTCCTAAGGAGGGATTAGGCGAAACTGTGGATCAGTTAGCGCGTGGAAAGGATGGAATCCTTAGATTCAATGGAAGAATCTGGGTTCCAATCTTTGGGGGACTTAGAGATCTAATCCTCCGAGAAGCGCATAGTTCGAGATACTCAGTCCACCCGGGAGGTGACAAGATGTATCAAGATCTAAAGAAGAATTATTGGTGGATGGGTTTGAAGAAATCCATAGCCACCTATGTAGCTAAGTGTCTGACGTGTTCGCAAGTTAAAGCCGAACATCAGAAACCATCAGGACTCCTACAACAGCTTGAGATTTCCACCTAGAAATGGGAAATGGTAACTATGGATTTGATTACCAAGTTACCTAAGACCAAACGTGGAAATGACACGATTTGGGTCATTGTGGACAGGCTGACTAAGTCAACACATTTCTTGCCAATTAAAGAGACTTATAATTCTCATAAGTTGGCAAAGCTATATGTGGACAAGATCGTGTCCCTATACGGTGTGCCGGTATCTATTGTATCTGATAGAGACACTAGATACACATCTCACTTTTGGAAAAGTTTCCAACAATCGTTAGGCACACGATTAAATTTTAGTACGGCTTACCATCTTCAAACTGATGGTCAGAGTGAGCGTACTATCCAGACATTGGAAGACATGCTTAGGGCATGTGTGATTGATTTAGGTGGAAGCTGGGATGACCACTTACCCCTAATAGAATTCTCCTACAATAATAGTTATCATACAATCATCAAGGCTGCTCCTTTTGAAGCCTTGTATGGGAGAAAATGTAGAACGCCTGTTTGTTGGGCTGAAGTTGGGGAAGCCCAACTGTCTGGACCTGAGATTGTCTTAGAGACCACGGATAAGATAATACAAATCCGTGATCATCTCAAAGTTGCCTGTGATAGGCAGAAAAGTTATGCAGTCAAGAGGCGAAAACCTCTTAAGTTCCAAATAGGGGACATAGTATTATTGAAGGTATCACCCTGGAAAGGTGTGATGCGCTTCAGAAAGAAAGGCAAGTTGAGCCCGAGATATATTGGACCATTCGAGGTAATCGAATGTGTCGGTTCTGTAGCTTACAAGCTCAAGCTGCCTGAGGATCTAAGTGGAATCCATGATGTGTTCCACGTATCTAATTTAAAGAAATGTATAGCCGATGAGTCGTTAGCAACTCCACATCAAGATGTACAAATTGAAAAAAACCTGAGGTTCACTGAGAAACCAATTTCGATCGAGGATCGACAGGTTAAAAAGCTCCGAAAGAAGTTTATACCTATTGTAAAGTTAAGTAGGATGCCCTTCATTGCCCCGAGTATACATGGGAGGTTGGGTCAACTATGCGACAAAAGTACCCCCATATTTTCGAATAAAATCTCGAGGTCGAGATTTCTTTTAGGGGGGTGAGGATGTAACACCTCGCAAAATTCGTATTCGGTAATAAACCTACACGTGTACATAACCTCGGATCATTCCTTATTTAGTTAGCCACTCAACTAACCCTAAAACAAGTCCAAAATTCACAAAGATTTTATAACTAACCGTAACCTACGGTCTAGGACCGTAGGCTACGGTCTAGGACCGTAGGCTATGGTCTGATGTTGCTGAAACAAAATAACCTTGACCGTAAGCTACGGTCTGGCGACCGTAGCCTACGACGAGCTCCTGAACCTTTTATTTTTCACCATTATTACTTTCAGTAAATGACCCAAAGGCCCCTAGACTTTATTATTTTCATGTTACTTGTTTAAACACGTTGTTTCTAGACCCGAACGTCTCTCGGTTGAGACAATATATTTTTATTTACCATCCTCGAGCATTCCGCTCTTTTACCAAACCTTTAACTTTACTAGTTTGGTAAATTAAACTCATGAAACCATAGGTATTCATATCTTACACATTTAAGCTAGTAAACATTTATAAGTCGTAAGAACACCTAGTGTGACACCCGTTAACGTTTGGTTATTCACACTCTTCTTCATTACATCCCGTGTTGATCGAAAAGAACTAGTTGTGTCATTATGTCATGAAATATAAGTCAAGGGACAATTCATGACATTTAATGAAACTATATTTGAGAAACTAAATGTGTTAAAACCCCAAATCTTTGTGAGGATGCCACCTAGTCTGCAAATTGCCACACTTCTCCAACTCTTGACACCTTGCTAGACACATGTAATAATCCTACAACTCTCCTAACACTTGGTTCGATATCCTTGCACTTCTTACACTATAAATAGCCCACTGAACTCACTCATTCACTCTTCTCCTCTCTATTACACTCTTAGAAGTTCTTGACCATTTGGGAGCTTCCCTTTGAGTTCTAAGTTTCCCTTGGGTCACTTGTAAGTGCTCCATCTCTGCTCTTTTCTTTTTATAGGCTTTTAATAGCCAAAATTCAAGCATTTTCGACAAATGCCTTGACTTTCGGTTAAGACCATTATGGTCCAGCCATTGTTCGAAATGAACATGGCTAAGTGATCGTAATTAGGAAGGTATTAACCCCTTAAAGGGGCCTCCTAAGGATCACGTTTACTAGGTCAATTGACGGGTCAAAGTTATTGATTTAAAAAGTCAAACGGGTCAGATTTCATAAAAATCATAATATGAGTTTATGTATGTTATAAACATGTTTTTGACACTTAAACAAGTGGGTAATAATTATTAGAACATGTGGGAACATGTTCGATCCGTCAACTTCAGTCCTAGAGTTGGTTCGCAACCGAAAGTCGTGAAGTTTGACTTCTGCTTTGACTTTTGATTCTGACCCGACTTAGATTAGTTAACCTCTGTATTAAGGTCACATTATGATCGTAATACAAGGTAGTATAACCCTATACGGTTATGTTACATGATCATAATCATAATCTGAGTTTATGCACAAGTTCTGTAAAATGTCTAAATTTGACTAAAATGCCCTTTTTACATAAAACATGGTTTTAATCAAAAATGAACTTGCAAATGAAGTACCTACTGATATGTTAATGTAATTAACATATTATGATGTTAATATTTTGATCATAAACTGATTTAGTATAATATCGTAAACTATATTTTAAATGACCAAAAAGCCTTTTGGTGCATAGTTTGGTCTTAAACCATAAACCACACTTATGTGTGCTATCTTACTGATATTATATCACAAATTAAGTATTTTTACAGAATGTTTATGATCATAACATCAGAATACACGCAAGTTCCTTTTATACGACATATAATTACCAAAACGCCCTTATGAGGCATAATTTTGTTTCAAAACCTTTTCGGGCATGTAAGTTGATATCCTACTGATATTACAACTTACTTAAAGTATATTGACATTTAGAACTTGTTCATGACTCATCCGGTTACCCGATATCGCTCATATGCATACGGTTAAGTATATGTAACTAGTTTATGAAAATTATCCGAAACGGGTTTAACCTTATCATTTTAATCTCAAATTCCAGAATGTAAATTGTTTACCCATATTATACAAGTCTTAAGTACTTGTTGGGTTTAAACTACTTTCTATCCGGTCATCGCTTAATCTAGCGTATCGTACCGTTTTTTATCCATTACGCTAGTCGGTTTAAGTCTATGATTTAAATTAAGAACCGTTAGTATTTTCATTGGTTAGCTTATACCATAATCCAGACTAGAGCATTCCAGTAAATGCTATCTGCACTTATTTCATTTTGAATACGGCTGAGAATATTAAATCTTGCATAATCAAGACTAGCTTGGGATATGGTAAATTATTACCGCTTGGTTAGAAATGGGATCAATCAATGCCGATTAGTGGCTAGTAAATCCGCATATTCTGTTTTAATCAGTTTTGTTGGATAACTTAAACATCGGGGGTTAACTACCGTGTCCTGGATATCCTCGGCTCATTACATTAGATAATGGCCACGACCTTAGCGCGGGGTGTAGGAATGCACTAACAGACGCTCAAATGCAACTACCCACACTTGTTGGGGATAACTCCTTCGTGAGTTCATAAGTGGTGTGTATGTTAATCATGTCTTGGTTTTTGTACTGGGCCCTGTATGTATGGACAAACATGTGAATCTGTTAACAAGGTTGCAAGGTCAACTTTCCTAAGTTATAAAATATTTGTGCCTTGTGCACTTAAATCTAATTTTTAAAATGTTTTCAAAATGAGTCAGTCGGGTGTATTTACGAGCGAAAGTTGACGTATTTTCAAAATACTAAGTTGCAGGTACAATACGAAATAGGCTGGAAGCTGCTCGGTAGTGATATAAGAGGATCTTACAAATCCTTAGATCTGCCCAAAGTCTGTTATACATTTTTGTACATTATACGATCCGCCTGTGGATCTTTCTTTACAAGCCGTCTGTATATTATTTTTCGTACTTTGAACATTTGGTTTGTAATAGTAATTTAACTCCAAGACTTCCGCTGTGCTGTTTTCAATTGACTATGATGACATTAACTTACGTCACGATATTCCCCACCCGGGCCCACCGGTGTTTGGTTGAAATTACAGGGTGTGACAAATGAGAAAGTATAACCACAAATAACAATAAACAAAAATATCACATAGCACGTTAGTTCACATAATGGTAATAGCACAAGTGTTTAAATAAAATATTTAAATAAAACGACACATGATACACCCCAAAACATGAATAAAAAGGGAAAGTTTGTAAGAATTCACTCACAGTGGGTGCGTTTCTTGAATTGATGATGAATGCGCATGATTTAAGATTTCAAACCGACGAGGAAACTAACCTAATTAAACACGTAATAATTCGGTAAATATAGATCTTTTGTTTGTAATTAATATTTTTAATTAATACTTTTTATTAGGCTTTTAAAGTATTTTTATAGTATTTATTACAAGTTTCATGCTTGAAAAGTCCTATTTTTATAGGTATTTTTGGAGAAGATAATAAAGAAAAAAAAGTATTTAAAAGAATATTCCCTTTACAGGGTTGACCGGGTTGAACCGGTTTGACCGCTCAATTATAGGCTTCGTGTAAGGATCGAACTCGTGACCTCCCGTATACGTGCATGCAGCTCTACCAACTGAGCTACGTGTCTAACCCGAAATAATCTTGATTTTAGTTATACATATACACACAAACTGAGTAAAATCATAAATTCTTAATTAAAAAGGTTTTGGTAAATCATCGAACCGTAGCACCTACCCAGAGTCGAACCCGCGCCCATACGATATGTTGCACATAGCCCTACCAACTGAGCTGTGTGACTAAACCAGAATATCTACAATTTATATTAATTATATATGCTTACTAACTGTTAATATATGATAGCATTTAAAAACTTTGGTTTAGTTCGGAGGTAGGCAGCGTGTTAAGATTCGAACCCGAGACCTATGCTTAATATTTGCACACAGTCCACCGCTAGACTGTGTGTCTAACCCGGTTTTATAACCAATTTTAATTATACATAAGCACTATCTGACTTCATCTTCTTCCCTTTTAAAACCCATTGATCAAACCAAGCTGTTTAATTATAAAACTTATGGAATTCGATTGATTAGTTTCTTTTAACAATTCACGTATACTAAAAGAATTAAAAAGATGATCTGTACCAAATTGGAGTCTATTTGATACTCCGGTGATACTTCCGGCGATCACATAAAAATTCCAGCGACTTGGATCTTGAACACAAATGGAACTTCAGAGGATTTTGAGAGTGATCGCGAGAATGTGAGCGAGTCAATTGAGGGACATGTTTGCTGTTTATAGAGCAATTGGAAATTAACATTTCGGTTTCAATTTTTAAAGCTCAGTGATTTTCAGACGGTTTCACACCATTGATTTCGAATTTCAGTTTGAAATTGATGATTGGAAATCAGTTATATGCTTGATTAAGAGAAAACCGTTAATTGAGATTGATTGCCCAAGTTATGCTTCGACTGTTACAGATTCTGTGTTTTTTGAACTGCAGGTGTAGTGCTTATTATGGTATAAAATTAAATTGTTTTTTGATTAATCACAAGTGTGTGTAGCTTAGTGGTGTTTTGTGGGTGTGAATTCCTTGGGGACCATCGGTTCGAAACCCGGTTACCCCTTCATATTTATTTTTATTATTTTACTTAATTTATTAGTATAATTTTTAGTTTTTAGTTTTTATCTATTTAATATTTTAACTCTTTTAATTTATTTATTAATTACAGAAATTTATGTAACGGATTTGAATGATAAATACGTAACAAAACTTCGTATCGTATATTTGGATTATTAAACGGAGCGGGTTTTAGAACTCGTTTTACAACGAATGTTACATTGAGTTCCAATGGACTTTGACTAGTTTGATACAACTCCTCCTTGTTTTCTGAACTTTCGAATCTAAAATTTTGACAGGTTCTTCGATGAAATGGAGTTTGTCGTCTATATGAATTTCATCCGTAGGGATAATAAGTGATTCGTCTGAAAGACACTTTTTAAGATTTGACACATGAAATTTTAGGCAATTTCAGCTTATATGCGAATGTTCCAATCTTCTCCAAGATTTCATATGGTCCTATGTACCTCAGTCTAAGTTTTCCTTGCTTCTCGAATCTAAGTACACCTCTTAAAGGCGAGACCTTTAATAGCACTTTGTCTCAAATCTCAAAGGATAATGGTTTGCGGCATTCATCCGCATAACTATTCTGTCTCCTGAGCTGCTTTAATACGGTCTCGGATTTTAAATATTTTATCCGTAGTTTCTTGAATTAATTCTGGACCTCTCATTTCTTGTCACCTATTTCCGCCCAGTATAGTGGAGATCGACACTTACGTCCGTATAAAGCTTCAAATGGAGCAACTTGGATACTCGTGTGATAACTATTGTTATATGAGAACTCCACTAAAGGCAAGTGAGCATCCCAATTTCCGCCTAAGTCAATTACACAAGCACGAAGCATATCTTCTAAGGTTTGAATGGTGCGTTCACTTTGGCCATCTGTTTAGGGATGAAAGGTCGTACTTAGATCTAAGCGAGATTCAAAAGCCTTTCGAAATGATTGCCAAATTCTTGATATGAAACGACTATCTCGAACAGAGATTATAGAAACAAGCACTCCATGTCATGCCACAATCTCTTTAAGATAAAGTTCGGCTAACTTCTCTGTTTTATCTTTCTCACGTACCGGTAAGAAGTGAGCTGATTTGGTTAGTCGGTCAACAATTACCCAAATCATGTCATTGTAACATACGCCAAAATAGGTACAAGAAAAATCCCACCCGTTTTGAAACGGATTTCTCCGTGTAAAATAAAAAGTGGAATTATTTTATCTATCATGTTATTTAATATTTTATATAAAAAAAGAACAATCTTTAATTCCTTGCTTTATTGAAAGTTACTAAAGATTTATTAAATTTTCAAACATATTAAAGTTTAAGCGACTAAACTTGTAAATTAGAATAAAAAAAACTTATTCACCTTATTGAGCATGAAATACGCAGCAGAAAAAAGGAAACCTCCATGTTGACATTCTTGATTTTTTTGGCTATGGACCATAACTCCCAAATAAGAAAGTGAATCATGTTTGAAAAATGTAATGAATCAATTTCTATAATTTCCATTAACTGAGGCAATAATTAGTGGAAGCACACGAGCATTCTAACGCATAAATCAACACACCCGTTTCCACATTACCACCAGCCCACCATCCTAAACGAACCCCACGACCTTGCATCACCATTCACCATCGGCTTCCTTTCCGACTCAACTTAACAGTATCGAAACAATCGATCGTCTCCGCTCCAAACCAGAACAGACCGCCAACATCGCTACCACGTCGACTAGCTAATCGGTTCAACTTAAGCTACGCACCAATATTGTCAATTGTTTAAACCATCATGGATTCATTGACTTGCTGTTGAATATGTTGGGTTACTCCGTAACGCATAACCAGCCTCCTCGTTTGGTGATTAAGGTACGTATATCGCGCCCTCTTCTTATTCGAATAAAGATACGAATTCTGGTTTGTTTTGATTGATTGTTCTGGCGACTAAAGCTTTTATTTGGAAATCGATTATAACCTGAATAAGGAACATAAATCTCCAAAGTAATAAGTTTGATACAATAATAATAAAGTTATGTTCGGTTGTTCTTCGGTTCAAGTCTACGTTAGTTCAAAGCTTCTATTAGTTTACAAGTCAAACTATTATTACTGGGGATATGGCTTTGTGCAAATATATATATATATATATATAATTTTGTATGGTTAGCATAGGGTACGTTCTTCAGTTAAAACTCATTATTGAATATTTTTTTTATGATCTTCTAGTGCTCAACTAATAAGTTGATCGACAGCAATAACTAAAACTATAGACCCTACAAAAAAATAAATAAATAAATAAAATTTACTAGGCTAATACACGATTAATACCAAATGATATGGTAATTGTAACACGTTCTCGAGCACGATACATATGGTGCCAACCATCAACCTTTAAAGGAGCTGAGTCTTTTATTTAAACATAAATAGATTAGTCATGTATGTGACATAGAAAATTTTATTGGTTAATTAAGATTATGTTTAAATATATAAGCAGCTTACACTTTGGCAATTGAAACTAATACTTTATTAAGTGATTAAAATGGTGGAGGTATGGTACTAGTGTAATAAGTCATTTATCAGCTAAAAAGATGATGAGGTGCAAACTTTATAGAAATTTTTGTTTCTTTTGTTACTAAACTCCAAACATATTCTATAACAAAATAATTTGATACAATATACCTACGTCTTTTTTTCTAATAATATATAAATATATATGATATAATATTTAGTCAGAAATAGTAAGTTCTTTGTCGCCAGACAATCAATGTTTCAATCATATAGTTATATTCATAACTTAAGTTCGCATGCTATTTAAAAAAAAATCCATAACACTGTGTCCTTATACGCGGTATACACTTTGTAGCTTTCGTGTTGGACAACCTCTCATCAATCTTAGCATGGAATTTCATAAAACGCAATCTGTGAGTGAATTCTTACAAACGTCCCCTTTTTATTCATGCTTTGGGGTGTATCATGTGTCGTTTTATTTAAATATTTTCTTCAAACACTTGTGTTATTACCATTATGTGAACTAACGTGCTATGTGATATTTTGTTTATTGTTATTTGTGGTTATACTTTCTCATTTCAGTCAAGCTGTCACATTAGGCCCATCAGCTCCCTGTATAGACGGGTAGAGCATCGCGTTGCCTAATTAGATCGACTTCGTTTGATTGAGCCTTGATCTCACAGCTCATCATTTATTTTCTCATTTCAGTCAAGCATTTACAATAGGCCCATCAGTTCCCTGTATAGACGGGTAGAGCATCGCGTGCCTAATCAGATCGGCTCCATTTGATTGAGCCTTGATCTCACAGTTCATCATTTATCATGCTCATATGTACATTGCTAGATGCTTATGTGGTTTGTGAATAGTTTACATATACGTTTGCTTATATTTGGTTATGCACATTTTTATTTATTTAATCAACAAATTATATCTTTCAAATGACGAAACGGGATTCACTCGCCAACTTTTGTTGACCCAAACCTCTATTTTTACATATGATAAAGATGAACAGGTTGAAACATGGAACACATAGGATTGGGTCTTAGAAGATAAATAAAGCATTTTTTGAATGTCTTGTTTAGAACATTTGGTGCTTGTATGGTTTATGAGTTTGTTGGAATTTTCCCTTTTATTTTGGAATAATAAATATGAAATTTTTAATAGTAAATGTCATGAGCTTTGATGAAAACCTAATCATGCCCCGACTACCATTTCCGCTACGGGTCAGGGTGTGACAGTTATGACCGCGAGAAGTCCTGGGTAATTTTTTTTTATGAAATCCATAGAAATTTGTTCCCATTTCCAAGTGGGAATTTCAGGTTTGTAACAATCCCGAAGGTTTTTGGTATTCGGCCTTAATTTTTGCACATGTTAGACATTTTCCAGCATAAGTTGCAATATCTCTTTTGAGATTAGGCCACCAATAGAATTCTTTAAGATCGTGATACATTTTATCCGCTCCGGATGTATCGACTATTTGGACTTATGGGCTTCATCTAGGATTAGGTTTCGCAGATTACCAAAAAGAGGAACCAAATTCTGTTTGCAAAATACAAAGTTCCGTTCTCATTTGGTTCTAATTGTTTTTCCATACCTCTAAGCATCTTTGCTTTAAAATTTCCGCTCTTCAGGGCTTCCGGTTGAGCGTCGTGAATTCAAGAGGTAAGGTTATTGTGAATGGTGAGTCTTAATGATCGCACACGAAGGGGGTTCACTCGTTCCTTTCGACTTAGGGCGTCCGCGACAATGTTTGCCTTGCCCGGTGGTATTTAATTTCACAATCATTGTCATTCAACAATTCAAGCAAACATATTTGGGGCATATTTAACTCTTTCTAATTAAATATATGTTGAAGACTTTTGTGATCGGTAAAGATTGTTCACTTGGTGCCGTAAAGATAATGACTCCAAATTTTTAACGCAAATACCACTACACGTAGCTCTAGGTCATGTGTGGAATAGTTCTTTTCGTGAATTTTTAATTGGCGTGATGCATATGCGATAACTTTCTCTAGTCGCATTAATACGCATCCTAGACCTTGATGCGAAGCGTCATAATAAACTACAAAGTTATCTATGCCGTCCGGAAGTGATAAAATTGGTACATCACAAACTTTATCCTTAAGCAGTTGGAAAGCTGCTTCTTGTATCTCTTCCCAATCAAACTTCTTATCTTTCTGAGTTAGGGAGGTTAGTGGTTGAGCGTTCGATAATAACCCACCAATCCAAAAAATTGGCATACTTCAGTGGGTGTCTTAGGTGCGTTCCAATTCTTAATGGGTTCTATTTTTTATGGATCGACATGTTTGCCTTTCTCGTTGACTACATGTCCGAGAAATTGGACTTCACGAAGCCAAAATTCGCACTTAGATAATTTTGCATACAGTTCTCCTTTTTTTAACAATTCAAGAATGGTCCTAAGATGATGTTTGTGATCCTTCTTATTTCGTGAATATATCAATATGTCATCAATAAATACTATCACAAATTTATCAAGATAAGGCTTGCACACACGGTTCATTAAGTCCATAAACACCGCCGGTGCATTTGTTAGATCAAATGGCATAACAAGGAACTCGTAGTGACTGTAACGGGTTCGGAATGCTGTCTTTGGAATACTCTCTTCATGCACTCTAAGATGATGGTATCCTGACCTTAGGTCAATCTTCGAGTAAAAACTTGATCCTTGAAGTTGATCGAACAGATCATCGATCCTCGGTAACGGATACCGGTTCTTGATCGTGAGTTTGTTCAATTCTCGATAATCTATGCACATTCTAAAGTTTCCATCTTTCTTCTTTACGAATAGAACTGGAGCTCTCCAAGGTGAGAAGCTTGGTCTAATAAATCCTTTGTCCAACAACTCTTGAAGTTGTGTGGACAACTCTTGCATTTCTGTATGTGCTAATCGTTAAGGGGATTTTGCTACAGGTGCAGCTCCTGGAATCAAGTCTATGCGGAATTCAACTTGTTGTTGTGGTGGTATTCCTGACAAGTCCTCTGGGAAGACTTCAGGGAATTCCTTCACAACAGGGATCTCCTCAAGTTTTGGCTCCTTGGATTTCTTGTCAACAACGTGTGCTAAGAATGCTATACATCCTTTTCGCAAGCACTTTTAAGCTTTCATACAAGAAATAATTCGTAATGGCATTTCGCTCTTCTCGCCATGTATAAGAAGTGTTTCATTATTAGGAAGAGGAATGCGAATAATTTTGTCGCAACACACGACTTCGCCTTGGTTATTGATAGCCAATCCATACCGATTAGAACATCAAAACTACCTAACTGGATGGGTAATAAGTCGATGTTGAATTTTTTTCCACCTAACTATAAAGAACATCATTTAATAATTTCATCAGATTCAATTATCTTTCCATTCGCTAGATCGATAGTGAATGGAATATCTAATTTATTTGAATTTAATTCAAGTATATCTTTAAACTCTAAAGATGTGAAACTAAAATTTGCTCCAGTATCAAATAAAATAGATGAGAAATGATTATTGACAGGGAACGTACCAGTGATCACATTTGGATCCTGACGTGCCTCGTGAGCTCCTATTACAAAGGCTCGCCCATGGCCTTTGTTCTCCTTTGGGCAGTTCTTTTTAAAGTGGCCCAGTTCACCGCAACCATAGCAACTTTGGTTTCTTCCTTGGTCATTTCCATTTCCATAACCTCTTTCTGTCTTGCCTTCATTCCTGTTTCCTTTGTTATCACTCCAGCAATTTTCGGTGCGGTGTCCCAACTTCCCGCACTTATCACGTTTGGTGGTTCGACATCCACCATAATGATGATAATGCACCCGTTGCACTTAGGTGCATTTCCTGTATAACCTCTCAGTTTTTTCTAGGCTGTCGCCACGAATGCTTTGTTCCTTTTGGTGTGGGGGTTTCCTTCTCCTTGTTACTCGGTCGGGAACCTTTTTTAAAATGGGTAAACTTTCTCTTATTCCCATGTTAGGTTGATTCTACATGTGCCTCCTTGGGCATCTCCACATTCTTTCTCGAAAACTTATTCATTTTTACCGCTTCTTCGGTAAGGCTTACTGCAATCGTGATTGCCTTGGTGATGGTTGTTGGATGTGATGAAGTAACCATACTTTGGATTTCCGAAGCTAATCCCCAAATGTATCATTCGATACGTTTGAATTCAGGAGTTACCATATATGGAACGACTCGCGAGAGATCGTGAAGTCGCTGAGAGCCATAGATGTCGGATCCAACCATCGCTATATTCCAAAACTCTCCCCCTTGAACAATACTTCTCACGCATCATTTCCTTCAGTCATTCCCAAGTGATAGCGTATGCTGCTGCATCTCCTAATGTTTGTACTCGCAGATTCCACCATGATAAAGCTTCGTCAATGAACAATCTCGAAACATACAATACAGTTTGGTTATGTCACACCTTGACCTGCAGCGGATATGGTAATCGGGGCATGATTGGGTTTTCATCAAAGCTCATGACATTTACTATTATAAAATTTCATATTTATTATTCCAAATTAAAAGAGAAAATTTCAACAAACACTTAAATCATACAAGCACAAAAATGTTCTAATCATGACATTTAAGTAACTCTTTATTTTTCTTCTAAGGCCCAATCCTATGTGTTCCATGCTTCAACCTGTTCCCCTGTATCATGTGTAAAAATAGAGTTTTAGATCAACAAAAGTTGGCAAGTGAATCTCGTTTAAATATTTGCAAGAAAAGATATGTTGATTAATTTAATAAAAATGTGCAATAACCAAATATGAGCAAACGTATATGTAAACTATTCACAAACCACATAAGCATCTAGCAATGTACACATGAGCATGATAAATGATAACTTATGAGATCAAGGCTCAATCAAACGGAGCCGATCTAATTAGGCAACGCGATGATCTACCCATATGAAACGGGGAACTGATGGGCCTAATGTGAAAGCTTGACTGAAATGAGAAAGTTTAACCACATGTAACAATAAACCAAATATCACATAGCATGTTAGTTCATATAATGGTAGTTGCTCAAGTGTATGAATAAAAGATATAAATAAACGACACATGATACACCCCAATACATGAATAAAAAGGGGAAGTTTGTAGGAATTCACTCACAGTGGGTGCGTTCTTGATTTGATAATGAGCGCGCACGATTTAAAGATTCCAACCGACGAGAAAACTAACCTAAATATTCACGTAATAATTCGGTAAATATATTTCTTTTATCTAAAATTAGTATGTTTATTTAATGAATTTTATTAGACTTTCTAGATAATTTTATAGTATTTATTACTAATTTTTGTGCTTAAAAGAACTCATTTTTATTATATTTTTTTTGGATTTTTGAGAAAAATAAAGAAAAAGTTTAATTAAAAAATATACCCTTTCAGCGGGTCAAACCGACTTAATTCGAATGGTTTTGGCATCAACTGAGACTCGAACGCGTGACCTTTCGTATACGTGCACGCAGCTCTACCAACTGAGCTAGGTGTCTAACCCGAAATATAACCGAAATTAATTACATATATACACATATTGTATTAAACCATTCTCTGTTTAATAATTTAAAAATGTTTGATAATTTCTGGAACATGTAATGGACCGGACTTGAACTTGCGACCATAGCTTCGTGTTGCACACAGCCGACCAATTGGGCTGTGTGACTAACCCGAAGGATATGTGAATCTAATTAAATTTATATACTATCTGTGAGGTTTTATATTATAAAAAAGGTTGGTTTAATTCAGGAAATCGGAAACGTGTTAAGACTCGAACCCGGGACCCTTTGTTTGAATTGCACACAATCCACCACTGGACTGCGTGTCTAACCCGGTATAAACACCGCTTTTTATTATTCTTATACGTTGATTCAACTTCATCTTCTACAATTATATGTACTATTTTATTAAACCTCTGAAACTTATTGTATTATTTATAACAATTACATAATAAGGATATGATAAAAGATTTAAAGGTGTTATACCGAACAGGGGAGTAGCTTTGATCTCTCCGATGAAATTCCGGCGACAAGAAATTTTTTCGACAGTGTAAGAATTTGAGAGCAGAGAGTGTTTGTGAGTGTTTTGGTGAGTACGAGCGTGTTCTAAAGGAGTTTAGGAATCACTATTTATAGACAAAAGCTGGTGTGAATGTAGGTTTCGGTTTCTGTAAGAATTGATGACCGAAATATTGTGTGTAACCGATTACCCATGATTGAAAAACAGTTTCTTCTTCGGTTTACTTCGTGAATGAAACGGAAATTGCTAATGGTTTGGGAGTTACAACCAGTTTCAGGCGGGTGTTCTTTTGAAATTGAATTTAGAGTGTTGTTTTTATATATAACTTATTTGGTTTGAGATTAATTCAGATAAGTCTGTGTGGTGTAGTGGTGTGTGTTAGCTGGGTGGAGACCCGGGTTCGATACCCGCGGTCTTCACTTTTTTATTATTTTTATATTTTATTTATTAACATTTATTATTTTACTTTATTACTTTATTTATTATTTGATGCAAATAATATATCAAACTTTTAAACATTTAACATAAACACATAACGAACATCATAATGTATACTTGTATGACAAAACGGAGCGGATTTTAGACCCGTTTTACGAAAAAATTTACAGTATCCCCTACTTTTAGAAATTTCGTCCGGAAATTGAAGTAGTGGTAGGTTTGACTTGGAAGAGGTGAGGGTATTTCTCGCGCATTGAGTCTTCGCGTTCCCAAGTAAACTCAGGTCCTCGTTTTGACTCCCAACGCACCCTGACTATCGGAATTTGACTTCGTCTTAAACCTTCTCACCGAAGTCCATGATTTCTACAGGTCGGTCTACGAAATGCATCGATTCGTCTATCTGAATATCTTCCAACGGTATATGAAGGTTTTCATCGGCTAGGCACGTTTTCAGGTTGGATACATGGAACGTGAGATGAATCCTGCTGAGTTCTTCTGGTAGGTCAAGCTTGTATGCCACAAGACCCACTCTTTCGAGTATTTAAATGGTCCAACATAGTGAGGTGCTAGCTTGCCTTTTTGTCCAAAACGAACCACTCCCTTCCATTCCATGGTGATACTTTTAAAAGTACTTGATCGCCAACACAAAACTCGAGTGGCTTTCATCGTTTATCAGCGTAACTCTTTTGACAACTCTGAGCTGCTAAAAGATTATTGCGGATTTGAAGAATCTTGTCGGTTGTTTCTTGGATCAATTCAGGTCCAGTGAACTGTGCTTCACCGATTTCATGACAACATACATGAGATCGGCACTTACGACCGTATAGTGCTTCAAAAGGAGCCATACCAATGCTCGAATGATAGCGATTATTGTATGAAAATTCAACTAATGGTAGGTGGTATCCCAATTGCCCTTGAAGTCGATGACACATGCTCGCAACATGTCTTCAAGAGTCTGTATGGTGCGCTCAGATTGACCATCGGTTTGAGGGTGAAAGGCGGTGCTGAGGTCTAAGCGTGTACCTAACACTGATTGTATGGCTTGCCATGTTCATGAAGTAAAGCGTCCATCTCGATCCGATATAATACTTAAAGGCACACCGTGTCGCCTTACGATTTCATCAATATAGAAACGAGCTAACTTCTCGTTCTTATAATCTTCGCGAATCGGGATGAAATGAGCTGATTTGGTAAGACGATCGACGATAACCCAAATCATATCATGTCCACTGGAGGTGCGAGGTAACCCAATAATAAAATCCATGGTTATGTTTTCCCACTTCCAAACGGGTATTTCGGGTTGAACAAGTAATACTGAGGGTCGTTGATGTTCAGCTTTAACCTTCGAACATGTGAGGCACTTGGAGAAAAAAATGGTGATGTCCTTCTTCATGCCAAGCCACCAATAAGAGTATCGTAGATCTTGATACATCTTATCAGCACCTGGATGTATAGAATATCGTGTCTTGTGGGCCTCATTCATGAGAAAGGTGCGAAGATTATCACGATCAGGTACCCAAATACGACTTAGGTAGTAATGGATACCATCGGACTTGGACTCTAACTTGGTTTCAGCTCCACAAGATAATTCATCTCGTACATCATTTTTCGTGACAGAAGTATGTTGAGTTGCGTGAATGCGGTTTTGAAGATCAGTTATGATTTGAGAACACAAAAGGTGGATGGCGTTAGCATACTCTTTTTGGCTAAGAGCATCAGCCACAACATTGGCTTTACCAGGATGATAACGGGTTTCACAATCGTAATCATTCAAGAGTTCGACCCATCTTCGTTGCCTCATGTTTAACTCTTTTTGATTGAAGATATGTTGATGGCTATTGTGGTCAGTGTAAATCTCACACTTTGTACCATAGAGATAATGTATCCATATCTTTAGAGCGAGCACGACTGCTTTGAGTTCTAGGTCGTGAGTAGTGTAATTCTTTTCATGTACTTTGAGTTTCCTTGAGGCGCAGGCTATCACATTTCCCCTTTGCATTAAGACACACCTTAGTCCCTGCCCTGATGCGTCACACTAGACCACAAAGTCTTCACACCTGTCAGGGAGAGTGAGAATAGGTGCATCACAAAGCTTTTATTTCAAGGTTTGAAAAGACTCTTCCTGCTTGGGCCCCCAAACGAAGGGCTTGCCCTTATGAGTCAAGGTTGAGAGTGGTAATGCAATACGAGAGAAGTTTGCGATGAAACGCCAATAATAACCAGCTAAGCCGAGAAATGATCTAACTTCGATAGGAGTGCATGGAGCTTGCAATTCTTGCACTGCTTTAATCTTTGCAGGGTCGACATGAATTCCTTTGTCGTTGACGACGTGACCAAGAAATTGAACTTATTTTAACTAGAGTTCACATTTCCAAAACTTAGCGTAAAGCTTTTCGGTTTTCAAAAGTGTTAGGATGAGTCGAAGATGTCGCTCATGATATGATTTGGTCTTGGAATAAATAAGAATATCATCAATAAAGACAATAACGAAACGATCAAGGTAGGGTTTGCACACCCTATTCATCAAATCCATGAAAACGGCGGGAGCATTGGTCAAACAAAAAGGAATGACCATAAATTCGTAGTGACCGTAGCGAGTTCGAAAGGCAGTCTTCGGAATGCCTTCTTCACGTACTCTAAGCTGATGATAACCAGAACGAAGATCGATTTTTGAAAAACAGGTGGCACCCTGAAGTTTATCTAGAAGGTCATCGATGTGAGGTAAGGGATATCGGTTCTTGATGGTTAACTTGTTGAGCTCTCTATAATCGATGCACATTCGAAAAGTTCCATCCTTTTTTTAGACGAAAAGAACCGGCGGACCCCAAGGTGATGAGCTAGGACGTATAAATCCCTTGTCAGACAGCTCTTGCAGCTGGCTAGCTAGCTCTTGCATTTCAGATGGGGCTAACCGATATGGAGATTTTGCAACTGGTGTAGCACCAGGTACAAGATTGATTTGAAATTCGACTTCTCGCACAGGAGGAAATCCTGAAACATCGTCGGGAAAAACTTGAGGAAATTCTTTAACAATCGGAATGTCTTCGAGTTTCTTCTCCTTACCCTCTTTCTTGACAATGTGCGCTAGGAATGCTATGTAATCCTTGCGAAGGTATTTTCAAGCTTGAAGACATGACATCAACTTGAGTCCTTTGGATGTTATTTCACCAAAAATACGAAGAGTTTGACCGTCGGTGAGAGGAATTCAAATTATTTTTTCATAATAAACGACTTCAGCGTGATGCTGACTAAGCCAGTCCATACCAATGATGACGTCAAAACTACCCAACTTCATAGGAATAAGATCGATTGGAAAATCATGATCGTTGAGAGTTAGAGTGCAATCATGAATGATAGAATCTAACGTAATAGGTTCACCGTCTGCTACTTCCACTGTAAACGATTCGGCTAGACTAACGCGAGGTAAACCAATAATAGATTCAAACTCTAAAGACACAAAAATCTTATCCGCACCAGTGTCAAAAAGAATAGATGTATAACTACCGTTAATGAGAAATGTATCGTTAACCACGTTGTTAATCCGCTCTAGCCTGGTTGGTGTTGATGTTAAAAGCGCTTCCTCTAGCTGGCGGATTGGCTAGGTTCACCAGGTTAGCTTGAGCTTGTGCATTGATGATGTTTGGACAGGTGTTGCGGAAATGGGTTGGATCACTGCAATTGAAACAAGCTCTAACAGGCGGCATCATAGGGTAGTTAGGTGGTAAAAGGGTTGGGCCATTGGTAGGGAGCTTGGCCCACTACTTGGTTATTTGGTTGGGCTTGGGGTTGGTTGCGGGCTGGTCTCTCAAGAGCGCGACAGGTTTGAATTGTATAACCTGCACGCCCACAACCTGTGCAGTGAAGACATGGGTTCTCGAGAGGGTGGTGATATTGACATCTGTTGCATTTTGGGTGAGGTCCTGTATACTGTTTCTTGAATGGAGTGGTAGGAAGAGCAACCCGAGTGATTGGGGCGGCGGCAATAGGTTGGTTGGTTTGGGTTGGCTGACTTGTTTGAGTGACATCAAAATTCTTCCCATTTTGCTTTCTCTTGCCCGTGAATCGAGAAGAGGATCCAGTTTGGGTTGAGGTAGGGGTTTCAGCAGGCGTCTTTTCTTTCTTCTTTTTGTCTTTAAAATCCCGTTCCTGATGCGATTTTTAGTGAGCTTAGTAGCTAGCTCCATAGCTGCTTCCAAATTTGCAGACGTAGTACTCATTACAGAGTCTTGAATTTTCGAGGGAAGACTCCGGATGTAGTGCTCGATCAAACGGTAGAGAGGAGTGAACAAATTGGAACCATTTGATTCAACTCAAGAAACCTCTTGTTGTAGGTTATATGGTATCCCTCTGTCTCTTTCAAGAAGTAGAAATCATCTTCTAACTTCTTAATTTCACTTCTCGGACAGAATCGTCTGGTCATGAGTTCTCTCAATTCTTCCCAAGTTAGGGCTACCGCGGCTACGGCGCCTCGTCTGCCCTTTTCAGCATTTTACCACATGAGTGTTACCCTATACAGACGACCAGTAGCATAACGCACCTTAAGGTCATTGGGACAATCACAGTTGAGGAAAGTACTCTCCGTCTCTTCAAACCATCGGAGGAGAGCACCTTAAGGTCATTGGGACAATCACAGTTGAGGAAAGGATTGGACTGCTGCGGTTGCTGGTATCATTGCTGGAAGACTAGGTGTGGATGCTCAACTGAAAGACCAATGAAGTAAACCTAGGGGGAGAATGTTGGGCTTGGATTATTAAAGGTTTATTCATTAGGATGTATTTGAGCTTTTGGGGTTTATGTGGGCTTCCTAGTGCCTAATGGGCCTAGGGTTGTAATTATGGGTTTAATGATGCTTATAAATAGAGGGGCTAGGTCATAGAGAAAAGGTTAGAGAGTTGAAAAAAACTTGTATCAGACATCTTTGATGTATGCAAGTTAGAATCATTCAAAGTTATTCAAGTTGTTCTTCTTCCTAATCATAATTTCCTCCACTGATTAGGTTAGTGATACCTGTTTAATCCGTTTACGGGACTTACAATTGGTATCAGAGCCTGTTGTTCAGATACAGACTCTGGGTATTACTGATTGAAAAAGTTTTTAAAGTGCGTTGCTGCTGTTTGGATTGTTGTTTCTGTTCCGGATCACTGTTCATCGTTGGAAGGTTACTGTTTCGAAGAACTCGAAGAAACTTTTGAAGAATTCGGATCTGGTACTATTCCGGATTCCGAAGAACACGAAGAAGGTTCTCACAATTAGGATCGACCACTGTTCCGGATTCCGAAGAACATGAAGGTGATCATCCATCTCGGATTGATCCCGGACTGTTGCTCAATCCGGATAGCAATCTGAGTTACTGTTGCGGTTTTTGAATTCCTTGGATCTCGGAATGCAGTTGCAGAAAAGGCGGGTTCACTGTTACGGATAAGGATCATTGTTCCGGATTCATCAGATAAGACAAGCATTCCGGATTCTTGATTTCGGATTCTCCATTTCGGATATGAATTCGGTCTTCTTATTTCAGATCCATCTCATTTCGGGTTTTCCATTTCGGATCTTTCAAGTCGGGATTTTAAAGTCGGATTCATCAATCCAGATTACTCAATCCATATTCTTTAGTCCGGATTACTCATCAATTCGGATAATCTTTCTGGGTTGACCATCTTTGACTTCAGAATTGCCATTTCGGATTAGATTCTTTCCGGGTTGACCATCATTGACTTTAGGGTTTGCATTTCGGATTAGATTCGGGTTCCGGGTTTGACCATCATTGACTATACATTGACCATTTCGGATTTAGTACTGTTCATCAGACACACTTAAATAAATCAATTTTAAATCGATTTGGTAAATTGTTAATCAATTTAAATTACGATGGCTGGTTTCATGACCGTGCAAGATCTGAAAAATGCCACTCTGGCTGCCCTGCAATCGCAAACACTTGCTCTTCATCAAGAGCTGGATCAAGTAATTGGCACTTCCACCAAAGTGCCACGTTTATTGTATGGGGATGAATACTACGAGTGGAAGTTCCGTTTTGAACAATACTGCAAGGCTAAAGAGCCCGGTGTGTGGAGATGCATCATGAATGGTCCAAGAACCATAGTTTACAGCACAAAGCAAGATTCAGAAACAAAAATTCCCAAGCCCATGCACCTATGGACTCAAGAGGACATCAAGATTATAGAGGAAGACGAGAAGGCTTCGGCAACTCTGACCATGGCCCTAGGACCTGATATTTCTATCGCGGTCAGAAACTGTAAAACCGCAAAGGAGGTTTGGATTGAGTTGCGAAATCTCTATGAGGGAAATGCTGACATGAAAGCAAGCAGGGTGAATCAGCTGAATCAGCAATTCAGCTCGTTCAATCACATCTATGGGGAAACTATCGAAAACCAGATACGTCGCTATGTCAAGCTGGTTTACCAGATGATTTCAGCTGAGATCACCCTCACCAATAGTGCCACGAACAGACAGTTATAAATTCACTGCCCAAGAGTTGGGATGCAGACGTGGGCATGATAAAAAAGACGAAGAACTTGAATGATGTCACTCTCACTAAGATGATAGCTACTATCAAATCATGTGAGATTGACAACAAGCAGAGGGAAATCAACCATCAAAGCAGTTTGATGATCGCATGGATGATAGGGCAGAACGCGGCTTTAATGTCACGGAATCTCATTTATAGTTCTCTGCAAGGAAATGCACAAGCACCAGGTGGATCAAACGTGGTTTATAGTCCTATAGCCATGCCTCAGAATACTCAGTATGTGTATGGTCTTCAATCTCAGAACCCTACAATGGTCTCAGCTGCACAAGTTCACACACAGAACCATGCTCAGTATCCCAACATGGTATTCAGTCCTGCAAATCCTCAAACCATGCAACAAGGCAACACTCCTCAAGCTGCTGCACCAGCGCCTGCACCTGCTCAACCGGCGTCCAACTCTGCGTTTCTCACTAAAGAAAACGAGGAGAAACTGGCTATTGCGGCATCAATGATCAAAGTTTAAACGCCTTATAATATTTTGTTTCACTTTTTTTTATTCATATAACTAGAATTACAATTTGCAGACTAGCTTAATTGCATGGTTATAATTGCTCTTTCAAAATGAAATGTTCTACATTATTCAATATTCTAAATTAAGCTGGTGTTATTAAGTTGAAAACGGAGTTGTTTTCACAATAGACTATCTTACTTTTTACGTCGATTCCGACCAAACAACGGTATTGGTATTAGTATTATTGGAATGGTTAGTGATATTCGTTTTTCTATGGTTTTAGATCAATGTAAAATAACGGTGTCTATATCCTTTTGGCATATCACGACGTTATTTTTAAGTTTTATCTTTCTGACCCCTCCATCTATTCTTCCAACTGAAGTTGATCAGATCATGGAGGAGGTCCTGGACGAGATCGATGTCTCTTGGAATTTAGCAATGGCTGCTTTTTGGGTCAACAAGTTTCAGAAGAAATATGGAAGGCAACCCTTGTCAAATTTGAAGACTGGTCTCACCAAGGACAAACTTAGATGTTACAGATGCCACGAACCAGGACACTTCGCCAGGGAATGCAAGAAGCCACTGTCAGGGTATGTATCATCCAAGGTCGCTGATATACAGAGCAGTGACAGACAGCTGGTTCCAGTCTCTCCTTCCAAGTCAACTACGAGTCCATCAAGCAGCTCGGGCGGGAAGTCAACAACATTGGTGGCCCAACAGCATGAAGGTTTCAACTGGGCAGATGCTGCAGCTCAAATGGAAACCTTGAATCTATTCAAGAACAGCAACCATTGCATGATGGCGCAGACAACTGAGACGCCCGATCTTTCGGAAACGGTAAATCGAATTCTCTATTCTGATAGTTGTCGTTTTAAATTATCACAAATGCATGCCCACAATTCAACTCTAGTGGCTTAATATCAACAAGCTGCGTCGCAGAACATCGCCCTTAAACATAAGAACAAGCTTCTTATGGAGAAGGTCGAAGCTCAGAAACAAGATGTAGCTCTGCTAAAGCTAGACTTGAACCAACAGCAATGTTGGGTCTACGACTACAAGCTAAAACTAGCTGAAAAGGACGTAGAACTTCAGGCAGCCTTAGCCAAGCTGAATTCCTTGACAAGGAAGCTCCACGAAAATGAAATAAATATTAAAAAATTGAAACTTCCAATAAACTTGTCAAGGACTTATGTGACCTCCAGCTTAATTATCAAAAGAATTTTACCAAAGGCCTTGGGTACAATAGGGCGCCTCCACCATATAATCATAACTATACTAGAATGCCTGACTCTGAGGAAGAGGTAGAAAATGCAGAAAAAATGATGTATGATAAACCATCAGATTATTTATCCAAACCATGGACGCCCTATTACCCAAAGTTCTCCAAACCCACTGAACTCAAGAGGGATGATGTCTTTGTGGCTTCTACACCACTTTCTCGTGCAACTGGTAATCGTCTGGAAGTACAGATGGATTGGAGAAAGAAGTGACTGAGGCAGAAACAACCACATCCTCCACATAATCTAAAGAAAAAGAATCTTCTTATACTCAAACTAAATTTGTGAACGATACTATTGTGTCTAACTCATGTGCAGAAGAATTTTAGTTGAGGATATCACAGAGGGTGATGAAGAGGAATGTCTAAATACACATTCAGACAATTCAGCTGATGATTATGCATTTTATAAGCCTGCTTTTGACATTTTAAATCAATTTCTTGCTGAACAATTTACATGCTCAAACAGTGTTGGTTCTGTTGAGAATTTAGACAGTTTTGATTCTGGTTTTTCATCAAATACTGATGTCTTGAACGATGCTAGTAACTGTGATAACTTGTGTGATGAGAAAATGAATTTAGTTGCAGGTTCTGCATCAACAGATGATTCGGTCTCATCAGCTTCAGCTGAGGATACCGAATGTTCATCTCTAGAGGCTGCGTCTGTTGATGCATCTCCTAGGGTTGACAGTGTGAAAGTAGATCAACCAACCAATTCTGTAAAAGTTGATGGTGACATAATCCTGGAAGACTCGGGCGACTCAACACAAGGGACTGATTCTGAAATGACAGAAGATGAACTCATTTTACCTCATGATTCAAATGAAAATCTTAAACCTGATCTTGACTCGGAACCTCAAACTTTTCAAAATTGCAAGATTCCACCGTCATCTGCTGAAGTTTCAGAACAGGATGTCCCTGTAGAGCCACTCGTGTCCTCTACAGAATCTGTCACGAATTATAATTTGAAGCGTAAGACTAAGAAGCGGAGAACATGCCGATCTAAAAAGAAGAAAACAAAACAGGCGTCTACAAAAACGGAAACGGCAACTGCTGGGTCTTCTCATCAAACTGAGGAATTAACTCAGCTGTCGCACACTGAATCTGTTAAGCAACCAGCTGAACAAATATCAGTTAAAATTTTGCCAAAATCTCCATGTTCAAAAAATCCTTCAATTCAAATCACAAAACTAACAAGTGTGCTGATGGTTGTGCGCAGGACACCGTCAAGACCAAGACCCTGCATCAGCCGTCAGTACCCGCCAGCAAGAAACTGAGAGACAAATTGCCCAGAATTTCCCAAACTGAACGGACTGTTTTCTTCCAGAAGAGGCAGACCTGTTTCAATTGTGGATCTCCCGGGCACATTGCTCGAAATTGTCAAAAGACCTTTACCTCTTTCAAAACTTTGTATTCCAGACATCAGAAGACTATGCCTAATCGCCCACCCGAGGCTTGATTTGTGGCTAAGTCTTCTGATCAAGACTAGAACTTGGCCAAGAAACAATCTGTTAAACCCTTGAGACCTTTAGTTTCCCAGAATTCCTCTAGCACTCCAAGGATTGTGTAGAGGTCTGATTCGGTAACTTGGAGGCCTAAGTCAGTGGCCAAGAATCAGTTTGCTACCCCCATGTCTAATAAATCAAAAGCATCATCAACCTCATCCTCAACTAATTTGATCTTTCGTGAGGTTACTTATGTTGATGCTAATGGCAAGCCCAGATCTTCCATGGCCTGGGTTCCCGTTTCTAACTAAAACCTGTTGAAATGTGCAGGAATAGCTCTGGCGTGCTCTTGTTCGATTTTGGTACATTGATTGCGGCTGTTTCAGGCACATGACCGGAGACATCTCGCAATTGAATGACATTCAGTTTTTCGATGGCGACTTTGTTTCCTTCGTAGGTGGAGAAACAGGGAAAATTACCATGAGAGGGACTGTTTGCAATGGAGCCCTCAGCTTTAAGAATGTCAATTACGTACTAGAATTGAAACACAGTCTGTTGAGTGTTTCTCAACTCTGCGACAATCATTTGGATGTTCTCTTCACCAAGAAAGGATGTTATATGCTTAAACCCGGTTTAATTATTCCAGGTGATTGGATTCTTCTTAAAGTTGCACGTAAAGGCAACGCGTATGTTATTGATATGAACCAGGCTCCTTCTGACAAGCTCACTTGCCTCTTCTCCTCGACAGCCGAACATGACGCCATGCTATGGCATTGCAGATTGGGTCACATCAACATGAAGAATTTAAATCGTCTTGCAAAAGGTGGTTTAATCAGCGATCTACCAGTTCGTGACTTCATGGAGATCAAAAAATGTGAATCATGCGCGCATGGGAAACAACATCGACAGCCGCACAAAACTAAAGCCGTTCCCTCCACTTCTCAGTTCTTAGAACTGCTACAGTGGATCTTTTCGGTCCAACAGACATACGCAGCATTGGCGGGAAGGCTTACTGTCTGGTTATTATTGATGACTACTCTCGATTTGCCTGGATTTTCTTTCTCACACATAAAAGTGAAACCGCTAAGCTAGTCAAACAATTTGTCACGCTTATGAAAACCAGACATATTCTACGGTGAAGGCTATTCGGTGTGATAATGGGACAGAGTTCAAGAATATTACCTTAAACTCCTTCTGCTCCTCCAAGGGAATTGACCGACAGTTTAGTGCAGCCAGAACTCCACAACAAAATGGGATTGCATAACGCAAAAATCGCTCACTCATTGAAGTTGCACGCACTATGCTGGTTGAATCCGAGCTACCTCTTATCTTCTGGGCAGAAGCAATCAATACTGCATGCTATATTCAGAATCATGCCCTTTTCAATAAACGCCACATGAAAACTCCATACAAAGTGGTTGAAGGTCGCAAACCTTCAGTCAAGCATTTCTACAAATTCGGATGCCCTTGTGTTCTCCTGCTCTTGGACGCTAAAGGAAAGCTTGAAGCACGTGGGGATCCTTGCATTTTCGTTGGCTATTCTAAAAATACGTCATATCGCGTTTATAATAAGATCAAGAAGATGGTAGTTGAAACTGTAACATCCGTAAAAAAAACGGATTTTACCAAACCCGCTCCGTTTATTAACCGAACAATCAGTTTAAAATTTCGTGGCGTATTTAATGCCCAAATTAATTTTAAACGATACCTAATTAATTGTTATATTGGAATAAATAATTTGTTTTTGAAAAACTGTTAAAAATAAGAAAATAAAAATAATATGTTGCTGCCGGGTTTCGAACCCGGGTCAGTCAACCGGTTCAGCAGACTTAACACACACACACTCAACCACTGCGCCACTAGTGTTTCTTGTTAATTATTAGAATCAATTAATTCATATCATGATTCCCAAATTCAAAGACCGGCGCCCAAATTTCAGTCGTCGGAAATCCCAACTAACTCGCCAAGAATTTACGATATCTTCAGTTATAACATAAAACTTAATCACTACATCGGTTATAACCGACGCCTGAGTCCGCGACACAAGCTATAACCGCCGGAGAATTTCTAACCGACGAATCAAGTCGGAAATCGGACCAAATTCATCGATGACCTGCCTTATAAATACCCCCTCAAACCTCTGCAAGCTTTTTCGCTCAAAACCGCACCTTTACCCGACGTAATTTCACTCGCCGGAAAACTTCTGCACATCGCCGGAAAACCAAACCCTTCACTTCTGAGCCTTACTGAACCCCCTGAGCTTATACCGAAGTCACCCACATCCTTTTCAAGCTTGCTGAAGACTCTTTGCTGCAAGACACACAACGCCGGAATCTTTTGCTGTCGCCGGAGTTCTGCCGGAGAAACAGAGGAGTCCAGTCGGTATACCTTACGCTTAAATCTTTCATTCTTTTTACATATCTCATCTGTAATTAACCTCAAAACACTAAAGAACACGATTAAAACATCGAACCAGTCGGACTTCCGATTCTGGTTAAATTCAACGAAGAAGACGAAGTTCCAGTTGTGTATAAGTATAATTAAAATCAAGTTATAACTCGGGTTAGACCTACAGTCCAGCGGTGGACTGTGTGCACAATAAACACGTAAACGTCTCGAGTTCGAATCTTGTCCCACGCATGCTGCCTTAATAAAAATGTCCTTTTTTTGTTAACCGAACCGGAGTCACCGCTGTTACATGTTAAGTTTATTAATAACCGGAATAATAACCAAGTTAGACACACAGTCCAGTGGTGGACTGTGTGAATGTTTAATCACACGTCACGAGTTCGAATCCGGACTACCGCACCGGTCCGGACAATTATCCAACCTTTTTAAATAAGGCGAAACTGAAATTATTTAATTGTATATAAGTATAATAAAAATCAGGTTATATAACAAGTTAAACACACAGTCCAGCGGTGGACTGTGTGTTAACATAAACCACAGGTCCCGGGTTCGAGACCTGTGGAGCGCACCGAGTCACTGATTAAAATCTTTTTAGAAATAAGTTGATTTTCGGATTAATCTAATTAATATATAAATAGAATTAAAAACAGAAATATTTCGGGTTAGACACGTAGCTCAGTTGGTAGAGCTGCGTGCACGCGTACGGGAGGTCTCGGGTTCGAGCCTCACTCAGCGCACACTTACACGCATACGAACCGGTCAAACAGTCAAGGTCAAAGGTCAAAGGTCAACGGTCAACGGTCAAAAAAGTCAACTTTTTTTATTATTTTTATTTATTTATTTTAATTAAAAATCAATTAAAAATACTTAAAAATAACATTTTTAAGGTTAGAAAATAGCCTTAAACTCACAAAAATACACCCAACAATCCTACTAAAATGGATTAATAAAATCCATTTACTTACTGAATCATAATGCTATTTATCTAGGTTAGTTTCACTCGTGGTTAAAACCAACTTCGCGTGCATTCAACATCATCAACCGAACGCACCCACTGTGAGTGAATCTTACAACTCCCCCTTTTTAATTACACGTTTTGGGGTGTGTCATGTGTCACAAAATAATTAACTCGTTTATTTAAACTTGTGCCATACCATATCGTGATCTAAACTTAGATTGTTTATATTGTTGTGATTATGTATTTCATTTTGTCAACTTATATGAAATTCATTCATTAAGCCCATCAGTTTCTCGTGGGAGACGAGTTGAGCAACGCGTGCCTCAAAACCAATCCATTATTGTTCATGTGTGTATTATTGAGTTTATATTGTTTGTAGTTATGTCTTTCATATTATCATGTTTATGCAATTCATTCATTAGGCCCATCAGTTCCTCGTGAGAGACGAGTTGAGCAACGCGTGCCTCTAAATGATCCATTATTGTTCATGTGTGTATTGTTTAATATTAAATTGATTGATGAATAAGTTTACATCTATTTTTACTCATGTGTGGTTGTGCACTTATTTTATAATCAATTAAATAAACTTGTTCAAATGTTTTCCATAGGATTCACTCGCCAACTTTTTGTTGATCCAAAAACCCTTTTTACACATGATACAGGTGAACAGGATGAAGCAAGGAAAACATAGGAAATGCCTTAGAAGAAAACAAAGAAGCTTAGATTGATGTTTAGGTCATGATGTAATTATGATTGTAAATT
Organism: Scalesia atractyloides; assembly: GCA_947069175.1. NCBI lineage: Eukaryota > Viridiplantae > Streptophyta > Magnoliopsida > Asterales > Asteraceae > Scalesia > Scalesia atractyloides. Next base: position 80,915,141 of record CAMTDV010000001.1, on the reverse strand, counting down.
TCCATTAAATTGTATTAATGAATATGAAACGTTAAAATAAATGTCATGAGCTTTGATGATAACCCAATCATGCCCCGATCACCTTTTCCGCTGCGGGTCGGGGTGTGACAGATTGGTATCAGAGCAATGAGTATAGGGATATAGGATAGGTTATTAGACCCTTAGAGCCTATACTATAGTCTGCCTAAATTTTAATTGATTAGGTGGTTACATACAAACTTGTGATATTTATTTGTTTCATATTTGTTTATATTTACAGTCAAACATACATACTTACATACACATTCATTAAACATATTTCAATGTTCATATATTCAATTCATCTTCATACTTTTGTTATTCAAAGATTTTATTGCAATTTTCAAATCTCAACAAAGTAAGTTCTGCGATGGGCATGTAGTAACTGGAAGGGTACAATTACCGGTAGTCGGAACGTCCTGTCTAGGTTGGCATTCGTATAAATCCAATATAACGGACCAGTTTGCCTACCTGGGGACCAACGATGAGAGTACGAAGGACCTATTAGGCCAAAGCATGCCACACCAAACGTCGTTCGAACTAACCCACTTTGAGGTGTCACCGTGTCTACACCTGGACACATTCCGAATATCACACGTTGTATACATATTTCTCGATTTTCTCCGGGTTTTAGTGTACGCAACCAGGCTAACACATGCGAACCATATGAAAAACCAGGTATTCATGGGGGCCCACATGATTACGAAGGTGAAGTATGGCGGCATGTAGGGCCTAATGGCGAGCAAAGCCCAAGACATCCTATGGATGTAGTAGATTTATTTTTCTATAATTATTTTATGAATGTTCATTCCTAGTGCGACCCATGATCCCAAAAACATCCAACTCATACTCTTGACATGTATTCCTTGTAGATGTCTTCTAACCTCACCCGTAGGAAGACGAGAGCAGGAAAAGCCCGCGAGCGCATGGCTACCCTAATCGCTCAACAAATGGCTGCCGTAATACCCAACATTGTAATCCAAGTACAACAAGAACTTACCGCTAATCCTGTCAATCAAGAAAATCAAAACGTTATCAACTCTCCCCCAAATACCACTAAATGCACCTACAAGCATTTCAAATCATGCGACCCTCCAAAATACAAAGGGACTGAAGGTGTCACTGCTCTCCTCCATTGGTTTGAAGAAATGGAGAACACTTTTCTAAATTGCGATTGCCCCGATGATCGCAAAGTGCGATATGCTACCGGTCGATTATATGGGATATCACTTACTTGGTGGAATACAGAGAAGGCCAAACGAGGTGTTGATGCTATGACTTTAACTTGGAATGAATTAAAAGAAATCATGACCAGACGATTTTGCCCAAGGAGTGAAATCAAGAAATTAGAAGATGAGTTCTATTCGTTGAAGCAAAAGGAAGGCGACCACATCATGTACAACAAAAGATTCCTCGAGTTACATCAAATGGTTCCCAACATGTTCACTCCCCTCTACCGTTTGATCGAGCACTACATTCGTGGTCTTCCGTCAAAGATTCAAGACTCTGTAATAAGTACCACGCCTGCAACTTTGGAAGCAGCAATGGAGCTAGCAACAGCGCTCACCGAGAACCGAATCCGGAACAAAGACTTCAAGGAGGAGAAGAAGAAGGATAAAGCATTGACTGAAACCTCCGACTCCACCCAAACCGAATCCCCTTCTCAACCCACTTCTAAGAGAAAAAGAGACGGGAAACTTTTCGCTGCTATCCAACGAAATCAACCAATTTCACACGCCATACCCATCCAAGCTATCCCAATCACTCAAGTGGCACCCAACTCAACTTACCCAAATAAGAAACCATATCTTGGACCTCACCCTCGATGCAACAACTGTTTTTATCACCATCCCCTTACTCTACCTTGTCGACTATGTGCAACTTGTGGACGCCATGGTCATTTGAGCAAGGTTTGCCGCACCTTTCAAAACCAAATCCCTCCCCCTACTCAACACATGATCCAAACCTATCAACAACCCCAATACCCCATGTTCCCATATGTTCGAGCTTGTTTCAATTATGGTGACCCTACCCACTTTAGAAACACGTGCCCTCGATTGTTTAACATCATAAACGCTCAAGCCCAATCAAACCCAGTTAACCAAGTAAACCAAGAAAACCCAACCGCTAGGTCACCAGCAAGAGGAAGAGTCTTCAACATCAACGCCAACCCTGTCGAAGATAATGACGGCCCAAACAAAGATACCCAACTAGTCCTTTTCACCGAAGATCCGGACTCAACTCCAATCGTTGAGTTTTATGTTTTTCTTTATGTTTTAGAATCACATAGAACCAATCATAACTTAAGGATAAAGCCAATGAAACTTTGACAAGAATATGGTGGATACGCCGCTGGTACTTCCTATATATAAGTATTCTTGTCAAAGGATCGGAGGCATTATCAGGCGGTTATGAGAGGTTCCATGTATAGGCTGTTTGTGTGATTATTGTTTAGATTAAATTTATTATTTTCAGTACATGCAATACGATCGGCTCCGTTTGATTGAGCCTTGATCGCACAGACATTTTCATTTTCAGTACATACAATACGATCGGCTCCGTTTGATTGAGCCTTGATCGCACAGACATTTCCATTATCGGTATCTTGTGGTTGTTGTGTTTGTTGTAGAGTCACATAGAACTAATCATAACTTGTGGATAAAGTCAATGAAAATTTGACAAGAATATGGTGGATACGCCGCTGGTACTTCCTATATATAAGTATTCTTGTCAAAGGATCGGAGGCATTATCAGGCGGTTATGAGAGGTTCCATGTATAAGCTGTTGTGTGATTGTTGTTTAGATTAAATTTATTATTTCCAGTACATGCAATACGATCGGCTCCGCTTGATTGAGCCTTGATCGCACAGACATTTTCATTTTCAGTACATGCAATACGATCGGCTCCGTTTGATTGAGCCTTGATCGCGCAGACATTTTTTCATTTTCAGTATTTATGTGTTTGTTGTATTGGTTGTAGAGTCACATAGGACTAATCATAATTCACTGATAAAACCAATGAAAATTTGACGAGAATATGGTGGATACGCCGCTGGTACTTCCTATATATAAGTATTCTTGTCAAAGGATCAGAGGCATTATCAGACGGTTATGAGAAGTTCTATGTAAGAATTAGTAGTTTCTTGGTAACTAATCATAACTTGCGGATAAAACCAACGAAAATTTGACAAGAATATGGTGGATACGCCGCTGGTACTTCCTATATATACGTATTCTTGCCAAAGGATCAGAGGCATTATCAGGCGGTTATGAGAAGTTCCATGTAGGATTTAGTATTGCTTTGGTTGAAATTTGTGTTACATTCATATCATCTCGCCATTTAAAGAAATTGGACTGTGTTCTATTTCTACATAAACTAACCTCTCCATCATAACAAACGAGAGAGGAACTGTCACCATTCAAACCTATATGCTATTAGAATGTGGATTCAAATATTGGTTGTTGTGTTATTTATGTTCTAGGGTTACATCATAGGACCAATCATAACTTACTGATAAAACCAATGAAAATTTGACAAGAATATGGTGGATACGCCGCTGGTACTTCCTATATATAAGTATTCTTGTCAAAGGATCAGAGGTATTGTTAGATGGTTATGAGAAGTTCCATGTAGGTTGTAGTATTAGAAGTTTTGCTTTAGGATATAACCATATCCTTCCCAAACATATCCAAACTCTTATGCATGATATCATATTTAGCGAATCAACTCTACTTATCAATACTTTTACAGTAGGCAACAAAAAGCGATTCCTGTAATAGGGTACCTAACCCTTACAAGGGACGTTACCGCCACAAACAAAAATTTAAACTCTTACTCTTCTTCTAAGTATGTAACTGTCAAACTAAACACCATCATTCTTTTAGTCAAATATATCACTACTTAAATTTCGGGACGAAATTTCTAAAAAGCAGGGGATACTGTAACATCCGTAAAAAAACGGATTTTACCAAACCCGCTCCGTTTATTAACCGAACAATCAGTTTAAAATTTCGTGGCGTATTTAATGCCCAAATTAATTTTAAACGATACATATTTAGTTGTTATATTGGAATATATAATTTGTTTTTGAAAAACTGTTAAAAATAAGAAAATAAAAAATAATATGTTGCTGCCGGGTTTCGAACCCGGGTCAGTCAACCGGTTCAGCAGACTTAACACACACACACTCAACCACTACGCCACTAGTGTTTCTTGTTAATTATAAGAATCAATTAATTCATATCATGATTCCCAAATTCAAAGACCGGCGCCCAAATTTCAGTCGTCGGAAATCCCGACTAACTCGCCAAGAATTTACGATATCTTCAGTTATAACATAAAACTTAATCACTACATCGGTTATAACCGACGCCTGAGTCCGCGACACAAGCTATAACCGCCGGAGATTTCTAACCGACGAATCAAGTCGGAAATCGGACCAAATTCATCGATGACCTGCCTTATAAATACCCCCTCAAACCTCTGCAAGCTTTTTCGCTCAAAACCGCACCTTTACCCGACGTAATTTCACTCGCCGGAAAACTTCTGCACATCGCCGGAAAACCAAACCCTTCACTTCTGAGCCTTACTGAACCCCCTGAGCTTATACCGAAGTCACCCACATCCTTTTCAAGCTTGCTGAAGACTCTCTGCTGCAAGACACACGACGCCGGAATCTTTTGCTGTCGCCGGAGTTCTGCCGGAGAAACAGAGGAGTCCAGTCGGTATACCTTACGCTTAAATCTTTCATTCTTTTTACATATCTCATCTGTAATTAACCTCAAAACACTAAAGAACACGATTAAAACATCGAACCAGTCGGACTTCCGATTCTGGTTAAATTCAACGAAGAAGACGAAGTTCCAGTTGTGTATAAGTATAATTAAAATCAAGTTATAACTCGGGTTAGACCCACAGTCCAGCGGTGGACTGTGTGCACAATAAACACGTAAACGTCTCGAGTTCGAATCTTGTCCCACGCATGCTGCCTTAATAAAAATGTCCTTTTTTTGTTAACCGAACCGGAGTCACCACTGTTACATGTTAAGTTTATTAATAACCGGAATAATAACCAAGTTAGACACACAGTCCAGTGGTTGACTGTGTGAATGTTTAATCGCACGTCACGAGTTCGAATCCGGACTACCGCACCGGTCCGGACAATTATCCAACCTTTTTAAATAAGGCGGAACTGAAATTATTTAATTGTATATAAGTATAATAAAAATCAGGTTATATAACAAGTTAAACACACAGTCCAGCGGTGGACTGTGTGTTAACATAAAACACAGGTCCCGGGTTCGAGACCTGTGGAGCGCACCGAGTCACTGATTAAAATCTTTTTAGAAATAAGTTGATTTTCGGATTAATCTAATTAATATATAAATAGAATTAAAAACAGAAATATTTCGGGTTAGACACGTAGCTCAGTTGGTAGAGCTGCGTGCACGCATACGGGAGGTCTCGGGTTCGAGCCTCACTCAGCGCACACTTACACGCATACGAACCGGTCAAACAGTCAAGGTCAAAGGTCAAAGGTCAACGGTCAAAAAGTCAACTTTTTTTATTATTTTTATTTATGTATTTTAATTAAAAATCAATTAAAAATACTTAAAAATAACATTTTTAAGGTTAGAAAATAGCCTTAAACTCACAAAAATACACCCAACAATCCTACTAAAATGGATTAATAAAATCCGTTTACTTACCGAACCATAATGCTATTTATCTAGGTTAGTTTCACTCGTGGTTAAAACCAACTTCGCGTGCATTCAACATCATCAACCGAACGCACCCACTGTGAGTGAATCTTACAACTCCCCCTTTTTAATTACACGTTTTGGGGTGTGTCATGTGTCACAAAATAATTAACTCGTTTATTTAAACTTGTGCCATACCATATCGTGATCTAAACTTAGATTGTTTATATTGTTGTGATTATGTATTTCATTTTGTCAACTTATATGAAATTCATTCATTAAGCCCATCAGTTCCTCGTGGGAGACGAGTTGAGCAACGCGTGCCTCAAAACCAATCCATTATTGTTCATGTGTGTATTATTGAGTTTATATTGTTTGTAGTTATGTCTTTCATATTATCATGTTTATGCAATTCATTCATTAGGCCCATCAGTTCCTCGTGAGAGACGAGTTGAGCAACGCGTGCCTCTAAACGATCCATTATTGTTCATGTGTGTATTGTTTAATATTAAATTGATTGATGAATAAGTTTACATCTATTTTTACTCATGTGTGGTTGTGCACTTATTTTATAATCAATTAAATAAACTTGTTCAAATGTTTTCCATAGGATTCACTCGCCAACTTTTTGTTGATCCAAAAACCCTTTTTACACATGATACAGGTGAACAGGATGAAGCAAGGAAAACATAGGAAATGCCTTAGAAGAAAACAAAGAAGCTTAGATTGATGTTTAGGTCATGATGTAATTATGATTGTAAATTTCCATTAAATTGTATTAATGAATATGAAACGTTAAAATAAATGTCATGAGCTTTGATGATAACCCAATCATGCCCCGATCACCTTTTCCGCTGCGGGTCGGGGTGTGACAGAAACCTTCAATGTGGGTTGGCTGGAGGAAAATCCCAAGGACACACGCATTGGTCCTGACTAGTTGTATGACTACTCCACTTTATTTAATCATTTTGATGTGTCTTCTAATGTGCCGGCAACAGTTCGAATTTTGCCCTTCCAACGGTGCCCATTTCTTCTGAAGACGATGCGGATGCTGCCGCGCTACATGAGACTTTAAAGCAGCTAAGTGTGGTGTGATATCCCGGGTTTTTCAGATAACCTACACGTGACACTTGTCGAATAAGATGTGTGCTAAGTATTTAACGTGCATGGATTAAAGATGTGTTGTGTGTTGTGTGTTGTGTGATTGTCTTAGTGATTGAATATTTAGGTTGATATGTGCACGAACTTAACCGAACCGCGACACGTTCCAAACCTTGGTTCATTGCGACCCTAGGAGTAACAAGTTTTAAACTCTAGTTCAAGTCAAGCCCTCGGCCAAGATCAAATCCAACACACATCGAAAACCTAAACCCTAAACCAAACATGTCTCGGCCACAAACACTAACCAAACCGAAACCAATAGCATGCAACTTTAGTCTTCGGTCATAAGAGAACAAGAATCAAAGATCAAACCTAAACTCTAATACTCTAATCTTTGGCCGTAAGACTCAAACCCAAACCAACCCAACCCAAGTCCCTTGAGGCCGTATACTAAACCAAACCGCAACCCTACCTCCTTTGCGCTTATATATACCATCTCTTGCATGACTTCTTTCACAACTCCAACAACCCTAGAAGGAAAACTGCCGTCGGCAGCTGATTCTCAGATTTGGCGATCGCAAAACAGCCTCCATCCCAATCGGATCAGCCTTGTTCAGTCCATTCAACCGCAAACAGCTTCCTCATTCTCCATTGATCGCGGACAGCCTGGTTCACTTCAGTCTGGATCACTTTCTCGGTCGCTAACAGTCCTTGTTCACCTTCATTCAGTCACGAGACCAGCCTTGGTTTACCTCTATTCGATCAACCAAAACAGCCTACTTTATTATCATTCTTTCGGTTGCAGTTTGCTGAAACAGCCGGACACCTCTTGTCCGAGACCCGGCTTGTTTACCTAGTTATTCAAGGTTAGATTTATCCTTGATTTCGAGATCATGTTCGGTTAAATATATGTTCGAATGATATTGATTAGTTTGTGTCGGGTCTTATGAGTTGGATAAGTAATAGGCTGTTTTGATCATGTGCTTGTGAATAATTGTTTGCGGAAATCCTAAGTGCTTGAATGAATTAATTGTACTGTCTTCGGACTATATGTGCTTACAAGTAGCCTGCTGAATTGACTGTATATATATACGCATGATTGTGTTCGGATATTAGATGTACTAGATGTAATCGGCTGAATTAATCAATGTTGATATGCATGTATACTTGTTTGCGGATCTCATGAGGTTTCAAGTGTGTTTTGTTATAATAACTAGAAGTTATCGAGTAGATTTGCATGGATAGGTTATTAGTCTCAATCTATGAGTAGAAATCGGATTATAATCACCTAGGTTAACCGTATGAACGAGTTGTGCGAATAAATTGTAACAATAATGCTGAAACAGTTTGCTGAGTGAAAGTTTCAGCCGACTTCATCAGGCTGTAACTTGGTCGTTAGTTGTCGAAAAAACGGATTTTCTGAGGTCTAGAACGTAGAGATTTGAATAAGGAATCTAATGGCACTGGATTCATAATTTTCTGAAATCGTTTGATATTTTTAAAGGGCTAAATAAGTTCAGTAGGTAAAGCTGTTAAAATTCTGGAATTTTGTTGGTTGTTTATCAAACTAGATTTTAAAATCAGTAGGGAGTTGAGTCATGATTTTTGTACAGCAACTAGGTATAGAAATTTCCGGGCAACTCCAACTGGAATTTTGTTAATCGGACGATCAGTGATTTTTAAATAAATTCTTCCGTGGACTGCAGTCAGAAAGCAGTAAATCTGACTCCAGCTTAGTGGATTAATAATTATGGTTAATTGGTAAAGATTTAGGACTTGGAAAAATTATATAAATTTCTATGGTATAAATGTCACCTACTGTAAAAATATGGGAATTTTTAGAATGCTGGAACTATTTTATAAAAATCCTAGAAAACAGCTGAATAACTGAGTGTTGAGCAGAAAGTTGTTAACTTGTGATTTTATGCATTAAAGTGTTGCATGGATTTGGAATGTGTTCATGATAAGTTGTGTGATCACTATGATTATATGAGAATACTTGCATGCATGTTTGAGTGTTAGATATGTTGTTTGTGTGTATCACTTTGTGAGTAAATTGCGTGTGGACTTTGTATTGGTGTGATTTCACACTGACGTGGAATTAATTGGTTTGTTAGGACGCAACTAGCGGTCCCATCTCTTATAACATCTTTGCTACACTAACCGAGCAAACAAAGGTGAGTTCACGGCCCCTAACTTTATCCGGTTTTTAAACAACAGGGGGAGAAACATGTATACACTCTCAAACTCAATCTTTTTACGTTATACGAATCTAACGTCACATAACTATACGGTAACTAAGTTAATATTAATGTAATGTTATGGTCACTATGCAGCTTTATCACTTAAGTCCTCGACAATCTCCTCGGAACGTTAGTATTTGGGTTAAATAGCGGGGGAATTATGAGTAGTACTACTGGGTCTGACGAGCCCCATCCGAGCTAGTCGCGCTAGCCGACCGGGTATGGTCAACGGGTGTATAATTGGCCTAACACCGCCATGGTCATGTGATAGGCCTGGCAAAACGGAGGCACACAGTCAGCTTCGATCGCGAACACTTAGTGACATGACTTTAGGCTTGCTACCTATATACATTAATATTGAACTTAATTACGGAACAACTTAATATTCCGGGCTTGGAATATTGGAACAACAACTTATTATCCCGGGTTGGGGATAATGGAAACAACAACTTAATATTCCGGTTTGGGAATATTGGAAGCAACAACTTATTATTCCGGGATTGGAATAATGGAACTGATTAGTTATCCCGGGTTGGGGATAACGGAGTAACAAACTATAACCGAACAAACGATTTTATGAAAACCTGTGAACTCACTCATCTTAAATGTTGACACTTGTTTCTTTACATGTTTCTCAGGACGCTAGGAGCTCTAGGTGCACGCACACGCATTGAACAAGACATCATTATAGAGTCTCATTTATTAATATTGTTTTGGGATTTTTCATTTGTTTTGGCGTTTGTGTTGGCGCCCGCATCATTACTTATTTATGCTTCCGCTCAAATCTAAAACTGATACTCATGCTAAATATTGGTAATCTAAAATTTACAACAAATGATTTTGGAAAACGTATTATCAAATCATATAGAGTCGTTCGACGTACTAGTGTCTTAGATTCTGGTTTGTTCACACGTCTCGCGGTAAAACTCCGTAAGTGGAAATTGAGGGTGTGACAGATTGGTATCAGAGCCACTAGCTATAGAGAACCAGGTTTGCATTAGAAGTAGACCTAAACTATAGCTGATATCACGACACTAGACTTAGTTTGGCACCGAATTATTATATCTTGTTATGCAATATGCTACAAACGTGTTTGGTAGGTTATACCTTCATAATAAGAAATGAAACCAACTCATAACTAACTACACGACCTAACAGGCAATGTCATCATCCTCATCGTCATCATCGTCCGACAGACTTACACCACCAAGAGCACCAGGAAAGGCACCAATGGTAGAACCCATACCACCTTATGGCGTGGAGACACGCTCAAGAGCGAGGAAAAGGCTCGCTCTGGGGGAGGAGTCGTCGTTACACCCAACTATTGCTGTACCGGTTGAACCGGTTAATCCTGTAGAAATAGGACTTGACATGCTTAGAATCCTGGTACATACACAACAAAAACAGTTAGAAAGAATGCAGGAAACCATCTTAGCACAAGGATGGATGATCCGACACCTTACGGGAAAGACCGACTCGCTCGAGGAAGAGCATCGTACGAGCAAGATAGCTCGTAACACCATAGCCAGAGATCTGCGTGCTGAGCAGGTAAGAGCCGACTGGCTGGAGGACAGAGTCCTGGAAAACAGTTGGAACATTCAGGAACTGCAAAACCAAGCACTTGAACCAGCACCGGCCCCTCCAGTGCCGGTAGAGGAGGATCCAGAAGAGGATCCAGAGGAGGATCCTGAAGAGGATCCAGAGGAGGACCCAGCTGAGGAAGCTGGAAATGCCGCACAGGATGACGGCAATGACAGTGACTTAGGGGATGGAGATGTAGACGACTGACACGTCTCGTTTATATTATTTGTTTTCCTTCAGTTATTATTTTCCCACTTGTATTTAAACTTGAGACTTTATAGTAAAATTCGTATGTTTGATTTGCACCTTTGTAAGACATTGAGATTTCAGTTAATCAAGTATTTCTTTCGACTATTTAACATATTGAGTTGACATAACTAAATAATTATTAAAGTACGAAGTAGGGTAACTATATTGGACATATAGACTTATCGGGTGTGTGTTTGTGTTGTGTTTCGAAGATCTAAATGGCGACTGGAAGACGTGGAAACCTTAACTTGACGCCCGAAGAGCTAGCTGCCATGATCCAGGAGCATGTGAACGCAGCATTAGCGGGTGTGCAGAACCAGCCGGCAGGTAACCATTATTAAGTTTTAGCGTGAAAATCTAATAGTGAGGCTAGTAAAATTCCTTGCTGACTTCCTGTTCTCTGTCAGCAGGAGGGGGCTTTAACCCCTATAAGATGTTCCTTGACGCAAAGCCTAGCAAGTTCTCGGGGGCGGAAGGACCCATTGGATTGGTCCGCTGGATCGAAAAGTCGGAATCTGTTTTTGAAATGTGCAACTGCTTAGAGGCCAACAAGGTCAAATACGCCGCCTCAACGCTGGAAGAGGGGGCACTGACATGGTGGAATGCCCAAGTCCAAACACGTGGACTGTTAGCTGCAAATGCAATGGCATGGACTGAGTTCAAGGCCCTGATTAAAGAGGAGTACTGTCCACGAGACAGAGTGCAACAGCTAGAGCAAGCTCTATGGAACAACAAGATGGTGGGATCGGAAATTGAGGCTTACACTGCAAAACACCATGACTTGGTATTTCTGTGTCCTGATTTGGCAAACACGGTGGAGAAAAGACTCGAGTTCTATCTCGGGGGTCTGGTTCCGGAAATTCAGGGTATGGTGATGTCTAGTAACCCTGTAACAGAACATCAAGCTATCCGATTGGCTCACAAACTCACCGATAAAGCGGTGGAACAGAAGAAACTGCCAGCACGGGGTACCACTGAAGTTGCCTCAGATAACAAAAGAAAGTTTGAAGACTCCACCATTCGACAGTCTTCGTCATCACACCCACAGCAAGGGAACCAGAAACGGTTCAATCACTACCACAACCACCGGGGTCATCAAAATCGTTCCAACAACAACAGCAACTACAACAACAATTACAACAATAACAACCAGAATGCAGGCGGCTATGTAGGTCGAAAGCCGCAGTGCAATCGCTGCAATCTTCACCATAACGGCCCTTGTGCCGGAAATCGCTGCCAAAGATGTGGCAAGATGGGACATGCGGCAAGGGATTGTCGTGGGGAAATTATGTCCCGACAAAATCAGAATCAGCCCCAAGGTCAGCAGCAGGGTATAAACCGGGGATGCTATCAGTGTGGTAGCACCGCTCATTTCAGAAAAGACTGCCCACAGTTGCGCAACAACAACAATAATGGTGGAAACAACCACAATAACCACAACAATAATAACAACAACAACAATGGGAACGGTGGCACAGGAGGTGCCAAAGGTCGTGCATTTACATTGGGCCGCGGAGAGGCCAGAAACGACACGAACGTGGTCACCGGTAAGTTTCCCCTTAATGAACATTTTGCTTCTGTGCTTTTTGATACGGGTGCGGATAGGAGCTTTATATCTGAGTCTTTTAGGAAGAACCTAAAACTCACGCTTAAACCATTAGAGACCCCTTATGTGATAGAATTAGCCAATGGTAAATCTGTAAATGTGACCCAAATCGTATCCGACTGTCAACTCAAACTCGCGGGCCACACTTTTACCATCGATCTGATGACAACTACCGTGGGTAGTTTTGACGTGGTAGTCGGAATGGAATGGCTATCCGATGTCCGGGCTGAAGTTCTCTGCTTCGAAAAGTCTATCCGTATTCCACTCACGAACGACGAAATCCTGACGGTACAAGGCGACAAGGCAAGCGCCGTCACCAACATCATCTCATACATGCAAGCGCAGAAGTATCTTCGGAAAAAGAATTCCTTCGCTTTACTCGCACTAATTACCGAACAGCCTAAGGACGAGAAACGTATAGAAGACATCTCTGTCGTCCGTGATTTTTCCGATGTATTCCCAGAAGAACTACCTGGTCTTCCACCACATCGACAATTGGAGTTTGAAATCGAATTGGCAAGCAATGCAACTCCCATCGCCAAAGCTCCATACCGCCTAGCTCCAGCCGAGCTGCAGGAGCTGTCTACTCAACTTCAAGAGCTGCTAGAAAAAGGATTTATCCGACCAAGCGTTTCGCCATGGGGAGCTCCAGTCCTGTTTGTCAAGAAGAAGGACGGGACTTTCCGCATGTGCATCGACTATAGGGAACTTAACAAGGTTACAGTCAAGAACCGATACCCGTTACCTCGCATCGACGATCTATTCGACCAACTGCAAGGGTCAAGTTACTACTCTAAGATTGATTTACGGTCCGGTTATCATCAGCTACGCGTCAGGGAGGAGGATATCGCTAAGACAGCATTTCGCACTCGGTATGGCCATTACGAGTTCTTGGTCATGCCATTTGGTCTCACTAACGCACCTGCGGTATTCATGGACCTCATGAACCGTGTGTGTAAACCATACCTCGACAAATTTGTCATTGTGTTCATCGATGACATACTCATCTACTCCAAAAGTGAAGAAGAGCATGCCAAGCATCTACGATTACTGCTAGGGTTACTTCAACAGGAAAAGCTATACGCCAAGCTTTCGAAGTGTGATTTCTGGATCCGAGAAGTTCAATTTCTCGGGCACGTCGTGAATGAAAAGGGTATCCACGTAGACCCTGCCAAGATTGAAGCCATCAAAAACTGGGAAGCACCTAAGACACCGACGGAAATCCACCAATTCTTAGGATTGGCTGGTTACTACAGACGCTTCATCGAGGGGTTCTCAAAGATTGCACAACCGCTTACTACCCTCACCCAGAAAGGTATCAAGTATAATTGGGGTGACAAGCAAGAAGCAGCATTTCAACTGCTGAAGCAGAAACTTTGCAGTGCACCCATTCTGTCCTTGCCGGAAGGGACAGATGACTTTGTAGTGTATTGTGATGCTTCCATTCAGGGATTGGGATGCGTACTCATGCAACGCGATAAGGTCATCGCGTATGCGTCGCGACAGCTGAAGGTTCACGAGAAGAACTACATGACACATGACCTAGAATTGGGAGCAGTAGTGTTTGCACTTAAGATTTGGAGACACTACCTTTATGGAACGAAGTGCACAATCTTCACTGACCACAAAAGCCTCCAGCACATCTTTGATCAGAAGGAGTTGAACATGCGACAGCGTCGCTGGGTCGAACTCTTGAACGATTATGAGTGTGCCATTCGGTATCACCCGGGTAAAGCTAACGTGGTGGCCGATGCCCTCAGCAGGAAGGAACACTTGAAACCTCGTCGCGTACGAGCACTACAACTCACAATTCATTTGGGGCTACCCGATCAAATACGCGACGCCCAGTTAGAAGCAATTAAGGAGGAAAACATCAAAGCCGAATCAGTGGGAAAAATGGAACGCGATTGGGAAGTAAAACCCAATGGAGCCCGGTATTTCATGAATCGCATATGGGTACCTCTCTACGGAAACCTCAGAGAGCTAGTCATGGATGAAGCTCACAAATCTCGATACTCTGTCCATCCGGGTTCGGATAAGATGTATAAAGACCTTAAAGCTGCGTATTGGTGGCCCAACATGAAAACCGATATAGCCACCTACGTGAGTAAATGTTTGACTTGTGCAAAAGTCAAGGTGGAGTATCAAAAGCCATCGGGGCTACTCCAACAACCTGAGATCCCAGTGTGGAAATGGGATCAGATCTCAATGGATTTCATCACTAAACTCCCGCGAACCTTGGGTGGTTGCGACACCATCTGGGTGATTGTGGATCGTTTAACTAAGTCCGCACACTTCCTAGCTATCAAAGAAACGGATAAGATGGAGAAGTTGACTCGCATCTACATTAAGGAAGTAGTTTCTCGGCACGGGGTACCAACGTCTATCATATCAGACAGAGATGCTCGTTTCACGTCAAACTTCTGGCAGTCACTCCAGAAAGCGTTGGGAACACGCTTGGATATGAGCACAGCTTATCACCCTCAGACTGATGGTCAAAGCGAAAGGACCATACAAACCTTGGAAGACATGCTTAGGGCATGCGTAGTGGACTTCGGAAATAATTGGGAAATTCACCTGCCTCTAGTGGAATTCTCATATAACAACAGCTATCACACGAGTATTTCGGCAGCACCATTTGAAGCATTATACGGTCGTAAATGTAGATCACCGGTCTGCTGGGCAGAAGTCGGTGACAGTCAACTCACAGGCCCTGAGTTAATACTTGAGGCTACTGAAAAGATTGTACAAATCAGAAACCGCATGGCGGCGGCACGAGATCGACAGAAAAGCTACGCTGATCAACGACGCAAACCGCTCGAATTCCAAGTAGGCGATCGCGTCCTACTAAAGGTGTCACCCTGGAAGGGTGTAATCCGTTTTGGAAAACGGGGCAAACTTAACCCACGGTACGTAGGCCCGTTTGAAATCTTGAAACAAATTGGACCCGTAGCATACCAATTAAACCTTCCGACCGAACTCAGTGGAGTTCACAACGTATTTCACGTGTCAAATCTGAAGAAGTGTCTATCAGATGAAACTTTAGTTATTCCATTGGATGAGATCCAAGTGGATGAACAACTACACTTCGTAGAAAAGCCTATTGAGATCATGGATCGTGAGGTCAAGACTCGAAGGCACAGCAAGATTCCAATCGTTAAAGTTCGTTGGGACTCTAAGCGTGGACCGGAGTTCACGTGGGAAAGAGAGGATCAAATGAAAAGCAAATACCCACACCTCTTCACAACTGAGCAGCAAACTAACGATGACAGTACCTAAATTTTCGGGACGAAAATTCTTTCAACAAGGGGATGATGTGACAACCTGAAAATGTTCTCATACTTTCGTGTACTATTGTTGACTAAATCTTTGTGCATGACACATGAAAATCTTTGTGTATGACACTTGGGAACTTCTTGTAACGTTACGTACTATCATTAACAAACTAATGAATATGAAACGTTAAAATAAATGTCATGAGCTTTGATGATAACCCAATCATGCCCCGATCATCTTTTCCGCTGCGGGTCGGGGTGTGACAGAAACCTTCAATGTGGGTTGGCTGGAGGAAAATCCCAAGGACACACGCATTGGTCCTGACTAGTTGTATGACTACTCCACTTTATTTAATCATTTTGATGTGTCTTCTAATGTGCCGGCAACAGTTCGAATTTTGCCCTTCCAACGGTGCCCATTTCTTCTGAAGACGATGCGGATGCTGCCGCGCTACATGAGACTTTAAAGCAGCTAAGTGTGGTGTGATATCCCGGGTTTTTCAGATAACCTACACGTGACACTTGTCGAATAAGATGTGTGCTAAGTATTTAACGTGCATGGATTAAAGATGTGTTGTGTGTTGTGTGTTGTGTGATTGTCTTAGTGATTGAATATTTAGGTTGATATGTGCACGAACTTAACCGAACCGCGACACGTTCCAAACCTTGGTTCATTGCGACCCTAGGAGTAACAAGTTTTAAACTCTAGTTCAAGTCAAGCCCTCGGCCAAGATCAAATCCAACACACATCGAAAACCTAAACCCTAAACCAAACATGTCTCGGCCACAAACACTAACCAAACCGAAACCAATAGCATGCAACTTTAGTCTTCGGTCATAAGAGAACAAGAATCAAAGATCAAACCTAAACTCTAATACTCTAATCTTTGGCCGTAAGACTCAAACCCAAACCAACCCAACCCAAGTCCCTTGAGGCCGTATACTAAACCAAACCGCAACCCTACCTCCTTTGCGCTTATATATACCATCTCTTGCATGACTTCTTTCACAACTCCAACAACCCTAGAAGGAAAACTGCCGTCGGCAGCTGATTCTCAGATTTGGCGATCGCAAAACAGCCTCCATCCCAATCGGATCAGCCTTGTTCAGTCCATTCAACCGCAAACAGCTTCCTCATTCTCCATTGATCGCGGACAGCCTGGTTCACTTCAGTCTGGATCACTTTCTCGGTCGCTAACAGTCCTTGTTCACCTTCATTCAGTCACGAGACCAGCCTTGGTTTACCTCTATTCGATCAACCAAAACAGCCTACTTTATTATCATTCTTTCGGTTGCAGTTTGCTGAAACAGCCGGACACCTCTTGTCCGAGACCCGGCTTGTTTACCTAGTTATTCAAGGTTAGATTTATCCTTGATTTCGAGATCATGTTCGGTTAAATATATGTTCGAATGATATTGATTAGTTTGTGTCGGGTCTTATGAGTTGGATAAGTAATAGGCTGTTTTGATCATGTGCTTGTGAATAATTGTTTGCGGAAATCCTAAGTGCTTGAATGAATTAATTGTACTGTCTTCGGACTATATGTGCTTACAAGTAGCCTGCTGAATTGACTGTATATATATACGCATGATTGTGTTCGGATATTAGATGTACTAGATGTAATCGGCTGAATTAATCAATGTTGATATGCATGTATACTTGTTTGCGGATCTCATGAGGTTTCAAGTGTGTTTTGTTATAATAACTAGAAGTTATCGAGTAGATTTGCATGGATAGGTTATTAGTCTCAATCTATGAGTAGAAATCGGATTATAATCACCTAGGTTAACCGTATGAACGAGTTGTGCGAATAAATTGTAACAATAATGCTGAAACAGTTTGCTGAGTGAAAGTTTCAGCCGACTTCATCAGGCTGTAACTTGGTCGTTAGTTGTCGAAAAACGGATTTTCTGAGGTCTAGAACGTAGAGATTTGAATAAGGAATCTAATGGCACTGGATTCATAATTTTCTGAAATCGTTTGATATTTTTAAAGGGCTAAATAAGTTCAGTAGGTAAAGCTGTTAAAATTCTGGAATTTTGTTGGTTGTTTATCAAACTAGATTTTAAAATCAGTAGGGAGTTGAGTCATGATTTTTGTACAGCAACTAGGTATAGAAATTTCCGGGCAACTCCAACTGGAATTTTGTTAATCGGACGATCAGTGATTTTTAAATAAATTCTTCCGTGGACTGCAGTCAGAAAGCAGTAAATCTGACTCCAGCTTAGTGGATTAATAATTATGGTTAATTGGTAAAGATTTAGGACTTGGAAAAATTATATAAATTTCTATGGTATAAATGTCACCTACTGTAAAAATATGGGAATTTTTAGAATGCTGGAACTATTTTATAAAAATCCTAGAAAACAGCTGAATAACTGAGTGTTGAGCAGAAAGTTGTTAACTTGTGATTTTATGCATTAAAGTGTTGCATGGATTTGGAATGTGTTCATGATAAGTTGTGTGATCACTATGATTATATGAGAATACTTGCATGCATGTTTGAGTGTTAGATATGTTGTTTGTGTGTATCACTTTGTGAGTAAATTGCGTGTGGACTTTGTATTGGTGTGATTTCACACTGACGTGGAATTAATTGGTTTGTTAGGACGCAACTAGCGGTCCCATCTCTTATAACATCTTTGCTACACTAACCGAGCAAACAAAGGTGAGTTCACGGCCCCTAACTTTATCCGGTTTTTAAACAACAGGGGGAGAAACATGTATACACTCTCAAACTCAATCTTTTTACGTTATACGAATCTAACGTCACATAACTATACGGTAACTAAGTTAATGTTAATGTAATGTTATGGTCACTATGCAGCTTTATCACTTAAGTCCTCGACAATCTCCTCGGAACGTTAGTATTTGGGTTAAATAGCGGGGGAATTATGAGTAGTACTACTGGGTCTGACGAGCCCCATCCGAGCTAGTCGCGCTAGCCGACCGGGTATGGTCAACGGGTGTATAATTGGCCTAACACCGCCATGGTCATGTGATAGGCCTGGCAAAACGGAGGCACACAGTCAGCTTCGATCGCGAACACTTAGTGACATGACTTTAGGCTTGCTACCTATATACATTAATATTGAACTTAATTACGGAACAACTTAATATTCCGGGCTTGGAATATTGGAACAACAACTTATTATCCCGGGTTGGGGATAATGGAAACAACAACTTAATATTCCGGTTTGGGAATATTGGAAGCAACAACTTATTATTCCGGGATTGGAATAATGGAACTGATTAGTTATCCCGGGTTGGGGATAACGGAGTAACAAACTATAACCGAACAAACGATTTTATGAAAACCTGTGAACTCACTCATCTTAAATGTTGACACTTGTTTCTTTACATGTTTCTCAGGACGCTAGGAGCTCTAGGTGCACGCACACGCATTGAACAAGACATCATTATAGAGTCTCATTTATTAATATTGTTTTGGGATTTTTCATTTGTTTTGGCGTTTGTGTTGGCGCCCGCATCATTACTTATTTATGCTTCCGCTCAAATCTAAAACTGATACTCATGCTAAATATTGGTAATCTAAAATTTACAACAAATGATTTTGGAAAACGTATTATCAAATCATATAGAGTCGTTCGACGTACTAGTGTCTTAGATTCTGGTTTGTTCACACGTCTCGCGGTAAAACTCCGTAAGTGGAAATTGAGGGTGTGACAGATTGGTATCAGAGCCACTAGCTATAGAGAACCAGGTTTGCATTAGAAGTAGACCTAAACTATAGCTGATATCACGACACTAGACTTAGTTTGGCACCGAATTATTATATCTTGTTATGCAATATGCTACAAACGTGTTTGGTAGGTTATACCTTCATAATAAGAAATGAAACCAACTCATAACTAACTACACGACCTAACAGGCAATGTCATCATCCTCATCGTCATCATCGTCCGACAGACTTACACCACCAAGAGCACCAGGAAAGGCACCAATGGTAGAACCCATACCACCTTATGGCGTGGAGACACGCTCAAGAGCGAGGAAAAGGCTCGCTCTGGGGGAGGAGTCGTCGTTACAACCCAACTATTGCTGTACCGGTTGAACCGGTTAATCCTGTAGAAATAGGACTTGACATGCTTAGAATCCTGGTACATACACAACAAAAACAGTTAGAAAGAATGCAGGAAACCATCTTAGCACAAGGATGGATGATCCGACACCTTACGGGAAAGACCGACTCGCTCGAGGAAGAGCATCGTACGAGCAAGATAGCTCGTAACACCATAGCCAGAGATCTGCGTGCTGAGCAGGTAAGAGCCGACTGGCTGGAGGACAGAGTCCTGGAAAACAGTTGGAACATTCAGGAACTGCAAAACCAAGCACTTGAAGTGTCTATCAGATGAAACTTTAGTTATTCCATTGGATGAGATCCAAGTGGATGAACAACTACACTTCGTAGAAAAGCCTATTGAGATCATGGATCGTGAGGTCAAGACTCGAAGGCACAGCAAGATTCCAATCGTTAAAGTTCGTTGGGACTCTAAGCGTGGACCGGAGTTCACGTGGGAAAGAGAGGATCAAATGAAAAGCAAATACCCACACCTCTTCACAACTGAGCAGCAAACTAACGATGACAGTACCTAAATTTTCGGGACGAAAATTCTTTCAACAAGGGGATGATGTGACAACCTGAAAATGTTCTCATACTTTCGTGTACTATTGTTGACTAAATCTTTGTGCATGACACATGAAAATCTTTGTGTATGACACTTGGGAACTTCTTGTAACGTTACGTACTATCATTAACAAACTAATGAATATGAAACGTTAAAATAAATGTCATGAGCTTTGATGATAACCCAATCATGCCCCGATCATCTTTTCCGCTGCGGGTCGGGGTGTGACAGAAACCTTCAATGTGGGTTGGCTGGAGGAAAATCCCAAGGACACACGCATTGGTCCTGACTAGTTGTATGACTACTCCACTTTATTTAATCATTTTGATGTGTCTTCTAATGTGCCGGCAACAGTTCGAATTTTGCCCTTCCAACGGTGCCCATTTCTTCTGAAGACGATGCGGATGCTGCCGCGCTACATGAGACTTTAAAGCAGCTAAGTGTGGTGTGATATCCCGGGTTTTTCAGATAACCTACACGTGACACTTGTCGAATAAGATGTGTGCTAAGTATTAAACGTGCATGGATTAAAGATGTGTTGTGTGTTGTGTGTTGTGTGATTGTCTTAGTGATTGAATATTTAGGTTGATATGTGCACGAACTTAACCGAACCGCGACACGTTCCAAACCTTGGTTCATTGCGACCCTAGGAGTAACAAGTTTTAAACTCTAGTTCAAGTCAAGCCCTCGGCCAAGATCAAATCCAACACACATCGAAAACCTAAACCCTAAACCAAACATGTCTCGGCCACAAACACTAACCAAACCGAAACCAATAGCATGCAACTTTAGTCTTCGGTCATAAGAGAACAAGAATCAAAGATCAAACCTAAACTCTAATACTCTAATCTTTGGCCGTAAGACTCAAACCCAAACCAACCCAACCCAAGTCCCTTGAGGCCGTATACTAAACCAAACCGCAACCCTACCTCCTTTGCGCTTATATATACCATCTCTTGCATGACTTCTTTCACAACTCCAACAACCCTAGAAGGAAAACTACCATCGGCAGCTGATTCTCAGATTTGGCGATCGCAAAACAGCCTCCATCCCAATCGGATCAGCCTTGTTCAGTCCATTCAACCGCAAACAGCTTCCTCATGCTCCATTGATCGCGGACAGCCTGGTTCACTTCAGTCTGGATCACTTTCTCGGTCGCTAACAGCCCTTGTTCACCTTCATTCAGTCACGAGACCAGCCTTGGTTTACCTCTATTCGATCAACCAAAACAGCCTACTTTATTATCATTCTTTCGGTTGCAGTTTGCTGAAACAGCCGGACACCTCTTGTCCGAGACCCGGCTTGTTTACCTAGTTATTCAAGGTTAGATTTATCCTTGATTTCGAGATCATGTTCGGTTAAATATATGTTCGAATGATATTGATTAGTTTGTGTCGGGTCTTATGAGTTGGATAAGTAATAGGTTGTTTTGATCATGTGCTTGTGAATAATTGTTTGCGGAAATCCTAAGTGCTTGAATGAATTAATTGTATTGTCTTCGGACTATATGTGCTTACAAGTAGCCTGCTGAATTGACTGTATATATATACGCATGATTGTGTTCGGATATTAGATGTACTAGATGTAATCGGCTGAATTAATCAATGTTGATATGCATGTATACTTGTTTGCGGATCTCATGAGGTTTCAAGTGTGTTTTGTTATAATAACTAGAAGTTATCGAGTAGATTTGCATGGATAGGTTATTAGTCTCAATCTATGAGTAGAAATCGGATTATAATCACCTAGGTTAACCGTATGAACGAGTTGTGCGAATAAATTGTAACAATAATGCTGAAACAGTTTGCTGAGTGAAAGTTTCAGCCGACTTCATCAGGCTGTAACTTGGTCGTTAGTTGTCGAAAAACGGATTTTCTGAGGTCTAGAACGTAGATATTTGAATAAGGAATCTAATGGCACTGGATTCATAATTTTCTGAAATCGTTTGATATTTTTAAAGGGCTAAATAAGTTCAGTAGGTAAAGCTGTTAAAATTCTGGAATTTTGTTGGTTGTTTATCAAACTAGATTTTAAAATCAGTAGGGAGTTGAGTCATGATTTTTGTACAGCAACTAGGTATAGAAATTTCCGGGCAACTCCCACTGGAATTTTGTTAATCGGACGATCAGTGATTTTTAAATAAATTCTTCCGTGGACTGCAGTCAGAAAGCAGTAAATCTGACTGCAGCTTAGTGGATTAATAATTATGGTTAATTGGTAAAGATTTAGGACTTGGAAAAATTATATAAATTTCTATGGTATAAATGTCACCTACTGTAAAAATATGGGAATTTTTAGAATGCTGGAACTATTTTATAAAAATCCTAGAAAACAGCTGAATAACTGAGTGTTGAGCAGAAAGTTGTTAACTTGTGATTTTATGCATTAAAGTGTTGCATGGATTTGGAATGTGTTCATGATAAGTTGTGTGATCACTATGATTATATGAGAATACTTGCATGCATGTTTGAGTGTTAGATATGTTGTTTGTGTGTATCACTTTGTGAGTAAATTGCGTGTGGACTTTGTATTGGTGTGATTTCACACTGACGTGGAATTAATTGGTTTGTTAGGACGCAACTAGCGGTCCCATCTCTTGTAACATCTTTGCTACACTAACCGAGCAAACAAAGGTGAGTTCACGGCCCCTAACTTTATCCGGTTTTTAAACAACAGGGGGAGAAACATGTATACACTCTCAAACTCAATCTTTTTACGTTATACGAATCTAACGTCACATAACTATACGGTAACTAAGTTAATGTTAATGTAATGTTATGGTCACTATGCAGCTTTATCACTTAAGTCCTCGACAATCTCCTCGGATCGTTAGTATTTGGGTTAAATAGCGGGGGAATTATGAGTAGTACTACTGGGTCTGACGAGCCCCATCCGAGCTAGTCGCGCTAGCCGACCGGGTATGGTCAACGGGTGTATAATTGGCCTAACACCGCCATGGTCATGTGATAGGCCTGGCAAAACGGAGGCACACAGTCAGCTTCGATCGCGAACACTTAGTGACATGACTTTAGGCTTGCTACCTATATACATTAATATTGAACTTAATTACGGAACAACTTAATATTCCGGGCTTGGAATATTGGAACAACAACTTATTATCCCGGGTTGGGGATAATGGAAACAACAACTTAATATTCCGGTTTGGGAATATTGGAAGCAACAACTTATTATTCCGGGATTGGAATAATGGAACTGATTAGTTATCCCGGGTTGGGGATAACGGAGTAACAAACTATAACCGAATAAACGATTTTATGAAAACCTGTGAACTCACTCATCTTAAATGTTGACACTTGTTTCTTTACATGTTTCTCAGGACGCTAGGAGCTCTAGGTGCACGCACACGCATTGAACAAGACATTATTATAGAGTCTCATTTATTAATATTGTTTTGGGATTTTTCATTTGTTTTGGCGTTTGTGTTGGCGCCCGCATCATTACTTATTTATGCTTCCGCTCAAATCTAAAACTGATACTCATGCTAAATATTGGTAATCTAAAATTTACAACAAATGATTTTGGAAAACGTATTATCAAATCATATAGAGTCGTTCGACGTACTAGTGTCTTAGATTCTGGTTTGTTCACACGTCTCGCGGTAAAACTCCGTAAGTGGAAATTGAGGGTGTGACATGTGGATCCTCCTGGATTTAATGACACTGTCTCGCCATCCTTCACCGTTTCGCATTCTCAAGAGCCAACTATCCCTTCGCCTGCTCAGCTCGATCCTCCTGAAGTTGTGGTTTCTGATCCAGAGTCTCCTACAACATATGACGGCCTTACTCCCGATGTGTTGGGTTCCTCTCTGTTTCCTGAGCCTACTCCACTCGATTGTTCAGTGGATTCCTCAGCACATACTTCTACTGGTGCCTCTGTTTAGGGGGAGACATATGGAGTCGCTTCAGCTAGTGTCACCAACTTGCAAACAGATGTTCTCGTTCCCGCTACACCACCGCAGCGGTTACAGCATGATCTGTCACACCCCGACCCGCAGCGGAATAAAAGTCGGGGCATAATTGGGTTATCACCAAAGCTCATGATATTTACTAAGATGTTTCATATTTATTAAATTCAAATTACAAACTTAAATATCCAAAAGCAAAATCCATACAATTACAAAGGAAAATGAAACTATATATTTATTCAAAAGCATTAACTTGTTTATTCTTCTAGGCCATCCTAAGTGTTTCCTGTCTCAGCTGGATCACCTGTATCATGTGTAAAACAGGGGAGATTTTGGGTCAACAAAAGTTGGCGAGTGAACCTTGATAAAACATTTTAACTAATTTCTTGTTTTATTTATTAAAGAAAATTCGTGCATTAATCACATGTGAGCAAACATATACATGTAAACAATCACAAACCACTTTGGATGAATATATGACATGAATGATGATGTATTTGAGATCAAGGCTCAATCAAACGGAGCCGATCTAATGAGGCTCCTGATGCTCAACCCGTATCCCACAGGGAACTGATGGGCCTAATGAAATGCGTGCACTGTAATGATAAATTTGATCTACATATAATTCACACAACAATCAATACACATTTGATCACGGATATGATGTATGCACAAGTGTTTAATTAAAATAAAAGAATAGTACGACACATGATACACCCCAAAACATGATTAAAACGGGAATTGGTAGAGATTCACTCACAGTGGGTGCGTTTCTTGATTATGATGAATGCGCACGAATTTATGATTCATCCGACGAGGGAAAACTAACCTAAATAATAACGAAATAATTCGATAAATAAATAAATTTTATTTGAGATTAATATTTTTAATTAGTGCTCTTAATGAGATTTTTAGATTTATTTTTATGAGTTTATTGCAAATTTTTAACCTTAGGAATCTTATTTTTAAGTATTTTTAAATAATTTTTAAACTTTAATAAGTAAAAATAAGAAAACAGATTTTTTTAAAAAAAATGTTGACCTTGTCAGGTCTGACCGGTCGGATAGCATGAAATTCAGGCGGCGAGTGAGGTTCGAACCCGTGACCTCTCGTATACGTGCACGCAGCTCTACCAACTGAGCTACGTGTCTAACCCGAAATATTCTCTGTTTTAATTATATATATATACTAACTAGCTTTAACCTTATTTAGTTTTTATTAAAAAGGATTTAATATGGCCGAATCTAGTTATAGAACCCGGACTCGAACTCGGATCTATGGTTCGAGTGCACACAGCCCAACCAGTTGGGCTGTGTGTCTAATCTGCATAAATACTGGATTATATTCCTTTTATACATATACTGTGAATTGATCTGAATAAGTTTAAAAAGTGTTGGCTTTATTTCAGAAAATCGGAAACATGTGCGACTCGAACTCAGGACGTGTGCTTTGTAATTGCACACAGTCCACCGCTGGACTGTGTGTCTAACCCGGTTAAATACTCGATTTTAATTATATTAGTATACAACTTAAGCTTCGTCTTCTTCACTAAGAAAAACACAGAATAGTGATCCCGACTGTTTTGCTTAATTGACCAACAAACTTATACTAGATTGAATAAAAAGATTAAGTAACATGATATACCAAAACAGAGAGTTTCTTCAGATTTCCGGCAAAGTTTTCGTCGACCCTGATTTGCGATTTCTGGCGAGAGTTTCCGGCTGGTGCAGTCGTCTTCCGGCGGTCAAGACTTCGATCAGAGAGAATTATAGTGAGTTTTCGAAAGGATTGAGCGAGGTTTTTGTGGTCTGTGCATCGGTATTTATAGTGAAATCCTAATCATAAGATTTTCCGTTTCGGAGCTTGAATTACGGGTTGATGATTTCAACTTTGAATGGTTTGGAGTTTTAATTTGATTTTGATTTCGAAATCGTAACTGTTTTCCGTTCTAAAAACAGACATTACTTGATTGAAGTTGGCGGTTACAGTCGCGATTCAAATAGGTGATATTCGAATCTTTATATAAGACTTAATTGTTTTCAGTTTTAATCACAAATGTGTGTGTAGTGTAGTGGTGAAGGCTGTGTGTGTATAAGTGGGAGACCCGGGTTCGAGACCCGGCTTCCCTGTTTATTTTTATTTTATTTTTTTTGATTTACTATTAGTGATTAATTTAGCTTACTCTTTTTGTTTTATTTATTAATTATGGTTTTTAAATTCTAAAATATTTATTAACTAAGAGATATTTAAAATAACCGGAAAAATAAATATGCAATGAACTTTTAACTGAATATTTGATTATTAAACGAAGCGGGTTTTGAAACCCGTTTTACGACGAATGTTACAGTATCCCCTACTTTTAGAAATTTCGTCCCGAAATTTAAGCAGTAGTGGTAACCGGAAAAAGATGCAGGCATTTTTCGCGCATTGAGTCTTCACGTTCCTAAGTAAACTCGGGTCCTCGTTTTGACTCCCAACGTACCCTGACAATTGGAATACGACTTCGCCTCGCTTCTCTTCGAAATCCATGATTTCCACTGGTCTTTCAACGAAGTGCATCGATTCATCGACTTGAATGTCTTCTAGAGGAATGTGGAGGTTTTCATCGGCGAGGCACTTTTTCAAGTTTGATACGTGGAATGTGGGATGAATTCTGTTGAGCTCTTCTGGTAGGTCAAGCTTGTATGCTACAGGACCTACTCTCTCGAGTATCTTGAAAGGTCCTACGTAGCGTGGTGCTAGCTTGCCCTTCTGGCCAAAACGAACCACTCCCTTCCACGGTGATACTTTTAAAAGTACTTGATCACCAATGTCAAACTCCAAGGGCTTTCATCGTTTGTCAGCATAACTCTTTTGAAGACTTTGAGCCGCTAGAAGATTGTTTCGAATTTGAAGGATCTTGTCGGTTGTTTCTTGAATTAATTCTGGTCCAGTGATTTGGTTCCCCAATTTCGTGCCAACATACTGGAGATCGGCACTTACGACCATATAAAGCTTCGAAAGGAGCCATGCCGATACTTGAATGATAGCTATTGTTGTACGAAAACTCGACTAACGGTAGGTGAGCGTCCCAGTTCCCTTTGAAGTCTATGACACATGATCGCAGCATGTCTTCAAGGGTTTGGATGGTGCGTTCAGATTGACCATCAGTTTGAGGATGAAAAGCGGTACTGAGGTCTAATCGTGTACCCAAAGCGGTTTGTACGGCTCGCCATGTTCGTGAAGTGAAACGACCATCACGGTCTGAAATGATGCTTAATGGTACACCATGACGGCTTACGATCTCGCTGATGTAGATACGAGCTAACTTCTCGTTCTTGAAGTCCTCGCGAATCGGAATGAAGTGAGATGACTTTGTAAGACGATCGATTATTACCCATATGGTGTCATACCCACTGGAGGTGCGAGGTAACCCGGTAATGAAATCCATGGTTATGTTTTCTCACTTCCATACAGGTATTTCGGGTTGGACTAGAAGTCCTGAAGGTCTTTGATGTTCAGCTTTTACTTTGGAGCAGGTAAGTCACTTGGAAACAAAAACAACGATATCCTTTTTCATGCCAGGCCACCAGTAGGTGTATCGTAGGTCTTGATACATCTTGTCGGCTCCTGGGTGTACAGAGTATCGTGTTTTGTGCGCCTCATTCATGAGGAAATCACGAAGGTTATCGCGATCGGGAATCCATATGCGGTTTAAATAGTATAGAATACCGTCGGATTTGGTTTCGATTTTGAGTTCAGCTCCATATGACAGCTCATCGCGTACATCATTTTCTGTTACAGAAACATGTTGAGCTGCCCGGATTCGATCTTTGATGTCGGTTATGATTTGCGAACATAGAAGACGGATGGAGTTCGCATAACCTTTTCGACTGAGCGCATCGGCCACCACGTTTGCCTTGCCAGGATGATACCGAATTTCACAGTCGTAGTCGTTGAGAAGTTCGACCCATCTTCGTTGCCTCATATTCAACTCTTTCTGGTTGAAGATATGTTGGAGACTCTTGTGGTCAGTGTATATTTCACACTTGGTACCGTAGAGGTAATGTCTCCATATCTTGAGAGCGAACACAATGGCTCCAAGTTCTAGGTCGTGGGTGGTGTAATTTTTCTCATGAACTTTGAGTTGCCTAGAGGCATAGGCTATCACTTTTCCTCTAATACACAGCCTAGTCCTTGCCCTGACGCGTCGCAATAAACCAAGAAGTCATCATAACCCTTAGGGAGTGTGAGGATAGGTGCGTCACAAAGTTTTTGCTTTAGAGTTTGGAAGGCCTCCTCTTGCTTAGGTCCCCAAATGAAGGGTTTTCCTTTATGAGTCAAGGCCGTGAGTGGTACCGCGATACGGGAAAAGTTGGCAATGAAGCGTCGATAGTAACCAGCCAAACCAAGAAATGACCTAACTTCGGTAGGGGTACGTGGTGCTTGCCATTCCTGTACTGCCTTGATTTTTTAAGGATCGACATGAATTCCCTTGTCATTGACGACATGTCCAAGGAATTGTACTTCTCCTAACCAGAATTCGCATTTTGAGAACTTAGCGTAAAGCTTTTCAGTCCTTAAGAGTGTAAGGATGAGTCGAAGGTGTCGCTCATGATCGGATTTAGACTTGGAGTAGATAAGGATGTCGTCGATGAAGATTATGACGAAACGGTCGAGGTAGGGTTTGCATACCCTATTCATTAAATCCATGAAGACAGCGGGGGCGTTGGCTAAATCGAATGGCATGACCATGAACTCTTAATGACCATAACGAGTCCGGAAGGCGGTTTTCGGGATATCTTCTTCGTGCACTCTGAGCTGATGATAACCAGAACGAATGTTGATTTTTGAAAAGCAGGTGGCGCCTTGAAGTTGGTCTAGGAGGTCATCAATGCGAGGCAGTGGATAGCGATTTTTAACCGTTAACTTGTTGAGTTCTCTATAATCAATGCACATGCGAAACGTTCCATCTTTCTTCTTCACAAAAAGAACAGGTGCACCCCAAGGCGATGAGCTAGGACGTATGAATCCTTTGTCAGTCAGCTCTTGCAGTTGACTGGCCAGTTCTTGCATCTCGGATGGGGCTAACCTATAAGGAGATTTTGCAACCGGCGTAGCGCCAGGTACAAGATCGATGCGAAATTCGACTTCTCTCACGGGAGGAAGTCCTGAAATGTCGTCGGGAAAGACTTGTGGGAATTCCTTCACAATTGGGATATCTTCGAGTTTCCTCTCCTTGTTTCCCTTCTTGACGACGTGAGTTAGGAATGCGACATAGTTCTTGCGGAGATAAATTCGGGCTTGAAGGCAGGACATCAATTTGAGTCCTTTCGAAGGGGTTTTCCCAAAAATACGTAGTGCCTGACCGTCTGCAAGAGGAATGCGAATGAATTTTTCGCGGCACACCACTTCAGCGTGATGCTGGCTGAGCCAGTCCATACCGATTATAACATCAAAACTTCCCAACTTCATAGGAATGAGGTCAATTGGAAAATCGTGATCGTTTAGAGTGAGAGTACAATTGCATATAATAGAGTTTAATGAAGTGGGTTTTCCGTCAGCAACTTCCACCGTTAGAGATTCCATGAGATTAACACGAGGTTGGTCGAGGATAGGTTCGAATTCTAAGGACACAAAGCTCTTATCCGCACCAGTATCGAATAATATGGATGTATAACTATCATTGATGAGAAACGTACCGTTGACCACGTTGTTGTCAGCCCTGGCTTGGTTGGCATTGATATTGAAAGCTCTTCCTCTGGCAGGTGGAGGAGCTTGGTTAGCTTGGTTTACCGGATTCGCTTGAGCTTGGGCATGGATGATGTTCACTAGGCGTGGACAAGTGTTCCTGAAGTGGTTTGGGTCCCCACAATTGAAACAGGCTCGCATGGGTTGCATCATGGGTAGTTAGGTTGGTAGTAAGGTTGGGCTGCGTGTTGTGCAGGTGGTAGAAGTAAGGGTTGTTGGGCTTGGCCCACTATCTGATTTTGGGTTTGGGTTGGAGGTTGATTGCGGTTCATTCGTTGAAGGGTACGGCAGGTTTGGATGGTGTGACCCGCACGGCCACAACTTGTGCAATGTTGGCAAGGATTTTCGGGAGGGTGATGGTATTGACAGCGGTTGCATTCTGGGTCTGGGCCAGTATATGGCTTTTTGAATGGTGCAGTTGGAGGAGCAATTTGGGTGATTGGTGCAGCAGTGATAGAAGTGTTGGTTTGAGTGACAGCAAAATTTTTGCTATTTCGCTTCCTCTTACCAGCAAACTTCGAGGATGAGACGAGGTGGTTCGGAGTTGGGGTCTCAATGTGTGCTTTCTTCTTCTCATCTTTGAATTTTCCGTTTCGAATGCGATTCTCGGTGAGTTCTGTAGCTTACTCCATTGCGGCTTCAAGTGTTGCAGGCGAAGTGCTTAAAACCGAATCTTGGATTTTCGAGGGGAGGCCTCGAATGTAGTGTTCGACTAAGCGGTACAAGGGGGTGAACAAATTGGGGATCATCTGGTTCAACTCAAGAAATCTCTTATTATATGAAGTGTGGTCTCCTTCCTTTTGTTTCAGTGCGTGGAATTCGTCTTCCAGCTTTTTGATCTCGCTTCTTGGACAGAAGCGTCTTGTCATGAGTTCCCTTAACTCTTCCCATGTTAAGGCCATGGCATCTTCAACTCCTCGCTTACCCTTTTCCGTGTTCCACCAGGTAAGGGCTACCCCAAACAGTCTTCCAGTTGCGTAACGTACCTTACGGTCCTCGGGACAATCGCAATTGAGGAAAGTGTTTTCCATTTCTTCAAACCAGTGAAGAAGGGCGGTAACACCTTTAGTCCCTTCATATTTTGGGGGATCGCAGGATTTGAAGTGTTTGTAGGTGCACTTGGGGGTTTTGGAAGGAGGGTTGGCGACGCTCTGGTCTTCTTGGTTGGGAGGGTTGATGGGATTAGCGGTGAGAGCTTGTTGAACTTGAAGCACGATGTCAGGAAGTACAGCGGCCATTTGTTTAGCGATTTGTGTGGCCAAGCGTTCGTTTGACTTTCCTGACTTTCTACCTCCACGTAATTGCCTAGCCGACATCTACAGGAACGTATATAGGAAGATTGTGAGTTTAAGAATTTCTAGGTGTCATGTGTCGTAAAAAGAATGAAAAACAACACAACTGACAATAATTTAACTACATCCATAGGATGTCTTGGGTTTGCTCCTGTTTGGGCCTCCAAATGTCCCCCATACCATTGCCTGTGTAGTCATGTGGGCCCCCATGACTATTGGGCTTGGTAGGATTCACATTGGTGTCGGCGGGTTAACACTCGCACCACCCGAATGAAAATCGTAAAACATGATTGCGAGATGTATGGCAGGAGGGTGTCCAGGTGTAGACACAATGACAACTCAAAGTGGGGTTAGCTCACACGACGTTTGGTATAGCATGCTTTGGCCTAATAGGTCCTTCGTACTCTCATCGTTAGTCCCCAGGTAGGCAAACTGGTCCTTTATTTTGGATTTATACGAATGCCAAGCCTAGACAGGACGTTCCGACTACCGGTACTCGTACCCTTCCAGTTACTACATGACCGTCGTGAGAACTCACTTTGATGTGATTTGAAAAATACAAAATCATTGCAAAAAACATGGAAATCGCGAGGTGTGTGCTCACCCCGTTGAGAACATTATTGGTCCTATCAATGATGCTGTTCGAACACGCAGCCAATCTGGGGATATCAATACTTGTCTCTATTCTTGTTTCATTTCCCAAATTGAACCTAAAAGTATTGATGTTGCCTTGCAGGAACCAGGCTGGGTGGATGCCATGCACAAGGAACTCAATCAATTTGAGAAGCTTGGTGTCTGGCAATTGGTGAAGCTGCTTCAAGGAAAACGTGCTCTCAGAACTCGCTAGGTTTTCCGCAACAAGCAGGATGACACTGGATTTATCATTTCAACAGATTGAAGGATTAGATTATGATGAGGTGTATGCACCTGTCGAGTGTTTGGAGGCTATACGCGTCTTCTTGGCATATTCATCTTACATTGATTTTACTGTCTATCAAATGGATGTCAAGATTGCGTTTCTATACGGCAAGGTGAAAGAGGAAATCTACATGGCACACCCACCGAGCTTTACTGATCCTGACAAGCCAGATTATGCTTACAAACTAGACAAAGCTTTGTATGGGTTGCATCAAGCGCCTCGCGCATGGTACACTACTCTTACAGAGCATCTTCTTGCTCATGACTACACACGGGGAACCATTGACCAAACTCTGTTTATCAAACGCGTTGATAAGGACATTATTCTCGTCCAAATCTACGTTGATGATATTATATTTGGTTCCACCAATGATGGTTTGTGCTGCGAATTTGAAGAAATCATGAAGAAGAAATTTGAGATGAGCTCATGGGGGAGATGACCATGTTTTTAGGACTTCAAGTTCATCAGAGCCCACGGGGTATTCTAGTTCATCAAGGAAAAATATGTCCATGACGTTCTTGCCAAATTCAAGCTTACAGATTCCAAGCCTATGGCTTCACCTATCGCAGAACGGCCTCTGCTAAATGAAGATGCTGAAGGAACGCCTGTTAATCCTACTATGTATTGCTCAATGATTGGATCACTCATGTATCTCACTGCTAGCCGGCCAGATATCATGTTTGCCGTCTGCCAGTGTGCTCGTTATCAGGCTACTCCTAAACTTTCTCATTTACATGTTGTTAAACGAATTTTTAGGTACCTCAAAGGGGCTCCATCACTAGGCCTCTTGTATCCTAAAAATTCTGAATTTGAACTGTTTGCTTTCTCTGACAGTAATCTTGGAGGTACAGATAGGGATATGCGCTCAACCTCGGCTGGTTGCCAATTTCTGGGGGATCGCTTAATCTCGTGGCAATGCAAGAAGCAACAGGCGGTTTCGCTTTCTACCGCAAAAGCAGAATATGTCACAGCCTCTGCTTACTGCTCCCAGGTTTTATGGATACAACATCAGCTTGTGGATTACGGTTTGACTTATCTTAACACAACAATTTACTTGATAATGATGCCGCGATCCAAATAGCTAAAAACCCTATTTTCCACTCCAAAACCAAGCGCATAAACATTAAAGTTCATTTTATCCGTGATTGCTATGAAAAGGTCTCATAACGCTTGAGCAAATCCTCACTGATGCAAATGTGGCGGATTTGTTCACGAAACTCGTTAGCAACGCGCGTTTTCAAGTGCTTGTGGATCTTCTCAAAATGATTCGGTTTTCTACCTAGGCATCCGCTGCCTTTGTGTTTTGTTTACTGTTCTTATTTTCTTTTCATTGCTTCATAAATTTGTTCATATGTATGCACAAATTTAGGGGAGAAATTTAAAAAGAACAAAAACAAAAAAAAACATAAAAAAAAAACAAAAAAGCAAAAAAAAAAAAAAAAACAGTTTTTGCAAGGATAGGGAAATGAAATACTTTTTCGTGATGTAATGTTTGACTAAAACATGTAAGGTGTAGAAGCGGGAAAAGATTTGGATCGAAAGTGATGCGTCGGTAGGTCTAAAACTCAACCGGATGGGAAAAGTCAAATGATATAAACATAACAAACTATGTATTTAGTGGGTCACTTACTAAAGGCGTATGATTTCATGGTCTTAAATCTTGCGTTGATAGATATCCAACATCTGAGGTTTCGGGTCTTTATGCTGTTGAGTCATCCGGGGATATCTTGGCTGCCCTTCTGTTGCATCCAGATTATATGCAGACCTAGGCACAGTCAGGATATCTTTGTAAAAGAGCCAAATTGAAAACGCCAAAACGTAAGAGAACAGAAGTTTCTTCATAAGTTCTTACGTACCTCATAAGGTATTTGCCTAACCCTCGTCAGTCACTATTGGTCTCTCTGCTGTACGAAAGTACTGACCTGTTCACCAATAGCCTGATGTTGTAAAATATAAAGGATGATCACGGTATACTCACCTGCTACGATGAATTTTTGTGCTTACCTTGATCGCGGGGGTATATCATGGTGTGGGACACACGAGTATCATAGTATAATATTACCTTAAGCGTATCATAATGCCTGAACTACAAGGGTTGAGTTTTAGATTTAAATGGACAAGTATATTGACAATTGCTTAGACCAACTAAACCTGCTCATACTGAAAAATGTTCCTTAGTTAGCTTTTGAAACGATTTGATCCCTTAGCAAGGCTGTGTTAAATGTTTATGTCTGTCTTAAGTAGTTCCTCTTTGTGAAATGTTAAAAGGTGGTTGGATGCTTGGTTAGTCTACTTGATGAATTTTGGTGAGATGGTTTCTGTCAAGAGATATTGGATGCTTTGGGATTTGGGCCAGCCTAATAAAATTGGTTAAAAGTCTTAAAATTGGAAACTCAAGTTACTGTTCCGGATTGGGCTTCTTTGGGCCCAAAGGGTTACTGTTCTGGATTAGGCTTTTCCGGAAAGGCCCATTTGGACTTTTCCGGACAGGCCCACTTTGTTACTGTTCCGGATTGGGCCTGTCACAAGCCCAATCCGGATTCAAAATCCCAGGACCAAGCCCATTTCAGAAATATATATGCATCTCTGATTTCATGTTTCGGATTATCCAAATTCCGAAATCATATTTTCTTCTCTGATTCTCTCTCTTTTCGAATTGTGCATCTCGAATAAGACATTCCGGATTAGGTATTAACTGCATTAAACATATGTATTCCGGATGAAAACTATTAATATTTAATGCATTTCGGATTGTATCTCGGATTGATCTTCAAGTTCTTACGCATTTCGGATTTCATTCCGGATTGGTATCCATCCGATGAACTCGGATTTCATCTCGAATTGGATCTTCATCCGGAATGACTATCCATCCGAGATACGATGAGTAATCCAGATTGCACTTGTCCGTACTGTTTGACCTCCTTCAATCCGGATTGATGTAAGGGTTCATCCGGATTCATATTGAACTATCAGTAATCCGGATTTGAGGTTTTGAATCTTTCATCCGGTTTGAACCTTTTCAACTGTTGAACCCTATAATTAATTTGAACTCGTGTTAATTTGAACCTTGACTTCTGATTGACCTATCCAGTTAGTTTTAACTGCTACATTGTTAAGTTCCGTTAACTTCTGTTAGTTGGATTTAACTTAGTTGATGTTCTTGACAGATATGGTTGAAGAAGCATTTGATGCGGTGATGTTGGTTGAGGAGCAATTCCACAACCAGGCCGGGTATCTCTCAAACCCGCCAGCAGAGTTCTTCCAGGAATTTCAGGCTATGATTGTGGGGCTCAACGCTTGCAAGATCGCATATGCCCTCCGTGCTAACCCAGTTATTTATATAGATCTAGTACATTCGTTCTGGAAAAGAGCACGTATTCAGCCTAGCGGTGAAGATGGTAGACCGTTTATCCATTCGCAGATTTAAGGCAAAGAGATAGTGGTGAACAAAGCATGTGTGTGTGTGTCTGGCTTATTGGCGGTTGCTCGTTCATATGTTCATGCAGTGTGTGTCGGAGAACAAGGGCGGTCTAGATCAGCCAAATTTAGCCTAGACATCTGCTATAGTTTCGTCAGTTATGGACTGGAAGTATAACTATTCTGGTTATATCTTCGACAACATGAAGAAAATTTTAGAGCAGTCCAAGAAGCGGATGTTTCTTTTGTACCCACGCTTTGTCCAGCTCATATTAGATGCCCGTTATCCTAATTTAGCAAAGGATGCTACAGATGCCAACTTGCTTAATATGAAGCCGATGGGGCCTACTATTTTTGCCACAATGAAGAAGAATCGCTCTACGTCCAAGACAGTGTTTGTGGGTCGTTTTGCTTTGAAGAAGTTCGGGAAGTTTTCTGAAGTGGTTGGTTTGGTTATTCCACCACCTCCTCCGCCTCCAGTTAACGCTATAGTGGCCGAAGAACACGATATACCTGCCAAAGAAAAGGAGATAGAGATCGAGGACTTAGTTACAGATGACGAAGATGATGTTGGGCAAGCTTTTCTTGACGATCTCGCTGAATTCAACGCTACTTTGACTCCTGTGTTACCAGAGTTATCATTAGAAAACTTAGAAGCCTTGATTGCTCACTTGAGAGATATTCCGGAGAAACAAGGTGATCCTCCACTCGACATTCCATCTATTGCTGCCACGTCTGCTCAGGTTGAAGAAGATAACGAAGATGAAGAGGATGAGGTGCCACTGATCAAAAGGCGAAGAACCGAGGCACGCATTCCCATCCAGTGAACCTAAAGCATCTGTTGTTTTCACTGTTGCTGCATCTGAATTGATCACGTCTACTATTGCTCAGTCTACAGTTGCTGAATCTATTGCTCATACTTCTATGGTTGATACCCTATTTCATCTACACAGCAAAGCGCTCCTATTATTACACAGTCTACCGTTGTGTCGATTCCTGCTGACACGGTTCTACAAATGATAGAGTTTGGAGGCATTTCATCAGGTGCTGGTGGTTCGGAAGCAATAGTAGTGGAGTTGGTTATACTGATGATGTTGCTGAAGATTATGTGCGAAGATCAAAGAAAAGGGCATTCGAATTCGGAGGATTGAATAGTGACGATGATGATACAGAGGTTGATGTAGTGGATTTGAAGAAACGGGTGGTTGTTTTGGAACAAGAGGTCATTCTGAAGGATGCTCAAATTGCCTCTCTGCAGAATCGTTTAGACGTCAGAGACCAGACTATTGATCAACTGCAGGGAGATGTCACAATGCTTATGACTCTGGTTTTTTATTTGAGGGGCAAGCTGGAAAACAAGTTTGGAAGGGAGTTTAGTGATCCCACTGATGACCCGATGAACATTGAGACTAGACATCATGCGGCACAACAGTGAATGGCTGAGGAAACTGAAGAATAAAGATTGGCAGCTGCGCAGTTGGCAGCTGATTGCCAAGCTGGTCTAGATGATTATATGAGCGATCCACGCAGGAGATTTACTGCTAGTCAGAAACGTGCTGCCGAACAGAAGAAGAAGAAGCAAATGGTCTTAATGAAAATGTTAATGTAAATCCACTTGATGAAAATTTTCAGCTTAAGGATCCAACCAATCAGTCAGAGAGATATGTGATGGAGTTAGGGTCAAGTTACTACAGTAAAGTGGGAAACAAGTCCAAGGTGCTGAGTTGGATGTACGATCACGTCAAAGATATGTGGATATTGTGCGCCAGGATGGAACCCGTGAATATTATTCTAAAGATTCGCAATTTGAGACATGGACTAAAGCTGCTTTCACTGATCTTTTGAGAGCTCCATACACTGATGATGACACTACAGAGTGTGAACCCAGGTGGAGATTCTTCAAGAAAGTTGAATGTGAGGTTAGGAGTGGATTCAAGAATATGAAGACTGCTGAACCATATTTGAGAGCGGCTAAAGGAGTTCACGATGCACACACTGGCAAGAGGTTCAAATCGGTGATGTGGCCACCAACCGACAAAGAGTTAGTTATCCCGGTTGCTCCTACCTTTCCTAGGGGGATTATAAAGAACTTCAACTTTTTGTTATACGATCCTAAAGTCGGAGTGTTGCAATTGTGACGAAAGAGAAGGCGTTTAGGGTCAATGATGTGGTAGATTTGGTAAGCTTTCACGACGAAGATTTGCAGGTTCTTACGTCACATCAAATTCGAACTGCTAAGCTGTATGAGGTTTATGCTAAGGATTGGACTGTTGCGGTTGCTGGTATCATTGCTGGAAGACTAGGTGTGGATGCTCAACTAAAAGACCAATGAAGTAAACCTAGGGGGAGAATGTTGGGCTTGGATTATTAAAGGTTTATTCATTAGGGATGTATTTGGGCTTTTGGGTTTATGTGGGCTTCCTAGTGCCTAATGGGCCTAGGGTTGTAATTATGGGTTTAATGATACTTATAAATAGAGGGGCTAGGTCATAGAGAAAAGGTTAGAGAGTTGAAAGCAAAAACTTGTATTAGACATCTGTGGTGTATGCAAGTTAGAATCATTCAAAGTTATTCAAGTTGTTCTTCTTCCTAATCATAATTTCCGCTACTGATTAAGTTAGTGATACCTGTTTGATCCGTTTATGGGACTTACAACCCCTTCAGTCCCCACGTACTTTGGAGGGTCACATGAGTTGAAGTGCTTGTAGGTGCATTTGGTGGTGTTTGCGCGGGAGGGGGGGTTGACAGCATTTTTGACCCTCTTGATTTGTTGGGTTGACAGGATTAGCGGCGAGGGCTTGTTGGACTTGAATTACAATGTCAGGAATTACGGCGGCCATTTGTTGGGCTATTTGAGCAGCCATACGCTCGCCGGACCTTCGATCTCCTACCTCCTCGAGGGTGCCTAGGAGACATCTACAGGAAATACGTAACGAGATTATGAGTTTGACGTTTTGGTGCCATGTGTCGCATTTAGAAATTAAGATCCACAAAATTATTGAGAAAATATAATTCACTACATCCATTGGATGTCTTCGGCCTTTGCTCATGTTTGGGCCCACATATATCCCCATACTTGGCCTCGGTAGTCATGTGGGCCTCCATGACTACTGGGCTTTGTAAGGTTCACATTGGTTTTGGCCTATTAACACTTGCACCATCCGAATGAAAATCGTAAAACATGATTGCAAGGTATAAAGTCGGAGGGTGTCCAGGTGTAGACACAGTGACAACTCAGAGTAGGGTTAGTTCACACGACGTTTGGTGTGGCATGCTTTGGCCTAATAGGTCCTTCGCACTCTCATCGTTAGTCCCCAGGTTGGAAAACTGGTCCGTTATATTGGATTTATACGAATGCCAATCCTAGACAGGACGTTTCGACTACCGGTACTTTTACTCTTCCAGTTACTACATGTCCGTCGTAGAACTCACTTTTATGAGATTGAAAAATGAAAACATCACGTAATTTTGAGAAAAGAAAAAAATGTTCAAATATGTGAAAATTGAGACGTGCGTGATGCGTATATATGTAAGCATGTTATGTTAACAATATGTATATCACATTGAATATCACATAAAATCATACAGTAGAGGGAGTGCTTGCATGCATTTATGTGTGAGATAAATATGAAACAAGTAAATATCATGAGTTTGCATGTAACCAATTAATACGTAAGCAATTAAAATCTAATAGACTATAGTATAGGTTCTAAGGGTCTAATAACCTATCCTATATCCCTATAGTTAAGAGCTCTGATACCAATCTGTCACACCCTGACCCGCAGCGGATATGGTAATCGTGGCATGATTGAGTTTTCATCAAAGCTCATGACATTTACTATAATAAAGTTTCATATTTATTAATTCAAATTAAAAGGAGAAATTCCAACAAACACGTAACCATACAAGCACAAAATGTTCTAAACATGACATTTAAGTAACGCTTTATTTTTCTTCTAAGGCCCAATCCTATGTGTTCCTTGCTTCAACCTGTTCACCTGTATCATGTGTAAAAATCGAGGTTTGGGTCAACAAAAGTTGGCGAGTGAATCCCGTTTAAACATTTGAAAGAAATGATATGTTGATTAATTTAATAAAATGTGCATAAACCAAATATGAGCAAACGTATATGCACCTATTCACAAACCACACAAACATCTAGCAATGTACACATGAGCATGATAAATGATGAGCTATGAGATCAAGGCTTAATCAAATGGAGCCGATCTAATTTGGCAACGCGATGCTCTACCCATATGAAACGGGGAACTGATGGGCCTAATGTGAAAGCTTGACTGAAATGAGAAAGTTTAACCACATATAACAATAAACCAAATATCACATAGCACGTTAGTTCATATAATGGTAGTTGCACAAGTGTTTGAATAAAAGATATAAATAAATGACACATGATACACCCTAAAACATGAATAAAAGGGGGAAGTTTGTAGGAATTCACTCACAGTGGGTGCGTTCTTGATTTGATAACGAGCACGCACGATTTAAAGATTCCAACCGACAAGAAACTAACCTAAATATTCACTTAATAATTCGGTAAATATATTTCTTTTATCTAAAATTAGTATGTTTATTTAATTAATTTTATTAGACTTTCTAGATAATTTTATAGTATTTATTACTAATTTTTGTGCTTAAAAGAACTCATTTTTAATATATATTTTTATGGATTTTTGAGAAAAATAAAGAAAAAGTTTAATTAAAAAAATATACCCTTTCAGTGGGTCGAACCGGTTTAATTCGAATGGTTTTGGCATCGTGTGAGACTCGAACACGTGACCTCTCATATACGTGCACGCAGCTCTACCAACTAAGCTACGTGTCTAACCCGAAATATAACCGAAATTAATTACATATATACACATATTGTATTAAACCATTTTCTGTTTAATAATTTAAAAAGGTTTGATAATTTCTGGAACATGTAACGGACTGGACTTGAACCTGCGACCATAGCTTCATGTTGCACACAGCCCGACCAATTGGGCTGTGTGAATAACCCGAAGGATATGTGATCTAATTAAATTTATATACTATCTGTGAGGTTTTATATTTTTGTTATAAAAAGGGTTGGTTTAATTCAGGAAATCGGCAACGTGTTAAGACTCGAACCCGGGACCCTTTTTGAATTGCACACAGTCCACCACTGGACTGTGTGTCTAACCCGGTATAAACACCGATTTTTATTATTCTTATACGCTGATTCAACTTCATCTTCTACAATTATACATACTATTTTAATTAAACCTCCGAAACTTATTGTATTATTTATAATAATTACATACTAAGGAGATGATAAAAGATTTAAAGGTGTTATATCGAACAGGGGAGTAGCTTTGATCTCTCCGATGAAATTCCGGTGATAAGAACTTTCCGGCGACAAGAAATTTTTCCGACGGTGTAGGAATTTGAGAGCAGAGAGTGTTTGTGAGTGTTTTGGTGAAACGAGCGAGTTCTAAAGGAGTTTAGGAATCACTATTTATAGACAAAAGCTGGTGTGAATGTAGGTTTCGCTTTCTGTAAGAATTGATGACCGAATTATTGTGTGTAACCGATTGCCCATGATTGAGTATAATCTAATGATTGAAAAACAGTTTCTTCTTCGGTTTAATTTGTGAATAAAACGGAAATTGCTAATGGTTTGGGAGTTACAGCCGGTTTCAGGCGGGTGTTCTTTTGAAATTGAATTTAGAGTGTTGTTTTTATATATAACTTATTTGGTTTGAAATTAATTCAGATAAGTGCGTGCGGTGTAGTGGTGTGTTGTGTGTGTTAGCTGGGTGGAGACCGGGTTCGATACCCGCGGTCTTCACTTTTTTTTATTATTTATATTTTATTTATTAACGTTTATTATTTTACTTTATTACTTTATTTATTATTTGATGCAAATAATATATCAAATATTTAAACATTTAACATAAACACATAACGAACATCATAATGTATACTTGTATGACAAAATGGAGCGGGTTTTAGACCTATTTTACGACAAATGTTACAGGTTAGGGGAACAATACTCATGCGGATTATAGAATCTGTCTTTTCGGTCCATCGAACAAATGCTACAGCTCCGCCTGTGCCGTCAAAGTTCAATGGTTTGCAATATAAAAATTGCTTATATGTGCATCCTGAAATGTTGGTTCTCGAAATTTTCAGAAATATTTATTTTGAAAATAAAATATTAATGAAAATTTCTTTTAAAGTTATGAGTAACCAACCATTGGTAGGATTTCCTGTTATTGGTGGGGCTTGAGTCCTATCTTCATTTCTCAAATTGGTGCGATTTGCTTCATGTTGAGCAATCGCATCCGCAATGCGTTGATTCAACAAGGCATCAAGCTCAGCTTAAGAAGTGGGTAGGGGAGTTTGGAGTTGATGTATGCTCCTTCTTCTTGGTGGCATGATCTTCATATATAAAATCATATAGAATGAATTAGACAAATATTTTAGATAAATATTGTCATTCATGGATCAAATAGAATAAAATATATCTAATTGAATATATATATATATATATATATATATATACACATACATATGTCAAATAAATCGAATCATCTCTCACGTGAGATATCCATACAAATATCATCATGACACAAATATAATGAATAATCAACAATGCATGATAAAAGAAGGATAATCAACTTTCAAATATATATACTGTCAACTTGTTACATCATTTTTGCGAAGTACAAAAATATAATTCGAAGTTTCATCACTCTGACATACAAGTTTTATACAGTATATAAACAAAAGTAGATATTTTCTTCGCATCGTTTCTTCAGTCTTCAAGTTGACTTATATATATCTTCAAAATCCTTCAATCTTCAACTAACCTAACACGGGTACTACCTCCAAAACCTAATTACATACCAAGCTAGACTGACGG
The DNA here is from genome assembly GCA_947069175.1 of Scalesia atractyloides. Lineage (NCBI taxonomy): Eukaryota > Viridiplantae > Streptophyta > Magnoliopsida > Asterales > Asteraceae > Scalesia > Scalesia atractyloides. The sequence continues at coordinate 80,872,528 of CAMTDV010000001.1, read as the reverse complement.
TGGGGGTGGGGGTGAAGATTCGCGGATCACACCGCGGAAGTACCCCATCTCCTCCTCAATGGCACTAATGCGCCTCTCAAGTGATGAAGAGGTGGCATGAGATGACGTAAGTGATGGTACTAATGGGGATGGTGGTGGTGGAGGTGATGATGTGGGTAGTGGTGGCCGAGATGATGATGATGGAGCACTCTGTGATGCTCGGATAGCAGTGAGTTGAGCATTAAGCTCATAAAATCATTGAAACAGAATACTGAGTTGTATCTCAGTGGATGTGAGTCTGTACTCAGTGGTGGTGAGTGGCAAATGGTTCGGGTGATACGGGTCGGATGGGCTCATGCCCAGAGGTGGCTAGTCATGTGAAACAGTAAAGTAAGGTAAAGGGTATGTGACAGTACTATGCATATGAGGTTGGGGATGGGTCAGATCTCCAGCAGTGGCGATCGGAATAAAAGGAGGATACTCAGTCATAGACTGACTGTATGGAACATGTGACGGCCCTGCAGCAAACGAGTCTGGGTAAGAACTGAATGTCGGTGTAACAGTAGTAGAAACAGATCTAGCAAAAGGATAAGAAGATACATGATCAACGAACTGAGAAGTACTACTAAGAGTATAATTGGATGGTCCAACAGAAGGGTGATGTATCAGGTGATAAGTGTGGTGTGTGATATCCTCTAAAGGATGCAATGGTGGTGCAAACTCAGATAAATGATCGGTGTAGAATGTGTCTGGTAAAACGGTATCACCATAGGTAGGTAAGATATGTGAAGATGGTGGTAAAGTGGTATCTGGTGAAGGCATAGGTGATAGGGTCAGAGGTGTGGAAGGTGCAGATGATGTAATGTCAATAACTGTACCTTCTGGCTGGGCTACCTCTAACATGGCAATGTTAAAATCATCACCAATGCCAAGGTCATCATCAACATGCTCAACATGTATAACTGGAATGACATGTCACACCCCCGGCTTTCCACAGCCAAACACCGGTGGGTCCGGGTGGGGAATATCGTGACGTAAGTTGATATCATCATAGACAATTAAACATGGCACAGCGGAAGTCTTGGACTAAAATTACTATTACAAACCAAATGTTCAAAGTACGAAAATAATATACAGATGACTCATAATAGAAGATCCACAGGCGGATCGTAAAATGTACAAAAGTGATAACAGACTTTGGGCAGATCTAGGATTTACAAGATCCTCTTATCACTACTGAGCAGCTTCCAACCTATTTTCATATTCTACCTACAGGCTTAGTCTTTTGAAGATACGTCAACTTTCGCTGGTAAATACACTCAACTGACTCATTTTGAAAACATTTGAAAAATGTTATAAGTGCACATTGGCGCAAAATCTTTTATATCTTGGGAAAGTTACTTTGTAACCTTGTTAACAGATTCACATGTTTGTCCAAACATACAGGGCCCAGTGCGAAAACCGAGACATGATTAGCGTACACACCCTTAAGAACTCACGAAGGAGTTATCCCCAACTTTGTGGGTATGTTTTTAGCATGAGTGTCTGTCAGGTGTATGCCTACACCCCGCGCTTAGGTCGTGGCCATTATCTAATGTAATGAGCCGAGGATATCCAGGACACGGTAGTTAACCCCTGATGTTTAAGTTATCAAACAAAACTGATTAAAAGGGAATATGCGAATTTACTAGCCACAATCCGGCATTCGATTGATCCCATTTCCGACCAAGAGGTAATATTTTACCGTGACCAAGTCCGTATAGGGGAAATAAGTCGAGAGTATTTACCTGATGTAGTCTTGATTTTTAATAAGCAAGATTTTAATATCTCAGCCGTATCCAAAATGAACTAAGTGCAGATATCATTTACCGTAAGTCTCTAGTCTTGATTATGGCATAAGCTAACCAATTAAATACTAACGGTCTTATTTAAGTCATTGACATGGACCGACTGGCGTACAGGATAAAAACGTATAACGCTAGATCAAACGGTGATCGGATAGAATGTAGTTTAAACCCAACAAGTACATTGACTTGTATAATATAGGTAAACCATAAATATTCTGGATTTTGAGATTTAAATGACAAGGTTAACACCGTTTCAGTTATTTTCCGTAAACTAGTTACATACGCTTAACCGTACGCATATCAGCGACTTCGGGTAACCGAATAAGTCATGAACAAGTTCTATATGCCACTATATTTTAAATAAGTTGTAATATCAGTAGGATATCAACTTATATGTCAATTAAGCTTTTAAAACGAAATTATGCCTCATAAGGGCGTTTCGGTAAGTATATACCGTATAAAAGGAACTTGAATATAATTTAAGGTTATGATCATACGTATTCTGGAAAAGTTATTTATTTATGATATAATGTCAGTATGTTATTGATTATATGTGCAATTTATCACTTATGACCAAATTATGCACCGAATGGCCATTTTGGTCATTTTACACATAGTTTTATAGATTAATTGGGATTCTGAGTTCATATCATATACCGTAAAAATATTTAAAATAAGTTTTAAAACCAGTAAGTAGCAAGTCTTGGTTGATTAATATGGTTTAAAACCATACTATGCATCGAAACAGCGCTTATGTCGTAAGGTGATGTTAAGGTCAGGTTAACATGTCTTAGATATGTTATTTAATATAACACATTAGTAGGTAAAAGATTTACTTTGAAAAGGTATGATTAAAACCCTTTTATGAGCCACGAGGGCTTTTCGTCATTTATCGACATAATACAAGGACTTCTTCATAAACTCGTTTATAATCTAATTTAACATCCCAAATAATCCTACTTATAACATTACATCAGTATGAAACTCATTTTTAAGTTTATTGTAAATGAAACCTCAATTTATACAAAAAGGGCATTTTAGTCAAAATGGCATAATTACGGAACTTGCGCATAAACTCAGATTCTGATTATGATCATGTAATATAACCCCAGAGGTTTATGCTACATTATATTACAATCATAATGCAACCTTAGATCAGTAGCTAACTAATCTAAATTGGGTCAGAATCAAAAGGCAAAGCAAAAGTCAAATTTTGCGACTTTCAGTTTTGAACCGACCCTAGAACTGAAATTCACGAGCCGAACATGTTCCCACATATTCTAATAATTATTGCCAACTTGTTTAGGTGTCAAATAGGTTTCATAAGATATTTAAGCTCATATTATAAATTTTCCGAAAAATGGTATGTTTGACTTTTTAATATTTAAACTTTGACCCGTCAATTGTTCTAGCAAACGTGATCTTCAGGATGTGCCCTTAATAAGGATTAACACCTTCATTATTACGATCACTTAGTCATGTTCGTTACGAACAATGGCTGGACCATAATGATCTTAACCAAAAGTCAAGGCGTTTTCCGTAGAACGCTTGAATTTTGGCTATAAAAGCCTATAAACGAAAATGCAAGAGAAAGGAACACTTACAAGTGATTCCTATGATGCAATAGAACTAAGTTGGATGCTCCTTTCAGTTAGGAACTTCCAGAGGAGGGACAAAGAATGTGAAATGAGAAAGGTGCAAGTTCAAATGGTGAACCTTAGCACCTATTTATAGTTGGAGAGCTTAAAGGAGGTGATGCCAGGTGTTAAGGGGTATTAGAGGGAGCTTACAAGTGTCCTAAAACGTGACATAGCTGTTTGGAAGTCCCTTGTTTCGAATCAAATGGTTTTTGGCAACATGTGTGGAGGCCAAGCAAAAAATCCACAGACACATGCCTCTCGCGCCCTGCGAGAGACATGGCCAATGTCTCTCGCACCACGGGAGTGCCTTATGGCCACTTTCAAAGTTTGTCACATTTAGCCCCTTATCTTATTAAACCTCCTAAAACACCTTTATAGCATATTTAGCCCTCCTTAACCAATATTTAGCATACCCGGGAGTATGCCCAGATGTTGTCGAGCTATCGGTTCGTTAAAAGGTCACTCAGAGGTATAAATTAACATGTTCACACTTTTAACCCCTCCATTATCCAACTTTTACATATTAACATATTTAATCCCTCTTGTCTAACAAATGGGACATATGAGAGTTAGGACTTCGTAAAGGATCACTCAGAGACCCACTATAAGTATGTTGACTTCGTTGTCACTCAGAGGCTGGGCATGTTGACATAATGGTCACTCAGAGGCCAAGTTTAAGCATGTTGATATATCAGTCACTCAGAGGCTAAGTTTAAGCATGTTGACACAACTTTGTCACACAAGAGGCTAATGTTTATGCATGTTGACATCAAAAAGTCACTCAGAGGCTTAGTTTGAGCGTGTTAACACCTTTAGTCCTTATTAGTCTTTAATAGACTAAAATAAAAAATACGACACGTGTCATTATACTATTGGACACGATTTTTACGAGGTGTTACATGACATCATCCTCAACATCAACAATAGGAGGTACGGGGTGACCGTCCTGACCGACAACATCATCAAAAGGATCTACCACATTAAGTGGTATGGCGACATAAGCAATGACATGTTCACCCTCAGGGTGACCGAATATGACCATCTCATGAAAATGAGGTACAACCAACACATCATCCTCTAAAGGAATATCGGCATTATGAGGCTCAGGAAAGGCAAAAGGCTGGAAACCGATGTTCATCCACTCATCATCCGAAAGCTCGTCATCGAAGATGATGATGATAACAGGTGGAGCAGGATCATCTAATGGTATGTAATCAGCGTTCGAAGCATATCCCATGGAATCGATATCGGAGTCGGAAGACATGGTCCTGGCAAAATAATTCGTACAACTCATATATGTGAACAACTTATAATAAAATTTTGGGCAATTATATTTCAATTTCATTGCACGTCATATCACGTATCATTCTAATTCATCTTACTGTTAACATGTCTAATCCTCAAAGACTATCTCGTATAATGTCCTTGCATTATTGTTTGATTTATCGTTTAGTACTAGTGGACCTTCGTATACATGTCGTGGGGAAAACTCTTGTTACAAATTCATAAATAATTTATGACTTTCATAAAAAGACCATTTTGAAATTGTAGGCCAGACTCGAAACAATCTTAGTTAACTACAATTGAAGCTCTGATACGAGGTCTGTCACACCCGGATTTTCGATGTAGCAGAAGCGTGTCGCGAGGTATGGCCAGAGCGGAAATCGTTGCATTCAACCAAGTAAACGAGAATTTTAATATGTTACATAATGTTCATCCATACTTTTTATTTAATACATAATTTACATACAAACTTTTGTTTTAAAACGTACCACAAGTTTAACATCATTACTTAAAATTCAAACATAAGTTTATAAAATATAACAACAAAAGTCTGGATGAAATATAACGTCTTGACTTCACAACATACGAACAAGATTTTCCTCGAAGGCCATCCACTAGTTTCCTGTAATACATGTTAGTTTTGAAAATAACGTCAACAAAAGCTGGTGAATTCATGTTATAAATTTTCGTATGAAATGAATCTTCAAAAACATTTGAAATAATAAATTCGTTTAATATAGCTTAATGAAACTTGTAAGATCATTAGTTTGTTGCAAGGACACTAATTTGTATGCCGAAAAGGTGGCAACCAACCCTTGACGATTTATTGTGTCTAAGACACTTGTTTTAGACACAAAAGCACTCTAATATGATCTGTTATTATTGCCGCAATAGAGTGGGGCTCGCCCAAACCCAATAGATCTATCCCCTTGTTCCTCGGTACTTGTTATTCATTAATGGCCCTAATGCTTGAGCCTTATTCACATGTGATCTAAATATTTTCATTCCCCATCTATATTAAAAGTAACATGTATACATCCCCGCACGTTAAAACCATAAAAACGTTAAAATAAAAGGGGAAACATGAACTCACTGATTTGCGTTCCGTGCAAATCTCTATTCGATTTTTTATACTTCGTTCGTTTCTTAACCTACAAGTGTTCTAATCTATTAGAGACTTAGGCTTTCATTCGTTTCTCATACAAGTATTTTATCTTGAATTTCATACTTGTAATTGTTGGTTTTTCTTTGTTGATAAACATGTGTGTGTGTGTGTGTATATATATATATTACTTTCATATATATATATATATATATAAGTATATATATTAGATTGATTATATGTAAATGGACATAGTCCATAATTTAATTGTAAATAACTCAATCTAATAATTCATTATATATGGGCCTAGCCCAAAAGCTTTTGTAAGTATAGGCCTAGCCCAATTTTCTTACTATGTGTGGGCCTAGCCCAGTTTGTTTCATGTATGTGGGTCTAGCCCAATTTATTTCATGTATTTGGCCTAATTGGTTTGTAAAAGTGGGTCTAGCCCAAGTTAAAATGAAAGATTGGGCATAGCCCAATATAGTTTATAAAAATTTCATTAGCCCAAGTTTAGTTTTATAAAAGTGGGCTTTAGCCAAAGTGAGTTTTTATAGAAATGGATTAGCCCAATTTATTTCTTTATAAAAGTAGGCTTGGCCCAAAGTTAACTTTTATATAAGTGGGCTTAGCCCATGTAATTTTTATAAAAGTGAGCTTAGCCCAAAGTTTGATTTTCATACAAGTGGACCTAGCACTTGTAAATTTAATAAAAGTGGGCTTAGCTAAAAGTTAATTTTATATGGGTGGGCCTTATCCAAACCTATTTATATAAATGGGCTTGTTCATTATTTTTATAAAAATAGTTTTAGCCCAATATAATTTTTAAGAAAATGGGCTTAGTCTAAATTTTTAAAATACTTACTAGTAAATGTTTGTAACTATTTTATTCGCGTCGACTATTTTTATTCGTCTTGACCGTTATGTTCGCGTCGAATATTTTATTCGTCTCGTCTTTGTCATTTGTTTCGTTTATACAATATACTTTATTTTGTCTAAATTGTCCAAGTTGTCCGAATTGTCCGATATATCATTTTATCAAAAGTTGAAAACTTATATATTTTTGTATTTAATTTAACATGATCAAAATATATAGTTTTTATATAAAAGTACATGTACACATATTAAGTGATTTCCAAATATATATTTTTATTTATATATATATATATATCTCCTTTTTAGTTTAAGTAAACATAAGTAATTATATTCTTAACTTTTTCATCCAAACCTTTATTTAAACATGATTAAAATTTCTAATCACTTTTAATCACAAAATTTTTAGTTAGTTCATATCTTAATCAAGATTAATTTTTATAAAAATTTTGTCATAGTTTCCTTTAAATATAAGTTTCCCATGTTTTTATAACATGTTTTAAATCATTTTTCTAACTCAAATCATCATCAGTCACAAATATTATACAAATTTATTAAAAAAAATGTCACGAACTTGTTATAGTTTTAATCTTTCTTAAAATGGAAACTTTATTATCACCTTTAAACAAAATTTCTAAATCATAACTTTTATTTAGTAATCTATAACTTGTATGATCATCTTTAAAATATGAAATCATGTTCATGACTATTTTTATTAATGAATCTTGCTAATCTAAACATGCATGTGTTTAGATCATCTTTTTATTCATAATTTTGCAAGATTCAAGTTTACTAGTTTATAAAAAATTCAAGATGATTCAAAATCATCAAGAAAACCACATAATTATGTTAGTGATCATAGATTTATTGGTGTTTTTCAAGTGGATTTTTAAATATCTTTTATGATGATCTCGTGTAATTTTATAAAATATAAAGTATGAGATGAGGTTTAAAGATCTTACTACTGGCACAAGGCTAGGGATGATCTAAAAGATGAAGAAAATAGGTTGATCAAGAGTTCCAAGCTTCCAAAGTGAGCTCCTAATCCTTGCAGGCTCCTTAGATCTTCATGCAAGCTTGAGGTTCTTGTGTTTGGATTTTAAAAAAAAATAAAGGTGAATATGGTGGTGTCTTGGCTGATTTTTATGAAAGGAAAAGGAAGTGTTCTTGAGCTTTAGTGTTCAGGAAATGAAAGTGAGATGAATGTGGTGTTGGTTTTGATTTTATCATTATGATTATACACCCATTATATACTAAACTAACCCACAATATGCCAATACAGAAATGAAAGATTAGTGGCATGGGGAAATACCCCATATAGCCGTGAGGGGTGGGGATGGGGGTTGGTGTTATATTTTTTTAATAAAGAATATGTAATTTTTATAAACTTTAATAATTATATATGTAAGTTTTATAAAGATTAATGCCCCCAACACTTTAAATTGATGTTATAATATGCCAAAATAATTTACTAGTCTTATCGTTTCGTTGTTCAGTTAATAAAGTTAGTTCGGGTCTTGTACTGGGTGAAATACTGATATATTGTGTTACTTATAAAATTTTATGTTCATAATAATTCAAGTACAATTTTTATTGTCCCGTTAATTAATCTAGCTCTTCAGACTAATAAATTTGTTATTTTGAGTTCAGTTCCTGTACCGGCTTTGTTGTAAGGTTTTTACTGAACAAACCGTATAGCTTCAAATAATAAGATTTATATATGGGTTTTATACTATTTCTAACACCCGTTATTATTCTTTAAAAAAATATTTATTTTGGATTTTCGGACATTTGTTGTTTTGTGCTGCGGAATGCTGCATTTTTGCTGCAAAATGTTATATTTTGCTTCAAACTTGGACAATTTGGTATTTTAAATAAAATTTTTATGGTATATCAATACAGACATATCTTATGTCTTAATTCTGTAATATCAGACTGTCCCGTAACCAATACTGATATTTATTTCGTGTTCACGTCTTTATCACCCGTCTAGGATATGGTTTTATATGTTCGTGATTGTGACGAATTCATTCGCATACCAAGCTATGATTTGGTTAAATTCCTAGACTTTTAAGACTTAAAATTATAATTTAAGTCAAGTTGTTCTGTAATAAACAATGTAATAGTTGTTCAAGTTGTATAGAATTACCAGAATTTTGCCAATTGTCACAACGCATGGAAAATATACTAAACCCTATTTATGTACCAAACCTAATAATTTCCAATATTTCATTTTGAAATATCAACTTATCATAAGTTTGTTTCTATCTTCGTGTTTTATGTGATTTTAAGTGGATTTGGTTGGTTATGTTTGTTTAATGTGATGTCACATTTCAAATTTTCATTTTTCATAACTCATAAATATATGTCACTGTACATTGTATCACTAAATTTCTACTCACAAACTCACGAATTGTTGCGTTTAATCTTGTAGATGTCGGCTAGACGTCACCAAATCGGAAAACATGCATGAAACTCCAAAGAACCACGATGGCCGCTGTTATCCTAAATATCATGGTGCAAGTCTAACAAGCCCTCAACAATTAAGAGAACCAGATGACACTAATACGTTGAAGTGTTCCTACTAACACTTCAAATCGTGTGACCCTCATACGTATGAAGGCACCACTCGTGCAACTATTCTCCTCCGCTAGTTTGAAGAGATGGAGAGTACTTTCCTAAATTGCGAATGACATGACAATCGCAAGGTTCGCTATGAAACAGGCCGCTTGTTAGGAAATGCACTAACATGGTGGAATGCTAAAAAGAACACATGCGGCACTAAAGCCGTAGTGACCTTAACATGGGAACAGCAGATAGAGCTGATGACTGAACAATTTTGTCCCCGGTGATTACCTTATTAAAAATTTAAAATTGCCATTATTGAAATAAGCGTAAAGATTTGCTGAGTTGTTGGTCATATGTGAAGTGGCACCGGTGTCAAAAATTCCTTGTTGCTCGGGTGGATGGAGAGACATTGCATGAAAGGTTTGTTCAATGTCGGTGGGTGCATAGGAGAGTTCGGATGAGGCATATGCATGACATGGTTGAGGTCGTGGGCCGAGAATACCTGGACCATTTTGTGGGCCGGTTAGGTTATGTTGGGCGAGATGAGTTATGTAGGGTCGGTTGGGTTGGTATGGGCAGGGTGGGCATAGTGGGGTGGGTGAATAATGTTTTGAATTAGGCCACTGAGAGTTTGGAGATGAAGTGTAATTTGGTGTCCAAGGTTGGGGAGTATAATTGGAAGTTAAGGAACAACCACGACCATAAAAACCATTTTTACCTCGTCCTCTGCCACCATGGCGGCCACCATGCCCTCGGTAACCGCGACCACCACGACCACGCTGTTAATTGTTTTGGTTGTCGCCGGTGGTACGTTGATGTTGAACGTTTAAGGCTGTGTTGGATGTTGCGGCTCTATGGTTAGCTTGGTTCACCTTTCGGGATTCTTTCGTACACGAACAGGGACGAACTTCGTAAAAACCGGGTAACAGTTTGATTTGTTGAATAATCATGGCAATGTCGTCATAAGCACTTGTGAGGCCATCGATTAGCTGTAGAACGATGCGTTGATTTGTGACCGGAGCCCCGACATTGGAAAGTTGATCAGCCAACATGTTAATAGCTTGATAGTAAGCTGACATATTTGGTTGGTTTTCTAACCTTGTAGTAACAAGCTTGTGTTCTATGTAGAGGGCCTGTTCATTTTGGGTTGGGGTTTTGGTTGTGGTGGTAATCTCGGTTGCCTTATCGAAAGAAGAAGAAGATTGGGGTGCAGAAACAGTGGAAGGGACAACCGTGGGATCAATGCGGTCGAAGACTGGAAAGGCCTTACAATAAATTTTAAAGAGCTAGGCCCAGGAATTATATTGACCGCTCTCCATTTCGAGTGTGAAAGGAATAAAGTTTCGAATATTGGTGACCAGCAAGGCAGACTGGTTTTGTTTTCCATTGAAAAAAGTATGAATAGAGAGGAAGATTGGTGAACATAATGCCGAGAAGAGGGAAAAATGGTGATTAGAGAATAGAGGCTCTGATACCGTAAAATAATATTGTTTTCAATGTCTTCGCTCCTTTTCATTCATTATATTGCTCAAAACATCAAGACTTTCCTAATCCACGTATGGAAAGTAATAACAACGTAATAATTGAGAATACAGCAATCAAGTAATTTAGTTTCTTTGGGCTGAAATCATGGGATCTTATAGAATTGTGAAGATAAGATTATGCCTTGCTAATACATGCTTACTATTATATTTTAAATTTGTTATTATATTATTGTTGGTGCATATTTGTGACAACAGCTTAGATTTGGTCTTTGAATATCTTGTAATTAGTAAAATGATAAACGGTTAGCGGATTTAGTTTTTGTAGTATTTGATTAGAAGTAATTTGGCTAATCTAGACATATGGTAGGTGATTTGGCCTAGACCCATTAGCAGTCCATGTAGGGAAACCCTAGCCCAGTTGCAAACATGTCTCTATATAAAGGGAGTTTTGCATTAGGGTTAAGGTTGGTCGTGTTGCTCAATATGTTGATCAGTGGATTAGTTAATTACTTTAGAGAAAGTTGAGAGAGAGAGTCTTGAATTCATTGTAAACATTTGTGTTGGATAATCAATAGAAGACGGATTGAAAGTAATTGTGTTCGAGTTCTTGTTTGGTTTTCTGTGAAATCTGATCTAGGGGATTCCCACACTCTAGGTTGGATAGACGATTATGTGAAGATCCATACGGACTAGGGGACCTACGATTATAGAAAAAATGAATATAAGACCGTTGCACATCTAACTTGTATGTAAAATTCATCAAAACTACATAGTTTTGATTAAATCCAATTAAAAATTAATTTTCATAAAACCATTTCCTAAATTATATCATATTTTTCCAACCCAATCAAACTTCTACCTAAGTTCGTATCTTTTTAAGCAAATTTGTAACAATATTACCCATCCCAAAGTCGGCTTCGTCAGCATTGTTCATTGGCACCATATGAGATTTTATTATACATCTATAAAGATTAAGAGATATTGGATTTAAACAGTGTTGTAGAGATCGTTAGATGCTAGTCGGGCGGTGAGGTACCGCCTAGGGATTAATCGGGATTAATACGAATTAATCGGATTGGACTTTTATATATAATTTTACATTTTTTATAAATATGTAGTTAATTTTATACTTTTTATATATAATTTTACAAGTTTAGGAACCATACGTAAACTAATGAAAGACAGAGGGAGCTAAATATCAAAATACCCAAACTTAATATAACCTAATACCCACCCACGTTCATCATAAGCGCCTCTTCCTCGTCTCCATCGGACACAGAAAGAAAATACATACTCTATAATCAGTTTCGCTTCCTCTGGTTGATTAATTCTTCAATGTTGTTTGATTTTACACATTGGAGACAAGTTTAGATCAGATTTAGGTTCTAGTCAAGGTAAGAACTCATTCTAATTTGACTGTACTGTTCTAATTTCAACTCATTTGGATCCGGTTTTGACCTCATTAACCGACTAGGCCCGATTTAAAGTAATTTTTGACCGATTTTTACGAGTTTGGCCGATTTTGACCATTACCGCCTAATTTTGCCGATTTGGCTATTTCTGGGCGATGGACATCCGATTACCGCCTAGGCGCCGATTAATCGACCGCTTAGGCTGATTTGTACAACAATCGATTTAAAGAACTCAAACTTTCATCAATTGGTCGATAACACTCCCAACTTTTGATTTGTACACCATCACTGTAACATTTGTAAAAATCGGATCTCCAAAACCCGCTCCGTTTTGTAATCTTGTACCAAGTTATAAAAGTTGCGTTAATTATTTATGATTATTTTGAGTTAAAACGATACATAATTAATAAATAAATTAAACTATAAAAATTATATTTGATAAAAAGTTAAAATAAAACAAATAAAAAAATATTTGAAGCTGCCGGGACTCGAACCCGGGTCAGCTGAGTCGCTGCAAACGACTTAACAATCATTCTCTAAACCACTCCGCCACAATGTGTTTTCTGTTAACTCTAGGAACATAAAAGAAACTTATACACAAACTCAGTTTAACCGATGATGCTATCTGAAAACCGGTAATCGGCAAACCAATCGTCAAATCGATTGTTTACCTCACAATTTCAGTTATAACCGATGTGTGACGGTTTCCAATCAAGTTAAAATTGATTGAACTTTAAGTCTCATCATTTTCGGTTTTTGAAACCGAAAGTTCATCAAGGTTCTGATTTAATTCAAGCTCCAGATCATTCTCACGATTCAGAACTATCACAACAATACTCAATTTCATTTTCGTCGCATTTTTGAACCATAAGATCTTCTGAATTAGTTCGCCGGAAAATTCTGCAAGTCACCGGAAAACCGGGACTCACATTCTCACGGTAATTCCTCCGACTCTTTCTGTTTAAAACATGTGATTAATCAGTCTCTAACACAACTCCATCATCAGAATCGATCCTAGTCAACATTTATCGAAAATCTTATCTTCGCCGGAAAATTTCTGAGACTGCCGGAATCACACTGTGAACTGGTATGATATCCTAAACTTCTTTTAAACCTTGTTTAAGTGACTCAACTTCATGAATAATCGATCAACGCTGTTAATTGGTTTCAACAGCCGGAATTCATTTCCAGTACCGACGAACCTCCGCCGGATTTCTGTGATAACATCAATCGGTATATTCTTTTCCTTAAACTCTCTCCATTCTCTACTTTTGAATTACTGTTAATGTCTGAGAACTTTATAAATCACAAATCAATCATAACCAGTCGAATTATGCTGTCTGTGTAAATCGGCGAAGAAGATGAAGTTATAACAGAACATAAGATTAATTAAAAACGGTATTTTAAACGGGTTAGACACACAGTCCAGCGGTGGACTGTGTGCAAATTTCACACACACGTCCCGAGTTCGATCCTTGCTACACGCACGCCTTGTGTAATAACATGCCTTTTTGATCAAGAACTAAACCGGGTTAAAACAGATAGTTGTTAAGTATAATAAAAACCAAGAATATAACCGGGTTAGACACACAGTCCAGCGGTGGACTGTGTGCATCATGAACTACACGTCGCGCGTTCGAATCTCGTCACGAGCACCGGTCCAATTGAATTAAAACGTTTTTGCAAATAAAGGAATTTTCGGTTAATTCAAATAAGTGTATAAATATAATTAAAAACGAGTTTATAACGGGTTAGACACGTAGCTCAGTTGGTAGAGCTGCGTGCACGCGAACGGAAGGTCGCCGGTTCGAATCCCACCCGGCGCAGAATTATCCGCTGACCGAACCGGTCAACGGTCAACGGTCAACACTTAAAAAAATAATATTTTTTTATATTTTTATTTATTTAATTTAATTTAAAAATCAATTAAAAATACTTAAAAATAACATTTTTAAAGATAGAAAATAGCCATAAACTCACAAAAATATATCAAAAAATTTCATTAAAATTCTTAATAAAATTCATCCATCTAATATATTTTTCCATTATTATTTAGGTTAGTATTCCTCGTTGATCCGCTCATCTAAATCGTGCGCATCTCACCATCTCCAATTCAACGCACCCAATGTGAGTGAACCTTTCAAATTCCCCGTTTTAATCACGTTTTTGGGGTGTATCATGTGTCTTTGTTTATATACATATTATAACTAAACTATTGTGCATACATCATATCATGACATGTGTATTTAGTTTGTTGCTGTTAAGTAGTTATTATTGGATGCAAATTATTATTTCAATACATGCAATTGCCGAGGCCGCCGCTCCCCATTTGTGAGGTTTGAGCTTGTTCCCCATTTTATTATGCGGTTGAACCTGGCGTGCCCGCATACGATCGGCTCCGTTTGATTGAGCCTTGATCGCATAGTTCATTTTACATTTTCAGTACATGCAATACGATCGGCTCCGTTTGATTGAGCCTTGATCGCACAGTTCATTTTACATTTCCAGTTCATGCAATACGATCGGCTCCGTTTGATTGAGCCTTGATCGCACAGTTCATTTATGTTAGTTATCATATGATATTGGTATGTTCATGTATGCTATCAAGTGTTATTGTATGTTATATTTGTAACTGCTATTTGCCAATGCTTGATTACTTACATTTGCTCTTTTATGATTATGCACAATATTTCATTGATAAACTAACCATAAAAATGATTATCAAATGTTTATCTAATAAGGTTCACTAGCCAACTTATGTTGACCCAAAAACTCCCATTTTACACATGATACAGGTGAACCAGCAGCAGCTAGGAACACATAGGACCTGGATTAGAAGAATAAAACGATTTAGTATTGGGATTGTTATGTTTGGTTATTTCCTTTGTATTGAATGAACATGTTTGGATGTTTGAAAATGTAACTTTGACTTTATTAATTATGAAACATAATAGTAAATGTCATGTGCTTTGGTGATAACCCAATTATGCCCCGACTCTTATTTCCGCTGCGGGTCGGGGTGTGACAATCACTCCCAACTTTCAAATTATTTGCGGTACTCCCTAACTGACTAAACCCTAACACAGTTAGCTGATGTCAGTTGACACGCCATCAAAATGCCATGCCAACTACCACATCAGCTGCTATATCATAAAAAATGCCATGTCATCTACCAACTTTCAAATTATTGGCGGTACTCCCTAACTAACTAAACCCTTACACAGTTAGTTGATGTCAGCTGACACGCCATCAAAAATGCCATGCCAACTACCACATCAGCTGCAATATCATAAAAAATGCCATGACATCTGCCACATCATCAAAAAGTGTCACATTAGCTGCCACCTCAGCAAAAATAGCCACATCGGATGCCATATCACCAAAAACTAACTAGGTAATGGTTCAGTTAGTTAGGGAGTGTTATCTGCCAATAAGTTGAAAGTTAAGAGTACTGGTATATAAGTCAAAAGTTTAGAGTATTATCAGCCAATTGATGAAAGTTTGGCTTATTTATATCCATTATCTTAAACATTAATATTCCTTCTATAAAGCTAATCAATGAAATCATATGTTTTTTTAGTGAATCAATTCATATGCTTCCTAATATTTCAATATTGGTTGGCGGAGGATAATTAGATAAGTCATACATTGAATGGAATTTCATTTTTTTGTTTTGTTTTGTTGATAGCATCATTTGCCTAACTTTTTTTAAACATGATAAAAGGGTAAGTGTTGACTAATACTTCAAAACTTTTAATTAGAATTCTCAAATAAATACGATAATGACAATGACAGATAGTACAAGATGAATTAGATGTAGGTTTAAACTCACGAGGAAGAAAGATGAGATAATTTAAGAAATGGTTTTGTGAATATTAGTTTTAATAAGATTTAATCAAAATTACGTGTTTTTATGGGTTTTAGATACAAGTTAGATACGTAACCATATTCACTTTCTCTCTCTCTCTATATATATATATGTTCATAAGTGCTGAAGTGCAGTAATACCTTATCTTTATCTAAAGAATAAAACAATACATATATGATAAATATTTACAACTAGTTGTTGTCTCGCCCGTGTTGTGGGGTGTTAGGCAGAATATTTTCAACTAATTAAAAAAACCCTAACATAGTTTTGCTAGAAAAAAACTAAAACGATGGCAAGACCATAATTTTAAGCTCGGGGCAATACTGTAATTTGTCGGGACTAATGAACGAGTGTTAGATAACTCCATGACACGAATAAAAAATTAAATTGAGTTAACCAATTCAAACAAAACACCACTTCTATGGTTTTGCTAAGAAAACTAAAACGATGGCAATACTGTAATTTTGAACTGAGTGCAAAATTGTATTTTTTGATCGAGGGTAAAATCATAATTTGCAAAAAGCTAAAGCGATTCCAATACTATAATTTTAAAACATGGGCAAAATCGTAATTATGAATAGGGGCAAATTTTGTTATTTTGAACTGGGAGTAAAATTATAACATACCGGGGCCAATGGGGGAGTGTCATGCAGTAGCCTGGCACTATTCCCCCACAAACCTTTATAAAAACTAAAACGATGACAATATTGTAATTTTTAACTGGGAGCAAAATTGTAATTTTGGGCTAGCGTGAAATCGTAATTTGCCAAAAGCTAAAGCGATGGCAATACTGTAATTTTAATCAAGGGCAAAATCGTAACTTTAAACATGAGCAAATTTGCAATTTTGAATCGTAATATACCTGAACAAATGGAGAGGAATAGTGCAAGGCAACAAGCAATGACAATCAATTACTCATAAGAATAAAAATAGAGGGACTAAACATGTAGAATACCAAAGTTGAAGTATAGGGACTAAACATGCATATAAACAAATTTAACCAATATAAAGATTTTTTAAAACACACGGTGCAAAACCCGTATATTAGCAAAGTTGAAGGTTAAATTTTAAATAAAAAATAATCGACCAATGAGGAGGTGCCAAACAGAGGCAATTCCCCCTCAGTGAAAATGTTTTTTGAAAAATAGAGGGGTAAAACTTGTGTATTAGCAAAATTGAAGGTTTAAAATTTTAATACAAAAAGAATCGACCAATGAGTGGGTGTCAGACAACTACCTAACACTATTCTACTAGTTGAAAATGTATGTATTGAAATTGAAAATGAAAATGAAAATAAAAACTATCTAATTATTAAAATAATATTTTTCATACTAAAAAGGATCCTATTGGTCAAAACTTGTGTGTTTGACTGTCTGATAAAGTTATATATTTTGTCACATACTAACCAAGTAACCATCCAAACTCTAAAACATGTCTTCAGAAGAATCACAAGAACACCACCAGCTTCGCTTTCTTGTTATACCCATTGGATCTCCAGGCCACTATATCCCCACTATAGACATAGCCAAGTTACTAGCACAACATGGTGTTAGAGTCACCATCATTAGCACCCCAGTCAACACCCTAAGATTTGGTTCAATCCTTGATCAAGCCATCCTCTCAGGTCTGCCCATCAGTTTTCTTGAATTTCCATTTCCACATGAGGACTTTGGCTTACCACAAGGTTGCGAAAGTGTCGACGATCTTCCTAGATTCGAATTGGTCGGTGCCCTTACGCGTGCCTATAATTCACTCCAACAAGAAGTCGAACACTATATCGAAAACCTTAACTGCAAGCCGGACTGCATGGTATCCGACACATTTCTCATATGGGCAAGTGATACAGCAAAAAAGTTTCGGATTCCAAGGATTGTATTTGATGGAATGAGCTGCTTCACACAGATGTGTAACCATGCTTTATACCAATCAAAGGTATATGAAAATGTAGGCGAGTCTGACTCGTTTGTTGTGCCTGGTTTGCCTGACCGTATCGAGCTAACAAGATCCCAACTGCCTGTTGTATTTAATTCGGGCCTTAACGATACGCTTGATTTTAACGAAAAGTTTCGGATATCGGAATCCGAAGCATATGGACTAGTTTTAAACAGCTTTGAGGAGTTGGAGCAAGAATATGTTGATGAATATCAGAAAGCCAAAGGAGATAAAGTTTGGTGCATAGGGCCACTATCATTATGCCACCAGGATGAAGCAGAAAAGGTTCTGCTAGCCGAGTGTATTATCTATTGTAGTTGTTATTTTTATCATTTATCTTTTAAGTTTATCATTTGGTTTTCAGTAGACATAGAAAATGTTATTCGCCAACATTATCTTGTTTCTCTCTGTGAATTCTTTTAGGTCCTGAGAGGTAACAAGTCGTCGATTAACAAACACGAATGTCTCAAGTGGCTTGATTCTCAAGAAAATGGCTCGGTGGTCTACGCGTGTTTAGGAAGCATTAGTCGGATTGAGCCTGCACCGCTCATAGAGCTTGCTTTAGCTTTAGAATCATCCAAAAAGCCCTTCATTTGGGTGGTTCAGGCCGGTCATAACACCGACAAGGTAGAACAATGGATTGAAGAAGAAGGGTTTGCTGAGAGGACCAAAGATAGAGCTCTACTGATCCATGGGTGGGCTCCACAAGTGCTAGTGTTGTCACACCCGCCATTGGAGGGTTTTTGACACACTGTGGTTGGAACTCAATTCTTGAAGGGGTTTCTGCTGGTGTTCCTATGATCACATGGCCTCAGTTTCAAGAGCAGTTCTACAATGAGAAGTTTGTTGTGCAGGTGTTAAGGGTTGGAGTTAGTGTTGGTGCTAAAAAAGTTGTGCATTTGGGTGATGAACATGGGTCTGTAGTGGTGGTAAAGAGTGATGAATTTAAGAAAGCAATAGAAATGGTAATGGAAGATGGTAAAGATGGGGAAGAGAGAAGAAAGAGAGCTAAAGAACTCGGTAACATAGCTCGTAAAGCAATCGAAGACGAAGGATCATCCCACCGGAATATGACTCGACTAATCGAAGATATCAAGAACCATGCAAGAACTAGAAACTTTATCTAGCCAAGAAGATATGTTCAATCCCAGCTTGTTCTTTATATGATCTATGTTACTAATTGCAATACAATTAAGCTATCTCGCCTTTATGTAGCTAAAAAGAAGTCCATGTCGTCGTCAACTTGGTTGTTCCAACCTTTTTTTGAGTCCAAAGGCGAAATGAAATTTTAAGGCCATTTTTCCTTCTTTGATAGCTATAAACGATATTCCTTTTATGGAACCAAGCAAAAATCTAAGACAACTAAGAGAGAGTGGTTTGCTTGTATAAGGAATCAAACAAATCTAAAACAATAAGTTTGCACTAATATTAATTAATAGTCAGCATATTAATTTTCTTTTAAGTGAGGCCTATTTTTGTTAAAGTCCCTAGGTCCAAGCCTAGGTTACTTGTACTATAGGTCCGATCCTGGTCGTAAGTACCCTACTAACCAACGAGATGAGGTAAATCACAATTTGTGTTGCAATTTGTGTGACGGTTAGGTAATAGGAAATTGTAACCATTATTGTTTTAAAAATGGACTAAATTTAATTTTTTAAATTTGAAAATGATACGTTCCAATAGCCTAATTGACAAACTCATATAGGGATCAGTGAGAACATAGTGAACTGGTCTAGTTCAAGTTCTAACAATCTAATCTATCAAGTCTTCGGTGGATATTTATTTGAAACAACTTGGTCGTTAGGGACGACGTGACATGCAGTCTCTGATCATAAGTCTTAATTAATGAGGTAGTGCTTACGTAAGAGGGCTAGGACATGTGTTCTTGTTTTGTTTCTTACTGGATTTTTGTAAACGTAGTAGACAAACTGTCTTGAAAACGAAATTGGTACGGTGAGACAGAGTAATTCTCGATGATTATTATTGAAGTGTCAAAGCTATTAATCCATATATCTAATAACTATAAAAAACAAATTTAATTGACAGAAATGTAATTTAACATCGTGTACAAACTTTTACAAGAAAAAAAACAATTTTAGAGGGGTTGAATTTGTATTTTTATCAAAGTTTTAAGACACCTCAGGGGTACATTAGAGATTTCATCTATGGAACTGAAGAACACTACATTTATGTCACGACCTAGGGCATGTTTGGCTAAGAATTTTAAAACAACTTATTGAGGGGCCGTTTGACAACTTCTGAATGGTTAAGTGTTGAATCAGTAAAATGTATGAACTATTAAGTGTTGAATCAGTAAGAGGTCTGAACTATTAAGAGCCAAAATAATGCTTGACCATTTAAAGGCAAATGTTTGAACAATTCAGATTAGAGGTCTTAACTATTCAGACTCTGTATAGTGCTTAACCATTTAGAGGCAAATGTCTGAACCATTCAGACATCTGCTCACGAAACAAATAGTTTGAATCATTAAGTGTTAAACCAGTAAGATGTCTTAATCATTAAGAGTCTCATTAAGAAGCAAACAAACAGTCTCTGACTTATTAGCTTTTTTAAAAAGCCAATAAGTCAAAATAATGTTTGGATAAAGGAAAAGTACTTTTCAAAATAACTTTTTGACTAATATGGAAAAGTCATTTTAAAACGTTAGAATATCCTGACTTTTCAATACTTTTTGCCTCATTGGTTTTTCCCACCACATAAGCTAATCCAAACAATTTTTTAAAAACTATTTTTGAAAAAGTCATAAGTCAATAAGTACTTAACAAAAAGTTCTTTTTAAGTTAAACTAGTAGTAAAACTCGTGTGCATATACGGCTGATTTTTAAAAAAAATTACATACCACATTTTATTAAACGACGAATGATTCAACATTTTTAAGATTTAATTAAAAATAGATTTGTAACACCTCAAAAATATCAATATATATATATATATATATATATATATAACTAGGATATTTAACCTATTTAATGGTAAGTTGTTAAATAATAAAAATCATAAGTTATGGTCATATTTATATTAAACTGAACATGAGGGGCTAAATTGGCCAAGTAGGTGAACTTATTATACTAAAATAAAAAAAAACATAAGAAAAACATAACACATATTGGGGTGTGTGTGTGTGTCGATCAAGAGCAGGAGAAAAAGAGGACAAACCCTCAATGATCAAAATCACCAAATTGAAAGGAGAATCAGGCTTCTAACTCTTGCATGAACTTAAATTATTGATTACCAATACTAGGGGATCATAAGGTATGTCAAAATTTGATATTTGGTGATTTTTATGAAAATTTGTGAGGTCCATAGATTTCTACTCTTATAGGAATTGTGGAACTTAGTGTGAATTACATGATGTAAATGAATTTAGGAACAAACCCTAGGTGGAAGTTTATGAATCAATAGCTAATTCTAAGTGTTTGAATGAAGTGCAATGTGTATGTAAGTGGGTTTTGATAAATGTGTAGAACACATAAAGTATAATCAAGAATGATGTAACTGAAGTTTGATACATCAGGTTTTATATGCAAATTGAACATATCAATCACTTTGATGTTATGAGATGTGTATACATTGTTAATTGTTAGTTAATAGACTTAACAAAGATGGTATAAAAATCATGCCCGCAAGGTGTTTGAAGTAATGTTTAAATGATCATGCATAATCGAGATGAATAAAAGAATCACGTAAATGAGATTTTGACAATGACGCGTGTCCTATATCGTGTTATGTGTTCTAAACGATATATCGGATTGAACTCTATAGGCAAATTTGGTGAAGCATCAAGCGGCCAAGCCGGGACGGACGCGCGCTTGAAAGGAAAGCTTTAAGGTACGTGGCTTATTGCTTCGTAAGATTTTAGTTATGTTTCTTGTAGTTTTATATGTTGAATAATGAAGCGAATTTCAATAAACTCAGCTCATTCATAAGTGATGGATTTCACACGAATGAACCGAATAGGCGATATCGAATAAATAAAGGTTTGGTTGAATAAAATCGTTGGACTTCGCTCAGACAACCAAACGGGTCAAAACGAATAGTAAAATGGTTTGGTTGAATTAAAGCGATGGACTTCGCTAAGACAACCAAACGGGTCAAAACGAATGGTAAATAATGGTTTGGTTGAATAAAAGCAATGGACTTCGCTAAGACAACCAAACGGGTCAAAACGAATAGTAAATAAAGGTTTGGTCGAATAAAAGCGATGGACTTCGCTAAGACAACTAAACCGGTCAAAATGAATGGTAAATAACGGTTTGGCTTTATAAAAGTGATGGATTTCGCTAAGACAACCCAACGGGTCAAAGTGATAAGATAAGTAGAGGTTGGTCGAATAAAAGCGATGGATTTCCCTGAGACAACCAAACGGTCAAAATGATAAGATAAATAGAGGTTGGTTGAATAAAAGCGATGGTTTTCGCTAAGACAACCAAACGGATTAAAAAGATAAGACAAATAACGGTTTAATTGAGTACAAGCGATGGATTTCGCTAAAGACAATGAAACGGGTCAAAGTAGAGGTTGGTCGAATAAAAGTGATGGATTTCGCTAAGGCAACCAAACGGGCTAAAATGATGTTTTTAATGCATACCGGAATGGATGCGTGAATGCTATTTTGGCTTAGACTTGTCAAAGGGTAAAACCGGAAAAATAAGCGTAAAATGAATAACGGATGTGTAAATCATAAGGTAATTATCATCTTGTATTTCCAATCTAAACACCGGTGGGCCGGGTGGGGAATATTGTGATGTAAGTTGATATCATCAATTAAACACAGCACAGCGGAAATTTTGGAGTTAAATTACTATTACAACCAAATGTTCAAAGTACAAAAAATAATATACAGACGGCTTGTAATGGAAGATCACAGGTGGATCATAAAATGTACAAAAATGTATAACAGACTCTGGGCAGATCTAAGGATTTGCAAGATCCTCTTATATCACTACCGAGCAGCTTCCAGCCTATTTCATATTGTACCTGCATCTTAGTCTTTTGAAAATACGTCAGCTTTCGCTGGTAAATACACCCGAGTGACTCATTTTGAAAACATTTTAAAAATTAGATTTAAGTGCACAAGGCACAAATCTTTATAACTTGGGAAAGTCAGCGTTGTAACCTTGTTAACAGATTCACATGTTTGTCCATACATATGGGGCCCAGTACAGAGACCGAGATATGATTAGCGCACACACCACTTATGAACCCACGAAGGAGTTATCCCTAACTATTGGGTAAAAATAATTAAGCACGAGCATCTGTCAGGTGTATGCCTACACCCCGCGCTTTGGTCGTGGCCATTAACTAATGTAATGAGCCGAGGATATCTAGGACACGGTCGTTAACCACAAATGTTTAAGTTATCAAACAAAATTGATCAAAACGGAATATGTGGATTTACTAGCTACAGTCCGGCATTCGATTGACCCCATTTCCGACCAAGCGATAAAAATTTACCGTAACCCAAGCCCGTATAGGGAAAATAAGTGAAGAGTATTTATCTGAGCTAGTCTTGATTTAAAAATGCAAGATTTAATATCTCAGCCGTATCCAAAATAAAATAAGTGCAGATAGCATTTACCGGAAGGCTCTAGTCTGGATTATGGCATAAGCTAACCAATTAAAATGCTAACGGTCTTAATTAAGTCATAGACGTAGACCGACTAGCATACAGGATCAAAACAGTATAATACGCTAGATTAAGCGATGACCGGATAGAATATAGTTTAAACCCAACAAGTACTATGACTTGTATAATATGGGTAAACCATATGCATTCTGGATTTTGAGACTAAAATGATAAGGTTAAACCCGTTTCTATTAATTTCCGTAAACTAGTTACGTACACTTAACCTGTCACACCCTCAAAAATCCACTTGCGGGGTTTTACCGCGAGGCGCCTTGACAAACCAGGATCCAAGACACTAGTCATATAGAACGAATCTATATGCAAAAATATATGTTTAAACAAATCCAACCATGCAGTTTAATAAATGCGGAAGCGTAAATAAATGTAAGTAAAGTGTAAGCCAAAACAAACACCCAAACCAAAATACTTAAGAAGTCAAATGCAAAGCGTTTAAAAGAAATAGTTTTTCATGCTCGTGCTGTGCTCCTATGCGGAAATGATACCTTAATAACCTGAGAAAACATGCAAAGAAGAACAAGTGTCAACAATTTATGAAGAGTGAGTTCACAGGTTTAAGTTCACAATTTTAATCATAAGTTTTTCCCCACTGGTTCAACCCCGAACCAATGTCTCATAAGCTTCCCTGATCCAACACGAATCAGATTAATGTTAAGTAGTTTAGCAGTTCATGTTATACGTTTAGGTAGCTAGCCTAGGTCATGTCAACAAAGTGTTCGATCCGAAGCTGACGTTGCTGCCCCTGTTGTGCCAGGCCTATCACCAACCATGGCTAAAAAGTTAGGCAAATTCTACACTCGTGACCATCAACGTTCGGTCTAACTGGCGCAACCAGTTCGAGTGGGGCTTGTCGGGCCCAATAGTACTACTAAAAATTCCCTCGCTATAATCCAATACTAATGGCATCGTAAGTGTTAAGGGGACTGACATGTGATATATGCTTCCTTGTGACCATAACCGTATAACATAACTCTAAGTAAAAATGCGTTACTATACCGTGATGTATGCCACCCATACACCACTGTAACGTGTATATGTTTTAAGTAGAAGGACGTTACTGTACCGTAATATAATCAACCCATATATCACTGTAACGTGTACATGTTTTCTCCCCCTGTGTTTTGTAAACGTTTAAAGAAATAGGGCCGTGAACTCACCTTAAATTGCTCGGTTAGACTTTTACGGAAATAGAGTCAAAGTGGTTCAATCACGTCCTATTATGATTACCACTTAATTTATTAGCGTGTTCAAGAACTACACATAAAGTAATGCAATTAACTTAACATGTTTCAGGCAATTACGTTGACGATTTATATATGTACATCATACGACACTTTCAAATAATCTCTAACTTGGTAATAACATGCTCGTTCATTCTCAGGTACCACATGCAACACTTAGATACACATAAACGCAAATTATCATGTTTCAGCTTGTACACTCAAACTGGGCTGTTTTCGGAAATTTTTATAAAATAGTTTTCATGTTCCAAAATTTTCAATCTTTTTACAGAAGGTGCCAATTACCCTGTAAAATTTAGTGTAAAATTTTCAAATCCTAAATCTTTACCAATTATTTATAAAAATTTATAGGCTAGGCTGCAGTCAGATTCGTCGCTTTCTGACTGCAGTCCACGAGAAAAATCATTTAAAAATCATCGTTCATCCGATTAACGAAATTCCAGTGGGAGATTTCCGGAAACTCCCGTCTCCAGTTAATGTACAGATTTCGTGACCTAACCCCATACAGACTATGAGATAAGACTCGATAAACAACCTGCAAATTCTGCAGAAAATACGCAGCTTCAGCTGCTGCATTAAATGATCATTTAAAAATAGCAAACGCCCTCAGAAAAATACGAATCTGGCGCCATTTCAAGCATTTTTCAAAATACACGTTTTAGGCTTCAGAAATTCCATTTTTCGATTTGTTATGACCTAGCTACACCCAACGGAAGTTGGCTGCAGAACTCCGGACAGATTCTGTTTCGGCTCTACTCGCGTTCTAGTCATTCTCTTTAGTGAATCTAATGATCATAAAACTTAACGACTTATTCCATTCAGTCCATATTCAGTACCATGTATATTATACCCATCCTAGTTATTATTTTCAAGTATTTACGTGTGATTTCAGCCGAATAAGTCCATCTAATCACATGTATGCAACATATTATAACAATAACCCATCAACAATCATATTCATCGTAGAGCATGTTAGAACCACACCAAAAACCCTAAGTACATATCATCATTATCATCAAAAACGCAGCCACATAACACATAAGACTTTACTAACCTTGAAGAAGGATGGAAGAACTAGAGAAAGAGAGAGAGTAGCGATCGCATGAGAGGGGGGGGGGTATTTCCAATGCCGTCGCACACCAAGGAGGTTTTAGGGTTTGTGAATGCTCTAAAACCTTCATGCATACATACGTATACATAAGGGACCAAAGGGGGGCGGTTTGGTTTAGCTTGGGCCGCAAGGAGTTTGGGTCGCAAGGGGTTTGGGCCGCAAGGGTGTGTGGGTGGCGGGTTGGGTTTGATCCGGTATGAGCCGAAAGTGAGGTGCGCGTATAGATTGGGTTTCGGATTCTAAATGTAACGTATTTTATGAACCTCCAGTTATACGTGACGTGTGTTAATTAAACATATACTTATTTTCGAGCTACGCAAGTGAGTTGGAACGACAAACAAGATAAGTGTTTTGGTTCAACGGTTCGGGTTGGTGCAGTCACATAAAATTAAATTATTAACGTAACACGTAACGTAAACACATAACGTAGCCGAATCAGGAAAGATACCTGATTTTCCAGGATGTCACATTATCCCCAAGTTGAAGGAATTTTCATCCCGAAAATTGAGTGAGTAAAAGTTTGAAAGTTGAGCAAGGGTTTGAAAGTTGAGCAAGGGTTTAAAAGTTGTTGTAGGATTTCCGAGTTGTCACATTCTCCCCTGTTACAAGAATTTCGAAATTCTGTTCGCGTTACTTGGTTCTCGTAATTCAGTTGCAAAAAGGTGAGGATATTTGTCTTTCATTTGATCCTCTCTTTCCCAAGTGTACTCCGGTCCACGCTTTAAGTTCCAACGAACCTTAACAATTGGTATTTTACTATGTCTCCGTATTTTGACCTCTCGGTCCATAATTTCGATTGGTTCCTCAATGAACCGCAGTTGTTCGTCCACATGGATCTCATCCAGTGGAACAGCTAATGTTTCATCTGACAAACATTTCTTCAGATTTGAGACATGAAAAACGTGATGAACTCCACTGAGCTCATCAGGAAGGTTCAACCCATAAGCTACCTGACCGATTTTCTTTGTGATATCAAACGGACCAACATATCGCGGGTTTAGTTTACCTCTTTTTCCAAAATGAATCACGCCCTTCCAAGGTGATACCTTCAGTAGGACCCGATCGCCTACTTGAAATGCTAACGGTTTACGTCGCTGATCGGCATAGCTCTTTTGGCGATCTTGAGCTGCCGCCATACGGTTCCGAATTTGCACTATCTTTTCAGTTGCTTCCAGAACCAACTCTGGACCAGTGATTTGACTATCACCAACTTCCGCCCAACAAACAGGCGAGCGACGCTTTAGTCCATACAGCGCCTCGAATGGTACTGCTTGGATACTTGTGTGATAACTGTTGTTATAGGAAAACTCCACCAAAGGTAGATGCTTCTCCCAGCCCTTACCAAAGTCAATTACAAATGCTCTAAGCATGTCTTCGAGAGTCTGAATGGTACGTTCACTTTGACCATCAGTCTGAGGATGGTATGCTGTGCTCAAGTCAACGCGTGATCCCAAGGATTTCTGTGGTGATTGCCACATATTAGAAGTAAAGCGTGAATCACGATCAGATATGATGGATATTGGCACTCCGTGCCGGGCTACTATTTCTTTCATGTACAGCGCTGCAAGGGTGTCGAACTTGTCAGTTTCCTTGATTGCTAAGAAGTGAGCCGATTTGGTTAGTCGGTCGATAATCACCCAAATTATATATTTTCCAATGGGTGTATTAGGTAGACCTGTAATAAAGTCCATGACGATTTGTTCCCGTTTCCAAACGGGATTCTAAGGCTGTTGTAATAGCCCCGAGGGTTTTTGGTATTCTACCTTGACCTTGGCACAGGTTAGGCATTTACTTACGTAGGTGGCTATTTCAGCCTTCATGTTCGGCCACCAGTAAGTTGTTTTGAGATCTTGGTACATCTTATCTGATTCTGGATGAACAGAGTACCTTGATTTGTGAGCTTCGTCCATTATGAGTTCCCTCAAGTTTCCGTAGAGGGGCACCCATATCCGACTAAGAAAGTAACGAGTTCCATCCGGTTTGGTTTCCCAATCACGTTCCATCTTGCGTAATTTCTCAGCTTCCAGATTTTCGGGTTTGACTGCCTCCAACTGAGCGTTGCGTATATGCTCGGGTAGGTTAGAGTGTATCGTAAGTTGTAAGGACCGAACTCGTCAAGGCTTCTCGTGCTCCTTCCTACTTACATTAGCCTTGCCTGGATGGTACTGGATGGCACATTCGTAGTCGTTCAAAAGTTCGAGCCAACGGTGCTGTCGCATGTTTAACTCTTTTTGATCGAAAATGTGTTGAAGGCTTTTGTGGTCGGTGTAGATGGTACACTTGGTTCCATAGAGATAGTGCCTCCAGATTTTTAAAGCGAACACCACGGCTCCTAACTCTAAGTCGTACGTTGTGTAGTTCTTCTCATGCACTTTCAATTGACGTACACATCCAAGTCCCTGAATGGAAGCGTCGCAGTACACTACAAAGTCTTCGGTCCCCTCAGGTAGAGACAAGATAGGCGCACTACAAAGCTTCTGCTTCAGCACCTGGAATGCTTCCTCCTGTTTGTCACCCCAGATATACTTGATTCCTTTCTGGGTTAGAGATGTAAGAGGTTGAGCAATCTTTGAAAAACTCTCAATAAAGCGTCGATAGTAGCCTGCCAAACCAAGAAACTGTCTTACTTCTATTGGAGTTTTCGGCGCCTCCCAACTTTTGATGGCTTCAATCTTTGCCGGGTCAACGTGGATACCTTTTTCGTTCACTATATGCCCAAGGAATTGGACTTCTCGAATCCAGAAGTCGCACTTTGAAAACTTGGCATAAAGTTGTTCCTGTCGCAGAAGTTCCAACATTAAACGCAGATGTTGTTCATGTTCCTCCTTAGTCTTAGAGTACACCAGTATGTCATCAATGAACACGATTACGAATTTGTCTAGATAAGGCTTACAAACATGGTTCATGAGGTCCATGTATACTGCAGGTGCGTTTGTTAGTCCGAATGGCATAACAAAAAATTCAAAGTGGCCCTAACGAGTGCGAAATGCGGTCTTGGAGATGTCTTCCTCTCGTACACGCAACTGATGGTATCCCGACCTTAGATCGATTTTGGAATAGTAACTTGACCCTTGGAGCTGGTCAAATAGGTCATCGATTCGAGGTAAGGGGTATTGGTTTTTGATAGTAACTTTGTTGAGCTCTCTGTAATCAATACACATACGGAAAGTTCCATCCTTCTTCTTGACAAAAAGGACCGGAGCTCCCCATGGTGATGAGCTCGGATGGATAAAGCCTTTATCTAAGAGCTCCTGAAGTTGAATAGAAATTTCTTGAAGTTCAGATGGAGCTAATCGGTATGGAGCCTTGGTGATTGGTACAGCGTGTTTTGCTAGCTGAATTTCGAATTCGACCTGCCTATGTGGGGGTAAACCAGGCAATTCTTTAGGGAAGACGTCGGGAAATTCACGTACGATAGGAAAATCTTCAACTTTCCTCTCGTCGCTTGGTTGTTCGGTGACATTGGCTAAGATTGCGTACGAGTTTTTCTGTCGTAGGTACTTTTGAGCTTTCATGAAGGAAATGATGTTGGTTACTACACCACCCTTCTCGCCATGAATGGTTAGGATCTCGCCGTTTGAATGAGGTATGCGAATAGCCTTTTCGCGACATAAGATTTCCGCTTGATTTTCAGATAACCAATCCATGCCAACTACAACATCAAAGCTACCAAGCGTGGTTGGCATGAGATCGATGGTGAATAGATGGCCAGCCAATTGTAGCTGACATCCACAGGCGATGTGGGTTATATCTACCGATTTTCCATTGGCTAACTCTACCAGGTATTTGACCTCTAATTCAACAGGGTTAATGTCCAATAGTTTTCTAAACGACTCGGAAATAAAACTCCTATCCACACTGCTATCAAATAAGTGTGAGCAAAACTGTTGTTTAAAGGAAATTTACCAGTAACCACTTTAGAATCATTACGAGCCTCACCTTTCCCCAATGTGAATGCACGACCCTTAGCTCCACACTTCCACCAGCATTATTGTTATTATTGTTCTGATCCTGGTTCTGATTTCCACCACTGTTTCCCTTGTTCAGATGTGGGCAATCTTTCTTGAAATGATCAGTGCCACCACACTGATAACATGTCCTGGTGACTCCAGGTGGCTACTGGGTCTGATTAGTGTTTTGCTTCGAGTTAAGGTTTACCCTGCAGTCCTTAGCGGTGTGGCCTCCCCTACCACGTCGCTGACAACCACCGCACTGCCCGAAATGATGACGGTTACATTTGTTGCACAGAGGTTTCTTTCCAGCATACCCACTCTAAACCTGACTGTTGGTGTTGTTACTAGACTGCTGGTTGTTGTTATTGAAGTTGCGGTTACTGTTGTTGAAACGTTTCTGAGAACCCTGCTGTGCTTGCCCAGTTGATGTTTGTTTCGAAGATCCATCCTCCCACTTGCGTTTGTTTTCTGGAGCGTTCCCAGCTGCGCCCCTCTTCGGTAGTATACCCTCTTCTACTGCAGTGTCTCTCAGTTTGTGCGCCAGCCGCACGGCCTGCTGAACTGTAACGGGGTTGCTTGATTCAACCATGCCTTTAATCTCTGGAGCCAATCCCTTGATGTAAAGCTCTATCTGTTTGTACACTGGCCTAGCCATATCGGGACACAAGGAGACCAGGTCATAGTGCTTCGTGGTGTAGGCTTCAATTTCCGACCCTTCCATCTTCATAACCCAAAGATCTTGCTCTAATTGGTGGATACGATCCTGGGGGCAGTATTGTTCCTTGATAAGATTCTTGAACTCGTCCCAACCCATTGCGTTGGCCACATCGAGTCCAAGAACCTGGACCCGCGCATTCCACCAGGTGAGAGTCGCATCTTCTAGAGTCGAAGCCGCGAATTTAACTCTGTTCTCAGGTAAGCAGTTACACATTGCAAAGACAGATTCTGATTTTTTGAGCCATCTGACTAGCCGGAATGGCCCTTCCTTGCCAGTGAATTTGGTGGGCTTAGCATCGATGAACATCTTGTACGGGTTAGGGCCCATACCTACATGCACAAGTTTGGAAGTAAGAGATTTAGAAGAAGGTGATTTAAAGGACGGTTGAATACGCTAGCATACGTGGAGTGAAATGAGTGTAGAATCGAATGAGGGTTACCTCCCAGATTCTGATTATTGTTTGGATTCGGATTTTGGGCTGCCAACGCCGCAATAACCTGCTCCCGGATGAGCGCAGCCAGTTCGGCATGTGTCATTGTGATGTTGTCGCGGCCACCACCACGAGCGCCACCACCGCGAGCAGACATTCTGTTTTTTACCACAGATACACGAATACATGAGAAAATGTATCACATATTTCATCATAGAATTCTAAGAATAATGTAATAAGAATTGGTACAACCCATCACATATAACATTCAAACCAAACATTTGATTAAAAATATATTGCAATTCACCACAATGTATTAAACCAAATATTATGTATATAAATCCAAATGTCAAAGGAAATTCCCAAACGATTACTAAGTTCAAACAAGGAAATAAAGAAATGTCATGATAAACGAGAAATAAATCTAATCCTCAACGTCTCCGTCCCCCATATCCTCGTCTTCATTTGCTGCTGCCTCCTCAGGCTCCTCAGGGATCTCCTTTGGTGCTTCTTCCTCCGGCTCATTTGACAACCCAATCTCAATGATCCTGTCTTCAGCTAAACTCATCCTCTCTGTGAGGTCCACGACCTGTTCGGCCATCACTTCGCTAATCTCTCTAAGGTTACTTGTTTTAGCGGCTTCAGTTTGCTGGGTTGCCCTGACCTGTGCGAGCTCCTGTTTCACCAGTTCCAGTTTCTGTTCAATGAGCTATTGCTCGCGATGAGGTCTGTTATATCCCCAGCCGCCTCACGCATGTACTTAAATTCGTGCTCCGTGGCGGCCACGAGTCCAGCAAAGGCCTCCTCTATAGGATAGCCGAGAGGGGGCAAGGTACCATAGACCTCCATGTCAACATCATAGGAATCCTCCAAAACTACAGGTGGAACGTTCTCATCCACTATGTAGTTCCGGATGTGATATGGATACCAGCTCCAGTCGCCATTCCCCGAACTGGGTCTGACGATGAAGGGCTCGAATTGCGTGAGACGACGAATGCGAGCGGCCCTGAGTCTTCCCGAGAAGATGGGAGACATAGGTGAAGGCGGGGAATCGCCTTGTTCCTCACTAGGGTCAGAGAGTCGTGCGAGTTAGACATGCCTATCAAAGCGAAAGAATAAGACATAGAACATACCAAAACACAGTAAATAAAATAAGGCATGAAATTTAAGCATTCGTGTTAGTTTCATACTAGTGTCAAGTTTATGGCTATAGTGTAGGTTTACTAGTGTATGCAAACCTAATTCTCTATAACCAGTGGCTCTGATACCAATCTGTCACGCCCTCAAAAATCCACTTGCGGGGTTTTACCGCGAGGCGCGTGACAAACCAGGATCCAAGACACTAGTCATATAGAACGACTCTATATGCAAAAATATATTTTAAACAAATACAACCATGCAGTTTAATAAATGCGGAAGCGTAAATAAATGTAAATAAAGTGTACGCCAAAACAAACGCCCAAACCAAAATACTTAAGAAGTCAAATGCAAAGCGTTTAAAAGAAATAGTTTTTCATGCTCGTGTCGTGCTCCTATGCGGAAATGATACCTTAATAACCTGAGAAAACATGCAAAGAAGAACAAGTGTCAACAATTTATGAAGAGTGAGTTCACAGGTTTTTGTTCACAATTTTAATCATAAGTTTTTCCCCACTGGTTCAACCCCGAACCAATGTCTCATAAGTTTCCCTTATCCAACCCGAATCAGATTAATGTTAAGTAGTTTAGCAGTTCATGTTATATGTTTAGGTAGCTAGCCTAGGTCATGTCAACAAAGTGTTCGATCCGAAGCTGACGTTGCTGCCCCTGTTGTGCCAGGTGTAACATTTATGTAAATCGGGTTTCGAAAACCCGCCCCAAATTACCGATCAGTGTATCTATTTATGTCCAATAATCTTTTGATTTTACATTTTTGTTTATTGTTTTAAACATTACAAATTATATATATATATATATATATATATATATATATGTATATAATAATAGTAGTAACAAAGGTTTAGAGTAAATTTAATAAAATAAATAAGCAACTAAATATTAAATATATATAATTAGTAAATGATTTATTTTAAAAGAATTAAAATAAATATAAATAGGGTGAACCGGGAATCGAACCCGGGTTCCCCCGGACACACACACACCAAACACCACTGGACTACACGCACTTATTGATTTTGTTTCCGCATAACAATATACGTATATATAAACTCGGGCGGGAAAATCTGCAGCAACCGCAGGTTTCACTCGCTAGAACCCTCGAAATTTCACGCGTTTTTCCCCAAGAGCGGACAACTGCCCAACCTATTCTTGGTAAATTGCTTAACGGTAATTATGCTGGCAATCAATCCGAACAACTTACCTAAAAATCGAACCCAATCAACCCTATAAATACCCGTCGTATACCTCTATCTAAACTCGCTCAATACCTTTGTTCCCTCTCTAAGTTCTTGGTTGTCGGAAAGTTCTGTTCGCGGAAGACCACCAGAATCGTCGGAACCTACTCGCCGGAATCAAACCCACCACCGCTGTTTTACCGTAGCACCCTCTTTTCTTTTCTGTTTAAGCTTTAATTGAATTATCAGTTGTGTAGTAGATAGAAAACTTGATGAGTATTGAGATTTAAGAAAAAAACAGGCGGGTACCGGTTGGGGTTAAAAATTTTGAATGAGGAAGATGAAGTGCAACGTGTGTTCTAATATATTAAAATTTGTTTTACCAACCGGGTAAGCAACCAGCCCAACTGGTTGGGCCGGGTGCAAGCTAAACACAAGGTCTCTGTTTCGAAACCGGATATCCACACCGGCCCGACCATTTTAAACCCTTTTTAAATTACCATTTCTGTATACATTTATTCAGCATATAAGTATAATTAAATTACAGGTATTGTCGGGTTAGACACCCAGCCCAGTTGGTTGTGCTGGGTGCATAACATCGCAAAAGTCACTGGTTCGAGTCACACCACACGCA
Source organism: Scalesia atractyloides (assembly GCA_947069175.1). Lineage (NCBI taxonomy): Eukaryota > Viridiplantae > Streptophyta > Magnoliopsida > Asterales > Asteraceae > Scalesia > Scalesia atractyloides. The sequence goes on along the minus strand of CAMTDV010000001.1, from coordinate 80,838,454 downwards.
TGTCACAACTCGATCAAACCGGTCTGACATGTATCTTGTCAGACTGACATATTTTTTTTAAATCATTATTTTATTGTTTATTTTTAATGTATAAATTCTAAGGTTTATATTAAAGGAAAATTGTATTAAAGATGCTTAAAAATACCTAAATTTCAAGGGTTAAATATCAATAGAAATCATAACATTAACTTAAAAATCTAGGCCAACGATTTTAACCAAAATATTAATTTATTTTCGAACTATCGCGTTATTATTCCTAGGTTAGTACTTTCTCGTCGATTAAACTCCCAACTCGTGTGCTCTCATTTCCACTCAAGAATACGCACCCAAGGTGAGTGAATCTCTACAAATTCCCCGTTTTAATCACGTTTTGGGGTGTATCATATGTCGTATCATTTCTTTATTTTATTTAACACTTGTGCTTATATCATTTCGTGATCAAATGTGTATTGCTTGTAGTGTGGTTTATATGTGGATACATTTTATCAATTCAGTGCACTCATTTCATTAGGCCCATCAGTTCCTCGTGGGATACGGGTTGAGCATCAGGTGCCTCATTAGATCGGCTCCGTTCGATTGAGCCTTGATCTCAGATACATCATCATTCATGTCATATATTCATTCAATGTGGTTTGTGATTTGTTACATTATACATTTGTTCACATGTGATTATGCACAATCTTATTTAAACAACTATAAAATTGATTTACTTTAATGTTTTATCAAGGTTCACTCGCTAACTTTTGTTGACCCAAAATTCCGTCTGTTTTACGCATGATACAGGTGATCAAGTTGAGGAAAGAAACACCTAGGATGGCCTAGAAGAATAATCAAGTTATTTCGTTGGAACAAGCATTTAGATTATCATTTGTGTTTGTATGAAATTTTGTTGGATATTTGAATTTTAATTTGAATTTAATAAATATGAAACTTGTTAGTAAATATCATGAGCTTTGGTGATAACCTAGTTCAAGTGGGGCTTGCCGGGCCCAGTAGTACTACTAAAAATTCACTCGCTATAATCCAATACTAACGGCATCTTAAGTGTTAAGGGGACTGACATGTGATATATGCTTCCTTGTGACCATAAACCGTATAACATAACTCTAAGTAAAAATGCGTTACTGTACCGTGATGTATGCCACCCATACACCACTGTAACGTGTATATGTTTTAAGTAGAAGGACGTTATTGTACCGTAATATAATCAACTCATATATCACTGTAACGTGTACATGTTTTCTCCCCCTGTGTTTTGTAAACGTTTAACGAAATAGGGGCCGTGAACTCACCTTAAATTGCTCGGTTAGACTTTTACGGAAATAGAGTCAAAGTGGTTCAGTCACGTCCTATTATGATTACCACTTAATTTATTAGCGTGTTCAAGAACTACACACAAAGTAATGCAATTAACTTAACACGTTTCAGGCAATTACGTTGACGATTTATATATGTACAGCATACGACATTTTCAAATAATGTCTAACTTGGTAATAACAGGCTCGTTCATTCTCAGGTAGCACATGCAACACTTAGATACACATAAACGCAAATTATCATGTTTCAGCGACTGTTTTCGGAAATTTTTATAAAATAGTTTTCATGTTCCAAAAATTTCAATCTTTTTACAGAAGGTGCCAATTAGCCTGTAAAATTTAGTGTAAAATTTTCAAATCCTAAATCTTTACCAATTATTTATAAAAATTTATCGACTAGGCTGCAGTCAGATTCGTCGCTTTCTGACTGCAGTCCACGAGAAAAATCATTTAAAAATTATCGTTCATCCGATTAACGAAATTCCAGTGGGATATTTTCGGAAACTCCCGTCTCCAGTTAATGTACAGATTTCGTGACCTAACCCCATAGAGACTATGAGATACGACTCGATAAACAACCTGCAAATTCTGCAGAAATTACGCAGCTTCAGCTGCTGCACTAAATGATCATTTAAAAATAGCAAACGACCTCAGAAAAATACGAATCCGGCGCCATTTGAAGCGTTTTTCGAAAATATACGTTTTAAGCTTCAGAAATTCCATTTTTCGATTTGTTATGACCTAGCTACAGCCAACGGAAGTTGGCTGCAGAACTCCGGACAGATTCTGTTTCGGCTCTACTCGCGTTCTAGTCATTCTCTTTAGTGAATCTAATGATCATACAACTTAACGACTTATTCCATTCAGTCCATATTCAGTACCATGTATATTATACCAATCCTAGTTATTATTTTCAAGTATTTACGTGTGATTTCAGCCGAATAAGTCCATCTAAACACATGTATGCAACATATTATAACAATAACCCATCAACAATCATATTCATCGTAGAGCATGTTAGAACCACACCAAAAACCCTAAGTACATATCATCATTATCATCAAAAACGCAGCCACATAACACATAAGATTTTACTAACCTTGAAGAATGATGGAAGAACTAGAGAAAGAGAGAGAGTAGCGATCGAATGAGGGGGGGGGGGGTATTTCCAATGCCGTCGCACACAAAGGAGGTTTTAGGGTTTGTGAATGCTCTAAAACCTTCATGCATACATACGTCTACATAAGGGACCAAAGGGGGCGGTTTGGTTTAGCTTGGGCCGCAAGGAGTTTGGGCCACAAGGGGTTTGGGCCGCAAGGGGGTGTGGGTGGCGGGTTGGGTTTGATCCGGTATGAGCCGAAAGTGAGGTGCGCGTATAGCTTGGGTTTCGGGTTCTAAATGTAACGTATTTTATGAACCTCTAGTTATACGTGACGTGTGTTAATTAAACATATACTTATTTTCGAGCTACGCAAGTGAGTTGGAACGACAAACAAGATAAGTGTTTTGGTTCAACGGTTCAGGTTGGTGCAATCACATAAAATTAAATTATTAACGTAACACGTAACGTAAACACATAACGTAGCCGAATCAGGAAAGTTACCTGATTTTCCGGGATGTCACATAACCGTACAAATATAAGCGATATCGGGTAACCGGATAAGTCATGGACAAGTTTATATGCCTTTATACTTTAAATAAGTTGTAATATCAATAGGATATCAACTTACATGCCCATTAAGGTTTTAAAATGAGATTAAGCCTCATAAGGGCGTTTTGGTAACTATATACCGTATAAAAGGAACTTGAATATATTTTGATGTCATGATCATAAACATTCTAGAAAAATACTTAATTTGTGATATAATATCAGTAAGATGTCACACATAAGTGTGGTTTAAGGTTTAAGACCAAACTATGCACCGAAAGGGCATTTTGGTCTTTTAAAAATATAATTTACGATATTATATTAAAACTTAGTTTATGATCAGAATATTAACATAATATTATGTTAATTATTTTAACATATTAGTGGGTAATTTATTTGCAAGTTCATTGTTGATTAAAATATTATTTTATGCGAAAAAGGGAATTTAAGTCAAAATTGGCATAATTACAGAACTAGTGCATAAACTTATTTTCTGATTATGATCATGTAATATAACCTTAGAGGCTTATGCTACATTATATTATGATCATAATGTGACCTTAGATCAGTAGCTAGCTAATCTAAATTGGGTCAAAATCGAAAGTAAAAGCAGAAGTCAAACTTTACGACTTTCTATTGCGAACCGACCTTAGAACTGAAATTGACGAGCCGAATATGTTTTCACATGTTCTAATATTTATTACCAACTTGTTTAAGTGCAAAAACATGTTTCATAACATATATAAGCTCAAATTATAATAATTTCGAAAACTGGCATGTTTTACTTTTTAATAATAAAATTTTGACCCGTCAATCGGTCTAGCAAACATGATCTTTAGGAGGTGCCCTTTATAGGGATTAACACCTACCTTATTATGATCACTTAGCCATGTTCGTTATGAACAATGGCTGGACAATAATGGTCTTAACCGAAAGTCAAGGCGTTTTCCGTAAAACGCTTGACTTTTGGCTATAAAAGCCTATAAACGAAAATGCAAGAGAAAGAAACACTTACAAGTGATTCTAGGATGAAATATAACTAAGTTGGATGCTCCTTTCAGTTAGGAGCTTCCAGAGGAGGGAGATAGAGTGATAAATGAGAAAGGTACAAGTTCAAGTGGTGAAGCGTGGCACCTATTTATAGTTGGGGATCTTGAAGGAGGTGATGCAAGGTGTTAGGGAGTTTTAGAGGAAGCCTACAAGTGTTATAAAACATGGCATAGTAGTTTGGAAGTCCATGTTTTCGAATCAAATGGTTTTTGGCAATATGTGTGGGGGAGGCCAAGCAAATTTTATGCAGACACAGTCCTCTCGCGCCCCGTGAGAGACCAAGCCTATGTCTCTGGCGGCCCGCGAGCGCCTCCTGGGAACTTTGAAAACTTGCCACATTTAGCCCCTTAACTTATTAAACCTCTAAAACACCTTTATAAGCATAATTAGTCGTTCGTAGCCAACATTTGGCGTACCCGGGAGTATGCCCGAACATTGTCAAGCTCTCGGTTCGTTAAAAGGTCACTCAAAGGTATAAATTAACATGTTGACACTTTTAACCCCTCCATTGTCCAACTTTAACATATTTACTGAATTAATCCCTCTCGTCCAACCAGTGGCTCATACGAGAGTTAGGACTTCGTAAAGGATCACTCAGAGGCTCAAGATAAGCATGTTGACTCTGATGGTCACTTAGAGGTTAAGCATGTTGACACAAATGGTCACTCAGAGGTAAGTTTAAGCATATTGACACTAATGGTCACTCAGAGGCTTGGTTTGAGCATGTTGACACTAATGGTCACTCAGAGGCTCGGTTTACCCATGTTGACACTAGAGGGTCACTCAGAGGCTTAGTTTGAGCATGTTGACACCTTTTAGTCCTTATTAGTCCTTAATGGACTTATTATAAATGTAATGACACGTGTCATGATACTATTGGACACAATTTTACGAGGTGTTACATCCTCACCCCCTCAAAAAGATGGAGATATTTTTGTCGCGTAGTGGACTCAACCTCCCATGTATACTCGGGGCCTCGTGGGGCATCCCAATTAACCTTTACTATAGGTATCATTTTCTTTCGGAGCTTCTTAACCCGTCGATCCTCGAACGAAATCGGTTTCTCAATGAACATCAGGTTTTCATCAATTTACACATCATGATGTGGCATTTCAGGCGACTCATCGGCTAGACATTTCTTAAGATTACAGAGGTGGAATACATCATGAATTCCACAGAGCTCCTCTGGCAGCTTAAGCTTATAAGCTACAGCGCTGACACATTCGATTATCTCAAATGGTCCTATATATCTTGGGCTTAACTTGCCTTTCTTTCCAAATCTCATTACACCTTTCCAAGGTGATACTTTCAGCATGACTTTATCCCCTATTTGGAACTTAAGAGGTTTACACCTCTTGTCAGCATAACTCTTCTGCCTATCACGGGCAGCTTTGAGACAATCACTGATATGCATAATTTTATCCATGGTCTCCAGGACAATCCCCAGTCCTGATAGTTGGGCTTCCCCAACTTCTGCCCAACACACGGGCGTTCGACACTTTCTCCCATACAAAGCCTTAAAAGGAGCAGCCTTGATTCTCGTATGATATCTATTATTATAGGAGAATTCTATTAGGGGTAAGTGGTCATCCCAACTTCCACCTAAATCAATCACACATGCTCTAAGCATGTCTTCTAATGTCTGAATAGTACGCTCACTTTGCCCATCAGTCTGTGGGTGGTAAGCCATACTAAAGTTTAATCTTGTGCCTAAAGATTGTTGGAAACTCTTCCAAAAATGAGATGTATATCTGGATCTCTATCAGATACAATAGATACTGGCACACCATGTAGGGACACAATCTTGTCCACATACCACTTAGCCAACTTATCAGAATTATAAGTTTCTTTAATTGGCAAGAAATGTGCTAACTTGGTCAGTCTATCCACAATGACCCAAATTGTGTCATTACCATGTTTGGTCTTAGGTAACTTAGTAATCAAATCTATAGTTACCATTTCCCATTTCCAAGTGGGAATTTCAAGTTGTTGTAGAAGTCCTGACGGTTTCTGATGTTCAACTTTAACTTGTGAACACGTCAGACACTTAGCTACATACGTGGCTATGGATTTCTTCAAACCCATCCACCAATAACTCTTTTTCAAATCTTGATACATCTTGTAACCACCTGGGTGAACTGAGTATCTTGTATTATGCGCTTCCTGGAGGATTAGATCTTTAAGTCCTCCAAAGATTGGAACCCAAATTTTGCCATTAAATCTAAGGATTCCATCTTTTCTAGGCATTAACTGATCAACAATTCCGCCTAATCCCTCATTAGGAATATTAGCCTCTAATAGGGCTTGCTTTTGCGCATCTAAAAACTTCTCATTCAAGCTATTTCTGAGCTCAATGCTCTTGGCATTAATACTTATAGGCTTAACCCTTTCCCTATGACTTAAGGCGCCCGCAACGACATCTACCTTGCCGGGATGATAGCGAATTTCACAATCATAATCATTAAGTGTCTCCATCCAATGGTGTTGTCGCATGTTCAAATCCTTTTGAGTGAACAAATGTTGGAGACTTTTATGGTCAGTGTATATAATACACTTTGTGCCATATAAGTAATGTCACCATAACTTAAGTGCAAATACAACAGCACCCAATTCCAAATCGTGGGTGGTGTAATTTCTTTCGTTCACCTTTAATTTTCGTGATGCATAAGCAATTACTTTGCCTTTTTGCGTTAGCACACAGCCCATGCCAATGTGCTAGGCATCACAACAAAATCCTCAATACCCTCAGGTAGAGATCACACAGGAGCATTACTCAACTTGTGTTTTAGAATTCTAAAAGATTCTTGTTGTTTTGTACCCCAGTCAAACTTATGATTCTTACGGGTCAGGGTAGTTAAAGGAGTGGCTATTCTCAAAAAGTTCTTAATGAACATTTTATAATAACCAGCCAATCCTAAGAAGCTAGAATCTCTGATGGAGTTTTGGGTACTTCCCAATTCATTATGGCTTCTATTTTAGCGGGATCCACTTGGATACCATGCTCACTTACAACATGTCCAAGAAATTTGACTTCCCTAAGCCCAAATTCGAACTTAGAGAACTTAGCATAAAGCTTCTCTTGTCTTAGCAATTCTAAATTGCACCGAAGATGTTTCTCGTGATCAACTTGATTACGAGAGTAGATAAGTATGTCGTCTATGAAGACAATGACAAACTTATCTAGATACGGCTTGTAGACTCTATTCATGAGATCCATGAAATCTGCAGGTGCATTCGTGAGCCCAAAGGCATCACTAGAAATTCATAATGACCATAACGGGTCCTGAAGGCAGTCTTAGGAACATCCTCATTTCTAACCTTCAGTTGATGATATCCTGATCTTAAGTCGATCTTAGAAAAGTAACTAGCCTCTTGAAGTTGATCGAACAAGTCGTCGATCCTGGGCAGAGGATAACGGTTCTTAATTGTTATGTTATTTAGCTCATGGTAATCAATGCACATCCGCATTGAACCGTCGTTTTTCTTAACGAAAAGGATAGGAGCTCCCCAATGTGAGGAACTAGACTGAATAAAGTATTTCTTTAAAAGTTCATCTAATTGTATTCTTAATTCTTTCATTTCCATCTGTGCTAACCGATATGGAGATCTAGCAACAAGTGCTGTTCCTAGTAGGATGTCAATACTAAACTCTACTTGCCTATCTGGAGGCAGACCTGGTAATTCTTCAAGAAAGACATCGGAATATTCCGAGATGATTGGAAGGTCTTCAATCTTTGGCTTTGGCTCATTAATAGTTACTTGTTCCAGGTAATGACATCATCTTTCCCCAAACACTTGGATGATTTGAATAACGACACCTTGTCTAGCAATCTATAGTGTGAATCTCCAAGAATGGTGATTATTTCACCAGATGGGGTTTTAATTTCGATGAGTTTCTTATCACATATAATGCAGGCTTGGTTATGAGATAACTAATCCATGCCTAAGACTACATCAAACCCTGCCAATTTCATTGGCATAAGGGAGATAGGGATAGAATGATTCTTAATGGATATAAAACATCCATCAAGAATGGAGATGTTGTTTATAAAGTTCCATCAGCAAGTTCTACCTCATAAGTTATATCTAGAGTTCTTATGGGCAAGTTTAATAGTTTGCAAAACTTATGATCTACAAAAGACTTATCTGCACCTGAATCAAAAAGAACACTAGCATATACGTTATTAATGAGGAATGTACCTGTTATGACCTTGTTGTCATTAACAGCGTCTCTAGCATTCATTTGGAAGGCACATGCATTTCCTTTCTTAGACTCTCCAAGCTTTGCATCATTACCTCTTGGGTTCTTAGGGCAATTAGGTTTAATATGCCCTTTCTCATTACAGCCGTAACAGACGGCATCCTTAAGATTTTTGCACTCTAGAGTCTTATGCCCTTTTCTTTTGCAAATACCACAAGGTTTAGCCTGTGGGTCAGCATTGCATTGTCCCCAATGCCTGCGGTTACGGGTCTTGCATAGAGGTCTATCAATAGACATGTGCTGGTTCTTCTTGAGCCCAAAATTTCCTCTCTTTTTGAACCTTTGGGAGTTATCATCCTCCCGTTTCCTTTTTCCGCCAGTCTCAGTTCTAACTGACTATTGCCTCACCAAGTCTAAGTTGAGTGAGAGAGATAGGTCAACAAAAGACCTATAGGTACTAGGCTGAGCAGCCTTTACCATACCCTTAATCTCAGACGTTAACCCATTAATGAAATGCGGAATGCATTTGGGTTCAGGGGTAATTAAATAGGAAACTAATATAGACATGGAGTTGAAGTAAGAAACTTACTTCCTACAGTCTAGATTTTCATTGTGAGAGTCAGAAAGTCTGACTCTATTTTCTCCACCTCATGAGGTGGGCAGTATGTCTCCTTGACAAGGTCAAAAAACTTGGACCATCCCAAGTTATACAGGTGTACTTTACCTATTGACTGGACCATTGCCTTCCACCATATTAGGGCATCACCCTTGAAGGACTGGGATACCTATTTCACCACATCCTTATCAGCGCAACCGCTGATATCCACTATCGTCTCCATTTCATCAAGCCATCTCAAGGCTTCTACAACTCCCCTTTCTCCATTAAAATCTCGGGGCTTACAGGAGACGAAGTATTTATAGGTACATTCGTCTTTAGAAGAACGGGACCTATCATTAAATTCTAATTTCTTTGATCCACTCTTCGCATTTGAAGAGTGAATAGAGCTCTCCATGAGCTGAGGATGGTGGATAGACAAAGGTTTGGAGCGAGTAGCACTCATTTCTCCATGGCCTTTTCCACGGCCTTTCCGACAGCTGCATCTATGTGAGCTTGGAAATTATCATTATCAATGGCTATGTTTTCAGCATTGTTAGAGTTAATATATCAGTGGCTACTTTGCGCCTCATCCGAGTTAGCCATTCTCAAAGCTTTGGTTCTAAGCACCAAATTAAACTTCTCTTAGCCATGGTATTAATAACCACATTGGCTATAAAACTTGGATATATAAATCCATTGCCTAATCAAACTAGTGTGAATATGATCATAACTCTTAGGCTTAACATTTCTATGAATGTTATCTATATTTAGCCTAGGTCTCAAAGGACCAATAAAGGCAAATTACAATTTGAACATAGTCCATATATATTTCAGACAATGGACCTTAATGTCACAATTGTCATTGTCATAAGACAATTATAAATAGCTCATAGGCTTGTCTCGAAAGACATTTAAGATATGGCTCAAAGGCCTGTCACTAAGGACATAAAAATACTTCACATCGGCCTGTCACTAATGGACATAAAAATACGGCACATTAGCCTGTCACTAATGGAAATAAAAATACGGCACATTGGCCTGTCACTAATAGATATAAAAAACTCGGCACATTGGCCTGTCACTAATGGACATAAAATTATGGCCCGTAGGCACTACATCACTAATGGATGTTTAATCATTATCATCGCATTGATGATATTAGCCGGGATCATATTGATCACATAGGCTATATAATAGGTTAGGACATAGTCCATTTACCTAGACGGTTAGTGTGGCTCCTCAAGTCACACTACTAGGAGTATGAACATTCCTGAATGTTAACATAGGAGTATCTTAATGGTCGATTAATAGTCACGGTCGCATTAACCTTAACCACTTGGAGGCTTGAACGTAGTCCACCACCTCTGGATAGAAGGATAACTCTCCTTAACTATCATTATAGAAGGCTATTCATCCTTAACTATCATTTATAAGCTGGCCAATTAATGTGGTATGTGCCACTTGGCTAATCAAAACCATTAAGATCTTTTGGAATTATATAGCTGAGCATAAATTTCGAGTAAAATCGAGACATCGCTTGAAGAGGATAAGTACACACACACACACACATATATATATATATATATTATAATTCCAAAATATTTCATTAAATGCCAATAGAAATTACAATACTAGAAATAAATAAATAAAACGAACTGTCCAAGCAAGGACTTAAAAGAAATAACAATGTCCACGTAGGGACTGAAGAAATAACAATGTCCTCCAGGGACTAAATATAATATTAGAAGAGACTTCACACGCCTTCTTTCCTTTAACCAACTTGGAGAGCTTTTTGAAGAACTTATTTGTCTTCTTCTCCGCCTCCTCCGCTTGTTGTTGCATTTCCTTCATTCGCTCCTAGGCCTCATTAATGGCCTCGAGAGGCGGCGGAGGTTGTGGTTGAGGTACAATAGGATACTGGTACCCATAATTTGGATAACCAGTAGGTGGATAAGCAAGTGGAAAAGGAGATGGGTAAAGTGCATTATGCATGACCGCTTGCATATAAGGGTCATGCGGTAGTGCGTAGTAATTTACCGGCATAGATGGGTCAAAAGGATCATATCCAGATATATTCGGATATGTAGGAATAGGGTTATTAAAACCCGATGCTGGTGGTTGAACCACTGGTGATGGTGTCGGTTCCACCACAGGTGAAGTATTGGAGGGTCCACCCATTTGTGGGTCCTCGTGAATGGTGGGGTAGGGTTTGAGCAATGGTGGCAACGAACCCAACCGTTGACCCGCACGTACCGACATAGTGCTCCGTGTTTCCTTCTTGGTAGCTCAGGTAGTGGCTGAGGTTGTTCCACCAGTTCCATTTGAACATCATCGTGTGTAGGAGGTGTTGGAGAGTGGTAAGAAGGAGTGTTAACAAAAGTGAATTGGCTCCAATATTGGTCCCATTCGTTAGGATCTTGGTATGGTGTCCGGTGTAAGAGTTCGAATCACTAGAGATTTCGATGGGATGTGCGTGTGATCCTGACGGCGGCATTTCCGGGTTGGAGTTCTCGTCCATTGGGTTTGGTTGATCTAACTGGTTTTGGCCAGCTGGGGCTGTGTTGAAGTAGTGGTTAGGGTTAAATTCCTCATGATATGAATGATTTGAGTGAGTGAGAGTGGTGTGATTGGTGAGAATTGTAAGAGTGGTATGAGCTTTATGTGTGAGTAAGTGAATGTCTTGCTAGTGGCCAAGAATCGCCCAAATCCTTATAAGGATTTGGGTGATGGGGTTGTGAAGGGATACGTCCAGATGGTCCTCCCCTCATAGGTCCTTTACCTCTTCCTCGTACTCTTGGCGGCATTTTCCTGTTAAAATCAAATAAAAAACAATACAAATAACTTAATAATGAGATGAGTAATCCTAGGTCAAAGTCTAGACTCGGAAGTCTAAGAAATGTGCTATTGTGTAAGTTTGAGATTAAACACAAGAAGGCTAGTGCTCAATTCTCTCAAACGTTGGCTCTTATACCAACCTGTCACACCCCATATTTCAAATCTAAATAGCTGTGGGCCCGGGGGGAGTAATGTGACGTAAGTTGATATCATCATAGTCAATTAAACACAATACAGCAGAAGTCTTAGAGTTAAATTACTATTACAAACCAAATGTTCAAAGTACGAAAAATAATATACAGATGGCTTGTAATGGAAGATCCACAGGCGGATCGTAAAATGTTCAAAAATGTATAACAGACTCTGGGCAGATCTAAGGATTTGCAAGATGCTCTTATATCACTACCGAACAGCTTCCAGCCTATTTCATATTGTACCTGCATCTTAGTCTTTTGAAAATATGTAAGCTTTCGCTGGTAAATACACCCGAGTTACTCATTTTGAAAACATTTTAAAAATTAGATTTAAGTGCACAAGGCACAAATCTTTATAACTTGGGAAAGTCAGCCTTGTAACCTTGTTAACAGATTCACATGTTTGTCCATACATATGGGGCCCAGTACAGAGACCGAGACATGATTAATGTACACACCACTTATGAACCCACGAATGAGTTATCCCCAACTAGTGGGTAAATATAATTTAGCATGAGCATCTGTCAGGTGTATGCCTACACCCCGCGCTTTGGTCGTGGCCATTAACTAATGTAATGAGCCAAGGATATCCAGGACACGGTCGTTAACCACAAATGTTTAAATTATCAAACAAAACTGATCAAAATGGAATATGCGGATTTACTAGCCACAGTCCGGCATTCAATTGACCCCATATCCGACCAAGCGGTAAAAATTTACTGTAACCCAAGCCCGTATAGGGAAAATAAGTGAAGAGTATTTACCTGAGCTAGTCTTGATTTAAAAATGCAAGATATAATATCTCAGCCGTATCCAAAATAATATAAGTGCAGATATAATTTATCTGATGGCTCTAGTCTGGATTATGGCATAAGCTAACCAATTAAAATGCTAACGGTCTTAATTAAGTCATAGACGTAGACCGACTAGCGTACAGGATCAAAACGGTATAATACGCTAGATTAAGCGATGACCGGATAGAATATAGTTTAAACCCAACAAGTATATGACTTGTATAATATGGGTAACCATAAGCATTCTAGATTTTGAGACTAAAATGATAAGGTTAAATCCGTTTCGGTTAATTTCCGTAAACTAGTTACGTACACTTAACCGTATAAATATAAGCGATATCGGGTAACCGGATAAGTCATGGACAAGTTTATATGCCTTTATACTTTAAATAAATTGTAATATCAATAGGATATCAACTTACATGCCCGTTGAGGTTTAAAAATGAGTTTAAGCCTCATAAGGGAGTTTTGGTAATTATATACCGTATAAAAGGAACTTGAATATATTTTGATATCATTATCATAAACATTCTAGAAAAATACTTAATTTGTGATATAATATCAGTAAGTTAGCACACATAAGTGTGGTTTAAGGTTTAGGACCAAACTCTGCACCGAAAGGGTATTTTGGTCTTTTAAAAATAAAATTTACGATGTTATATGAAAATTTAGCTTATGATCAGTATATTAACATAATATTATGTTTAATTATTTTGACATATCAGTAGGTAATTTATTTGCAAGCTCATTGTTGATTAAAACATTATTTTATGCGAAAAGGGCATTTTAGTCAAAATTGGCATAATTACAGAACTAGAGCATAAACTCATATTCTAATTATGATCATGTAATATAACCTCAGAGGGTTATGCTACATTATATTATGATCATAATGCGACCTTAGATCAGTAGCTAGCTAATCTAAATTGGGTCAAAATCGAAAGTAAAAGCAGAAGTCAAACTTTGCGACTTTCGGTTGCGAACCGACCTTAGAACTGAAATTGACGAGCCGAACATGTTTTCAAATGTTCTAATAATTATTACCAACTTGTTTAAGTGCAAAAACATGTTTCATAACATATATAAGCTCAAATTATAATAATTTCGAAAACTGGCATGTTTTACTTTTTAATAATAAAACTTTGACCCGTCAATCGGTCTAGCAAACATGATCTTTAGGAGGTGCCCTTTATAGGGATTAACACCTACCTTATTATGATCACTTAGCCATGTTTGTTATGAACAATGGCTGGACCATAATGGTCTTAACCGAAAGTCAAGGCGTTTTCCGTAAAACGCTTGACTTTTGGCTATAAAAGCCTATAAACGAAAATGCAAGAGAAGGAAACACTTACAATTGATTCCTAGGATGAAATAGAACTAAGTTGGATGCTCCTTTCAGTTAGGAACTTCCTGAGGAGGGAGATAGAGTGATAAATAAGAAAGGTGCAAGTTCAAGTGGTGAAGCGTTGCACCTATTTATAGTTGGGGATCTTGAAGGAGGTGATGCAAGGTGTTAGGGAGTTTTAGAGGAAGCCTACAAGTGTTCTAAAACGTGGCATAGTAGTTTGGAAGTCCATGTTTTCGAATCAAATGGTTTTTGGCAATATGTGTAGGGGAGGCCAAGCAAATTTTATGCAGACACAGTCCTCTCGCGCCCCGTGAGAGACCAAGCCTATGTCTGTGGCGGCCCGTGAGCGCCTCCTGGGAACTTTGAAAACATGCCACATTTAGCTCCTCAACTTATTAAACCTCTTAAAACACCTTTATAAGCATATTTAGCCCTTCGTAGCCAACATTTGGCGTACCCGGGAGTATGCCCGGACACTGTCAAGCTCTCGGTTCGTTAAAAGGTCACTCAGAGGTATAAATTAACATGTTGACACTTTTAAGCCCTCCGTTGTCCAACTTTAACATATTTATAGAATTAATTCCTCTCGTACAAGCAGTGGCTCATATGAGAGTTAGGACTTCGTAAAGGATCACTCAGAGGCTTAGTATAAGCATGTTGACTCTGATGGTCACTCAGAGGCTAAGCATGTTGACACACATGGACACTCAGAGGCTAAATTTAAGCATGTTGACACTAATGGTCACTCAGAGGCTTGGTTTGAGCATGTTGACACTAATGGTCACTCAGAGGTTCGGTTTATGCATGTTGACACCACAGGGTCACTCAAACGCTTAGTTTGAGCATGTTGACACCTTTAGTCCTTATTAGTCCTTAATGAACTCATTATAAAAGTAATGACACGTGTCACTATACTATTGGACACGATTTTACGAGGGGTACATTTATATAATTAACGATCTTGTAAAATTTATAAGGTAAATCAAGTTTGTTGCTCAAATGTGCGAACGGGTCAAAAATTTATGAGATTTAGAAATTTTGGAATCGATAGTATAAACACTTGCAATGATGGTACTATAGGAACGAAAACAGGAATTTATGATTTACGAATGTATTTCTGCAAGTTCCTAGTCATGTTTTGATGTACGGAACTTAAAACGGGTTGAACAGACAAGTAAACGGAACAGCAGCAAAACTGCTGTAGATGGCGTCGTCGATGCAGCTTCTTGACCCGACTTCCTAAATTACTGCCTACGGCAGTAAAGCTCCGAAGCAACTTTAGATAAGGCGTCGCCGACGCGGCCTACTGTCGTTGCCGACACAACCTCAGAACTTCAAATTTTCTAAATTAAATTTTGTTTAATTAGTTATGTTTTGCTTCCCTTTATCTAGTATAATAGTAACTAATTGTAAAATTTTAGAAAACGGAGATCATAAGCATTTGTGGACGAAGATCAAGTTGTGGCAAAGAGCCGAACACTTCTGAATTTCAAGCTTCCGTGTTGCTATGTGCATTTTATGTATCAATTACAGTTTAAAAGGTCTTAAGATGTTTTTAAATACTTTTTAAAAATGGTATTTTGAATGTAAGTGGGAATTGCATTTACTTTAAATCAATGTAACATTGTACAATGATTTGTATATAGTAAGTAAGGGTTTTACAAGTTGGTAATCAGAGCTTAAGGTTAAAAAACGAATTGTTTTGGTTCAAGGCTTGTTCAAGACATCCGGTAAGAACTAGTTATGAAATGAGTTTCAATAGAAAATAATAGAAAGGAAGATGATTTAAAGTGTATGGGAGGAGTGTATTAATACACTCGAACCCGGGAAATACACTGAGTATAAATGGTTGAGAAAAGTTATATACTTAATCAAACCGAAAAAGAATGATACATCATGAGTAATATTGAATGATGAGTATAAAGTTCCGTATATACTATGGAAATGATTAAATAAGTTATTTACCAAATTGTTGTAGACAACTTCAGTTAAAGGGATGTCAGACGGAACTGGTGATGATACAGTATCCCTCGTCACAGAGGAGATACGAGAAAAGATTTCTAAGGAAGTCGGAAAGGCCCTAGAGGCTAGTTTACCCCAGTTTATGTACAAACCACAATTCTATCAGTGGTAGAAGAAAAGATAAGCGATTTAATAGAAAGTCTTGTACAAGAAAACGACAAGACTAAAGAGAAGATAGCATGTGCTTACGACAAGTTCATTGCATGTAAACCGCCAATCTATAATGGGGAAGTAGATCCAATCGTTTGTCAACGATGGATAAGTGACATTGAAGGAGTCTTTGAGAGAACTCACTGTGATGCAACCGATTTCGTAGCTTACGGGACCGATCAATTAAAGGGTCAGCAAAAGATTGGTGGGACAATCTTAGAAAAGAACAAGGGGTCGAAACCACAAGAACCATAACATGGGAAAGTTTAAGGTGTCTTTCCTTAAACATCATAGCCCAAAGGCCGTGATCAACAAGATCAAAGAGGAATTCATTCAGTTAAGGCTAAAAGGTGAATCGACTGATAAGATCACGGGGGTGTTCCTCGATAAGTTCAGGTTTTGTCACGAGTTGGTGCAAACAGAAGAGCAAAAGATTTATTATTATTATTATTATTATTATTATTATTATTATTATTATTATTATTATTATTATTATTATTATTATTATTATTATTATTATTATTATTATTATTATTATTATTATTAGTATTATTATTATTATAACATGTTGAGTGTGAAATATAGGGATTTTATGGCTCCCTCGAAGTATGAACACCTCACAGAAATCGTGAATGCCGCTCGGGAGCGTGAGATAGAGTTAAGAAAACAAGTGGAAAAGGGAGAGAGGAAGGCATTGGATACGAATCAAGCCCGAAAAAGAAACAAAAAACGATCAAGTCTTCAAAGAAGATGAACGTAAAAGGGGGAACGCCAAATGGCAAATTTGTGGCCGAGCCCATAAGGGCGAATGTTATTTCAAGAACAAGCCATGTGTGGTGTGCGGAAAGACGGGACACGTAGCTTCAAATTGCCCTGCCAAGATATCGATCTGCTACAAATGCTATCAACCGGGCCACAAGAAGTCCGAATGCCCGGATTTGGTAGGAAGGAAAGTCACAGCCGAAAAAAAGGCGGAAGTCCCAAAAGTCAAAGGCAAGATCTTTCCAAATAACTATAGCCAAGGAAAATATTGAACCCGATGTGTTCACAGGTGCTTTTACCGTAAATTTAATTTCTGCTCATGTTTTATTTGATACGGGCGCAAACAGATCTTTTGTTTGACACTAGTTTGTTAAACACCCATCATTCATATTAACAAAGTTATCAATCCCGTTAGAGGTAGAGGTAGGTAATAACAAAACTTTTATTGTCTGTGATATATGTAGGAATTGCAAATTGAGCATTGAGGATGAGGATTACTTAGTTGATTTAATACCCATGTCGATAGGGGAATTCCAAGTAATGATTGGAATGGATTAGCTGTCCCGCTACCACGCCAATGCGATATGCTCCGTAAAGAGATGCAATTAATATCTCCAAGCGGAAGACACGTCAATATTTATGGGAAAAGAGTGGCTACCCCATCATATGCTCGATAATGGAAGCACGTAGACTCATTCAACACGGGTGCAAGGCTTACCTGACCTATATACTAGATTCAGAAAAAGAGTCACCAATTATTAGAGATGTACCAGTCGTGCGAGAGTTTGAAGACGTATTTCTGGAGGATTTACCGAGGATACCACCCAAGCGTGAGGTGGAATTCGGGATCGAATTAATTCCGGGTGCGAAGCCGTGGGCAAAGCGCCATACAGATTAGCACCGTCTGAACTTCAAGAATTACTATCATAATTGCAAGATCTGCTCGACAAAGGATTCATTTGACCTCGTGTCTCTCCTTGGGGAGCGCCGGTATTATTTGTAAAAAAGAAAGACGGGAGTATGCGTATGTGCATCGATTACTGAGATTTAAACAAACTTACGGCAAAGAATCGATACCCGCTTCTGAGAATCGATGATTTATTCGATCAATTGCAAGGTGCGAGTTTATTTTCAAAAATTGACTTGAGGTCGGGGTATCATCAGTTGAAGGTGAAAGAGGAAGACATACCCAAGACGGCTTTACGTACGCGGTATGGTCATTATGAGTTTCTCATAATGTCCTTCAGGCTAACAAATGAACCCCTGACCTTCGTGGATCTTATGAACCAGGTTTGCAAGCCAATGTTGGATAAATCAGTGATAGTGTTCATTGACGACATTCTAGTTTATTCAAAAAGTGAGACGGATCATGCACGCCATTTGCATGAAGTATTAAAAAGCTTAGAAGGGAAAAGCTCTACGCGATCTCAAAATGTGCCTTTTGGCTTTGAGAAGTGCAATTCCTAGGGCATATCATCAGCATGATGGAATATTGGTCGATCCATCCAAGATAGAAGCAGTGTCAAAATGGAATCCTCCAAAAAATCCTTCAGAAGTTAGAAGCTTTTTAGGACTGGCAGGCTATTACAGGAGATTCATTAAGGATTTCTCCAAGATTGCTTCGCCATTAACTAAGTTAACCCACAAGGATGAAAAGTTTGTCTGGAATAATGAACAAGAAAGGGCGTTCCAATCGCTTAAAGAAAAGTTGACCAGTGCTCCGGATGGCACTGGTGACTTAGTAGTGTACTCGGATGCATCGCACCTAGGCCTTGGGTGCGTACTTATGCAATGAGCAAAGTGATTGCCTATGCCTCGAGAAAATTGAAAGTTCACGAAAAGAAATATCCAACACATGACCTTGAGTTGGCAGCAGTAGTGTTTGCTTTAAAAATTTGGAGACACTACTTTTATGGGGTAAAATGCGTCATTTTCACCGATCATAAAAGCCTAAAGTACTTCTTTTACCAAAAAGAATTGAATATGAGACAAAGGCGTCGGTTAGAGATGGTGAAGGATTATGACTGTGAGATTCATTATCATCCTGGAAAAGCCAACGTAGTGGATGATGCCCTTAGCCGAAAGGAGGATTATGTACCTATTCGGGTACAATCTATGCAACTTGTGGTCACTTCGGGATTACTTGAACAAATCCGAGTAGCACAAGAAGAAGCGGTAAGGAAAGGGAATTGGAAAATAGAACGCGTAAATGATGTAATAAAAGACATTGAAGATAGAGAAAACAGGTTAAAATACCGATTCGGTAAAATCTGGGTTCCAAACACTTGTGGTGTAAAGGATCTCTTACTCAACGAGGCTCATAAGTCGCGTTAATCGATTCACCTGGGAGCAAACAAAATGTATAGAGACTTAAAACAAAATTATTGGTGGCCTGGAATGAAAAGAGATGTAGCAAAGTACGTCGAAAAATGTTTAACTTGTTTGCAAGTAAAAGCGGAGCATCAAAAGCCTTATGGCAAGCTCCAACCGTTAGAGATACCGGTCTGAAAATGGGAACATATAACCATGGACCTATTAACCAAACTATCGTGAACGGTTCGAGGATTTGACGCCATCTGGGTGGTCGTTGATAGATTGACAAAAGCGCGCACTTTATTCCAATTCGTGAGACTTATACTTCTGAAAAGATATCGGAGGTCTATATGAACGAAATTATAGCACGCCATAGAGTACCGGTATCGATCGTATCCGATAGAGATACCCGGTTTACTTCGGATTTTGGCGCAAATTCCAAGAACATATGGGCACAAAAATGTTAATCAATACTGCCTATCACCCGCAGACGGATGGACAACGCGAACGAACAATTCAAACATTAGAGGACATACTTTGGGCATGTATTATCGACTTTGACGGTAGTTGGGATGCTTACCAACCATTGGTTGAATATTTCTACAACAACAGTTACCATTCAAGTATTGGTATGGCCCCGTATGAAATGCTCAATGGTAGGGAATTCCGGCCTATCACCCGCAGACAGATGGACAAAGCGAAGGCATAATTCAAACATTAGAGGACATGCTTCGGGCATGTATTATCGACTTTGACGGTAGTTGGGATGCTTACCTACCACTGGTTGCATATTTATACTACAACAGTTACCATTCAAGTATTGGTATGGCCCCGTATGAAATGCTCTATGGTAGGAATTCCGAACCCAGTGTGTTGGGGTGAAGTAGGCCCTCGTGAACTTGCTCACAAGGATATAATTAGAGCCACAAACAAGAAAATCGATGCGACCTAAGCCCATCTAAAAGCAGTCCAAGATCGGCAAAAGTCTTATGCGGATAAAAGACGAAGGCCTATTGAGTTTCAAATTGGTGATAGGGTAATGCTTAAAGTGTCTCCGTGGAAAGGAATCATCCGATTTAGGAAAAGAGGAAAGTTGAGTCCGAGATTTATTGGGCCTTTTAAAATTATTGACCGGGTGGGTAAAGTAGCATACCGAGTAGAACTACCGGAAGAACTGAACAGGATACACAACACGTTCCACGTTTCACGTCTCTGAAAGTGTTTGGCCGATGAAACGGAGTACGTTTGTTACGACGACATAGAAGTAGACGATAATCTTAGTTACGTGGCAAGGCCTAATTCCTGACCGAAAAATCAAAGGTTTAAGAAACAAAGAAATTGGCCAAGTAAAGATCAAATGGGAGCATTAGAAGGGATCGGACACTACTTGGGAGTCTGAATAAGATATGAAAAGATTATACCCTTCCTTATTTGGTACGTATTCAAGTTTCGATGACGAAACCCTTTTAAGGAGGGTGGACATATATATATATTATATATATATATATATATATATATATATATATATAACACTAGGGATATTTAACCTAGTTAATGGTAAGTTGTTAAATAATAAAAATCATAAATATGGTCCTCTATATATCAAACTGAATATGAAGGACTAAATTGGCCAAGTAGGTGAAACTTACTATACTAAAAATAAAAAAAAAACAAAAGAAAGACATAACACATACTAGAGTGTGTATGTGTGTGTTGATCAAGAGCAGGAGAAAAAGAGGGCAAACCCTCAATGATCAAAATCACCAAATTGAAAGGAGAATCAGGCTTCTAACTCTTGCATGAACTTAAATTATTGGTCACCAATACCAGGGGATCATAAGGTATGTCAAAATTTGATATTTTGTTATTTTTATGAAAATTTGAGAGGTCCATAGATTTCTACTCTAACATGAATTATGGAAATTAGTGTGAATTACATGATGTCAATTAACTTAGGAACAAACCGATGGAAGTTTATGAATCAATTGCTATGTCTAAGTGTTTGAATGAAATGCAATGTGTATGTAAGTGGGTTTTGATGAATGTGTAGAACACATAAGGTATAATCAAGAAAATGATGCAATTGAAGTTTGATACATTGGGTTTTATGTGCAAATTGAACTTATCAGTCACTTTGATGTTATGAGATGTGTATACATTGTTAATTGTTAGTTAATAGACTTAACAAAGATGGTATAAAAATCCTGCCCACAAGGTGTTTGAAGTAATGTTTAAATGATCATGAATAATCGAGATGAATAAAAGAATCACGTAAATGACATTTTGACAATGACGCATGTCCTATATCGTGTTATGAGTTCTAAACGGTATATCGGATTGAACTCTATAGGCAAATTGAGTGGAGCGTCAAGCAGCCAAGCTGGGACGGACGCGCGCTTGAAAGGAAAGCTTTAAGGTACGTGGCTTATTGCTTCATAAGATTTTAGTTATGTTTCTTGTAGTTTTATATGTGGAAAATGAAGCGAATTTTAATAAATTTAGCTCATTCATAAGTGATGGATTTCACACGAATGAACTGAATAGGCGATATCGAATAAATAAAGGTTTTGTTGAATAAAAGCGATGGACTTTGCTAAGACAACCAAACGGGTCAAAATGAATGGTAAATAATGGTTTGGTTGAATAAAAGGGATGGACTTCGCTAAGACAACCAAACGGGTCAAAACGAATGGTAAATAAAGGTTTCATCGAATAAAAGTGATGGCTTCGCTAAGACAACTAAACGGGTCAAAACAAATGGTAAATAACGGTTTGGTTGAATAAAAGCGATGGACTTCGCTAAGACAACCAAACGGGACAAAACGAATAGTAAATAAAGGTTTTGTTGAATAAAAGCGATGGACTTTGCTAAGATAACCAAACGGGTCAAAATGAATGGTAAATAATGGTTTGGTTGAATAAAAGGGATGGACTTCGCTAAGACAACCAAACGGGTCAAAACAAAAGGCAAATAAAGGTTTGGTCGAATAAAAGCGATGGACTTCGCTAAGACAACTAAACGGGTCAAAACAAATGGTAAATAACGGTTTGGTTGAATAAAAGCGATGGATTTCGCTAATAACCCAAAGGGTCAAAGTGATAAGATAAGTAGAGGTTGGTTGAATAAAAGCGATGGATTTCACTGAGACAACCCAACGGGTCAAAGTGATAAGATAAATAGAGGTTGGTTGAATAAAGTTGATGGTTTTCGCTAAGACAACCAAACAGATTAAAAAGATAAGACAAATAACGGTTGGGATGAATGCAAGCGATTGATTTCGCTAAAGACAATCAAACGGGTCAAAGTGATAAGATAAGTAGAGGTTGGTCGAATAAAGTGATGGATTTCGCTAAGGCAACCAAACGGGTTAAAAAGATGTTTTTAATGCATACCGGAATGGATGCGTGAATGGCTATTTTGGCTTAGACATGTCAAAGGGTAAAACTGGAAAAATAAGCGTAAAACGAATAACGGATGCGTAAATCATAAATATTTCAGAATATAATATTTGATATGTTTAAAAAAACATATTCTTTTTCAAGCAAAGAATGCCTTTTTCCAGAATTGACACACCCACTGGCACTTCTCTTAACTATGAATGTTTACTTTTTTGGTCAACAACACTCAATTTCTAAACAAAATGATTATTAATTTTTTAACAATTTACCATTAGGGATGATACTTAAGATATAAAGAATGTAGAATAACTCCAATGTTTATGTCCAGAATCTAGATTGAATTTTAAATAATAACTCTTACTAAATTCAGATTTAAGATACAACATAAGCTGACTTCATAAGTTGAAACCATCCACCAGATCATTAAAAATAATTGTAATTATGTATATTTTTAATCATGTTCAAACATTATTCTTTATAACATATCAAAAAGATAGAAAACAAAATAGCATTTGTGAGCCAGCGAGACCCAAATTGAACGTTCCACAAACCCCTCATTTGTCACCCCTACTAACTACGACGACTGACTTGATCATGGTGGGACTATGTGGCTCCCAGGATAGCATGGTGGTTGTGCTAAGCTTAAACATCCTAGATAAGAACCAGGTTAAAATTGAAAAGATGAAAAATGTAAACAACAATGGAGCTAAGTTTTTTACTCTGAAAAGTCTTCATGGCAAAACATCCGGTATTAGAAGATCTGCGACGGGGGCATTAATGTCCTAGTATATATATATAAGTAAACTTGTATAGTGTCGTTGCATGGTATCCAAACCTGCAAATGTAACAATATCAGTACAAAGGTTAAAATTCTGACTCGCTTAATCATAAGTGGGTTGTTATGTTATATAATATGTATCTAATCGATCAAACTGGTAAAATCAAAAGGTTCATCCAAAAAAGAAAAATTTGTCGTGCATAAATGTTCACTTTAAAGGATATGTCAAGATTAGTGCAGATATTAAAGTTGGGCCAGTTTAAAGGGCATGTGTTGGTTACCTTATTTCGCCTGTATTCTTTTCATCAGGCATCATAGTGGCTTTAATCTGCAAACGAACATACAGACATTAAATATGACCAAGAAGGAGCAGACTTGGGATCTAGCACTCACTAAATTGGAAATCGTAAAATTTGACATGTTGAATAGCAAGAATCGACACGATAAACCCATAATCACCTCTTCATCTATCATCTTATATGTTGCGGACATGTATGTCCATTATTGATTTCATGCATATTGGACAACAGAATCTGTTTAAAAAGCAAAAAAGAAAAGTCATTAATCAAGATTCTTTTGTAATAGATGGTCTTGCAATCATAGAAAGTGAATTCGATACTCTGCGCATCTGTTTTCTTCATACGTTAGCAAAAAAAAAGCAATAAACATGGGCAAATAAGAGAATAAATATTGGCATTGTATCATATCAGATGAGAAATATATAATAACAAAAGAATCAACATTACTTCAAAGACGTGGACGCACATTGTATCTATCAGTACCCAGGAGTGTAAGCACCCTTTTGCTTTGCTAAATCAAGTCTCACAACACGGTTGATTAATAATTCATTATTGAGTTCAGGTGCCTAGAAATAGAATTATGCATGATATATATACAAATTCTGCATGATATAAAAATTATCGATCGAAATCTCACTGAAATAACCTATATCTCAAATACCGGTTGATATCCGATATTTTACCACATTAACTGCATAGTATATTGACTCACCTCTTTGTAACGTCCTGAGTAATTCACTTTCATCTAATCTATCAACTTTGACCAGTGCCTTCACATATTCTTTAAGTGCTGATGGATTAGTGTGCAAGGAAGGTTGACTTTCAAAAAGTCTTATGACCGCCTCTGGATCATTTCTATGATAAAGCTCTCTGAGATAAGCAGCATTGCTTGATCCATCTACATCACGGTCACGAAAGACGTAACTGGATTGCAACCTTCTTTGACCATTTGGAAGCTTGTATGCTGCAGACAAATAATTTGTAAGAACACCAACTCAAACATCCCATATAAACATTATGGCCTGTATTATGAGCAACTAAAACACCTCATACGACCCATAACTTATTAATTGCATCCATCTAAAATTTCAGCCCATTTGAATTTCTTCTTTTGTTAACGTAAAACAATGATACAACTAAGAGTTTACCTAATCACCTAAATATGCAATATGAATTAATTGGTTCGGAGGAGGTAATTTCATGACATTCTAATTTAAGAGTTATAGGCTGGAGTCCGGGATTTGGTGTAATTTGCTTAAAATTTGTTTTAAGTGGACCAGAGGTTTTACCACAATGGGTTTCGGACGGTGAGTTTCCTCTAAAATGTTGGGGGTTGTTCTCCAGTCCTGTTTGCGTTCGCAGGGCATGTGTGATCTTTCGCCAATAGGTTTGCTCGAGTGACTGGGCTTGTATACATTATTTGATGCTTGTGTAGTTTGTGTCGTAGAAAAAAAGTCACTTGCAAGTGTTACAAATGAAACTTTAGTTGTCCTTTTTCAAAAGATGAAATTGTAATATGTTAATGACGTTTATTGTTTTCAGCTTTAATAAAGTTTATTTTTATATATCTTTATTAGCGCCACCTGAGTAAGTATCTTGGATCTACCAACTGATAATAACATATCTGAAATTAAAGGAGGCTTGGTAGGACGACGAAGAAAACCAATTGTAGCCATTAGGGAGGGGGTGTTGTATACCGCCTCTAGCCACCTCACCTACGTTAGCGTCCCTTGGTGCCCCTCTCCCATTTCCGAGGCGCTGGGGGCACCATTGATACTCCGCCAACGGCTAGAATTTGGTGGTCCCCATTCACTTTACCGTTGACAACGGTAATATTTTTTTTTAAAAAAAAAACTAACTTTTAAATTTAAAATTTCACACTATATATATCCTACCTATTTTACTCAAACCATATCTATTCTCCGTCTATTCTCTATAAATTTTACCATACTCACACAATGGACCCCAACAATCCGTTTTGGGGTAACTTAGCAAACAACGAGCAAGAAGAACGATACCAAAGGAACCCACGAATGGGTGAGATTAGGTATTATCAGATGCCACCTACCACCCCCAACCTCCCCTCATCGTACTACTATTAACTTAAACGGCGAGTTGGATTAATTGAATTTTGAGGAACCGCAAGAGCTGCCACGACCAAAGGGTAAGGATAAAAGTAAGGCAGCAGCACGAGCACGAGACACCTCCTCCTCAACGCCATCGGATGGCCCATTAAAGTCGGACGAGTTCGACGATAGACTGAATCGGCTTCTCTTGATCAAGGAAAAGGAGCATGAACTTAGAATGGAAAAACAAATCGAGAAAGATATGAAATTTCCCGAGAAATACTTTTCCAACCCACCGGAGGAGGACCGAGTTATTTTAGAGGCTCGTAAGGCAAAAATCCAAGCAAAATATAAGTAATTTATAGTAGGGTTTTATTTTTATTGTTAAGTAAGTTGTTTTTTTAAGTAACTTTGTTGTTTTTTTTATTTTTAAGTAGTTTGTAATCTTTTATTTTTTTATTAAAATTATGTTTTTTTAATTTTGTTTTAAGTAAAAATGGTTTATAAATTAAAAAATACAA
The DNA here is from genome assembly GCA_947069175.1 of Scalesia atractyloides. Classification (NCBI taxonomy): domain Eukaryota; kingdom Viridiplantae; phylum Streptophyta; class Magnoliopsida; order Asterales; family Asteraceae; genus Scalesia; species Scalesia atractyloides. Next base: position 80,812,157 of record CAMTDV010000001.1, on the reverse strand, counting down.
AATATAATTAAAAAACAAATAATTAGTAATCGGAGCTTTAAACCATTTGGTTTAAAACAATTTTTGATCAATTTGATTTATGGTTAGTACATATATTATGGAAATAGTTGAGTATAACAATTTTTAAACAATTTGGTTACACATGTTCAATAGAAAATTAGGAAAATTTTCCCTTGGGTGTTTGATGAAAATTTCCAAGCCTGGAATAAAGAGGAGATGAGTTAGTCTTGCTATGAAGACTTTTTCTTCTATTGAATTTCTTTCGTTTCTTCCACCTTTTCATTTTAAGTAATTTTATTGTTTTAACTTTTCTTTTATTTCCTTATATTGAATTTATATATTTTTTTCTGTTTTTACTTTTCTTTTAAATCCTTATATTGAATTTATATAAGTAGTGTTCTTTATTAAACATTTAATCATCTTAAATTTTGTAAGTTTATCGTCAACGCCGCCCTTCACACAACTCATGACTGATGTGGCAATGCCCATTTCAAGGGCAACGATGGAGACGATGGACATACTAAAAGAAGTCTGTATTAAAGGGAGTATCTGATGGAGACATTTGGGGACTGATGTGGCAATGCCGATTACAAGGGCAATGTTGGAGACGATGGACACACTAAAAGAAGATTGTATTAAAGGGAGTATCTGATTGAGACATTTGAGGCCTATGTGAGGTTTTGGTTTTTAATTTTTATGTTTGTTTGGTTTTATTACAATTGTGTACATTAATGACCTCCACACTATGTTTTTTGGTGACTTGTATACCACATTAATTTGGTAACTAGGTAAAATAATCATGGTTGCAGAAGTCGTTAGATGCTTGTAGGTCGATTGATTGAGGAGTTGTGAGTACTCAGTCTAGTTAGAGAATACTCGGCGAGTATTCGGACATGGTAAATTACAATAAGTTTCGAGAAATTATATAGATATCAAATATCATAATTTTACTAATATATATAACAAAATACGTGAATACCAATATAAATAAAAAAGATACATGTTCAAATACTAAAGTATTTTAAAAGTTGATATTCATTCATTGAAAAATGATATTCATTCGTAATATTATAGACATAAAAATTATATATTTTTTAAGTCAAACTCGTCCCGAATTGCCTGACTAAATCCGATTCTATTCGAGTTTGACCGTTTTTGATGATTTCGAGTAATTCGACGAAGTTGAAAAATTGTCTCGGCACCGTACCTTATAATGATTATTCGGCGTGTGCTCTACCACCTGGACCGAGTACTATATTATAATACAATATAAGGAGGAAAAAAAGGTATGTTATATAATTTTAAGACTAATATAACTTTAATAACATATAGTACGAGCCTTTAAAACATGTTGTTGACTTTTAAACCAATTTTCTCTCAAGATTTTTTAGACGGCTGTAGCCAAGGCCGTTCCTACGTTTTCGGAGGCACTAAGCGAACTACAAAGAGTAGGCCCTTTTGCGATTTTTCTAACATATTTAGCCTAACAACAAACTGAAATAAGCAATTAAGCACTGATTTACTAAATGACAACTTAATATCAGCAATAATAGAATAAGCATAAGCCTTAAACGACAAATCAAATCGGCAAATACACCCTAATTCACTAAACAACAAAGGAGGATGTCTAACCTGACTGAATTCCAAACCGAATCGCAAACAACAGAGTGCCTTTGCCAATGTGTCCTGACTTCCAAGTTCAACCAAACTAAATTCCAAACTGAATCGCATAACTAAATCGTAAAATCAACAAATCACCAAACTGAATTTCGTTAACTTTTCAGGTTCGATTCATTCAATATATATAAGACTGTTTAGCGATTAGAATGTAAAAAGGTTAAAATAGTCGTTAATTGTTATTTGTACACTGGTGTTCTTCGAATCATCGATTGAGATTGTGAATACATTATTATAGCACGGTGATTGATTATTTCATATCGGAAACCCAAACGACGCATCTCTGAATTCTGATAATCGCCGATTTCATTATTCACATCAATAATATTGAGGAATATTTCACCAGTTATCCACGCGCTTTGATTTCACGTTAGTCGCATGCCATTGTGTGTGTTATCAAATCTATGATTTGGGTCTGATTTGTTTAGTGATGGACCTAGTATACATAAAACCTAATATAAATTTGGTTGCCGTACGCCTGGGCCTAGGGTTGTAAGCTTGTTGGGCTGGCCCTGACTGTAGCTTTCTATTTTAAAATAAAACTAAACCATAAAACAAGTATTTTATTCTCTTTAACTTAAGTATATAATATTGTTACAGTTTTTTTAATTAAAAGAATTAACATGTTACGTGATTAATAGTGTCTATATTCTTCTTTCTTTCTTAATCGCGTTATATTGGATATTGAATTTTATATTTGCAGAAGATGTATGTGGCCAATGGGATGGATTTGTGAGATTGTGGAAACAAAGGCTAATTTGGCTCACCATCGGCCCCACTTTTTTTTTATTTTATTTTTGAGCAGATCCGTATGTTGCTTGCCAAACTCACTTTCAACGTTTTTCTCTTCGAAACAACATTTTCACGTTTTGAGAACTTAAAAAAACGTGACCACTTGATTTAAAGATTTTTAGAAAAAGTTGGGAGTGGTAATGAATTAAAAATTGGTTTGAGTGTCTATTGAAAATATATAAGTTATAAAATTAATATTAATTACTTTTTTATACTTACATAACTTAAAAAACATACATATTCATACACTTTATAAAACTTCGGGTCAACAAGTTATATCTAATCTATAAAGAACTCCACTTTTATAAACACACTTTGATAATTATAAAATTTGTTTAGTGATATATATACATATATAAGGTGGGGTTCTATAGGGTTAGAGTAAAATAAAAACCTATATGAGTTATGATAACTTAGAGAACTCGGCTTTATGAAAAGCTTTCTCAAATTTTTTTATCAAAAATCCTAAAAAAATCAACTTTTTCCAAAAAAAAAAAAAAGCTTATTTTTTTTTCATTTACGACAGCCGTATTTTTCAAAAATATTTTTACCAAAAATCCTAAAAGAAATCAACTTTTTCCCAAAAAAAAAGAAAAAAAATTGTTTTTTTTTTCATTACAGCAGCCGTAAATGTTGTAAAAAGTGATGTTATGCTTATGACATCAATTTTTTACAACTACTACAAGGGGTCCAAAAACACCACTTCAATTTTTTTACGATAGTTTTTTCTAAAATTTTAATCTAGGGGTATGAAAAAAAGGAGGACAAAACTCGCACGGGAAGGTAACGCTCTCTAAGTTCTTACAACTTGGAGTAGTTTTCCCTTAAACATATTCATTACCACTCCCAACTTTTTTAACTATTTTTAAACATTTTTATATTTTTAGTTTTTGATTTTTTTATTAAAAATGCTTCTAGTTGTATTAATAAGGAAAAGTGCCAAAATAGTTTCAAAAATTTTATTTTTAACATGTTAAGTTGAATTTTTAAGATGAATTTAATATACATATTAAATTATATTTTTAAAATATATTTAACATGTTAAATAAAATGTTCTTCAGTTTCGTGTTCCATTAATGAACTCTCTCTATATAATTACATACTTCGACAATTATTATTAGTCTAACAATTAACAATTGTGTGGTTCACATGTATCTATCCATCCACCTTCAAATAAGTAGAAACTTCCACTATATTTCACATTCATTCACTCATCAGTCATACTAACCAATCAAACAAACTCCAACAATGGGTTCGGACGAATCACATGAACACAACCAGCTTCACTTTCTTGTTATACCCATGGGGTCCCCAGGCCACTATATCCCCGGTATAGACATAGCCAAGTCACTAGCACAACATGGTGTTAGAGTCACCGTCATCAGCACCCCGGTCAACTCCCAAAGATATGACTCAGTTCTTAATCAAGCAATCCAATCAGGTCTGCCCATCCGTGTAATCAAATTCCCTTTTCCATATGCGAAGTTTGGCTTACCAGAAGGCTGTGAAAGTGTTGATGATCTTCCTAAATACACATTGATCCCCGCACTTATCAGCGCCTATAATTCGCTTCAGCAAGAAGTCGAACACTATATCGAAAAGCTTGATCGCTTGCCCGATTGCATCGTAGCTGACTGGTTTATCCTATGGCCAGGTAAAACAAACGGTATAATCTCATTTGTATCCTATGCCAGGTAAAACAAACGTACACGATTACTTTATTATTTTTGAAAACCTAATGTCAATGTGAGATTGTCTCTTTCAACCAATAAATTTATACTTATATTTTATTTGAACTTTATAAATATCACTTATCCTAATCAATAGTAATAAAAAGTTGATTAGCAAATTTATCTATTACAGATCAACCCCAACCCACACCACACTACCAAAATCTGGTTTCAACCCGACCTGAAATTAAGTTAACTTACTCTTCTCATTAAAGTCAGCCAATACGAAGATGAAAGAAATCCTCAAGAGCTGCAATAAAAAAGAATTAGAAGTAACTAAACCAATAACCATTAAAGAAAAGTCTTTTTTGTTTTGCCATTGTGAAACCTAATATGTTTAGAGGCGTCATACTTCTTAAACACAAAAATAATTTTGGGTTACATTTTTTGGACGGGTTTTAAAGGTACTTTTGGGTAAAGTCCAGATTTTTTTATGAGAATTCCTGTGTTGGATATGATAAATCTGAACCCACAAAATGTTTCATAAGGCTGCAAAGTGTTTGCCAAAATACCATTAAACATCTACCATTTTCATTTCTTTTCGCAAAAATGTATTAAAACTAAATCGACAATATAAAAACACATAATAATAATAATAATAATAATAATAATAATAATAATAATAATAATAATAAGTTATAGATATTAAAATTGTTAAACTCAAAATGACCACAAACATAAACCTAACAAAGAAAACCAAATTCAAGAAACAAACATTTTCTGAAAAGTGAACTCATGCAGCTATTTTCAAACTGTTAGAACACAAGACACCAATTACTTCAATCAATTGGTTCAAGTACGTGTACTAGGTGATTTAACTGATTTTATCAGACAGTTCAACCAGTTGAATCATTCGATTTAAACCGGTTTTTAAAACATTGATATAACCACTAATATAAAACAATAGTAGCCACACATAAATGCAACCAACGAAACATCACAATTTGGGTTCCACCTAAAAATTTATACTTATCTTTTATTTTAACTTTTATTAATAATTAATTAATACATCAATATCACTTATCCTTAACAATAAAAATGAAAAATTTTAAATAATAAATAATTTCAAATATTCAGTTAATTAAAAAATTATTTTTATCTAACATTAGTGACCCTAAATAAATTAACTTTTTAATAATTAACTTAAAAATTTTAACGTTTTAGATGATTAATTAATAAATGATTTAATATTTCATTTATCAACCTTGTGCAGTTAAATAATACACATGTAATAATTAGTTAAAAGAAATTATAATTTACATTTTTATAGACAGCTTAATTACAAATAATGCTACGTGTCATTCTCTTATATATTAGTAACAAAATACTAATTTATTTATTTATTTATCAATCTCATAATAATTATAAGAATGCAATAATACTTTTAGCAAATTAACGATATTATATATTCTAAACTATTTGTTTACAATAATATTTATTTATTCATTTATTACATGTATCTAAATCAAAAGATCAATTATTGTAATTAATGAAATAGATATATCTCTATGTTTTATAAAATTCTTTTAAATATTTAATTAATTATTTATTAATTGTATCTAAATCCAATAATATATATTAGGTAATGATAAACCATATACATCTCAACTGTATATCTCATACTAAGAAAAAAGATATGAATTTTTTTGTTTATCTATAGTATTAAATAATAATATTAAATCGCAATTTTCACACCTTTCTCTTATTAGTTTTCTTTACTATTTTTAAATTTTTTTCAATTATTAATAACCATTTAATATTTCATCTATCAACCCTGTGTAATATAAATGCTTCTAACCTAATAAAAAACATAGTAAAATGTTATAATAAATAACTAGTACATCAAAGTTCATTTGTTTAAAGACAAATACTAATGATTGTATGTGTTAATCGATTACATTATATTTATTCAATCATTATAATGCAAGGGTTTGTTCAACCCGTGCAGTACACGGGGTTTTTTTAAGATATAATTTTTTTTACCTAATATATAAAATTAAATTAATTCACCCCGTGTAATACAAAAGATTCTAACCTAGTAAAGAATATAACAACACAAATAGCAAATATATGGATAGTATGGACGGTAAAACAAACAAAACAAATGTGCAATAACTATTCTTAACGTTAGGGATGAGCAAATAATACCGATACCAATTACCCAACTAAGTTCGGTACCAAATTTGGTATCCACTTTTTAAGTTTTTCGGGATTGGTAGTTTTGGTTTGGTACAACACCAGTATATTGATTGATTTACCTTCTAATACCGTACCAAGCTCATCCCGTCTATTTCTTTTCCAATCTCAATTTTTTTGTAAATACAAATATCATATAGTGTGGTCCGGTAAAACTAAGCAAAGAGTTACTAAAATTACTAATTAGAATTCTATTGGCAGGTGATACAGCAAAGAAGTTTAAGATTCCAAGGGTTATATATGATTCAATGAACTGCTTTACACAAATGTGTAACCATGTTTTATACCAATCAAAGGTGTACGAAAATGTGGGCGACGACTCCTTCGTTGTGCCCGGTTTGCCTGACCAGTTTGAACTATAAAGATCCCAACTGCCTTCTAGATTAAATCTGAAGCTTAAATATGTGAATGGTTTTTACGAAAAGCTTCGGGTATCTGAATCCGAAGCATATGGAATAGCTGTAAACAGTTTTGAGGAGTTGGAGCAAGCATATGTTGATGAGCTTAAAAAAGTGAAAGGAGATAAAGTTTGGTGCATATGGCCAGTATCACTATGCCATAACGATGACTCAGAGAAGGTCCTACCAGTCGAGTTTATCATCTATTACAATTATTATTTTTTTCTTTATCTTTTTTATTTAGTTAAATATTAAGATAGTTATTGAATTCTTTCAGGTCCAGAGGGGTAACAAGTCGTCGATTAGCAAACACGAATGTCTCGAGTGGCTTGATTCTCAAAAAACCGGCTCGGTGATCTATGTGTGTTTTGGAAGCGTCAGTAAGGTTGAGCCTGAACTACTCATAGAGCTGGCTTTAGGTCTTGAATTATCTAACAAACCCTTCATTTGGGTGATTAGAGTGGGTCCCCACACTAAAAAGGTAGAACAATGGATTGACGAACAAGGGTATGCTGAGAGAACCAAAGATAGAGCTTTGTTGATCTATGGATGGGCCCCACAACTGCTAGTGTTGTCACACCCTGCAATTGGAGGGTTTTTGACACATTGTGGTTGGAATTCAACTTTGGAAGGGCTTGTTGTTGGTGTTCCATTCATCACGTTACCTCTATTTGAAGAGCAGTTTTACAATGATAGGCAAATTGTGCAAGTGTTAAGGGCTGGAGTAAGTGTTAGAGATCAAAAAGTTGGTGAACACAAGTCTGTAATGGCAATAAAGAGTGATGACGTTAAGAAAGCGATAGAGATGGTTATTGAAGGAGGTGAAGAAGGAGAAGATATAAGAAGAGGGCTAAAGAACTCAGTAAGATGGCGCGAAATGCAGTAGAAGAGGGAGGATACCGGAATATGACCTGTTTGATCGAAGATATCAAGAACTATGCAAGAACTTGATAGGATGTTGGTCTAATCTCAAAGATTTTTGGTGTGCTTGCTCTTTTTTATGATTATGTACTACTATTTGCAATAAAGGTGCTCTTTTTCGCGTTTCTTGATACCAGCCAAGAAAATCGCAAAGCCTTTAACGGATGTGTCTATGATCCATGACTTGCGTTAAGAGACATGGTTCGTACTCACTAGGGTTATGAGGCTTGGGGAAAGAGGTTTATGTTTGTTGTTTACTTGAGAGTGTGACATTTTGGTATAAAAAAACCAGTAACCTTTTGACTGGGAGAAGATACCTAATGGGTCTAATTCATGTAATAGCAATTAGAGGTGTTGATTAAAGCATTGATTCGAACGAATCGTTTAAGCTACAGCAAGTCTACGCGTTTGGCGGTTTTGAGTTCCAAATGGTTTGTTTCATGATTTTGTTTTGGAGGTTTATTTTTCGATTTAACGGTTCTTTGTCTTGAAACTTAGGATTTGACATGTAAATCGAACCAGACGTTATTAACTTCTATTATTTAAATATTGTTTTCTCATTTTTTTAAATAAATATATGTAGTTGTGTATATTGTTCATAATGAAACATCTTTGTCATTATAAAAGTTTTAATACAAATTAATGATTAAAAAAAATAGAACAATCAAGTTTATAAATAAGGGAGATACAAATAATTTATTTTATAACAATAACTCGTTTATACGACAAACATTAGTATTTTATCATGATTATTTATAATTATACATTGTTTTTAGATACTCTGGTGATGCGCTACACGCTCTAATCATCTCAGTGGCGGATCTAGAAAATTTTCGTAGGGATAACGTTTTATAAAAAATGGGTAACGAAATCGAAAAAATGTCAAAAAAATGTCAATTTTTTCCAAAATTTACACTACCGGCAGAGAGCCAAGGAATAACGGAGGCTACCCCTGTTCATAAGGTAGGTCCGCCCCTGAATCATTTTCTTTCAAATAAAAGAAACGGCTGCAGTTGCCATCGCTCACCCCGCAGTTCACCACCGTTCGCCGCCACCCACCAGAACCTACCACCAGCTCCATCGCCCTCTCCAGATCTATCACCACCAAATCCATCTAAAGATGCTGGAAATTAAAACACGGAATCTAACGTAAGACACGTGAAAGAACCGTCCACTTAAGCCGACCACACTCAAATCAAACACTGGTCAAATCCTTCATGTTTTTAACAGTATGATATATAGTATGTTTTTAACACTGGTCAAACAAACAAACTCCAACTATGGCCTCAGAAGAATCACATGAACACAACCACCAGCTTCACTTTCTTGTTATATCGATAGGGTCTCCAGGCCGCTACATCTGTTGGAAATTTGAGTGTAGTCTCAAACTTTGTACCACATAGATGAGGGAACAAATTTATAAGGTAAAGTTTTACCTAACTAGCATAACCTTGTGACATGTTTTACCAAAACTCCTACGCGGGCACACCGGGGTGCAAAAGTTGAACCGAATTTAGTCGAACTCGTGTACGTCCGCACGTCTGCGGACACGAATGCAGTTCCGAGAACCCAAGCATGGATAGAGCTTTGTTGATCCATGGGTGGGCCCCACAACTGCTACTGTTGTCACACCCTGCAATAGAGATGGTTATGGAAGGATGTGAAGATGCAAGAAAGAGGGCTAAAGAACTTGGTAAGATGGCACGAAACGCAGTAGAAGAGGGAGGATCATCGCACCGGTATATGACTCGATTGATCGAAGATAAGAAGTTGGTCTAGTCTCAAAAATTTTAGTGAGCTTGTTCTTTTTTTGATTATGTACTACTATTTGCAATAAAGTTGATCTTTTTCGCGTTTCTTGGTAACAAGAAACTCACAAACCCTCTAACGGATGTGTCTACGACCCATGACTTGCGTCAAGATACATGGTTCGCAGTTGCTAGGATTATGAAGCTTGGGGAAGAGGGAGGATCATCGCACCGGAATATGACTCGATTGATCAAAGATATCAAGAAGTTGGTCTAGTCTCAAAAGATTTTGGTGAGCTTGTTCTTTTTTTTGATTATGTATTACTATTTGCAATAAAGTTGATCTTTTTCGCGTTTCTTGGTAACAGGAAACTCACAAACCCTAACGGATATGTCTGCGACCCATGGCTTGCGTCAAGATACATGGTTCGCAGTTGCTAGGATTATGAGGCTTGGGGAAGGGGTTTATGCATGTTGTTTTACTTGAAACTTGAAAATGAATGTCACATTTTGGTAGAGACTAGTAATCGTTCAATGGTGAGAAGAGCTGACAGGTTAAATTCAAGTTATAATTATTAGGGGTGTTTATAAAAGCATTGAGAACGACGGAATTGAGTAAACTGAAGCAAGTCGGCCGTTTGGTTGTTTTGAGATCCAAACGGTTTGGTTCATGATTCGGTTTACTACACTACCAGAACATAGGTCTAATGCAACCTTTTTCAAAAGAGTTGCATTTGATCCTAATGCAACTTCGTTGGACATAAAGGTTGCATTAAAAGATCTAATGCAACCATTTTCATAAAAGATTGTAAATTTACTTGAATTTGCAACCTTTTTTCTTTTAAGGTTGCCAATTTTATTGAAATTTGCAAATTTTATTAGAAAGGTTGCATTGTTAATCTTAATTTAACATATTATATTGCTAGAAGAAAATTCACAAATTCTTTGCAATAACATATTATTGTTCTAACACTTGTTGGAAATTATGATAAATAATTTAGTGATTAAAGTAAAATGAATGAGAGATCATAAGCTTTAATTGTGTGTTGGAACTTTATTATGTGGGAAATTGTGTTTGTCCCACATTGATGGAGAGATAAATCTTTTGTTGATTTATATCTACAGTTCTCTACACGAATGTATTCCTATGTGACAAGTCACACCCAGTGGCAGCCATGAGGGTGCGAAGCACGCACCCGGGCACGGGACGAGGGCGATGGGCGCAATGTGGCGCTTTGATGGCGCACTTCGCACGCTCGCATCGCCGCTTGGAGCCGCCTTTAGTATTTTTTTATGTGTCTTGGCTTGGTGTTGTTAGCTAGAAACTGTTCAAGTTCCTACCAGTAAAATGATTAAGTCACGGAAATATTATGCCATTGAATTTGAGAATTAATCTTATTGAATTGAATTGTGTATTCAATAGTGACTTATCATTTCAAATTCTATTCAGTAGATATACAAAGCTATGTGCTTTGTTTTGAAAACACACTGAAAATCGTATGGTTGATAGAACTCACACTTCCAACAAATTTCCTAACTTTGAATTTATGCACAGTCTTGTTTCAGGTATTCTTTCAGGTACTAGGCTAGTCACGGCGGTACAATCTGCTTAGGCTATTGTACCCTGGGAAACAGACGGGTTTACCTGGGTGACCCGCAATCTGTTTTAAGGGAAGCGTGTCCTTCACGTGCCCCAGTCACCTTTGGTTTTTATTTTCTTTGTTTCTTTGTAATGTGTTTTTCAGTTCAGTATTATTGTGTAGTTACATTCTGTCTATTTCAGTTTTTGGTTATGTAATGTAATTCGAAGTTGATTAATAAAATTGTTATGTTAGTTTATTTTGTGAACGGATTCCCTAAAACACTTATGTTAAACTTGGACTAGATTTATTCTATGATTCAAAATCAACTGTCTTCTTTTGTGAATTCTTGGTTCAGCTCATTGTCCATTCATTTGAGTTGCTCATTTCACTTTGGAACTAGATACTTTGCTTTCCGGTCCCTACACATACATTCTAATTTGAAGCATAAACATTTATACATCTTGCTGACTAACTATAAACTGCATGTTTAAAAAAGATTCAATGGCTTTAATGATCCACCATTGCCCAAATTATTTCATTATCTTTGCACTCAATCATCCACTAACTAGTCCTTTGCTTCCAGCCTACACCATATAAAACTGAAGGGCAAAAAAAAGTCAATATTACAGCATGTGTAATCACTTATACACTAGTTTTGGATATTTTAAGTATCAGCCATGCATATATAACATACCCATGTAAATTGCAGCACAAAAGGCCTAAACTTGATGGGATTAGAAATTGAGTTCTTGGAAAATGGTATGAACTTTAATACGTTACAATTATGCATCAATGTTTTAACTAGTGCATAAAAATCAGCATTTTGCATCCAACCCGTGCATCAAGTTCAGAATTATGCATCAAACCGATGCATCGGATTCAAAATTCTACATTAAGCCGGTGCATCAGATTCAAAATTCTAAATCAAACCTATGCATCAGATTCAGAATTCTACATAACTTTGGCAATCAAAAAGTAAAAAAAAATATACAATAAGAAGAAGTGTAAAGTGTAGTTTTCTTCGCTAATAGCTCATTTGCCATTCCGACTTTGTTGATTGTATATTTGTATGCAATCAGTGACAATTATGCCTTTCTGTAATTTATTAAAAAAACGTTTTATTACAAGGACCGTGTGCGTCAATCATAGTTGAAATGTAAAGCTTATGAAAAGGATCACAATATTGTTTATAAATGGTATATGTGTAAATGGAATTTTAATGAGGTAAACAAGGTACCACATAGAATATTGGTATACATAGAAACACAAGACTTGCCACATAACAAAGAGTGATACCATTGTTTTGTTTTCATATAGAAATTTCTTGTGGCCAGTGGCACCTCCATGATTTTTTGTCATTTGGCCGATAATAGGTCAGGTTAGAGCAGCCCGGATAATTTTTTTTACGTTAAACCATAGCAAAAACAAATCGAACTCTCAAAACAAACTACTTTGTAAAACACACCTATTACATAACACCGTCAAACATCTTAATTAGTAATAGTATACTAGGCTTACACCTGAGAGCACGAAGTAACTTATTAGTACTTAAGACCATACGGTGTGGGTGTGGAAAAGTTGCCACACCGTATGGTCTTAGGTTCAACATTGATCACTTACACCTTTATAATATATTTTCCCAAGTGTAAAATTGATATAATTTGTACCGAGTCCAATAGTAAGAATGTTAATATGCTATATGTGCTATATCAAGGTAGGGGATTGAAACCAAAAGTGTATACGGAAACTAAAGCTCTTTGGCTAATGGATTAGAGGTTATCATTGGTGGAGAATTCGAACCAATATCAGCACAAATGAAACTTCTCTATACCAAAACACTAACCTTGAGAAATAAAAATGGGCATTTAAAAGAAATATTCTCTAGCTTCATGCACGTTTAACATGTAATTTTTGGGTATCCAATTACAATATGAACAAAAAAGATGATGGAAATAAACAAACAGAAAGAAATATTGACCCACCGGCTGCCTCTGAACTCGTTTTGGTTTTAAAGTTAGAACCTGAGATTGCAAACGTATGTACCTATACGAATATGCGACCGGCTCATAACTCGATTTGATTTTTGATTAGAATTTGAATTGAGATTTGATTCTGGCTAGACGAGGGGAATTTGGATACCCCGGGAAGATGATAAAATATTTGGAGGGAAATGTTAAGTCTAGGGGCTATTTCACTTAAGTTTAAGTAATATAATGCATAAATAGTATTTAAACAATATTATTTAAAAAAACTAAATATATACTTAGTTATTATCTAGTTATTAGGACCCGTGTTTTGCGACGATACCGTTAAATGAACAAAAAGTAGACAAAAAAACGTTGAACCACGCACGCATATTACGACTTGTTAACTCGCAAAAATTAGACTAAGACGTAAAACATATAAAAGAATAACTAACTCGACTAGCGCGTTGACACAAGGCCGTTAAACATTAACAACTATAATCTAACCTAATATAACAATCAATGGCCCCCGTTTATCATTAATCCTAGTTGACAATCAATTACCTAATTGAACATCATTGACCCTTATGGACTAGCAATGAGCCGAAAGGAATCCTCGCTGACTGACTATATTGAACAGTATAGCAATATAACACATAACTCGTCATGCGTATCTTCATGAGCCCTATGGTAAAGTTTTACTTTGATTAACCAGTATAAGTTGTAACAAGCTATAATGAACCATGAGTTATGTCTTAAAAGGTTAGATTGTGTTATATAGTGTCATGCTATATCATAATAAACAATATTAGATCATACATATCTCAATGGGCCACTACAACCCAATCTACCCTTTTAAGATTTAAGGCGACCAGCTAAAATGTGATTAATTAAAGGCAATCATAGACCATTAAAAACCATCATGACTATTAAAGCCCAACTTGATCAATTAATATATAAATGTATTATTAATAATCATTTCTTAGTATGATCTAGTATGACTCACAGCTCTACATAAAGACCAAATATGCCATAATAAAGCCCACAATGGTTCATTATCCATCATGACTAACAAGACCCAACATAGTTCACTATAAATGTGTGATTATAACCCCTAAAGATATAATACGACCTAGTTATATACATCGGTAGATTAATGACCATAATCACGATACGAACCAATATAATGATTAAAGAATGTATGGTCTATTATGACTCACTACGATCCGACATATCCCTTAATACCCAATATGTCATAGTAAAACCTATCATGATTTATTAATGTGTGTCATGATTACTAAGGTCCAATATGATTTGGTAAGACGTATATAACATATTATTATCTATTGTTATATAATATGACTCACTACAATTAAAATATAACCCTTTATGAACGAATATGACATAGTTAAGCCATCATGACCATTGAATACCATGTGGTCTATTATTTTCGTTAAGACATGTGAACATACTACTATTCATTGGAATATAATATGACTCACTACATTACAATTAAATATAATCATGTAAGAACAAATATAGGTAAGCCCATCACCATGACTATTGAGTACTATATGGTCCATTAATACTATCATGATCTTTTATTGGTATGACTCATATAACCATGGTCTAGTACGGTCATAGTTAATCTCACATTTTACTGCTTATGATGATTTTTTTATGCATTCATAATTTGTATTAATACTAATTTTGTTATTACTCTTGCCAAATCATTAAGTAATAACCCAAAAATTTGATTTTCTTATACAAAAAAATATGTTTTTGAGGGCAGATGGATTCCAAGATTGTTGGGTGTCGAATCCAGCAAATAAATATAATATAAACCCACTAAACACACTAAAAATAGTATCAATGGAAGTAAGGTTCGTGTCCTCAGGGATACAGATTAATTAGTTATGCCAAAACGATTTTATTCAGATACATATCTTTTTAAAAAGAGGGGTTTTGATTTAGACGTAAAATTTATGAGAACGAAAATTTTATAAAAATGCTAATTAAAGTGGTTGTGAAGTTCAAATGTTAAAAACTAATTTCAACACCAGGGCAATTTCTTGATTCGGTTCGACTTACGATCATTAACGGTCACGGTGCAATGATTCTTTTTAAATAATAGTTTGTATCAATACTAGACGTCACGCAGTTCGGACATCCACTCTATCTAATGTCTAACCAAGCGCAGTTCGTCAGTTAGAGCCAACCCGCTACTCTAAGCTGACGCCGTTAGGATTTTAGCGTGCGGGTTGCGTGATAAAAGTATCGATTATAATTAACCACTCACGCTGTTCGGAGTGTTTATCTATATTGTATGATTCTATAATAAATCCAAATTCATAGACAAACTTGAACCATCATTTGTTCCTTTTATCAAAACCTAAAATCTGATTAGAGTTTTAAATCTTGATGAACTTTATTAGAAAAATTAATAAGTTGATCAGGTTTATTAACCGTCTAATATTTTCCGGATTGGATCCGTATTAAAAACAAGAGTCACACAAACAAACCATTAAATTATAGAATCTAACATAACTGTTTCACATAAGTTTTTGAACCAAAACAAAGAAATTAAACCCCGATGTCGAAACTATAAAAGACTAGCCAGACATGATGGCTAAAACAATCAAGTCAAATAGGAAACAAAACATCCAAAATTAAAGCTTACAAACCAAACACGAAATAGTTAATTGTTCTTGAACACCTCAAAAGAAAAGTTGCCTTCTTGCGATTTCAGTTGCAGCGGTCAAAGATGATGCCCCTCATTCCTCTCGCAGTTGTTGGTCATGATTCTTATTAATCGTAATCTCTTTTTTTTATTCCAGTCCACCCATTTATGGGCCATGAAGCCCATTTAAGTTGACGAGCTGTTGTGTTTCTTTTGATTTTAACATCACCCATATACTCCAACTAATACATGTTTAATTAATTAAACTATGTATAACTGATATAGCTCCATGACTCGATGTATAATATACTAAATCGTGTCTTAACCATCCATCTCAATTGCCAAGTAGCCTTTTTTTTCGTGCAGCTCAAAACAAGTATTGGTTCTCTTGTCAAACTTGAGCCCTCATCGAAATTGTTCCTTGCGACCGACCCATACCTACAAAATCAACCAAAAACAAGCCAAAATAGATTCCATTCCCTAAAAACAAGCATTTTACAAAATAATGAGGTATGACTATGAAATATGCATGATATCTGGTGAAATATACATATTAAGATGCCATAAAATCATGCCTAAAAATAACTAACAAAGATTTTGAAGTACCCGAGGTATGCTAGGATGCACAGTAAGCAGAATTGGGAATTTGCTATGTAAGATTAAATATATTATATTTATAATATTTAATCATGTAGTTATTATAATCATTTCTATTATATTAGACCAAAAAAATATTAATCCTATTATATATTAGTTGGTAATTGTTGATGGACCATATTACTCTTATTAACTAGTTAGGGTTTCCTTCTGGGTGTATATATAAGTAGATGATTAGAGAGGTTTAGTGTTAGACACTTTTACTCGTGACATCATCATCATCGTCCCATCTCTCTCTTCATAACCATAATCAAATTTATCCCTAGTTCGGTTATCATCATCATAATCTTACACCCTAAGGAAGAACCAGATCACATTGACAAAGATGTCGAACTCCATGACTGCGTCTCTGCTGACCTGTCTGTTGTATCAGGTATTATTTCATTCATGTTTTCCATTATGTTTAAACAGAACTAATCAACATGCTAAAGAAGAGTAGATGTTTACGGGTCAGTTATCAAATTTTTTTGTACTTTTTGTTATCGATTAGAACTTTTAGAGGTGTTGTTTGGTTTCTAGTTATTCTGGTCGGCTTAAATGAGCATTTTTAGTTTGAAAATGTAGCTGATACCTGAACTATTGCATATTGTGTTCTCGAGTTTAGGGTCGGGTAGAGTTATGGGTTGGAGAATGCCATTTCCTATTTTGTAGTTTTACCACAATATGAGGGCGTTTCTTAAAAGATCGTTAGATTAAAAAGACTATTCTCAATGATATAAATAGTTAGACCACAAAAACCTTAAAAGTTTATGCAATAAAGGATGAAAGAAACTAGTATATCTTTCCTTAATTTTAAATTCTGTTATCTGCTTTAAAATTGTTTAAAGAAGCTTATACATCAGTATGTTCTTTTCTTGTACAGTTACGAAATTGCTATACATGTTGTCTTTCTATCTTTTGATTGTGAGCCTGCAACTCATATTATTTTTTACGAGTTCTGTTATACTTAAGAGACAAAAATATGAAACCTTAAAACTAGATCAGGTTAATTGTGTGCACTCAAATTTAAAATTTCTTACCGTATAACCAGACCAATAATGCTATAGGTAAACCAGTTACATGTATTTTTAAACCCGACCTACATGTGTTGATCTATTTGAATCCTAAACGAGTCAGTCGGTTTATTCAGGTATCAGTTATCTTTGAAAGGCCTAAGAACTATAAATAATTTTAACATAACTGTTAGACATCGTTTAGATTTTATATATGTTATTCATGGTTCTCTTTGTGTCAAACTTTACATATTTTTTAAAAGCATTTGGCTTGCTTTAACGTTACTGATCTTTGCAGAAACTCATTTTGACCCGAACCTATATGACCATTCATGAAGGTTAAGTGACAGTAAATGTTTTTTTTTAGAAAGTATCATAAACCCGTTATGTGTTGCCTTGTAAAAGTCAATTTTTTGTTCTATGGTTCGAATCAGTTGACATTTACCAACTTTGGTATGATAATAAAATGCATATATAATTTCACATCATAACATATCTCTGAGATTAGAAAAAAAAACAGGGGTATTACTATAGGTTATGTAATATATATGGTTCTTGCTATGTTCTTTTTGCCTTGTTTCTTGGCTGTTGTTTTCAACAAGCAACTTATAATTCTAGGTTATTGATCGGAGTGTCATGCTCCGGTCAAAGATAATATTTATATGTTCTAATTACCCTTAACAATGTGTTAGTGGTAGTAAGGGGTCGAACCACGAAGAGTTTATGGTTTGCGATCGGATGTGATTGATTTTAAATAAGATTGTCATTTTTATGAAGCTTGCTATAAGAATAATTAATTTTGTTTGTTTGAAACGGATGTCGGAATGATCCGACAAAATTGGTTTGATTACTTAACTACTAACTTGGACAAGTACACGAAAACTTAATTACTTGACTAAAACAATGATTTGAGAACAAGGTTCACACCCGGTTCGACAATTGCAAAACCTAGGGTTGCTAAACAATTTTAGATTGATTCAATTGAATTTGTCATTAACGGTTTTGATATCACAAAGCTTAGATGCCAATTACTATCACGCGTATGACGGACCACAATGCACTTTGTTACTTCGGACAAATAATTCCTTTTAAAAGATAAGGTATAAATACACAAACTTGTTTCGCAGAGTCAAATTTTATCATTATTCGACAATTCACAAATATAGTTCAAATGTAGGACAATTATCAATCAATTCAAAATACAATGCAATTTGTCACAAATCAACTAAGAAACATAAAGCAATCCTAGATCTTACAAAAGCTTACACCGGGGTGAAACTCTCAAGAATTAGCCGCCCATGACGAACGGAACTTGAATACCGGAGATTGAAATCTTGAACTTGAACATCTTGAAGCCTTGATGATGGTAGTGATGATGATTAGGATTTATAGTGGATGATAAGAAACAATGGATTAGTGGAATGATGGAGAAGATGATGATTAGGGTTAGGGAAGCGAGGATGGATGATGAATTCGGATGATGATAGATGAATTGGATGGATTGGAATTGATGTTGGAGGCGTTCTTGGCTCCAAGAAGGGTTTCAAAACTCAAAAATCCCGTAACTCCTTGAGAAATGGTCAACCCACATGATATAACCCGTCCCCAAACAAGTTTCAGCGTTAGACATATGGAAGGGGCGTCGCCGACGGCCCTTAGTTTTTCTGATTTTTCTCCGACGCTCTAATCCACTGCCTACGAACAATTTTTGCCGACAGACACATCTTGAGGGCGTCGCCGACGACCCCTCCAATCCTTGTTTTCCTTTTTTTCCATTTCGCAATCCCCATTTACCCGTTTTCCGCCCCGATGCTCCAGAAAGCTCCCGAATAACTCCTTAAACTCCGTAAACCTATAAAACACAAATCCAATCAAAAGTAGGCTATTTGAAATTAAAAGTTATGTGAAACATAAGCTTAAGCACAATAAGAACACCGTTTTTCGACCACGCATCAGTTATTGGTTGTTGTTTTTCATTATATTTTCTTATTCTTTTTATTAAGGAACAATTGAAGAACTACAAACCTTCAGAAGATGGAAGTGGTTCAAATGATAATTTTACAATTTTTGTGAACAAGGAATAAGATGGCGACGATCGACTTTACGGGAGTGGTGTTACTAAAAAATATGAAGAAAATGGATGGCCGTGAGGAACGATACATGATTCCGGGTGGATTTTTGAAACATTCAAAGAGAGCTTTAAGTCTAAAAGACACAATTGCTTGAAATGCAAAAATATATTGAAGATGACCATTAAAGGAAACAAAAGGCTAAGGTAGAAGCTACGTAAAAAGATTATGATAACCAATGAATCAAACTTTAAAGCTATTGCAATGTATTATAGAAAAGCTACCTATTAAGTACTTTAATATCCTAGAGATGAGTAGAGGTTTTTGTTACTTTATATAATTGTAATTAACAACTTTATTTTGAGTAAATTGTTACTTTGACTTTATATGTATGTTAAATTAAGATTTAGTATTATCTATTATATTTATGTTATTGCGTTGTATAATTCACTGACTATTGCATATTAATAGAAATGTTTGTACTTCAAACGATAATGTTATAAGTTGCATTTGATGGTAAAAAAATTGCATTTGTTGTAACTAAAATCTAATAAAAGTGTTGCATATGATGTAAATAAAGGTTGCATTTGAATATAGCAAAGGTTGCATTTAAGTGTTAAAAAAGTTGCATTAGCATGTAAAAAACTGCATCTGAGTGCTAAAAAAGTTGCATTAGCATGTACAAAGGTTGCACCAAAAAAAAGGCTGCATTTGAATTATATATGCAACCTTTTATCCAACAAAAAAGTTACATTAGGTCTAATGGTTATTTACTAAAATACCATGCACATGCCTCTCATGTGACAAAGATTTAACTATAAGTTGGGTGGAGTTAGTGTGGTGGACCAAAAGAGCAATAAAACAGAAATCTTGGTATTAAAATTGTAAGACATTTAATAGCAATAACCATTAAAACACAGGGACCAAAACCGTAATTTACTCAAAAACAAATTAATTATTAAGAAACAAAAAAATATGAAAAAAGAGTATATAGTAGGGCCACTCATAAAGGTGGCATGTGGCAAATAAGAGTTAAATGCTTGGTTGGTCCTTGTGGTTTGTAAAAATTGCAGACTTGGTCCTAGTGGTTCACTAATTACACACTTGGTCCCGATGGTTGTAATTTTTGCACTTGGATGGTCCTTATCACTATCTGTTAAGTTTTCCAGTTAAGTCCATGTTAAATGACCAAAATACCTTGCTTATTACCAAGTTATATGTATCTTCACATGTCTCTTCTCAAACAAGCAGCACAACCACCACCATCACCTCCGCCGCCATCTCACCTCCACCCCCAAACACCCACCGCCACCGTCTCACCTCCGCCACTTCTCACCTCCACCCCGGAACACCAAAACACCCACCAACACTGAAACCCACCACCACCAACGAACACTTCCACAACCGGCAGGCTATCACCACCGCTGATAACCACCACACTAGCTCGTTGCCCCTGCTGCTTCACACCGCCACAACCACTTCTTCCCCAAATCACCGCCACACACATATGCATCAATTACACATAACACACGTCAATTTTTAAATAGCACAAACAATCAGGAACAAAATTACACAAAAACAAATCATCAGAAACTAAACACGATGCAGTGAAGTCGAAGGGGCGGCGGAGGAGCCGGCGATGTCAGATCCGATGATGCACATATCGGTGGTGGAAGATGAGTTGCAGGTTCATTTTTCCGGTAGTAGGTTCCGGCAGTTCGATGTGCATCATTAGCTAGGAGGTAGAGAGACAGGTTGAATGGTGTACGGTGGAGGTTGAAGGAGGTGGCGATGGCGATGGCGGTAGGTTTTGTGGTGATGGGCGGTGGTTTACGATGACGGAAGCAGTAGCGGCGGCTGGTGTAGTGTTCCGACGACCCACGTCATTTTTCCAACAGGTTGGGTAGTTGAGGGTGGTGGTCGTTGGTTGTTATTGGGTGGTAGGTTTTTTAGGAGATAAGATGATGATGAAGAGGCCCCCTATTTTAAGTTTAGGAAAATAGGGAGATTAATTACCTGAAACAGTGAATGGGAGGAGAAGGTAGGAGACGGCGGTGGAGGCGGTGGTGGAGGCGGCGGTGGTGGAGGTGGGAGACGGTGGTCTTGTGGTTTTAGAGAGAGAAAAGGAAAGTGAGAGAGAGAGAGATCAGGGTGAAGAAGAAGAAGAAGGTGTTTATTTATTTTTGTTTTTTAATAGTAAGGGTAGTGTGGTAATTTTACATAGACTTAACTGAGAAAGTTAACATGGGTTAGTCATAAGGACCACCCGAGTGCAAAAATTGCAACCACTGGGACCAAGTGTGTAATTAATGAACCATTGGGACCAAATCTACAATTTTTGCAAACCACAGGGACCAACCAAGCATTTAACTCGGCAAATAATAGCAAACCTCTTGCAACTAGGACAACAAGACAAAGTTAAGACAAATCACCACATATGGGCTGCCCGTAGGCACAAGCATGAAAAGAGTAGATAGTTGGAAATCAGTGGTCGAAATTTTGGTCTATCGTGGAAGACGAGAATGTTATCTTTTGCTAGAAGGATGACTCTCCTTAAGGCGGTTCTTGGGAACCTTGCAACATATTATCTATCCCTCTATAAGGCCCTAGAAAAGATCAAGACTTTGGAAGGTATACGACCGCGTTTTCTATGAGGAGGGTCGGGGTTGATTAGTAAAATAAAATGGACCGCAAGGGACCGTATCCTTGTTTCTAAGAGGTGAGGTGGGATGGGTGTGGGGAGTATAAAAGATATGGACATTGCTCTTTTAAGTAAATGGTGGTGGAGGTTAAAAAACCACGGGCATCAAATGGGGGGTTTGGGTTAACATGTGGCGGAGACGGGCTCCACTAGGTCACCCAAAAAAAGTGGAGTGTGGGAATAGAGATGTACAAACCGGTTTCCAGATAATAACCGGTTCGGTTATTTTCCTCGCACATAAAAACCGGTTATAAAAAACTGGTTCTGGTTAGTAACCGGTTTTAAGACCGAAAACATGTAACCGGTTGTATAATCGGTTATAAAAAAACCGGTTATGTAACACTAGTTTAAACCGGTCAAAAAAACCGGTTCCTTATAAAATGCATATTTTTTTTTGAATTTTTTCTTATTTTGCTAAAAATGCAGTTTTTTAATATAGAAACTTAACTATGAAAATATAAAAACATAGAATATAATATCATTAAGTCTTGGAACAGACGGTTTTACATAGTAATGAAAATACGAACGATAATTGTAACAAATGAAATACATAACTTAAAATATTAATCCGCAAGAAGGTCCACTAATATATATTTTTTTAGTGCGACTACAATATTAATAATATATCTTGAGCCTCGTTTAATCTTCTTCACTCGAACCTGAACTTGAACTATTACGTAGGAAGTCATCGAATGTTCGCCGAAAGCGGCATTTCTCATTAACTCGTGAATGTGTGGCAAGGTTGTACTATATTTTGTCACATAAACATCAAACATTTTTGAAAGTTGATCGTTGAAACGAATTTTTGCGGCTTCACCAAAGTTAGGGTCTTGTTCGGTGTTTAAATTCAACTCGTTTGCAATTTTTTCAATCAAAGACCCGGTTCCAAAAACATTAAAGTAAGGGTTTAAAACGGCGGCACAAGTGAAAACCGCGGTAGTTCTATAAAATATTTTCTTAGTTTTTCCTTCATTGGGGTTACCATATCACAATATGGCCTACCTATAACCGACATCTCGTTTAATTTTAACACATTTTAAACAAATTGTGAAGCACCAATGAACTTGTTGGATAATAAACCCCCGATAAAGTTTTTGTTGATGTTTTGAAAACTTAAAGCAATTGTGTAACCGTTTCAATGGTAGCCCAACCCGATGGGTGGTAAGGCCAAACTTTTCTACGACTAAACAAAGAGTTATGAAATTCTATTAAACTTTCTTTTTGCAAAATAGCTTTTTCAAACATGGTGCAAGTCGAGTTCCATCTATAAGCAACGTCCCAATTGGGTCCTAAGCATATTCGACCCGCTTCCTTACACATTTTTACATATTTTGAATGTCTATACGTGTGACTATCTATATGACGTAACATTTTCTTGAAAGCTTCTTTCGCGGTTCAATAACCTTTAAACCGTCTTAAACGGCCAAATTTATGATGCGTGCAATACATCGACTATGGAAAAAAATACCGTCACAAATCGGTTTGTATTTTAATTTTAAATGCATTACCGAAACCGTATTGTTTGAAGCGTTGTCAAAAGATATTGAAAAAATCTTTTTTTTCCAATTTGTATGTTGTAATACATTTGTCGACTGCTTTATAAATAGCTTCACCGGTGTGAGGGTAATCAAATAATTTAAACAAAATCGTGTGTTTCATCATTTGTCACGTCGTCGGTTCAATCCAATGGGCAGTGACATAAATATACGAGTCGGGTGAACCGTGCGGTGCGGACCAAACGTCGCTAGTCAAGTTAACACAGGTTTCTAATTTTTCAAAATAAGAAATTAATTCTTGTTTAGCATTTTTCCACATTTTTAACAATCCCTCCTAAGAGTAGCACGACTTACGTGGGTGTATCGTGGTTGGAGAGTTCTTTGAACCATCTTTGTGTAACGTTGGTTATCAAAATGGTTGAATGACAAACTTTCTTGGATTACAAACTTCGCCATTTCCACCTAGCCATATCGTAACTGTAGGCGAACAAGGAAACGCCTTCACTTGCCATGGAAGCTTGACCACTAGCGGGTTGTTGTTTCAACATCTTGCAAAACGGTTTATCGATGTGTTGTCTCAAGGTGGTGTTTGCTCATTCGGCGTAAAAACTATTACAATAATGACAACACGCTTTTTTTCCCATTGGCCATCTCGCATAAATCGAAATGTGACCAAATTTCGGGGTTGCGCTTCGTTGGAATAAAACGAACCACCGTGTCGGTTGTAGACTCGTCAATGTTGACCGAATCATAAGCACTAGAGCTTGCCATACTTTTTCAAGAATTATCGAACAAGACTGTGAGCGTTTTTAAGAGTTTTTGGAGGTTTAGAGAGTGATGTGATTGAACCTAAACACCCACAACCCTTTTAACTAATTGCAGATGATTTCTAGACAAAAAAAACACCAAAAAACGGCTAGTGGGAGTCCAAACGGTCATATGACCGTTAATCATGGTTGGGTGAAAAAAACCGGTTTTTTTATCCGTTATCGGTTAACCGGTTTTTGTAAGATCCGGTTTTTAACCGGTTTTGATAATAACCGGTTTCGTAACCGAGTTCCGCGACAGACTTATAACTGGCCAACAAGCGGTCAAACCGGTTTATAACCGAACTGGTTACGGAAAAAACCGCTATAAAAAAACCAGTTTCGGTTTTTTTGTCGGTTACGGTTATATAACCGGTTTTTTGGTACATCTCTATGTGGGAGCGGCATGGCCTAGCTGACGTTGGGGGTGACATGTGAAAATTATTTTTTTTTTATTTTCGTTTTTTATATTTTAACATTTTATATAATAAAACACACAATTATATTAATTAAAAAAACATTACATAAAATCCTAAAAAATAAAAAGAAAATCTACTTAGTAATCCGAATAAATTAAAAAACAGCTTCATAAATCCTAAAAAAAATTACAAAGTACGATAAATATTAAAGTGTGGAACCCACCGAAATTCCGCATTCCCATCGTGCCTCCACTCAATTTTCGCGATCCCCATTCGATCGTCGTGGCTCAAGTCACCCACAGGGACACGGTCGAAGCAAACTTTAAACCGATCCAGTTTCGGTTTTAGCTCGCGCCACTTATGTTGGCAAGTGTTTCAAGTTGTGACGCGCGTTTCCAACATGTTGTTGGTATTGTTGAAACGCTTGCGTCCAATACGCGGTTTAACCACTACGTAGCGTTCGTTGTGTGTTAACGATTGATGTCACTAGCGCTATCACCTCCTCCTCGGTCCAATGAACCCTTTTTTGGGGGTTGATTTTGGATGAAGATTTGGGTATTTATAGGTAAAAATTTTTAAAAATTTAAGTTACCTAGCCGAAACCGCTATGGCCAACGACTAGCCCAAACGGTCTGATTTCACTAGCCAATCATAGCCAACCACGTCATCGCCCCAACCCGCCCACGCCAGGCACCATAGCCACGCCGGCGGGGCAACGCCTCTACCCACGCTGGTCCGGTGTGACTAAAGCGGCATTGGTTGACTTCCCAAACCCAAGCCCACCGCCGCGGTCTTAGGTCTCTCCACACTATTAGGGCCCACTTAATGGATATGATGACTAATTATTATTAGGGTTGGATCCCCCATAAACTCTAATTAATATATTCTCTACTTGCTTTAGATTCAATTCAATACTCTTGTTACCACTAACCATGTGACTTTTACTAACAAGAGTTTCGTATTGAATCTTAACACCAATATACCCTGTTAGCATGTCAAGCTTGCTAATGGATCTATATACCCTGTAAACAGGATCCAACAATAACTTACAGACCCTATATATCCCACTTGTTCTCTAGGTTCCAACCTTGCCAGATTCTCTAATATTGTGCGGATCCTGAAAGCCGAGGGATGAGCACATAAGTTGAAACGAATAAACTAATTACACATGACAGTTTTTAACTTGTTAGTACAACCAAAAAAAAGTAGTTCTATATTATTATACATGCAGGTGGTCACATCAGTCTTCATCGTCAAAACCGAGCACAGTTTCATCTCCCTCATCACCAGACGCTCCAATATCTTCTTCAATCTCGTCTTCAACACGACGTTTTCCTTTATCATCTTTTGACAGCCCAGACCCGTCATCACCAATAACTTTAGATGCTCTACCTACATTACTCCATGTCAAATCATCACCAATAAAAACCAAATCGTCATCTTCAAGATCATCTTCCATTCTCCCCATCAACCACTCATTGCTTTCGTCAATGTCTTGCACAAGGATTGGATCCGCGGGTCCCTCACTTCTATGTCGGCGTTCCAAAGCTCGGTTGAATTTCACATACACCATGTCATTTAATCTCTCTTGTGCCAATCTATTTCTCTTCTTGGTGTGAAGGTGTTGAAAAAGGCTCTCGTTCTTTTCACAAGTTGTAGCAGTACAAGTGAGGCTAAGAACTCGTACAGCAAATTGCTGCAGTTTAGGAGCCGAATATCCAAATGATGCCCACCACTCCACTAAAAGATAACAAAATATAAAAAAGTAGAATGAGCATATATCGCATAATCATAATTATTAATTGCTTATAACGGATGATGGCAATAAGCCACGTATACGATACGTAGCGATAGTGATGAAATAGCGGGCGCTATTTTATGTTAAGCGATACACTAGAAGAAAACTTTAGAAATATGTTATATGTATATTATATCCAAAAACAGTGTTTCTAAATGTATATTTAACCAAAAAAAACACAAAATCCAGCAATTGTATGAAGTGTATTTTATAGCTATTTATATTTAAACCAAAAAAAACATTAAAAACCTGAAATTCCATTATTTACTCGCTATGGAGGCGCCATGATCAGATGGCGATGAATGAGCACTTCCTACGCCATTCGCTATAGCGCTCGCTGTGAGCGCTATTAACAACTATGCGCATAATGCATATCGTAATATATTAGAAATAATGTGTGTTTGTCAATTGTAATTACCAGGAGCTTTTTGCTTTCTTTGCCTAATAGCCGCATTTTTACCAAAAAGCCCCTCGGCATTTTGATATTTACTTAGTTCTTCAAGGATCAAGTCTTCATCTTCCACAGTTAACGACAACCTTTCGATGCAAGAATATAAATCATCCATAATTTCTTCATCCTCTAAAATAAGTTTCACATCATCATAAAAGATAGAAGGGTTTAAGTAATGTGCCGCAGCATGCAACGGTCGGTTAAGTTGACATTCCCATCTGTTATCTATAATATCAAAAGTTTTATCGTAGAATTCCTTCTTTTCGTTAAAACTCTTTCGAATCGTCTCTTTAGCTTTATCCATGGCGTTGTACATGTAACCCATAGCCACCTTTTTTTCACCAGCAACCAATCTAAGGAGACTAACGAGAGGTCCCGTTAACTTAAGAGTATATACTATATTCCTCCAAAATGATTCTTGTAAAAAGATAGATTCAAGTTTTTTGCCCTTTGGGTTTTTCGACCACTTGCTATCTACCCATTCTTGAGAAATGATCATCTTTCGCAAATTGTTTTTTTGCTTGTGAAATTGAAGAAGAGTGATGAAGGAAGTAGCAAATTTTGTAATTGCGGGCCTGTGCAAGTTTCTTTGATTTGTGAACTTCCTCATCAAGTTCACTAGACCAACAAAGTTGTGTATGTATCCGTTTGCGAACATTGCATTCTTTAAACAACTTTTCACCCTCGGTATTTGTTTCCCAATATCCTCCAACATAAGATCTAGGCAACGTGTGGCACATGGAGTCCAATAGAGGTGTTTCCTGTTGGCTTCCAACATTTTCCCTAAAAAAATAAATGAATATGGCATTAGATCAAACATAAGATATCAAGATATACATATATATATTTCCGTCCCAGAGGTTTGACCACTTTTGCGACTTTCGTCCAAAGGTTTGTTTTTCCGCATCTGGATCCAAAAGGTTTGAAATCTTGCCATTTCATCCGACTCGTTAACTCCATCCATTTTTCTCCGTTAAATGAGAGGCATTTCCATCTTTTTAGACATTTTTTTATAAAATAAAAAACACTATAAGATATAAAGAACCACCTCTATTGACTTTCTCCCCACCCAAACCCTTTAATCATCATAAAGAATGTCTAAAAAGACGAAAATACCCATGACTTAACGTTCAAAAATGGATGAAGTTAACAAGCCGGATAAACATGGCAAGATTTCAAACCTTTTGGATCCAGATGCAGAAAAACAAACCTTTGGACGAAAATGACATTTTACTCTATATAATAAGATTATAAGATTGCAACTCTTACCCGCCTCAACGTAAGCAGATGCATTATCCGTAACAACTTGGATTACATTATCCTCTCCGACTTCCTCCACCATTGCATCAAGAATCTTGAACAATACACTTGCATCCTTGGCGACATTGGAAACATCAATGGATTTTATAAACACAGAACCCTTTGGAGAGTTGACCATAAAATTAATAATATCCACCGGATCATGCCATTCATCGCATAGAATTGAACAACCTTTGTTTGCCCATTCTTTCTTGTGCTCATTAACTTGGTTATCAACTTCTTTTACTTGCTCATTAAGTAACGGAACTCTGAGTTCATACATGCTTGGTGGTTTCATCCCGGGACCAAATTGTCCAACAGCTTCAATCATTGCGTTGAAACTATCGTAAGTAGTCGCATTAAAAGGAATCCCTGCATCGTAAAACCACTTCGCTATATCTGTACAAGCCTTGTCCCGTAGTTCCGTATTACAGACTTCGTTGATGGTTTGTTGCATCCAACCTTTTCCATCCTTCCTATTTTGAGTGAACGATATATCCGTAAAACCTTTTACCCTTGTTTTTTTACGTTGAGGTTTACGTTGAGGTAACGTACTACCGCCTGCTTCACTACAATCTTCCTCATCGCCATCAAGATCATACTCGTTAACTTGAATTCTTGAGTTCATAACGTTTTTGACTTTTG
The DNA here is from genome assembly GCA_947069175.1 of Scalesia atractyloides. Lineage (NCBI taxonomy): Eukaryota > Viridiplantae > Streptophyta > Magnoliopsida > Asterales > Asteraceae > Scalesia > Scalesia atractyloides. Next base: position 80,783,135 of record CAMTDV010000001.1, on the reverse strand, counting down.
ACATTTCTTTTTTCTGCATGTAAATCTTCATCTCCTCGCGTACGTGCTCCGGGCATCTTGAACATACGGTTACGTTCCTAAAACCTCCTACGAAATGTTGTTTCAGCCTATAAACGCCTCCTTTAACTACCTTCCCACAAAAATTACAACTAATGTTATTCCTATTAGTTGGATCTTGAGTTCCGTACTTTCGGGCCGGATCGGTTGATATGGGTGTAGACGAGGGGGTGCTTGAAGCTGAAATCGTTCTGATTTCTAAATCATAAAGACAGAAACCGTATTAAATATAAAAAAAACATCATATAGACAATGGAGACAAAAAAAAGGCCAGCATACGAAAATAGAAACAAGCTTATCTTAATCTTAACTACAAAAATTTAATACAGAATAACATAAATTAAAGGCTTAATTCTTAAATACATAAACTAAAGTATATATACTAATCCAGCAGCAAAATAAATACAAAAAACAGGCGCTGACTAAATAGAAAACATTAATCAATATCTATGCAGTTAATGGGTAAAATATCGGATATTAGTCAATGACCGATATTTGAGATATCGGTTATCACGGTGGGATATAGGTAGTTTTAATATCATGCAGAACATCTATATTTATATATATATATATAATATATATATATATAGAGAGAGAGAGAGAGACCGGCTTAACGTACGACGCTTAAGAGATTCAGTATCAACATGCGAAAAAATGGTTTATAACATGCGAATTTGGTTTTTTGCACAGCATGCGATTTTACTCCCTTGTATTTAACTTGCGAAATTGATTTTCTTCCCTGTATTAACATACGAAATTGTTTTTTTTTTTTCATGAACATGCGAATTTGTTTTTTTTTAACATACGATCTTCTGTTTGTACAACATGCGAACTTTTGTTATAACGTGCGAATTTGACATCGCGTACGCTTCGTACATTAAGCCATATTGTACGATAAACTTTCTCTCTCTCTCTCTCTCTCTCTCTCTATATATATATATATATATATATATACAGGGGAATTATAGAGAGAAAACACATTTAAGTTAAAAAAAACTCAAGAAAACCTTATGTAACATTTTTTTTGTATAAAAATTAGAGAATGTAAGTTACATGTTATTGAACATTATGTAACAAAAAAAAATCAAAAAGCGCAGAAGGGATTTTTTTATAAAAGTTTTTAAAAATTCAGTTATATATATGCTAAAAGACTGAATTTTTAAAAGTTTTTATAAAAAAATCCTTTCGACACTTTTTGTTTTTTTTTACAAAACGTTCAATTACATGTTATTTACATTCCCTAACTTTTTTACAAAAAAAAATTGTTACATAAGGTTTTCTTGGGTTTTCTTAACTCAAGTGAGTTTTCTTTCTATCCCTCCCCTATATATATATATATATATATATATATGTAGCAATTTAACACTATACTCTCCTACCATTAACATATTAACCTTTTGCATCTTGCAAAACACCAACAATTGTAGCAAATAGGAATTGATTAAGACTTTAAACACTAACATTTAACACTAACAATTAAGACTTAAAACAATAATAGCAGTAATAAGAAGTAAGACAAATGGTAGACCTAAGAAGAAAGGTACTGATATCAGCAAGGTTTAAAAAGGCGGAAACGGGCCTCGATGCGTAAGCATCGCGGCGGGCCAAGGCGTAAGCCTCAAAACATATATATATATGTGTGTGTGTGTGTGTGTGTGTGTATCATAAAAATCACAAATTATTATAAAACAAACATCATGAATATTATAAAATCTAATTTAGTAATAAAACCCATCATAAATAGTTCGAACAAGCAAGGTTTAACATAACACAAACATCATAAAAAAGTTTAACAACCAAAATTAGTAATGTTATGACATTAAAATATCATAGAACTCATTTTCCTCTACATCATCATCCTCAATGTTTTCATCAAGCAAATTTAGATCGTCTTCCCTACTCGGGTTGGCTATCCACTCATCATCCGACAAAACCTCATCGGCAACTTGGGTTGGCTATTTTGTGTACTTTTTTGGCGATTAGGTTTGAAAAGAGAACCTAATTGATGTTTTTTAAGTCCACTATTGGGTTCGCCCACCAATTAAGCCCAATAAACACTAAATGTGTCTCAAAGAAAGCCCTGAAAACTAATTTTTTTCAATTTTCACAAGGCCTGAAGCCTCACCGCCTCTTACAGCCTCGGAAAGCCTCGGATGGCTGAGGCCTAGGTTTCAGTTGACCCCCATGAGGCTAAGCCTTCTATGCGATTTTTCATAGCCTTAGCCGAGGCGTAAGCCTCAAGGCGAGCCTCAGAAAACCTTTTTAAACCAAGGATATCAGGAAAAACGGTGATATCGGTCAAATATTGGTCCAATATTGGCGATCATATCGGTACCGATATTTTGACCCATATTTGACACCGATATTTTACATGGGGAGCGATAACCGATATATTTCACCGATATTTTCAGAAGGAACATACCATGTACTTGGTCATGGTGACTTACACCATAAGCTACTTCTGGGAGACCACACGAGCCCTTACATAATATAGAACATTCCTTATACTGCAATGCCTGCACTCGCAACAAATGACAACAGGGCATAGCAATTTGTAAAAAAAATAAGATAATTACTTTTAAATAGAATGCAAGGTAAACGATCATTACTTGTGCTTTGTGCCTGGGTAACTTAGCATCCGTGACTGCCAGTTGTAAGTCGTTTGTCGGTGTTTTTCTTCTTCTACATACAGGCCCACAGGATCTGCTTGATAACGGGTCAACCTTAATGGTGTCAGATGACGTATCGGAACACCCCATAGTGACACTTGATTGGATATCTTTGTTGCTGTGTGTGTCTAGTTCTACATCTATGACATTAAAGATCAGAAGACACATAAAGAAAACAATAGAAGAATGAAGATAAAACAGGAGTTATATGTAAAATTATTTTAATACAAAAACCTATAAAGATTAACACCCAAAATCATTTTATACCCATTAACCTTTTTAAAAACTAACCAACTTAATCAAACACAATAACCTTTAAATTTTTAGCCCATCTAAACTCATTTAACCCAAGGTTTAAAAGAACGGAATCGAGTCTCGAGGCGTTTTCCCTTCGCCTCACGAGGCGTACGCCTCGAGGCGGAATTAAAAAATAAATAACAAAATTATATATCTTACAAATAATAACAATACTAACTAACTTCATCATCAAATACACACACAAAAAAGACATAAATTGCTTGAAATTGACACAAAAAGTCAAACACATCAAAAACAAATATCATAAACCCCTGAGGCACAGCCTTTTTAGCGCCTCAGCACCTCTAAGACGCACATACAATATACCACCTAAGGTGCGCCTCAGAATCATTTTTTGGGCGTTTCGCCTCAAGGCGCACACCTCAACCGTTTTTTTAAAACCATGTTTAACCCAATTAAGAAAAACATTTAGACATAACTAAAAAACTAGCTAGTGGCAAAAGAAAATTAGAATATGTGGATGACGAGGAGTATTTGATTGCCGATTCGGTTCACATGAAGCACATGACATTGGACATTCAAGATTTCATCAATCAAAAATGGCATTCAACTTAGTAATCTGCGACCGCGGGCAACAATACAGGCCATAGGTTTTGTTTGTTTATTGTTATCACAATCATTGCCGCATTACTAACTCTTTTATATACATGTATAAGTATATATTTTAGGGCCCCTTTTTCCTAGTCATACAGAGCCTTAACAAAGATTCATGCATGCAATAGTGAGGTTGAAGCCTCATTTCTCCTCTAAGGCTACGTGTTACCCTTTCACTCACTTTTTTCCACATTTAGGGGCTGTTTGGAAACTTCTGAATGGATAAGTGTTGAACCAGTAAGAGGTCTGAACCATTAAGTGCTGAACCAATAAGAGATTTGAACCATTAAGAGCCAGTATAATGTTTTACTACTCAGAGGCAAATGTCTGACCACTTCAGATAAGAGGAAGTCTTAACCATTCAGACTCAATATAATACTTAACCAATTAGAGGCAAATGTTTGAACCATTCAGACATCTGCTCGCAAAACAAACAGCCTAAACCATTAAGAGTTGAACCAGAGGTTTGAACCATTAAGAGCTGAAACAACAAACAGCCCCTTAGTCCCTTAGTGTGTAATGTTTCACAAGTTTCACTGTCCGTAGGCATGGGCTTTTCACTCACTTTTTCCCACAATTAGTGTGTAATGGTTTCACAAATTTTCATTATCGCCACTCACTAAACTAATATTCATATTAACTAAATTTAAAATAGAAAAGATACCCCAACCCTAACGAACATGTACAGGCGCGCATACATAAATGCATACATAAATCAACAAAGTGCGGTTCGAATGTGAAATTGAAGAGATAAGTTGGAATTAAAGTTGAAAGAATAGCTCTACCTTTGATGGAGCAGATAGGAAGATAACGTGATTTGGGGGCAGAAGCGGTTCTAGGAAGCTGAGAAAACTTCGGAATGCGATCGATTTGTCTGGTGCTCTTCCTCTTTCTCTTTCTGGAATACACATTCTTCATCTCCATTGTTTTGTTTGCAGTGCAAAAGTGAAGAGATAATGTGTTAACCCTATAAATTTTTATTATGCATATGGAAACCAGTCTAGGGGTGTGAGTAGTAGAATTTAGTTGAGTCATCAATAGGCCAAGCCGATTAAGAGGATCCGTCGTTACGTTTTTAAAACTTACTTAGTGTGGAAGGGGCATCTTCGGTGATCACCATTCACCACGCGGTACCGTGCCGCCACCCCTCCTTTGACGATCAGCAACTCAATTGAAGGTGTTGAAATAGGTGGGTATTCACCGAATAAGAAGTGAGAGGTGAGAGAAGGGGTTAATGGTGGGTCCCACCTCCTTTTCGACCAATCACAATTTTTTTATTTATTATTATTTTTTTAAATGTTTACCACTCTTTATTGTTTGAGCACCCCTAGTGTTTGAGTGCAAATTGAGTAGTGAATGGGGAACTTGATATGACATGATTTTATTGGCTAAAAACAGTTTACCACTCCTCATCTGGGGAGTGCCTCTTCCAATCTTAATAAATGAATCAGTAAACATTTTACCTCTGATTTAGAGGTAAAATTAGAGGTGAGCAAATTAATCGTCATCACCGACATAATCGAATCGCTAATAACCAATAATCAATGGTTATGATTAAGAAACTTTGTATAACCGCTCAATCGGTTATGGTGATGAAGCTTTGGTTAACTGATATAACCGAAATCGAACCGAACTTATAATGTTAAGTTTATATAATGGATTTATGTTTTACATAACCACATATAGGGTTTTTACTAAAATAAAAGTATTTTGGTAACAAAATGATGTTGATGTAGAGAAGGGTGAAGCTTAAGTAGGGCGGGAGGGGGCGGCCGGCCCCCCGAACTTTTTGTTCAGCAGTGGAGAGTATGTAGTTTTGTATAGAAATTTTTTGGTATTTACGTTTTCGACCCCCCGTTCTATAGAAATTTTTTGGTATATACGTTTTCGACCCTGCGATCGGAAATCTCAAGCTTCGCCACTGGGTGTAGATGCCATTTATTTTGATAAAGAATTAAGGTGTTATGACCATAACTTTTTTTGTTTGAGGATTACCTTAGTAAAAAGAACCCTAAATCGGTAGTTTAACCAGAAAGTTTAGTCTTCTTTATCTTATAAGAAAGACCCAATCTAAGTTCAAATCGTGCACAACCCTATTTATTTCAAACCTTGCTCGCTTACTTAACCGAAATTAACCAAAATCGATTAACCGTAACCGAAGTTTAGTTATGGTTATGGTAACCAAAACTCCATAACCGAGCTAGCAGTACGGTAATGGTTTATGGTAAAGACCGAAACAAACCGACCCATGCACGCCCCTAGGTATAATAGAGTCTTGGAGGTGTGGCTAGTCGACTTGAGTTTGGCTTTGTTGAGTCATTAATGCGCCTAGCTGATTAAGAGGGTCGGTCAGGACGTTTCTAAAACTTACCTATTAATAAGCTACATAAATGATTAAGATGTGTCTTTCAAGTGAATTAAGAAGCTATCAAACAGCCTATACTCTTCCTCCTACAAAGATTCTAAAAAAAATACATGTTCGAGTGCAAACTTCAATATCAAGTTTCATATGTTCATTGTAGAGTCCAAATCATTCGTGTTTTTTATTGGTTTCAATAATATTAGAATGTAGATAATATAATAAAGGATGAATTTGGATGATTGTAACATTCAAGTTTTGATAAATTGGATTTTGGTCAGCTTTGAAGTGTAAATTGTTTAGTTTACAAAATAAAAATCCTTAGGTGTATAAGCATATTATCACACACTGTCCAAGGGTCGTGCAGTGACCTTGATTCTTCAAGTGCCAACCTCTGTGTCTCGCGTAGGATTAGTTTACGACATAAAAATCCTTAGGTGTGTAAGTATATTATCACCAACGGTCGTGTAGTGTCCTTGAATCTTCAAGGGCCAACCTCTATGGCTCGCGTATGATATGATTAGGGTAGTAGTTTGGCAAGCGTAGTACCAATTGGCACGCACATTTTCACAATCGTTGAGGCAATTCTACTATATGTAAGAGTGATGTTGAACCCACATGTTAATGCATATAACCTAGTAGACTCGGTCTTCAAACAATTGGCATGTCACATTCTTCCACCACAAATGCATGCCACATGCATAACTGCTCCTTCGCAACAACATTTTTAAGATTAACTCAACATTGGTTAAATGCTAGCATGCAACAACCATTTTTTCCCTTTATAATTCCTCAACTGAAGCACGTGAGCCCCACCCCATGGCATTATGTTACCCGACATAACCATCTCGTAATAATAACTCCTCCATAAGCTCAACTCGCTTGCATCGTAAGTAGACCATTACGCATTCGCTAGTTAGTAACCCTTTGGATAATGACTTTACGATGCCAAATTGCTCGAATCGTAAAACTTGCTATGATGCCACTTGTCATGAACTCCTCCTACAAGCATGGTGTGAAGTTCTTGATTTCCAAGGAATAGCCTCTCCATCTCATGGCTCTACTAGTTTCATCTTGCATTGGACTCATTATGGGTGGCCCCAACTCTAGCGTAATGACTGATGTGGTGCCGAGAAAGTGTGACATCAAGAAAATTATGATACTTAGAAAGTTGGTGGTACGAATAAGTGCAAATGCTTATGGCACACTTTTTCTTAACCGTTGTGGACTTCTTCGAGTCGATAGTGTGCTTATGGGAGAATGTTGATTCCACTTGGAATCCCTAGAATCATGGAAATTATGTTAATGGGGATGATGGTGTGTGTGTGATGTTATAGTTGATTAGTTGGTTGAGTATTGGAGTTCTATTGTAGAAATATACAACCTCTAGACAAATTTTGATCTAGGGAGCTTGTATTTATTACATAAGTTTATATATAATCAAAATAACATATTAGTGAATAATTCACTGCTGAAATAATCAATACAAAAACTAATGAACTACTATTTACTAAATAACTCGCTACTAGAATAACTAAGCACTAGTGAACACGCTCCACATTTATATTTATGTTGCTAATGTTTTTTAAACAGCAAACCTAGATTTTCTAGAATAAAAGCATCAATACCTATACCCTGTAGGATTTAAACTCCCAACCTTTTACTTTGGGAGCATATCACTTAAGATACGAATGGTTGATAACAATATGCAACACCCTAAATCCTATAAATCAATTAGTTCCAAAATGATCACCATATTTGTAAAGAGTAATTTTGTATCCTCTTTGTTTTTTTGTAAAGACAACCACTACTTATAAAAATAGGTGCAACTCATAGAACAATTAAAGGCAAACAGGCATTCAGAATAAGAGCATGATAGTTTATAATTGAGATAAGCTCTAAATTCTTAAGATCTTCTTTGTTAGCTAGCTAGCCAACCTCACTTCATATTCCCATTCCTTCCCTAATTGTACATCTATTATGCACATTTGAAAATTAAGTGCTAACTTGAGCTAAATGATATAATGAGTTAACAAGAAACTAAACAGTTCTTCTAAATTCATCATAACATTGCTAACTAACAACATGTGATAAATGCAACACTCAAGTGATGCCAACCATAACCTTTTTTCATATTTCTCTTATTCAACCGATCATCATTTTCTTTACGTTCATCATTTCTTTTTGTTTCATATCATTTTCGGTGTGGGTATAGTCCATTTGTCGATTGTGTATTACGTAGGAGCCAACCACATTTAACAATAAACCGAGTGGGAGTGTGCCAACTATCTCTAACTTGGTGACGGAACACAAATAGCATTCCACACTTCACTATTGCACCAAACCCACACCCTCAATGTACAAGACGTAGTGTGAAAAGGTCATGTCAACGTTAATCATATTGTTCGTTTTATTATGGACAATCGTATTAGGTATGTTTCGGTCCTAATGAACCATGGATGCATCTCATGCACGTAAAAGAGTACAAGATCATATTCGTGTTGCGTTATCACGTTCGTGTCATAGCATAATCGTTATGGTATGTGAACATAATATAGAAGTAAGACTAAGAAAGTTGGACATTTGGATGTGTAACTTGTATTAAAAAACATTGAACTCACATCAGTTTCTTGAACTACCCATGCTCCCATTCCTAAACTCACCCCCTTTATGCTAATCACGTACAATCTCGCAAAACCGGGAAAAAAGGTTATTTGTTTTAAAATTAAAGATGTAAATGTTGATTATTTTATAATTTATTTATTTATTCATTGTTATTACTATTACCATTGTTATTTAAATAAAATAATAAACTAGTTTAAAAATCCGTGAATTTCATGAGTTGCTAAAAGAAAATATATTCATTATCAACATTACATAAATCGTTACCAGTAATAAATGTATTTTTAAAATAAAATAAATAAACAGCTAATTCTTTTAAAAAACATGGTATCACTGCCTGATCATACCCATTTTGGTTGTATTCCCTACCCGAACCAGATTCATAAGGCCGGTTTTCTTGGCCCAATAACCGGGTACATACCCGACTCGGTTTTTGCTAATACGCGATCTAGACCACTTTTACCGAACACGTTCCCAGTCTCGGAACCGGGCTTTGAAAAAACCCGAAATGTGCATGTGTACCCAGGACCCGTCCTCATTTTTTTCCTAACTATGTACTTGGGCTTGAGCCACATTAGTATTTAGTCAAGCCCTAACCATTTAAAACCCACATAGCCACATTAGTAATATCTAAATCCATTTGTGTCTCAAACTTAATGATCTTGCTTGCTTTGGGTGGATACCAGATATTGAAGGTATATACTACTGCATAAGTTAATTTAACGTGTGTATATAACCATGAGTAATATGCTGAGACATTTAAAAACTGAAAGAATAGATTGGGTAAGATAATAGGGTCGCAATTGGATTCATATTAATACATTAATATTTATAGTTTATAACATTCTATTATTATAGTCACTTACTTTTCACATTTGTCGCAGGGAAACATTCATGAATATGTCAAAAGTGAAACTCCTATCCCAAGCGCTAACAATGATGATGCTAATACCAGTTGTCATAACAATAAAATAAACAAGCATAAACTGGTTGACGTCTACAACTCTTCAACTCCAAGTAACGTCAAGGATTCGAAGAAAGTTAGCAAGAAAGAGACTGAGCTTCCTATCTCTAAGAATTGAAAGTAGTTTTTATGTTTTTGACGTCTTAAACATTGTTTTTTTTATTATTTTTGTTTGTTGACGTGATTGGTTGATCTTTATCTACTTTTGATATCTATGAATAAATCTATCTTTTTTAAAGCAAATTATTTGTTTTTTTTAACTTAATCAACCTGCATTTGACATTTAAGGCTTTGATCACCATGATCAAAGTACTCTGTTTAACATTAATCGATTAATTTTAATAAAAGAAAATTTAAAACCAAATACACATGATTTCATAAAAGACGTTGATTATAGTTTCTTAATTAATGTCATTTGTTGCCAATTCAAGTAACAATATATTTTAATATAATTTAAAAAAACATAAATCACTAAAACATTTTGTATGGGATTAAAAAACATTCTTATATTGAGATCTCATTATCAATTAAAAAGGAATTAGCTTTACATGAAAACTTTGAATACATATGGAGGCAAAATTGAGATACTTATGAAACCGAACTAAAAATGTGTGATGGATAAGGAAAAGATGATAATTAAGAGGTTCAAAGTTTTATTTATGTACTTTTATGTATTATAAATTAAATTTTTCTAGCCTGATAAGTTCTCGGGTGATAACCTAGTTTACAAATATATCATTGTTGTAACTTTGCTACACTCACGTATTATCATTGTCAAAAAAGTACAAGATTTCAATGGAGTACTTTACAGCCCTTTAATGCATAATTGACTTAGAACAAAGGGAAAAAAGTGATTTATTGTTTTATTAATTTACTAATTTGATTTTAATTTTTACCCTTGTATCATAAATTAACACACATTTAACCAATTGATTTTTCAACTAAACAAGCATATGTATTTAATTTTTTTCTCGATAGTCTTGTATTTTCTTTTTATTCTAGGATATACGAGGTTCGATAACCGGTACCGTAACGAAACAAATCAATTTTGATCAGACAAGCCGGTATTGTTATCAGTATTATCAGAACAAGTTTTAGTATTCTTTTTGGTCTTCAATCGCAAAACAACGTATCAGTATTCTCTTAAACATATCACAATATTAATTTTTGGGTTTCTCTCTTTCAATTGCTATAGCACGTGCTCGCACCGTAACAAATCAAACCGATACCGACTGAACCCACCGCATCACGCGAGGTATCGCACTAGTTATTATCGTTTGATGGAAGCGGTTTCAGGGGGTTTGTTTTTTTAAATGGTGGCTTACTTTGACCAACTATTAATTCAACTTTAGCATATATGAGCCTATAATTCAACGCACAATTTTTACTTCACTTCATGCTTGACTGCTTAAGAGTTAAGACAATACTGAAATGAATATAAAGAGATAATAAACAAAATTACGATAATAATATTTTTAAAGAATATTTATATGTTAGTGTTGTCACACGAAATTTTATTCTATAGCCATAAAAAAACATAAATTATTGAACCTATAGTCACAAATGTTTAAAATTACTCTTTTACTTGTACACAAAATATTTTATCGTGTCCCCTATCTAATAAAAGTAGCTGACCTCATTAATAATAATAATATATAGTATATAATATATAATCAACCAAAATTAATTAGAATTTCTCAGGAACTCCATTAATATTTATCAAATCAACCTATAAGCATGTTATATAGCAACGTTGCTAATCAACCAAAATTAATTAGAATATTCAATGTCAGTTTTTTTCGTTTATAGAAGTCGTGCATTCATTTAGCAATGTTGCTAATCGAGTGTGATATACGTGACTAGATTTCGGGTCGGTTTATAAAGACAATGGAAAAACAAAAGGTTATATAGTAAGGGAAATAACGGAGCTTGTCTTGAAGTGTGTATGTTGATAAGTAACTTCTAAATTATGTGTAATGGTTTGGAAATATGGTGTTACAATGTAATGAAATCTAAGTATGATAAATCATTCTTCATTTAACATGCTATTTATCTTTTTGTTTGATTTTATTTAATAACCCTAATGATATCTAAATATACTTATCATCTTCTTCCACACTTTGATTTCTTACAAGAAAATCAATTATTGGATTCATATACCCAAGACACAACATATGACAACGTCGCGATTGACATGTGACCAGTAGCAAACCTAGGATTTTTTTCACTGGGATCCCCTTTTTCAGTGTTAAGATTTTTCACAACCAAACGTTAGAGATTTCAGGTCGGACGTCATCCGGTCGGAGCGGGGCGGGACGAGAAACAGAATAAAATGCAATACAAATAAAACTATATGATCATTACTTATTAGAAACACATAATAAAAACAATGTCACTCCGAAAAAAGAACATTACAAATGTTTAAAGTTGTTCTCTATGGAAAAAAGTAACATTACAAATAATTCTGCCAAGCGTAAAATCTTTTAAACGTTATTATCATCTAGGCTAAAGCTACTACACGTAAGTAATTCGGTAGTTGATTCACTAAAACGTTCGCCAAGCTTTTGTATTTGCATATCTCATATTGTATTGAAGCTATTTAACCTCATAAATGACGACCGGTAACGTTAGTCTTTTTTTCCTTCTATATTTAAGTCAACGTATTCATCTTCAAGGTCAAGAATTTCAATCTAATTTGACCTCATAAATGACGACCGGTAATATTTGTCTTTCAATCTATTTTTATCTATTTATACAAGGATATATTATAAGTAAATAAACTAAAATTACAACCTTGATCGAGTTTTGATAGCATGCAACTATGCAATAACATTACTCTTATACATGAATATACTAATAAGGATTAAATAATATCATGGGTTCTCAATACAATATGCAATAATATTATAACTCTTTTATCATACAAGGAATATTAATAAGGGTTAAATAATATTGTGGGTTCCCAAAACAATCTTTATTTGAACAGGGGTTCCCAAAACAATCAGGATAGCAATTGAACCTTCTACTAAAAAACAAACAAAACAACGGGGTCAGACTCAAAACTAACACCATTTATCTTGTAGACAAGGGATTTACACCATCTTATCTTTTAATACTATGGTTTCAACTAATTATTTATATGAGTTTCATAAAAAAATTAACATACCGGTTCTACTAAAATTTTAAAAAACATCAGGTTCAAGGACCCTGACTCACTCAACGTGGTTCTGCCCCTGCATGTGACATGATGATCCCAAATGGTCACACACTAAGTAATTATTCTAAGTACATGCTTAAACTCGGAATTAATTTCAACAGTTGTTGTAAATAGACGCTTAAACTCGGTTTTAATTATGACTTATTCAACTTGACTAATGTCAAGCATATTTTTATTAAGTATAGTAATAATACTACACGAATCATTACATGGTTAATATATATTTTTATGAAGCAACATGAAACTCTATAATAATATAATATATAAATGTTTATTTAGTAATGATTGAACGCAAGTGATATTTTGCATATCGCTATTGTTTTATTTATAAGCTTTGGAATTTGATTTTTATCATCAAACTATTGAATTACTTCAATATTGATAACACACCTTTATATAAAAGTTTATAAAGTTTCAAGTGTATTATATAAAGCAACAGTTGGTACAAATCAAGAGTACACACATTGTTATTAGAAATATCCTTTAGACAATGTGTTCCCATAATCTAATACTTGTTGGCCCATTTTTTAAGCGGGCCCTCTAGTGGGAGTGTTGGACTCGCTGTGCCAATACCAATTCCTCATGTGCATAGGGAGTGGATGTGGTATCTTATAGATATTTTTAGCAAGACTTTTTACTCCTAGTTATCAATTAATTATAATTTGTGCACTTACACTATCTTTAGAGTTTTAGCAACACTTTTTACTCCTACTTACCACTTCATTATAATTTTTAATAGAGTTTGCACTTACACTACCTTTAGAGATTTGAACTTATATCACTTTTATATAGGGCAATCACCAATCTGGGCATTTGATAGTATTTGATGACGTCTTATCTTAAGTACACACCGTAAATACAAAAAACTTACAGCCAAGAGCTTTTGAAGGGAATGAAGAATCGAGTTTTGGTGGTGGTTGAATGTGAGAAACCATTCTACAACGAGCTTCCAATAACTAATGATCAATAATGTAGTTCTTCCAAGCTTTTGTGTGATATACCACTCTTTTTCTTGCAATATACTAACAAAAGATAGAGTTCTTGTTCTTATTCTTGACATTTTAGCTTGTTCAAGAATATCACCTCTTGGAGTTCATAGTTGTTTGGTGTGGACCAACTTTCGAGAAGAAACACTTGGATCTTTGTTCAACCATCTCACCAAAGTTTTACAGCCATGTTACTAAAGCACCCTATGTATGGTTCTAGATTTCAATCTACTTACATATGAATCCTTGATGGGTTCATTTACAAGTTTTAAAACTTATAAATGCTTCCAACTTTCATTATAAAGATTTTATAAGACATGATAAAAACCTAACGGTGATTGCCTTCTTTCGACTTCTTCAAGATACAAAATAAAATGAGTGGATCCTGAATGAATTGATTTTCTACTTTTCTAGTAGTTACTATCATGAATTTCTTCAAGATTCAGATTAGTTAATAACATCGGAAGAATTCACTAGATGTTCGAATCATGCTTCAAACATTACAGATAGCACTGTGTAAACCAAGAATTGTGATTATATTAGATTATAGTGATGTAATTAGGGTTACATGAGGTGTGATTTATATATACCACAATATTACACTTTGAGTCCTTATACTATCACTAAACATCATTGTTATGGCCATGTCTGGTATCCTGGGCTTTGGTTAGTGATCTTGGATCATGGATAGGTTCAGTATCCTGAACTTGTATGGGATATGATACAAACATTTATCTTGCTTTGTTTTGTTTAATACTCGCAGGAACAACTATACGACTTAGTCTCACCCGAAGACTCGGACTTGCAGATGAAATGCACGTGGAGAACAAGCTTAACCAGTCCATAACGTTCAAAAAGGATATTCTCTATATCTCGGGAATAGTGGAAAGTTTGTTATTTATGTTTAGTATAAAATAGAGGCTAATCTCGATGGATAGGATACGCTTTTCAAAAATAGCATCTCAATCCAAACCTACCTCCTCTTCTAACCCATCTTCACCCTCTAGAGTCAACAACCCTCTTCCTCCTCTTCTAATATGCCTAAAAAATGACAACTAGATAAAAAAGACTACAAAAGTTGGTCACACTTCTTCTGGATCCGAGATACCTACTAGAAAACCTATCATGATCTAAAACGATGAAGTGATCATCATACTCTATCAAATGAAGCAATAGGTAGAACAACAACAAAGGACTAAACACATGCTGATGAGGGAGATCGAACAAATGTAATCGGGTTCGAAGAGATCGGTTGAAGATATTGTCACCCCGTTGCAACCTAGGATCCTAAACTTTGATTCTACAAGATCCTCAGGAAATCATCCGGGAGACTTTATCCCGATGCAGACTTAAAATTATGGCCGACCCGACTCAGTCTATCAGAGTTTCTACTCTAGAGATTTCGGGATCACATCAGGATTCTCATCTCAAAATTCTGATTCTAGTAACAATTCTAATAATCAAATTTTAAACACTAACAACATCGAACCAGTGCAGGATGTGTGGATTTGCCCAATAATGGCTAATGAGTTAAATAAATTAAAAGACGTGATCTTGATTGTACCTTGTGTGTTACAATCCATACCAAAAGTATCCTCGGCAAGTCACAGGATTTCAAGATTTTCTCCTCCCATTTATGATGCAGAAATCCCAAAACGTTTTCAAACCCCAAATATGAAACTGTATGATGGGGCTACAGAACCCGAGGGACATGTTGCTTAGTATAGGGAGAGGATGAAAATTAATCATATTCCAAGGATTTGAAGGTAACTTGCTTATACAAAGGTTTTCGATCAAGCTTAACAGGATCAACCCTTAAGTGGCTGTTAAACGTTCATCCATACTGGAATACTTCTTTAGCTCATTTAGTTAAGAGTAAAACGCCTGGTTGGTCCCTGTGGTTTGCCATTTTTGTGGAGTTAGTCCTAATGCTTTAATAATTATAGCTCAGTGGTTGTAATTTTTATACTCATGTGGTCCTTATTACTAATCTAAGTTAAATTTCTCTGTTAAGTGTATGTGAAATGACAAGATTACCACTGAGATTAAAGATAAAGAAATTTAAAAAAAGTAAAAAATAGAAATAAAACGAGGGGCCCACCCATCAACTTCTTTATCATCATGACTTCCCATCCCTACCCTCATCCCCAATTCCCACCACTAACCCCCTCGTTTCCACCAACGACCACCCCTCCACCAGAGACCACCCCACTACTGCAACATTAGTTCAATGTGAATCGAAACCCACTTACAATTCAATGAGAATCAAAATACCCATATGAAATTCTGCTTAAAGGTAAAGGGAGTGATATGAGCACCACCTGGTAGTTGGACTAACCGAAGAATATTAACGACGCTGCAAACTATTTTCATGTGATATAGGTATGAGACTTTTGCTTAACATAGTGTTAGAAATGTTATAGCATCACCAATAGCAGTTTACAACACTCCTCTCTTTCACGTTAGCGCTACTCAACCATCGCCCCACAAATCACCCTCTCTTTACCTTAGCGCTATTCAACCAATGTCTCCACGAATCACCCGTTCTTTCACCTCCCACATGGACCGTAACCCTTTCTCTCACATCTCCTCTCACTAAAATAGTTGATCTATTCCACAAACCGCTACATCTCTTTTTCTTCTCTCCGCGTCTACAACATCCTCCACTCTCTTTTCTACGTCCATTGATTTCACAATATAATTCTAGCATAATCAGTTTCAGATAATCATATGGGTACTACCTAATGATATATCCATCTCAAACCTACATGAACTCGTAATAATTGTTATGAATACCGAGTTATCTAGTAGTATGGTGTTTGCACGCTGTAAAAATGGTAAGAGTTTAAATCCTTAATAAGCATAAAATTAGATAAATCTAGATGTAAAAAAATTGTTAATTAAAAAATCTAATACCCCTGATAAATGTCAGGGATTCCTGAGTTTTATCTTCATCGTCTTCCCCGCCTTTTAAACAAACCAAAGTAACAAACAACAAATTTCCAATCCTACGTGTAGCTTCCTTGATTTCGATCTACCTATGCCATTTGATTCCTATTTAAGCCACATGTCATAATGACATAATCTAACATGATATCATTCTTTATCATCATTGTCTTATTTATTTATATAACATTCAACCACCATCAAGTTGATCTAGACTTCATATAACCCACTTGCAGTATTTTTAATAGCATAAGACGGTCACATATATACATTTTAAACAAAAAATTATAAAATTATATAAATTACTTTCAGAATATTTGGCTATTAAAAATAAGAAAAACCATTATATATAAGTCATTTCATTAATTAAATTCCACTAAATGGATTGTTAGGCTTCAATAACTCATCTATAAATAAAATAAAATATATCAAAAAGTAAACCAAAGATAAGGTTAGATATTATTTAATTGATAAGTATTTGCAATTAAAAATAAGGGTTGATGTTTATATATCAGATATTTTATTAGAATGTTAAATACTTGATCTATAATAAGATGTCGACCTGGTCCTTCTAATCGACATTTATTTACATCAAACGTCAATTACATATAGAACAGACACATTTTCTTCGTTTTAAAAGACGACCATGACTTGATCATAAAAGACGCAACAAAGTAAATCAAAGTACCAAACATCCGTCTTATGTTAGGCCTAAGACATAAAACCTAACTGTGTTAAAAGGTTATATTGAATTTTATGATGTTATCCACTGTAACATAGTGGTGGTGGCCGGTGGGTAGCTACCATGTTAAAAGGGCACATGGAATGCACCAAGAAAAGCAAATACATACTTATTTTGAAGTTGATTATTTACTAACGAATGATGTTGACAAATCATAAAAGTTAAAAGCTTAAATCATACGTTAGGTATTAAAAGATATTTATCACATGGAAATAGCCCAATGATATGTTAAATTAGATAGAGTTTAGGATATGAGAGGTTGAAGGTTTAATCTTCATATTATGTAAGTTTAGCCATTAAAAAACGGTATTAAAAGATATTTAATTAGGGTTCTCAGTTTTAAAATATAGAAATTTAGCCAACAATGTCATAAATACATATACTTTGTTATAAATAAACTATATTATAATAACTATCCACATTCTAATTCCCATCTCTTCATGTCTTTTTCATTAATATAAGAACACTATATATAAAGGTTCTTTGTATTGCATCTTTACATCTCAATGAATTATAATTGTCTATTATATCTTTCTCTATATGTTACTTTGATACTTATTCTTATGTTCATATACTAGTCGCTAGTAGGCCGTTGTTCAACAATACGTTATCAGTGCGAAATTGCATTTTCTTCAAAACCCTGTTTTTTTGAAACCATTGTCGGCCATTTTTTTTGAAACCTTCATCGCTCTACTTTGGTCGACAACCACCAACCAATGAAAGAACTTATATCTCCGGGTTAAATTGTTTCGGATGTCAAGCTCACTTACATATTTGCTTTCCCCCGGATTTATAACGTATCATTGATTCGAAAGGTAACCTTTATATAAAAGTGTTACATTGTTTTGATCTGCAATACTAGGAAGAACTATTCCCAATCAATATTTTATATTAAGCTATTTATAATAGTTTTAAACTATCACTTTATATATCATTTATTTTCTATTGAGTTATGGTAGTAGTAAGAAACCAAAAGGTAACTCATCCACTTCTTAAAATATATTAATAAGGTTATTTATTAAAAAATTAAGAATAAATCCATATACGAGTTTTAAAAAAAATTACATAAAATGGTTTTGGTTGGAAATTGTTATGAACTAATCGATTATATATGCTACAACATGGGTTGATATAGATTTGTAAATATAATTAAATGTACAATTATTTAATTGATATCCAACAAGCATGCTTATTATTAATAATTTTTATATTACTGTGTAGATATTATATGTATTATGGTATGTATATTGTGAATATTATCATATGTGGAGGATGTTGATATTCCTAAGAGTTTGTCAAAGTGAAGGTTTATTTATTATTTGAGAACATTGCTAGGATATACTTGTTTATTTGTTAATAACATATTCCTTTAATGTTAGTCTTTTTTACATCCGTTTACAGTAGTATTATATGGATCATAATAGAAGGTATGATGCATTTAGATTTAGTTTATGTTTATTTTCGTGTATATAGATGATTAACCGGTAGTATTTTACTAAAGTAAATATAGTATATAGTAGAAGTATTGTGAATCTTGTGATGCTAATAACTCCAAGACGTTTGATGATTAAAAGGTTTCTTATCTACATGTTTTAGAGTTAATAAAATACATTGTCTTCGCAATACAATAATAGTATGCATTTGTAAGATGGTGTCGACTAGATGCACAGTCTTTGCAGTATATTTTCTCTATATATGATTATTTTGATTGCTTATTGAAATTGAATTGACAAGTTTTTCCTACCATATGTTATTAAAACACCATGAGGACTTGATGAAGATTTTTGGTTATTTTTCAAATAAAAAAAATATTATACAAGATATACTTTTGACTAGGTATACACTTGTGCCGTGATAGGTGAATTCATACAATATTAGATAACTTATTCGTGATGCAGTGTTACCTATAGACACATTTGTTCGCAAAATAATTGTATTAAATGGTGGCATCTTTTTCTAATCATACTTATACTAACCATATAATTATTGTTATTGCTATTATTGTCTTGATCATATATATGTGTATTCGTTTGGGTGAAATTAATTGAATGGAATAAGTTGGTATGATCAAGATATATAGGGAACTTTAAAATTTTGAAACGGTGGAGTAAGAAGAAAAAAGGTAAAGCAAAAAAGGATTAAAAGTTGTCGAAAAAGATAAAAGGAAGGGTTGTTTAGTTATTTTGTTGAGTTTTTTAGTTAGCCTGAATATTATTCCTAACTATTTCTGTCTAGCCACTAATGAGCTTTCATGTAAATTTTCTTTAGTTGAATGAGTTTTATGGTTTACTACACAACTATACAAGTCACTATTTTCCTAAACATATTTTAGTTGCATATAAACTAGCTGTGTGACAACTGAATATTTGTAAATAAATTATTAGATGTTGAGAACTTGAAAGAGATATATGTTTAAGTTTCAAAGTAAATGTCCAAAATATATAAGATATCTTTGTGTTTGGTTATACCATGTTAAGTTATTACATAAATTATACGCGTTTGCTTATTAGCAATGAAAATGTTTCTTATCTCATGAAGGCCTATTATAAGTTGTTTTATATATGATAACATGTTATAAGGTCATATATTGTATGATTTGTTGCTATCTATACCTTGTATTCTATATGCTATCACTTCATTGTAATGATAATACCGAATAGAACGACTAAACCAAAGTTGTGGTTTATTGTCATTCTCATGAAAGAGTAGTAATATGCTTCGATTTGACATCCAAAGTGTCATACTCTTTTGTCACACCCCGGATTTCCAACCCAAATCCATACACCGGTGGGCCCGGGTGGGGAGTATCGTGACGTCAGTTTATAATCATCATAGTCAATTAAACATGTCACACGGAAGTCTTGGAGTAAAATTACTATTACAAACCGAATGTTCGAAACTACAAAATAATATACAAGCTTGTAATAGAAGATCCACAGGCGGATCATAAAATGTACAAGAAAGAATATAAAACAGACTTTAGGGCAGATATAAGGGTTTGCAAGATCCTCTAATTCACTACCGAGCAGCTTCCGGCCTATTTCGTATTGTACCTGCAGTTAGCCTTTGGACGATACGTCAGCTTTCGCTGGTAATACACCCAACTGACTCATTTTGAAAACTTTAAAAATGATTTTTAGGTGCAAAACGTCACAAAATCTTTTATTAACTTGGGAAGTTGATTTACAACCTTGTATCAGACTCACATGTTTGTTGATACATACAGGGCCCGGGACAGAAACCAAGACATGATTAAATACACACCAATTACGAACTCACGAAGGAGTTATCCCCAACGTCTTGGGTAATTTGAATATGAGCATCTGACAGGTGTATGCCTACACCCCGTGCTAAGGTCGTGGCCAATAACTAATGTATTGAGCCGAGGATATCTAGGACACGGTAATCTAACCCCCGATGTTTAAGTTATCAAACAAAACTGATTAAAACGAAATATGGGGTTTACTAGCCATTAACGGGCGTTCGATTGACCCCATTTTGGACCAAGCGGTAATAATTTACCGTATCCCAAGCCCGTATAGGGAAAATAAGTCGAGAGTATATACCTGAGCTAGTCTTCTTCTTTTATTTTTAAATAATTCAGCCGTATACAAAAGTACCAAGTGCAGATAGCATTTACCGGCAAGGCTCTAGTATAGATTATGGCATAAGCTAGCCAATTAAATACTAACGGTCTTATAAACCGAATAGTGTACATGATGATTACATATAACGCTTGATTAAGCGATGATCGGATATAATGTAGTTTAATCCCGAAAAGTACTTGACTTGTATAATATGGGTAAACAATTAACATTCTGGATTTTGAGATTAAAATGATAAGGTTAAACCCGTTTTGGTTGAATTCCGTAAACCAGTTACGTATAATCAACCGTATGCTTATAAGCGATAATGGGTAACCGGATAAGTCATGGACAAGTTCTATATGCCATTATATTTTAAATAAGTTAAAATATCAGTACGATATCAACTTATATGTCCTTTAAGGTTTTAAAACGAAACTATGCCTCATAAGGGCATTTCGGTAATTATACCGTATAAAAGGAACTTGAATATATTTTAAGTTTATAATCATAAGTATTCTGGAAATATAGTTTATTTATGGTATAATATCAGTAGGATACCAACTACATGTGTAATTTACCTTTTATGACCAAACTATGCACCGAAGGGGCATTTTGGTCATTTTACATATAGTTTATAAATTATTTGGGATTCTGAGTTTATAACATGTACCTACTGTAATTATGTTTAAAATAAGTTTTAAAATCAATAGGTATCAAGTCTTGGTCAATAATATGGTTTAAAACCATACTATGCGCCAAAACAACGCTTATGTCGTAAAATGACGTCTTTAAGCGATGTTTGCGAAATCTGATGTTAAGATCAGATTAAAATGTTTAAAATATGTTATTTAATATAACATATTAGTAGGTAAATGCTTTACCTTGAAAATATTTGATTAAAACCATTTTATAAGTCACAAGGGCTAAAATCGTCATTTATCGACATAGTTTAAGGACATGCTTGAAACTCAGTTTATAACTTGGTTTAACATCCCAAATAATCCTACTTATAATATTACATCAGTAGGAAACTCATTTTCAAGTTCATTATCACTTCAAAACTTGTTTTATGCAAAAAGGGCATTTTAGTCAAGAACGGCACAATTATTGAACTTGCGCATAAACTTGGATTATGATTATGATCATGTTATATAACCTCAGGGTTATGCTACATTATATTTTGATTATAATGCAACTTTAGATCAGTAGGTAACTAATCTAAATCGGGTCAGAATCGAAAGTCAAAGCAGAAGTCAAACTTCGCGACTTTCGGTTGCGAACCGACCTTAGAACTAAAATTGACGAGCCGAACATGTTCTTATATGTTCTAATAATTATTACCAACTTGTTTAAGTGTCAAAACACGTTTCATGACATATATAAGATCAATTTATGATTTTTCCGAAAAATGGCATGTTTGACTTTTTAATATCGTAACTTTGACCCGTCAATTGGTCTAGCAAACGTGATCTTCAGGAGGTGCCCTTTATAGGGACTAACACCCACCTTATTACGATCACTTAGCCATGTTCATTTTGAACATTAGCTGGACCATAATGGTCTTAACCGAAAGTCAAAGTGTTTTCCGTAAAACGCTTGACTTTTGGCTATAAAAGCTTATAAACGAAAAATGCACAAAGAAGGAACACTTACCAGTGATTCCTAAGGTGCAAAAGAACTATGTTGGATGCTCCTTTAGCTAGGAACTTCCAGAGGAGGGAGAAGAGTGAATTAATGAGAAAGGTGCAAGTTGGAATGTGAACTTAAGCACCTATTTATAGTTGGAGAACTTAAAGGAGGTGAAGCCAGGTGTTTAGGGGTGTAAAAAGAAGCTTACAAGTGTCCCAAAACGTGGCATAGCTGATTACAAGTCCATATATTCGATCAAATGGTTTTTAGAGTTTTGTTTGGAGACCAAGCAAAACTTTCTGCAGCAGAGGCTCTCTCGCGCCCCGCGAGAGACATAGAACAAGTCTCTCGCGGCCCGCGACCGCCCTTAGCCAGTTTCAAACTTTGACACTTTTAACCCCTTAACTTATTAAAGCCTCTAAAAACCTTATAAAACACCTTTTTGGCATATTTAGCCCTCCGTAGCCAATACTTGGCACACCCGGGATTATGCCCGGACATTCTAGAGCTCTCGGTTCGTTAAAAGGTCACTCAGAGGTATAAATTCACATGTTGACACTTTTAATCCCTCCGTTATCAAACTTTTATATATTATTGGATTTAATCACTCTCGTCCAACAAACAGGACATATGAGAGTTAGGACTACGTAAAGGATCACTCAGAGGCTCAGTATAAGCATGTCGACTCCGATGTCACTCAGAGGCTAGGCATGTTGACACAACGGTCAGTCAGAGGCCGAGTTTAAGCATAACGACACTAATGGTCGTTCAGAGGCTACGTTTTATGCATAACGACACTAACGGTCGTTCAGAGGCTACGTTTGAGCATGTTGTCACTTTTAGTCCATTTAGTCTTTAATTAACTATATTAAAAATACAACACGTGTCTCTATACTATTGGACACGATTTTACAGGGTGTTACATCCTCACCCCCTTAAAAGAAATCTCGACCTCGAGATTTTATTCAAAAAGATGGGGTACTTTTGTTGCATAGTGGACTCAACCTCCCATATATACTCGGGACCTCTAAAGGCATCCCATTTAACCTTTACTATAGGTATTAATTTTCTTCGGAGCTTCTTAACCTGTCGATCCTCAATCGAAATTGGTTTCTCAACGTACCTCAGGTTTTCATCAATTTGCACATCTTTATGTGACATTGCTAGCGACTCATCGGCTAGACATTTCTTAAGGTTAAATATTTGGAATACATCATGGATTCCACTAAGCTCCTCGGGCAACCTGAGCTTATAAGCTACAGTGCCGACACGTTCGATTATTTTGAAGGGTCCTATATATCTTGGGCTCAACTTGCCCTTCTTTCCAAAACGCATCACACCTTTCCAGGGTGATACTTTCAGCATGACCTTGTCCCCTACTTGGAACTTAAGAGGTTTACGCCTCTTGTCAGCATAGCTCTTCTGCCTATCTCTGGCAGCTTTGAGACGATCACGGATTGCACAATCTTTTCCGTGGTCTCCAGGACAATCTCCGGTCCTGATAGTTGGGCCTCCCCAACTTCTGCCCAACACACGGGCGTTCTACATCTTCTCCCATACAAGGCCTCAAAAGGAGCAGCCTTGATGCTAGTATGATAGCTGTTATTGTAGGAGAATTCTATTAGGGGTAAGTGGTCATCCCAACTTCCACCTAAATCAATTACGCATGCCCAAAGCATGTCTTCCAAAGTCCGGATAGTACGCTCACTTTGACTATCAGTCTGCGGATGGTAAGCCGTACTGAAATCTAATCATGTGCCTAACGATTGTTGGAAACTTTTCCAAAAGTGAGATGTGTATCTAGTATCTCTATCAGATACTATAGATATTGGCACACTGTGTAGGGACACAATCTTGTCCACGTACAACTTAGCCAATTTGTCAGAACTATAAGTCTCTTTAATTGGCAAGAAATTCGCTGACTTAGTCAGCCTATCAACAATGACCCAAATCGTGTCATTACCACATTTTGTCTTAGGTAACTTGGTAATCAAATCCATAGTTACAATTTCCCATTTCCATGTGGAAATTTCTACTTGTTGTAGAAGTCCTGACGGCTTCTGATGTTCGGCCTTAACTTGCGAACACGTCAGACACTTAGCTACATAAGTGGCTATGGATTTCTTCACACCCATCCACCAATAATTCTTCTTTAGATCTTGATACATCTTGTCACCTCCCGGGTGAACTGAGTATCTCGAACTATGCGCTTCTTGGAGGACTAGATCTCTAAGTCCTCCAAAGATTGGAACCCAGATTCTTCCATTGAATCTAAGGATTCCATCTTTTCCAGGCGCTAACTGGTCAATAGTTTCACCTAATCCCTCATTAGGGATATTAGCCTCTAATAGGGCTTGTTTTTGCGCATCTAATAGCTTCTCATTTAAGCTATTTCTGAGCTTAATGCTCTTGGAGTTAATCCTTATAGGTTTAACTCGTTCCTTGCGACTTAAGGCATCAACAACTACATTTGCCTTTCCTGGATGGTAGCGAATCTCACAATTATAGTCATTAAGTGTTTCCATCCATCAACGTTGTCGTATGTTCAATTCTTTTTTATTGAAAAGAGGCTGGAGACTTTTATGGTCTGTGTATATAATACAGTTCGTGCCATACAAGTAGTGTCTCCATAACTTTAGTGCAAATACAATGGCACCCAGTTCCAAATCATGGGTGGTGTAATTCTTTTCGTGCACCTTTAACTATCGTGATGCATAGGCAATCACTTTGCCTTTTTGCATTAGCACATAACCATGCCAGCGTGCGATGCATCACAGTAGACTATAAATTCCTCAATACCCTCAGGTAGAGATAACACAGGAGCATTGCTCAA
Source organism: Scalesia atractyloides (assembly GCA_947069175.1). NCBI lineage: Eukaryota > Viridiplantae > Streptophyta > Magnoliopsida > Asterales > Asteraceae > Scalesia > Scalesia atractyloides. The sequence goes on along the minus strand of CAMTDV010000001.1, from coordinate 80,757,612 downwards.
CTTGTGTTTAAGAACCTTAAAAGATTTTTGTTGCTTTGGACCCCAATTATACTTAACATTCTTACGGGTCAGGGTAATCAAAGGAGTGGCTATTCTTGAAAAGCTCTTAATAAATCTTCTATAATAACCAGCCAGTCCTAAGAAACTATGAATTTCAAATGGAGTTTGGGTACTTCCCAATTCATGATGGCCTCAATTTTGGCAGGATCCATTTGGATACCATGTTCACTTACCATATGTCCAAGGAATTGGACTTCTCGAAGCCAAAATTCACCCTTAGAGAACTTAGCATAAAGCTTCTCTTGCCTTAGCAGTTCTAGGATGCACCGAAGATGTTTCTCGTGATCAGCTTGGTTACGAGAGTAGATAAGAATGTCGTCTATAAAGACAATGACAAACTTATCCAAATATGGCTTGCAGACTCTATTCATGAGATCCATGAATGATGCTGGTGCATTTGTGAGCCCAAAAGGCATCACCAAGAATTCAAAGTGACCATATCGGGTCCTGAAGGCAGTTTTAGGAACATCCTCACTCCTAACCTTGAGCTGATGATATCCAGATCTCAAATCAATCTTAGAAAAGTAACTTGCCCCTTGGAGTTGGTCGAATAAATCATCGATCCTGGGCAGAGGATATCTATCTTGATTGTTAATTTGTTTAGCTCTCGGTAGTCAATGCGCATCCGCATTGAACCGTCTTTCTTTTTAACGAAAAGGATAGGAGCTCCCCAGGTGAGGAACTAGGTTGTATAAAGCCTTTCTCCAAGAGTTCGTCTAGCTGTGTCCTTAATTCCTTCATTCTCGTTGGTGCTAGCCTATATGGAGCTCTAGCTACGGGTGCTAATCCTGGGAGGATATCTATTCTAAACTCCACTTGCCTGTCCGGAGGTAGGCTTGGTAATTCCTCTGGAAATACATCGGGATATTCTGAGATGACTGGTAGGTCCTCCATGTTTGGCTTAGGCTCATTTATGGTAACTTGTGCCATGTAAATGACACAGCCTATTCTCAAACACTTAGATGCCTTAAATAACGACACCTTGTCTGGCAGTCCATAGTGTGAGTCTCCGGGGAAGGTGATCATTTCACCAGATGGGGTTTTAATTTCGATGAGATTTTTATCACAGGCAATACGGGCTTGGTTATAAGATAACCAATCCATACCTAAGACAACATCGAAGCCCACCAATTTCATTGGCAAAAGAGAGATAAGGACGGAATGATTCTTAATGAATATAGAGCATCCATCAAGAATGGAAGAAGCAGTTTCTAAGGTTCCATCGACAAGTTCTATCTCATAAGTTTTATCTAGAGTTATTATGGGTAAATTCAACAGTTTACTAAACTTATGATCAACAAATGCACCCGAATCGAAAAAAACTCTAGCATAAATATCATTAATGGGGAAAGTACCTGTTATGACGTTATTGTCATTAACAGCTTCCTTAGCAGTCAGTCGAAAAGCGCGTGCGTTCCCCTTTTTGGCCTCTCCAGGCTTTGGATTATTATTCTTTGAATTCTTAGGACAGTTAGTTGCAATGTGCCCTTTTTCATTGTAGATATAACATACCGCATCCTTAAGATCTTTACAATCTAGGTCTTATGCCCTCTCCTTTTACAAATACCACAAGGTCTAGCTTGTGAATCAGAATTACACTATCCCCAGTGTCTGTGGTTGCAAGTCTTGCAAAATGGCATCACAACCGACTTGCCTTGGTTTTCTTTGAACCCGAATCTCCCTTTATTTTTCTTATTAAATCTTTGGGTGTTGTCTTCATCTCTCTTCCTTTTCCCGTCAGTTTCTGGCTTACTGACTTTTGCCTTACAAGGTCAAGGGTGAGAGAGAGAGAGAGATAGGTCTACAGCAGACCTATAGGTATTAGGCTGAGCAGCCTTTACCATGCCCATTATCACGGGCGCTAATCCATTGATAAAACGCACAATGCGTTTGGATACAGGGGTGATTAAGTAGGATACTAACCTAGATAGGGAATTGAAATCGGAAACATACTTCCAACAGTCTAGGTTTCTCATGGAAAGAGACAAGAAGTCTGTCTCTATTTTCTCCACCTCATGGGGTGGGCAGTAGGTTTCCTTAATAAGGTCCATAAACTTGGACCATCCCAGATTATACAGGTATACTTTACCTGTTGATTGAATCATGGCCTTCCACCATGTTAGGGCATCGCCCTTAAAGGATTGTGATACATACTTGACCACATCCTTTTCAGCACAGCCGCTGATGTCTACTATGGTTTCCATTTCGTCCAGCCACTTTAGGGCTTCCACGGCTCCTTTTTCCCCATTACAGTCTCGGGGCTTACAGGAGACAAAGTATTTGTAGGTACACCCGTCTTTAGAAGAACGGGACCTATCAGCATAGTCTATCCTCCTAGGTTCACTCTTCACATTTGATGAGTGAACAGAGCTCTCTTTATGAGCTGAGGATGGGGTAACCGACAATGGTCTAGAGCGAGTAGCACTCGACTCTCTTAGCTTTTCTATGGCCTTACCCATGGCCTTTTCCACAGCCGCATCAATGTGAGCTTGGAAATCATTATTATCTATGGCTACATTTTCGGCGTCCTTTGAGTTAACGTCCCGATGACTACTTTGAGCCTCATTTGAATTAGCCATTCTTGGAAGCTTTGGTTCTATATACAAATAAATTTGTCTTAGCCATGGTACACCAACCATATCAGCTTTAAACATTGGATATACAAATCCATCGCCTAATCATGCTAGTGTGAATAACATCACAACTCTTAGGCTTAAAGTATATATATTTGGCCTAGGTCTTAATAGGACCATTATAGGCAATTTACAATCTGGACAAGGTCCATATATATTGCTAGACAGTGGATCGTAATGTCACAACTGTCATTGTCATATTTGACAATTGTATAGCACATAGGCTTGTCACAAAGGACATTTAAAACATGGCACATAGGTCTGTCACAAATGGACATAAAATATGGCACATAGGCCTGTCATTAATGGACATAAAATATGGCACATAGGCCTGTCACTAATGGACATATAATATGACACATAGGCGTGTCACTAATGGACATAAAACATGGCACATAGGCCTGTCACTAATGGATGTTTTATCTATCATCGTACTTATGGTATTAGCCGGGATCCAATTGATCACATAGGCTATATAAAATTTATCATAGCCATAAGGGCAATACATAACTAATGGATGTTTTATTCGTCACCGTACTTGTGATATTAGCTGGGATCAAATAGATCACATAGGCTATATAAAATAAATCATAGCCCGAAAGGGTAATACATCACTAATGGATGTTTTATTCATCACCGCACTGGTGATATTAGCCCGGATCAAACAGATCACATGGGCTATATAAAATAAATCATAGCCCGAAAGGGTAATACATCACTAATGGATGTTTTATTCATCACCGCACTGGTGATATTAGCCGGGATCAAATAGATCACATGGGCTATATAAAATAAATCATAATCCGAAAGGGTAATATATCACTAACGGATGTTTTATTCATCACCGCACAGGTGATATTTAGTCGGGATCAAATAGATCACATAGGCTATATAAAATAAATCATAGCCCGAAAGGGTAATACATCACTAATGGATGTTTTATTCATCACCGCACTGGTGATATTTACCTGGGATCAAATAGATCACATGGGCTATATAAGGTCAGGACATAGTCCATTACCTGGAAGGTTAGGGTGATTCCTCAAGTCACACTACAAAGAGTATGAACATTACTTGAATGTTAACATAAGAGGACCTTAATGGTTGATTATTAGTCCCGGTCGCATTGACCTTAATGACTTGGAAGCTTGAACTTAGTCCACCACCTCTAGATAGAAGGATAATTTCCCTTAACTATCATGACAGAAGACCTTCCGTTCTTAACTATCATTTATATAAATTTTTGCCAAATGTGTGGTTTATGCCACTCGGCTAAATCAAAACCATTAAGATCTATTTGGAATTATATGGCTGATCAAAAATTCGAGTAAAATCGAGACGATCGCTTGAAGAGGATAAATACATATATATATATATATATATATATATATATATATATATATATATATATAATTCCAAAATATTTCATTAAATTCCAATTTAGAAATTACAATACTAGAAAAATAAAATAAACTTGTCCATGCAAGGAATTAAAGGAATAAAAATGTCCACGTAGGGACTAAGAAACAACAATGTCCTCGCAGGGACTACATATAATTAGAAGAGACTTCACTCATCCTTCTTTCCCTTGACTAACTTGGAGAGTTTCTTGAAGAATTTGTTCGTTTTCTTCTCCGTTTTCTCCGCTTGCTGCTGATCTCTTTCATCCGTTCCAAGGACTCATGAATTGCCTCAAGTGGTAGCGGAGGTTGTGGTTGTGGTTGTGGTTGTGGCATAACCGGATACTGGTACCCATAAGTTGGATATCCAGTCAGTGGATAAGCAGGTGGGAAAGGAGACGGGTAAGGTGCGTTGTGCGTAACCGCCTGCATATAGGGGTCTTACGACCATGCTTGATAGTCCACCGGTGTAGACGGGTTAAAAGGATCATATCAGACGTGTCTGGATATGTGGGGATTGGGTTAGTCTAACCCGATGGTGGTGGTTGAATAGCAGGTGTTGGTGTTGGTTCCACTATAGGTGAAACATTAGAGGGTCCACCCATTTGTGGGTCCTCTTGAATTGTGGGGTAGGAGTTGGGCAAAGGTGGCAACGATCCCGACCTTTGTTTGGCACGACATACGTGTTCCACGCTTCCTTCTTGGTGGTTCAGGTGGTGGTTGAGGTTGGTCCATTGGTTCCATGTGGACATCTTCTTGTACTGGGGGTGGTTGAGAGTGATGAGAAGGAATGTGAGCGAAGGTGCATTGATTCCAGTATTGGTCCCACTCATTAGGACCTTGGTAGGGTGATCCGGCATAGGAGTTCGAATCACTTGATATTTCAATTGGATGCATATTTGATCCCGACTGTAGCATCTCCGGGTCGGAGTCCTCGTCCATAGGGTTTGGCTGATCCAACTGATTTTGATCGGCTGGAGGTGTGTTAAAGTAATGGTTGGGGTTAAATTCTTCATGGTAAGAGTGATGAGAATGGGAATGGTGAGAATGGTGTGAATGATAGGAGTGTGAGAGTGGTAAGAATTTTGGGAATGTGAGGGCGAGTGTCTATTAGAGACAGAACGTCTCGCTGGTTTCCAAGGAGATGAATCTCCTGATTCTTGGTATGCATCTGAGTTATGAGGCTGAGGGAGAATGCGCCCCGATGGTCCTCCCCTCATTGGACCTTTTCCTCTCCCACTTTGTTCTCGTACACGTGGCGGCATTTTCCTGTTAAAAATTGATTCAAAAACGTACTAATAACTTAATAATGAAATGAGTAATCCTAGGTCAATGCCTAGAATTGGAAGTCTAAGGAATGTGCTCGTGTAAGTTTGAGACTAAACACAAAAGGCTAGTGTTTAAGTCTCTCAAACGTTGGCTCTGATACCAACCCTGTCACACCCCAGATTTCCAACCCAAATCCATACACCGGTGGGTCCGGGTGGGGAGTATCGTGACGTCAGTTGATAATCATCATAGTCAATTAAACACGGCACAGCGGAAGTCTTAGAGTAAAATTACTATTACAAACCGAATGTTCGAAAATACAAAATAATATACAAGCTTGTAATAGAAGATCCATGTGTGAATCATAAAATGTACAAGAAAGAACATAAAACAGACTTTAGGGCAGATCTAAGGATTTGCAAGATCCTCTTATTCACTACAGAGCAGCTTCCGGCCTATTTCGTATTGTACCTGCAGTTAGCCTTTGGACGATACGTCAGCTTTCGCTGGTAAATACACTCAACTGACTCATTTTGGAAACTTTAAAAATTATTTTTAGGTGCAAAACGACACAAAATCTTTTATTAACTTGGGAAAGTTGTTTTACAACCTTGTATCAATTTCACATGTTTGTCAATACATACAGGGCCCGGGACAGAAACCAAGACATGATTAAATACGCACCACTTACGAACTCACGAAGGAGTTATCCCCAACGTCTTGGGTAATTTGCATACGAGCATCTGACAGGTGTATGCCCACACCCTGTGCTAAGGTCGTGGGCAATAACTAATGTATTGACCCGAGGATATCCAGGACACGGTAATTTAACACCCGATGTTTAAGTTATCAAACAAAACTAATCAAAACGAAATATGGGGTTTACTAGCCACAAACGGGCATTCGATTGTCCCCATTATGGACCAAGCGGTAATAATTTACCGTATCCCAAGCCCGTATAGGGAAAATAAGTCGAGAATATTTACCTGAGCTTGTCTTCTTCTTTTATTTTTAAATAACTCAGCCATATATAAAAGTACCAAGTGCAGATAGCATTTACCAGCAAGAGTCTAGTCTGGATTATGGCATAAACTAGCCAATTAAATACTAACGGTCTAATAAACCGAATAGTGTACATGATCATTACGTATAACGCTTGATTAAACGACGATCGGATAGAATGTAGTCTAATCCCGAAAAGTACTTGACTTGTATAATATGGGTAAACAATTAACATTCTGGATTTTGAGATTAAAATGATAAGGTTAAACCCGTTTTGGTTGAATTCCATAAACCAGTTACGTATAATCAACCATATGCTTATAAGCGATAATGGGTAACCGGATAAGTCATGAAAAAGTTCTATATGCCATTATATTTTAAATAAGTTAAAATATCAATAGGATATCAACTTATATTTTAAAGGTTTTAAAACGAAACTATGCCTCATAAGGGCATTTCGGTAATTATATACCGTATAAAAGGAACTTGAATATATTTTAAGTTTATAATCATAAGTATTCTGGAAAAATAGTTTATTTATGATATAATATCAGTAGGATACCAACTACATGTGTAATTTACCATTTATGACCAAACTATGCACCGAATGGGCATTTTGGTCATTTTACATATAGTTTATAAATTATTTGGAATTCTAAGTTTATATCATGTACCTACTGTAATTATGTTTAAAATAAGTTTTAAAATCAGTAGGTATCATGTCTTGGTCAATAATATGGTTTAAAACCATACTATGCGCCGAAACGGCGATTATGTCATAAAATGACGTCTTTAAGCGATGTTTGCGAAATCAGATGTTAAGGTCAGATTAAAATGTTTAAAATATGTTATTTTATATAACATATCAGTAGGTAAATGGTTTACCTTGAAAATATTTGATTAAAACCATTTTATAAGTCACAAGGGCTAAAATCGTCATTTATCGACATAGTTTAAGGACCTGCTTGAAACTCAGTTTATAACTTGGTTTAACATCCCAAATAATTCTACTTATAATATTACATCAGTAGGAAACTCATTTTCAAGTTCATTATCACTTCAAAAGTTGTTTTATGCAAAAAGGGCATTTTAGTCAAGAACGGCATAATTATGGAACTTACGCATAAACTTGGATTCTGATTATGATCATGTAATATAACCTCAGAGGGTTATGCTACATTATATTTTGATCATAATGCAACTTTAGATCAGTAGGTAACTAATCTAAATCGGGTCAGAATCGAAAGTCAAAGCAGAAGTCAAACTTCGCGACTTTCGGTTGCGAACCAACCTTAGAACTAAAATTGACGAGCCGAACATGTTCTTACATATTCTAATAATTATTACCAACTTGTTTAAGTGTCAAAACAGGTTTCATGACATATATAAGATCAATTTATGATTTTTCCGAAAAATGGCATGTTTGACTTTTTAATATCGTAACTTTGACCCGTCAATTGGTCTAGCAAACGTGATCTTCAGGAGGTGCCCTTTATAGGGACTAACACCCACCTTATTACGATCACTTAGCCATGTTCATTTCCAACAATGGCTGGACCATAATGGTCTTAACCGAAAGTCAAAGTGTTTTCCGTAAAACGCTTGACTTTTGGTTATAAAAGCCTATAAACGAAAATGCACAAAGAAAGAACACTTACCAGTGATTCCTAAGGTGCAAAAGAACTATGTTGGATGCTCCTTTTAGCTAGGAACTTCCAGAGGAGGGAGAAGAGTGAATTAATGAGAAATGTGCAAGTTGGAATGTGAACTTAAGCACCTATTTATGTTGGAGAACTCAAAGGAGGTGAAGCCAGGTGTTTAGGGGTGTAAGAAGAAGCTTACAAGTGTCCCAAAACGTGGCATAGCTGATTACAAGTCCATAGATTCGATCAAATGGTTTTTGGAGTTTTGTTTGGAGACCAAGCAAAACTTTCTGCAGCAGAGGCTCTCTCGCGCCCCGCGAGAGACACAGACCAAGTCTCTCGCGGCCCGCGACCGCCCCTTAGCCAGTTTCAAACTTTGACACTTTTAACCCCTTAACTTATTAAAGCTTTTAAAAACCTTATAAAACACCTTTTTGGCATATTTAGCCCTCCGTAGCCAATACTTGGCATACCAGGGATTATGCCCGGACATTTTTGAGTTCTCGGTTCGTTAAAGGTCACTCAGATGTATAAATTCACATGTTGACACTTTTAATCCCTCCATTATACAACTTTTATATATTATTGGATTTAATCACTCTCGTCCAACAAACAGGACATATGAGAGTTAGGACTACGTAAAGGATCACTCAGAGGCTCAGTATAAGCATCTCGACTCCGATGTCACTCAGAGGCTAGGCATGTTGACACAACGGTCACTCAGAGATGAGTTTAAGCATAACGACACTAATGGTCGTTCAGAGGCTACGTTTTATGCATAACAACACTAATGGTCGTTCAGAGGCTACGTTTGAGCATGTTGTCACTTTTAGTCCATATTAGTCTTTAATTGACTATATTAAAAATACAAAAAGTGTCTCTATACTATTGGACACGATTTTACAGGGTGTTACATCCTTGTATCTCATTATCAAGTATAAAAGATATATTATATGACTCGGACATATAGTTACTTCTCAATTGATGTTATACGAAGAGAAGTTCATTTATAAGGGAAATAGGATAAAAACAAATTTTGTTTATCAAACCTCAAATATACTCCTGAAGTAGCAATATCATTTAAAGGGTATGAACGGTTTGAAACGACTGTATATCTATATGTTCGAGAAAATAATGGAAAACCATAAAAATTGAATGGTTTTACTCTGATTCATGAAGTGAATATATATTGATCATTGGCATCATTGAGAAAATTGTAATGATGATCATATTAATAATAAGATTGACCATTAGAAATGCAACAATCATGTTAATAAGAGATCAAACTATTAGAAATTATAAGATAGCCAAGCTAATAATGAGATCGAATATCAGTATTATAATGATATTCATGATAAGCTCGACCACCAAAAGTGGTAAACTAGTGATTACATAACACGATGGTTTGAACTATGAAGTTATAATACATTCTTTCATATCTTATATTTTGTATTATATACGTGCTAGTAATAAATATACAATATCATAAACCATAAGTTTATGGATCTTAAAAAAAATTATATGTTGGCGTGACCGGTTAGACCACACTGAGCTAGTGATGATGTGAAACTTAATGAATAACCAGAAGATTCTTCATGATAATTAAACATGTCATAGTTTCTCTCAACAAAAATTATTATGTACCAACCAAAGTAGGGTGTGAATCCCTAAAATATTATGGAATGAACGAAGGATGTATATATCCAAACATGATACTATTTAGTGTTTTTAAATCGATGCATCTGGTCATCAAATTTACAACTTGAAGTTGTGTGTAGCTTAGCTAATGAGATAGCAAGCATATTATTCCAGATTATCATATTTATGGTGGTTATAATATTGAATTTAATATCCATGTTACTAATGATTATTGGAATAAGTATTGAACTTTCTAAATGCTTAAGACACAAATTGCTTTTGTTGAAGACGATGATCGAACGTCTACAAATTGATTGAAAGCCAATAATCAAGAGATCAAAAGTTCATATTTAAGCACATGTGATTTTACATGCGGTAACATTATTTCACATCAAGCCAACATGTTGTAATAGTTTCTCCCCATTATAGTTGGTTTTGGTCAGGAACCAAATACTTCCCAACAAACTTTTTATTGTGCAGTATACATTGGAATTGATCCACCACAACGCATAAAGATTGAAACTTAAATAATGTTGGGAATATACGTTGGGTGAAAATACTATTTATGATTACATACTTAGGGCAATTAACGAGAGATTTATTTATGGCTCGTTAGATCTTACTTTAAGTAAATTAGCATTCCCAACATTAGGGGGAGATTAATGGCAGTCGGAAAAGGAATGAGTATGCATGAATTATCATTGATCCTCAAACTAAATTGTGTGAATAAGAAGTTCAAAAGATAATTCGTTACCTAGATTAAAGAATCAATCACCAGACATGTTCATTGACCTAAATATAGTGACTAAGTAAGTCACGTAGTCAACTGCTAATGCTCCAATTAAGTTAATTGTCCTAGTAGGGCAAACCATATATTAATGAGTCTAGTTCACGCCTGAAGCGTGGTAGACTAGTCGATTCCAAGAAAATAAAATTCCTCGAAAAATTTGGAGCAAGTAATAAATAGATGGTCAAGTCGAGGTTATAGTAAAAAAATGTCTCTTGAAGAGACATTAGACATGATGGTTCTGGAAGAACCCCAGGTACCTGAAAATAAAGAGCTCTTAGTAAATTATATCATGTCTAGAACCGTATGGAACTGAAACAAAATCGACGTCGTTATACTTTTGTATATATAGCGCTTGAAATGATGAAATAACGGGGATCATGATTTAAGATCTGCCTACGAATGAAGACATATAAAGGATTGGTCAAAATGGAAAGACGCAAATAAGGTAGAATTGAATTCTCTAATGAAATGGAAAGTTTCTGGACCAACAGTCTATACACCTGAAGTTGTAAAATATGTTGGATACAAATAGGTCTTTTATGCGATTCATGTGAAATCAAATTAAGTGAAATAAGACAAACTGGTGGCACAAAGATTTTCACAAAGACCCATGATTGATTATAAAGATGCAAACTTTCTAGTGGTGGAGGCAATGATTTTCCAATATTTTATTCGTCTAGTAATATAAAGAAAGAATTGATATGCGTCTTATGAAATTTATGTATCACGTGATACTGAAAGTTTACATAAAAGTCTCTGAAGGGTTTAAATTATCAAACTGATGAAAAGTAAGTTCTCGGGAAGACTATGATTCAGATTTGCATACATTATGGGCTATATATAATTACAACTCTTGATGAGTTTACTAAAGCAGTCGAGTACTTAAAAGGTAATATTAAAACATCTTAAGGATGTAATCTTGTGCACCAATAAACATACATAGAAAACTTATAACCGATGATTATAATATCTCAATATACAACGTATAAGCATGGTGTAATATGGATTTTATCAAGAAGCAAGTGTTCAAGACATCTTTGCATATGATATAAAATCAATGAGAAAGTTTACGTGATGGAACTCTTAAAGAGTATATGCACATACATAATTATTCAAAGTAGAAAGAAGTATGTGAATGATTATAAATGCCTAAAGCTCAAAATGTTGGCAATGTATCGTTACAAAGTGAAGAAAAGATTTATATGGACTAATATAGTAGATTCGAATATGGTATAATCGACTTGCTGCCAAGCTTAAAAAAGAAGAAATACATATGTTGTAGTTGGTCCATTGTTCTCATTAAAAGAACAATATGATGTTTACAAGTATTATTGTATATGTAGATAATGTCATTAAAGATGGCATATCAAAATGGGCTCAAATATTTAAACTAAGAATTTGCAAATTAAAGATAGTGGCCAATTTATGGCTCAATATATAGAATATTCATTTGTATTATTATCCATCAATCATAATACATCTATAAGATGGTGGACATTTTCATATGCACAAAGTTTATGGTATAAGTACATTTAATTATGTCCAAATAGTTGATATAGAAAATGACTCTTATCATCTCTAATCAAAGAAGTATATATCATTGGTCTAGAAGTACCATAGTTAAATTCGAATTGTATTAATATATCTTGCTAGCATATATACACGGGCATATGTCAGGAAATTCATTGATAAGATATAACTCGTGTACAACAAGGAGATAATATAATGTAATGTAATGGGTAAAACATTTATTTTTATACCCTTAAGGTACAAAAGATATGAATTCATATTTTCCTAACCTATCAACAAGTTTGGTTAGTTTTGTAAATGCAGAGAATGTAGCAAAATATATTCATGGATCTTATGCTATCTACTTGCAAGAGGAAGTAATTAAAGTTTCACATGAAGATTATACATCAATGTTCATTGAAGGATTTCCCATTAATGGTTCAAGCGACATATCAAGCTGCACATCAATGGATTACAAAGTTTTGAGCAACTTTCAAAGAAGCCCGACACGAGCCACTTATAGGATACATGTAAAAATGAGGGGAGCATTATACAAGTTGCACTCTTTTTCCAAAATTATCAGGGGGAGAAAATACGTGTTGCACTCTTTTTCCCTTAGCTTAGGTTTTGTCCCACTGGGTTTTCCTAGCAAGGTTTTTAACAAGGCAGCACCACCAAGCGTATAATACATCGTTTTCTTTTATCACGTGGATAGTCAAGGGGGTGTGTTATAAATAAACTATATTATGATGACTATCCACATTCTAACTCCCATCTCTTCATGTCATTTTCATTGATGTAAGAACACTATATATAAAGGTTCTTTGTATTGCATCTTTACATCTCAATGAATTATAATTATCTATTCTATTTTTCTCTATGTGTTACTTTGATACTTGTTCTTATGTTCATATACTAGTCGCTAGTAGACCGTTGTTTCACAATATACTTCTAATACGAATGATAGATATATTTACTTGTATACAAAAGAATGCCACAGTAAATAAACAAAGTCGTCCCCGACAACTCTTAAAAACTTAGGCCCCGAGCGACTAAAAGAATTGAGCCCAAAATTGTGGTTAAGGGGAAATGAATTAAAAGATGTGAAGATAAATTCAAACTATTTTTTTTCTTGCTTGAAGCATTAAGGACTAAAATAACAAGACGTTTAAATAAATTGGGAACACATATTAATTTGCTTATTTCTTATTAAACTATTTAAAAAAAAAGTTTTTATGTTTAGACATGTTTGTTATAGTCAAAAACTTACCCTTCAAGATCTTTTAAAAAAATTTTGTACGTGGGTCAAAACCAAAAAAAAACAAAATATGTTTTTCAAAAAGTAAACGTTGTTTCAGATTGAAGAATGGACGATTCAGGACTCGACCATAAGTTAAATGTGAGTCTTTTGGACAAACTTATCAAATTTGTTTTTCTTCACTATTTAAGCAAATTTGCGGCCCAGACGTAAGGAATCCTCTTCCATGCTAATAAATTTCAATTATTAAAATCTTAACTTCTTAATCTATTAAAACATGTATATTATATTTGTGAGCGGTGAGCCCTACCAAGATTAGATAGAATATATGTGGTAAAGTAACGATCACCATCTAGCTATATGAGAGAGAAGATATAGTGATCCACATTGTATTCGAGAGGAGTTTCTAAATGGTGATCTTTGTCGGTTTGCATACAAGTTACAGTATCTCCAACGTCGTGTTGGAGTGCTTGTCCAGATTTCCAGTCCTTAATTCCGGACCTTGTATTGTGTAGTCCAGTTTGTTCCAGCGAGCTATGTCCGGTTTGGTTTAGTGCAGACCACATACACTTGTGTCTGTTTTTAGTATAAAAGTAGGGTGTCATGTAGAGGTTTGGAATGGTTTATTGTTGAAAGAAAAAATTAGGGTTTGAATTGGTTAAGATTTACGATATGACGGTTTGGATTTTACTTTAACCTGCGTGATGGATGCTCTTGATAAAAACTCTCAATTGAACAAATTAAAAAGTTTATGCATAGTGAATTTATTAGCATTCACGTAAATCTAGAATAACTTTGTGTCAATGTGATCACACCTCTCTTACATTACATATTGTCTTGCAAATATAAAATTTGCTCAATGTCTTGTGATGTGAATATTAAATAGTTTTTATGCCCAATTTTTTTTATGTTAATATTAAATAGTTTTTATGCCGACTATGCGTGCCCATTGAAATATACTTTATATTTATATATGATATCTATTCTAAATTTTTATCACCATCAAGATTTTGCAGACAACAATAAGAGTAGCCCACTAGCCCCCATCGTAGATTTGGTAATCTAGCGAGTGGCTCTACCTGTACACTCATCATGCATGATGCATGCATATAAATAAAAGATGCTCCACTCATTGAGATATTTTGGGTAGCTAGATGCATGCATACTGACGTAATGTTGGGAAAACAGTAAATTTAGAAAACATGACTACATGTTTTCATTGATTTTTAAACTTATTATATTTATTAATATGACTATTCTTTTAATGTCTAAAACTTTGTTAAAAAACGAAAACCCGACTAGTAAGAAGTTAGACCAAAACCGACTGCACTACAAATGAAAAGGAAAACTAATAAACACTTATAAAACACGTGAAAGACCCACTTGAAATAAAACAACAACAAGGAACACCTGATCGAACAAAAACTTCTCCTGTATGTCGACCTTAAAACTCGTTACATTATTTCAAACCTTAACCAATTCAAACGCTACTTTTTCCTTCAACACTAAACCATTCTAAATGTCCACATTACACCACACTTTTACACTAAAAAAACAGGTGTGTATGTGGTCCCAACTAAACCAAACCGGACATAGTCAAACTACAGACCTAATAAAAACCGACTTCACTACAAATGCAACAAAAAACTACTGAAACCTACCAATGAACACTTATGAAACACGGGGAAGACCCACTTGAAACAAAACAACAAGGAACACCTAATCAAACAAAAACTTATCCCCTATGTCAACCCTAAAACCCGCTGCATTATATTGCATACACAAGGTGATCTAATCGTCATTTAGAACATCTAACCAACCAACTCTCGTTTGTAACTGTAAGTGTCTACTTACTGCATCTCTTAAAAAAGGACATCTTTTTTCCTTTTCGGTGGTTCTTCATATTTTTGGATCCGTAAGTAAGAATTTATTAGGGTTCTATGTATGCAACTCATAAATCAAGAAAGGACCATGATTTTTTTCTTGTTGGATCTTTATAATACCATATTTTCTTTGTTTTTTTATAAGGCCTTAGATCTTTAGCTTTCCGTTCCTCCTCAGCAGCCCAACTACCCACCTTCGTAACAAACTTAGTTTTCTTTTGGCTGTTGTGACTCACCACCATAATCCGAAACTATAGCTTCTAAGGATACCATGTCATTTACATTTGCAAAAAAACGAGAATTATTATGATTCAACATTGTAACGCCCTAAAAAATTATCTTCGGTTATTTTGTTCATTTAATTGTCATAGCATGAGGTGTAGTAACCACCATTAACTAACCAAGTTAAGTATTGTAGTTTCTTTATTGTAGAAAGTATGGGGTTATGACAAAACAAACTAACAACTAAATCTGTAAGGACTGAAAGTGTACATGTGTGACAGTTAATATAATAAAAGGAGTAAAGAAGGTGTAGTGTTTAGAGTGTGTAGCGAGATTTGAGAGAGAGGGAGAACACCCTCTTGATCAAACCACTCAAAATTCAGCAACTGAAGTGGAAATTGGAGCTAATCTCTTGCATGTATTAAGATTCTTGATCATCTAAGGTTACTAATTACTGTGAGTTGTAATTTACATTTGATAAAATGTGTATGAAGTTGCCTGATCTTAAATGGGTCTTTATGCCATGACACTAAATAAAGTAGTAATTTCGTTTAAAATTGTTTTGTGAATGAAAGTATGTGTAGAAATTATGTATGTGCTAGTTATATGTGAGAATTCTCATGTAATGAAGTGTGTTTTGATATGATCATGAAATTTGAGGCTTTAAGTTAAAATTGTGGTGTTAGATAACATGCAGCTAGGAAGATTGAATGTTGTCTAATGACTGTTGTCATGGTTAAGAATACTTGAGATTTTGAAGTATATAAAAAATGGTGAATAATGTCATGAAAATAGTAGTTTTCCAAGTATCTAGAAGTGATGGCAACCAAGTGTTTGATGAAATGTCTTGAATGTGAATTATGTGTTTTTGTGATGAATTCTTGTTGAATATCATGGTTTGAATGTAAGAATTTGTATATGTGGTAATTTGATATCATATTATGATAAAAGTATGCTAATGGAAAGAATTCATGGAATCTAAGTGTGTATTTGTCAAGTGTAGGAATGAAGGAAGAAGGATCAAGTAACGCGAAACAACAAAGAACCCTAGATCAAGGTAAGTTCTTCTAGCTTACAATTTGGTTTAATAGTAGTGGTAGTGTCCATTTGGGTCAAGTTTTATGTGAAATAATGAGTTCTAACTGATAAGCTAGTGGTATAAAGTTGACCCACTCAAATGAGTTAATTTGGGTAAAGAATGATAATTGAGTGGAAATCAAGATGTAGCTCTTGAATATTGTTGAGTGCAATAAAGTTGACATCATGAATGTCTAGAATAATCCATAGAATGAAAAGAATGAAGTTGAATCAAGTAATCAATAAGCCAGGAAGGTAATTTAGTATGCTAAAGAATGAAAAACTTAGAAAGTTGACCAACGGTCATGAAGATGGAGTAATGAAATGAACTATGTTGTGTGAATGGGTTAATTCTAATTTGTGTTGTAATGTTGTAGGTAAATCCTCGATTTAAGGTGGTGACAAGCTTAGGACGAACACACTTATGCGCATCCGTAGTGATACAAGTCCAAACAGGTCCAAACTTTTGGTGGTGACCTTTTATGGTCAAAGTTATCGTTGATGCTTTATATACACTTTAAACTTATATTTATTATGTAACCAATGCTTGTTTAACAAGTACGATTATGTTTTTAAACTTGAGTATGTTCAACTTAACCCCTTTTTGGGAACTTTATAAGTAATGTGTAAAAAGTTTGAATTTGGAACAAAAATTCGTTATTTATAGTATGCGTCCTAATCATTAAAAAGTTTAGGCTTTACAAGCATATGGGAATCAACCGGTTTTGAACCACCACCAATAACGGAAATTGTTGTCTATGAAAAAACTATATCCTTGTATTTTTCAACCCAACATTTAAAATGGTATTGACATGCTTAGATATTAACAAATAATGAGACAAACACAAATAAGTTTTAAGGTAAAAAACCAAATAACTGCTAACTACACACGTAAAAGGCAAGCGTAGTTATTAGAATATAGTATAGTTTAGGTGAGTTAACGAGTATCAATTCTAGGACACAAAAGCTATTAGTACTACACTTATCACTTAATATACAATCTATGAATAATTCCACTTAAACTATAACTACTAATACTTCAACTAACTAAGAAATATTACCAAAGGTTAAGAAAATATAACTATCCAAAACTCGAATCAACGAAGATTGACTAGATTGATGACAGATGATACTTATTAAACTATTTTAAGACTTAGCTTTGATAACAACATATGAAGTGCTAAAATGAATTAATACCGATTAGGGTTAAGCGGAGAGTTCAACTGATAAGAAATTTTTTGTAAGAACAAAAAAAAAGAAATTTCAACCAGATTCATTTTACTTTATTTAATATTTGTATTAAATGATACTGTAAGGGTATATTCGTAAAGTTACATAGATCATTAATTTGTAACCTTCTTCTTTACACAACTCGTAATTTATCCTATACTCAAAATTATTTTTTTTAGAAAAAAAATTATTTATTTTCTAAAAAAAATATTTTGAGTATAGGATAAATTACGAGTTGTGTAAGTTAAATTTTAATATATGTAGGATAAATTTTGAAATGTATACGATAACTTTGATATGTGTAGGCCAAAAAAATTAGTATGAAGGATGATAGTCTTTATGACTGATAAATTAGTAAGGATGATAATACACGAGTGTGAGAAAACTATTTAATGTTTTACTATTGTACCCTTTGTTTTTTTTTTTCTTCTCAATTAAATTTTCTTCTCAAAAAAATTAGTATGAAGGATGATAGTCTTTATGACTGATAAATTAGTAAGGATGATAATACACGAGTGTGAGAAAACTATTTAATGTTTTACTATTGTACCCTTTGTTTTTTTTTTCTTCTCAATTAAATTTTCTTCTCAAATGATCCTCCCCCTGATCCTATTAAACTAGGGTCAAGGCAATAAACATACCTTTAGACCTAATTCAATAAAGCTAGTATTGATATGATTTCATATGAGTTAGGAGTTCTAGATTAATGTCAAGATTGAACAACGAACATGCAATTTACAAACCACCAAAGTTAGCCAAATATAGAAAACTCTAACTAGTTTCTACACCTTGTTAATCAGATCCTTCCCGTAGGCAGAACACATGTTTTACTAACTATGATAATTAATTATCTATTACCGATTAAGTTTTAAAGCCCTAAGTTAATAGATGTCAATATAACCTAGAGATAGAATATATTGAATCTAACATTCATTACTTCATAGAAAGATCAACACAAACACAAAATTAACATCATAACCCGTACTCAATATATACTCATATGCATCGTAACATTAATATATAGCAACTACTAAAATCATACTAATAAGTAATTAATCACTAATCATAAGTTAAATCGACGAATCATCTCATCCGGACAATTATAAAAGAGTTTAGCCAGACATGACAAACAAATTCAAAACAAAATTGAAATTAATCATTAAATACAGAAGTTAACGACTAGAAAACAGTAAAGATTAACCCAAAGAAACAAATCTTGCTTCCCCATGCGTTAGATCTTCAGTCCTCTTGCCTTTTCTCTTCTGAATCCTTCAAAACCAAGTTCCTCATCCCTTTATTCGCTCTCCAAACGATTTCAGCTATGTTCTAGGGTTTCCATCACAATCCTTAAATAGGTGGCTTTAATTGGGCTTCATAAACGGTACAGGTTGTCCCCTTTTACTGGGTACGGATTGTTCCCCCAAGAACACGATCTAATAGACGTTGTATCTAGTAGTTGGATCTAGTCTCTTACCATAAAATTGTTACATGTGTAGCAGAACCAACTATGAGAAATCCACCAATCCACATAGGATGTGTGAATAATATGTCGGGTAAGGGCATCCTGATTGGATAAAATAGGATGACAGACTCTCATTTCGAATCTGTAAAATTATAATTTCAAACAAATCACACACCGCAGTATACTAGGTTTCTAATTTGTTAAGAGGTTTATCTAAAAGATTCACAATATAACTAGGAACACGTTTCAAATACTACACATGCATTACAGGGTATGCGAGTAATGGGTATGGGTCGTAGTCTTCTAATAGGGCCAAGTCTGGCCCAAATCCGAATACTAATTTTATCTTTTTAACTGGAAGCGCTTACAGATTGTACTCTCTTGATCAGGTCCGGGTCGTACTCTTTTGGATCTGCTACGTTTCTTCTAGCTTTTCTCCTTATATTCCAGAAGTACCATTTTTACGTCCAAATTAATATCTTTTCACTAATTACCTGCAAATCCTCAACAACACATTAATAACCAACTATTCTTATCAGATTTGAGATAATTGCCCTTAAATATGGGTCTTTAAACACTGAATTACTATGTATCCTACGACTACACCATATATCCCCATACTTAAGCATTGTTTGTCCTTAAGCAATTCATCCATTTTAAACAACCAAAAGAAGTTTACACAATTTTCAAATTTCAATAACATGTTATTTTTATCCCAATCCTTAAAATTTGCTCCCATTACAAAGGTAAGAGGTTGACATCCTAAACAAATCAACTTTAGTCCCATAAAAAATAAGAACTTACCTAAACTCATCTTGTCCACCTTATAGAACAACCACCTAATTCATAACCCTCACAATATACACTCCTCTCGTCTAATTTCTGAATCTTGCATAAAATGTGCTAGTAAATACTAAATAAGCTCACAACCTAGGTACAACTACCATTTTCAAAGGCTTGTATAGAAATCAATAAACTATATCAACCAATAAAACGAACATATCACAAGGACTTTTATGGGTTTTTGGTTTAAAGGGCTAAAAGGTAGTAATCAACAAACGCAACTGGGAAACAAAGGGCTAAATATACTATAACGCAACTGGGAAACAAAGGGCTAAATATACTATAACTCAACTTTTCTTTATTCACAGCTCTTTAACTAACAAATAACCTCAACTTCACTTCATTGCATTGGGATCTTCGATCCCCATACTTATTTTTGTACTCTTTTTTTCTATTTCTATTCTTTTTTCCTTTTTTTTAATATCATCATTGTTTTCTTCATTTCCCGTCACTTCTTTGTAATTGTTGAATTATACTACTACTATGGGTAGACAAATGAAATATGCTAACAAAGGTATAATTTGGGTAAAGATAATAGGTTAAACAAACGAAAAAAAGGTTTAGGCAACAAGGCTTCTAATGAAACAATATAAGGTAGCAACATCAAGCGAAAGGTTAAACAAGGGCTCATAATTATCCTACTTTTACCTTAATCATATATGTATAGAAATTACCGTAACAACTTGCTAAATGCATAACATGCACAAGTTCTGCAATGAATAGTTATATTGGTATCTCTTAACAAACGAAAGAATTATATATTAATAAGGCTCAAAATCATTCACATGAAACGAAAGGAATGAGGTTAACAATATGAACTAACGTGTTTGACTAATAGGCTTCATTAACTAAACATGCGTTCTTTTATATATATTTTTTTTCCAAACCTCCTTGTTTTCGAAAAACTCTATCCTAAAACTTACATTCAAAGTTGAAATTTTTTAAATCATAGGATTAGAACATCGCACAGATCGAACATTTTACAAATTATGATTTACAATTGAATGATTTTTCTAAAAGCATAAGGAAGTTTTGAACAAATTCATAAATTATTAGGCTCAACACAGTTCCCCATCCCCATACTTAGGATGTACATTGTCCCCAATGTACAAAACTAAAGCAAACAAGAGGTAAGAATTGTGAAACTTCCCTAGACTAAGAAAGCATGCAATACTAAATTATTATCCATCCATAACACTTCCATTATGTATTGCCTTCCATATAGACCGGACCTATTTGCATTCTAAACAGGTATACTGGCACTAGAGAGATATTAAAATAATAAAGTGCAATACCAAATATCAGACACAAATCATACCAAACAAACATCCATAGTGTCAAACCCAACAAGTTGGGTATAAATATGTACATACTAAGGGAATAATAATAATAATAATAATAATAATAATAATAATAATAATAATAATAATAATAATAATAATAATAATAATAATAATAATAATAATAATATAATAATAATAATAATAATAATATAATAATAATAATAATAATAATAATAATAATAATAATATAATAATAATAATAATATATAATAATAATAATAAATAATAATAATAATAATACAAGTGTCTAGAACAACCATAACAAAGAAAGATAAAAATGTCTGGGAACAACCACATACATAATCCAAAAGAAAACAAACAACTACTACAGTGGTGGCTATGGAACGGGTATATATGAGGCACGGGTTCTAAATCTGTCTATATATGTAACTCTTTGAAGTGAATCCATCATCCAGCTCACAACAACCTCCATCCTCTGCATGAAATCATGAATACATCCTGCAACTCACACACTAGCAACAACAGCACCTCTAGCAGCAACACCTCCCCGAACCTCTTCATTAATCCCATAAATATGAACATCTGTAAGTCCTCCACGTGGCCCTCTACCTCTGCGACGAGCACATACTCTAGGAGCAAACTCCCTAGGAAAAGGTACTCTAACCGCAATCAACCTGGGGCCTATGGCGTATCCCTAAGAATCTCCATCTGTACCAAAGTAGACATGCGGATCTGCGGAGTGGGTGCAACAAGGGTCAAGTGCTCCCACTCTCCTGCTGGAACAACTCTCAACTAATGAGCTATTTCTTTAATCCATACCTCTCCAGCTGTACTAGCATAAGTACCATGCGACCTATGATGATCAAAATAAGACGCCAATGCGTGTGATAGGTAATAGGCTCTCTTAACATCAAACACCTCACATAGAAAGCATCAGTCAAAATACATCTCTATTTACTATCTCTCCTCAAGGTAATGGACTGAACTGTTGGGCTTAATTGGTGTGGAGGCCCGATCAAGGGAGGGCGGCCGACCCTAGCTTTGAGTCGGCCTACACGTCTTTATTTGGCAGTTAAATTAGGGTTTTAATTTAGCCGGCCCTAGTTATCTCTATGTGGGCTTGGGCCTAACTTGGGGAACAAGTTTCCTAACCCTAGGTTAGTCTCTATATATTGATATCATTGTACTTGTAATTTCTTGAGCACCTGAATAATAAAGAAACCCTAGTTGCAGCACAGTGGACGTAAGTCAGCTGACCGAACCACTTTAAATCTTCGTGTCGTTTACTGCTTTCGTGTGTGTGTTCAGTTTCGTGTGTGTTCAATCCTAGCGATCCTAACAACTGGTATCAGAGCTTTGGCTCTTGATCGGGATCACGAGAACACCAGAACCGCCACCTTCAGTTCTTTCGTCGTCAGCCACCCAGTCAACCGCGGCCGCCGCCACCCAGCTTTTGCTAGGGTTCCGCCGCCGCCGTTAGGGTTTTCGCCGCCGTCACAGAAGAAGGTTTAGGTTCCGTTTTTTTCGAAAGCTTTAACAACCAGTCCCGAATCAGCCGAAATCAAAGATCTATTTTGTAGAAGAACAGTTTTGCTGAATCAAAGAGACCGACTACATAAACCTAGAACCTGAGTCAACCGCGTTTGTCAGGTTTTATCGTTTCAGTTAAAGTTTCAGTTTTGATTATCAAGTTCGTTATTCCGCTGCGTGTTAAATAGATTGATTTGCTGCGTTTATCTCTGTTTATCCATAACTAGTGTTTCGTTTAGTCATTGCCATGGCTGTAGACGGAAAGGTTATAATAGAGAAGTTTGATGGGAATAAGTTTGGTTGGTGGAAGATGCAGATTGAGGCACTACTTTGTCAGAAAGACTTAGATGTAGTGCTTGAGGGTGAGAAGCCAAAAGATATGCCACAAACAGATTGGGTGAAGTTGGATAAGAAAGCCAGAGCAGTGATAACGCGTTCTCTGTCAGAGAATGTTGCCTATAACATCCAGAAGGAGACCTCAGCTAAAGGTATGATGGAAGTATTATCTAACATGTATGAGAAGCCTTCTGCAACAAATAAGGTTTATCTTATTCGAGAGCTTGTAAATACCAGGATGAAGGAGGGTGACTCGGTAACAAATCACATCAATAACCTAAACTCAATCTTGTCTTGCTTAGTGTCTGTCGATATTAAGTTTGATGATGAGGTTCAAGCCCTACTGTTATTATCCTCATTGCCTGATAGTTGGTCCGGAACCGTAACTGCTGTTACTAGCACTTCGGAATCGAGTAAATTCACATTTGCGAAGATGAGGGATCTTATTTTGGGAGAGGATGCTCGACGTCGTGGTTCAGGTGAGTCTTCAAGTTCTTTGTTGAGTACAGAGGCCAGGGGAAGAAAGAATCAGCGTGAAAGTCGTCAGAGCAAGAGGATGAGTGTGTCTAAGGTTCGGAAGGATGTGGTATGTTGGAATTGCAATGAAGTAGGACACTTTAGGAATCAGTGTTCGAAACAGAAGAAAGAAATAAACTCTGCAGGAGACTACAGTGATGATGATGATGCCCTTAGTCTGTAGTGTGGAGAGCAGTGTGGATTCCTGGGTCATGGATTCTGGTGCGTCATTTCACGCTACCCATAGCAGTGAAGCACTGCCAAATCTGAAAGAAGGTGACTTTGGAAAGGTAAAACTGGCGAATGATGAGGTACTTGATGTTACGGGCATGGGTGACATTGTTTTAAAGACTTCAGTTGGTTCTGGACTTAAGAGATGTCAGGGTTATTCCAGGTCTGAAGAGCTTGTTGATTTCGGTTGGCCAGTTGGATGATCAGGGACATGAAGTTAAGTTCGGGAATGGACAGTGGAAGGTTGTCAAAGGGAATATGGTCATGGCTCGTGGAAAGAAAAGAGGCTCATTATACATGGTCAGTATACCATCAGAAGGAAGTGACATTCCAGTTCTGGAGAAAAACAAAGTCGAGTTCACAGAATCTCAGGGACAGAAGAGGGTTTCCTTTGCAAGAGAGAAACCTAGAGTCACAGGGAAGATTCGGGATGAACGTGTTTGGAAGGTCAAACCAGTCGGGGGACATTGTCACAATGGGAGCGCAAGGCGTGTTTCAGTTACAGTTTCAGAGCGACAGTGGGTTAAAAAGACCAGAATTCCAAATGGAAAAGTCTCTCCAGAGAATCTCTTGCTAGTATTGGAGAGTGTGTGTTCTCAGGATTTCTCAGGATTCGGCAGTTCGTTTAAGTGGGAGCCGGCAGGGACAGAGAACGAGTCATAGGTTGTGACTGATGAGTGGAGGCTCAGTGGGAGCTTCAACGTGCCTTCAGGTTAATTGTTGAGAAGGCTGCTGCAACTAGGTGGTAAAGGAAGATTACAAGATGTACAGATGTTGAAGACTATTGGGTGTTGTTCGAGCCTCCAAGTGGGAGATTGTTGGGCTTAATTGGTGTGGAGGCCCGATCAAGGGAGGGCGGCCGACCCTAGCTTTGAGTCGGCCCACACGTCTTTATTTGGCAGTTAAATTAGGGTTTTAATTTAGCCGGCCCTAGTTATCTCTATGTGGGCTTGGGCCTAACTTGGGGAACAAGTTTCCTAACCCTAGATTAGTCTCTATATATTGATATCATTGTACTTGTAATTCCTTGAGCACCTGAATAATAAAGAAACCCTAGTTGCAGCACAGTGGACGTAGGTCAGCTGACCACTTTAAATCTTCGTGTCGTTTACTGCTTTCGTGTGTGTGTTCATTTTCGTGTGTGTTCAATCCTAGCGATCCTAACATGAACAACCACATAGTGAGCATACTAGTAGATAAGACCTAGAAACCAAGAATCACGACTATCCTTGTGACAATCATAGTCAGCTATTGTCACCCACCACTTCCTGTAACTGAGTTTGTGAAACATATCTCCTCCTCGGCTCCTCTACAAGAACTCTACCATCTGCACACTCCGCAACAGTATATAAACCTGTAGCTAAAGCCCACTGCCTCATAGTCAAGCTAATCGGCTGACCTCATTATCTAAACATCACCGTACCTGTAATATCTAGCCCATAATACGTGCCTTGAAAAGCAAACATAGAATAAAACTCCAAACAAAGATCTTTAAATGCCTCCCTCGTACATCCTAACAACAACCTCCACCTAGGAGTGAAAATCTGCTCAATCCTCTCTCTAATCCCCAATTGATCAAACAACGACCAATCTATGGTACTAAGAGGCAAAATCTCCTGACCAAACAACGTACTCAACAAAATATACTCCCTACTACCTAGTGGGAACTGAAACCAGCGGTGTGGGTGTAGTTGCACATACTCAGGACCAAAGAGATGGTCCTGCTGCAGGGCCTCCTTGATGGAGTCCTCTATTCAAATAAAGTTCTTTAGATTGAGACCATTTATAAGAACCGAGATGTTATTGGTAAAAAACAGCCTCGTCACCCAACCTTCTCCATGGGAAACCCATATGGTACATGATATTGATGAGAAACTTCCACGACACACTATCGTACGCCTTCTCATAATCAGCATCGAACAACATTACCTTTTTCTTTGATCTTTTATTCTAGGCTAGAACCTTGTTGATAATAAGCGGTCCGTCTAGAGCCATGATGAAAAAAACTAAGATAGCATACTATAATGCTTAACAAATGCAAAAGTGATCCAATCCAAGCCCAGGGTTTATCCCCCCATAATCCCAGACTGCCAAAAGCTAGATAAGTGATCACCAATTGGAAGTTGCTACTAATCCTAAAATAAACTACTTAGAATCACACATAGACAAACCACCATGGAGGCCAACAAAAGCTAGCTTTAAAATCACCATTTCTTGTTAATATATTCATTGTTTTCGTCAAAAATCAATCCAATTTCATAAAGAACCAAAATTATCAAAATATTACCTTTTATTTATTCTTAAAAAGAGAAGCTAAAGATTTCTTAAATAATAGATATAGATGAAGTGGACTTCCTTTTTTAAACGGCATACAGTTAGAATGTCGCGAACCGGGTTAATAGTTAGTATCACCAAATTAGTATTAAAATCCGTCTTCCCTGGACTTGAACCCAGAACCTCTAAAAGAAGCAAAGCTTCCCACCTCCCTCTTAACCACTAGACCAAAAGATCATTGGTTGAAGTGAACTTACTTTACTTGATCACATTACACGCCTTCACATGATTTTTGGATATTCTTTTGACAAAATCATTTTAAGTCTCCTATATATGCCATGTTTTAAAACTCCAGTAATTTATATAAAACTCGTCTTTTTGTTCAATAGTATATCTAAATACAAATAAACAACATACTGAATATACAAGCATAATACTCTAAACAGATACAGTTTACCAATAATCAAAATATAAAATGTGAATTCAAATAAAACCAATACCATCTTTCTTGAAGTCGAAGGTCAAGTTTGTATTTAATATATATGCAACATCAAAAGTATTTGATTTGTACGTTATTAGATTGTTATTTACACCATCTATTCATTATATGATACAAGTGCTACCTTTAGAACATGTACAAGTACACAAAATAGTGATATGTATAATAAATATATTGATATGATAAATTACGTACGTCTTGTCTTAAATCATATATCCTCAGACCATTTGTAATGCATGGTTGTTCATACACATTACTATGTTCATCTCACACATCAACAACACATTCATCCTTCGCCCAACATTTTTTTTAAACAATTCGTTCATTCTATTCTCATCCTTCCCTTTTCCACATTATCAACACAATTTTTATTTATTTTTCGTAATCAAATAATTTAGTACAATAGTTTGTTCAGTTTTTCCTGCCATATAAATAATATAAAAAATTACTTTACATATTACATAATTAAAACAGAAATATTGTAGAAGTTTATTAAATTCTTAAACTTTATTAAAAAATCATATTTCACTTAAAAATTTTTATTATAAATTGGTAATTTCTTTTTATAAAAATTTAATAACTTACACATTTACAAAATATAACAAAATTTATATTACTTTCTTTTTAAAAAAAAAATATAACATAAACGAATAAAAGTTAAAGAGCTTACAAATCTGACATGAACACTAAGCTCGTCCATGGCCATACAGACGTATTTGCTTAAATAACGATGGACGGCAGGACGGGCCGTCATAACATTAGTGTTCATTGCTTGGCCGGCCAGAAGGTGTCACGTCCTCGATCATGACCACCAAAAATACACTTCATTACGACTCTTCTTTGGGTATCAAAATCAAACAATTATAGTAATGTTTTGTCATGTTTTGTCAAAGGTACAAACTTTTCCATAGAGTCAAGGTTGTCATGTTGGACAATTTAAATGATGGGCAGCCAATTGATGTGTCACGTCAAGCATGAGAATTCCAACTGCCTAGCCTTAATAAAATAATATAAACATAATCGTTATAAAATACCAATTACTATTTTTTTTAAAGTTTGGTGAATATGGTAATTATTGAGTTAAGTCGACAGCCATCATTACTAGAAGTTCGTTAAAATCCAAAATAATTAGGTGGGTTCGAGTCCCACCAACGAGTGAAATTTGCTGTTATAAAATAAATAAATCCAAATAATTACTTCATCCAAAATAAATAAAAGGTTAAAAAAGTTGGTTATTTATTTAATATTAGTGCGAACAATTCAATTCATGGCCAATAAAAAACTCTTTTGTTTTAATGGACGTGATTGGATCGTTATATAATAACTTTTTTTGAGTTTCAAATGGCCAATACAAAAATTGATTTATATCCAATATCTTAAAACAAAGTGATGACGTTTGCCACCGACACAATCAAACTCCAAACTTTCACAATTAACAAGTAACCCTTAAACTTTAAACTCTTTTAACATACATTCGTTATTTATATATATATATATGTTGGTATAAATTTATGCTTAAACATGATTGTTTAGAAAAATAAATAGGGTTAAATATAATGTGTTTTCATAATTATTTTTTATTTACGTTTAAATTGTTCTACGTTTTGACGTAAACTAAAAAACATTATTTTTTCTTACGTGTTTATATTAATGTATGTGTCGGTATAAATTCACGTTTCAACGTAAACGATATAAATTTACATTTCGACATCATTTTTTTCTCGAAAATAAGTCTGGTCAAATATAATACATTTTAATGTTTATTTTTGTGTGTGTTTTCTGTTGGCCTACATTTTGAATTAAATTGTGTTTGGAAACGAGTCGGATCATATATAATAAGTTTTCACTCGATGATATAAATGCGAGTTACTATACGTTTCGACGTCTCCAAGTCTTGAAAGGTAAGGATGGTGTAATTGTTAGGAGGAAGCCTTAATAAACGAACCAACCCGGGTTCGATTGCATTTCTTTTGTAATCGCAATGCTTCTATATGTTACACTGAGTTAGATCAGAAACTTCAAAATATATATTTTCATATGGTTAACGCATCACATAACATATCACTAGCTATAAACAACTATGGTGTCGCCCACGCAACACGCGACCTATGGCAACAATCTACTTATTTTAAAATAGGTATGGTTATCGAAGCTGTTAGGTCCTAGAACTGTGAGACTGGAGCATCAAATATATGTAACGGTCTATGCTAGTTAATTGGGTTTAACTAGGTTAATTTGTGTTAGGTTTGGACATTTATAGGCCATTTGGGCATGCCATAGGCCATGTGGGCCAGGCAAGCCCATAGGCAAGCCCATTAGGGTTATGCCTTACCCTAGGTATATAAGATAAGCTTATGTCATTTCCTAGGGTTAGATTTTTTGAGACTATCAGGTTTTCTCTGGAGAACCTCCATCTTGTACAAGACGGTTTTGCTTGTTCAAGTAATAGAATCGTGTGCAAGGTGTTAAAGTGAATTCGTATTGTTCTTCATCTTTTCGGTTTTCTTGAAGATCACCAAGTTTGGATTCCGCCCATCCTTGGTGATTGTGTGATATCAGTGTTAGATCCGGATTATTGGGACCTACAAGTGGTATCAGAGCCTGTTGAACCTGTTTTCCAGGCTCAGATCTGATATTACAAGATTCTGTTTGGTTTTTTGCTGAAGAACACGAAGAAGATTTCAAGCATTTCGGATCAACATTCAAGGATTTCGGATTTTTTGGTTACATTTCGGACAGATTTCGGATCATTCTGCTGCATTTCGGATTGATTTCGAATAAATTAGCTGCATTTCGGATAGATTTCGGATAAATCTTCAAGGATTTCGGATTTTCTTCAAGGATTTCAGATAAATCTTCAAGGATTTCGGATAATCTTCAAAGATTCCGGATTCGTAACTGTTCCAAATTCGGATAGACTTTCATTCCGGATTACTGTTCCGGATTACTATTCCATATTGTCACTGTTGCTGTGTATCAGATAGCATTCCAGATTACTGTTCCGGATTCTCATTCCGGACTGAAACAGTGCATCTCGGATTCCATCTCGGATACTGTTCTGAATCACCATCTCGGATTAGTATCTCGGATCACTGATTC
The DNA here is from genome assembly GCA_947069175.1 of Scalesia atractyloides. Lineage (NCBI taxonomy): Eukaryota > Viridiplantae > Streptophyta > Magnoliopsida > Asterales > Asteraceae > Scalesia > Scalesia atractyloides. Next base: position 80,727,904 of record CAMTDV010000001.1, on the reverse strand, counting down.
CGGATTCCATCTCAGATTGTTAATCTGAGTTACTGTTCCGAATTTGGTACTATTCCAATTTGTACCCAAAAAGGTGGAAAGTAACAAGCTGACGTAGCCGGAGTTAAACGTTTTCGTGCACAGAATTTGATCCATATACAATCTTAACAAACCAGTTGCAGGTTAGACTCGGGTGATTTTTAGGGCAAAAAAATCACCATCGAACATTATATATCATCGGAATCGTATCGTCGAGACGAGTCTAATGGTACATTTTGGTAAAAACAGTTTTCGGACACTTTTTATCGTGTTTACCGGTCCGGTTTCGATTATCCGAAGATGTTTGTAGCCCAAACTCAGCACTCGAGCCTACGGGATGAAGCGAAGGAAAAGCTGAATGAGTTTATCGGAGACTACAATGTTGATCCGGTTGCTAACTATGTGATGCGTTTGCTTGAATGTGGGAGACGTAAAGAGGAAGAAAGAAATGCGATGGATAGCTTCTTGGGTGATGATAAAGATTCCTTTGTTTCTTGGTTGTGGCATCATTTACACTCAATCAAAGAACTCAAAGATCTATATGCAAAATCAATTGAGTCTATTTCTGAAGAAGTATCTGAGCAGAAACCTCAAGCCCAGCAAGCAGCAATCAGCAGCCCAGCACCCCAAACTCGACCTCAAGCCCAAACTAACGCTGACAAATCTAGCTCGTCCATTGACACAGTCAACTATCTTTTGTGCACTGAACCTTGCAGGAATAGAGTTGCTCAACTCCGGGCTCTTAATTCCAACATAACCGATGAATATAACAATGCAATGGCTTAGTGCATCAGCCTTCAAGAAAGCAAAAAGTTACTCAAAGAAAAGGTTGAAGCACAAAAGAAAGATATAACTCAACTCCACCTGGACGTAAATCAACAGAAATGTTGGGTCCATGATTACAAAACCATATTAGATTCAAAAACCATGGAATGCGACTTGGTAAGAGTTGAGTTGGGACTTCTTACTAGAAAATATCAACAAAACGAGGTTAATATAAAGAAGTTTGATACATCCAACAAGCTTGTTCAAGACGTGTGCAATGTGCAGCTGGCATATAAGGGGAACAAAGGGAAGGGTTTGGGATTCAATCAGGTTGCCCCACCGTATAATCACAACTACACAACAATGCCTGAAACCGACAAAGATATTGAGAAAGCACAGCATATGGTGTACGACAAACCCAATGATTATACGCCAGACGCACGGGAACCATCTGGTGATGTTGACTCTTCTAATGAGTCAGCTGATGAAGAGAGAGCTGATGTGAATAAGGCTCCAAGTGCGCAAACTGAACAATCTGAACCTTCTGCTTCTGATGAAAAGGTTCAGAGCAAGCTAAAAAAGCAGAAACGAGCAAATCGGATACGAAGAAAGCAGAAGTCCAAACGTCAAGGACAATCAAGCTCTCCACGATCATCAGTGGGCAGCAATAGCCCTCAAAAGGCTGGTGCTGTGAAAAATGCTTTTGTTAAGCCGGTCTTTAATGGCAAATGCGAAAAATATGCTTTTGATCGTGCTAGCAAAGCTTTTGGAAAGGTTGGGGAGATTTCTGAACAAGTCCTGCAGTCTGAACAAAAGAAGAAGAATCCAAAGAAATCTCCACAACAGAAGAATGCCCTTGCAAACGACAAGTACATACATCCAAATTCATCCTCGTCTGCAAGAAACGTGCAAGGATATCAAGCACAGAAGGGATTAGTTCATCTTTCAGGGCCTGCAAGAGCAAATCAAGCTGATCAGAATGCTTTACATGTGAAGAGACAAACGTGCTTCAATTGCGACATTCCTGGTCACATTGCTCGAAACTGTACACGTGGTCCCCATGTTCCGTGTCATGCTAAAAATCAGAAGGTTACACCAAAGAATAACAATCATTCCAAACCGATGAAGGTATCATCACCTAAGGCAATGAAGAATGTGAATTCCAAGGTTAAACCATCTGATGGGGATTAGAATGTTGCTAAAACAAACGCAAGGCTGTTCAGAAACAAAACTCTGTTTCTAAAATGACTAAACCTGAAACAGCCAAAGTAGCTCAATCAAAGGCAACTACCGCGTTTGTTAAAACAAAACAGATTTGGAAACCCAAATCCAAGACGGTAGCAACATCACCAATTCTTGAAACAAAAGGGGATTTGTGTTTAAAAGAAGTGTCTTATTTTGATGCTTCAGGGAAACCCAGGACCATGATGGCCTGGGTCCCACTGTCTTACTAATCTCTTTCTTTTCTCAGGAACAGCCAAGGAGGAGCTGTTGACAATCTCTGGAGTGTTGATAGCGGTTGTTCCAAGAACATGAAGGATAACATCTCACTATTGCAAAAAGGTTCAAATTTTTACGATTGTGATGTTTCCTCTGGAGGAGATGAGGTAAGAAAAGATCAGCACAAAGGTACAAATTTAAATTTCGTGCTTTAATTTTGAAATTGATTAGTTTTTAATCTAATGAAGGAACGGTTAAGCAAAAAAACAAAAATATTTTCCTTTTCCTTTCGTTTAAAACTTTGTGCATATGCTTTCTTTATTAGGTAAATTTGTGCATAAAGTATGATGCACAAATTTAGGGGGAAGAGGGCGATATATGTATATATGTATAGTTTGAGGGGGAGGAAATTAGAAACATACAAAACCATTATTTGAAAAACAAAAATACAAAAATAAAAAGTCATGGGAAATGAAATGAATATTCGTGATAAAGGGCGTGACTAACACACATGTAAGGTGTTGTGGCTGAAAAAAAATAGGATCTAATGTGATATGTCGATAGGCTTACGCTCAAAGTGGTTAAAAGATACTAAGTGATATAAACATAATGAACTATGTATCTTGTGGGTAACATACCATCGGCGTATGATTTCATTGTCTTAAATCTTGCGTTGATAGATAGCCAACGTCTTAGGTTTCGGGTCTTTATGCTATTGAGTCATCTGGGTATATATTGGATGCTCTTCTGTTGCATCCAGATTATATACAGACCTAGGCACGGTCAGGATATTCTTAAAAGAGCCAAAATAAAAAGGCCAAAACCTTAAAAGAAAAGAAATCTCATCATGAGAAAATTCCATGAATTCAAACATACCAAATTAGGTATTTGCCTGACCCTCGTCAAATACTATTGGTCTCTCAGCTGTACAGAAGTACTGACTTGTTCAGCAATAGTCTGACGTTGTAAAATTAAAGGATGATTTCAGTATACTCACCTGCTACGATGAATCGTTGTGCTTACCTTGATCGCGGGGGTATGTCATGGTATGGAACGCACGGATATTATAGTATAATACTACCTTAAGCATATCACGAAGTTGAAAAATGAAAGTTGAGCGTTTAAGTTTAAGTGGACAAACATATTGGCAATCGCATAGACCAGTTTGAATAAGTTCGCACCGAAAAGTGTTCCTTGGTCTGCCTGAAAACGATTTTGATCCCATTGAAATTGTATAGTTATAACTATTGAGTTAGTTTCTTTGTTTATTTGTGTTTCTGTTTATATTCTTATATTTTAAAAATTAAAAAAAATAGAAAATTCAAAAAATCCAAAAATAGAGTGCTTTATTTGTTTCATTAAAAATTATTAACCGTTCTTGAAGATTTGACTAATCATCAAAAGATGAAAGAAATTTGAATTTTGATCCGAGTTGTTCATGTGGTCTTCTCCCTGTTGCATAAGAATGTTTGCTTATAAATTTCTGAGAATTGTGCAGATCTTGATTTAGATCAAGAAACAGGGGTTGCTGAATTTGAGATGCTGTTAGTTGCCAACATAGTATGAAGCATCGCAACAGCAAAGTGTACTTGAGTCAGAAGAACCAGATTCCAGTCATCGTCTGACAGTGATAGTACATTTGAAGAAGTACCTGAGAACCTGCTTGCTTGAAAGAGAAGTATTGAAGAAGAAAAGAGCTGCTGAGATTCCTCCTCTCACATTCTTTTTGGCAAAGATGTTTCAAGCAAAGCTGATCAAGATCCTGATATGAAGCTAACCACAAGAGCTAAAGAAAAATACCCAGTGCTGAGAGTTCGTTGAAGAGTGAGGTCCTAAAATTATGAGACTGACTTCCACAACACTTACGGCACAACAACAACCATGGATTCTGTTGAAGATGTTGCTGAATTTGCATTATGAAGACAATTTGATGCATCAGTCTAGGGGGAGATTGTTAGGTCCTAGAACTGTGGGAGTGAAGCATCAAATATATGTAATGGTCTACGCTAGTTAATTGGGTTTAACTAGGTTAGTTTGTGTTAGGTTTGGACCTTTATAGGCCATTTGGGCATGCCATAGGCCATGTCGGCCAAGCAAGCCCATAGGCAAGCCCATTAGGGTTATGCCTTACCCTAGGTATATAAGCTAAGCTTATGTCATTTCCTAGGGTTAGATTTTTGGAGACTATCAGGTTTTCTCTGGAGAACCTCCATCTTGTACCAGACGGTTTTGCTTGTTCAAGTAATAGAATCGTGTGCAAGGTGTTAAAGTGAATTCGTATTGTTCTTCATCTTTTCGGTTTTCTTGAAGATCATCAAGTTTGGATTCCGCCCATCCTTGGTAATTGTGTGATATCAGTGTTAGATCCAGATTATTGGGACTTACAGAAGCTATTATATAATACCTTCTATGAATTTTTGAAACTAGTTAAATTCTTCGTGCGTTGTGGCGGACATTCAGTCGCTAGTGATGTAACATTCCGTATTTTTCAATCTTTTTCCATTTTATTGTAATTCGTATTTCAATTTCAATTATTTGTAATTCGAGACTTGGTCATAATAGAAACCATACTTTATACTATTTTTGTTTTAATTATACTGGCATAATACGTAAACAATCACAAATAAGCGTTTTTAATTAAAACCGAGCCATGTGTCGAGATTATATTTTCTTGGAATGATATACCTACGTATTTATCGATGCTTACATACACCTTAAAACCCAAACAATGTGCTTAACTATGTGTTAGAAGCCCCAAATGACAACCAAACCAAAACCCAAGGATCAAAAATGATTCTTTGAATTTTCATGGTCCTTGCGGACCGTATACTGTTTCCCTTGCGGTCTGCAAGGGACCGCTCTGGCAGAATCCTTGGCAGCTCGTGAATTTTGAGTTTAAACCACCCTTCCCTCCTTCCTAACTCCCAACCACCTTCATTAATTCCCGAACCCTAATCCCAACAAATAAATACAACACTCCCACACCTCTTAAACACTTTCAACACATTCAATCACTTCCAAACCCTCTCAATCTTCAAGTTTTTGCAACTTTGGGCAGATTGTTCAAGCTTCGAAACAGTGAGTTTGAGCTTGTTCTTGCACTTTTTCTTCTTGTTTTCTTCCTTCTCCTTCATTGGATAACCTTTAGGAGTATTACCACATCTTTACCAATGTAAACAAAGATGGTATACCGCCATTTTGAGGTCCAAGTTAGGAATTTTTGTTATACTTTATGAACTTGTCTTTCTTTAGCCAAGCCACCAACTAACTTCTATATTGAATGGTTTGTGTTAAGGTTTTGTTCCTAAAATATGAGGTTCATATGCCTCCATTTCTTATTCTTGTAATGCTTTAAGTAATCTCCAAGCCCTAAAGTGAGTAAGACTACACCAAGTCTTCAACCACACCATGTTGGAAGCACTCGTCTAGTTATCCTCAGTGGTAACCTACTGGGATTAGATAGTTTATTTATGTATTCATACTTCTATTCATGACCATCTGAATCATCTATGTTGATGAAGTGTATTGATGAATTCTTGAGGTTAATGGATTTATCCTAGCTCTAATAAGACATACATGACAATATATCTAATAATATATACATACATATATAATACATACTTCAAAAATACAACTACGATATCAATCAAACCAGGTTGAATATTATGTTAAGGTAGAGAATATCCAAAGTCCCTTATTTCGGATTACTAATGGGTAACGGGACTCATGAAAAACACAAAAAAAATAATAGTAATAAAATAAGTGTCTAAGATGAGATATAATTTTATGTAATTTCATACTTATAACTTTCGTTAACTTTCCAATCTCCAAATCCAAAATACTCATACACCTTTGTTTACCTTTTTAGAGTAACTTCGGTGTTCCGTCCTTCATAACCACTCACTCGCTTTTTGTGGAAATCTTCGCAAACCATAAGTTCATACTTGGCCCATTTTATGCTTTAAACACTATTTGGGTTGCAACATATATCCGTATTGAATACACAATCACACATATACAATCAATCTTTTACAAACACTCAATCCTTTAACATGCTACTTGTTATACTAATTTGTTATACATGCTAGAACAATCTTATGCTATGCTATCTATCATTAACTTTAAAAATTGAGTCATTGTTAAGTATTCCTTCTTTACAGTCTTATTCACTTCGGTGATAAGGTTATCATTAGTGGAAACTTTGGGTTGATTTTTAGATATCGCATGTAAGTATGATTACATGAGTTTGTATATAATAAACATGTGGATTTGAGATTTATACATACTTATGCTACGTAGACAAACTAGTATGTTCACTAACATAATTTGTGTTGACGGATATTTTATACATGTTGCAGAAAATGTTTGATGAAGCGTTTACAAGAAATCTACTTAGGATGGATTTAGAAACTCACCAAATTTTATTTATGCATTTTTACGTTTTAGTCTTGTAACTTGCAATTTGTTGTATTTGCTTTCTAGACAATGTAATGTTTGGATTTGATGAAATGAAATGATATTTTGAATTTTAATTTATTGTCATAAATTTAGTGTTATATTGTCTTTGAACAATCTATTACGTCTCATTTTGATGTTTTCCGCCGTCGGTTGGGGTGTGGCAATTGGTTTGGTTCGTTACAGTATCTGTATAATATCGTCACTCGATATAGCAATCGGAAAAGATTACCAAAAGGATATCAGTACTTCTTTTACATCGATCGAAAACCATAAAAATGAATAGTGGTACCAATGTTGTCCGCCCATAATCGGTTTGCTCTGTTACAGTAAAGTATAAAAAGTCAAATATATTTGAACTAAATAAAACTTTAATCGAAACATAGATAAATATAAGCAAGTCGCAACGTTGTATTCGGATTTATACAGAGGATTATTGTTAAAATAACGAAAAATGGTTAACGACGTTAGTTTATATAAAACTAAAATATTATATTATATAAAAGCGAACACCGGTAGTGTTGCCAATGTTACTCGGGCATAATCATTTCTGCCTGTCACAATATAGAATAAAAAACACAATTATATTTGATATGTTTGATTTTAAATAAAACCCTGAAATTTTACATTATTATTCACAACTCGGTTTTAAGTAAACTTTTATCAAGACGTGGATAAATATAAGTGCATCGCAATAACATAATTAAAATTTTATAAAACATCAAAATTTAAAAGTTATAAAAGAAAAACAAGATATATTTAAAGTAACTATAATAATAAAATAAATATAAAAACATTTACTATTCATTATCCATGAATTTTAATACATGGATAATCGACATGGTTCTCAAAGTTGTTATATCTTTAGTTCACTCACTGCTTCATTTGAAGCAAAATCAAAACCAAATAACTTTGTAAATTATAAAGTAATATCTTAGAAATCCATGTATTTACACGGTGTAAGATCAATTAAATATTAAATAGCTATTAATAAGCGGAAAAAGTAAAGAAAATAGTTGAGAAAAAAATTATTAAAGAAATAAAATATATTTATAACGTAAATATTAAGAAAGAAAATAATAAATAGTTGAAAAACAAAAGGGGCTTTTTCAGCTGGATTCAGAACAAATAGGAGATATATCAACACTACATCCACGTGACACCTTTCGTGGTGAGGGAAGTCCTCTGTTTTTAGGTTGACGAGCTACTTTAGTTTCGTTTCCAAAAAAGCATAAAACCTGGTATTTTCGTAACTGTAAAAGAGGGGTGAGTGACAAGGGACTTGAGTGGCACACCCTAATCAATAAGCGAGAGAAGTTATCGAGTGTTGTGAGGGCTTTGATTTGCGCGTTAAGAGCAGTTTCTATTACAGCACTAGGAATAGGTGGAGTTAGCCTAAGCTAAAACAAAAGGACTTTGGAATCCATTTTGTATTCTCTACGCTAGGAGGTTGATATGAACTATAATTATAGTTTTCGCTTGAACCGAAGAGAGCGACGCGAATAGTTCAGAAGGCCGCATACCGTCGGATCACCTTTTCTATCTGTCACGCTATCGACGTAGGTGGTTGCTTTTCCACTTTTGAGTCAGATAGCTACAACCGTTTGGTTATATTGTTATGTTGCTTTATTACAAACTTTAAAAATTTTTAAAATAATGTTTCTATTAAAAAAAAGAATATTGGATTTTAATAATCCCAACTATTCACTGTTGTCCGCCAACAGTCCCAACCTTAAAAAATAACAACTGGAGTCCCAACTATTTATATATTGGCCTCTAATGGACTCTGAACGGAACCCTAACGCCGTTAGTTTCCGGTCGCCGGAAAAACGTTTTTGGCCAGAATACTCAACCTTTTTCGTCCCGAACTTCTTTGTAACCTTATCCCGACCTTTAGAAACTTTTTTCTAGTAAAAGCTCCAATTATTTAGGTTGCTGAAAAACATTTTTTTGGCCGGAAAACTCAACCTTTTGGCCAGAAAACTCAACATTTTCGTCCTAAACCTCTTTGTAACCTTAGATCGGACCTTTAGGAACCTTATTATGGCAATAAAACGTTTTTCCGGTGACCGAAGACTAACGGCGTTAGAGTTCTATTAGTCAGGGTCTATTGGAGGCCAATATGTTTATATTTGTGACTGACATTGCTTATTTTTTAAGTTGAGACTGTTGGCGGCCAACAGCGAATAGTTAAAATTATTAAAAATCTAATATTCCTTAAAAATGGAATAAAATTAATAAATTACTTGGTAGGAAATGTATTTATTTTACTTGCAAAGAAATACTAAGATCAACATCTTTTTGATTAGCTAACAAACACTATATGTGTAGAAGTTAAAATATCAATATCTAAGAAAAATATTTCAAAAAATAAACTAAACTGTTAATGCCAACGATCCTTACCATACATCATTTGAAGACTACAACAGGTCCATTTCGCATTTCATATGCCATACTTTTAAATTTTAATGTCTATGATCCTTACGATAAATCTATCTAGTGTAACACCCATAATTTAACCAAATTTTTTTTCAAGAAACTTAACTTAAAGTTAATTCCATTTAATCACGAAACACGATATGTAATATGTTTTAGACTAAGGGGTTATTTGACAACTTCTGAATGTGTAAGTGCTAAACTAATAAGAGGTTTGAATCATTAAGAGGCAATATAATGCTTAACCATTCGGAGGCAAATGTCTGCCCAATTCAGATAAGAGGTCTTAACTATAGATAGGCAAATGTCTGAATTATTTAGACATTTGTTCGAGAAACAAACAATCTAAACCATTAAGTGTTGAACATGTAGGAGGTCTGAACCATTAGGAGCCAATTAAGAGCTAAAACAAACAGCCCCTAAACCATAAGCTATACACCTTGATCGACACAAAAAGTATTCAGATAACACATGTTTAACAACATAATAACATGTACAAAAAAATATATATGCTAGTAGTAACATTATCACCACTAACAAGTATTATGTACATAGAATATATGTTGCAACAAAGTAATAACATAATCCAACAATTATGATTGTAAGAAAATTTTATCACCACATATGTAGTCACATAAACTACACATTTCATCAGGCGACTAACACTATATATGTAGCTATGCTACTATTGATATTCAGTTGAGTTGTAAATAATAATAATAATAATAATAATAATAATAATAATAATAATAATAATAATAATAATAATAATAATAATAATAATAATAATAATAATAATAATAATAATTTGATTATTAAGTTTCACTAATTTTCTATTCAACTCTTAAACATATTTCACATTATTTTATCATAAAGAATTTAAGAAAATTATTCTAATCCGTAGCATGTAAAAGAAATAGTAAAATCATTGCAGAAACATGTTAAACATTAAAAAAGGTAATAGAAACGCTAAAATGAGTAGAATAGTTAAACTAGAACCCTAATACAACTTTATATATTAAAACATTATATATGTATTTTTCCACTTATCGATTTTTATAATATTGCTAGCCACGTCTTATTCCCATGTTCTGATTTCGCCACAAAATCAATGTGGATGCCACTATGCCAGTCACATACAACATATTGGTCCCAGATCATGACCCAACGTCTGTACCTTTCATTTAAAATAATATATTAATATATAATTATATTATCTTAGTATAGGAAAATCCATAATAATCAAATGAGTAGATTTTTTGTAACCATGACTTAGATGCTTATAAATTCAACCATTCGTCAATGTCACGCCGGTCATTAACTACTTAAGATTAGTTTGCTTAAAAATTAAACTGAAATAAGCTTTAACGAATCCGAACCCAAGCTAAAAAGGAATCCTAGTTAATTAGTTTGAGCTTAACTTCATATAACGAACTTGACTAGTATTACAAGTTTAAATAAAACCGTCGTTTATATAAATATAGTAGGTTTTGTTATAATTATAAATATATAAGTATGTAGTAAATATAAATTTATATAGCTTGTTGTATGTGTAAAATAATACTTACAGATATGTATAAAATAATATATATATATATATATATATATATATATATATATATATATATATATATATATATATATATATATAATATATAAGTTTAAGAACATACTGATAAGTCAAGCTTAAGCTTCAGACAAAGGGTCTGAAATGAATTGAGCTTTCGTAAATTAAACCAGTCAAACTTAAATCTAAGCGAACTTGAATTCAACTTGACTCATTTACAATTTCAATTCGATGAATAGTAACTCAAGGTTTTCTTAAGTTTTAATTTCACTCTAATATACTATAATTTATATACATTTTTAACCCATTTAAAATTTTAAGTGTTCTTGTGGTATCATAAACTATATTGACTAGTAGGCGTACCGGTATTGCACCGAACTGAATTTATATCAATTGAACACTGATACAGATATCAATATTATCAGAGCCGTTATCGGTATTCATCTTTTTTCAATCGATAGCATAGCAAACCTTAATTTATACGACTGAACAACATCGTATTGGAATCGGCATCGGTGTTTGTTTTTATGTATTCAATCAATGTGAGACATATGTAGATATCCTTTTGAGCATATGACAACTTTATTGTTAGACCACACGGTGTGGGCGTTCTTTCTAAGCGTTGTTGCCAATCAACGCCCACACTCCCACACCGTCCCCCCGCGTTATTCACGACATTGTTAATTGGGCTTGGGATTCTTCACCAGCATTGAGGGCAAACGCTGCACGAAGTCGACACGCTTTATTGGTTGATTTAAACTAGTCGTTAAACGACTAGTTCGACCCTAAAAAACCTATATATACTAACATATTTCACACCATTTTTTACAAAACCACACACTTCATCACTTCCCATTTCTCTCCCAATTTTTATATATTTGTAAAAAAATGTAAGGCTCCAATTTTTCTTCTTCTTCGTCGTCGTCTGGGCTTGACAATTTAATTCTATTCTCATCGGACGACGAGGGACTGACACTCATAATTTCAGCGGTTCAAAAGGTGGTTCAAAATATAATATAATGGAAGACGAAGGTTGTTTCCTCGGAACACAAGAGGAGAAAATACATAGTACGTGACCGAGTCACCCCACATGATTTATTGGTAAGTGATTATTTTTCACCGAACCCTCCTTATGATAATAGTACTTTTAGATATTGATTTCATATGAGTCGTGAATTATTTCTAAGAATATTGAACGATTATCAAGTAAATATGAATTTTTTTCGACAAAGAAAGGATACGCGTGGTCGTCTAGGATTCAGCACGTTGCAAAAAGTCACGGCCGCACTTAGACAATTGGCTTATGGAACGACTTCCGACATTATGGATGAATATATAAAAATGTTAGAACGGGTGACGAGGGAAAGTCTCCATTATCTTTGTGAGTGTGTTATCGAACTATATAAAAAAATAATATTTGAGAAAACCTTCGTTTGGTGATGTACAACAACTTTTGGAGGTTCATGAAGAGTGACATGGTTTCCCTGGGATGATCGATAGTTTAGATTGTATGAAATGAGAGTGGAAAAATTGTCCAACATCGTGGGCCGGTCAACACAGTAGCGGATTTCATAAAAAAACCGGGTATGATGCTCGAAGCGGTTGCATCTCAAGATATTTGGATTTGGTATACATGGTATGCATGTTGGAAATAACAATATAAATATTCTTAATCAATCACCCATTTTAAATGACCATAAGAACGGTGTTCGGCCGAAAGGATCTTTTTTTGTTAACGGTGCGGAGTCATGCATTCTTTGATATGCCTGCTGGAAATAACAATATAAATGTTCTTAATCAATCACCCATTTTAAACGACCATATGAACGATGTTGGGCCGAAAGGATCTTTTTTTGTTAACGGTGCAGAGTATAAATATGGTATTATCTAACGAAAGGTATATACCCGGATTGGGCTGTGTTTGTAAAATCTTTTATCAGGGGAACGGCGTTAGACGAAAAGCGATGTAAGTTTAATGGGGCTCAAATGGTGGCACGAAAGGACGTCGAGCGTTTGGTGGTTTGCAATCAAGATGGCACATTTTGAAAGTGTTGTGTAGAATTATGGAAAAACTATAATTCGAAATGTGATTTACGCGTGCGTTATTTTGCATAACATGATTTTGAAGGATGATGGACGCGCAATTTGCGAGTATTACGAGGAGACGAGTCAACCAAGCACCGAAGAATTAAGTAATAAAGAAAAAGAAGCGACCTTGAATGAAATTTAAAATAATACAACACATCACAACCTTCGAGCTAATTTGGTTGAACATATTTGAAGCGTTTCACGAGACGACCCTGGCGAAGACAAAAATTAAAGTTTATGTAAATTTTTTTATTATTTTTATTTTATGTAGTTTTCTGAATTTATGTTCTTTATTTTTAAAATTTATGTTATTAAATTTAATTGATTTTATATAACTTTTAAATAAAAAATAATAATATTAAATAGGTGACACGTGTCGAATAACGTCTTCTTCCACGCCCTTCCCACACCCCCTCCCCTCTTTTTTTCACCACGACATTATTCTGATATACGCTAATATGACGTCCACATATTAAATAACACTCATTCTATAAGCACTCACACTGTGTGATCTTATGTTTTCAGAGTATCATCACACATATGAAGCTACTTAAATAATTATGGCACTTGGGAGATAGTTATCAGAAAATGGCCTGATTTATGTACTACGGTCCAAAGACATGGTCCCAAAGAGATATATACCATTCCCATCTCAAGGAAAACGAAGGCATGCCGCATAACAAGGATATATTTGTCATGGAGTCCCAATGCCTTGAACTCATGAGGGTATATCTTATGTTCGTTATTACATGTTACTTAAGTATCCGATGTTCGGAAAAGATCATTTATTGATTATTTTTGAAGAGTGACACTTAATCATGGGTCCACTGGAACACATGACAACTTTTTGTAGTTGTTTTAAATACCAAACAAATATTGTTTATGGTGTTTAACCAAAAAAAAGTTAAACACCACCTCCCTTTTCTCCTATAATGATCGTAGAAGAACAGTGGCGAAGCTTGACGTTTTCGACGTGATGAAGAAGGGTCGAAAACGTATATACCCAAAAATTCTATAGAACCGGGGGTCGAAAACGTATTCACCTAAAAAATTCTATACAAAAACTACATATATAACACTGCTTAGCAAAAAGTTTGGGGGGTCGGGCCCCTTCAAAGTTGTGCCCCTGTAGAAGAATAAACTAAAGTAAACACGATTCATCAATGAGCTGGTGGTGGAGTGTTAAGGGAGAGATATGTGTTCCAAGTGACCTAAGTTTGATTCCTGTTGTTACCAATTAGTTTCGACAACACCTGGTGATGATGGGAGACTATGCGAGTAGACGGCAATCGCTAGTTCGATTCTTGAACTGAGTGGGTTTTACCTCACCATATTGTCGTGCCTTCGGGCGAGTGCTCGCGGGCTTCGGCACTAGGTGTGAGTTTTCCCTGGTTTAAAGGCGGGTATATCCCGATATGGTGAATTTTGACAGTAGCCTATTTAAAGAATTTATTGGCCAGGAGAAAACTAGACAAGATTCTTGCAGATCAAGTAAATGCCCCATGTATGATTGGCAAAGGTTGGGTGGAGTTTGTAGCGGGTCGAAACTAGTTCCATTCATGATAGACAACTATAAAAAGCACGTCTAATTGGTCCCAATCAAAAAGGGTTGGGTCATATAGAAAAGGAGTGTATAAAAGGGTTGCATTGTTTCTCAAACTAACAAGTAACAACAATTACCATACTCATTAACATTAGGTTGCATTGTTTCTCAATCGCAGTTTTTTCTAACTCATAATTCACAGACCTACCAAACATACTCTGAAATTTACACCTTTATATGCTTACCATTGGGATTAAACCCTCAAATCACATGGAAATAAACTTTTTTCTAACACGTTGATACGTTAAACCACAAGCCCTTTGATCTCAATTCTAATAAATATCACTATGGGTTCACATATTTCTCTTTTACATAGGAGGGCACTTTTTGTTGCAAATCTAGATTTCCTTTGGCTAAATTTTTATTGTGGCAAGAACCAATCTTTTAAGCAAAGCGAAATACTTGAACCGCTAGTGATATTAAATGTCTTATCGATACAACCACAACCAATAGTTGAGACACAACTTATCCTTGCAAGCATACAATCTTTTTTGGTTTGTCATGATACCATACAGGAAAATTGTAAGTCTCAATGTTACCATATAGGAAAACTGTAAGTATCATAATGGTTAAAAGGAAAAAAAGGATGGGGTGGAAATGATGTATTTGATAATTATCATTTACAAATTAACTATTATTAGAAGCGGAATATGTGGGATGAGCATCTTGGGAGTGAAAGAAGGTTTAGGAATTATTAGATTGTTGGTTCCATAAGGAGTTTTCTTAGATTTATTGGGTTTTCTTCTAAATTGCTGTATAGGCATTATTGCCTAGTAGAGATGGATATGATCGGGTGATTCCGCTACTGATACGATAATACACCGGTAATCTATCATTGATCCAAATTTGCCAATTAAAAAATTCTATAAAACAAAAATATGATAGCAAGGCGTATAAGTTAAATGAAACAAACTGTTCATAAAATAAGTATTTTCTTTCGTCTATATTTATTTAGTTTATTTATACTATAATATTGAAATGCCAAACAAGTATTACAAGTTTTCTTTTTTCATTAAGTTAGAAATCAAACAATATCAATGTATTAGTAGTGATATATTTATGTCATAGAAGTAGTATTACAAGCATAGAGGCCGGTTAATGTAAAAGACTATCTTATCGTGCGGAGCATACGCGTGCATCTTAACCGCACATAAGACCTACTCTAGGCCTTCAATTGAACACGGTGGCGCAATAGTAATTACTTGACATGATTACGCACATTATTGCATAACTGCACATGAGTTGGGTAAACCTAATTACGCACGTTAGTACATAATACGCAGGTTATAAAAAAAATCAAAACCCACATGCTACCAAACATGAAAATTATACATGTTAAACTCAAAATTACGCATGAGTATGAGTTGTTTCAAAACCCTAATTTATGCATGTTATATATATATAGTGGAGAGTTCAAATGAGAAAAAAAAATTTGTAAAAATAAAAAGAATAACTTTTAAACCAATAGAAATTCTCCATTTACTCCATTTAATGTGTGTATTTAATGTTATGAAAAAGGGTATATAGATTGTAACACCCTGTAAAATCGTGTCCAATAATATAGTGACACGTGTTGTATTTTTAATATAGTCAATTAAAAGACTAATAAGGACTAAATGTGACAACATGCTCAAACTGAGCCTCTGAATGACTTTCTGATGTCAACATGCATAAACTTGGCCTCTAAACGACCATTAGTATCGTCATGCATAAAAACATAGCCTCTGAACGACCATTAGTGTAGTTATGCATAAAACGTAGCCTCTGAAAGACCATTAGTGTCGTTATGCTTAAACTCGGTCTCTGAATGACCGTTGTGTCAACATGCCTAACCTATGAGTGACATTGGAGTCAACATGCTTATACTGAGCCTCTGAATGATCCTTTACGTAGTCCTAACTCTCATATGTCCTGTTTGTTGGACGAGAGTGATTAAATCCAATAATATATTAAAGTTGGATAATGGAGGGATTAAAAGTGTCAACATGTTAATTTATACCTCTGAGTGACCTTTTAACGAACCGAGATCTCGACAATGTCCGGGCGTAATCCCGGGTATGTCAAGTTTTGACTACAGAGGGCTAAAAGTGCCAAAAAGGTGTTTAAAAAGGTTTTTAGAAGCTTTAATAAGTTAAGGGGTTAAAAGTGTCAAACTTTGAAACTGGCCATAGGGCGGTCGCGGGCCGTGAGAGACCTGGCCTGGGTCTCTTGCGGGGCGCGAGAAAGGGTCTGCAGCAGAAAGTTTTGCTTGGTCTCCAAACAAAACTCCAAAACCATGTTTTCGAAACCATGGCTTCCCAAACTGCTATGCCACGTCTTGGGACACTTGTAAGCTTCCTCTTACAACCCTAAACACCTGGCTTCGCCTACTTTGAGCTCTCCAACTATAAATAGGTGATCAAGTTCACAATTTGAACTTCACCTTTCTAAATCTCAACTCTTCTCCCTCCTATAGAAGTTCCTAACTGAAAGGAGCATCCAACATAGTTCTTTTGCACCTTAAGAATCACTGGTAAGTGTTCCTTCTTTGTGCATTTTCGTTTATAGGCTTTTACAGACAAAGGTCAAGCGTTTTTTGAAAAACGCTTTGACTTTCGGTTAAGACCATTATGGTCCAGCCATTGTTCGAAATGAACATGGCTAAGTGATCGTAATAAAGTAGGTGTTAATCCCTATAAAGGGCACCTCCTGAAGATCACGTTTGCTAGACCAATTGACGGGTCAAAGTTATGATATTAAAAAGTCAAACAGGCCATTTTTTGAAAAATCATAAATTGATCTTATATATGTTATAAAACATGTTTTGACACTTAAACAAGTTGGTAATAATTATTAGAACATGTAAGAACATGTTCGACTCATCAATTTCAGTTCTAGGGTCGGTTCGCAACCGAAAGTCGCGAAGTTTGACTTCTGCTTTGACTTTCGATTCTGACCCGAATTAGATTAGTTACCTACTGATCTAAAGTTGCATTATGATCATAATATAATGTAGCATAACCCTCTGAGGTTATATTACATGATCATAATCAGAATCTAATATGCGCAAGTTCCATAATTATGCCATTCTTGACTAAAATGCCATTTTTGTATAAAACAAGGTTTTAAATGGTATTGAACTTGAAAATGAGTTTCTACTGATGTAATATCATAAGTAGGATTATTTGAGATGTTAAACCAAGTTATAAACTGAGTTTTCAAGCAAGTCCTTAAACTATGTCGATAAATAGCGATTTTAGCCATTGTGGCTCATAAAATAGTTTTAATCAAATCTTTTCAAGATAAATATTTTACCTACTGATATGTTATATTAAATAACATATTTTAAACATTTTAATCTGACATTAACATCAGTTTTCGTAAACATCGCTTAAAGACGTCATTTTACGACATAAGCGTCGTTTCGGCGCATAGTATGGTTTTAAACCATATTAATTTACCAAGACTTGTTACCTACTGATTTTAAAACTTATTTTAAACATATTTACAGTAGGTACATGTTATAAACTCAGAATCCCAAATAATTTATAAACTATGTGTAAAATGACCAAAATGCCCCTTCGGTGCATAGTTTGGTCATAAAAGGTAAAATACACATATAATTGGTATACTACTGATATTATATCATAAATAAAGTATTTTTCTAGAATACTTATAATTATAACATTAAATTATATTAAAGTTCCTTTTATATGGTATGAAATTACCAAAACGCCCTTATGAATCATAGTTTCGTTATAAAAACTTTAACGGGCATACAAGTTAATATTATCACACCCCGACCCGCAGCGGAAAAGATGATCGGGGCATGATTGGGTTTTCATCAAAGCTCATGACATTTATTATAACGTTTCATATTTATTATTACAATTTAAAGGGAAATCATACAATCATAATTACAATATGTTCTACACATCTTTCTAGACTTCATTATTTTCTTCTAAGGCATTTCCTATGTTTTCCTTGCTTCATCCTGTTCACCTGTATCATGTGTAAAAATGGTTTTTGGATCAACAAAAAGTTGGCGAGTGAATCTTATTAAAAACATTTAAACAAGTTTATTGAATTGATAAAATAAGTGCATAACCACATATGAGTAAATGTAGATGTAAACTTATTCACAAAGCACTTAATATTAAATAATGCACACACATACAATAATAGATTGTTTTGAGGCACGCGTTGTTCAACTTTTCTCCCACGAGGAACTGATGGGCCTAATGAATGAGTTTTGAGGCACGCGTTGTTCTACGAACTGATGGGCCTAATGAATGAGTTTTAAGGCACGCGTTGTTCAACTCGTCTCCCACGAGGAACTGATGGGCCTAACAAATAATTTGCATACAACTTGACAATATGTAATACATAACTACAAACAATATTTACATTCTAAGTTTAAATCATATATGGTATGGCACGAGTTTGAATAAACGAATTTGTTTAAGTGACACATGATACACCCCAATATTTACATTCTAAGTCCACCGCTGGACTGTGTGTCTAACCCGTTCAATATACTAATTTTAATTAATCTTATAATATATCTGAACTTCGTCTTCTTCGCTTAAGATTACTGATTATGATAATTCAACTGATTTATTGTCACACCCCGACCCGCAGCGGATAAGGTGATCGGGGCATGATTGGGTTTATCATCAAAGCTCATGACATTTATTAAACGTTTCATATTCATTAATACAATTTAAATGGAAATTTACAATGATTGCTACAACATGATCTAACTACAATCTAAACTTCTTTGTTCTCTTCTAAGGCATATCCTATGTTATCCTTGCTTCAACCTGTTCACCTGTATCATGTGTAAAAAGGTTTTTGGATCAACATAATGTTGGCGAGTGAATCCTATGGAAAACATTTGAACAATTCATTTAAATTGATTATGAAATATGTGCACAACCAAACATGAGTAAAATTAGATGTAACTTGATCAACAATCATAATATGTTAAATGAAAACACTCATGAATAATAATGGAACAATTAAAGGCACGCGTTGCTCAACTCGTCTCTCACGAGGAACTGAGGGGCCTGATGAATGAATTGCATAAACATGATAATATGAATAACACAACTACAACAATATAAACTCAATGAAAACACACATGAACAATAATGAATTGAATTGAAGCACGCGATGTTCTACTCGTTTCCCACGAGGAACTGATGGGCTTAATGTATGAGTTTCATGTAATTTGACAAACGGAATATAAGTAAATCACAACAATAAATCAATCTAAGTTTAAGTCATGATGTGGTATGGCACAAGTTTAAATAAATAACTTAATTATTTCATAACACATGACACACCCCAAAACGTGTAATTTAAAAGGGGGAATTGTAAGATTCACTCACCGTGGGTGCGTTCGGTTGATGACGTTGAATGCACGCGAAGTGGTTTTAACCACGAGTGAGATTTAACCTAGATAAATCGCATTATGGTTTGGTAAGTGAACGAATTTTATTAAACTATTTTAGTAGGATTGTTGAGTGTATTTTTGTGAGTTTGAGGCTATTTTCTAATCTTAAAAAAAAATGTTATTTTTAAGTATTTATAATTGGTTTTTAATTAAAATAATAAAATAAAAATGATAAAAAAAATATTTTATTTTTGCTACAGTTGACTTTGACCAGTTGACTTTGACCTGACCGTTGACCGGTTCAATGGAATATTATTGTGCGCTGAGTGAGGCTCGAACCCGAGACCTCCCGTACGCGTGCACGCAGCTCTACCAACTGAGCTACGTGTCTAACCCGTTATATATCCGATTTTAATTATATATATACATTAATTAGAATTAACAGAAAATCATTTTTATTTTAAAAATAGTTTAAGCGGTTCGGCGGTGCGCTCCACAGGTCTCGAACCCGGGACCTGTGGGTTAATCTAACACACAGTCCACCGCTGGACTGTGTGTTTAACATGTTATATACTTTGATTTTTATTATACTTAAATACAATTTAGTTACTTCATTTTTCTGCCTTATTTAAAAAGAATAGATAATCGTCCGAGTCGGTGCTGAAGACCGGACTCGAACTCGTGACCAGCGATATAAACAAACACACAGTCCACCGCTGGACTGTGTGTCTAACTTGGTTATTATTCCGGTTATTAATATACTTAACATATATCTAAGGCGATCCGGTTCAGTAAAAAAAATGGATTTTATTAAGGCAGCGTGTGTGAGACGGGATTCGAACTCGAGACCTTTGCATGATTAACGTTTTATGTGCACACAGTCCACCGCTGGACTGTGTGTCTAACCCGAGTAAAATCCTGATTTATAATATACTTATATGATATAGAAAACGTCGTCTTCCTCGTCAAGTTTGAACCAGAAATCGGAAATCGACTAGTTCAAGTTTTTATCAGTTTGTTAGTGTTTTACAGTTTATTACGGTAAGATAAAAGTGAAAAGGAAAAGAAACTGGGCGGAGAAAGATACCGACTGAACTTTCTGTTTTCCGGCAGAAACTCCGGCGATTGAATTCACCTCCGGCGACGTGTTCCGTATAGCAGCTAGTCTCCGGAAAGCTTGGAAAAGGTAAGGGTGACTTCGTTAAAGGTTTAGGGGATTCAGTGAAGCTCAGGGATTAAAGTTCGGTTTTCCGGCGAAAAACAGGAAAGTTCCGGCGAGTGGAATTACGCCGAGAAAAGGTGTAATTTTTGAGCGAAAGTGTTTGTCGTCGGTTGTGGGTCAATTTATAGGACAAATCGTCAATGCACTTGGTCTGAATTCCGACTGTGTTTGTTATTTAAATTTTCCGGCGGTTATGAATTTGGTCGCGGACTTTAAACATCGGTTATAACCGATATGTGATTAAAGGTTTACGTTATAACGTAAATTGGTGTTAAAACTCGCGAGAATTCCGGGATTCCGACGACTGAATCGTTTGGGCGCCGGTTTTGAATTCGTAAAGTCACTTTATCAATTAAATGATTTCATTAAATAACAAA
Organism: Scalesia atractyloides; assembly: GCA_947069175.1. Taxonomy (NCBI): domain Eukaryota; kingdom Viridiplantae; phylum Streptophyta; class Magnoliopsida; order Asterales; family Asteraceae; genus Scalesia; species Scalesia atractyloides. Next base: position 80,706,556 of record CAMTDV010000001.1, on the reverse strand, counting down.
CAAAGTCCGCGGCGCAGTGGTTTGTGTGTTGAGAGATAAGTTGTTGACTGACTCGGTACAGACCCGGGTTCGAAACCCGGCAGATGTATTTCATTTTTATTTTGCGATTTTTGATAGTTTTTCAAAAACTAAATATATATTCGCGTATAATAATTGATTACGGATCGTTTAAAAATGTTTTGGACATTTAATTCGCAACGAAAATTTTGACTGACTGTTCGGTTGATAAACGGAGCGGGTTTGGTAAATCCGTTTTTGACGGATGTTACATTTATGTCTAATTCGATTAACAAGCTTTATAAGTAATTGAAAGGAAATGAATGGAGAGAGTTTGGGGGAAGGATGTACCGATCAGCGTCTTTCACAGAACTCCGGCGAAGACTCGTCGGCTCTGTTTGTGAACTTCGGCTGTTAAAATCAATTAACAGTTCTGTTCGATTAGATATGATATTGAGGTACATAAACAAGGATTTACAGAAGTTTGGATGATTATACCGATTCCCAGCGTAAGATCAGAAATTTAAGAGGTTTTCCGGCGAGAGCTGAATATTCCGGCTACGTCGTCTGGGATTGATTCTGATGGTTGGATTGAAGTTAGTAACAGTCTAACAACGGAATGAAACGGAAAGAGTCGAGGTATTTACCGTGTAGATGAAATCTCGGTTTTTCGGCGACTTGCAGAGATTTTCCGGCGAGTAAAATTACGTCAAGAATTTGTGTGATTGTGAGTGAAAAGGTTATCAGAAGCTTGTGGGTGTATTTATAGGGAAGAACATCGATGAATTTAGTCCGATTACCGTCTTGATTCGTCGGTCAATAATTTCCTCCGGCGGGTATGACTGATGTCGCAGACTGGACATCGGTTATAACCGATGTAGTAGTTAATATACGCGTTAAGACACAAGAAACCGTCAGTGAAAGGCGAAATCGTCGGGATTTCCGACGACTGCGAATTGGACGCGTCGATTTGAAATCGAGATTGTGATATTTGAATTAATTGTTTTGATACATTACTAAAGAACACAAGTGGCGGAGTGGTTTGGTGAATGGGAGTTAAGACTTTGGCTGATGCTTGGCTGACCCGGGTTCGAAACCCGGCTTCAGCATTTCATTTTTAATTCACTATTTTTAATACATTTTCAAATATAAATTTTATATTCTAATATACTTATTAATTATGTATCGTTTAAAATTAACTTGAGCATTAAATACGCAACGAAATTTTTAACTGATTGTTCGGTTAATAAACGAAGCGGGTTTGGTAAATCCGGTTTTTGACGGATGTTACAGTATCCCCTACTTTTAGAAATTTCGTCCCGAAATTTAAGTAGTGGCATGTTTGTCTCAAAAGGATTGTGTTTAGTTTGACAGTTACATACTTAGAAAGGAGTAAGAGTTTTTGTTTGAGGCGGTAACGTTTCTTGTAAGGGTTGAGTACCCTGCTACAGGAATCGTTTTTTGATGCCTAAGTTAATGAATATTGATAAACAGAGTTGATTGACTAAATATGATATCATGCGTAGGAGTTTTGATATGTTTGTAAAGATAAGGTTATATCCTAAAACAAAACTTCTACTACTAAAACCTACATGGAACTTCTCATAACCGCCTGACAATGCCTTGATCCTTTAACAAGAATACTTATATATAGGAAGTACCAGCGGCGTATCCACCATATTCTTGTCAGATTTTCATTGGTTTTATCAGTAAGTGATGATTGGTTCTATGATGTGACTCTAGAACATAAATAAACACAACAACCAATATCTGAGTCATAATTCTGATAGCATACATGTTTGAATTGTGACAGTTCCTCTCTCGTTTGTTATGATGGAGAGGTTAGTTTATGTAAAAATAGAACACAATCCATTTTCTTTAAATGATGAGATGATATGAATGCTAAATCATTGAGTATAACACAAACTTCAACCAAGACAATACTAAATCCTACATGGAACTTCTCATAACCGCTGATAATGCCTCTGATCCTTTGACAAGAATACTTATATATAGGAAGTACCAGCGGCGTATCCACCATATTCTTGTCAAATTTTCATTGGTTTTATCAGTAAGTTATGATTGGTTCTATGAATGTTACTCTAGAACATAAATAAACACAACAACCAATGTCTGAGTCCTAATTCTGATAATATACATGTTTGATTGGTGACATAATCCAATTTCTTTAAATGATGAGATGATATGAATGTTAAATCAGTGAATGTAACACAAATTTCAACCAAGACAATACTAAATCCTACATGGAACTTCTCATAACCGCCTGATAATGCCTCTGATCCTTTGACAAGAATACTTATATATAGGAAGTACCAGCGGCGTATCCACCATATTCTCGTCAAATTTTCATTGGTTTTATCAGTAAGTTATGATTAGTCCTATGTGACTCTAAAACATAAACAAACACCACAACCAAAGCTTGAGTCTTAATTCTGATAGTATACATGTTTGAATGATGACAGTACCTCTCTCGTTTGTTATGATGGAGAGGTTAGTCTATGTAGAAATGGAACACAATCCAATTTCTTTAAATGATGAGATGCTATAAATGCTAAATCAGTGAGTACAAAACAAACTTCAATCAAGACAATACTAAATCCTACATGGAACTTCTCATAACCGCCTGATAATGCCTCTGATCCTTTGACAATAATACTTATATATAGGAAGTACCAGCGGCGTATCCACCATATTCTCGTCAAGTTTTCATTGGTTTTATCAGTAAGTTATGATTAATCCTATGTGACTCTAAAACATAAACAAACACAACAATCAAAGCTTGAGTCTTAATTCTGATAGTATACATGTTTGAATGATGACAATACCTCTCTCGTTTGTTATGATGGAGAGGTTAGTCTATGTAGAAGTGAAACACAGCTCAACTTCTTTAAATGTTGAGATTGTAATACGTCGTGAGGTATGATGATATGAATGTTAAATCAATGAGTATAAAACAAGCCTGAAATAGTAATTTGCATTAAGATTCTTGGATAAAATTCCAATTTATAACTGGGATACGGGAAAATTGAGATAACATAAAGAAAAACGTAAAAACTAAGCGGTTGGAGTTGAATCTTGATTTTTGGTGAAGGGGACTAGTTGGGTGGTTTCGTTTGGGCCGTCATTATCTTTAACAGGATTGGCGTTGATGTTGAAAACTCTTCCTCTTGCTGGTGGCCTAGTGATTAGGTTTCCTTGATTTGCTTGGTTAACTGGGTTTGCTTGAGCTTGGGCGTTTATGATGTTAACCAATCGAGGGCACATGTTTCTAAAGTGGGTAGGGTCGCCACAATTGAAACAAGCTCGAACATATGGGAACATGGGGTATTGGGGTTGTTGATATGTTTGGATCATGTTTTGAGTAGGGGGTGAGGTTTGGTTTTGAGGAGTGCGGCAAGCCTTGCTCAAATGACCATAGCATCCACAATTCGCACATAATCGACAAGGTAAGGTGGATGGATGGTGATAAAAACAGGTGTTACATCGAGGGTGAGGTCCAAGGTATGGTTTCTTATTTGGGTAAGTTGAGTTGGGTGCTACTTGAGTGATTAGGATAGCTTGGAGGGGTACGGCTTGCGAGGCTGGTTGATTGCGTTGGGTGACAGCGAAAAGTTGCCCATCTCGTTTTCTCTTAAAAATGGGTTGAGAAGGGGATTCGGTTTGGGTGGAGTTTGAAGTTTCAGTTGATGCTTTATCCTTCTTCTTCTCCTCCTTGAAGTCTTTATTCCGGATGCGGTTCTCAGTGAGCTCTGTAGCTAACTCCATTGCTGCTTCCAAAGTTGCAGGCGTGGTACTTATTACAGAGTCTTGGATTTTTGAAGGAAGACCTCGAATGTAGTGCTCGATCAAACGGTAGAGAGGAGTGAACAAGTTGGGAATCATTTGATTTAACTCGAGGAATCTTTTGTTGTATGTGGTGTGGTCGCCTTCCTTTTGCTTCAACGAATAGAACTCATCCTCTAATTTCTTGATTTCGCTCCTTGGGCAAAACAGTCTTGTCGTGATTTCCTTCAACTCTTCCCAAGTCAAAGTCATAGCATCTTCAACACCTCGTTTGGCCTTCTCTGTATTCCACCAAGTAAGTGCTATTCCAAGTAAACGACCAGTAGCATATCGCACTTTGCGATCATCGGGGCAATCGCAATTTAGAAAAGTGTTCTCCATTTCTTCAAACCAATGGAGGAGAGCGGTGACACCTTCAGTCCCTTCGTATTTTGGAGGGTCGCAGGATTTGAAATGCTTGTAGGTGCATTTAGTGGTATTTGGGGGAAGGTTGATAACATTTTGATCTTCTTGACTGATTGGGTTGACGGGATTAGCGGTAAGGGCTTGTTGGACTTGAACTACAATGTTGGGTATTACGACAGCCATTTGTTGAGCGATTAGGGCAGCCATGCGCTCGCGGGCTTTTCCTGCTCTCATCTTCCTACGAGCGAGGCTAGAAGACATCTACAAGGAATACATATCAAGAGTATGAGTTGGATGTTTTTGGGATCATGTGTCGTATTTAGGAATGAACATTCATAAAATAAATATAACATAATCAATCTACTACATCCATAGGATGTCTTGGGCTTTGCTCGTAATTGGGCATTGCATGCCGCCATACTTCACCTTCGTAATCATGTGGGCCCCCATGACTACCGGGTTTTTCATATGGTTCGCATGTGTTAGCCTTGTTACGTACACTAAAACCCGAAGAAAATCGAGAAATATGTATGTAACGTATGATATTCGGAATGTATCCAGGTGTGGACACGGTGACACCTCAAAGTGGGGTTAGTTCGAACGACGTTTGGTGTGGCATGCTTTGGCCTAATAGGTCCTTCGTACTCTCATCGTTAGTCCCCAGGTAGGCAAACTGGTCCGTTATATTGGATTTATACGAATGCCAACCTAGACAGGACGTTCCGACTACCGGTACTTGTACCCTTACAGTTACTACATGCCCGTCGCAGAACTCACTTTGATGAGATTTGAAAAATGAAAAATGCGACAAAATCTGGAAATACGGAAATATGAAGATGAATTGGATATGTGAACATTGAAATATGTATGATGAATATGTATGTAAGTATGTATGTTTGACTGTAAGTATAATTCACTATGTATCACAAAATGTAATATTGGAAGTGTTTGCATGCATTTGTATATGAAATAAATATGAAAGAAATAAACATCATGAGTTTGCATGTAACCACATAAACAATTAAAATCTAATCAACTATAGTATAGGCTCTAAGGGTCTAATAACCTATCCTATATCCCTATAGTCATAAGCTCTGATACCAATCTGTCACACCCCGACCCGCAGCGGAAAAGGTGATCGGGGCATGATTGGGTTTTCATCAAAGCTCATGACATTTATTATAACGTTTTATATTTATTATTACAATTTAAAGGGAAATCATACAATCATAATTACAACATGTTCTACACATCTTTCTAGACTTCATTATTTTCTTCTAATGCATTTCCTATGTTTTCCTTGCTTCATCCTGTTCACCTGTATCATGTGTAAAAATGGTTTTTGGATCAACAAAAAGTTGGCGAGTGAATCCTATTAAAAACATTTAAACAAGTTTATTGAATTGATAAAATAAGTGCATAACCACATATGAGTAAATGTAGATGTAAACTTATTCACAAAGCACTTAATATTAAATAATGCACACATATACAATAATAGATTGTTTTGAGGCACGCGTTGTTCAACTCGTCTCCCACGAGGAACTGATGGGCCTAATGAATGAGTTTTGAGGCACGCGTTGTTCTACGAACTGATGGGCCTAATGAATGAGTTTTAAGGCACGCGTTGTTCAACTCGTCGCCCACGAGGAACTGATGGGCCTAACAAATAATTTGCATACAACTTGACAATATGTAATACATAACTACAAACAATATTTACATTCTAAGTTTAAATCATAATATGGTATGGCACGAGTTTGAATAAACGAATTTGTTTAAGTGACACATGATACACCCCAAAACGTGTAATTAAAAAGGGGAGTTGTAAGATTCACTCCCATTGGGTGCGTTCGGTTGATGATGTTGAATGCGCACGAAGTTGGATTAACCACGAGTGAAACTAACCTAGATAATAACATAATGGTTCGGTAAAATAAGCGGATTTTATTAATCAATTTTTAGTAGGATTATTGGATATATTTTTGTGAGTTTAAGGCTATTTTCTAACTTTAAAAATGTTATTTTTAAGTATTTTTAATTTAAATAAATAAATAAAAGTAATAAAAAATGTTGATTTTTGACTGTTGACCATTGACTTGTTGACCGTTGACCGTTGACTTGTTGACCGGTTCGGTCGGTTATATGTGTGCGCTGGGTGAGACTCGAACCCGTGACCTCCCGTACGCGTGCACGCAGCTCTACCAACTGAGCTACGTGTCTAACCCGAAATATTTCTGTTTTTAATTATATTTATATACTAATTAAATTAATCCGAAAATCACTTATTTTAAAAAGGATTTAATGTATCGACTCGGTGCTCTCCACAGGTCTCGAACCCGGGACCTGTGGTTTAGTTTGGCACACAGTCCACCGCTGGACTGTGTGTCTAACTTGGTAAATATTCTGATTTTTATTATACTTAACATCTTACTGAGTTAACCCGGTTCGGTTTCTAAAAAAAAACATTTTTATTACAGAGGTTATGGTTGTGATAGGAATCGAACTCGCGTCGTGTGCATATTGTTTGCACACAGTCCACCGCTGGACTGTGTGTCTAACCCGTTCAATATACTAATTTTAATTAATCTTATAATATATCTGAACTTCGTCTTCTTCGCTTAAGATTACTGATTATGATAATTCAACTGATTTATGTCTAATTCGATTAACAAGCTTTATAAGTAATTGAAAGGAAATGAATGGAGAGAGTTTGGGGGAAGGATGTACCGATCAGCGTCTTTCACAGAACTCCGGCGAAGACTCGTCGGCTCTGTTTGTGAACTTCGGCTGTTAAAATCAATTAACAGTTCTGTTCGATTAGATATGATATTGAGGTACATAAACAAGGATTTACAGAAGTTTGGATGATTATACCGATTCCCAGCGTAAGATCAGAAATTTCAGAGGTTTTCCGGCGAGAGCTGAATATTCCGGCTACGTCGTCTGGGATTGATTCTGATGGTTGGATTGAAGTTAGTAACAGTCTAACAACGGAATGAAACGGAAAGAATCGAGGTATTTACCGTGTAGATGAAATCTTGGTTTTCCGGCGACTTGCAGAGATTTTCCGGCGAGTAAAATTACGTCGAAAATTTGTGTGATTGTGAGCGAAAAGGTTATTAGAAGCTTGTGGGTGTATTTATAGGGAAGAACATCGATGAATTTAGTCCGATTACCGTCTTGATTCGTCGGTCAATAATTTCTCCGGCGGGTATGACTGATGTCGCGGACTGGACATCGGTTATAACCGATGTAATAGTTAATATACGCGTTAAGACACAAGAAACCGTCAGTGAAAGGCGAAATCGTCGGGATTTCCGACGACTGCAAATTGGGCGCGTCAATTTGAAATCGAGATTGTGATATTTGAATTAATTGTTTTGATACATTACTAAAGAACACAAGTGGCGGAGTGGTTTGGTGAATGGGAGTTAAGACTTTGGCTGATGCTTGGCTGACCCGGGTTCGAAACCCGGCTTCAGCATTTCATTTTTAATTCACTATTTTTAATACATTTTCAAATATAAATTTTATATTCTAATATACTTATTAATTATATATCGTTTAAAATTAATTTGAGCATTAAATACGCAACGAAATTTTTAACTGATTGTTCGGTTAATAAATGAAGCGAGTTTGGTAAATCCGGTTTTTGACGGATGTTACAAACATCCTACTGATATCTTAACTTATTTAAAATATAATGGCATAAAGAACTTGCCCATGACTTATCCGGTTACCCATTATCGCTTATAAGCATACGGTTGATTATACGTAACTAGTTTACGGAAATTAACCGAAACGGGTTTAACCTATTCATTTTTATCTCAAAATCCAGAATGATAATTGTTTACCCATATTATGCAAGTCAAAGTACTTGTCGGGTTTAAACTACATTCTATCCGATCATCGTTTAATCAAGCGTTATACGTTTTGATCATGTACACTACTCGGTCTAAGTCTATGACTTAAATAAAGACCGATAGTATTTAATTGGTTAGCTAATGCCATAATTCAGACTAGAGCCTTGCCGGTAAATGCTATCTGCACGTTAGTACTTTTGTATACGGCTGAGTTATTGAATTTTGAAAGAAGACTAGCTCAGGTAAATACTCTCGACTTATTTTCCCTATATGGGCTTGGGATACGGTAAATTATTACCACTTGGTCTGAAATGAATGCCCGTTTGTGGCTAGTAACCCCGCATATTCCGTTTTAATCAGTCTTTTGATAACTTAAACATCGGGGGTTAAATTACCGTGTCCTGGATATCCTCGGCTCAATACATTAGTTATTGGCCACGACCTTAGCGCGGGGTGTAGGCATACACCTGACAGACGCTCATATGCAAATTACCCAAGACGTAAGGGATAACTCATTAGTGAGTTCGTAAGTGGTGTGTATTTAATCATGTATCGGTTTCTGTACTGGGCCATGTATGTATTGACAAACATGTAAATCTGATACAAGGTTGCAAGGTCAACTTTCCCAAGTTGATAAAAGATTTTGTGTCGTTTTGCACTTAAAAATCATTTTAAAATGTTTTCAAAATGAGTTAGTTGGGTGTATTTACCAGCTAAAGCTGACGTATCGTCCAAAGGCTAACTGCAGGTACAATACGAAATAGATCGGAAGCTGCTCGGTAGTGAATAAGAGGATCTTGCAAATCCTTAGATCTGCCCTAAAGTCTGTTTTATATTCTTTCTTGTACATTTTAATGATCCGCATGTGGATCTTCTATTACGAGCATGTATATTATTTTATTTCGAATATTTGGTTTGTAATAGTAATTTTATTCCAAGACTTCCGTTGTGCCGTGTTTAATTGACAACAATGTTATCAACTTACGTCACGATACTCCCCACCAGGGCCCACCGGTGTTTGGATTTCGGTTGGAAATCCGGGGTGTGACATAGGTAAATCTATAATTGTCACTAATTAGCTAATTAATTAAACTTGTAACTCATTTTTTTTTTCATATACTCTTTCAAGATAAAAAATTTATGGTGTATGACAATTTTCGACATGTGTAGGATAAATTTTATTATTTGTAGGATAAGTTTTGAAATGTGTAGGGTAAATTTACATGTGTGTAGGGTAAATTACGGTAAATGTAAGACATATGTAAGAATATGTAGTATAAAATGTTTTTGCTTTATTAATGAGAAATAACATAACTAATGAGATGAGTTATAAACTATTTAATGTTTTACCATTATGTCATTTCTTCTTTTTGTTCTCACATTAAATTTCTTCTTAAATGAACCTTCCCATATATATATATATATATATATATATATATATATATATATATATATATATATATATATACACACACACGTTATAAAAAATAAGAAATAATACACATATCAATCTCCTACTCACATATTTTTACATAATAAAATACTATTATATTCTACACTTTCTCTCCAAGCAAATGAATGTCAAGTATTACAAACGCATACATATGTAGTAAACTAATAACATTTCTTTAACGCATATGTCATATACTCCATTTTTTCTTTCAGAAAATCGAATTATATTATGAAAGATAAGTATACATTTTTGTTATTAAACTTTATAAGTATATTCAGCAGCATAATAATATAGAAATCGAAAAGATACCGTAGCTATAAACGACATATACACCCTCCAAAACAACAATGGCGGCTGATCAACAACAATATATTATAATGACATCAAACTTAACATGACAACCCTAAAAAGTTAGTAAAATGTCACCTTTTATGATGTTTTACTGGCGTTAAAAAGTAATGATGCAATAAAGCATAATTTATTATGAAAGGATTTATCTAATTTTAAACCTTATGAAAGAATGATGTCATATTCAAAGTTATATCACTTTCTAAATGGTAGTACAAAGTAAACCACTATAATATATTGCTTATGGGAAGTATATAATACATGCTATTGAAATTACAACTTTTTTTATATTTTATACCTTAATTACAATTATAATATGATTATAGTACAAGTAATTGACGGGTCAATAGTAGGGCATTTTACGGAACTTTTTATAGTTTGAGCTTTAAATTTTCGTTGATAGAGTAATTAAAGTTCTACAAGTTTGTTTTGATCACTTTATTTTGTTGAATCATATATTTGTATAAAGTCTTTAAAGTTTCCACACATACATATATAAGTAATTATTAATGTATTAGCTACAAAATCCAAAAACTACCAAAATAAAATTATTAATGGCATTTTAAAGAGTACATTGCACAAAACATCCTTTATGTTTCCTCAAACTTGCAGGTTTCAGCCTTAATGTTTAAAAGTTGCTAAAAACAGCCTTTAAGTTTATTTTTGTTGCGGGTTCAATCCTTTACAGCTAACCACGTTATTTTCTTCAGTTAAGTTCCCTCACATGCATAACATGTGAGGGTATATTCGTCATTTTGGTTGATCTTCCACCCACGTCAATTATAAGAAAAAATAATATTTAAGGTTTAACCTATTTTAAAAAAATTCTAACCGCAAGGACTAATGTGCAATAAAACCAAACTTTTAAAAACCAAACACCCTCTTTTCCGGTCTTCTTCTTCGGCGATTTCGCCGGATTCCGGCGAACCCGGAATTAAGATAGGAATCTTGTTAAGCTAGCCCACTAAGTTGTAAAGATTAACACAGATTTTGATCATGCCAATCAAACTCTTCAGGATTATCATCAGTTGGAAGAATCGGCGCCTTATTCGCATCAGACGGAAACGACAAGCGACTCTTCAATCCTAGATACCTCTCACGGAACTCCGATGCCGTCAAATCAGAGAACTTCGTAACACCGTGTTCAGTAGTCGGATCCAGCAACTGGTGACGCTTAGGACGCCGAAGTTAGACTTAAACACTATCAAACGGTAATCGTGCTCCTCTGTAGTCGCGTACGTTTTACCAAACTTTGTTTAAACTAGGTTAAAACTTAAATATTCTTTTTTTTATAATTGAAGTGGGTGGAAGATCAACCAAAATGACGAATATACCCTCACATGTTATGCATGTGAGGGAACTTAACTGAAGAAAATAACGTGGTTAGCTGTAAAGGATTGAACCCGCAACAAAAATAAACATAAAGGCTGTTTTTAACAACTTTTAAACATTAAGACTGGAACCTACAAGTTTGAGGAAACATAAAGGATGTTTTGTGCAATTTACTCCATTTTAAATCCATATGTTGATTACATAATTAAGACAAAAATTATATTAGAAGATATCATAATAGTAATCGATACGAGCAATTCTATGTGAAATGTTGGTTTTTTAGTATGAAATAAGAACATTAGTTAATTAAAATATAATAAAAACACGACGTACCCCGACAAAACAATCCATACAAGAGTTGGATATCATATATGTGTTTTGTTAACTATTGAGTATTATATTGCTTAATGAATTATCTTAAGGCTAAATGCAAACCGACATTTATTATATTAATTCAAACTGTCTGTTTAGGGGGGAATCAAAAGGAGTGACAACATTTTGATTACGACTCCTAATTTTGTTTGCCTTTCTCTAATATATATATATATATATATATATCAAGAGTGAACAACTTTATGAGAGTGAACTGTGCGAACTGATCGAGGCCATTGATTTTCATCATCCTTAATTTTTTGTTAGATGCATGATTGTAATTAATTATATATCTTTTAAACTTTAAAAATACATAAAAAGGATACATTAGTAATTTAAAAATGGCGAACTTTTTAAATTAGGAAACATGAAACATTGCCTTACATAGCTGCCGATTCATACTCCTCAAAACTCGCATAGTTTGTTTTATAGAATACACATGTGTATTATGTTATTTTGTAAGTGTTTATGGGGTTAAAACTATTTCTTAATATTCATGGTTTAGGTATTCTTTGTTCTGAGTTATACTTGGTTCATCTGGATTGATGTTTGTTATTATATGTTTAATTGTGGTTTAAAAAAGTAAAAACTGTATATGAAAAAAACAAGATTATACATTTGAGTACTGTAAACCTTTATACCATCTTATACACATGTGTATTGATCTGTAACAACTTGACAAATACAGCAAAATTACACTCTCACATATACAAAACGCAAACTTCAACTACGTGGTTTATACTATGCAACTATACACATTTGAGAACTGTTTTTTGTAAACTGGACTTCTGTAAAAATAAAAAATAAAAACCAATAGCATCCTGGATTTACATAAAAACTGTTCATTTTGAAACATTATACACGTGTGTACTATAAACATTTATACCATCTTTTACACATGTGTACTGAATTGTAACACTTGGCGATTACAGCAAACCTGCAACAATACATTGTTTATGATTTAAAATTTCTGCAAGCTTCTTAACGACTAAATGTATGATAAGACACATAAACGGAAATTAACGATACAATTATATAAAAACTTAAAACAACACATGTGGATCAATATATTTGACAAAATACACCAATATAATAAACTTGAACAACATAGTAAATCACACCTGGTCGATCCAAAGTCATAACAAAAACATTATCGTTTATCTGAACATTCTCTTCATCAACATTAACGACAAACTTGTTTGTATTATTCACTGGTCCGTCCATAATAATTAGACAAGAAGATCAAAAGTAAATAAATTTCTGGGAATCATGTACTTGTTCGAATGATTTTGAACTCTTTGTTGCCGGTACTGATCAATACGATGAATACGAATAAATACATGAAATCTATGTTTTACGTAATATTAGAATTGAAATCAAAATAGAAGATAAAAGATATTTTGAATTGATAATCACTATTATTTAGGAAATCTTGTAACTGTCAATCTAATTTTCAGAATATAAATTGAAACCTAAATTAAAATAGAAGATTACAATCCTATCCTTGAGAATTAAAAAAGAGATCAATGGTCCAGATTAGTTCACACACTTCACTATGAAGATTCTGTTCATAAATGATCCTAATCCTATATCTATATATATACATATATATATATACATATATATATATATATTACGATTTCAATACATATTCAAATGTAATAAGTAAAGAATGAACTATAGTGATGGATAATTATAGTGAGAGATTTGAAAAAGAGGTTATTATACGTTTACATAATCATCTTATTAATCCTTATTATCACAACGTATATAAATGTTTATAGGGTTCTTATAGTTTTTATTCATATTTATTATATAGTAAATGAATTTGTGTGTGTATATTATATATATCAAAATAACACCCGGATCTAAAATATGTCTAATCACGTGTTTCGACATCCAAATTTGTGAGCTAATCGGTCACAAACATTACATACCATTTAGCTTCATAAGTGGCTTATCATTACATTTCATTCACAAGTTATTTCTATCGTTATATGAATTCATTCTTAATGTTTTGGTACATATTGTTGTAAAGAGAATCTCAATTCAAAGGATCACATGTATACGATTGAGAAATGAATCAAGTGAGAATTTAATGAATTCACTCGCAATCCTTCATGCAAAGGAGTTCAATATCCATTTCATATATTAAAATCTCTAACTCCATCGATGTAATCGTCACCACCGCTATAAACCACCCACCCCATTGCCATCGCCTCACCTCGCCAAGACACTTGGACGCCATTGGACTCCCGCTCCACTTGACAATTAAATCATTCAACAACGTATGTTTAAAAAAAACCTAATTGTTTATATAATATTTAAATTAGACGTAAAACAATATTTTAAACACCTTAGTAGTATTTATTGTTGGGTTTAATATGCGGAAGCTTTGGCTTTTGGATTCAAAGGATCAACCGGGCCGGTTCTAATTATTAAGTAGGGGCCACTATTCTGTTTATTCTTCTAGTCTTATATATACCCATAATGTAATTGTATTCTTTCAAAACCTAATAAAAAATAACCCTAGTTGCAATCCATAGATGTATGGCACGTGATCGAACCACTTCTCGTATTCTTCATTTTATGCTATTGTGTACGTGTTTGTTTGTTTTCGCATCGCCACTCTATTCCTAACCATTATCATATATTTCAAGAAATTTACGTTATATCATATTAAGAGTAAATTGCATTTTATGTCCCTTAAGTGAGATATATTATAGGTGTTGTTCTTTAACTAATGAAATTACACTAGATATCTTTTATGTTAGTGTTTCTCAGCAGGTAGTGTTTTTTTGCCCTAAGCCAGATAACTTTAATATTAACTATTAACACATGTAATGTCACTCATATGAGAGAATAATGGTCATTTTCACTTATTTTATTGTTAATATATATAATTTTTATTTAGTTTTGTTTTAGTTTTTAAGTGAAAATGACTATTATGTCTTCACGTGAGTGATACGTATTAAGAGTTAACAAAAAAAATTAATTAGGTTAAGGTAAAAAAACACCAACCGAAAAGAAACAATAACATAAAAGGTATTAATTGTAATTTTGTTAGATATGAATAAAATACAATTTACTCTTATATTAATTTTAATTGAGGATAATCCAAAGGCAAATAATAATAACCAGAAAGAAAAAAAGAGGTAGCTTAAAAAGGTAACAGAAACTAACATTTGAAAGTATACTTCTGGGCAAGTGCTTTAAATCTACTCCATATATAAGTCAACCACGAGTAAAGAATCTATCAAAGCCTCCTCCTCTCTCTCTCTCTCTCTCTCGCTCTACCGTTTTTCTGGTACACTTTCTCTCTCTAGAACCATACGTATATACCGTCTCTACTTTTGTGATCTTTTTGTTTGTTTATCATTGATTTTATCTTCGATGTTATTGTTCTGATGATAACTCCGTAATGTTGTTCATCAATCTGGATAAACATCGTCATATATTTATTTGATATTTATTTGGTATGAAGATGAATGGAGCTGTGGTTAGCAATTTATGGTTGATTAGTTGACTTTTTATGAACTCATAAAAAATGATTGAAATTAGAGCTAGTTTTGTTTGAAGATGAATTTGAATTTAAATTTGCATCATGGTGAACAGTAGATTTATATGTTGGTTGCTGTAAGTCCCACGTGGCCACGTCGGTTGAGGCGGAGAACGAAGCTTTTCTTAAATGCAAACTTTCTCTTGTGTTTTGTTTGGGCGAGCAATTTGTCGGATGAAAATATAACCGTGAGTGAGTTCCTGGATGGGCAACCCATCAGGAACAAAGCGGACAATAGCCTGACACGGTTTACTTGGGCTGTTACAGTTGTACTCTATGGTTTTAGAGCTGTACTCCACCGGTCTCCTAGACGAGCAATTTGTCAGGTGAAAAGGGTTAAAACATACAATATCCAGGCACGGTTTACTTGGGCTGTTTGTCGGGTGAACAAAACCGGGGGTTTCTGGATAGGTAACCCATCAGGGGTAAAGCAGACAATATCCTCGCACAGTCTACTTGGGTTGTTTGTCAGGTGAACAAAACCATGAGTTCCTGGATGGGTAACCCATTGGAGATAAAGCAGACAATATCCTGACACAGTTTACTTAGGTTGTTACGGTTGTACAGTATGCGTAAAAGTTGTACACCACCGTCGGCTAATTGAGATAGCTCGTTTATCTGGATTTGAATTTCTTCAAGTCAATCTGAATGTTGCTTCATAGATTTGAAGCCCTCTTTATAGATTATATAATACTTATGTGTATATCTGCACTGTCATCATTGAATTGACTTTGTTTTCCATATGTTAGGTTTTTAATTGCTGTTTTGTGTCATGGGTTATTCATAAACAGGTGACAGGAGGAGTTACCTTGTGGTGTTTTGTGACCCTTGCTTGAAAAGCACCAAATGCTGAATGCACTGAACAATCCTTGACATTATGCATGACTGGCCCTGTGGCCATAGCGGACAACTTCGAGCCAACACTTTCCTTTTCAAACAGAACAAGATCTCTCGATATAGCATCACTTTACAGCCATGACAACAACAATGCTGCTATAACAAATGGAGAATCATCAGTTGAAACCGTCACCACATTTGGAGAACTCAAACTCCAAAACGGAGAGTTTTACTCCGGTTTTCTTCATGGAAATGTACCCGAGGGTTCAGGAATGTATGTTTGGTCAAACGGCTGCAAGTATGAAGGCGAATGGAGACTCGGAATCTGGCACGGTTATGGAAAGCTTCATTGGCCGTCAGGGGCGTTTTACGAGGGAGATTTTTCGGGTGGGTATATGCAGGGAACCGGAACGTATATTCGAGCGGATAAGCTAGTTTATAAAGGTCGTTGGCGGTTGAACTGCAAACATGGGTTGGGTTATCAAACTTTTCCTAACGGAGATGTGTTTGAAGGGTCGTGGATTCAGGGTTCACCGGATGGGCCGGGTAAGTATTCGTGGGCTAACGGAAATGAGTATTTGGGTAACATGAAAGCGGGAAAGATGTCGGGTAAAGGTACGTTTACGTGGACGACTGGTGATTCGTATGAAGGTAGTTGGTCGAATGGAGTTATGCACGGTTTTGGAGCTTATACGTGGAGTGACGGTGGTCGTTATGTTGGCACATGGACGTTTGGGTTAAAAGACGGAAAAGGAGCGTTTTATCCGAACGGGTGTAAACTACCCGCTAGACAAGAACTATACCTTCAAGCGTTGAGAAAACGAGGTTTGTTATCCGACTTACAAAAGTTCAAACAAGTGTCACGTATTCAGCATGCGTCTTCCATCGATATGGGGTTGTTTAAGATCGGTGGTGGTCGATCGTCTCATAGTAATTCATCCGAAAAGTTTTCGAAAGATAACCTTTTGGACAACAAGAATGTTTCGTTAGAACGACGATGGAGTCTAGAGGTTGCTATCGAAAAAGTTATGGGAAATGATTTGGCGTCGATAATGTCGGATTCGGGTGGGGAGGACGATACCAAGACTCCGATTCTCGAACGAGAATATATGCAAGGCATTTTAATCAGCGAGCTTGTCGTTGACTGCAGTTTTTCGGCGGGTTCTAAACGAGAAATGAGAAGGCAGAGGAAGTTGGTGAAAGAGGTTAAGAGGCCCGGTGAAGCCATTATTAAGGGTCACAGGAGTTACGATTTAATGCTCAGTTTACAACTTGGGATCAGGTACATTTTAGCTTAGAAAATATGTGATATTTATTATATTAAACCGATCACCAATAGCTTTGCTATGGGTGGGATTAGGCTGCAGAAGAACCGAACATTGTTTGTTAAGGAAATAAACGCGTGCATGTTCGTTAGTTAATTTTAGATAACAGATGTTTATGAACACAAGCTAATGTTCATGAACACAAATGAAAACAAACGAACACAAACAAGTGTACATGAGCAGAATATATAATACAAACATTTTATTTGTCGAAATTTTGAAGTATATAAATAAAATATAAAACTAAAACTCTAATGAACTATCAAACACAAACGAACACGTTCACGAACATAAATGAACGAACACGACCTCTGTTCATGTTCGTTCATTTAACTAAAGGAACAAAATTTATTGTTCGTGTTCGTTCATTTATTAAGCAAACGAACTTCCCGCCGAACGGTTTACGAACTGTTTGTTGAACATAGGTGGGATGTACTGGGTACGGTTGTTGTATATTGAACTGATGAACACCGAAATTTTAAAAATATGATTAGGTACACTGTTGGGAAAATAACACCGGTTCAAAAGCGAGAAGTACGGACATCGGATTTCGGCCCGAGAGCAAGCTTCTGGATGCAATTCCCGAAAGAAGGATCTCAGCTGACGCCTACTCATCAGTCTGAAGATTTTAAGTGGAAAGATTACTGTCCAATGGTTTTCAGGTTGGTTATTCGGTATTGTTATATAATAAGGTTTGTAAACACATACATTATTTTAGGTTCTGAAATGATTTGTTTTTGTAATTACAAGGAACTTGAGAGAGATGTTTAAGATTGATGCTGCTGACTACATGATGTCGATTTGTGGCAATGATGCTCTTAGAGAACTTTCGTCTCCTGGGAAAAGTGGCAGCGTTTTTTTCCTATCTCAAGATGATCGGTTCATGATTAAGACGTTGAGGAAATCCGAAGTGCAGGTATCCACATTATATGAACTATTTGTTTTTTTTTAAATTCTTGAAATAATGTATAACTTTTACAATCATATTTGACACACTAATGTAATTTCTTTTGACAAAGGTGTTTTGGCTAAAGCCAACCCCACATTTGACTTTAGAAATTACCCTTTTTGACATGTTACCCAACGACCTGTTTTGCCACCATTAGCCGCCTCGTTTTATGTGGTTTCACATAAGTGTGATCCATTTCTTTCTTCTTTATTTCTTATTTGTTTGTGATAAACACATGACCTCTTGGGGTTGAGGTGTGCGTTCAATGCAAAAGCACTTTTTAAGTAGAGAACTGCGAGAACCATATAAACAATCTATACCTAATGCTTGTGAGATAAAGTGGGAGAGAGAGCAAGACAGTTATGCGGTTGCATAACCGTCTTATATGTCATATTTAAAGCAATTGGTACAAGTAGCTTATGTGGTTCTCGTAGTTCTCTACTTAATATTGGTTGTGTATTGAACGTCACTCTATGTGTATACACATATCATTTATGTTTTCTGTTAACGGAAATCGTCTTTCACTTTTAGTCAGCTGTGTCTAGGGCTACACTGACTTGTGTTAAGTTTTAGGTCCTTCTACGGATGCTTCCGGACTATCACCGTCATGTGCGGACATACGAAAACACACTGATCACTAAATTTTTTGGTCTCCACAGGATAAAACCATCAAGTGGTCAAAAGGTAGCATATAGTTTATTTTCATCAATAAGCAACTTTTTTTGTATTAAATATTTTGTCCTGACGTACCTAATGTAGTTCATATGATTATTTCAGTTTCGGTTTGTAGTAATGGGAAATATGTTCTGCACAGAAGTAAGAATTCATAGACGATATGATTTAAAAGGCTCCTCTCTTGGGCGGTCTGCTGACAAGGTTGAAATCGATGAAAACACAATACTCAAAGATCTTGATCTAAACTATTGTTTTTATCTAGAACCTTCTTGGCGTGGTGCTCTGTTAAAGTAAGTTTGTCACCTTTTCTACAACCAAATTATAGATATTGTTTAAGGCATAAAGAGAACCGAAAAAACATGAACAAGGTCTTGTTCGTGTTTGTTCATTAAAGAAATGAACATGTTCGTGAACTGTGAACTTAGGTGAACGGAAATGAACACAAACGAACGCTATATATTCATTTAAAAATACAATCTACATTTTTCATTAGAAATATTATGAAGAATCCACCATAAATGAATAATCACTTAGCACAATTAACACAAAAATTAAGAAATTTTTCAAGCCTCCATTACTGAAACTGAAATGATCAAATGAGGGGGTGTTGGTGGAGGCGTATAGTAACTATGGTTTCAAAATTTACAAACGGAAGCCAATAAAATAAAAATATATAATATAAAAAACCTTTAAATGAACGAACACAAATGCGCGTACATAAATGAACACATTACGAATGTTCATGAACATAAACGAACAAACACAACCTCTGTTCATGTTCGTTCATTTAACTTATCAAACGAAATTTCTTGTCGTGTGCGTTCATTTAGTAAACGAACGTGTTCATTTATTAAACAAACAAACATAGACGAACTTCCTACCGAATAATTCACAAACTGTTCGCTGAACATTTGGTTAGTTTACAACCCTAGAACTAACTTTATATTTCTATCAGCCACAACTGATTCCTTAAATATCAATGAATTCATATTTACTCATATTATATACCATGGTTTCAACGTAAGACGACATGACCCATATTTGTTTTTATATATGCAGTCAAATTGAAATTGATAGTAACTTTTTAGAAGCTCAGAATATTATGGATTACAGTCTTTTGCTCGGTGTTCACTATCGAGCCCCGCAACACCTCAAATCTTTGATGTCTTACAATCAAAGTGGAACAGCAGATGGGCTGGGAATAGTTGCCGAAGAAGGTGTTGCATCTCTCGGTTTGATATACCAGATTTCGGCACTTTAAACATAAAAAAAAATGCTAAATATCTTTTGGTGGCTCGATTGCAGAGTCTATGGCGGATGAGATATCGCCCCAAGGTCTTGTTTTGGTTCCACGTGGATCGGAAGACGGCAGTGTTGTTGTGGGCTCGCACATACGAGGAAGCCGTTTGCGGTCATCAGCTACTGGTGATGTGGAAGTTGATCTCCTTCTCCCTGGCACAGCAAGGTATTACAGATTAGTGAAATTGGCAATTTGAACCCATTAACTTATTAATTAGTAAATTTGGATTATGTTTTATCTCTAGCAGGTAACATCGGTTAGCTAAACGATTTAACTAAAAAGATAATGGGTCAAATGGGTTGGTCTCTGACCCGTTTGCTGGCTAGTCCAACCCAATTCAACCCGTTTCGACCTTCCCTAGAAAAAAAAGATTTTACCCAAACTCATTTTGACCCTTTATCCAATCCGCCATATGTTATCTTTTGACCATTGACAAACAAAGATGGTTTGATTCTCCAAATAGACGTTTTGTTCGATCAGATGACCTGCTTTGTTAAGTGGTATGACATTATGTTGCCTTGACTTCTATACTTTTGATTTACCCTTTAGAGCTTAAGTCTTAATTGCATTTTGTGGAATATGTGGCAAAGGATCGGTTAATGTTGGCGAGACCAAAGGTTTGAACATAACAAAAACTCTTAACAAAACATCATTTACATATTGAATTACTATACAAAATTAGACACAAGAAGTCTAGCATACAAAAACATGTCACAAGTAAATCGGGATGTAAACCAGCCGAGCTACGGTTAGCTTGTTTAACTTAACAGAGTTCGAGCTTGAGCTAGGCTCGTGAGTAATTTTTCTAGCTCGAGCTCAGCTAGGGCTTTGCTTGTTCATATGCTTTTTTCAAGCTCAAGCTCAGATATATTTTGTTGAGTTACATGACGGCCTAGCACATGTGACGCCATCTTGCTTTATAAATATTTGTACATGTATCGGACTCAATCTTGGAAAAGTTATTGAAAACTCCCTTGGTTATTACCAAGCCTAATAAAATGGTCAAGTGGGGGTCGAAACAGGTTCCGACCAAATTGGGTTCAGATCAAAACAAGCCGAAATATATTCAAAAAGTATATATCTAGTTTGGGTCATAACAAGTTTTGACAAAATGGGTCGCCCTGAAGTGGGTCATTTTAGAAAAAAAAATCAAAATAGGTTCACATGCTATATTTTCTTTTAAACAGTGATGGTGGTGGCTGTTGCGATATGTAGCCGTTGGCCCAAGAGGCCCAGCCGAGAATTAGAGAGAACGAAGGGAAAAGGTTCGGCCGGCCCTAACCCTGATGGGCCTAGTTTGTTACTTTCTTGTTTAGCAAGATTAGCTAAGGGATTAACCCTAATTCTAGCACATAAATATATCTCTTTGTACTTGTAAGTTGTAACTCTTTATCACTCAATAATACGAAAACCCTAGTTGTCCCCGTGGACGTAGGTTGCACGCCACAACTGAACCACGTAAATCTCTTGTGTCAGATTTTTTGATTTTCTGTTTATTTGTTTGTGTGTTACTCGCTTGATCCTAACAGTGGCGACAGTTGTGATGGATATGGTTGTGCCGTCCGAGATGGTCATAACAATTTTTAATCGTCTTTTTGGTAATTAATCACGATTCTATTTTAGTTACTAATGTTTTATTTTTTATTTTTTATATTTGGCAGGTTACAAATACAGCTAGGAGTGAACATGCCAGCAAGAGCAGAGCTTCTTCCAGGTGAAGAAGAAAAACAAATGTTTCACGAGGTATATGATGTCGTGTTATACCTCGGTATCATCGACATATTACAAGAGTACAATATAACAAAGAAGATTGAACACAAATATAAATCATTTCAATTCGATTCGCTTTCCATATCGGCTGTGGACTCCACATTTTACTCGCGACGCTTTCTCCAGTTTATTCAGAAAGTATTCCCTCAAAACGGTGCAGCAAACTAAAACCGATCTACTCGATGTTCAACAACACGGTCGCAATGTCAAAGACCGGAGGGATGAAAGTATAACTAGGGATTAAATGCATTGCAAGGTACAGAAAATGAATACTCTGAATTTTGTAACATGTTGTATCTGACATTCAGTTCTTACTTTTTTATTACATACAGATTATTATTTCTTCTTTCATGCTGTACTTATTTATTTTGTTGTGTGTTAATATCCTTGCAATAAAAAAATCAGGGGTGTAAATTCCTAACACTACATGAAAATAGTATTGGTTTTGGGTTGTCATTTCCGGCCCGTTTAATATACAACTAATGTTTGGGTTGACATGTTTAACCCATTTAATTAAACCGGTTGGGTTGACATGTTAACACGTTTGATTAAACATGTTGACCCGTCAACCTGCTTAACAGGCTGAACCCGACGACCCATTTATGACCCGTTTATTACAACCCACCGACCCGTTTATGACCCTTTAACACGTGTACAATCCATTTATTACCCATTAACCTACTTAGATAAATAAGTTAAACAGGTTATGTTAAGATTACATGATTTTAAGTATGTAGGACTGATCTTTTTGACACCAAAAATTTATGACCCTTTAATAGGTGTACAATCCATTTTTTACCCATCAACCTGCTTAGATAAAAAAGCTATACAGATCATGTTAAGATTACACGATTTTAAGTATGTCCATGTTAGGACTGGTCTTTTTGACACGAATAAATTTATGACCCTTTAACACGTGTACAATACATTTATTACCCATCAACATGCTTAGATAAATAAGTTAAACAGGTCATGTTAAAATTACATGATTTTAAGTATGTCCGTGTTAGGACTGATCTTTTTGACACTGAAAATTTATGACCCTTTAATAGGTGTACAATCCATTTATTACCCATCAACCTGCTTGGATAAATAAGTTAAACAGGTTATGTTAAGATTACATGATTTTAAGTATGTAGGACTGATCTTTTTGACACGAAAAATTTATGACCCTTTAATAGGTGTACAATCCATTTATTACCCATCAACCTGCTTAGATAAATAAGTTAAACATGTTATGTTAAGATTACATGATTTTAAGTATGTAGGACTGATCTTTTTGACACGAAAAATTTAAGACCCTTTAATAGGTGTACAATCCATTTATTACCCATCAACCTGCTTAGATAAATAAGTTAAACATGGTATGTTAAGATTACATGATTTTAAGTATGTAGGACTGATCTTTTTGACACGAAAAATTTAAGACCCTTTAATAGGTGTACAATCCATTTATTACCCATCAACCTGCTTAGATAAATAAGTTAAACATGATATGTTAAGATTACATGATTTTAAGTATGTAGGACTGATCTTTTTTATACGAAAAATATATATGACCCTTTAATAGGTGTACAATCCATTTATTGCCTATCAACCTGCTTAGATAAATAAGTTAAACAGGTTATGTTAAGATTACATGATTTTAAGTATGTAGGACTGATCTTTTTTATACGAAAAATATATGACCCTTTAATAGGTGTACAATCCATTTATTACCCATCAACCTGCTTAGATAAATAAGTTAAACAGGTTATGTTAAGATTACATGATTTTAAGTATGTCCGTGTTAAGACTGATCTTTTTGACACGAACCAATTTATTACCCTAACACGTGTACAATCCATTGATTATTCATCAACCCGCTTAGATAAATAAGTTAAATAACTCATGTTCATAGTACATGATTTTAAGTGTTTGTGTAATAATAGATGTTTTTCTCACGAATTAATATATGGGTTATGTTTGTGTTCTTTGACGATTCAACCCGCTAAGTTGCTAACCCGATACGATTGTAAACCCAAATAAAAACTAATGCATATCCAACTAGAATACAGGGTGACCCACCTGGATATAAGGTTCAGAATGGAGCCCCATTTCAGTCAATGGCAATTAATTTTGTAAGCCCTACATGGCACTTTATAGTAACATCATACTCTCCTTTCCCTCTGAACGTGTGGGGTTTGCCCTTATAATAAAACGTACCCATGCTCACTTTGTTGTGTTTTGAACATTTTAATATGTTTGATTTTTAGTTATAAGGGAGAAAAGTACTTTTTTTTGTTTGTAATAGATAGAATGGTGTTCTTTTGACCAAAGGACATAACGTTAACGACATAGCTTGTAAGGTCACTATTGCACGACACATTGCGTGTAAAGGTACATTTAATGGTTTGAAGACCGGACTGATAGCGGTACGATGAATCTCGTGGTTTACTAGTTTAATATCGGTAAATCAACAAAGGAAGGAGGTAATCGTATTAGTATCAGTAACGATAATAAATAGTCAAATCAAGTGTATTAGGATTAAATCACATTCTAAACTTATGCACAAATGGTACATTCTTATTCACATTTTATCTTATCGACTGGATGATTATTTTACAACAAACTTCACATTATTGGATGAATACCAAAATATTATTATGTAAAGTAAACTGACAAAATGGTCCATGTGGTTGGGTAGTTTTGCCACTTTAGTCCAAATTTGAAACCTTTTACATCTGGGTCCTTGTGCTTTTTTTTTTTTTTGCCATTTTGGTCCAAAATCGTAACAAAGTTAAATTTTTCTATTAACACCATGGTTTTTTTGTCCTTTTTCTCCCTTTTAATGAAGGTTAGAATCGTCTTTTTACGTCTTTCTTGTGATTTTTATTTTTTATTTAGTTAATATGTTGTCATAATACACACACACATATACATATACATATAGACAGTCACACAAATACCCATATCTCTCTCTGCATACACCACCACTACCACTACCTCCACTTCATCTCCGACATCCCCATCACGGTTGTTCAAATTTCACACAACCAGCTCAACTTTAACTCTCTCTCTCTCCCCCACACACACACTCCACCACCATCTAACCACACTACAACCACCTCTAACTCCACTATCACCCACCACCACCCTATCACTCCGCCACACAACCACCACCATCCGTCACTTCATCACAACCCCCTCCTTCGCCACACACCAGCACCCAACTTCACAATCAACGTCACCCAAATCCCAATGGCGTTTCAATATGTAGGAATTAAAACCGCACCAAATCGGAAAAGGGTCACCCACCCACCTTCACCATCAACGGAATCAAAACCTTCACCATCAACGCCACCCGCCTTCACCTTCACATACACAAGTTATATCGAACCAAAACCGCACCAAATCGGAAAAGGGTCTCGCCGGAATCTAAATCAGTTTCTCTCTCTAAACAAACATACACAAGTTCTCTCTCTACTCTATCTCTCTCAATCGGACCCAAAGTCAAATTTGGGGGTTAGGGTTTGAAGTGGACCAGGTGGTGAGAGGGTTGTTTAGAAGGAGTAAGTTTACGATTCAAAGTTTGTGTGTTAATAGAATGGGGAAGTCTGGGTTCTTTGTTATGATGGATTATTATTGTTTTGAAACAGTTAGTGTGTTTGCAGGATGTTGATGATGATGGCGACAGCATATGTAGGGAGAGAGAGTGTGTGTTGTTTGTATATATATATATAATTGTTTTAGGGTATTAATTATATGTTAAATGATCATATTGCCCTTCATTAAAAGGGAGGAAAATGACAAAAACCCTGGTGTTAATAGAAAATTTTAACTCTGTTACGATTTTGGACCAAAATAGTAAAAAAAATGAAACCACAGGGACCAGATGCAAAAGATTTCAAAATGGAACTAAAGTGGCAAAACTATCCAAACCACATGGATCATTTTGACAGTTTACTCTACTATGTAAAATTGAAACTTATAAGTAGTTCTTAAATAACAGGATAAAGTCATGAAATAATCAGTTTGTTATTTAGAGTTTCAGTATTGTTAGCTTATTGAAAATTTTCATAAATTGTTTAAGTGAATAACCTGAATTAGTAGTGCACAAATTAGGTATTGAGCCATATATGGTTCCTGGTTGAAACCGCTTACGAGTATGGTCGACAATGTCAAAGCCGGGCATATCAATACCTGGGTCGGGGTTAGGTATGTAACCAGATTTTTGAAAGGAAGTGATTGGTTTTTTCGGTTCTCGTTTTGTGTCTTGATCGGTTCGAGTCAATCATAACCGGTTTCAAATCATAGGGTATGAAATCCATATACTCCCAGCTAGTAGTGTCGGGTATGGAACCAGGTACACCATACCCGATTTCTGGTTTTTTGACAGGTCAAGTTCCATACCCTTTTGTCACTAGGGGTGTGCATGGATCGGTTTGGTTTGGTTTTTACCATTAATCATAACCATAACCGCTAACTTCGGCTATGGGTTAAGTGGTTATGAGTCGGTTTCAGTTAATTTTGGTTATGAAAATAAACTTTAACTAAAACTAACTTTTCGGGTAAAGAAAAAAATTATACGCCAATGGGCCTACAAAATAATAATGAAACTCAACATGTTGGGTTTAGCTTGGGCTCTTTATTTATAACACAACCAAGACTAAACTTTTTGGTTAACTTATCGATGTGGGATCCATTTTAATAAAGTAATTATGTAGTTAGTGTTATACAGAAGATTCATACGACCAGAACAGCTCAATTGTTCATCGAAATCGAAATAATAGACATCCACATCAATATCATTTTGTTATTAACATACTTTTATATTAGTAAAAAACATTTACATGGTTATTGTAAAACATAAATATTTTATATAGAATTATAGACTTAATATTACAAGTTCAGTTCGGTTTTGGTTATATCGGTTAACCAAAGCTTCATAATTATAACCATGACCGATTGGTTGGTTAACCAAAGTTTCATAACCATAACCATCGGTTATGTTGGTTATCGGTTATTATCGGTTTAATTATATCGGTTATGATTCGGTTATCGGTTATAACAGTTAATTTGCTCACCCCTATTTGTCACTATGTAGCGACTTAGGGGCTATTTGGCAACTTCTGAATGGTTAAGTGTTGAACCAGTAAGTGGTCTGAACCACAAAGAGCCAGTATAATGCTTAACCGTTCAGAGACAAATGACTAATCAATTCAAATTAGAGTTCTTAATTATTCAGACTCAGTATAATGCTTAATCATTAAGAGGCAAATGTCTGAATAATTCAAAAATCAAACATCTACTCATGAAACAAACAGTCTAAACTATTAAGTGTTGAACCGTCTAAACCGAGCTAAACAAACAACCATTTAGACTTTCCATACTTACCTAATACACAAAACTAAATTTAATTTAAAAAAAATTACCACTAAAGTACTAAACAATACCTAACTTTCATAACTCTTCCATTCAAATCCCTTAAACTCTACAATTTTAAAACTTTACTACTTTAGTCATCTTTTATTAAAAAATTAAATGACATTTCCAAAAGAAATAAAATCAAAATATCAGTAAAACGGGCAAAAACCGAAACGTCCGCTTCATGACCGGATTCGCATCTCACTTCCAGTCTCCAGATAGAAACAACTCATCCACCAGGTATCCATGCTTTCTCTCTCTAGATTCTCTCTCTACAATCCATCTCTCACGAACACTCTTCTCAACAAATCACACTATCTCTACATTCATCCACAAATTTGCTACAAATTTATGCACATTCAGTTACTAATCAATCACACTCTGTGCAGAAACTGATCGATCACACACAGTTGCGAGATTTGTTCGTTGTTTGTTCGAAATATATAGATACAGAAACCTAATTTTGGATTGAGAAATATGAGTTCGTCTTCTGCTCAGTATGCTCTGTCGTTTAAGATCTTATTGATCGGAGATTCAGGTGTCGGTAAAAGTAGTCTTCTCGTCAGTTTTATTTCGAATACTGTTGACGATCTAGCTCCTACTATCGGTAATTTTGATTTCTATATTTGTTTTTTTGTTTTAGATTTTGTTAGCATATGTTCGTTCATTAAATATTTAAAATGATACAGTTTGAAATTAGATTCTGTTAATTTTGTTATGATTTATGTATTTATTAGAAATGTAGTTTCATAAACCGTTTGGAAATGAAAATTCATATGGATTTTGTTGTAATTTGCACAATAAAAGGAAACTTAATAGTCGATACACAGTTAATCTGCGTAGAACTGTGAGAATCGCGTAAGCGTTCGTACATTAAGCAAAATTGATTTGGATTAAAGTTTGATAGTCGATACACAAGTAATTTACTTAGAACTGCGAGAATCGCATAAGCATTTGTACATTTTGCTTTAGTTGTGGGGCAGACAACTCTTGACTTGTATATGACACGATTAAACATGTTTAATAAAAAAGTACAGTATGTAATTTTATATCTTTTATAAAATAAATAAAGTTAGGAGGCTAGGCTTCATCATTTCTCCTTATTGATATATAAAACATATAGATGTTATAGACATGAGATATAGAGTAGTTAAACGAGTCTTTTTCATGTTTGATACTGTGTTAATCGCGTCGTCTGTGACCTGTTTTGCCAGCCCTGGGTACATAAGCATGTTATGTAACCGCTTACCTCACTCTCTTTCAAATTTTCATTGTGTAAGTGTATCAACCACGCTATGTACAACTGCACTATGTGATTCTTGTGGTTTTGCGCTTAAAACTTGTTCGGTAGGGAATGCACCATTTGTACAATAGTACTTTCCCAAAGGAGTTAATCTCTATCCCTGTCTTCTCGGCTGAAAGTTGGATATGTATGTGTAATGGCATGCTATATTTGTGTGTTCATCTTCTGTGCTGCAATGTTTGTCATTTGCTAAAGCAGTTGACTTCATTTGTTGAACAGGTGTTGACTTCAAAATGAAACAGTTAACTGTTGCTGGGAAAAGATTAAAACTTACAATATGGGACACAGGTATGCATTAGCAGTGATCATAATCCCCAACTATTGGTAACTTCTTTATGTTTGCATGCATTTATGTCAATGTTGGTTGTCTACTTTTGTACTTTTTTTCCCAGACAATAATAATATTTAAGTAGAATTGTAGGAACAGACAGAGAATTGATGTGAATATCTTGAATTTATCATCAAGGGTTCTGATCTGTGATCTGATGATGTTTGTTGCAGCTGGTCAGGAGAGATTCAGGACATTGACAAGCTCTTACTACAGAGGTGCCCAAGGGATTATTCTTGGTACACCATCACTAATTTTATATTCCAAGTTATAAAATATGCCAACACATTTCTTTGCAGTAATATTATTTTATTGCACATATTTTGAAGCTTAGTAGAGTTGATTCATATGTATAGATATCACTTGCTCAAAGCAAGCTGCGTTTTACTTGGTCTAATTTATCAGTCGGGTATTGGTATGGTCGGTCCCCTGAGTTGCCTATGATGAGTTCTCACGGTTGTCTAAAGAAATTACATGTTGTTCACTATGTCACAACAAGTCTATAACTAATATCTACCATGTGATTTGGAATAAAAATCAGTCCTACTATTTTCAGACTCATGTAGCAACTTTGTAATGGTTGAATAATGGTTGTTAGCCCACATATTCAAGAACCATGTAATTTAGCTTGGATGTTGATATACATGGTGTATTTAGTGTTATTTATACTTTGATTGCATGCTCTTCCAAGCTTATTTAGTGATATATTAACCAAAGACTTTATGTATTACAGTGTATGATGTTACAAGGAGAGAAACATTCACAAACTTGTCTGAAATATGGGCTAAAGAAGTGGATCTATATTCCACTAATCAAGATTGTATCAAAATGCTTGTTGGAAATAAAGTCGACAAAGTAAGCTCCATATTCTCTTCCGATGCACTACATACAAGTGCTTATGCGTTCTTGCAATTCTCTGCTAAAGATTGGTTTTGTATTTATATGCACACGGTCATTTTTGTTTTTTAGGATTCAGAAAGATTTGTGAGCAGGGAAGAAGGTGCTGCTCTTGCAAAAGAGCTTGGTTGTATTTTTCTTGAATGTAGTGCTAGAACTCAAGAAAATGTACACCAATGTTTT
The DNA here is from genome assembly GCA_947069175.1 of Scalesia atractyloides. Classification (NCBI taxonomy): domain Eukaryota; kingdom Viridiplantae; phylum Streptophyta; class Magnoliopsida; order Asterales; family Asteraceae; genus Scalesia; species Scalesia atractyloides. The sequence continues at coordinate 80,676,447 of CAMTDV010000001.1, read as the reverse complement.
GAAGAGCTTGCATTAAAGGTAGTACTGCTAATCCCTTCGGTTTGAGTAAAGTACACGGATGGTCCCTTTGTCTACCAAAATGTCAGATTTGATCCCTAGTTTTCCAAAAGTACACAGATGGTCCCTGTGGTTTTCATTTGTTAACATATTTAGTCCCCATCCAACAAATTTAAAGGTTTCAGCATGTCCAAGATAGGGACTAAATTTGTTGGCTGGGGATTAAATAAGTTAGAAAGTGCAAACCATAGGGACCATCCATGTGACTTTTGGTAAAGTTGGGGATTAAAGGCGTAATAAAGAACGACCCACAGGGACCATCCCTGTACTTATGACTAAGGTGGTTTGGGTTGACTTTTATCTTAAAGAGGTCAAACAAAAGCATCAAGCATTTGGCCTACAACTATTTATCAACTATCCATAAAATGGACAAGAAGATGTATTTGCGGGTCACCCTGACCATCTGGCCCCGTTAAAACGCATGTATGATGATATTGCAGATAATGGAGGTTCCGAGTCTTCTGGAAGAAGGGTCTACGGTAATGAAGAGAAACATAATGAAGCAGAAGCCAGAGCACCAGGGTGCAATGAATAATGGTGGATGTTGCTCATAGAAGTACATGTAAATCTGTAAGTAATTTCTTGAAGTGGGGTGGATTTGTATTTTTAAAACAAAAACAGCAAGAAAATCTACTACCTCGTACGTGTAAAGGTAGCTGTCATTGTAAATAACCTGGCACTCATCGGTGATTTGTTGTGAATTTTTCTAGTAACAATAAGTGGTTTGGTTTTTGAAATATGATTTTGCTTTCTCACGCCTGTGGTTTATCAATCACATCAAGTTTGCCAATTTTTCAACATCAAATTTGCTACTATTTCAATATTATTTTGAAATATTTAAAAGTGTTTTTGAAATAATTTTTTTTATTATTAACCACCATAAGATATAGATTGTTGGAATTATTTTACCAAGCATTAGAATAACAAATTTTATATAAATATATGTAAGTCATGTTTTTTAGACCAAATATATTGGGGCGTTAAAAGCCTGGTTATCACCACTCATCTTAGTTAAAATCATTACAAACAAATTGAGGGGCGCCAAGGTCTCACCCCTCCCATTTTCGTTAGCATGCAGCCAAGCTATAATCTAACCAATCAAATCATCCTACTTCTATTTTTATAAATATATAATTGGTGGCTTAGTTAAAATCACAACTTTGTATGTAGAAGGATGATTTATTTAAGAACTCACTTTCTACAAATATATAATTGGTGGCTTAGTTAAAATACAACTTTGTATGTAAAAGGATGATTTAGTTAAGAACTCACTTTCTACAAATATATAATTGGTGGCTTAGTTAAAATACAACTTTGTATGTAAAAGGATGATTTAGTTAAGAACTAACGTACAAAGACGTATGATTAAAACCACCAAAATCTTCCTGTCAGTGAGAGCCTCCACAATCACATAAAAGAAAGAATCTGTACCACTTGGACGATTAATTTTCATATCAGGTGGTGGGTCCCTCACTTGTTGAAAAAACTCAAAAATCTTATTCATACGTTTATCTTTTTCTAACGACAAATTTGGATCACTAACGGACCACTGGAGTATCATCGTGCCATCAGCGAAACTACCCGATCATATCCATCTCCACTAGGCATAATGCCTATACACCAATTCATGCTCTTATCTTACTCATCACATTAGTTGTTTCAACTTTTAAACGGGCATTTAGGTTTCGGCCATTCCAGTTATACGGCCTATATGTATTTTTCATTTAAATGACCATATAGCCATGTAAATTGGAAGTTGAACAAGCGTTTACCCTTTAGGTTTTACCTTTTAAACAGCCAGCCATATAGCATCAAATCAATAACAGTATGTGAAGTCTATATCTAAAATTTTGCTTCTGCCCCTCATATCATTAATACTAGTTAGCATTGTCAAAAAAAAGTTACCTACCCAAATAAACACCTTGAAGTAACATCGGTGTATATTGAAATACGCAAATACTTTTGCAATCAAATACCAGACTTAAGGTTCTATAAGTTCCGATTTTTTCTCTTAATATCTTCATGTCATGAACTACCAAAATCAACAAAACAGAACTTTAAGACATTACAATTAAACCTGAGATGCCATTGCAGTTGGTCCAACCGCAGCTTCTAAAATTCTCCAAGTTTCTGTATTGGGTTCAGCTAGCTCACACGGGGTCTGTCAAGATTTAACACATCAACCGCATGACCAAAAACATCAAAAAATATAAACCTCAAACCAATCAAATACCGACCTTTCCATACACATTTGTCTTCGTAGGTGACGCCCCAGTTGAAAGTAAAAGTTGAACAATCTCCTCATGTTCCCCTCTAGCCGCATGATGAAGAGGCTGAAACAAGATCAATCAAACCCATTAAACTATTAAAAAAATACTAACAAAATATAAAATCGGCTTGTTAAGTAAAAAGTAACTTACAGTGTCGCCTTCTACATCAACTGTTTCAAGCATTCTTTTCAAGCATTCTGGAGAATCGGCTTTACCAATCAAGAGTTGAACAATTTCTAGAAACCCTGAAGTTGCAAGTGACGTAATGAACATAAATTTGAGGCACATAGTGCGATACTTTTACAAAAAAACAAAACGTAAAGTAGTTAACTAACCTCCAGCACAAGCATCATGCAGAGGAATCCCACCGTCTTCATCCTTAGCCTCCACTGAAGCTCCCCTTTCTAACAATAGCTACATGAAAGAAACAAACATGATCATAGTTAGTCAAACAGTCAAAACCTTTTCCGCTCTCACACTAGTTCAGTTAAGCATTTCAATTGCTATCAAATGTCAAACGCGCATCTTAACAGTTACATATAAAGTAATTTTAAGAGTATGCAACTTATCCAATATGTTTAAAATAATAATAATAATAATAATAATAATAATAATAATAATAATTATTATAATAATAAAAATTTAGTTAGTATTTATTTTCTCTCAAAACTTACCTGGACGCAAGACAGATGACCATAGAGACAGGTGAGATGAAGAGCAGTATCTCCATCCTCAACTGGTTCATCAATGTTGCCACCCTCCAAATTGTCTATATTGTTGAAAAAGTGAAAGAAAATATCATTACAAGAAAGTCACATTGATGCAATGAGAAACCAAAAGGTCTCTGTTTGTCCAAAAAGAATAAAAATAGCTGCAACTAGTCATCAACTGTAACAATCTTATTTGTTTCATAACAGCAAGATTCAAATAACTGTTTAAACAAACAAGATCACGATTCAGGAGTTCCAAAGTACAAATCAATTACGAGCAGCAAAGACATCAACCATATCTGTTTGTTGATCGTATGATTTTCTGACAAAGGATGAAGTTCATTAGGTCTAAAACCGAAGCGCAAAAGCGACAGGCTTTTCGTACGCGGAGCGCAAGGTGATTATATATTGGACCCGACCCAATGATCAGACATTTGATGGGGTATGGTATTGGACCCGACCCAATGATCAGACATTTCCATTACTTATTGCCTTTTATTATAATATTTATTATTATTGCGTACTAACCTGCGAAGCCTAGCGCATTGTAGCTTACACTACACTAGGTTGTGGGCTTGTAGAGACAACCGCTAACTGGGCCTGGCCCATTGAGGTTAGGGTTGTCCATGTCTCCTGTTAGGGCAAGAGACAGTGGCGGATCCAGGATTTTTTTCCAGTGGGTTCATTGTTTTTAGATGCTCCAATTTCATATAACCGAACGTAAAAAATTCGGGCCGGTTCGACGGTTCGGGTCGGGTAAATTTCATATAGGACATAAAAAATTCCGAGTTGGTGCAACTAAGTGGTGGTTCTTAAATGTGGGATTATCCTGAAGTATGTTTAGGAGAATCAAGTTCTGAGCTTTCTTGAATTTTTTTAATCATGAATGACTTTAACCATCATCAAGAATATGAATTAAACAATAGTTTCCTCTGTTTCTACCACTATTTGTTTCATTGTACATGATCTTTGTGTTGAGATAACTGAATAAGAATTCTGTGGCAACCTGAAAGAACAAAGCTTACAATACTAACAATCCATTTGCCATGAAGTTTATAAGATACAGACCTAATTCGAGAAGCAAAAATCCAAAAAACAAAAAAAATAGATGTCTAAATTATGTAAAAGTTGGAACTCATTATGGTTCTAGATGGGTGTGGGGGGTAGTTTTAAAAAAAAAACCCGTTCATCCCTTATTATTTAATAGCATTTCTATTAACAATTTAAAACCGAGTGGGTTCATGTGAACCCGTTGAACCCACCCTAAATCCGACCCTGGCAAGAGATATGGGGCAAACACACTTTTTGTAGCTGGAGAAAGGGGATTCTTCTCCTACCGGTCGTCTCTACATCCCCACTTTTCTCTTCTTCTCTATTGCAGATCTAGATTCAAGATGAAGAACAAGGTGTGATTCTCCATCCTCTCATAGAGAAAGCGGCTTCAATCACCCCATCACATATGAATACATACCTGATACCTTATAGTTTCCAAATGAACACAAATGCTAGAAAAATATAGTGACAAATGTTCTGCATTATCAAGCCAATTCAATTCTAATAGTAATAACAACTTTTCAATTTAGCCTACACCTGCAATGTTTATAATCATCACCATCATTCTACAAACATATTCTTTCAAATTTCACATGTTTTCATATTTGAACTTTCAAATCCCTAACAAACCCTAAGATAAACAAATCGAACAGCAACAACAACAACAACAACAACAACAATAATAATAATAATAATAATAATAATAATAATAATAATAATAATAATAATAATAATAATAATAATAATAATCCAAACATTTGATTATTCAAACACAACAACATGAATCGATCATCTTCAGGTTAATTGAACATCTAAAAACAGACTGTAGAATACCTAGGGCTTGACGGAGTCCGTCAACGTCGCCGTGCATGGCGGCGGCGGCGAGGTCGCGAAGGTGCGGCGGCGTATCGTCAAAATCAACCTCCGGAAACGCTCCTTCTTCCACGAAAAGGATTCCTTCTTCTTCATCGTCATCGTCGCCGTCGCGTCTCCGGGGAACCGCCATAATGTAAACCCCTAAACAAGCTCACGTTTGAAGTTTTAAAATGATGGAACACATACATACACTCATTGAGAAATTGCTATAAAGACCCTCTATTTGTTTGTAAAGTTTAAAAAGGTCCTTCAACTATATAAAAGACGCAAATGACACCATGACGACAAGTGGACGAAAAATATCCAAATAATGTAGACCCAGTTAGCATTCGTTAAGCTTTGTGTTGTGGAGTAGCACCCTCGTTCACATCAATCGCTACCGGTTTTTGATCGGCTTCGAAGTACCGATCAATGTAAAATATTTGTATTTCTAAATACCCTAGATTAGTAGTGGCAAATAGGGTGTCAAACATGAAAAACTAGTGGTTGGTGTAAGACCTAAATCGAATGCAAAACATAACAAAATCTTAAAATTGGATTTATGTTTTGGTTTAAGATACTTAGATTAAACTAATGTTGTAAATTCAATAAAGTGAACAACGAACACAACCAAGCATCAAATTTGATAGCACAATTAGTACTTTGAGTTTGTAAAGCCGTTTTAGAAGATGATATAGACATAACCCTGTAAAATCATGTCAATTGAATATTGAAAAACTTATGCTTATGTACCTAGGCTTACAATGATTAAACACCAAAGTAATTAGACTATCACAAAACGATTATTAAATACAAACATGGTAACATAACCTTCAATCATGTATCTTAACATTAAACAATTACAAACCGATTAATTCAAAATACATGAAGTGATCTTTGCAAACAATGTTTATAAACAACCAACATAAGAAATAACACATGAAAACTTAGTAAATGTCATAGATCTCTAACACACACCATGAATTCATGTCCAACATAGATAAACCACTTAGATTGAATGTTGGGTTATATAAGATTGTTGATAATGAAAGCCAAAACCCAAATGAACCATCTTCCTTAGCTAATTGAATAAGGTTGAAGCATGAATCATAGTACCAGAAGTTTCCCCTTGAAAGCTTCACAAACAACCAACCAACACTGCTGGAAATGGAAAATCTAGAACAAAGAGTTGGAAAGTCAAAGTGCTGGTCAACAAGTCAAATTTGAAGACCAAAGACTAGTCAATATAGAAGACTGAAGTACTAGAAATCAAAAGTGTTGGAATCCTTTCAGGAGTTTTGGTTACTCAACTTTGCAATTCCAATAGTTCCATATAATAGTTGTTTTAGCTTAACTAGCCAACGGTTTTTACAAACTGCTTGCAGTTGTCACACCCCGACCCGCAGCGGAATAAGAGTCGAGGCATAATTGGGTTATCACCAAAGCTCATGATGTTTACTAATATGTTTCATATTTATTAAATCCAAATTACATTTCAAAGTTCCAAATCGAATTCATACGATACAAGGAAAGGAAAAATTAACTAAACAAATCCATAATTTAAACTGGTTTATTCTTCTAAGCCGCCCTATATGTTTCTTGCTTCAACTTGATCACCTGTATCATGTGTAAAAATGGGAAATTTTGGGTCAACAAAAGTTGGTGAGTGAACCTCTACCAATTCCCCGTTTTAATCACATTTTGGGGTGTATCATGTGTCGCTATTTATTTAATTTAATTAAACACCTCACACTCCGACCCGCAGCGGAATAAGAGTCGGGGGATAATTGGGTTATCACCAAAGCTCATGATGTTTACTAATATGTTTCATATTTATTAAATCCAAATTACATTTCAAAGTTTCAAGTCGAATTCATACAATACAAGGAAAGGAAAAATTAACTAAACAAATCCATAATCTAAACTGGTTTATTCTTCTAAGCCGCCCTATATGTTTCTTGCTTCAACTTGATCACCTGTATCATGTGTAAAAATGGGAAATTTTGGGTCAACAAAAGTTGGCGAGTGAACCTTGTTTAAAACATTTGTTATTGATTTATTATGGTAATTTAATTTGGGAAAATTGTGCAATAATCATATATGAACAAATGTATGTAAACATAACAATCACAAACCACCTTGCTTAAGCATAAAATAAGAATGACAATGTATATGTTGGCAACGTCCCGTTCACGCTCATAGGTAATGGAGAACGGACGGCCTATGCTAATGTATGTAAGATCAAGGCTCAATCAAACGGAGCCGATCTTATGTTGGCAACGCCTGGTTCACGCTCATAGGTAATGGGGAACAGCTCACGCTCATAGGTAATGGGGAGCGGCGGCCTATGAAATGTATGTACTGAAATGATAAATTAAATCTAAACTTCAACCACACAAACAACGGATACATATTGAATACACATGATCATGAATATGATGGATGCACAGGTGTTTAATTAAATTAAATAAATAGCGACACATGATACACCCCAAAATGTGATTAAAACGGGGAATTGGTAGAGGTTCACTCACATTGGGTGCGTTTGTTTGAAGGTGTTGAATGCGCACGAGTTAGAGGATTGATCGACGAGAGATAACTAACCAAATAAATAACGAAAAGGTACGGTAAGTATGTGGATTTTATTAACTATTTTAATAGGATTTTTTGGGTATATTTTTGTGAGTTTAAGTCTACTTTCTATCTTTAAAAACGTTATTTTTAAGTATTTTTAATTGATTTTTAAATTAAATAAATAAATAAAAATAATAAAAAAATATTGACTTTTGACCGTTGACCAAAGCCCGTTGACCGTTGACCGGTCCGGTCGATTATATATGCGCGATGGGTGAGACTCGAACCCGTGACCTCCCGTACGCGTGCACGCAGCTCTACCAACTGAGCTACGTGTCTAACCCGAAATAATTCTGTTTTTAATTATACTTATATACTATTTAGATTTATCCAGAAATTAATTATTTTTAAAAATGGTTTTAAATGTATCGAACCGGTGCTGACCACAGGTCTCGAACCCAGGACCTGTGGGTTAGTGTGCACACAGTCCATCGCTGGACTGTGTGTCTAACTTGGTTAATAACTCGGTTTTTATTATACTTAACATGATTTTGGGAGTTAACCCGGTTCAGTTAAAAAGGCATTTTTTTATAACAAGAGAGTAAGCTAGGACAGGATTCGAACTCGCGTCGTATGTGTATATGTTTGCACACAGTCCACCGCTGGACTGTGTGTCTAACTTGTTCATTAAACCGATTTTAATTAGCCTATATATTATACCGCGTCTTCGTCTTCTTCGTTAACTTTACCCAGAAAACGAAGTCCGACTGTTTTGACTGATCTATGCCTAATCTGGTTTTCAAACTTTATAAGTAATTTAAAGATAACGAATTGAGAGAGTTTGGGGGATAGGATGTACCGATCAGTGATTTTCACAGAATTCCGGCAGAGGTCCGTCGGCTCTGATAGTGAACTCCGGCTGTTGAAATCAATTAACAGTTCTGTTCGATTATTTATGAAGTTGAGGTACTTAATCAAAGTTTAACAGAAGTTTGAAAGATCATACCAGCTCTCAGTGTGTTTCCGGAAGTTTTAGAATTTTCCGGCGAAGGTAGGAATTTCGACGAACGTTGACTGGGATTGATTCTGATGGTGGAGTTGTGTTAGAAACAGATTAGTCAAATGATTGAAACAGAAATAGTCGAAGGAATTACCGTGTGGATGTGAGTCTCGGTTTTCCGGCGACCTGCAGATATTTTCAGGCGAGTGAATTTTCGTCGAGAAAAGGTGCGATTCTGAGCGAAAAGGCTACCAGTGGATTGTGGGTGAATTATAGGGAGAAATCGAGATGTATGGGGTCTGAATTCAGTCTCGATTCAAGGTCAGCCGTTCTCCGGCGGTTACGACTGATGTCGCGGGTTCAGACGTCGGTTATAACCGTTGTTAAAGTTAATTCTTCGGTTAATTTGGAAGAAAACGTTAATTATCGGCGAAGTCGTCGGATTTCCGACGACTGCTAATTGGGCGCGATTTTGACTGAATTTGACTTCCGTGTTTTATTATTTGAATTAATTGATTCGATATGATATAAAAAACCAAAGTGGCGGAGTGGTTGATTCTGTGAATGTTAAGTCTTTGGGGATTTCCGGCTGACCCGGGTTCGACTCCCGGCAGCCGGTTTTCCTTTTTAATTAATTTATTTTTATGTTTTTACAATTATAATTTATATCTTCTAATTTGTTTATTAATTATGTATCGTTTAAAATTAAAATAAGTCATAAATAAACAACAAAAATTTAAAACTGATTGATCGGTTATTAAACGAAGCGGGTTTCGAAAACCCGTTTTTCGACGGATGTTACAGTATCCCCTACTTTTAGAAATTTCGTCCCGAAATTTAAGTAGTGGTAGTTACAGGAAAAAGGTGTGGGTATTTCTCGCGCATTGAGTCTTCACGTTCCCAAGTAAACTCAGGTCCTCGTTTCGACTCCCAGCGTACCCTGACAATTGGGATGCGGCTTCTTCTTAAACGTTTTTCCCCGAAGTCCATAATTTCTACTGGTCGTTCAATAAAATGCATAGATTCATCGACTTGAATGTCTTCTAGAGGAATATGGAGATTTTCATCGGCGAGGCACTTCTTCAAGTTCGATACGTGGAATGTGGGATGAATTCTGTTGAGTTCCTCCGGTAGGTCAAGCTTGTATGCTACAGGTCCTACTCTTTCGAGTATCTTGAAAGGACCTACGAAGCGTGGTGCTAGCTTGCCTTTTTGGCCAAAACGAACTACTCCCTTCCACGGCGATACTTTTAAAAGTACTTGGTCACCAATGTTAAATTCCAAGGGCTTTCGTCGCTTGTCATCATAGCTCTTTTGACGACTTTGTGCCGCTAAAAGGTTGTTTCGGATTTGATGAATCTTGTCGGTTGTTTCTTGTATTAATTCTGGACCGGTGATTTGAGCTTCTCCAATTTCGTGCCAACATATTGGTGATCGGCACTTACGACCATATAACGCTTCGAAAGGTGCCATGCCGATACTTGAATAATAGCTGTTGTTGTACGAAAATTCAACTAACGGTAGATGAGCGTCCCAATTCCCTTTGAAGTCTATAACACATGCTCGAAGCATGTCTTCAAGAGTTTGAATGGTGCGCTCAGATTGACCATCAGTTTGGGGATGATAAGCGGTACTGAGATCTAATCGTGTACCCAAAGCGGCTTGCACCGCTTGCCATGTTCGTGAAGTGAAACGACCATCACGATCTGAAATAATGCTTAACGGTACACCATGACGGCTTACGATTTCGCTGATGTAGATACGAGCTAGCTTCTCATTCTTGAAGTCCTCGCGAATCGGAATGAAATGGGCTAATTTTGTAAGACGATCAATGATTACCCATATAGTGTCATACCCACCAGAAGTGCGAGGTAACCCGGTAATGAAGTCCATGGTTATGTTTTCCCACTTCCATACAGGTATTTCAGGTTGGACTAGAAGTCCTGAGGGTCTTTGATGTTCAGCTTTCACTTTAGAACAGGTGAGGCACTTGGAAACAAAAACCGCAATATCCTTTTTCATGCCGGGCCACCAGTAGGTGTATCAAAGGTCTTGATACATCTTGTAGGCTCCTGGGTGCACAGAGTATCGTGTTTTGTGCGCCTCTTTCATAAGGGTATCGCGAAGGTTATTGTGATCGGGAATCCATATGCGATCTAGGTAATACAGAATGCCGTCAGATTTTGTTTCGAGTTTAAGTTTTGCTCCATAAGATAACTCATTGCGTATATCGTGTTCTGTTATGGAGACATGTTGAGCTTCTCGGATTTGATCTTTGATATCGGTTATGATTTGCGAACATAGAAGACGAATGGAGTTCGCATATCCCTTTCGACTGAGTGCATCGGCCACCACATTTGCCTTGCCGGGATGATACTGAATTTCGCAGTCGTAGTCATTAAGAAGTTCGACCCATCTTCGTTGCCTCATATTCAACTCCTTTTGGTTAAAGATATGTTGGAGGCTCATGTGGTCAGTGTAAATTTCACACTTGGTACCATAGAGGTAATGTCTCCATATCTTAAGAGCGAACACAACGGCTCCAAGTTCTAGGTCGTGAGTAGTGTAGTTCTTTTCATGAGTTTTGAGCTGCCTAGAAGCATAGGCTATCACTTTTCCCCTTTGCATTAAAACACAGCCTAGTCCCTGCCCTGATGCGTCGCAATAAACTACAAAGTCATCGCAACCTTCGGGGAGTGTGAGGATAGGTGCGTCACAAAGCTTTTGCTTAAGGGTTTGGAAGGCTTCTTCCTGTTTAGATCCCCATATGAAGGGTTTTCCTTTGTGTGTTAAAGCCGTGAGTGATACAGCGATACGAGAAAAATTTGATATGAAACGACGATAGTAACCAGCCAAACCAAGGAAAGATCTTACTTCGGTTGGGGTACGTGGCGCTTGCCATTCTTGCACCGCTTTGATCTTTGCGGGGTCGACATGAATTCCCTTGTCATTGACGACATGACCAAGGAACTGAACTTCTTTTAACCAGAATTCGCATTTGGAAAATTTAGCGTAAAGCTTTTCGGTTCTCAAGAGTGTGAGGATGAGCCGAAGGTGTCGTTCATGATCAGTCTTAGACTTTGAGTAAATGAGAATATCGTCGATGAAGACTATAACAAAACGATCGAGATAGGGTTTGCAAACTCTGTTCATTAGATCCATGAAGACGGCTGGAGCTTTGGTTAGACCAAATGGCATAACCATGAATTCATAGTGACCATAACGAGTTCGGAAGGCGGTCCTTGGGACGTCTTCTTCATGTACCCTGAGTTGGTGATAGCCGGAACGAAGGTCGATCTTCGAAAAACAAGTGGCACCCTGGAGTTGGTCTAGAAGATCGTCGATGCGAGGTAATGGATAGCGGTTCTTGACCGTTAATTTGTTGAGCTCTCTGTAATCGATACACATGCGAAACGTTCCGTCTTTCTTCTTCACGAACAGAACAGGTGTACCCCAAGGCGATGAGCTAGGACGTATGAAACCTTTGTCGGTCAGTTCTTGTAATTGACTGGCCAGCTCTTGCATCTCGGATGGGGCTAACCTATAAGGAGATTTCGCGACGGGTGTAGCGCCAGGTATAAGATCGATGCGGAATTCGACTTCTCTCTTGGGAGGAAGTCCTGTGATGTCGTCGGGAAAAACTTGCGGGAATTCTTTCACTACGGGTATATCTTCGTGTTTCTTCTATTTGTCTCCCTTCTTGACAACGTGAGTTAGAAATGCTACATAGTTCTTGCGGAGATATTTTCGGGCTTGAAGACAGGACATCAGCTTGAGTCCTTTCGAAGGGGTTTCTCAAAAGATTCGTAGAGTTTGACCGTCTGCAAGAGGAATGCGAATGAACTTCTCACGGCATACTACTTCAGCATGATGTTGGCTGAGCCAGTCCATGCCGATTATAATGTCAAAACTTCCCAACTTCATAGGGATGAGGTCAACAGTAAAATCGTGATCGTTTAGAGTAAGAGTACAGTTTCGGATAATGGAGTTTAATGAGACTGGTTTTCCGTCAGCAACTTCTACCGTTATGGATTCCATAAGTTTATCACGAGTTTGGTTGAGGATGGGTTCAAATTCTAAGGACACAAAACTCTTATCCGCGCCAGTATCAAATAACACGGATGCATAACTACCATTGACGAGAAACGTACCGTTAACCACGTTGTTGTCGGTCCTAGCTTGGTTGGCGTTGATGTTAAATGCTCTTCCTCTAGCAGGTGGAGGAGCTTGGTTAGCTTGATTCACCGGATTTGCTTGAGCTTGAGCATGTATGATGTTCACCAAGCGTGGACACGTGTTTCTAAAGTGGTTTGGGTCTCCACAATTGTAGCAAGCCCGCATGGGTTGCATCATGGGGTAGTTGGGTTGGTAGTAAGTTTGGGTTGTATGTTGTGTAGGTGGTGGTAGTAGGGGTTGTTGGGCTTGACCCATTATTTGATGGTGGGTTTGAGTTGTGGGTTGGTTGCGGTTCATTCGTTGTAGTGAGCGGCAGGCTTGGATGGTGTGACCTGCACGGCCACAGCCGGTGCAATATTGACAAGGGTATTCGGGGGAGTGATGGTAATGACAACGGGTACACTTTGGGTAAGGGCCAGAGTATTGCCTTTTGTATGGTGCGGGTGAAGGAGCAACTTGTGTGATGGGTGCAGCAGAGATTGGGAAATTTGTTTGGGTGACGGCAAAATTTCTGGTATTTCGCTTCCTCTTGTTTGAAAATTTTGAGGAGGAGGTGGAATGGTTTGAAGTTTGGCCCTCAACGGGGGCTTTCTTTTTCTCCTCTTTGAATTTACCGTTTCTGATGCGGTTCTCGGTAAGTTCGGTGGCTAATTCCATAGCAGCTTCGAGAGTTGCAGGCGAAGTGCTGAGGACTGAGTCTTGAATCTTCGAGGGTAGGCCTCGAATATAGTGTTCAACCAAACGGTATACTGGGGTGAACAAGTTAGGAACCATCTGGTTCAGCTCAAGAAATCTTTTGTTGTAGGAAGTATGGTCCCCTTCCTTTTGCTTCAGCGAGTGGAATTCGTCTTCCAACTTCTTGAGTTCGCTTCTTGGGCAGAAGCGTTTTGTCATCATTTCCCTTAACTCTTCCCAGGTTAAGGCCATCGCTTCTTCAACTCCTCTCTTACCCTTCTCGGTGTTCCACCAGGTCAGGGCTACCCAAATAATCTCCCGGTTGCGTAACGTACCTTGCAATCCTCGGGACAATCGCAATTTAGGAAGGTGTTTTCCATTTCCTCAAACCAGTGGAGGAGTGCGGTGACACCTTCGGTCCCTTCGAACTTTGGGGGATCGCAAGACTTGAAGTGCTTGTAGGAGCACTTCTTGGAGGAAGGGTTGTCGATGTTTTGATCCTCTTGATTAGGTGGGTTGACAGGATTCGCGGTGAGAGCTTGCTGGACTTGAATTACAATATCAGGAAGCACCGCGGCCATTTGTTTCGCAATCTGGAAGGCCAAGCGTTCGTTTGACCTTCCTGTCTTTCGTCCTCCACGTAACTGCCTAGCCGACATCTACAGGAACATACATAGGAAAGATTGTGAGTTTATGGAGTCTTTTTAGGTGTCATGTGTCTTAAAGAAAATAAAAATAACATAAATATCAATAATGCAACTACATCCACAGGATGTCTTGGGTTTGCTTATGTTGGTCCTCAAATGTCCCCCATACTATCGCCGGTATAGTCATGTGGGCCCCCATGACTATTGGCTTAGTAGGATTCACATTGGTATGGCGGTTTAACACTCGCATCACCCGAATGAAAATCACAAAATATGTTTGCGAGATGTATGGTCGGAGGGTGTCCAGGTATAGACACAATGACAACTCAAAGTGGGGTTAGTTCACACAACGTTTGGTGTGGCATGCTTTGGCCTAATAGGTCCTTCGTACTCTCATCGTTAGTCCCCAGGTAGGCAAACTGGTCCTTTATTTTGGATTTATACGAATGCCAAGCCTAGACAGGACGTTCCGACTACCGGTACTTGTACCCTTCCAGTTACTACATGCCCGTCATGGGAACTCACTTTGATGAGATTTGAAAATACAAAAATCATTGTAAAAACAATCATGAAAATGATGTGATGTGTGCTTTCATAGACATGATATGTTATGAGAATATGATTCATGATAAGCATTATATGATAATATATACTTATGAACATGCTTGCATAACATTGAATGTAACATTTAACATAAAACATATAAACATCATGAAATTTGGCATGTAACACACAAAAATCTTAAAAATTTCTAATCAACTATAGTATAGGCTCTAAGGGTCTAATAACCTATCCTATATCCCTATAGTCATGGCTCTGATACCAATCTGTCACAGCCCGACCCGCAGCGGAATAAGAGTCGGGGCATAATTGGGTTATCACCAAAGCTCATGATGTTTACTAATATGTTTCATATTTATTAAATCCAAATTACATTTCAAAGTTCCAAGTCGAATTCATACAATACAAGGAAAGGAAAAATTAACTAAACAAATCCATAATCTAAACTGGTTTATTCTTCTAAGCCGCCCTATATGTTTCTTGCTTCAACTTGATCACCTGTATCATGTGTAAAAATGGGAAATTTTGGGTCAACAAAAGTTGGCGAGTGAACCTTGTTTAAAACATTTGTTATTGATTTATTATTGTAATTTAATTTGGGAAAATTGTGCAATAATCATATATGAACAAATGTATGTAAACATAACAATCAAAAACCACCTTGCTTAAGCATAAAATAAGAATGACAATGTATATGTTGGCAACGTCCCGTTCACGCTCATAGCTAATGCGGAACGGACGGCCTATGCTAATGTATGTGAGATCAAGGCTCAATCAAACGGAGCCGATCTTATGTTGGCAACGCCTGGTTCACGCTCATAGGTAATGGGGAACAGCTCACGCTCATAGGTAATGGGGAGCGGCGGCCTATGAAATGTATGTATTGAAATGATAAATTAAATCTAAACTTCAACCACACAAACAACGGATACATATTGAATACACATGATCATGAATATGATGGATGCACAGGTGTTTAATTAAATTAAATAAATAGCGACACGTGATACACCCCAAAATGTGATTAAAACGGGGAATTGGTAGAGGTTCACTCACATTGGGTGCGTTTGTTTGAAGGTGTTGAATGCGCACGAGTTAGAGGATTGATCGACGAGAGATAACTAACCAAATAAATAACGAAAAGATACGGTAAGTATGTGAATTTTATTAACTATTTTAATAGGATTTTTTGGGTATATTTTTGTGAGTTTAAGGCTACTTTCTATCTTTAAAAACGTTATTTTTAAGTATTTTTAATTGATTTTTAAATTAAATAAATAAATAAAAATAATAAAAAAATATTGACTTTTGACCGTTGACCAAAGCCCGTTGACCGTTGACCGGTCCGGTCGATTATATATGCGCGATGGGTGAGACTCGAACCCGTGACCTCCCGTACGCGTGCACGCAGCTCTACCAACTGAGCTACGTGTCTAACCCGAAATAATTCTGTTTTTAATTATACTTATATACTATTTAGATTTATCCAGAAATTAATTATTTTTAAAAATGGTTTTAAATGTATCGAACCGGTGCTGACCACAGGTCTCGAACCCAGGACCTGTGGGTTAGCGTGCACACAGTCCACCGCTGGACTGTGTGTCTAACTTGGTTAATAACTCGGTTTTTATTATACTTAACATGATTTTGGGAGTTAACCCGGTTCAGTTAAAAAGGCATTTTTTTATACAAGAGAGTAAGCTAGGACAGGATTCGAACTCGCGTCATATGTGTATATGTTTGCACACAGTCCACCGCTGGACTGTGTGTCTAACTTGTTCATTAAACCGATTTTAATTAGCCTTATATTATACCGCGTCTTCGTCTTCTTCGTTAACTTTACCCAGAAAACGAAGTCCGACTGTTTTGACTGATCTATGCCTAATCTGGTTTTCAAACTTTATAAGTAATTTAAAGATAACGAATTGAGAGAGTTTGGGGGATAGGATGTACCGATCAGTGATTTTCACAGAATTCCGGCAGAGGTCCGTCGGCTCTGATAGTGAACTCCGGCTGTTGAAATCAATTAACAGTTCTGTTCGATTATTTATGAAGTTGAGGTACTTAATCAAAGTTTAACAGAAGTTTGAAAGATCATACCAGCTCTCAGTGTGTTTCCGGAAGTTTCAGAAATTTTCCGGCGAAGGTAGGAATTTCGACGAACGTTGACTGGGATTGATTCTGATGGTGGAGTTGTGTTAGAAACAGATTAGTCAAATGATTGAAACAGAAAGAGTCGAAGGAATTACCGTGTGGATGTGAGTCTCGGTTTTCCGGCGACCTGCAGATATTTTCAGGCGAGTGAATTTTCGTCGAGAAAAGTTGCGATTCTGAGCGAAAAGGCTACCAGTGGATTGTGGGTGAATTTATAGGGAGAAATCGAGATGTATGGGGTCTGAATTCAGTCTCGATTCGAGGTCAGCCGTTCTCCGGCGGTTACGACTGATGTCGCGGGTTCAGACGTCGGTTATAACCGTTGTTAAAGTTAATTTTTCGGTTAATTTGGAAGAAAACGTTAATTATCGGCGAAGTCGTCGGGATTTCCGACGACTGCTAATTGGGCGCGATTTTGACTGAATTTGACTTCCGTGTTTTATTATTTGAATTAATTGATTCGATATGATATCAAAAAACCAAAGTGGCTGAGTGGTTGATTGTGTGAATGTTAAGTCTTTGGGGATTTCCGGCTGACCCGGGTTCGACTCCCGGCAGCCGGTTTTCCTTTTTAATTAATTTATTTTTATTTTTTTACAATTATAATTTATATCTTCTAATTTGTTTATTAATTATGTATCGTTTAAAATTAAAATAAGTCATAAATAAACAAAAAAAATTTAAAACTGATTGATCGGTTATTAAACGAAGCGGGTTTCGAAAACCCGTTTTTCGACGGATGTTACAGCAGTTACATCATTTAATAGGTTGTTTAGGGTTGTCTTCATGATGACATCACCAGCAGTTCTCTCCTCTTATAAATAGACAAGGTACACGATGTAATTCCTTAACGCTTACAGTTGAATATCCTCTGATCAAAGTGTCTAGAAAGAGAAAAGCATAAGAAGTAAAAAAAAAAAAAAAGAGTGCACATGGTGAGTGTTATTGTACTGTTTAATTATGCTGAAATCATTAGGAATATATGAATCATTTGACAATCATTTCCTAAATCCTGTTGTGTATTGAATGATGCGTTTATTATTTACCTGTATTGATTAATCTTTAAATTGTCAAACAATTTTTACACAAAAACAAAAACACATACTTTCAGATCCAACATTAAACTAATCGACATATAAACCTAGCCCTTAGTTGTGATCACAACTTCACAAGGGTTTTAGCCACACATGATCATGCTTGATGATGAAATGTTGCGAATTCGGCAACAATTAGAGCAATCTTGATGTTAGAACACTTTGTCAATGAGTATTCCTTGTCCTTGTATGTCTCTTAGCCTCCAATAGTGAAGAATGAATGAGAAACCCCGAAAAAAGCACTTTAATTTTGTCAAAAACCAACCAAACACCGTTTTGAACTGCACCTGGCGTAACGCGGAGGCAGAAACCCTAATGCCCATGGATGGATGTGCATCGTTGGGTAAGTACCAAAGTGAATGCTAGGGGTGTTCCAAATAAGACTATATCTTGAGTTCCTTTGATGTGTGTAAAACTCCATGTGATGATGATTTTATGACCTGGGATCATCAAGCAATCTTTCACCACTACCCTACATGTAAAAATGCATTAAAGTAACATGTCTCGATACAAATTCAATGCTAAAACATGTAAATATTAGCCATTTAACCATACCAAATGCATACACATTAAACTTGAAACACCAAAACAATGGTGTTAAAAGGGTGCCAAAAAAGGGGGAGGTGGTGGCGAAGAGGTGACAAAAAACCGGAATTGGACCCGTACCCGGTTAAAAGAACTGGAACTGGAATTTTTAGAACCAGGTATTTTGGAACCGAACCAAGAACCATCCCTACCCGTAGGGAATACATTTGGACCTTAATTCCTAGAATCAGAACCATACCCACTTCATACATGATTTATACCTGCAACCAGAACCGGTTCTATATCCGAACTAGGGTATTAAAATACTCGATACCGGGTACTAACATGTTGTTAACGCTGCTGGTGTATTTTTTTAGATCTGCATGTTTCCAACAACTATAGAACCGGTTCCATACCCGGAACGGAAACCGTGTATTGAAAGTACTTGATTTGTACACCTCTTGGGTGGTATTACTCCTTTAACGCTCACTAACACAATATCAATCACTTTCAAACACACACATTTATTTTCTTTTATTTATTTATTTTTGTTAAACCACAATGCACATGTTAAATGATGGTAAGTTAAAGTCCACTCACTGTCTACATGGCGATGATGTGGCAACGCATTATTACACTTTTTAGTTAAACAATAACACATGGCCTTAGTAGCTAGACCCAATGGCCTTATGGCTCACTTACAAAGACTTAGGAACCATATATTTAGAGATATTGGATTCAAATCCCACATATGTCAGGATTACAGAAATTTTTCATTTTAAAAAATGTATATACAATTGGGCCACTAGATTTTCACAAGAAGAATCAGAATGCCAAAAAAATGATCAAAGTTTGGAAGATGTGTAATATTTCCAATTAGAATTTGAATTTTATAAATGATGTTGTTTGGATTATTTTCATAAGTACTTATTTAGTTAACACATAGATAGCAAATGTAAAGTTAGCCCACTTGGTAGGCATATGCCTTTAAGAGGAAAGTTCACATGTTCAGTCCAGAGCAAGGATGAACAAATTACATATTGATGTAATAGAGTATGATCAATCGGTTTCAATTAAAAAGTAAAAAGAAGTTAACTACATAGATGATCAATTAGTAAGTATATAACAATAGTTGGCGGTTAATTAGTTAATATCTATATTACTTATTTAAATTTTACTCAATAGACACACAACATTCCATTCTGATGTGATCAGAATGTCCTTCCAACCTTCCGTTGGTGATGATGTCCTGCCCAAAACACTATTAATGAAAAAAAATCCATCCCATGACCCTCGAAACTAGATAAGTCATCAGCAACCACATTGTCAATCCTTTTTAGAAAGGTCTCATTGTTGTAGCTATGAACCTACGAGTAAGTGTTATGCAGGTTGATCGGTCCCGATCAGACACTACTCACCTCCAACCACCAATTATAAATTTTGTGAATTTTGGGGCTGTTTGTTTTAGTTCTTAATGGTTCAGACTGTATGTTTCGCGAGTATATATATGAATGGTTCAGACATTTGCCTCTGAATGGTTAAGCATTATACTGGTTCTTAATGGTTCAGACCTTCTCTTATTGGTTTAGTACTTAATGGTTCAAACGTCGTACAAGTTTAGGATTTACCCATTCAGAAGTTGCCAAACAGCCCCTTTTGTCGTAGATAATGACTACCTCTACCTATACCACTATAAATATTGCGATTTGTCGTTGTAGGCATCACAACTACCACCAGAATTTCGACCATGACCACAACTATAGCGGTTGATGTTCTCACAACAAGAATCGTCAGCCTCCACTAGAGCGACACTTGAAGCAATTACAATTGATATTATCATTGTTATACCTATACTTCCATCACATTCCTATAATTGTTGAAGGTGCTGCAACTGTTATCATTATTAGAATCATGCCATACGCTGTAATTTCATCGGTCCATTTGGTGGTACGTATATGTGAACTTACGTTTACGTGACCTTTATAATTTACACATAGAATTGGTTTACATCAATAAACCAAAAGTGTTGAAACTAAAAGTTACTACGATAAAATAACAATAAAAGATGATTAAGAAATTAATAGTATTTCTCGTTTTACAATCAAACTAAGTTTTTTAGAAATATAAACTAATTAATAGAGCGAAAGAAAAGAACATAACAATCTGAAGCATTTCTACACAACCAAATTACATTACATAAACTAATTAGCAAATAAAAGTTGACAGTATAGAATGACGGCGTTTTCCATGGTCGTCGGCATTGCTCGTGGAGAAGCTGTGGTTGAAGTCCTCATCCATCAAACTTAATGGTAAAGAACGACGACGTTTGGGTGGATTAGTGACGTTTGTGACACTTTCCATGACCGGTGAACAATGGCTCTGGAATCTTTTTTGTCTTTTTCTTTCATGAATCGATGTTGAAAGGCTTAAAAAGTCTTAACATTTTGTATTTTATTTATTTTTATTTTTTCAAACCAACTATGGTAATGTTGCTAGTAGTGTGTTAAATTCATTCATTATAAAGTCATGAAATTAAATAGAACCTAAATTATGTCATGTACGCCTAACCTACATTCAAACTATCAAATAACTCTTAACGGATATTACTTTAAGGGAAATCATCAAAGTTAAGGCCACCTTGACAAAAACAATTAACAAATTACTCATAACGTGTTGTTTTATCAAGATATTCATCCAATAACACTTAGACGTGAGTCCGTTTAATCAGTGGCGGATCTAGAAAACTTTCATAGGGGTAACGTTTTAAAAGAAAAGGGTAACGAAATCGAAAAAAAGTCAAATTTTTCCAAAATTTACACTACCGCTACCACTTATAATAAGGTATATCCGCCCGTGCATTTAACATACTCTATGCAATGTCAAATATAAAAATAAAAATCTTACCACCCCTTGCGCCAAAGTAACACAAGAAATCATAAGACTTGTGTCAATTGTTCCACTAATTAGTTATATATCTATTGTTCCATTATAGGGCTCATATCATCCCGCACTCATAATCCCCTAAATCCTATCATTATCATAATCCCATCATCCACAACCCTGGATTTAAACTACAATCCAATCATGTGAACACCCAAAATTGAGCACATGAATTTTGTTGGAGATTTGAAAAATTTTATAAATTCGTTACAAAACTAAACATGACCCTCCCATTAATACTTCTCTTTTTTTCTGAGGATTTTTTTTTACAAAACTCCTTGGTTTTCCAAACACTACTTTGTTCAAGCTTGCTTAGTGCTTTTTGACATTCTTAAGTTTTTTAATCAACATTAAGTGTGTCACCACACTTAGCTTACCAAGGGTGCATCTTAAACGTTATAGTAATTGCCTACAACGGCTTAGCATAATATGATGTTCAAGGTTATAGGTTTTTTGTCCTATAACATTAATTTGGATTTATTTGTTTCATTTACTAAATAAAAATTTGTAAAATTAGCCTCATATATTCATCATTGTGTTAATTTACTTCATGATTATAATAATTATAACTTGCCATTAAAGGGCTTGTAGTTTATGAGGTTGAGGGTTCAAGTGAAAAAAAGTGTGGATTTAAAAGCGGTATTAATGGGTTAGTGAGTTAGTCGTTCTAGAAAAAAAAATTAGTGCTTTGAACATGCGTAATAGGCATTATAGAAACGTGAATGGACTTGATAATGCCCTCAACGCCGCCCCTGAAGGGGTATGGTCCCAAATGCCTCGTGCTCCGCAAAAAGCCTCCGCGGGCACAGGACCATACCTACACTAAATCCAAAAAACACTCAGCCGGTCACAACAATCCACCACAAATTAGTCCTGCGGGTTCGACACTATGCTAGCATAGAGGAGATCGATAGTACATGATGAAAAAGACCTGCGGCCAAAGTGCTAAATCAGCGCCTACCAGCTACTGTACTAGAAGATCCCCACAATATGCCATCGTATAGGGGACAAAAGGTATAGACGACAATGACGTGTGGCCAATCATGATGCGCCATTCACCTCTCCTTAACCTCCACTAACGACTAATGGAAAATGAGACAAGAAGTACATTCAGATAGTGACGTATAGCCAATCAGTGCGCGCAGACGTACTCCCACCTCTGCGGGCACTAGCTGCCACGATAGAGGGGACCAAATGGGTATTTCTTAATAGTGACATCTCGTCCAATCAGCCTCCATTCTTTTTCAACCTCTCGCCTATAATTACCACACTTCTCCAAAGGTTAAAGGATTCCGATCCTACTCTCCTTACTCTCACTTTATACTTTGTTTTCTCTATACAAAGAACAATACTTATTCTCACGTCGGAGGGTGATTATGAGAAGAACTCCCCACCTCTCTTTCTCGTAACAGGCCTCACGGTGATTGCTAGTTTTTCAGATTAGTCTCCTTGGATTTGAGCTCACGAAGATTAAGAAAAAAATCCCCCGGTTGAACGTTCATGTCTATTCTTTGTAGATCAAACTAGGGGATTTTAACCATTACACATTTTTGAAGGGTCGTTGTAATGTTGATGTAGCGGAAATGGCCCTAAGGGGGTTTTAACCATTACGAATGGTCTTAGAGTTTTGGAATTTTAGTTTAAGTTTCTAAAAATAATATCATTTGCACAAGAATTATCTAACAACACTACAAAAATAGAGCAATCTTTTGTACACTTGTTGCTTCCATCTAGAGTTCAAATCTATTATCATATATAACTAGTAAATACCACAAACAAAATTAATCTAATACTCCACTTTTTATTCTAATTAAAAAAAAATGTTTCTTCACCAACAGATGAAGGTTTTGTCCAGAATGCATTATTCACATGTAGGGTACTCATAATGTGTATCATATTCAAAGTTTCAATGTTTTCAAAACTTTGAAGTTGAAGTTTCTCGATCTTAATTTTGTGTTTCTTCACAAGCATGTAATTGGTTTGAATAGTTTCATCTTAGTATCACGTGAATTTGATTACCTTGAAGTTTCTCAATCTAAATTTTGTGTTGCTTGACATGTTAAGTTAATCATAATTCAGCTGATTGTGGATTTTATTTGTTGATCTTTTCCGATGATTTCTAAATGTTAGGTGGTCACATAATTCAAATGCATGATTTGTGTTCCTTTTCTCTAGGTTTTCAAACTCGACTCAATCATGGACTTGCATTGCTTACAAACTTTATCTATTGGGCATGTTCGAGAAAACCATCAAATGCCAACACTTAAAACAGTTTGGTTAGGATAACCAAAAAACTAGTTTAGTTTCAAGGACTAAACTTGCTAAATACTCAATGGTTTGAAATTAGAAAACACAATTTGTATCGATAGCTCAATCATGCAAATATGGATAGAATGTTTATTTTTTTTAGTTCATGATTTATCTATTTAAATTCATAACATAGTATCTTAATTCTTGGAAGTTGGGTTTTACTTTAACCAGCTCACTTTGACCTGCGTGTTAATTGACCCGTTGGAACCCAGATCGTGTTCACCCGTTTAAAGGAATATGTTTTGCTCACTAACGAAAAAAAGCAAGTTTTTTTCATAAATATTGGAGTGCTTCCATTTATTTGGACGATGCGTTGCCTCATCCGACCTTGGTGAATATCCGCCCGGGGTCAGTTTTGTGGGACTTCTTGTGTCGGATTGGGGTTTGTTAGTGTATGAGTGTTTGATGTTGCAGGATGAGACCCCTCCCTAATTCTTATTCCTGCTAATTGTAGTTGACTAAAGGTATAATCATATACCTAGTTCAACTCTTCCACAGTCAAATTGTTAGGATGTTTTTGTAGGAGTTAGGTTTAAAGGTGGTGGGTTTCAAGGTTGAGGGTTTATATGGTGACGTATTGATCGTCGACCGTGTGAAGGTTTCCACCAGTTTGGTGGGAAATGGATAACCACCCCCTGTTATGATCAGATGTGGTGAAAAAAAGGTGGATGTAGTGAAATAGAAGTTATGAAATGGTAGAGATTTTGAAATGGTGTAGATAATAGGGAAGGTTAAATGGTAAAAGTTTCACTTTATTGATGTACTCAAAGCGGTCTAATTAAACTAACTACTTTTAACCCAAAACTAGACGCTCTAAGTTTTAAATTCATAAACTAGACTATCTAAAAACCTAGACCACATAACCGGCAAGTGTACCGGTCAATGTAGTAAAGCTCAAGTATCGAACCCATGAGACTCTACTAACTATTAATACTAGACTCAATTCCTACTAACTAAACTGACTCGACCTAAATGTTTTGTTGTTCTGAGGGGGGGAGGTTTTGAACAAACTACTAAAATTAACTAAAGTTATACTAAAGCTAACAAGACACGGACTAAGATTGATAATTGGATCAGATGATGGAAAGACACAACCTAGGTCAGAATCCTACACATGTATGACATGCTCTATCGGTTATGGAACTCTTGTGGAAACCGAGATCTTAAAATACTAAACTAATAGGATAACCTAAAGGACCCTTGACCCTTCTCGAGAACAAACCTATAGAAACCTAAAAGTCGTTAAACTACCGGTTTAGAGAATTCCCTCATGAGCTTTCCTACTATAATAATAAAGTACCATCTAGATAATCTACCTCACATCACGAAAGTCACATGTAACTATGGATTCCTGATTAGACTCGATAAGCAAATAGTGAAAGGGAAACTAAGGGGATCTTTTTACAAAGTATCTAACCCTAACAATCTAACATTAAAGACAAATTGACAACCTCTCACCTCACAGCTATCTAAATTGGTAAAACATTTAACCCTATTCAAAACTCTATTCCTACGGAAATCATGCATAATTAATCGTAAACTAATCGCTAACACACAGTCCACGACCTAACTTGCATTCATACATGGAAGACATCCACAATTACGCAAGTGAAACATGTATAAGGTTCAAACAAGATCACATATGCATAAACATCTAATCATTAAAACCAAAGTTGTTTACTTGATTATTAAATCCACATCCAGTTCCAAGAACCGATAAAAACATAGTCAAAACAACGTGTTCATCTATTAACCTAGGCATTGTATGTGAGTTTAGCCTAACATTGTCTCAAAGACAGGAAACAAAGTATAAACAAGTTCGTAAGACATGATCAAATAGATAAACGAATAAAACAGGAAAAACTAAATGATTGCACTCGAGTTCCAGGTTCCTCGATCCAGACGCTTTAACTTTTCAACTCCAAGCTTCTTGTCTCCTAAAATCACCTATTGATCTCCTTGACTCGTCCTAGGGTTGTAGAATAGGGCTTATTATGTTTAAAATTCGTTTTATAACATTCGCCATCAACTCCCGAACCCTAAACACATTTTTCTGCGAATTAAGCCTTGTCGCACGACGTAACGGGTATTGCTTCCCCTCTTGCGTCGCGCGAGAGGGTTATTGACCTCCTCGTTGACTTGCTTCCCCTCGTGTGACGCGAGGGGTCTTCCCGTTCTTGTCGTCCGTTTCACTTCTCGTTCTCGTACAACTCGTCCGGAGGCTCTGTTTTATCCGGATATGCTCATTTTCAACTCCTTTATCCTCTGAAACCATGCAAATCAAATACAACTCGATAATATACAAAAACCAAATGCAAAATGACACAAACCGACTTGAAAATTATACAAACTATACATGGAAACCGATTTATTTTGCAATACATCATTTATTTAATTGAAAATTGTTTTTTAAAGAGTAAAGTGCTATTCGCGTCCTTGTGGTTTGGGGCGACATCAACGCAAGTTGCACGTTACTCTTTTTTTTTAATTCAAACTGTTAAAAAAGACCGTTGAAAAGCATTCACATTCATCTCCTCCACCGTGTTCTACTACCCAGATCCCTTGCCCATCGGCCACTACTCTCGGAACTTGTGGCGATGTACCCGAGTGGGTACCACATTTTTCTGCAAATTAAGCCTCGTCGCACGACGTAACAGGTGTTGCTTCTCCTCTTGCGTCGCGCAAGAGGGTTATTGATCTCCTTGTTGACTTGCTTCCCTCGCGTGACGCCAGAGGTCTTCCCATTCTTGTCGTCCCTTTCACTTCTCGTTCTCGTACAACTCGTCCGGAGGCTCAGTTTTATCCAGATATGCTCATTTTCAGCTCCTTTATCATCTGAAACCCTGCAAATCAAATACAAGTCGATAATATACAAAAACCAAATGCAAAATGACGCAAACCGACTTGAAAATTATACAAACTATACATGGAAACCGATTTATTTTACAATACGTCATTTATTTAATTGAAAAGTTTTTTAAAGAGTAAAGTGTTATTCGCGTCCTTGTCGTTTCGGGCGACACCAAAGCAAGTTGCACGTTACTCTTTTTTTTTTTTAATTCAAACAGTCCGTTGAAAAGCATTCACATTCATCTCCTCCACCGGGTTCTACTACCCCGATCCCTTGCCCGTCGACCTCTACTCTCGGAACTTGTGGCGATGTACCCGAGTGGGTACCACCTACCCGAGCCCCAAATAGGTAGTGGCCCTGCTCCTGTTATATATTTGGATTTTTCCAACAGAATAACTAATGTTATGATGATTCGACAATTGATTGCGTATCTTGACTTTTACTTTAGCAGTTGATTTGTACAGTAAATTTCAATTTTGGTTACATCACAAATACCATTCGAACCATGAATACTTGGATTATGACAGTAATTCTTTCGATTTGGGTTGTATCACCTCGATATGGTGGTAAGGGGAAGGGCCCCATGCCTAAACTAGCCTAACCCCTATTAATCATGAAGTGTCATGTCACTCACTTCATCTACTACTGTAAACTACGTAATTTTGATGGCATCACTCCCTTAAACTACCCTCTTCCTTTTTTTTTCCTTTTTAAGCAATAAATTAAGTTGAAAGCATTCACATTTATAAGCCATCGGTTCTACCACCCTCAAACCTTATTTGCCGGCCATTACCCGTCAAACCGGAAGCGGTGTACCCGCTAGGGTAGAGCCTACCCGAGGCCAAATCGGGTAGTGGCCGGATCCCTGTGGTTTATCAGTCCAAAAAGTTCTAACAAGAAGATCCATGGATCAGATTTAGGAGAGAGCAAAAATAGAAATCCCAGAAAGTTGTGAGATAAACTTAGACAAATGAATTCCCTTGCATATCATATTTATACTACCCTTTTTACTAAAATGTTCAACTAGGATTTGTTTATATTAACCATTTTGATTAATTTTCTAGAATTCTCTACTATATACAAATTCTAGAGACTTAAGGAATTCTTCAAGCCACCTTTTGTTTACCACACATCCTCTAAATCCGACTTCTAAAATTGCACATCTAAATGTATGTCCATCGCTTAATCAACTTTTTAAATGGGCGTCACGCATAGTAATTGCCTACAACTTTTGCCAACCGTTAGCCAACAAAAGCAAGTTTTTTCTATTAACATTTTTTCATTTATACATTTCAATGCGTAAAATTAGTCATATATTAATCACACATTATTTACACGAGATTTATAAGTTACATGTAGTTAACTTTAAGGCTATATGTTGTTTAACTAAAAAGTTTTTTAGTAATAATGTTGTATCATGGGCTTTAACTATAATGCATGCAATGTGGTTCAACTAAAATTCAAATGAGATAAAAATATATAAAAATAAAGAAAAGCGCCTGTGCATGTAACTTGTGAAAGGTAATGAACCCACCTACCCTTTATGTTAAAGGGCGTTAAAAGTTTTAACGCCCACGACGCAATATTTGGCTTGTTGACTGGGTGAGGTGGCATGGGTAGCCACCCACAACAGATTACCTAACCTAAGTTTTGAAGTATGCATTTGTTGCTTCCAACTAGAATTTTATGTCTTATCATAGAACCAAGAAAAACCACAAATTCAATTAATCTAATATTTCACTATTTTGATTCTAATTTCAAAAATATAATATTACAAAACAGAGAGTCAATTGTCAACCCGTTCCATTACCAGATAAAGGTGTCGTGGTGAAACCAACTCCGGTTCCATCACGACAACCACTCTCAAACTCCTTTATCAACTCGGGATCAACATTCTCCTCAGGTTCCCAAGTCGCTTCTTCTAAATCCGTCCATTTCACTAAATACTCATTCTTCCCTTCCTCCCCATCCCGCCTCCCTATCACACACTCCGCCACCGCATACTCCAACCCATCTTCGAAATCCTTAACCAAGTCTTCCGCGATCAACGCGGCTTTAACCCACTCGTTATCATTACCATCCTTCCACTTCACCAAATACTCGAGATTCTTCCCCTTTCCTCTCTTCTCCATTATCTCCTCCACCTCAGCATACTCGAATATCACGCCCTCCAGTACTTTAATTACACTTTCCAACCCTAATCTTCTAGCAAATTGCACCGGGTTCCCCTTAGGCGTCAAATTCAAAACTTCACGCGCCAAATCTAACGGCGTCCGTCCCCGGTCATCTCCCGCCTCGGGATCTGCCCCAAACTCCACCAATAGCTTCGCTGCACCTGGCCTCACATACCCGGCCGCCATATGCAACGCTGTCAAACCACCAACATTATCCCGGTGGTTCACGTCGGCGCCGGCGTCCACCAAAACCCTAACACACGACTCCGACCCTAATCCGGCGACGAACAGCAGCGCCGTCCGGCCGTCGCCGTCGACGGCGTCCACATCCCGGCCGTCGCCGGTGCTAATAATCTCCTTCAGTGCTCGATCATCAGCCTTTTTGGCGGCGACCCACCACGGGTTTTCGAACTCGGCGACGACGTCGGCGGCGATTAAGTTCCCCGGAACCCACGTCGGCGCGTGGTCGTCCTCCCATTCGATTAAGTACTCCATTCCGGCGCGTGAGTCCACGGCTCTGCTTCCGATGATTGCTTTGACTTCTCCGTAGGTTTCTTCTTCGTTGTAAGTGGAGAATTGAGGTGGGTCGGATTCAGATTGAGATTGGGGTTGGGGTTCTACGGTGGAGGAAGTGGCGGAGACGGTGAGATTAGGGTGGCGATGTGGTGGTCGGAAACGGAGGTAAAAAGGGCGGGAAAGGGGTGGCGGAGTGTTGGGGTGGAGTTTAGAGGGTAGTTTGAGGCCGGAGAGATATGGGTTTACGCAGAGTGCCTCCATTTGGTGGTGTGGAGATTGGTGGCGGAGGTGATTTTGGGTTATTGATGGAAAGAATGTGAGAAAGATGATAGGATAAGAAATCACAATTTTGATGTGGAGGGCTTTTTGGTCTTTTTAGCTTTTTATGTAGGATATGGCTAATTGTGTAATCTTATGATATTATTATTGTAAGATTTTGTTTAAGTCGAGTTACATTTGATCTGGTCTAGGCGATGCGCGTTGCGGCGGCCACAGCTTGAATGTTTGTAGCTGGTGAAACGTTATGTGATTCATTGATCATATAAAAACGTATGTTTTGATGTATTCGATCTGACTTAGTGTAATTTATATAACCTTTGCAGTTACAAAAGAAATGAAATCGAACCCGAGTTAGTTCATAGACTGAGAGTTCCACCTAACCACTTCACTACTACACCACCCTTACCTTTGTATCAAGATCTAGGGGCGTCAAAACGTACAATAACTCAATTTTTTTACCACGAAGATGTATTATATTTTACCCGACTCATTTCCGAACACATTTTACGTCACAACGTAGACCAACAAAAAACTTACGCAAAAATAAGTATGCAAACGTATTATATTTGACCAGACTTGTTTCGATTAAAAGTTACGTCAAAATGTAGAACCATAAATGTACACAAAAATAAGCATGAAAACATATTATATTTAACTAGACTCGTTTTTGAAAAAAATATGTCGAATCGTGAAGTTATATTGTTTACGATGGAACGACCGGCACATAAATATAATCATGAAAACGCATTATATTTGACTCGACCCGTTTTTGAGAAAAAATACATTGAAAGTGAATTTATAATGATACCTACATAAAAATAAGTACGTGAGAAAATAGTAAAAAAAAAATCTTTTAAACTAAAAAATGAAAATATGAATGTTATAAATTTGAAAAGTTGAAACTCATGAGGGTGAAAATGATAATATATAATGTTTTTAAAATGTGTAGGGTGTTAACAACTTTGAAAGTTTAGGGAATAACAATTAGAAAAAGAAAAAAAAAACAAACAAAACGAAAAGAAAACAAGAGAGAAAAAACAATAAACAAAACGAAAAGAAAATAAGGGGAAAGATAAATTTAAACACCACAAATACTCCTACATGCATGATTGAAGAATCTGGAGAAAATTTTAATATATGAGAATCGAACCTGACTCTTTAAGTTGCAATACAAAAGAAATAACCTATCCGTATCTACCTTTTACTTTATAAACATCCTCGTAGCCAGCAATAAAAGAACTGTAAGAGTACACAAATTTTACTACTTCGTCCTTTATGCTCTATTTGCTTTCGAAGATGGTTCAGGATTCGTTAGGGGAGACGGGCCACTTAGCCTTTTTGAAGCAGTTGCTCTATACCCGCTCGGGTTACACAGCCACCGGTTCGGCAGGTGGCGCCCGGCGAATAGTGGTTGGGGTGTGTATTTGCTAATGGATTTTAATGGTTTTCAAAAGATTATGACCATTCGAATATCGTTTTGAATTTCAATTATTTTGATTTTTAAACTTATATTATACGTATAAAAGCATACATAAATAACACTAAATTTACAAAAATTTAATCACATTCTCTCATCTCTATATATTCATCAAAAAATAGCAAGAAGACCTTGGACTAAAGACAAAGAGATAGTTTTGGTCACCTCTTGGTTGGACGTGTCTGAAAAAAAAAAGACGAGGAGCTGTTTCATTTTGGAACATCCTTATTTCAAGAATTTTGTCATCAACGTATAGGTGAAACCAGTCACTTTTCATTCCAAGCTTTGTCAAGGTTTTGTATTATGTTCTTGGAGGTTTGCAAATTTATCAACTCTTCAACATCATGATGGCTTACGGTGACGACTTAACAAAAGCAGAAGGGATTGTCGATGCCTGTCAGGAATACCAAAATATAAACAATAGAAGATTTACTCACATTTCGTCCTGGCAATTACTAAGAAATCATCGTCAATGCGGCTAGTTGTGGCGTGTGCATGCAGGTGCCGACCTGACGGTTTAGGGATTGATGATTAGTTTAGTTACCTAGTTTGTTTAGGTTTAGTTATCTAGTTTATGTAATGTTTTCTAATTTTAATAATTTATGTATGTTTTAAATTTATTTTATTTAAAATGTTTTCATATTTCAAATTAAATTTTTTTATTTTATAAATAAAAAAGAAGAGGGTAATTTAGGGTAGTGGTGCCACTAAATTAGGTAGTTTAAAGTAGTGGATGGATTTAGTGGTATAACGGGACATAATTAAAGGATGATAGGGTAAGAATGACAAGTGGCCCTTCCCCTTTATATGTTGATAAAGGTTACACTACTATATGTCTTCTTATTGTGTATATTTACTTTTAAATTGGTGACACTACCATAAAAATATACAAAGATTAAAACCAGTGCACAAATTTAAAAGATTGAAGGATTTTGTTGAAAATAACTACATAGAAATCTGGCAGTGACATGACAGTAACCCTTTAACCGAGTCAATAAGTGTTTTGAGAACAACTAGCAAGGCTTGACATCTCCGTTTTACCTCCATCTCCATCGACTGCTTTAACCTATAGCATCGTTTAGAGATTAGTACAACAGAGTCAATAAGTTATTACTTTCCTCAATAACCCTATTGACTGATTGACCCCCATTGTGGTTTAATGAAACAGTTTCATTATCAAATGGTCATAATTACCCTTTTATCTCAATCGATTTAATTTAAGCATGTTAACCCTATAGATTGCAATCGCTTATATATCATTTGACCCATTCTTGGTTTACATCATAGGGTCTCAACCCAACCATTAATCATTTATCACCAATACGTGATTCATCGTAATTTTACCTATTTGCCCCATTCATGGTTTACACCATATGGTCTTATCTTAACAATTTATCGTTTATCACCAAAATGTATTCATTATAATTTTACCAATTTGACCCATTCATGATTTACACCATACGGTCTTATCTTAATAATTTATCGTTTATCACCAATATATGATTCATCAAAATATTACCCATTTGACCCATTCATGCTTTACACCATACGGATTATGTAACACCCTGTAAAATCGTGTCCAGTAATATAGTGAACGTGTCGTATTTTATTTAAAGTCTATTAAAGAGTAACAAGGACTAAAAGCGTCAACATGCTCAAACTAATTCTCTGAGTGATCTTCTGATGTCAACATGCATAAACCGAGCCTCTGAGTGACCATTAGTGTCAACATGCTTAAAATATAGCTTCTCAGTGACCATTAGTTTCAACATGCTTAAAACATAGCATCTGAGTGACCATTAGTGTCAACATGCTAAAAACTTGGCCTTAGAGTGACCATTGTGTCAACATGCCCAGCCTCTGAGTGACATCGGAGTCAACATGCTTATAATGAGCCTCTGAGTGATCTTTTACGAAGTCCTAACTTTCATATGTTCCATTTGTGGACGAGAAGGATTCAATCCGTATTTATATAAAAATTGGACATTGGAGGGGTTAAAAGTGTCAACATGTTAATTTATACCTCTGAGTGACCTTTTAACGAACCGAGAGCTCGACAATGTCAGGGCATAATCCCGGGTATGCCAAATTTGGCTACGGAGGGCTAAATATGCTAAAGCGTGATTTAGAAGGTTTAAAGGGGTTTAATAAGTTGAGGGGCTAAATGTGGCAAATTTTAAAACCTGACATAGGGAGCTCGCGGGGCACGAGAGGCCTGTTTCTGCAGAAAATTTGCTTGGCCTCCACACATATTGCTTGACTTTCAAACAGCTATGTCACGTTATAGGACACTTGTAAGCTCCCTCTTACACCCCTTAACACCTGGCATAACATCCTTTGAGCTCTCCAACTATAAATAGGTGCAAAGGTTCAACCTTTGAACTTGCACATTTCTCATTTTCAACTCTTCTCCCTCCTTTGGAAGTTCCTAACTGAAAGGAGCATCCAACTTAGTTCTATTGCATTCTAGGAACCTCTTGTAAGTGTTCCTTGCTCTTGCATTTTCGTTTATAGGCTTTTAGAGCCAAAAGTCAAGCGTTTTACGGAAAACGCCTTGACTTTCGGTTAAGAACATTATGGTCCAGCCATTGTTCGTAACGAACATGGCTAAGTGATCGTAATAAGGTAGGTGTTAGTCCCTATAAAGGGCACCTCCTGAAGATCACGTTTGCTAGACTAATTGACGGGTCAAAGTTATGATGTTAAAAAGTCAAACATGCCATTTTTCGGAAAAATCATAAATTGATCTTATATATGTTATGAAACTTGTTTTGACACTTAAGCAAGTTGGTAATAATTACTAGAACATGTAAGAACATTTTCGGCTCATCAATTTCAGTTTTAGGGTCAGTTCGCAACCGAAAGTCGTGAAGTTTGACTTCTGCTTTGACTTTCAATTCTGACCCGATTTAGATTAGTTAGCTACTGATCTAAATTTGCATAATGATCATAATATAATGTAGCACAACCCTCTGAGGTTATATTACATGATTATAATTAGAATATAAGTTTATGCACAAGTTCCGTAATTATGCCATTTTGACTAAAATGCCCTTTTTGCATAAAATAAGGTTTAGAAGATAATGAAATTGAAAATAAGTTTCCTACTGATGTAATATTATAAGTAGGAATATTTGGGATGTTAAATTAAAATAATAAGCTGAGTTTATGAACAAGTCCTTGTAATATGTCGGTAAATGACGATAAAGCCCTTATGGCTTATAAAATGGTTTTAATCATATCTTTTCAAGGTAAATCTTTTACCTACTGGTACGTTATATTAAATAACATATCTAAGACATTTTAATCTGACCTTAACATCAGTTTTCATGAAACATCGAATAAATCGTCATTTTACGACATAAACGTCGTTTCGGCGCATAGTATGGTTTTAAACCATAACTATCAACCAAGACTTGTTACCTACTGATTTTAAAACTTAATTTAAAACATATTTACAGTAGGTACAAGTTATGAACTCCGAATCCCAAATAATTATAAACTATGTGTAAAATAACCAAATGCCCCTTCGGTGCATAATTTTGTCATAAAAGATAAATTACACATATAATTAATATCCTGCTGATATTATATCATAAATGATTTAATTTTTCCAGAATACTTATAGTTATAACATCGAATTATATTTAAATTCCTTTTATACGCTATGAAATTACCGAAATGCCCTTATAAGGCATAGTTTCGTTTAAAACCTTAACGGGCATATAAGTTGATATCCTACTGATATTACAACTTAATTAAAATATAATGGAATATAGAACTTGTTCATGACTTATCCGGTTACCCGATATCGCTAATATGCGTATGGTTAAGCATATGTAACTAGTTTACGAAAATTAACCGAAACGGGTGTAACCATGTCATTTAAATTTCAAAATCTAGAATGTTAATAGTTAACCCATATTATGCAAGTCAAAGTACTTGTCGGCTTTAAACTACATTCTATCCGATCATCGTTTAATCAAGGGTTATATGTTTTGATTATGTACACTACTCGGTCTAAGTCTATGACTTAAATAAGGCCGTTAGTATTTAATTGGTTAGCTTATGCCATAATCCAGACTAGAGTCTTCCAGTAAATGCTTTCTGCACTTAGCTCATTTTGAATACGGCTGGGTTATAATCTGGCATTTTAAATAAGGCTAATTCAGGTAAATACTCTTACCTTATTTTCCCTATACGGGCTTGGGATACGGTAAATTATTACCACTTGGTCGGAAATGGGATCAATCGAATGCCGGATTGTGGCTAGTAAATCTGCATATTCCGTTTTAATCTGTTTTGTTTGATAACTTAAACGTCGGGGGTTAACTACCGTGTCCTGGATATCCTGGGCTCATTACATTAGATAATGGCCACGACCTTAGCACGGGGTGTAGGCATACACCTGACAGACGCTCAAATGCAATTTACCCAAGACGTTGGGGATAACTCCTTCGTGAGTTCTAAGTGGTGTGTACTTAATCATGTCCCAGTCTCTGTACTGGGCCCTGTATGTATGGACAAACATGTGAATTTGTTAATTTGGTTACAAAGTAACTTTCCCAAGTTATAAAAGATTTGTGCCCTGTGCACTTAAATCTAATTTCAAAATATTTTCAAAATGAGTCAGTCTAGTGTTTACAAGCGAAAGGTGACGTATTTTCAAAAGACTAAGCTTGCAGGTTCAATACAAAATAGGCCGGAAGCTGCTCGGTAGTGAAATAAGAGGATCTTGCAAATCCTTAGTCTGCCCTAAAGTCTGTTTTATATTCTTTCTTTGTACATTTTATGATCCGCATGTGGATCTTCTATTACGAGCCTGTATATTATTTTGTATTTCAAACATTCGGTTTGTAATAGTAATTTTACTCCAAGACTTCCGTTGTGCCGTGTTTAAACTGGCAATGATGTTATCAACTGACGTCACGATACTCCCCACCCGGCCTAACCAGTGTATGGATTTGGATTTGGAAATCCGGGGTGTGACAGGTTGGTATCAGAGCCAACGTTTGAGAGAATTAAACTCTATCCTTCTTGTGTTTAATCTCAAACTTACACGAGCACATTTCTCAGACTTCCGAGTCTAGGCATTGACCTAGGATTACTCATTTAATTATTAAGTTATTACTATTGTTTTTGAATTGATTTTTAACAGGAAAATGTCGCCACGTTTATGAAGAAGAGGCAAAGGACCAATGAGGGGAGGACCTTCAGGACATATCCCTCCACATCCACATCACCAGAACCCTTATGAAGATTCGGGGAATTCATGGCAACTACCACAACATTCACCTTCCTATACCCAAAATTCTTATCACTCGTACCATTCACATCATTCACACCACTCTCACTATTCTCATCATTCTTATCAGGATGAATTTAACCCCAACCAATACTTTAACACACCCCCAGGTGATCAGAATCAGTTAGATCAGCCAAACTCAATGGATGAGGACTCCGATCCGGAGATGCCGCCGTCAGGTTCAAATACGCACCCCATTGAGATATCGAGCGATTCAAACTCTTATGCCGAATTGCCTTACTAATGAGTTGGACCAATATTGGAACCAATTTACCTTTGCCAACACTGTAACGCTTCGCATTTGTACCTTTCCATTTTTAGCAGTCTGCTTCGTGTTTCTATTTATGGAAAGTCCAAGCTTTGTAATCGTATTTTGATCCTTCAATTCATTGTATTCTAAGGCTTTGATTGTAAACAAGATTAATCAATTATCCTGAATTCGCAAACTTTATTCGCATTTAAACTTATGATCACGCTATACTTTATTCCTTCATAGATCAAATCGAAACAACGTGTAAATGTGTGACGAATGTTTATCAATCATATACTAAACTCAATCAAGACAATTAGTGATGTTATGCAAGAAATTCAAGCTTCCATTATCATAAAATCATGTCTTATTATGTTCAAGAAAATACTAGTCTTAGATGTTTCTTTTTAGGGTTTTTTAAGCAATGTTTGGCATAGTATTGGACCATTTCAAGACCCATAAACGTAACACATATTATAAACAACACCTAAAGTCTATCAATTCAGCA
This sequence comes from Scalesia atractyloides, assembly GCA_947069175.1. Classification (NCBI taxonomy): domain Eukaryota; kingdom Viridiplantae; phylum Streptophyta; class Magnoliopsida; order Asterales; family Asteraceae; genus Scalesia; species Scalesia atractyloides. The sequence continues at coordinate 80,639,486 of CAMTDV010000001.1, read as the reverse complement.
ATTAATTAACTAAAAGATCAAAAAAAAATATATATATAGCAGCCCCCATTTGCGGCCACAACCCATTAGGGTTTCCCACTCTTTTTTTTAATTCAAAACTCCCTCCCATTGCATTAATTCAGCCCAAGACTAAACCCTAACCTTCCCCCTATATAAACACAAGTTCCCCGATCCATTTCTCACTTTTACAAGCCTCCATACTCTCAAAACAAGTCCCAAACTTCAGAAATTCGTTGCTGAAACGCAGCAGCTTGTAAGTGAGTTCCAACTCACTCTTCTTCTTTTAACCTTGTTTTTCTTTCTAAAACTCTTGGATAACCTCTAGGAAAGTTCTCACAAGTTTGCTTGGGCAAACTAAGGTGAAACCACACCATTTTAAGGTCCAAAAGTGCACAAACTTTCTGCCCAAAATTTTATCTTTCAAACTTCAAATTTTTCAATGTTTTTACTTTGTTTCTTCTTCAACAATGTTTGCTAAAGCCCTATGGATGTTACCGTACGTTTTCCATCGAAAACCAAGGTGGAGTCACACCATTTTTGGGGCCAAACTTTCTGTCTATCTTCAAAAGACTTTCTACAACTTGAGTTGAACTCATCTCAAACATATGTCCGAATGATTACAATCTTATGGTTGGTTAGGATTAAAAACAAGGTTGAGACATTCAGAATAGAGGATTTATCCTCACAAATATTATGTTTTCATTAGGGTTTCAAACCCACAAGTGTTGAGCCATCTGAGCTTTCAAGCTTGTGATGGTGTAGGTGTGATTACATGAAGGCCTTGGCCATTTAACTATTCAATCCACCCCTCACTTGATGATTTCTATAATTCTTGACCATCCGGATTGTCCTTGTGTCAATCCTGTGTAATGGTGAATCTATGAAAGAGGTTTAGGATGGTTATCCTCCTACCTCCATGCATGACTTGCATGACTTACATGACTTACATGACTTCCATGAAATACATGAACTTTATGATTAATTAGTAGTAATATAACTATATGTAAATACTTAATGTAACCGAAACTTATACCATGACCAAATGGTTAGTTGTCTTAAAAAGTAGGTTATTTTATCTTAGACATAACAATCGTTATGATTCTATTGGGCATGACCCATAAAAACAAAAACACCCTTCGGGGCTTATTAGTGTCAAAAACGAGGGTTAAATGTCTAGATAAATACTTTCGTATATATACTTTCTCGTACATTTTTAATTCCTAAACTCATTAAACTCCCCGTCAATCTAATACTCATACACCTACGTTTGCCTTGTGTAGCATAAACTTGGTGTTCCAACCCCTAAATCAACCTGACTCTCTCATGGATATTACCTTGCAAAACCGTGAGTACACTCGACCCTTTTTATGTTTCCACTATTTGGGTGCAACATGATTAACTTATAAATCTACACTAAATCACGCTTTATTCTATACACAAACAATGCATCAACATGCTTTAGTCTTATGCTACTTGAATTGTTATTTGGTGCATTCTTATGTGATCTAAATGTCATTAACTTTGATCGAGCCTCCCTTAACATGTATAGCACTATAGGAGTAACGCACCGCCCATATTCTTGTGGTCATTGTTAAGTTGAAATCTATTTTGCGGTACACTAGAGGATTGACTTGTAGATTCATATGCCTTGTTACACTTATCTTGTATGCTAGCTATTCATGTGGATTTGTTAAATCGGATTTTATACTTATGCTATGATATTAAACTTGTGTACTCACCAATACTTTGTTATTGAACTATACTTTTTAACATGTTGCAGGTTGATGAAGTTGTAGGATGGAACTTAGTAGGAATGGCATAGAAACACGCGTATAATACTAAGTTAATTATCATGTTATTGTTGAACTTATTTCGTTGATGTTACTCTTATTTGGATTTTGTTGTAATGTGACATTTGATGTTTGAATGAAATGAAATTTGGTTGATTTAAATATTGTCGCGAATAGTGTTATGATGCAATGAGCAATCTAGTCGTCTCACTCTGATGTTTCCGCCATCGGTTGGGGTGTGACAGATTGGTATCAGAGCCATAACTATATGGAATTAGGTAGAATTGCCATGATTCGACCTAGTCTATAGTTTAAGTGACCAACTTGACCATTCTTGCTTCATGATTTAAAATTGTTAATTCTTCCTAATTGTTTCTTCCTATTCCTTTTGTCTTAAATATATGCATGTGGTTTTCCTAAAACACTTACACAATTTACACACTTGAAGACACTCAAACTATAATCGAGATGATCTCACCAAATTAGGGGTGAAACCCGCACTTTGGTGATCACTCTCAATTCGCGAACTTGATTTTTGCACGAAATTACACCATCAAGTTAGGAGTGAAATCCACATCTTGATGGAAATTTCCGTTTCATACCCTAGTGGACCCTTGCCAACGAGTCGGAATACGCTCCTCGTTCGGTAAGTACCAACCACATCTAGGGTACAATGTTGTCAAGATATGGGTGAAACCCGCACCTTGTCAACTAGTCCCATTCCTCGATTTTCAATCTCACCAAAGTTTTGATTTTTCAATCGGTTAGAGACGTGTAGTAACTGGAAGGGTAAAGTGCCGTTAATCGCTTCTCGACGAGAGCACTTTACCTATAGGCCAAAGCACGTTTTCTCTAATTTGAAAGGATCTCGATTCACTTTGGAATAGTCAAATGTTTCTCAACCCGAAACACTCCAATATTTTATTGAGCCTATCTTTTATGCTATCTCAATTTCTATGTGTTTTAATACTTGTTATCTCGTTCATTTCGAACCTGATGCACGATTCGCACGCCCTTCGTAACCAAAAACAATAATAATAATTCTCGTGAACCAACTGAATTTATATTCCTCTACGCAAATCATACGTGTTTACGCTTATGAATGCCAACATGATTATGGTATCTATGTGAAGTTAGACGTGTTACATGATACTTATGTGCTCAAAACGGATACTTTTCTTTATAACAACACTTTACGATCAAAGCCTAAATCTACCTTTTGTTGTCAAACCCTTTTAGATATCTTTCTCGCAAAGCGTTATGGGACGAAAAAGGTCAAAATCGAAGTCAAGGTCCCAATCCGACTCCATGTCGAAAAAGGACTGCATGAAATTTATGGCCGAGCAAATGGCTGAACACATGGCTAAGGTTATCCCGGAGATAGTCAGCAAGGTCCAGCCCCCACCTAACACCGAATCACCTCATACCTCCATCGACTCCAAAGCCGAACCACCCAAGACCGCTTTCACCCACAAGCAATTCTGCTCATGCAATCCCTTACCCTTCACCAGCGAGGGGGACGCCACGAAACTGCTACAATGGTTCGACGCCATTGAACTCACACCTTCCTCCAAAGTGGTTGTTCCGATCACTTGCGCACCTTAAAAGCCACGGGAGTATTCCGATTGAGAGCCCTCGATTGGTGGACTTCCAAGCGTAGCGCGCGTGGCAACAAGGTCGCCCATGCCCTCCCTTGGGCCGCGCTCAAAAAGCTAATGGAAGGTGAATTCTGCCCCCCCCCCCCCCCCCGCATGAGTGCCAACGACTCGAGGTTGAGTTTTGGAACCTCAAACAAGTAGGTAACGACAACGCTGGCCTCACGGCCCGTTTCAAGCAACTGAGCTCGATCTGACCAAGTCAGGTCGACGCTACTGAGAAAGCAATCGCTAAATACATACGTTGCCTTCCTCCTAACCTCGGCGATCTAGTCGATAGCACCTTCCCCAGCACTCTCGAAGAAACCTTTCGGCTGGCTGCTTGCTTGAACAACCGCCAAGTCCTTCGTGAAGCCGCCAAGGCTCCACCGAGGAAAGCCTACCAACCAACCACCGAATCCATTACCAAACCTGCCTCGACCAAACCCCCAAGAAGCAACATCAAAGGCAAGAAGCGGAAGGCTTCGAGCCCAATTTGCGCGGTAGTCACTCCGCCAAACCCCCACCAGCCAGTTTTGCTCGCACCCGAACCCATCAAGAAAGCATACACCGGACCCCATCCCAAGTGCAGTACCTGTCCCTTCCATCACCTGGTTACCGCCCCATGCCGCCTATGCACGATCTGTAATAGGTATGGGCACTTTACCCAACAATGCCGGAATGCTCCTCAAGCCCCCATCAACCAAGCCCGAGCCATGACCACCGCACCTCCTCAAAACCCTGCCGGCAATCAAAACCAACCCCTTGCTCCTGCCGCTCGTGCCTGCTTCAGATGCGGGGAGCCGAATCACTTCGCCAACAACTGCCGCTGCGTAACAACAACAATCAGTAGCAACAGCAGCAAGCTCGCGGTCGAGCCTTTGTCATCACGGATGCTCAAGCTCAGAACTCAAACGACGTCATATCGAGTACGTTCCTTGTTAACAATGTTTATGCTACGTGTTTATTCGATACTGGTGCGGATAAAAGTTTTGTATCTGTTGAATTCGAACCTTTGCTTATGTGTAGTCGTTCTATGTTGCCTAAACCCTTTGAAGTTGAAGTTGCCGACGGAAAATCCGTTACAGTCGATTCTATGCTTTCTAATTGTTCTTTGAATCTTAATGATCATACATTTTCCATTGACCTCATACCCATGCCAATGGGTAGTTTCGATATCATAATAGGCATGGATTGGCTAAGGCGAGTCGTGTTGAAGTTGTTTGTTCGGAGAAGTGCATTCGCCTTCCCCTTCCCAATGATGATTCCTTGCACGTCTATGGCGAGAAACCTTCCAAAGGTCTCAAGCTTATGTCATGTATTCAACCGAACAAGTACTTGCGTAAGGAATACTTTGCCTTTCTTGCCCACATTGTGGAAAAGAAGGAGAAGGGTCCAAGCGTGAGTGAAGTTCCCGTTGTGCGCGAATTCCCTGATGTCTTTCCTGAGGATCTTCCTGGTCCTCCTCCTACTCGTTCTGTTGATTTTTGCATTGACCTCATCCCTGGTGCAACCCTAGTCGCAAAATCCCCCTATCGTCTAGCACCCTTGGAGATGCAAGAGCTGTCCACTCAACTTCAAGAGCTTCTTGAGATGGGCTTCATACGCCCTAGCACATCTCCTTGGGGCGCTCCCATTCTGTTCGTAAAAAAGAAACACGGATCCTTTCGCATGTGCATTGACTATCGTGAGCTCAACAAGCTTACAGTCAAGAACCATTACCCTCTTCCTCGCATCGACGACCTTTTCGATCAACTTCAAGGCGCAACTTGTTTCTCTAAGATCGATCTTCGTTCTGGTTATCATCAACTTCGAGCCCTCGAAGAAGATATACCCAAGACTACGTTCCGCACACGTTATGGACACTACGAGTTCCTAGTCATGCCATTCAGTCTGACCAACGCACCCGCCGTGTTTATGGATTTGATGAATCGCGTGTGTAAGCCTTATCTTGACCGATTCGTGATTGTCTTTATTGATGATATCCTGATCTATTCTAAGACGCGAGAGGAGCATGAGCGACACTTGCGTCTTATCCTTCACCTGTTGCAAACCCAACGTCTTTACGCCAAATTTTCCAAGTGTGAATTTTGGTTAAAAGAGGTTCAATTTCTTGGTAATGTTGTCAACGAACTTGGTATTCACGTTGACCCCGCAAAAATCAAGGCGGTGAAAAATTGGATTGCTCCTAAGACTCCGTCCAAAATTCGTTCGTTTCTCGGCTTAGCCGGTTATTACCGTCGTTTCATTTCGAACTTTTCAAAAACTGCCGTGCCTCTCACTTCCTTGACTCAGAAGGTAAACCTTTTGTTTGGGGTTCCGAACGAGAGGAGTCTTTTCAAACACTCAAGGACATGCTTTGCAATGCTCCTATCCTAACCCTTCCCGATGGTAACGCCGATTTGTCGTGTATTGCGGTGCCTCAAGACTAGGTCTTGGTTGCGTTCTGATGCAACGAGATAAGGTTATCGCTTACGCATCACGTCAACTCAAAATTCATGAGAAAAATTATACTACCCACGACCTTGAACTTGGTGCAGTTGTTTTTGCATTTAAGATATGGCGACACCACTTTTATGGTACAAAGTGTACGGTCTTCACCGACCATAAGAGCCTTCAGCACATCTTTAAATAAAAAGAACTCAACATGCGTCAGCTTCGTTGGGTAGAGTTGTTGAACGACTATGACTGCGATATCCGCTACCTCCCTGGTAAAGCGAATGTCGTGGTCAACGCACTTAGTCGGAAAACTCATGTTAAGAGTGTACGTTGCTACCAAACTTTGGGAAAGCTCCAAGAGATGATTCGTGAGGCACAATACTCGACCATTAATGAGGGCAACCTCGATAATGAGTTGAAGTGTGGTGCTGAAACCCAACTCGTGACCAAATCCGACGACATCGTGTGCTATCTCGACCGTATTTGGATTCCTAATCGTGATAATCTTCATGATCTCTTGATGAGTGAAGCTCATAAATCTCGGTATTCTATTCATCCTGGCGCCAACAAAATGTATCATGACCTTTGTGCGTCATACTGGTGGCCTAGAAAGAAGAAAGATATTGCCTGCTATGTTTTGAAGTGCCTTACTTGCTCCAAGGTAAAGGCCGAGCATCAAAGACCCTCTGGCTTACTCGAATAACCAGAAATTCCTGTTTGGAAATGGGAGAGTATTGCTATGGATTTTGTAACCAAGCTCCCTCGTACATCGTCTGGTCACGATAGTATCTGGGTAATCATCGACCGTTTGACCAAGTCTGCGCATTTCCTCCCCATACGTGAAGGCTACCGAGTTGAGAAATTAGCTCGTATCTACACTGATGAAATCATCTGCCGTCACGGCATTCCCGTTGACATTATCTCCGACCGAGATGGTCGCTTCACTTCTCGCCTTTGGCAAACGTTTCAAAAGTCCCTTGGCACTCAGCTCAATCTTAGTACTACTTTCCATCCTCAGTCCGATGGTCAAACCGAGCGAACTATCTAAACTCTAGAGGACATGCTTCGTTCTTGCGTAATTGATTTTGGTGGCAACTGGGACATGCACTTGCCTTTGGTCGAATTCTCGTACAATAACAGTTACCACGCAAGTATCAAATGGCACCATTCGAGGCATTGTATGGACGTAAGTGCCGATCGCCTATTTGTTGGCACGAGATCGGGGAAGCCCAAATCACTGGTCCCAAGCTTATATAACAGACGACGGACAAGATTTTGCAGATTCGGGACAACTTGTTGAAAGCTAGAAGTCGACAAAAGAGTAACGCAGATAAAAGACGCAAGCCCTTGGAATTCCACGTTGGTGACTTTGTACTTCTCAAGGTATCCCCTTGGAAGGGTGTGGTTCGTTTCGGGAAAAAGGTAAAGCTCGTTCCTCGCTACGTAGGTCCTTTCAAGATTCTCGAAAGGATTGGCAAGGTAGCCTACCGATTGGAACTACCACAAGAGCTCAACAACGTTCATCCTACCTTCCACGTCTCAAACTTAAAAAGATGTCTCGCTGAAGAAGGACTCCAAGTTCCGCTGGAAGATCTTCAGATCAATGAGACTTTGCATTTCGTGGAAAAACCAGTCGAAATCATGGACCGAGGTACTAAACAGCTAAGGCGCAGTCGAATTCCTATCGTAAAGATTCGATGGGAAGGAAAACGTGGCGCTGAGTATACTTGGGAAATAGAAAGAGACATGAAGTCTAATCATCAGCATTTGTTCGTTGCATCTTCCTAAATTTCGGGACGAAATTCCCTAAAGGAGGGGAGACTGTAACGCTTCGCTTTTGTACCTTTCCATTTTTAGCAGTCTGCTTCGTGTTTCTATTTATGGAAAGTCCAAGCTTTGTAATCGTATTTCGATCCTTCAATTCATTGTATTCTAAGGCTTTGATTGTAAACAAGATTAATCAATTATGCTAAATTCGCAAACTTTATTCGCATTTAAACTTATGATCACGCTATACTTTATTCCTTCATAAATCAAATCGAAAAAAGGTGTAAATGTGTGACGAATGTTTATCAATCATATACTAAACTCAAGCAAGACAATTAGTGATGTTACGCAAGAAATTCAAGCTTCCATTTGTCACACCCCGACCCGCAACGGAATAAGAGTCGGGGCATAATTGGGTTATCACCAAAGCTCATGATATTTACTAATATGTTTCATATTTATTAAAGTCAAAATTACATTCTCAATAATCCAAACATGTCCATACAAATACAAAGAAAAATAACCAACTAAACAATCCAAGCTCTAAACCAGTTTATTCTTCTAAGCCAATCCTATGTGTTTCTTGCTGCAGCTGGTTCACCTATATCATGTGTAAAAATGAGGGTTTTTGGGTCAACATAAGTTGGCGAGTGAACCTTGTTAGTTAAACATTTATTATTGATTTCTTGTTATTTTTATCAAGGAAAAATTGTGCAATAGTCATATGCGAGCAAATGTAAATAATCCAAACAATAACAATAACAACCCACAAACAATAACATACGATAACATACAATAACATATGAACTTGCATGAATATATAACATGAATGAAACTGTATATGTTGGCAACGTCACGTTCACGCTCATAATGTAATGGGGAACGGGCGGCCTATGATGAATGTCTGTGCGATCAAGGCTCAATCAAACGGAGCCGATCGTATGTTGGCAACGCCAGGTTCACGCTCATAATGTAATGGGGAACTACTCAACGCTCATAATGTAATGGGGAGCAGCGGCCTATGAAATTGCATATACTGAAAATAATAAATTACATCTAAACAATAACCACACAACAGTTGATACAAGCTGAATACACATTTGTTCATGATATGATGTATGCACAATGATTTAAATATAATAAATGGTAAGACACATGATACACCCCAAAAACGTGATTAAAACGGGGAATTTGTAGAGATTCACTCATATTGGGTGCGTTCGGTTGGAGATGATGAGATGCACACGAGTTTGAAGGATTGAGCAACGAAGATTAACTAACTTAAATAATAACGGAGGGTATAGTAAATGAGTGGATTTTATTAATAATTCTAATAGGATTTTTAGATAAATTTTTGTGAGTTTAAGGTTATTTCCTATCTTTAAAAACATTATTTTAAAGTATTTTTAATTGATTTTTAAATTAAATAAATAAAAATATAAAAAATGTTGACTTTTGCATTGACCATTGACCATTGACTGTTTGACTGTTTGACCGGTTCTATTGTGTGAATGTATGCGCTGGGTGAGGCTCGAACCCGAGACCTCCCGTACGCGTGCACGCAGCTCTACCAACTGAGCTACGTGTCTAACCCGAAATAATTCTGTTTTTAATTATATTTATATACTAATTCAGTTTATTCAAAATTCTTTTATTTTCAAAAAGTGTTTTAAATCATCGAACCGGAGCGTGCAACAGGTCTCGAACCCGGGACCTGTGAGTTAGTGTTGCACACAGTCCACCGCTGGACTGTGTGTCTAACCTGGTTAATATACCGATTTTTATTATACTTAACATCTAACGTAAGTTAGTCCGGTTCAGTTAGAAAAAGAACATTTTAATTACAGAGAGTGTGTGTGTATCAAGGATCGAACTTGCCGCGTGTGATATATGTGTGCACACAGTCCACCGCTGGACTGTGTGTCTAACCCGAGATAATATCCAAATTATATTAAACGTATAATCAACCTAACTTCATCTTCTTCGTTACAGAATCACAGCCTACGGCTACTCTATTGTTTTATTGTTTAATTCAATTGACAAACATTCAAAAGACTAGAATGAAATGGCAGAGACGATTTTGGAAGTAAACATACCGGAGAAACGATTTATCTCAGAGTTCCGGCAAGTCGTCGGCTCTGTTTTTATGAACTTCGACTGAGTGAACAAATTAACAGTTTTGATTAGCTAATTGTGGAATTGGAGTAGTAAACAAGAGTTATCAGAAGGTTTGAATGACTATACCATTTTACAGCGGAAGATAAGAATTTTCAGAAGTTTTCCGGCGAGAGTGAATTATTCGATATCGACGTCTGCAGCTGTTTCCGATTGAAGGTTTTGAGTTAGCAATAGCTTAACAACTGATAGACGATGAAAGAATTAAGAAACTTACTGATTTGATGGAAGACACGGTTTTCCGGCGAAAGTCCGGCGAGTTCAAAAAGCTGCTCCGACGAACTGAAAGTTGTGCGAAAATGAAATTGAAGGTTTGCAGAATGTGTTTGAGTCGCGAGAGGGGACTATGATTGGAGTAATCCAGGAATTGCAGACTTTTCAGTTATTAAAACCGATCCCACATGAATTCAAGTCCATTCAAGACTAAATTGATTGGAGGTGTCGGTGTATCGGTTATAATCGGTAAACCGCGAACACTCAAACGTTTTTGGACGTTTGGTGACCGATTTCGGTTACAGTTAGCGTAACCAGATCGCTTCATGATTGACCATAAAATTTAATTGTTTCCTAGAATTCACAGAAAACATCAAGTGGCGGAGTGGTTATATGTGTGTGTGATAAGTCTTTGAGTTCTTTCCGCTGACCCGGGTTCGAGTCCCGGCAGTCTATTTTTCTTTTTATTTATTTATTTTTACTTTTTATCAATTATAACTTTTATATTCTAGATTGTTTATTAATTATGCATCATTAAAAATTAAAATGGACATAAATACGCAACGAAACATTTATAACTTGATATTCGATTACAAAGGGAGCGGGTTTGGAAAACCCGTTTTTGACAAATGTTACACCATTATCATAAAATTATGTCTTATTATGTTCAAGAAAATACTAGTCTTAGATGTTTCTTTTTAGGGTTTTTTAAGCAATATTTGGCATAGTATTGGACCATTTCAAGACCCATACACGTAACACATATTATAAACAACACCTAAAGTCTATCAATTCAGCAATTAATTAACTAAAAGGTCAAAAAAAAATATATATATAGCACCCCCCATTTGCGGCCGCAACCCATTAGGGTTTCCCACTTTTTTTTTTTAATTCAAAACTCCCTCCCATTGCATTTAATTCAGCCCAAGACTAAACCCTAACCTTCCCCCTATATAAACACAAGTTCCCCCATCCATTTCTCACTTTTACAAGCCTCCATACTCTCAAAACAAGTCCCAAACTTCAAAAATTCGTTGCTGAAACGCAGCAGCTTGTAAGTGAGTTCCAACTCACTTTTCTTCTTCTTTTAACCTTGTTTTTCTTTCTAACACTCTTGGATAACCTCTAGGAAAGTGCTCACAAGTTTTCTTGGGCAAACTAAGGTGAAACCACACCATTTTGAGGTCCAAAAGTGTACAAACTTTCTGCCCGAAATTTTATCTTTCAAACTTCAAATTTTTCATGTTTTTACTTTGTTTCTTCTTCAATAATGTTTGCTAAATTCCTATGGATGTTACCGTAGGTTTTCCATCGAAAACCAAGGTGGAGTCACACCATTTTTGGGGCCAAACTTTCTGTCTATCTTCAAAAGACTTTCTACAACTTGAGTTGAACTCATCTCAAACATATGTCCGAATGATTACAATCTTATGGTTGGTTAGGCTTAAAAACCAGGTTGAGACATTCAGAATAGAGGATTTATCCTCACAAATATTATGTTTTCATTAGGGTTTCAAACCACAAGTGTTGAGCCATCCGAGCTTTCAAGCTTGTGATGGTGTAGGTGTGATTACATGATGGCCTTGGCCATTCAACTATTCAATCCACCCCTCACTTGATGATTTCTATAATTCTTGACCATCCGAATTGTCCTTGTGTCAATCTTGTGTAATGGGGAATCTATGAAATAGGTTTAGGATGGTTATCCTCCTACCTCCATGCATGACTTACATGACTTCCATGAACTACATGAACTTTATGATTAATTACTAGTAATATAACTATGTGTAAATACTTAATGTAACCGAAACTTATACCATGACCAAATGGTTAGTTGTCTTAAAAAAGTAGGTTATTTTATCTTAGACATAACAATCGTTACGATTCTATTGGGCATGACCCATAAAAACACAAACACCCTTCGGGGCTTATTAGTGTAAAAAACGAGCGTTAAATGTCTAGATAAATACTTTTGTATATATACTTTCTCGTACATTTTTAAATTCCTAAACTCATTAAACTCCCCGTCAATCTAATACTCATACAGCTACATTGCTTTGTGTAGCATAAACTTGGTGTTCCAACCCCTAAATCAACCTAACTCTCTCACGGATATTACCTTGCAAAACCGTGAGTACACTCGACCCTTTTTATGTTTCCACTATTTGGGTGCAACATGATTAACTTATAAATCTACACTAAATCACGCTTTATTCTATACACAAACAATGCATCAACATGCTTTAGTCTTATGCTACTTGAATTGTTACTTGGTGGATTCTTATGTGATCTAAATGTCATTAACTTTGATCGAGCCTCCCTTAACATGTATAGCGCTATAGGAGTAACGCACCGCCCATATTCTTGTGGTCATTGTTAAGTTGAAATCTATTTTGCGGTACACTAGAGGATTGACTTGTAGATTCACATGCCTTGTTACACCTATCTTGTATGCTAGCTATTCATGTGGATTTGTTAAATCGGATTTTATACTTATGCTATGATATTAAACTCGTGTACTCACCAATACTTTGTTATTGAACTATACTTTTTAACATGTTGTAGGATGGAACTTAGTAGGAATGGCATAGAAACACGCGTAGAATACTAAGTTAATTATCATGTTATTGTTGAACTTATTTCGTTGATGTTACTCTTATTTGGATTTTGTTGTAATGTGACATTTGATGTTTGAATGAAATGAAATTTGGTTGATTTAAATATTGTCGCGAATAGTGTTATGATGCAATGAGCAATCTAGTCGTCTCACTCTGATGTTTCCGCCATCGGTTGGGGTGTGACAGACACTCCTTCCCATCACTCCCAACCACCTCCCATACAAGAAGATGTGAACATGGAACCGGTGGAACAACCCCAATTGCCACCAGAACTGCCAAGGAGGAAAAGAGGAGCACGTATGTCAGTGCGTGCGGGACAACGGTCGGGTTCGCTACCACCATTGCCTAAACCCTACCCCACCATTCAAGAGGACCCACAAATGGGTGGACCCTTTAACACCTCACCTGTGGTGGAACCAACACCTACATGTCAACCACCACCATCGGGTTATAATAACCCAATCCCAACATATCCGGATACGTCTGGATATGATCCAGTAAACCCATCTACACCAGTGGACTATCAAACATGGTCGCATGACCCTTACATGCAAGCGGTCATGCACAACGCACTTAACCCATCTCCTTTCCCACCTGCTTATCCACCTACTGGATATCCAACTTATGGTTACCAGTATCTGGTTATGCCACAACCACAACCACAACCTCCGCCACCATATGAGGCCATTAACGAAGCCTTAGAACGAATGAAAGAAATGCAACAACAAGCGGAGAAAACGGAGAAGAAGACGAACAAGTTCTTCAAGAAACTCTCCAAACTAGTTAAGAGAAAGAAGGACGAGTGAAGTCTCTTGCAATATATGTTAGTCCCTGCGAGGACATTGTTATTTCTTTAGTCCCTGCGTGGACATTTTGTTCTCTGTAGTCCTTGTATGGACAATTTATTTTATTTTGTTTCTAGTATTGTTATTTCTATTCGGAATTTAATGAAGTATTTTTGGAATTATATATATGTATTCATCCTCTTCAAACGAGCGTCTCGATTTTACTCGAAATTTGTGCTCTGCGTTATAATTCCAAAAAGATCTTAATGGTTTTGATTAGCCAAGTGGCACAGACCACATAATTGGCCAACATTATAAATGATTGTTAAGGATAAAAGGGCCTTCTATCATGATAAAGGGAAGTTATCCTTCTATCCAGAGGTGGTGGACTTAAGTTCAAGCCTCCAAGTCCTTAAGGTCAATGCGACCGGGACTATTAATCAACCACTAAGGTACTCTTATCATATGTCCATTAGTGACAGGCCTATGTGCCATAAATTTTATGTCCCTCGTGACAAGCTTATGAGCTAAATATAATTGTCAATTACGACAATGACAGTTGTGACAATGCGATCCACTGTCCAATATCATATATGGACTATGTCCAAATTGTAATTTGCCTCTGATGGTCCTTTTAAGACCTAGGCCAAATATAGATATGTTAAGCCTAAGAGTTGTGATGTTATTCACACTAGAATAGGCAATGGGTTGTTATATCCAATGTTTGAAGCCAATATGGTTATTAATACCATGGCTACGGGAAGTTTTATTGGTGTATAGAACCAAGGCTCAAGGAATGGCTAACTCGGATGAGGCACAAGGTAGCCACCGGATATTGACTCTAACAATGCTGAAAACAGAGCCATTAATAATGACGACTTCCAAGCTCGCATTGATGCAGCAGTTGAAAAGGCCATGGGAAAGGCTATAGAAAAGCTTAAAGAGTCGAGTGCTACTCGCTCTAGACCATTATCGATTACCCCATCCTCAGCTCATGAGGAGAGCTCCGTTCACTCTTCGAATGCGAAGAGTGAACCAAAGAAAATGGATTTTGCTGATAGGTATCGTTCTGTTAAAGACGAATGTACCTATAAATATTTCGTCTCCTGCAAGCCCCGTGATTTTAATGGGGAGAAAGGAGTTGTGGAAGCCCAAAAGTGGCTAGATGAAATGGAGACAATCGTAGATATCAGCAGTTGTGCTGATAAGGATGTGGTCAAATATGTATCAAAGTCGTTTAAGGGCGATGACCTAATCGGGTGGAAAGCTATGATCCAATCTATGGGTAAAGTCCACCTGTACAACTTAGGATGGCCTAAGTTTGTCGAATTAGTCAAGGAAACTTACTGCCCACCTCCTGAGGTGGAGAAATTAGAGACAGACTTTTTGTCTCTTTAATGAAGAACCTAGATTGTCAGAAGTACGTTTCTGACTTTAACTCCCTATCTAGGCTAGTTTCCTATCTGATCACCCCTGAAACCAAACGCATTGCGCGTTTTATGAATGGGTTAGCTCCTGAAATTAAGGGTATGGTAAAGGCTGCTCAGCCTAGTACCTATAGGTCCGCTGTTGACCTATCTCTCTCCCTTACCCTTGATCTAGTGAGGCAAAAGTCAGTTAAGTTTGAAACTGACGGGAAAAGAAAGAGAGAAGATTACAACTCCAAAAGGTTTAATAAGAAGAATAAAGGGAGATTTGGGTTCAAAAGGAACCAAGACAAGTCGGTTGTGACACCAACATGTAAGACTTACAACCGCAGGCACTGGGGACAGTGTAATTATGTTCCACAAGCCAAACATTATGGTATTTGTAAGAGAAAAGGGCATAAGACCCTAGAATGCAAGGATCTTAAGGATGTCCTCTGCTACGTCTGCAATGAATCAGGGCATATTAAGACTAATTGCCCTAAGAATCTTAGAGGTAATAATGCGAAGCCTGGATAGGCCAAAAAGGGAAATGCTCGTGCCTTTCAGATGACTGCAAGAGAGGCTGTTAATGAAAACAATGTTATAACAGGTACATTCCTCGTTAACAATATTTATGCTAGAGTTCTTTTCGATTCGGGTGCAGATAAATCTTTTGTTGATCATAAGTTTAGTAAACTATTAAACTTGCCCATAAGAACTCTAGATATAACATATGAGGTAGAACTCGCTGATGGAACATTAGAGATAGCATCTTCCGTTCTTGATGGAAGCTCTATATCCATTAAGAATCATTCTATCCCCATCACTCTTTTGCCAATGAAATTGGCAGGGTTCGATGTAGTTTTAGGCATGCATTGGTTATCTCGTAACCAAGCCCGGATTGCCTGCGATAAGAAACTCATCGAAATTAAAACCCCATCTGGTGAGATGATCACCATCATTGGAGATTCATACTATGGATTGCCAGACAAGGTGTCGTTATTTAAGGCATCCAAGTGTTTGAGGAAAGGTTGTGTCATTTACATGGCACAAGTCACTATCAACGAACCTAAGCCAAATATTCAAGACCTTCCAGTTATTTCAGAGTATTCCGATGTTTTTCCCGAAGAACTACCAGGTCTACCTCCAGATAGCAAGTAGAGTTTAGGATTGACATCCTACCTGGATCAGCACCTGTAGCTAGAGCTCTATACCGATTAGCACCAACGGAAATGAAGGAGTTGAGTCTCAGTTAGATGAACCCTTAGAGAAAGGCTTTATTCAGCCAAGTTCCTCGCCCTGGATCGATGATTTATTTGACCAACTTCAAGGGGCTAGTTACTTCTCCAAGATTGATCTAAGATCTGGATATCATCAACTGAAGGTTAGGAGTGAGGATGTTCCTAAGACTGCCTTCAGGACCCGATATGGTCATTTTGAATTTCTAGTTATGCCATTTGGGCTCACAAATGCACCTGCAACATTCATGGATCTCATGAATGGAGTCTGCAAACCATATTTAGATAAGTTTGTCATTGTCTTCATAGACGACATACTTATCTACTCTTGTAATCAAGTTGATCACGAGAAACACCTTCAGTGCATTCTGGAATTCCTAAGGCAGGAGAAGCTTTATGCTAAATTTTCTAAGTGTGAGTTTTGGCTTAGAGAAGTCTAATTTATTGGACATATTGTAAGTGAGCGTGGTATCCAAGTGGATCCCGCCAAAATAGAAGCCATAATGAATTGGGAAGTGCCCAAGACCCTATCAGAGATTCGTAGTTTTCTAGGGTTGGCTGGATACTACAGGAGGTTCATTGAGAACTTTTCAAGGATAGCCACTCCTTTAACTACATTGACCCGTAAAAACGTTAAGTAAAATTGGGGTCCAAAACAACAAGAATCTTTTGAGATTCTGAAACACAAGTTGAGCAATGCTCCTGTGTTATCCCTACTTGAGGGTGTAGAAGACTTTGTTGTTTACTGTGATACATCGTACACTGGCATAGGCTGTGTGCTAATGCAGAAAGGCAAAGTGATTGCCTATGCATCACGACAATTAAAGGTGCACGAAAGGAATTACACCACCCATGATTTGGAATTGGGTGCCGTTGTATTTGCACTTAAGTTATGGAGACATTATTTGTATGGCACCAAGTGTATCATATACACTGACCATAAGAGTCTCCAGCATATGTTCAATCAGAAAGAATTGAACATGCGACAACGCCGTTGGATGGAAACACTTAACGATTATGATTGAGAAATTCGTTATCATCCCGGCAAGGCAAATGTCGTTGCGGACGCCTTAAGTCACAAGGAAAGAATTAGGCCATTAGGATTAATGCAAAGAGCATTGAGCTCAGAAATAGCTTGAATGAGAAGCTATTAGATGCACAAAAACAAGCCCTGTTGGAGGCTAACATTCCTAATGATGGATTCGGCGGAGCTATTGATCAATTAACGTCTGGAAAGGATGTAATCCTTAGATTCAACGGAAGGAATCTGGGTTCCAATTTTTGGAGGACTTAGAGATCTAATCCTCCACGAAGCACATAATTCAAGATACTCAGTTCATCCTGGAGGTGACAAAATGTATCAGGATCAGAAAAAGAATTATTGGTGGATGGGTTTGAAGAAATCCATAGCCACTTATGTAGCTAAGTGTCTGACGTGTTCGCAAGTTAAGGCCGAACATCAGAAACCGTCAGGACTTCTACAACAACTGAAATTCCCACATGGAAATGGGAAATGGTAACTATGGACTTGATTACCAAGAACCTAAGACCAAAAGTGGAAATGACACTATTTGGGTCATTGTGGATAGGTTGACCAAGTCAGCACATTTCTTGCCAATAAAGGAAACGTATAATTCAGACAATTTGGCTAAGTTGTATGTGGACAAGATTGTGTCCCTACATGGTGTGCCAATATCTATTGTATCTGATAGAGATACTAGATATACCTCTCATTTTTGAAAAAGTTTCCAACAATCTTTAGGCACACGATTAAACTTTAGTACGGCTTACCATCCGCAGACTGATGGTCAAAGTGAATGTACTATTCAAACTTTGGAAGACATGCTCCCGGCATGTGTAATTGATTTAGGTGGAAGTTGGGATGACCACTTACCCCTGATAGAATTCTCATATAATAATAGTTATCATACAAGCATCAAGGCTGCTCCTTATGAGCCTTGTATGGGAGAAAGTGCCGAAAGCTAGTATGCTGGGCAGAAGTTGGGGAAGCCCAACTATCAGGACAAGAGATTGTCCTGGAGACCATGGAAAAGATTGTGCAAATCCGTGATCGTCTCAAAGCTACCCGTGATAGGCAGAAAAGTTATACTGACAAGAGGCGTAAACCTCTTAAGTTCCAAGTAGGGGACAAAGTCATGTTAAAAGTGTTACCCTGGAAAGGTGTGATGCGCTTTGGGAAGAAGGGCAAGTTAAGCCCAAGATATATCGGACCATTCGAGATAATCGAATTTGTCAGCATTGTAGCTTATAAGCTCAGATTGCTAGAGGAGCTTTATGGAATTCATGATGTGTTCCATATCAGTAATCTTAAGAAATGTCTAGCTGATGAATCGCTAGCAATGTCACATAAGATGTGCAAATAGATGAAAACCTGAGGTTCGTTGAGAAACCAATTTCGATCGAGGATCGACATGTCAAAAAGCTCCGAAGGAAATTAATACCTATAGTAAAGGTTAAATGGGATGCCCTTCGAGGTCCCGTGTATACATGGGAGGTTGAGTCCACTATGCGACAAAAGTACCCCCATCTTTTTGAATAAAATCTCGAGGTCGAGATTTCTTTTAAGGGGGTGAGGATGTAACACCCTATAAAATCGTGTCCAGTAATATAGTGAACGTGTCGTATTTTATTTAAAGTCTATTAAAGAGTAACAAGGACTAAAAGCGTCAACATGCTCAAACTAAGTCTCTGAGTGATCTTCTGATGTCAACATGCATAAACCGAGCCTCTGAGTGACCATTAGTGTTAACATGCTTAAAATATAGCTTCTCAGTGACCATTAGTGTCAACATGCTTAAAACATAGCATCTGTGTGACCATTAGTGTCAACATGCTAAAAACTTGGCCTCTGAGTGACCATTGTGTCAAAATGACCTCTGAGTGACATCGGAGTCAACATGCTTATAATGAGCCTTTGAGTGATCTTTTACGAAGTCCTAACTCTCATATGTTCCATTTGTGGACGAGAGGGATTAAATCTGTATTTATATAAAAGTTGGACATGGGAGAGGTTAAAAGTGTCAACATGTTAATTTATACCTCTGAGTGACCTTTTAACGAACCGAGAGCTCGACAATGTCCGGACATAATCCTGAGTACGCCAAATATTGGCTACGGAGGGCTAAATATGCTAAAAGGGTGATTTAGAAGGTTTAAATGGGTTTAATAAGTTGAGGGGATAAATGTGGCAAATTTTAAAACCTGACATGGGGCGCTCGCAGGGCGCGAGAGGCCTGTTTCTGCATAAAGTTTGCTTGGCCTCCACACATATTGCTTAAAAAACCATTAAATCGAAACCAGGGACTTTCAAACAGCTATGCCACGTTATAGGACAGTTGTAAGCTCCCTCTTACACCACTTAACACCTGACATAACCTCCTTTGAGCTCTCCAACTACAAATAGGTGCAAAGGTTTAACCTTTGAACTTGCACATTTCTCATTTTCAACTTTTCTCCCTCCTCTGGAAGTTCCTAACTGAAAGGAGCATCCAACTTAGTTCTATTGCATTCTAGGAACCTCTTGTAAGTGTTCCTTGCAATTGCATTTTCGTTTATAGGCTTTTATAGCCAAAAGTCAAGCATTTTACGGAAAACGCCTTGACTTTCGGTTAAGAACATTATGGTCCAACCATTGTTCGTAACGAACATGGCTAAGTTATCGTAATAAGGTAGGTGTTAGTCCCTATAAAGGGCACCTCCTAAAGATCACGTTTGCTAGACTAATTTATGGGTCAAAGTTATGATGTTAAAAAGTCAAACATGCCATTTTTCGGAAAAATAATAAATTGATCTTATATATGTTATGAAACCTGTTTTGACACTTAAACAAGTTGGTAATAATTATTAGAACATGTAAGAACATTTTCGGCTTGTCAATTTCAGTTTTAGGGTCGGTTCGCGACCGAAAGTCGCGAAGTTTGACTTTTGCTTTGACTTTTGATTCTGACCCGATTTAGATTAGTTAGCTACTGATCTAAATTTGCATTATGATCATAATATAATGTAGCACAACCCTCTGAGGTTATATTACATGATCATAATTAGAATATAAGTTATGCACAAGTTTCGTAATTATGCCATTTTGACTAAAATGCCCTTTTCGCATAAAATAAGGTTTAGAAGATAATGAACTTGAAAATAAGTTTCCTAATGATGTAATATTATAAGTAGGAATATTTGGGATGTTAGATCAAATTATAAACTGAGTTTCTGAACAAGTCCTTGTAATATGTCGGTAAATGACGATAAAGCCCTTATGGCTTATAAAATGGTTTTAATCATATATTTTCAAGGTAAATCTTTTACCTACTGGTACGTTTATTAAATAACATATCTAAGACATTTTAATCTGACCTTAACATCAGTTTTCATTAAATATCGCATAAATCATCATTTTACGACATAAACGTCGTTTCGGCGCATAGTATGGTTTTAAACCATAACTATCAACCAAGACTTGTTACCTACTGATTTTAAAACTTAATTTAAAACATATTTACAGTAGGTACATGTTATGAACTCAGAATCCCAAATAATTTATAAACTATGTGTAAAATAACCAAATGCCCATTCGGTGCATAATTTTGTCATAAAAGATAAATTACACATAGAATTAATATCTTACTGATATTATATCATAAAAAATTTAATTTTTTTTCAGAATACTTATAGTTATAACATCGAATTATATTTAAATTCCTTTTATACGGTATGAAATTACTGAAATGCCCTTTTGAGGCATAGTTTCGTTTAAAACCTTAACGGGCATATAAGTTGATATCCTACTGATATTACAACTTAATTAAAGTATAGTGGCATATAGAACTTGTCCATGACTTATCCGGTTACCCGATATCGCTAGTATGCGTACGGTTAAGCATATGTAACTAGTTTACGAAAATTAACCAAAACGGGTCTAACCTTGTCATTTAAATTTCAAAATCCAGAATGTTTATAGTTTACCCATATTATGCAAGTTAAAGTACTTGTCGGGTTTAAACTACATTCTATCCGATCATCGTTTAATCAAGCGTTATTCGTGTTGATCCTGTACACTACTCGGTCTAAGTCTATGACTTAAATAAGGCCGTTAGTATTTAATTGGTTAGCTTATGCCATAATCTAGACTAGAGCCTTCTGGTAAATGCTATCTGCACTTAGCTCATTTTGAATACGGCTGGGTTATAATCTTGCATTTTAAACAAGGCTAATTCAGGTAAATACTCTTAGCTTATTTTCCCTATAGCGGCTTGGGATACGGTAAATTATTACCGCTTGGTCGGAAATGGGATCAATCGAATGCCGGATTGTGGCTAGTAAATCCCCATTTTAATCAATTTTGTTTGATAACTTAAACGTCGGGGGTTAATTATCGTGTCTTGGATATCCTCGGCTCATTACATTAGATAATGGCCACGACCTTAGCGCGGGGTGTAGGCATACACCTGACAGACGCTCAAATGCAATATATGGGGATAACTCCTCCGTGAGTTCTAAGTGGTGTGTACTTAATCATGTCTCGGTCTCTGTACTGGGCCCTGTATTTATGGACAAACATGTGAATCTGTTAACTTGGTTACAAAGTAACTTTCCCAAGTTATAAAAGATTTGTGACCTGTGCACTTAAATCTAATTTCAAAATATTTTCAAAATGAGTCAGTCTAGTGTTTACAAGCAAAAGGTGACGTATTTTCAAAAGACTAAGCTTGCAGGTACAATACAAAATAGGCCGGAAGCTGCTCGGTAGTGAAATAAGAGGATCTTGCAAATCCTTAGTCTGCCCTAAAGTCTGTTTTATATTCTTTCTTTGTACATTTTATGATCCGCATGTGGATCTTCTATTACGAGCCTGTAGATTATTTTGTATTTCAAACAGTTTGTAATAGTAATTTTACTCCAAGACTTCCGTTGTGCCGTGTTTAAACTGACAATGATGTTATCAACTGACGTCACGATACTCCCCACCCGGGCCCACCAGTGTATGGATTTGGATTTGGAAATCTGGGGTGTGACAGCTTATCTTAACAAATTATCGTTTATCACCAATATGTGATTCATCATAATTTTACCAATTTGACCCATTCATGGTTTACACCATACAATCTTAATATTACCCATTTGACACATAATATTACCCATTTGACACATTCATGCTTTACACCACAGGGTTTTATCTTAACAATTTACCGCTCATCACCAATGTGTGATTCATCATCATTTTACCCATTTGACCCATTCATGGTTTACACCATACAGTCTTATCTTAACAATTAACCGTTTATCACCAACATGTGATTCATTATAATTTTACCCATTTGACTCATTCATGGTTTACACGATATGATCTTATCTTAAGAATTTACCAGCCAACCACATCCAGTACTTAGTTATTTAACTCTGTTATAGTAACCCTTGTTTTTAACCAACATATTTTCCAACACATAAGTAGTGGTTCTATTATAGAAGATGTAAGCTTTACTTACCTTGCGTCCATTTGAGTTTCCTTGCGTACTTGACCCGTTTGACTTATTCATTTCTATTCTAGAAGAATCAAACTATTACATTATATCCACAAGATGATTAGGTTATTCATCCAATATCATGACCATGACACCTTATGGTTTATACCACATTTATAAATAAATTCTATTATAGGTCACATTAACTTTTGAAAGTCAAACTGCTAATTGATATATATAGATGCACTAACAATTTGTTCTCTCTTGTTCCGTTAATGCAGCTACTTGCATTGTTCTATATGCAACTACCTTAGAGTCTTAACCACACCTATTAAGTGTGAATTATTCATCAAATTCATATTCATAACAATATCTAGACTAACCTGGGCCTAATTATTTGTCATCAGTTAAACTTTTATAAAAGGCACATTTTCAATGCTGCACTTTTGTGCATCAGCTATTCACGACACATTTTTGACATCTTTAACATTTAAATCGGCTTTTCATGCTAAAGATGGATTCTAAAGAGCTCAAATACCATTCCAAGCATATATGATACACCTTCTAACGATTTTCCATGATTTTATCTGATTTTCCAAAGATCAGGACAACACACAAAATGATCCTAAACAGCATGCTGAGAAAAGAGCATGCTGAGAAAACAACATAGTTGCCGAAATTGTAAATTTTGACATGTTTAACACCTGAACCAGGTCTTCATGTTCAAATATGTAATAAATTATGCTCGGAGGGCTTCCGAGCATATAAGGCTCGTCTACACAGGAATTTATGTGATTTTATACGATTTTTACAAAATAGGCATGTAACTCTTTACAATTCTGATTTCCACTTTCTTTGAGGCATTTCTATAAACACTTGGTGTGAATATCATATAAAAGGCACAATGTACATGTATACCATGCTTAACTTCCTAGCGCATAGCATCAAGCACCATTTTTCTTACTATTCAACAAATTTCAGGAAGCCATTAAGATATAATTAGCATAGATTCAAATTATTTAATCTAATACAAAAAATTAACTAATAGTAATCATGGTTTCATCCCCATGTTGAAAACCCACTTCACACCATTCATGAACCTTCATTCAAACTTATCAATTACTCAAATTACACCCACATACTTACTAATCTAGTGAGTCCAAACACAAATGTTATATCAATTGATGTTGTATTGTCAGAATTCATACAAGACTTTTATTCTTCAACAATTTTCCAACATGAAAACCACCACCAAAAGATATTCTACAACTTACCTTAGATTTATTGTGATTCGATGGTGAGAATTCCTTAATCATGCAAGGTTTTTAACACCCTGTTTGACCTTAATTTGGCTGAATTGCATACCTTGTTCTTGAGAGGAACCTTCCTCCAAATGTCGACACACACATATACATTTCCAGGGATTTTCTTTAGATAAAAGCTAGTTTAACACTTGCCATTTCAACCCCTCATGTTTGCTATTTGATCACTTTTGCCACAAAAGATGATTCCTTCCTATTTAACTCTTATTCTAACTAAGTTAGTTAACTTAGTTATAGCATTTCATGCCACAACATAAGAAACATACTAATAAATTACAAATTGAGGTTTTGGGGCATTACATTAAAGTTGGATTTGAATACTATTACTGAATTTAAACCGAAGTTAAATATGAATTCAAAATTCGAGCTAACCGAATTCGATTCAAATGCTGAATATATCAATTACATAAAAAAAACCACATCCAAAACATCCAAGAAGATATTCAATGTGGTAACATCCAATTACAAATGCACGAAAATTGACAAAATATTATAAAGCAACAACCGAAATGGTCATCTACAATTGATATAGAGCTGGTTGATCGTTTATGTTTTTTTTTTCAGATTTTAGAAATTAGTATGTACATATTAAGGTAGTTGTTTATTGAATTCGGGTTGGAGTGTTAAATATTGAATGTTAGTAAATAATAGGCCCAAATATAGAATAGATCCTTATTCTTTAGAAAACATCATTTGTGTGTAAATAGTTATGTATGTATAAAAATAACAACAAAATGCATAATTTGAATTCAAATCAAATCGAAAATCACAAATCTATATTCAAAGATTGAGTTTGAATTTTCAAAATCTGAATTTGAACTTCAAATTCCAATTCAAATCAAGTTGAATTTCGAGTCTCATTCGAATACTGAACACATTTAATGGTATATAAGATGTGGGGTGAGCAGAAAACCGAAATAATCGAACCGTAACCTAAATAAACAATGGTTGCAAAAGTCGTTAGGCGCTCCCTAGTCGGTCGATCGAGGAGTTAAGAGTACTCGGTTAGGCGAAGAGTACTCAGACATGTTAAATTATAAAGACAATAGTTTTTTCGAAAATTCAATATATGTCAAATGACATAAATTAACTAAACTTTATAGAAAAATACGTGAAAATGACATTCATTATTTAATATGATAGACACAGAAATTATGTTTTATTTTTTAAGTCAAACTCGGCCCATGTTTACCTACTGGATCCGATTCTAGCCGAGATTGATCGATTCCGAGTAATTAGTCGGAGTTGAAGAAAGTAGCCTCGGCAACCTACTTTGTGGTGACTACTCGAAGAGTACTCGGCCTTGAAGACCTTGTTTTACAACCATGAAATAACCGAAACGAAAACCGACGGTTCAATTTTCGGATTTTTATTACCCAAAAATTTCAGTTTGGTTTTCGGATATCCATATTCAATAACCGAAAAATTTGAACTGGGTACGATAAGTTACAATAGTAGGCCTAGTCTATGTATTCTTATGTTTAAGTTTAAGTTGTTTAACCCATGCTAGTTGGAATTATTAATTTTATTCTTGAATTTTAAGTAGTTATAATAAAAAAATCTACATATTTAATTATAATTAAAATAATTTATCTATTGTCTACAAGAAATAAAAAAAATTAATATACAAATTAAATAATCTCTAAAGTATTATAAAAGAAAATATCTTAATAAAAACACTGGAGAAACATAAAAATAGATTAGAAAATTAGGTTTATGTGAACAATATTAATTACAAAGGTTAAATACAATAACTTAAATGTAAACATCCAAGAAAGTTTCTTAAATTTTGGATTATATTATTTATTTTTTAATCTTACATAATTTTGTTCTAAAAATCAAAAAAACTGAAAAACCGAACCCAACCTTTGCTAAAATCAAAAAAATCTGAAACTGGATGATTTTAAAAACCGAAAACTGGACATTTCGGTTATGGTCCAGTTTACCATAAAACCAAACCGAACCGTGCACACCCCTAATAAAGTGTAACACCCTTATTTTTCTTTGAAGTAGTCGATTGCAACATTTTTTAAGTTAAAAATTATATTATTAGCGAAAATGCTAACTTATGAATGGTAAGTTTAAAAAACATGACAAACTAAACATTATCATTGCGTTTCGTAAAAGGTTTATATATAAAGGGTTTTTAGCGTACAAAGTGTACAAATGATTTTTTAGGTGACGTAATTTCGGAATTCCTTCGTACGTAATTTTCATTTGTTATTTCCCTCCTACGTAATTTTTATACGTAATTTTCCATGTTATTTCTTCATACGTAATTTTGAGTTGAGTTCCTTCATACATAGTTACTATTTAATCTATGCAAGTAAAGTGCACTTTATACACTAGCTGACTCCTACACATTTTTCATTGCAACAAAATCATCAACAATAAAACAAAAATCCACTACATCATAAATGCGAGTCTAGACGTGTTCCTACCTAGCGGGGCCCACACACCACCCCCTTCAACATTGGCCTTGCCCTTGGGGGCTTGGAGTTTCTCACGGGCGTAGGGACATATGCTCCTTGAGTTTGGCTTGACTTTTTTTAGGTTAACTAATGATAGGGTGACACGTAGTTTGATGAAAATACCCTTTGCCCTTACTCACCATCCTATGATTTTTGGGTTTTAGAAAGCAAAGCCCTCTCTACTTACGTGATAGACACGTAGTAGAAAACGTCTCATTATCTTTGCCCACTGTAACAAATAGGCTTAGTGACCTATGTTTTACATGTTTGAGCATAAATGCTCTACATACGTTAATTATTTTTGCTAGGCTATACAATTTTATCAACCATGCTTAAAAATATGTCTTCTTTTTGAACGGTCAACTAGAGATTTGAGTAAGATAGACTGATAAGAGTGTCATGGTCACAATACACGTAAAACATCTTACATTTTACAACTTTTTTTTAAATAGGAATTTCTAGATTTTTTAAATAAAAATGTAAGATCTGCAACCTTTTAATTACAAATTACACAATTTGCCACCACGATGTCCCATTAGCAACATGTAAAATATCTTACATTATAATATTTTTAAATCATCATGTTAAAGCACTCATTTATAATGATCATAAGTTATGATTAAGCATAAATAAGATAACAACAAAGCCTTGCTTACCAAAAACATGACAAGATTTATTAATATAATACGTGTTAAAAACCGGCCACTTTAACACTAGCCAAAATATCATAACCTTCCTTCATATAGAGCATTCATAATTAAAATCTTAAAAATATGTGAGAGAGTTTAGTTATACTATAAGGAATGGTTGTTAGTATTTCTGAGTGTAGGAGAGAGAAAATATATGAGAAAGTTACTGTTCATCTGTAAATATATATGAACAAAATCTGAAGAGAGAAAACTGTATAAATTTTTTATATTTTTAGAAATAGTTGTGAATGAAAAATTGAGAAAATATAATGATAAAAGTATAAAAATATTATTTAATTAAAAATAAGAGGAAAAAATAGTTATTTTTAATGAAAATATATGGATATACATAAAATATTAATTACGAATATTTGTATCGATTAAACAAATTGTTGGAATTCCCAATGTGATACATTCTTGAAGGGCCGTATATTCTTCGTGCTGATCAACGATGATTACAATATCGGGTAACCCTGTCATATATTTAATACCGCCCAGATATGTTTGCAAATGAGATAATTGTCTTTTCAACATAACCGCATCTCTTTTCGGAAGACGGCTGAGTCCCCCTGTTTTTTGTTCAGTTCTCAAGTCTCTAAACTTATGAAGTCTCGTTTCTGTAGTGGACCAATTCGTTAACATACCACCGAGCCATTTTTTATTAACATAATGACACCGAGCCCTTATTGCAGCCCATGCTACTGAATCAGCTTCTTTATTTTTGGTGCCAACAATTAAGAATTGTTTTCCCCTACTTGCTGCATTAAAAACCAAATCACAAGCTTTTGATAAAAAACGAGCAGTTCTAGTAAGATTTGTAATATGAATACCTTTACGTTTTGCAGAGATATAAGGTGCCATTTTTAACATATGTAAATCTATCACAACATCCTACAATTATCTAGTATAAACCACCATAGTCTAAATTAAAGAAAAAACATAAACATAAAAAAATACTAAAGGTTTTATAATTTTATAGATCTAGTGATGTAACTTCAACAACAAAAAGCCACCAGATATTTTATTGAGTAAAATGTACGGATGCTCCCTATGGTTTTATAAAATAACACATATAGTCCTCAATTTTTAGAAATTACATTCGTGCTTCCTGTGTTTTAACAATTTGTTACTCGATAGTCCCTAGAGTGGATGACAGTTAATTTTCTCAGTTAAATAAGTGTGAAATGACATAATTACCCTTGCATTTATTAATATATAAGAACCTCTAATGAATCATTTGAAATATCAATTGGGCCCCACATTTAATTATTAATTATTAAATATTATCTATAACAACCCAACCCCAAATCGTCTCTCTCTCTAAACATGTTTCATGATTACACGGTCGGACCACCAACATCACGCCAAGAACCACCGCCGGACCACCACCATTACAACTTCATGACTTCGCCCATTGCCGCTTCATTGGATGAATTCGCAGACCATTCCTACTCGTTTCATCTTCTCTTATTCAGACCACCCCCACCTCTACTCTCACCATTACCTGCTTGACAATTGTTTATAAATTGCTCGACCAATGCAATTGTGATTGCGGATCTCACAAATCAGAAGGTGCGTTTGTTTATGGTGGTGTACAATATTGTGTTGTTCATTTTCAAGACTGGTACATGGAATCTAGTGTTGTTTGGGGCGATTCTGGTGCATTGTGGGGCGTATTGTTATGGGTGTTTACCTGTATTGTGAATTTGATTGGTTTTTTTTTCCAGAGCTTGGTACTAGTGATTATGAATTGGTGTGTGGGGGGGGGGGGGGGGTTGTTCTTGGTTTGTTGTGTTGTTGATTATTGCAATTGATATGTCGAATTTGATGGGTTTTTGGTTGTGATGGTAGTGGACAGGTCCGATGGTGGTTCACGGTGAGATGTTGGTGGATAGGTGGTGGTTCATGTTGTGATGGTAGTGATCCGGTGGTGGCCGGAGGTGAGTAAAAAGTTAATTTATTTTTTAATTTTTTTTGTCTTTTAGCAAGGGTAAGGGATAATTATGCATTTCACGCTCATTTAACTGAGAAAACTAACTACCATCCACTCTAGAGGCTATTTGAGTAACAAATTGTTAAAACACAAAAAACACAAATATAATTTTTAAAAATTAAGGACTATAACCGTTATTTTACAAACTGAAAACATCCCTGCATTTTACTCTATTTTGCTATTCCATCGTTGTTATCATGATTCTTTTCATTTAACCCTTTATACGGGCATTTGTTCTTATCCAAGAGGCGGTTGCCTACACGTATATTTTACCACGTATAAAGTTCACTTTTTTAAGAACAAGATTCGCAAAACTTGAAGACTTTTAGGTAGTAGTAGTAGCTACACATCACTCCCATTCCTCACTTTCCGTACTCAGATTTGCTTCACTTCACCGACTCGTCTTCCCCACAACAACAATGGAAGATATAGATACAGATACCCAACTTATATCTACACAAAGATTGGTGTTTGCTGTGAATGGTGAGCGTTTTGAGCTTTCTGAAGTGGATCCTTCAACCACTCTGCTTCAGTTCTTGCGGTCTCATACTCGTTTCAAGAGTGTTAAGCTTGGTTGCGGTGAAGGTTTAATTTTGCTTCTGTTTGTTCTATGTTTTTGTTTGGGATTTGATGATTTGATCTCAAGGTGTTTGATGAAATGACTAAGTGAAGTTTTCATTTGAGTTTTGTGGTGTGGATGGTGGAATTTGATTGTAGATGTGAGAATTTGTCATTTGGGATGTGATAATTATAGGTGGTAGTTATGATCATTGTTAAAAAATACGGGTTGACTTTGTAAAACTAAATTGTATACGAGTTTATTTGGATCGGCTAAAATTGGTTAACGGGTCAATTTGGGTAGGCTCAAATTAGAACGGGTCAAAACGGGTAGATTATAAACATGTTAACTTTAAAAAAGGTTTAAATTAGTATATGTGAGAATTCATTATATGGGATGTAATAATTATAGTGGTAATCATGACCCATTATTCAAAAAATGAGTTACTTTGGTTAAAGTAAATTGTATATGGGTTTATTTTTATCCGCTAAAAGTAGTCAACGGGTTAGTTTAAGTCATCTCAAATCAGTCAACGGGTCAAAATGGGAAACGATTATAAACTTGTTAACTTAAAAAAGTGTGTAAAGGCGTTGGCATGATCTTTACTAACAATGTTGTTCATTTTCGTTTCAATTTGAAGCTTTTGCATATTATGAATTTTCCATTTGTAGGTGGTTGTGGTGCTTGTATTGTTTTACTATCCAAGTTCAATCCCAGGCTAAAACAAGTCGAAGATTACACAATCAGTTCATGTCTCACACTTCTTTGCAGCATAAACATGTGTTCAATCACTACAACCGAAGGTCTCGGCAACATCAAAGACGGGTTTCATCCCATTCACGAACGTTTCGCCGGTTTCCACGCGTCTCAATGCGGTTTCTGCACCCCCGGGATGTGCATGTCCCTCTTTTCTGCGCTCGTTAATTCCGAAAAAACCCATCGACCCGAGCCCGCTATCGGTTTCTCCAAACTCACCGTCTCAGAAGCTGAAAAGTCGATTTCCGGTAATCTATGTCGATGCACTGGTTACCGTCCGATCGCTGACGTATGCAAAAGTTTCGCAGCTGATGTCGATATGGAAGATTTGGGACTTAACTCATTCCGTAAAAACTATACCAAACTTTATAAACTGCCGTTCTATGACCCGGAACAGATAACTACATATCCCGAGTTCTTGAAAAACGAATACGAATCAACAACGGTTTTAAATAATCGAAACAAGTCTTGGTATACTCCACGTTCTATAGATGAACTCACGAGTTTGGTTGAATACAACTCGGCTGACAACGGTTGTAATGGTGAAATTAGTTGCTGGTAATACTGGAGCCGGTTACTATAAGGAAACCGATCAGTATGATAAGTACATTGACCTTCGGTTCATCCCGGAGCTATCCGCAATCAAGAAAACTGGCTCACATATTGAAGTTGGAGCAACTGTTCCGATCTCAAAGTTAATCTCGGCTTTAAACGAAGAAATAATCGACAACGGTTTATGCTCCGAAGGCGATACAGTGTTCAAGAAAATCGCGTCCCATTTTGAGAAAATTGGTTCAGAATTCATCCGAAATGTAGCGAGTATCGGTGGAAATTTGGTAATGGCACAACGAAAGAATTTTCCGTCCGATATTTCCACGGTACTTCTTGCAGTGAAATCGAAAGTTACTGTCTTGTCGGGGGTAAAAAAGGAAATTCTTACACTTGAGGAGTTTCTCGAAAAGCCTGCTTTAGATTCAAGAAGTGTGCTTTTGAGTGTATCCTTTCCGTGCTTGAAACCGACCAAAAACGGATACTCGGAAAAATCGAACACTAAAGTTATATTTCAAACGTATCGTGCTTCTCCGCGTCCTCTTGGGAATGCGTTAGCTTATTTAAACGCTGCGTTTTTGGCTGAAACGTCTGTTTGTGATCGAGGCGTTAGAATTAACAGCATTCGTCTTGCTTTTGGTTCTTTTGGCGTTAAACATGCGATAACCGCAAGCACAGTCGAAAAGTATCTTGTTGGGAAAATGTTAAGTGTTGATGTGATATATGAAGCGGTTAAATCAATTAGGGTTGCAGTTTCTCCGGAAAACGGGACGTCACATCCCGCTTATCGGTCAAGCTTGGCGGTTAGTTTTCTGTTTGACTTTCTCTGGCCGCTAGTTGAAGCTGATGGTTGCGTGCGTACATCGACTTGTAATTCTTACGGAATTACGTCAAGAATGACGTTTGATCGTTCTGAAACAACAACATTGTTGTCATCGGCAAAGCAGGTGATAGAATCGAGCAACGAACATTACCCTGTTGGTGAATCGATTGTAAAGTCTGGTTCGGCAATCCAAGCTTCTGGTGCGTATAATGTGATACAACCAATAACTTGCGGATCGAGCGGGTTGGGACGTTGGGTAACAGGTCAAATTGGGTTCAACTTGCTTGTAGTAAGGGCCAAATCGGTTTGGCCACAAGCCGTTTTTTGTTCAATATTTTTTATTTAATTAAGACTATTTAGGACAATAAAAGTCTATTTTTTAATTGAAGTTAACTGCCATTTTCGTTCCTGTGGTGTCTAATTATGCCAGTCAAGGCCAAATTTCAAATTTGTACAATTTCCATCCCTGACATTCTTGAGACATGCAAGTTCCGTCCAAAAACTTAACGTCTATTAAAACCCGCCGTTTAATGAAGGGTAAAAACATCATTTTACTTTTCTTATATACCTTTTTTCTTAAACCCTATTAGATTCCACCCCTTTTAATCTCCTTTTCCCTCCATTTGTGAACCCTAATTCACTTTTGTCCCCGTCGTTTTTATAAAAGAAAACTGGAAAATGACGGTTTTACCCTTCATTAAACAGTTGGTTTTAAGAGACGTTAGTTTTTTGGACGGAACTGGTGTGTTTCAAGTATGTCAGGGACGGAAATGGTACAAACCACAGGGACAAACATGACAGTTAGCTCTTTTAGTTGAGACTATTTAGGAAGTTGTAAGCGTTAAAAATACAAGTTGGCCGACGTTCAACCCGTTTGACTTGTTCTTTAGTTAGTTTTCATGTGAGCTGTTAAGAGATAAACCATAACCCAAATCGACCCGTTCACAAGCAGACAGTTTGAAATTTCCACCTGGAAGTCAATGCGTTATCTTGCTCATCGCCGAAGTGACCTTAATCATGCAGGTGAAGCGGTATTTGTAGATGACATTCCGTCACCGTTGAACTGCCTTCATGGAGCATTTATCTACAGCACCAAACCGTTGGCACGGGTAAAGCGTATTAAGATGAACTCCGAAAAAGACGTACATTCCGTCGTTACATTTCAAGATATTCCAAAAGGAGGTGATAATATAGGATCCAAAACCCTTTTTGGTCCCGAACCTTTATTTGCCAATGAACTTACTCAGTGTGCGGGCCAGCGTATAGCGTTTGCGGTATTTTAGCTCTCTCAGAGATCTTGTTTTGCGTAAATGTAAAGAATTATGCTTAAAGAATAAAGGAATGCAATTGTTAGCTCGCAGATACACAAAAGATTGCTGACGTGGCAGCTGATACAGCCATGGTTGATTATGATATTGAAGACTTAGAACCACCTATATTAACCGTTGAACAGGCGGTCGAGAAATCAAGTTTTTTTGAAATACCGTCACTCGTACATCCATCACAAGTTGGTGATTTCTCGAAGGGAATGGCTGAATCTGAACACCAAATCCACTCTGCTGAGGTATAACAAAATAGGGTGTCTTAGCAATAGTGGCTAAGACAACCATTTTTATTAATTTTTTTTCTTTGTAAAATTTACAGTAATGCCATTTAACACTTATTTTAGTGCATCAGATTTTTTATTTTATTTTTGTCCTTCAGTCCATGATTTGTATTTACACTCCCTGATCTTTAACAAATGTATCATACGGCCGCTTGACTTTGGTAATGACATGTATAGCCCCTCAACTTAAATTAGGTTTCTTTTTTCAGTTTTAATTATTCACGCTTACACTTTATTATATATTTGAGGGGGTGTGCTTATTTTATGTTCGTTTCGGTTGGTCTACGTTTTGTCATAAATTTTGTTAGGGAACGAGTCAGGTCATAAATAATACGTTTTCACTAGGAGGTATAGATTGGAGTTACTTTACGTTTTGACGCCACCGCAATGCGCGATACCATTCTTTTATTAAAAAAACTATTTTCTTATATGCTTATTTTTTGGTACATTTCGTGTATAAATCCAAGTTGGTTTACGTTTTGACGTAATTTTTCTCGATAACGGTTCAGGTCAAATATAATACGTTTTCGTGCTTATTTTTATGTCCGATTTCATTTAGTCTACGTTTTGACATAAATTTTGTTCGGAAACGAGCCTGGTTATAAATTCGGGTTACTTTTAAGTTTCGACACTGTGGCGACGCACGGCGGGTCAAAATACTAGTTTTAACTAAAAGTTGTAATCTTTTTTGTGGGTGTTTTTTTCTTTTTAATCTTGTTTGTTAATTTGTACTTGCTATCCAGATTCAACTTCCGTCACAATACTATTTCTATATGGAAACACAAACCGCATTAGCTGTCCCAGATGAAGACAACTGCATGGTGGTGTATAGTTCCATTCAGGTCCCTGAATATGCGCAAAGTGTCATAGCACGGTGTCTTAACGTTCCCGAACATAACGTTCGTGTGATTACTAGAAGGGTCGGTGGCGGTTTTGGTGGCAAGGCTCTTAAAGCTATGCCCGTGAGTACCAATTATCTTAGTAAAATACACGGATGGTCCTTGTTACCAAAATTTTGGTTTGGTCCTTGGCTTTTCAAAAGTACACGGATGGTCCCTGTGGTTAACCAAATTTTGGATTTGGTCCCTGGCTTTCCAAAAGTACACGTATGGTCCTTGTGGTTTACCAGAATTTTGGATTTGAACCCTAGCTTTCCAACAGTACAAGGATGGTCCCTGTGGTTTGCACTTTGTAACACATTTAGTCCCAAACTTTTTCCAAAAGTACATGGATGTCCCTGTGATTTGCACTTTGTAACGCATTTAGTCGCTAACTTGGACCTGCTAAGACCGTTGGTTGGGGACAAAATGCGTTACAAAGTGCAAACCCTAGGGACCATCCGTGTACTTTTGGAAAGCGACGGACCAAATCCAAATTTTGGTAAACCACAAGGACCATCCGTGTACTTTACTCTTATTTATATTACCAACTTTTTGTTATAATTTTGCATACGGAAACTGACAATGATAATATAGGTTGCGACAGCATGTGCGCTTGCAGCATACAAATTACGCCGTCCTGTGCGAACGTACACGAACCGGAAAACCGACATGATAATGGCAGGAGGAAGACATCCCATGAAGATAAAATACACCATCGGGTTCAAATCAAACGGAAAGATCACAGCCCTACATCTTGATATTCTACTAAACGCCGGTATGTCACCGGATGTTAGCCCCATGTTACCATGGAACATGTTGTGTGCGCTAAAAAAATACAATTTCGGTGCATTATCATTCGACTTTAAAGTATGTAAAACGAACCATTCTAGTAAATCCGCAATGCGGGCCCCAGGAGAAGTGCAAGCATCTTTTATAGCCGAAGCGGTTATAGAACACATCGCGAGTTATCTTTCGTTAGATGCCGGTCTTGTCAGGGAAATGAACTTTCATAGTTATGATAGTCTTCGGTTATTTTATGGCGTTAGTGCCGGTGAGCCTTTAGAGTATACTTTACCAACCATATGGGATAAGTTAATGAAATCCTCAAACTTTGACTATAGAGTTGAAACCGTCACCACGTTTAATAAAAACAATTTATGGCGAAAAAAGGGTATTTCTCGGATTCCCATTTTGCACGAGGTGTCGTTGAGGCCGACACCTGGCAAAGTGAGTATATTACGGGATGGTTCGGTTGTGGTGGAAGTCGGTGGTATTGAGTTGGGTCAAGGGCTATGGACCAAGGTTAAACAAATGACTGCTTATTGTCTAAGTGCGGTTCAGTGTGACGGAACCGATACGCTCTTGGACAAGGTTCGGGTCATACAAGCGGACACTTTGAGTATGGTTCAAGGTGGGTTCACTGCCGGAAGTACAACTTCCGAAGCAAGTTGCGAAGCGGTTAGACTTTGTTGCAACGTTTTGGTTGAAAGGCTCGTTTCGTTGAAGGAAAAGCTAAAAGAAACAATCGGGTTCGGTCGATTGGGATTTACTTATTATGCAGGCGAATATGTACTCGATAAATTTATCGGCAAGTTCATTATTTGTACCGGAGTTTACGTCTATGAGATACATTAACTATGGAGCTGCAGTTAGTGAGGCAAGTTTGATGGGCAGTATAATTGATTTCAGAGTAAAATGCCATTTTCATCCCTGACGTTAGACCGGTTTTGCGACTTCCGTTCAAAGGTTTGTTTTGTTTTTCCGCATCTGGATCCAAAAGGTTTGAAATCTTGCCATTTTCATCCGGCTCGTTAACTCCGTCCATTTTTCTCAGTTAACTTAGGGGTATTTTCGTCTTATTTGTTAACTTAAAGGGCAATTCGGTCTTTTTCACTCTATGTACAAGCATTTCGCATAATGTACAAGTATTTAAAAATACCGAATTGCCCTTTTAAGTTAACAAAACTGATGAAAATACCCCTAACTTAACGAAAAAAATGGATGTAGTTAACGAGTCAGATGAAAATGGCAAGATTTCAAACCTTTTGGATCCCGATGCGGAAAACATACCTTTGAACGAAAGTCGCAAAACTGGTCAAACCTTAGGGACAAAAATGGCATCTTACTCTTGATATTGATATCATTTTTAACTTCAAACGCTCGATTCATCATATTCTAACTGTTTTGTGTGAAAAAAAACAGGTGGAAGTAAATCTTCTGACCGGAGAGACCAAAATCTTGCAAACCGACATCGTATATGATTGTGGACAGAGCTTGAATCCCGCCGTTGATTTGGGACAGGTTTGTGTACATGATAATCAATTAACGATAATGATTTACACTATCGAGGGGTATTTTAGTAATTTAACTGGAATATGGCGGTTTCTTACAGATTGAAGGGGCTTTCGTACAAGGGATCGGGTTTTTCATGCTTGAAGAATATCTTACAAATTCCGATGGCATGGTGGTTGTGGATGGTACATGGACGTATAAGATACCGACAATCGACACCATACCTAAACAGCTAAACGTGCAAATACTAAACAGCGGGCATCATAAGAAGCGTGTTCTATCTTCAAAAGGTATGATTAAAGGAATTCCAACAAGTTAAACAAACGGATAAAGTATAAACTACCGTAGTTTTTACGATATTGTTGTTGTGACATGCAGCTTCGGGTGAGCCACCCTTACTTCTTGCGGGTTCGGTTCATTGTGCGACTAGAGCCGCCATTAAAGAAGCGAGAAAGCAACTGTGTTCTTGGAAGGGGTTAGAGGGTTCTGATCCGATGTTTCAGTTAGATGTTCCTGCTACCATGCCGGTGGTGAAAACGCTTTGTGGGCTCGATAACATTGAGTTTTACCTTCAGAATTTGTTGGCTAGTTAATGAATATGAATATGGTATGTGTTTTCTACTATGCCTTTTGGGTTTAATGAAGAAGTTGATGATGGTTATCTAGGGGTGCAAACGAGCCGAGCTTGACTAGGCTAGAGCTCGGCTCATGGGTAGCATTTCAAGCTTGAACTCGGCTTAGGATTGGCTCGTTTGATATTATCAAGTAATAATTAAATTATATTTATTAATTTTTATAAATTTAGAGGATGGTTAACGTACAAGACCACTTTATTGTGCGATGCATACGCAAGCATCTCAACTTCACCTCTGATCTAATCTAGGCCTTCAATTGAATGTTGTGGCATAATAGTAATTAACTTTCCATAATTATCCACGTTATATACATAATTACGCACATTATTTGCATAGTTATGCACGTTTTGCATAATTACGCATGGGTTGGGTAACCCTAATTACGCACGTCATTTGCGTAATTACGCACGTTATATTGGTGGTTGCGTACTGTCCCACGTTAAGAGCCTTTTGTACTTGAACCTTTCACTATCAATTAATATATAACAATATACACACCCACACACATATATATAATCAGTTATTCTATATTTTATCAATTTCATAAATATTAATTACTATTCTAGTATATTTAATATATTAAATATAAATTATATAAATATGATAAGACTTGTTTAGGCTCGCGAGCAGGCTTGAGCTCGACTCGTTTACTAAACAAGCTTATTTTTAGGCTCGAGCTCAATTAAGCTCGGCTCGTTGCAAGCTTTTTTCGAGCCGATCCGAATAGCTCGGCTCATTTACACCCCTAGTTATTATCTTGATGATGATCATGATGATGCAGGTAAGGATGTTGATATTGATCTTGTTGCTTTAAGACTTGGGATTTGCAATGGAGAAGAGGTATTGACGATGGGAAATGAACTCGATGATAACTGATGAACAACTTGAGTTCAACAATCATCAATGGAAGAATGGTCAAAGATCAAAGTGGTCAATCGCTTCTAGCAAGTTTAATTTAGTTTTAAGTAAGTTATACACATGTTATATGTATACACCTTGTGTTATTGTGTAATAAATTTGAAACCACAAACCAATTATTTGTTGGGAATAATTTCATAAATAAATTTGTATTTTTTTGGTTGAGAAGGCAAAAAAGAGTTGTTTATTTTAATTATTTGTCACATTAAAACAAGTTGAAACATAAAATTGGTATATGTGGGATCTTACTATTAAGTTTATGCAGGTGTACCATGGCGGTGATTATGGGTGATGGACGAAATGTGATCCTTTGATCGCGGACATAAACGAGTCAAGCCATTGCATTAAGTTCTATATATTGTTGGTTGAAAAGAACGTTGCCCACGGTCCAAAGGAGCATTTGGTTCGTCAAATGTAATTCAAAGGGGTGGCGACTGGTTGAATTGCAATTTAGAACCAGTTTATGGTTGTTTGGTTCATGGTCGCACTTAAAAAGGTTTACATTCTCAGAATGTCTCCTATTAGTGATGACGGGCTCTGGGTGGCTCGTGTGATGATCCGAGTTTAAGTTGGGCAAATGCGGCTTAGACACATAAGTTGATTTAAACTGTCGCATCGGTTCATTCAGGGAATGGTTGCAAAAGAAAAAAAAAAAACTAAACCGTCACCTGTGACAAGAAATAAAGACAACCTTCAAGTTCAACCTTCATTTCATGTATTTCTTCTACCTTCATTTTACTCCGTCTCATATATTTATACTTCTATTAATTTAATGTATTTCTAAGCAAAAATTTTTGTTCAAGTTTATTTTTGGTTATTAACTGAAAATAACTGAACCGGACAGAAAACCGACAAACTAATCAAATAAACCGAACCGATTAATGATCAATTGGTTAATAAAATAGATTAATCAATGACTTCGGTTTAGTTTTGATTGAGGGTAATAACCGAACTGAACCAGATTGTGCACACTCCTAGTTAAATGGTATAAACGGTTAAAAATCAAAACAGACGAGTCATGTGGAAAAGGTGGTAAAATCATTAAGAAAAAAAAAATAAAAGATTAAACCATTACTTCAATAAAAGTTTAAAGCAAAAACTCAAAAAAAAAAAAAAAAAAAAAAAAATTTTTAGATGCTGAGGGCGCCACTATCCCATCAACGGTTATACTACCCACATCATTACCCAATCTTCCAAAACCATCTTATCTAACTCAATGAGTGGTCAGAAAAACCCAAAAAATATAAAAAAATAAATAAACTGTAAACCTAACCGTAACCAGAAAAACAAGTCAAATAATGGATTCAGTGTTCATTTTAGTTTTTAACCGAAACCGAATTGTTAATTTGGCATTTGGTTTCACATTTTTTTATTTGGTTTATTCAGCTATTCGAATAAACCGTTTAACTAATTAATTATTAAATAAAAATAATAATATGTATTAAACCATATAAAATTTATTAGCCTAAATACTAAATTTCTATGATGTTTGTGTTTGAACTTGAAGTTTGAACTTTGTGTTTTTTATGGAAGACTATTTTTCGGATTTGTTTGTTTTATTTTGCTTTTTTATAATATGTTGTGTAGTTTGATTATTTGGTTTATATTAGTTGCCGACTTGTTATTCAAAACACAAACATGAATATAGTTAGGAAAAAGAAAGTACTTTGGTTTAATACGGTTAAATCTGGTTGAAATCAGTATCTTTGGTTCTTAACCAAAATCAGACTGAATTGAATTTGGTTCGGGTTACATATCTCCAATTCGGTTTGGTTTGGGGTTCAAACTTTTGTGAACCGAGTAAACCAAAGTAACCGTAAATCGAAACGATGAACATGCTATCTCACCTATTTGAACCCATCGTGAACCCATGCAACCTGTTCCCCCTGCACAGTCTTCTACATAACATTCGACTCCCCAACCCGCTTCGGTAAACAATACTCAACTAGTGCCCACCACCCCTAGCTAAGACATATGCGCTGTACGCGCCAAACCCAAGGTACCTGCGACCCCTACGAAGTTGTGCCCCGAGCTCCCTTAAAACCTAAAACTAAAATAAAATGAACAACCAAACATTATCAAACATTCAAACTTCATTTTCTTTTCTTTTTATAATTGTCTTGTCAAATAATTGATAAATTATTTGTAGTTTCAAATGGTAAATTATTTACGTTGAAACATCAAATATCAAGTACTGAAATGAATTCACGCCAGTATATAATTATTTTATATTTTAATCATCAATTGTTTCTCTTGGTGATAAACACTCTTTTAAAGCTAGTATTGTATTAATTTAGATTTAATTTAATTAAATTAACAAAATCCCTTTCTAATTTAAACTAAAGAATGTGCATCATAATAACCTTTTTTATGGTTTGTTCGCGCGTGGTACAAAATCTTGGCAAATCCATTTTATAATTTGACAAAATTCAAGTAGACCTCACTTTTGACTTATATCTCCTTGACGTAGGCCCTTTTGTTTGACTATATTCTCTGCTTGATGGTCCTGTGCTTCGGTAATTTTTCAAACTCATTTTGTTATAAAACAAATCCCCCTTTATATAAACGATCGGGTATGGAATGGAGTCTTTTGAGGCTCTATCGCGTGATGTAGGCACTACATCAAGCAGGAGGCTCTATTACCTTCTTTCAATAAAACCCACGATATGAAATAAGCCCCTTCAATAATTATGTAATTTTTTTTTGTTTTCTATATTTGTAATACTGAAATGAATAATTAAATAAAAACATCTAAATAAATTAAAAACAAAGAACATAACATTTATTTAAATAACTAAAAAACATAACATTAAAATAACTTAGAAATAATAAACATAATACATAAATATGACTTTTTAACAAAGCAAACATACACTAAGGACGTGCCGAGCCCCGATCCGATCTCGCAAAATCCTCCAAGCCATAATGTGATTAAATGACCTTACGTAATGCGCCTCGAACTCAGTATGTGCCTCAGCAAACGCTTCATCATCGGCTACACCCTCCTCGCGGTTCAGCGTAGTGACGTAGCACCTCTCAAAATGTGTACACTTTATGCTTAGATGCATAAATCTATCTAGAATTTGTTCTCTTCCACGAAAAGTCTGACCTACACGTTCGTAGAATGTAGTCATAATCCTGCTCCAACATTGAGGAGAATAGGATGGAAATCCTAAATTGACCGTATCCACCCAACTTGTGACTAACGTGATATCCTCAGCCTCGGTCCAACGACATGCCATTGAAAATATAAAGATTTAGAGTATAAAAAGTTTGAGAGTATGGAAAGGTTTGAGTGAAATAAAATAAGAGTGTGTGTATATATAAAGTAGATATTAATTAAATTTGAACTTTTTTTAAAAAAAGTTACTCTTGATTCTACAGTCAAACACAAGGGCCCATCATCTTTCTCCCATTGTTAGTCGCTATTGCAGTGGCGAAGCAAGAATAATGACCCTATGGCGCCGACGATATGGAGGAGGGGACATTATTAATGAAATATGACTGAGGTGGCTTGGGCTTACAGCCCCAAACCCCGTAGTCTCATCGTCTTGATGACGCTTTGATTTCTTTGCAAAGTGTAACACCCTACTTACTCTTAAATGGAATTAGTGATAAGATTTGAGTTTTGATTAAGTTAATACAACCAAAAGTATTCACCAATTGCGGGTTAGATTGAATATCTTAAGTACATAAATTATTCATAAACACTTTTACACTAGTTTGTTTCTTGGACAAGAAAAAGTAAAGCGGAAGCTAGAAATTCAGAAGTGTTCGGTTCTTCGTCAGTCTTGATCAACATCCCTATTACCATATAATTCACCTACAATACAAAATTTACAAACATAGCCGATAGTTAAAGTATGGCTTAAATAATCAAACAAAACTTCACTTCAGGACCCACCGTAAGCTACGTTTAGTCACCGTAGCTTATGGTCAAGACCTTATTGTCCTACGGTCAGAACCATCTGTCTTACGGTCATAACTTTATGTTTCTTAGCAGCAGCAGCCCACCGTAAGCTACGGTGGGCTACCGTAGCCTATGGTGGCTTGCTGCAGATTTTTCCCTTTTAGCCATTTTTGTCGTGAAATTCTCGTATCCCTTAAATCGCTTATGCGTTTAACCTCTCGTTTCTTCCTATGTGATCAAAACAAAATCCTCTACATTATACACTCGTAATACAATATCCGGATTAATCAAATGTTTAAATTCATAAGCTTTTGGCTTACTACTTATTTACGCAATTATTGACCCGTTTGTTTTTTCTTGACAATTTATCACATTAAACCATATCCCTTAACCATATAATTATCTCTTTAAAGCACTCAATTCCAGGGAATGACTGTAGCACATTTTATATTTCCGTCACTAAATTTATGTTTAAAATTCCAATTTTACCCTTTTTCTAACTTTGTATCTAGTAATTGTTCTTGCGCTTCATAGCATATGTCTCGATTAAAAATTTCGACCTGTTTGATTACCATAACGATATCCATCGTTTTATATAACAAAACCTCTATATTTTTTTATTTATTGATCCGTTTGGTTGTTTTAGCGAATTCCATCGCTTTACTCGACCAAGTTAACATTTATCTTGTTATTGGACCCGATTGATCGTTTTAGCGAATTTCAGTGCTTTCATACAATCAAACCAAAATTGTTCACATTATTTAATCCGTTTTATTAACTTAGCGAAATCCATCCCTTTTATTCATCTAAACCTTCATTTGTCAATCATTTTGACTTGTTTGATTAACTTACCGAAATCCATCACTTTTATTACAACCCAATCAATTCATAATTAGAGATTCTCTATGTCACACCCTGACCCGCAGCGGAAATGGTAGTCGGAGCATGATTGGGTTTTCATCAAAGCTCATGACATTTACTATAATAAAGTTTCATATTTATTACTTACAATTAAAAGGATAAATCACAACAAACACGTATACATAAAAGCACAATATGTTTTAAAACACAGCATTCATGACTTTTTTATTTTTCTTCTAAGGCAATTCCCTATGTGTTCCATGCTTCAACTTGTCCACCTGCATCATGTGTAAAAATAGGGTTTTGGGTCAACAAAAGTTGGCGAGTGAATCTTATTTAAACATTTAAACGAATTAGTTATATTGGTTATTTAAATAAAAGTGTGCATAACCAGATATGAGTAAACGTATATGTAAATCTAACCATAAACCACATATTATCAATCAATGTACACACAAGCATGACAAATGATGAACAATGAGATCAAGGCTCAATCAAACGGAGCTGATCTAATGAGGCACCTGATGCTCAACTCATCTCCAACGAGGAACTGATGGGCCTAATGTGAATGATTGCACGCAATTGACAAAAATGTAAACACACAATACAACAAATAACATTTACATCACACGTTAGATCATATAATGGTAATAGCACAAGTGTTTGAATAAACGAAACACATAAAACGACACATGTTACACCCCAAAACATGATTAAAAAGGGGAATTTGTAAGAATTCACTCACAGCGGGTGCGTTTCCTTGGATTGACGACGAACGCGCACGATTTTGGATTTAACCACGAATGAAGCTAACCTAAATATTAACGTAACAATTCGATAAATAAATAAATTCTTACTTGAAATTATTATTTTTAATTAATGCTTTTTATTATATTTTTAGGTTTATTTTTGTGGTATTTAATAAAATTTTTAAACTTAAAAGTCTTATTTTTAAGCATTTTAAAATGATTTTTAAAATAATATTAATAAAAATAAAATATTAAAAAAATATTGACCTTGTCAGATCTGACCGGGTCAACCGGTCGGATCGCATGTGAGATTGGCAGCGTGTGAGATTCGAACTCATGACCTCTCGTTTGCGTGCACGCAGCTCTACCAACTGACCTACGTGTCTAACCCGAAATAATCTCAATTTTAATTATATATATACTAGTTAGGTTATTACAGAATTTATTTAACTAAAAAGATTTTTATTTTATTCAAAATACATCCGGCCGCTGCCTCAAACCCGGTTCGAACTTGTAACCTTCGATTTATATGCACCCAGCCCCACCAACTGGGTTGGGTGTCTAACCCGGTATAAGTTGAGTTTATACTATATTTATATACTTATTGAAGATTGATCTGAGAAGGGATTAAAAAAGTTAGTTTTTATTTCAGAAATCGGTGGTAAGAAAGACTCGAACCCGGGACGTGTTGGATAAAAGTGCACACAGTCCACCACTGGATTGTGTGTCTAACCCGTTTAAAATAGCGGATTTAATTATATTTATATATTTATTTAAACTTCATCTTCTTCACAAAAAAAAACCCAGAAAATTAAACCTGATTTCAAATCTGATAACCCTTATTGGATTGATTGTTTTACTACTACTGATAATAAAGATAATAAAAAGAAGAAAAAAAAAGATTCAAGTGTGTTTATACCAAAACAGTGTGATCTCCGATTTTTCTCCGGTGAAGTTCTGGCCAATTCTGGACTTCCGACGAGTGTGTTGAGAATCAGAGAGACTTCAGTGTGATACAAGAATGTTGAGAAAATGAGCGAGTTCTATGATAGTCCAATGATCACTATTTATAGTCAATTGCTAGCTTGAGTTTTGGTTTCGGTTTCTAAAGGTTTCAGTCAAAGGAATTGATTAATTTTATGATTTGAAATTTAGTCAATGAGCTTGATTGGAGATCGGTTTTTCTTTGGTTTAATTCGAAGAAACGACAATTAAATGTGGTTTTGGAAGTTAAGGATGTTGAGGTTAGGCGGTTAATTTTGAACAGATTCAATAGTTTTTTTGTATAAAATTTATTTGTTTTCAGATTATCTCACATGTGTGTGTGTAGCTCAGTGTTGTTTTGTGTGTGAGAGTTACCTAGGGACCCGGGTTTGAATCCCGGTTACCCCTTTTGTTTATTTTATTTTATTTTTCTTATTATT
The DNA here is from genome assembly GCA_947069175.1 of Scalesia atractyloides. NCBI lineage: Eukaryota > Viridiplantae > Streptophyta > Magnoliopsida > Asterales > Asteraceae > Scalesia > Scalesia atractyloides. The sequence goes on along the minus strand of CAMTDV010000001.1, from coordinate 80,594,504 downwards.
TTAAAGTTTAATTACTTAATATTTTTATAGGTTATTATTTAAGTATGTAATTTATTTATTCACTATAAATACCAAAATTTAAGTAACCCTAATAAATGCATAACGAGCTTTTAATAAATACTTGATTTCTAAACGGAGCAGGTTTTAGAACCCGTTTTACATGAATGTTACACTCTATTCGATTCATGTGCGTGAAATCCATCACGTATAAATTATTCAAATATGCTTAGGCTTTGTTCGTTTCTCAACATATATTACTAATGGTATTATAGGTAAGATCTTTCAAAATAATTGAGTCACGTACCTTAGAGTTTTCCCTTCAAACGCGCGTCCGTTCCGACTTTGTCACTCGATGTTTCGTCCGACTTGCCTATAAGCCGATTTATGGTTTAAAATTCATAGTATAATATGTATATCATGTAGCTTGTCAAAATCTCATTTACAAGATTCTTTCGTATTTTCAACAATTTATGATCACTTAGGCACTACATCAAGCACCTTGTGGGCAAGATTTTCATACTATTCTTATCAATTCCATAATTTAGTTATTAGTCACGTATTAACACCCCTTTCAAGTCTCTATGTCTAGAATGTGCAATTAACATCTAGAACCTAACATATTAACATCAAATACTAAAATCTCACTATTACAATTCATGTGTTCATCATATTCATCAAAACTCATTTAGCACAAGTATTGTTAATCATTCAAACACTTAAATCATAGCATTAAATGTTCATCAAGGGTTTATTCCTAGACTTATATACATCTCAAATTCTGTCAGGGCATTCACAATGATACTCAATTTAGAACTTGTGGTGTTCATGTAATTTCATAATATCACCAAACATCAAAATTCGACATACCTTATGATCCCCTTATCTAGATGATCGTTAATTTATGCTCATGCACGAATTTTAGGCTCCTAATCGATCTTGATTTGATGATTTTGGTTCAAGGAAGGGTTTTCTCCTTCTTTCTTCTCTCTGGTCGCCCCAGAGCACATACAAGTGTGTGTTTTAGGTTTTTAATTTTTTTTCTTTTTTTATTAAATTTAGTTTCCTACTTGCCAATTTCAGCCCGTCATGTTTTGTCTATTATGCAAAGACACTACCCAAATGTTTTTATTAAATTTCACAAGTAACTAATTTAATTTAGTAAATTAGTTGTGTGTGGGATATTTTACCATAGTGCCTAATATTACTATATATTTTATATAATTGAAGGACGTTGCAAGTCCACTTTCTTTTAAAGAGGTTTTCCTCTAAGTTAAATACCCAAATTACTTATATAATTTAATATTTCGGGGTGTTACAAATCCACCCCCGTTAAAAAGGTTTCGTCCTCGAAACATGTATACTTACTAAAAAGCAAAGGGTAGAGTCATCTCATTTCCTCTTCCGACTCCCAAGTGGTGTCTGATCCTTTCCGATGCTCCCACTTGACATTTACTTGATTGATTTCTTTATTCCTTAACCCTTGATCGACGATTTGAATCAGTTTAACTATATAGTTAAGTCTGTCATCGATTTCAATGTCATTATAAAGTACATATGCTCCTTCGTCCGATAAACATTTGCGAAGATGTGATACATGAAATACGTTATGTATTCCTGTTAACTCATCCAAAAGTTTTGTCGGTAAGCCATTTTATAATACGTTATGATATCAGTAGGATATCAATTGTATGTGTAATTTATCTTTTATGACCAAACTATGCACCGAAGGGGCATTTTGGTCATTATACACATAGTTTATAAATTATTTGCGATTCTGAGTTTATAACATGTACATACTGTAAATATGTTTAAAATAAGTTTTAAAATCAGTAGGTAACAAGTCTTGGTCAATTAATATGGTTTAAAACCATACTATGCGCCGAAACGACGCTTATGTCGTAAAATGACGTTTTTAAGCGATGTTTACTAAAACCGATGTTAAGATCAGATTAGAATGTTTAAAATATGTTATTTAATATAACATATCAGTAGGTAAATGATTTACCTTGAAAAGATTTGATTAAAACCATTTTATAAGCCACAAGGGCTAAAACCGTCATTCATCGACATAGTTTAAGGACTTGCTTGAAAACTATGTTTATAACTTAGTTTAATATCCGAAATAATCCTACTTATGATATTACATTAGTAGAAACTCATTTTCAAGTTCATTATTATTTAAAACCTTGTTTTATACAAAAAGGACATTTTGGTCAAAGATGACATAATTATGGAACTTGCGCATAAACTTGGATTCTGATTATGATCATGTAATATAACCTCAGAGAGTTATGCTACATTATATTATGATCATAATGCAACTTTAGATCAGTAGGTAACTAATCTAAATCAGGTCAGAATCGAAAGTCAAAGCAGAAGTCAAACTTCACGGCTTTCGGTTGCGAACCGACCCTAAAACTGAAATTGACGAGCCGAACATGTCTTTACATGTTCTAATAATTATTACCAACTTGTTTAAGTGTCAAAACGGGTTTCATGACATATATAAGATCAATTTATGATTTTTCCGAAAAATGGCCTGTTTGACTTTTTAATATCGTAACTTTGACCCGTCAATTGGTCTAGCAAACGTGATCTTCAGGAGGTGCCCTTTATAGGGACTAACACCCACCTTATTACGATCACTTAGCCATGTTCATTTCGAACAATGGCTGGACCATAATGGTCTTAACCGAAAGTCAAAGCGTTTTCTATAAATCGCTTGACTTTTGGCTATAAAAGCTTATAAACGAAAATGCACAATGAAGGAACACTTATCAGTGATTCCTAGGGTGTAAAAGAACTAAGTTGGATGTTCCTTTCAGCTAGGAACTTCTAGAGAAGAGAGAAGAGTATGGACAAGAAAGGTGCAAGTTGAAATGAAGCACTTGAACACCTATTTATAGTTGGAGAGCTCAAAGGAGGTGAAGCCAGGTGTTTAGGGGTGTAAGAAGAAGTTTACAAGTATCCCAAAATGTGGCATAGCAGTTTGGAGAAACCATGGTTTAGATTCAATGGTTTTGGAGCTTTGTTTGGGGACCAAGCCATACTTTCTGCAGTAGACCTGTTCTCGCGCCCCGCGAGAGACACAGGGCATGTCTCTCGTGGCCCTCGACCGCCCCATGGACACTTTCAAACTTTGTCACTTTTAGCCCCTTAACTTATTAAAGCTTATAAAAGCCTTCTAAAACACCGTTTTGGCATAATTAGCCCTCCGTAGCCAATACTTGGTATACCCGGGATTATGCCCGGACATTGTTGAGCTCTCGGTTCGTTAAAAGGTCACTCAGAGGTAAGAATTAACATGTTGACACTTTTAATCCATCCATTATCCAACTTTCATATAATAATGGATTTAATCACTCTCATCCAATAAACGGGACATATGAGAGTCAGGACTACGTAAATGATCACTCAGAGGCTTTTATAAGCATGTTGATTCCGATGTCACTCAGAGGCTGGGCATGTTGACATATCAGTCACTCAGAGGCCAAATTTCAAGTATGTTGACATATCAGTCAGTCGAGGCTAATGATTTAAGCATGTTGACATATCAGTCACTCAGAGGCTGTTATTTATGCATGTTGACATCAGACCGTCACTCAGAGGCTCAGTTTGAGCATGTTGACGCCTTTAGCCTTTATTGGTCTTTAATAGACTATATTTAAAAATACAACACGTGTCACTATATTATTGGACACCATTTTACAGGGTGTTACAGAGATACTTTGAGCATTACTCTATCACTTATTTGAAACTCGATTGGCCTTCGTCTTTTATCCGCATAGGACTTTTGTCGATCTTGAGCCACTTTTAAATGAGCTCAAACCGTATCAATCTTTTCATTCTTGGCCTTAATCACATCTTTATGGGCGAGTTCTCTCGGTCCCACTTCGCCCCAACATATTGGAGTCCAACATTTTCGACCATACAACATTTCGTATGGTGCCATACCAATGCTCGAATGGTAGTTGTTATTGTAAGAGAATTCAACTAATGGTAGATAGGCATCCCAACTACCACCAAAATCAATAATACACGCCCGAAGCATGTCTTCTAAAGTTTGAATCGTTCGTTCACTTTGTCCATCTGTCTGGGGGTGGTATGTAGTACTAATTAATAGTTTTGTGCCCATCTGTTTTTGGAAATCACGCCAAAAGTTTGTAGTAAATCGGGTATCTCTATCAGATACAATTGATACTGGTACTCCATGTCGTGCTATAATTTCATTCAAATATACCTCCGACATCTTTTCAGAGGTATAGGTCTCTCGAATTGGAAGAAGTGAGCGCTTTTTGTTAGTCTATCAACGACCACCCAAATGGCATCAAATCCTCGAGCCGTTTTCGGTAATTTTGTTAATAGATCCATGGTGATATTTTCCCATTTCCAAACCGGTATTTCTAACGGTTGGAGTTTACCATAAGGTTTTTGATGCTCTGCTTTTACTTGTAAACAAGTTAAATATTTTTCGACGTATTTTGCCACATCTCTCTTCATTCCAGGCCACCAATAATTCTTTTTTTAAGTCCTTATACATTTGGTCGCTCCCGGGTGTATCGAATAGCGCGATTTATGAGCTTCCTCTAGTAGAAGATCCTTGACACCACAAGTGTTCGGGATCCAAATTTTACCAAATCGGGTTTTCGTTCCATTTTGTCCGTCTTCAATATCCCTCACCAAACCTTTGACACGTTCTTTTCTCCAATTTTCTTCTTTTATTGCTTCAGCTTGCGCCATTCGGATTTGTTCGAGCAAACCCGAAGTTAATATAAGTTGCATTGACCGCACATGTATTGGTGTGTATTCATCTTTTCGGCTTAGCGCATCCGCTACTACATTGGCCCTTCCTGGATGGTAATGGATTTTACAATCATAATCTTTTACCGTTTCTAGCCATCGTCTTTTTCTCATATTTAATTATTTTTTATCAAAGAAATATTTCAAACTCTTATGATCAGTAAAAATAGTGCAATTCACCCTGTATAAATAGTGTCTCCAAAGTTTCAAGGCGAATACTACTGCCGCCAGTTCAAGGTCATGAGTTGGATATTTCTTTTCATGCACCTTTAATTGTCTAGAGGCATAGGCAATCACCCTGCCCCGTTGCATGAGTACACACCCAAAGCCTAGATGCGACGCATCAGAATACACCACTAAGTCACCGGTGCCATCTGGTAAGGTTAATGTCGGAGCACTGGTTAACTTTTCCTTTAATAATTAAAATGTTTTTTCTTGTTCCTCATTCTAGGCAAACTTTTCATTTTTGCGAGTTAGCTTAGTTAACGGTGAAGCAATCTTGGAGAAATCCTGAATAAATCTCCTATAATAACGCAAGCCCCAAAAAGCTTCTGATTTCCGGAGGATCTTTCAGAGGATTCCACTTCGACACCGCTTCAATCTTGGATGGATCGACTAATATTCCATCGGCGCTGATGATATGCCCTAGGAATTGTACTTTTCGAAGCCAAAAGGCACATTTCGAAAATTTTGCGTAAAACTTTTCTCTTCTCAGTGTTTCTAATACTTCACGCAAATGACGCGCATGATCTGTTTCACTTTCTAAATATACTAAAATGTCATCAATAAACACTATTACTGATTTATCCAACATTGGCTTGCAAACCCGATTCATAAGATCCATGAACGTTGCGGGTGCATTTGTTAACCCGAAGGACATCACAAGAAATTCATAGTGCCCATACCTCGTACGAAATGCCGTTTTGGGTATATCTTCGTCTTTCACCCTCAGTTGATGGTAACCGGACCTTAAGTCAATGTTTGAAAACCAACTTGCACCTTGTAGTTGGTCAAATAGATCGTCAATTCTCGGAAGCGGGTATCGATTCTTTACTGTGAGTTTGTTTAATTCTCGGTAATCTATACACATGCGCATACTTCCGTCCTTCTTCTTCACAAATAACACCGGTGTGCCCCATGGGGAAACACTTGGTCGAATAAATCCTTTATCCAATAAGTCTTGCAATTGCGACATTAAGTTTTGGAGTTCCAACGGTGCTAGTCGATAAGGTGCCTTAGCTACCGGTTTTGCATTCGGGACCTTTTCAATACCAAACTCTATTTCGCGCTCAGGTGGTATTCCTGGTAAGTCATCCGGGAACACATCTTCAAACTCCTTTACCACAAGTACGTCTTCAATCTTTGGCAATTCTTTTTTTATATCACATACGTAAGTTAAGTATGCTTTACACCCATGTTGCACGAGTCTTTGGGCTTCCGCCATTGTACATAATACGGGGTTACCATTCTTTTCCCCATAAATTGTGACACGTCTTCCGTTCGGAGATGTTAATTGTATCTTTTTACAGAAACATATCACTTTGGTGTGGTAGCGAGACAACCAATCCATTCCGACCACCACTTGAAATTCCCCCATAGACATGGGTATCAGGTCAATCGAGTAATCCTCATCATCAATGTTCAGTTTGCAGTCCTGACATATTTCATGGACAACAAAACTTTCGTTATTACCTATTTCTACTTTCATAGGCACATGTAGTTTTATTAATGTAAACGAGGGGTGTTGAATAAACTATTTTGAAACAAAAGATTTATTTGCACCTGTATCAAATAAAATGTGTGCGGGAATACAATTTACAGTATATGTACCTGAAACCATATCGGGTTCAATCTTGGCTTCTGTTGCAGTTATGTGGAAGGATCTTGCCTTTGAACTTGGGACTTCAATCTTTGTGTCGGATACCTCTTTCTTCCCCTTTAATTCTGGGCACTCAGATTTCTTGTGACCCGGTTGGTAGCATTTATAACACACCGACACTTTACTAGGGCAAATTGATGCTATATGTCCTGTTTTTCGCATATAACGCACAGTTTGTTTTTGAAATAACACTCTCCCTTATGGGCACGACCACATGTTTTGCAACTTGGTGATCCTCTTTTGTGCTCCCTTTCTTTGGAATTTCGTTGATCTTTTGCTTTTTGGTAGAACTTGGATTTGCATCCGTCGCTCTTCGTTCACCCCTCTCAATCTGTTTCCTTAATTCAGTCTCACGTTCTCGTGCAACGATTATGATTTCCATGAGGTTTTCGTATTTCGAGGGTGTCATGAATTCTCTATACTCAGCACTCAATATATTGTAATAGTAGTAGATCTTTTGTTCTTCTGTTTGCACCAACTCATCACAAAACCTCAATTTGTCAAGGAACACCCCCGTGATCTTATCTATTGTTTCGCCCTTATGTCGTAGCTGAATGAATTCTTCCTTTATTTTGTTTATTATGGCTTTAGGGCTATGATGTTGAAGAAATGGCATCTTAAACTCCTCCCATGTCATAATTTTCGTGGCCTCAACCTCTTGTTCCTTCTTAAGATTATCCCACCAATCTTTTGCTTGGCCTCTCAATTGCCCGGTCCCGTAAGCTACGAATTCGGTCTCATCACAATGAGTTCGTTTAAAGACTCCTTCCATATCGCTTATCCATCATTGGCAGACTATTGGGTCTATCTCTCTGTTGTAGGTTGGTGGTTTACATGCCATGAATTTGTCGTAAGGACATGCTTTCTTCTTTTTAGTCTTGTCTTTTTCTTGTACAAGACTTTCTTTTAATTCATTCATCCTTTCTTCTACAACCGATAAGATTGTAGTTTGTAACCTATCCATAAATTGAGGTAGGCTTGCTTCCAAGGCCTTTCCGACTTCCTCGGAAATCTTTACTCGTATCTCTTTTGTCATAAGGGACACCGTATCATCTCCTGTTGCCTTCGACATGTCTTTTACTGAAATGTTTATAGTATTTTTGGTAAGCAACTAATTTAATAATTTCCATATTTTATATGGATATATATCCTATTCGTTTGATAACACACATAATATATCTTAATTTTTCAGTTTAGTCAAGTATATAACTTGCCTTCACTGTTTATATTAGTGTATTTCTCGGGTTCGAGTGTATTAATACACCCCTTCCCATACACTTTAAATCACCTTTCTTTCTACTATTTCGAAAAAAAAAATTCAATTTATAATCGATTCTTATCGGATGTCTTGATCAAGCCTTGAACCAAACACATTTTGTTTTTAACCTTAGGCTCTGATTACCAACTTGTAACACCCTACTTACTCTTAAATGGAATTAGTGATAATAATTTAGATTTGATTAAGTTAATACAACCAAAACTATTCACCAATTGCGGGTTAGATTGAATATCTTAAGTACATAAATTATTCATAAACACTTTTACACTAGTTTGTTTCTTGGAAAAGAAAAAGTAAAGCGGAAGCTAGAAATTCGGAAGTGGTCGGTTCTTCGTCAGTCTTGATCAACATCCCTATTACCATATAATTCACCTACAATACAAAATTTACAAACATAGCTGATAGTTAAAGTATGGCTTAAATAATCAAACAAAACTTCACTTCAGGACCCACCGTAAGCTACAATTAGTCACAGTAGCTTACGGTCAAGACCTTATTGTCTTACGGTCAGAACCATCTGTCGGTCATAACTTTATGTTTCTTAACAGCAGCAGCCCACCGTAAGCTACGGTGGCTTCCTGCAGATTTTTCACTTTTAGCCATTTTTGTTGTGAAATTCTCGTATCCCTTAAATCGCTTATGCGTTTAACCTCCCGTTTCTTCCTACGTGATCAAAACAAAATCCTCTATATTATACACTCATAATACAATATCCGGATTAATCATATGTTTAAATTCATAAGCTTTCGGCTTACTACTTATTTACGCAATTATTGACCCGTTTGTATTTTCTTGACAATTTATCACATTAAACCATATCCCTTAACCATATAATCATCTCATTAAAGCACTCAATTCCAGGGAATGACTGTAGCACATTTTATATTTCCGTCACTAAATTTATGTTTAAAATTCCAATTTTACCCTTTTTCTAACTTTGTATCCAGTAATTGTTCTTACGCTTCATAGCATATGTCTCGATTAAAATTTCGACCTGTTTGATTACCATAACGATATCTATCGTTTTATATAACAAAACCTCTATATTATTTTACTTATTGACCCGTTTGGTCGTTTTAGCGAATTCCATCGCTTTACTCGACCAAGTTAACATTTATCTTGTTATTGGACCCGTTTGATCGTTTTAGCGAATTTTAGCGCTTTCATACAATCAAACCAAAATTGTTCACATTATTTAATCCGTTTTCTTAACTTAGCGAAATCCATCGCTTTTATTCATCTAAACCTTCATTTATCAATCATTTTGACTTGTTTGATTAACTTAGCGAAATACATCGCTTTTATTTCAATCCAATCAATTCATATTTAGAGATTCTCTATTCGATTCATGTGCGTGAAATCCATCACTTATAAATGATTCGTATATGCTTAGGCTTTGTTCATTTCTCAACATATATTACTACTAGTATTATAGGTAAGATCTTTCAAAATAATTGAGTCACGTACCTTAGAGTTTTCCCTTCAAACGCGCGTCCGTTCCGACTTTGTCACTCGATGTTTCGTCCGATTTGCCTATAATATTTAGTCCGATTTATGGTTTAGAATTCATAGTATAATATGTATTGTAACATTCGTCGTAAAACGGGTTTCAAAACCCGCTTCGTTTTAATAATCAAATATTCGGTTAAAAGTTCGTTGCGTATTTATTGTGCCGGTTATTTTAAATAATACATAATTAATAAATATTTTAGAATTTAAAAACCATAATTAATAAATAATAATAATAAAATTAAATAAAAGAACAGAACAGAACAGGGTAGCCGGGTCTCGAACCCGGGTCTCCCGCGTGGACACACACACATCACACCACTCCGCCACACACATATTTATGATCACTTAGGCACTACATCAAGCACCTTGTGGGCAAGATTTTCATACTATTCTTATCAATTCCATAATTTAGTTATTAGTCACGTATTAACACCCCTTTCAAGTCTCTATGTCTAGAATGTGCAATTAACATCTAGAACCTAACATATTAACATCAAATACTAAAATCTCACTATTGCAATTCATGTGTTCATCATATTCATCAAAACTCATTTAGCACAAGTATTGTTAATCATTCAAACACTTAAATCATAGCATTAAATGTTCATCAAGGGTTTATTCCTAGACTTATATACATCTCAAATTCTGTCAAGGCATTCACAATGATACTCAATTTAGAACTTGTGGTGTTCATGTAATTTCATAATATCACCAAACATCAAAATTCGACATACCTTATGATCCCCTTATCTAGATGATCGTTAATTTATGCTCATGCACGAATTTTAGGCTCCTAATCGATCTTGATTTGATGATTTTTGTTCAAAAAGGGTTTTCTCCTTCTTTCTTCTCTCTGGTCGCCCCAGAGCACATACAAGTGTGTGTTTTAGGTTTTTAATTTTTTTCTTTTTTTATTAAATTTAGTTTCCTACTTGCCAATTTTAGCCCGTCATGTTTTGTCTATTATGCAAAGATACTATCCAAATGTTTTTATTAGATTTCCACAAGTAACTAATTTAATTTAGTAAATTAGTTGTGTGTGGGATATTTTACCATAGTGCCTAATATTACTATATATTTTATATAATTTAAGGACGTTGCAAGTCCACTTTCTTTTAAAGAGGTTTTCCTCTAACTAAGTTAAATACCCGAATTATTTATGTAATTTAATATTTTTAGGGTGTTACACAAAGCTAACAATTAATGGGTTTTTAGCGATTTTAAAAGGGGTTCGGGCAAATTTTGAAGGAAATCTTGGCAAACTCATTTCTATTGTTGAAGAATATAGTTAGTTTTATTTCCATTTACCGGAAGATGTAGTGTGATTTTAATATTTGCTATGTAATCATTTGTGACCATGGTTGTAAAAATTCCGACTAGTCTCTGATTAATCACTAATCGGATGTTCACCGCCCGATTAATCGCTAGCGAGTCAATGGCGGTCCTATTCTGGGCAAATTTTGGCCAGACATCGGCCAAATTTCGACTAGCCATATAAATTTCTTCCAGTTACTTAAAAAAATGGTCAATAAGGGGTTAAAACATGTATACTTTAAAAAACTACATATAAAAATGTGTGTGTATATATAGAACTAAAAATTACATACAAAAAACTCAATCCGCTTAATTCCGAGTAATCCCTATTAATCCCGATTAATCGCTAATCAATACCCCCACCCGACTAACGCCTAACGATTCTTACATGAACACCTTAAACCTTCAAAATAACAAAAAAATGGAAGAGGGCTCTCAATAAATTTTTATGCACTTAGAACTTTTTCAGAGTAGAATCTAAAAGAAAAAAATCAAATGAAGTCACAAAATATTGATTTGTATGGACAATAGTGTATGGGATGGAGTAGAATCTAGAAGGTAAAAGTTCCCAAATTATATTTAAATTTGGGAACTCTCACTCGCTGCGATGACGTCGAAACATAAGTTAACTTGAATTTATACCGTTTAATGAAAGCGTATTATATTTGACCAAACTTTTTTTCAAAGAGCATTTACGTCAAAATGTAGACCAACTAAAAACACACATAAAAATATGCGTGAAAATGTATTATATTTGACCTGACAAAATTTAAGTGGAAACGTAACCAACTTGAATTATATTGACACATACATATATACAAAGCAATATCGATATGGCGGCAATATGATCGGTTTCCCCTAGTGTTACGCGGCGTAACTTTGATCGTTAACAGCTCGACTTATCGGAAAACCAAAAAGCGAAGACCAATAAAAGCATATACCGATATCGATTCCGTACAAGTTAGAAAAATAAAAATAGGTTTTTCCCATCGCGTTACGTGGCGAGACTTTGATCGTTTTATCCCGTACTACGCGGTGTGACTTTGGTCGTTATTGGCTTTACTCATCAAAAGCGAATATCAATATAGGTTCCGATGATACAAACGCAAAAAACAAAAAATAAAAGTTTAAACCCTAAAAGATAAAAAAAAAGAAAAGAAAAAAAAAGAAACAAACTAAAATACTATTCATAGTGGTTGTCCAATTATTTATATATATATATATATTAAATTGTAACATGCTCTTTACCGATGTTTAAACCGGCATGTCGTAACACAAGATCGACGTGTTTATATTTATTCATGATTTGGATTTAAATTCCATTTAAATAACTTATAATACTTGTAAAAGTGATAAAAAATTAATTAATCACATCAAAAGTTTATATAAAAACATAGTAAAAAAATTACAGTAACTATAAAATAAAAAATTAATTAATTAATCAAACAAATGAAAATAAATTAATTATACAAACATATATTTTTGATAGAAGAATATGTAAGTAATTATTTAATAATGATAAAAACAATAAAATAAAATAAATAAAGAAAAGGAAATAAAGTTAAAGGAAAGAAAAGAACTTAATTACATTTAGTGTGGAAAAAATTGGTCATTTTACCTTAAAGTTAACTGAAAATTTAACACTCGTTAGTGTAAAGGATAAAAAGCATGAAAAATTTAGTCATAAAGGACAATCTTTGAATTTTTTTTAGATAAAGGATAAAGAGTACAATTTTATGTATAAATAAAGGACAATTTTGTGTAATTTATCTCTTTTTAAATTAACATTTAAGTTGAAATTTGCTTTTTAATAATCACTTTAAAGTTTTAAGAATAAATACTACAAGACGTATTTTGAAATATTAATCTCTTATTAAAAATATAACAAGTCTCGTTTGTTTCTCAACAAAGTTGAAGTCTTTTATCTTATTAACAAAATCTATTATGCACTTGTCAACGAAAACCTAACATTCACGTTGCATAGCGTTTTAATTTTTTTAAGAGCACTTTTAATGAAAACGTTATATAAGAAAAATAAAACATAACACAAGCTTTGAATAACTTTTTATTTTGTTAAAATCAAATTTACCCCGTTTAGAAACACCCCGATCCCCAGGTTGATTTTTTTTATTTAGGCTTCTATATTAATAGTTAACAAACAAATTCAACCCTCTTAATTTGATTTCTTTTCACTCCAACCTTTATATTAATAGGTTAAATACAAACTAAACCTTTGGTTTGTTTTAAAAAAATTGACCCTAAAGTTATAAATTTAAAATTAATTCATATATTTTTCTTATAACTATAATTACTATTATTGAATGATTTACTATATTTAAAATACCATATTCACCTTATTATTTGTTTATTATTTGATGTAATTTTAGTTTTTTTAATTAATTAAAAATGAAAGGTTTACATGCTATAAATGCATAAAATTAATAAGGTTTACATGTTATTGATAAGAGCTAAATGGAAAATATTAATTTTCATGCATTGATAAATTATCCTTGTGACAATTCCTTTTTGATAAATTGTAACTTGCATATTAAAACTTGTGTTAGGTGTCTTAAATTTTTTGTGAACTTACAATGGAAGAGGACAGAGAGATCCTATATATAGTAATATAGATATGGATTATAACTCATACTTTTATTTTGACTAATGACAGTCCTAACTTTCATTTTTATTGTCAAGAAAATATTACCCTAACAAAAAAGTAACTCTACATGCTCTTGACGACGTGTAAATCGAAACATGTGTGATTTAATGACATCTCAATCTTCAAAAACATATTAAGGCCAAACAAAGTCATTTCTCTATTATTCTTCTTGAGAACAAATTGAAAGTTCGAAGTGTCATGTCTGATTTTTAGTATGAATTATCAGCGACTGATAGACCACAATTTGAATAATTCTATTTGACAGACTCCTATTTTATTAGAACCCCTTAACAAACCCAAATCCAATCTCCCCAAAGAAAAAACTATTGACAAAAAATCTAATCGGGTCCTAATCAACTAATCCATCCAACATCAATCTAGGCTAGAAATTGCACAAACACACAATTAAGCAAGACATTCTAAACATTGATCACAGGTCCAAAGTTAGGCAACAACTTATTGCCTGCCATTTCATGGTACAAACTAACATTCAGGGGCGGACCTACCTCCGCTATCCCTTAGCGTTCCGCTGGTAGTGTAAATTTTAGAAAAAATTGACCTTTTTTGACGTCTTTACGATTTCGTTACCCCTTTTTTATAAAACGTTACCTCTACGAAGATTTTCTATATCCGCCACTGTTCATAGTATTTTTAACTATTGAGTAAATTTTTTTAAATTTGCTATTGAGACTATTGATGATGCTGATTCACACTATGATTTTTTTTCCAACTATTTAGTAGCTGAAATCAGCAAATAGATTTTGAATCTGGCACCAAATTGATCTTCAAGATTGACATATTCAACCTACTGCCACTCTTTTAAAACATTCGACAACTTGTAATTAATCAGACAATTCATTTTTAATTATTGTACATGCAAATCCAACAGATTTCAAAACAAATTAAACTAATAGATGCTAAAAAAATTTTTAAAATCAAAGTGACTACTTATTTCCAGATTTATCAATATTTTTCTCTAGTAAACTATATATATATATATAGGATAGGGTTCTAGAGTGAACTGTGTGAACTAATCTGAGCCATTAGATTGTATCATCTAGAGACTTTTAAACAATGACAAAATTGTAATCATAATATTGTAACTTCCCTTTAAATTAATTCACAGAAGGATATTTGCGTTTTTTGTAAATTGCATTTATTAAACTATATAATCAAAATTCCTAAAATCTTGCTAGTTTTCGTATATACAAGATACACAGTTGTTAGTGTACACACATGTGTACAGTCTCGCTAGTATTAGTTTATACAAGATACACGGATGTTAGTTTATACACATGTGTACAGTCTCGTTAACTATCAATTTATACAAGATACACAACTGTTAGTTTATACACATATGTACTTGAATAATACACATGTGTATAAATCTGGTTTTTACCGACCTGTGGGAACAAGATGTAAGTATACATAAGTGTATAAGTCTTGTATATACTGACCTGTATACACATATGTAAAAAAAACATAATTTAATTAGGTTTAATATTTAATTTTAAAAAGAACATAAAAGTTTATTTAAAAATAAACATTAGCCCTTTAATTTTTTATAATTAAAATTATAAAGAATTAATTAAAAATGAGAGAGAGAGAGAGAGAGAGTTAAGAGATGAGAAAATTAAGGGATTTTAATTAAAAATACTTGACTAATATCAATCTAACCCTTTTAATCTAAAACATGATCAAATGTCAAGATTAGTTCACTCTTAAGAAGTTGTTCACAAATGATCCTAATCATATATATATATATATATACATATATATATATACATATATATATACATGTATATATATATGTATGTATATATATATGTATATATATATATAGGATTAGGTTCAAAAGTGAACACAAGTGTATTTGCGAACTGAGCGAACTAATCCTGGCCTTACATGTGTGTAAATCAATGGTTAGGATTTGATGATAAAATACACTAGTGTATTTTACGATTTGATGATAAAATCCTGGCTTACATGTGTGTAAATCAATTGTCAGGATTAGTTCGATCAGTTCGCAAATACACTAGTGTTCACTCTAGAACCCTACTATATATATATATATATATATATATATATATATTAATAGGTGAGATATAAGAAGAAAACTCACTTAAGTTGAAAAAGCTCAAAAAACCCAATGTAACATTTTTATTTAAAAAAACATATAATGTTACATATATATATTTGAACATCTTTATAAAAAATATAAAAACTAAAAAGCACCGACTAGTTTTTTTTTAAATGTTCAAAATCTTTACGTTACTTTTTTTGGCATATATATTATGTAACATAGAATTTTTAACATTTAAAAAAAACTACTTGACGCTTTTTTGTTTTTTCTTATAAAAATATTCAAATATATATATATATTATATTCTCTAATTTTTTAGCATAAAATAAAAATATTACATAGGAATTCTACAAAAAATTCTTAAATTTTTATAAGAGTTTTGTGAAATTCTATATTAATATATATAAATACCACTTTTGTGAAATTCTAAAAATAAGAAGGAAACACGGATGGTAAAGTGGCACGCGTTACTTCTGCATGCAAGAATTCCAACGGTAGGGTTTTTAGCTTCTGACAAGAGAGACTGGTCAAACAAAGGGAAATTTAAAATTACCCCCTTCAGATACACTCAGTTACAAAGCTACCCCTTTATGTTTCTAAAGATTTATTGTTTAGCCTCTTTGATTTTTTATCTATGTGTTCTCATATTTTCAGCTTGAAAACTGTTGGAACTATTCCCATGTTGACTTTTGGACATGAAGAATTTCCTTAATCCTTTCTTAGTATAAATAATAATGTTAAGAGTTTTGTTTTGAAGATGATTATATATTACTAAACGTACATCAAAGTTCAATTAAGAGTTTTGAATTCACGAGTAATGTAATGAATTCTATAGAGAGATGCTAGTGTCGAATGGGTAATATCACCATTAACAAATATAAGTATATGATGAATTGGTATGATTTCATGAGGGTACAATTGCCTTCATTAACACACACAATCCTTGTTTTATTTTTTTCGCCGTTGTTATAGTTAAGGAATTTGATTTTTTGATATAACGAGTCACAATTTATGTTAGATTTGTATATGATAATCTCTTTCATGTTAGGGATGGAGACATTGACGGGGAAAGACAATATGCGATACTTGGGATATGGTGAAGAATAGTGATAGTGGTTGTCAGAATAGGTAGTTTATGTGGCGTATTGGTGTTCACCGGGACTTCTAGGGGATGATAGACATGTTGATGATAAGCAAACATCTTCTCTTACACCTGCCACCACTCCACCACCACAATACCACCATCATTCTCCACATTCATCCATCATCCATCCTTAGAGTGTGTGTAGTAGTCTCGGGATCCAAGATTGATCATAAGAGATTTTCTCAAACAAAGGTCATGCTTGGCTAATCTCTTACATCACTTGGTGAAGACAAGTTATTTATGTATTACTTTTAATTTCCAAACTTTGATTAACTTTTTAATTGAGTATATATTAATGAATTTAATAACTAGTTTTTTTATATTGAAAGTAAACTTTATTCTATCATCTCTTCAAGTTTTGTTGATTCACTAATTCGTGTCTTTGTGATCTATATAAAGCACGTTAACTGCCTGAAGGGGGTTAGAAGGGCGGTATGGGTAAAATTCTTGCCTCATCCAGTGTATAGATCCTGCAAGGACTTGGTTCAAACTTATTAGGACTTCCCTTGAGACAGATAGCATCAAATCGGGGGAAGTAAGAACGGCTTGAATCCCTTATAAATAAACTATTATTAAAACTTTAAACTGGTCTTGCGGGACTGTATCCCTACTGACTCAGACCAATATGGCCGAGGGTAGCGTTGCCACTTGAACTAAGATGATCTCTTAAAAAACCCAAAGTACGGAAATCATCAAAGGATACATAAATAATAAGTCAGAACTAAGTGATATCATATTGTCTATTTGTTTCTTTTTATTACTTAAGTCTATTTCTTTTTTATTATTTAGTCTATTTGGGTTTGTTAATGATTAAGGTTACCCATTTTTTGGTATGTAATAGTCAACAGTGAATGTTGATACATAACTGTGAATGATGGTTCTTGTCTTGGTTTATGGTAATAGCAAGATATTTTATATTTGCTTTTGTTTTAATGTGATAAAATAGTGGGTACTTATTAGGCAACTCTAAATAATTGTCTCAAATATCTCCTGTATTTACTATCATTCATTGCATTTATTGTATAGATTTCTAATTTACTCTTAGAAGGATTTTACTCCTCAATACTTGTTCTTTTCTGTGTATTTATACCCATTGTATTCTTCTTTGTAATTCATCAAAAGTTGTTACTATCTCATGGTATCAGCCTTGATCCTGTCTCCTTGACTATATTCTGCCCTAAACTTTTTCATGTCCTCTCTCCGCCTCCATCATGTCTTCTTCAACAGATCTCTCAAGCATTCCTCTCCATTCTCTTAGCCACTTAATATAAAACTTAACTCCACAAATTATCTCCCGTGGGAGAAACATATTACCCCTGTTCTGGTTTACCTTGACCTCCTCGGCCACATTGATGGTACGAAACCCTGCCCACCCGAAACTATCACTTCCAACAATGAAACCTCTGCTAATCCAACCTTCATCTCCTGGAAATCTTCCGACCAAAAGGTCCTTCTTCTCATAAACTCCACCCTCACCGAAGAAGCTATGTCCAAAACAATTGGACACCCCATTTCCTTCTCGGTCTGCACAGCCCTTGCAAATGCCTACAGCCATTGCTCTATTGAGCGAATCACAATTTAAAAGACTCTCTTCGTAACCTTCAGAAAGGTACCGGTTCTGTGGCAGAATACGGTCGGAAGTTCAAAGCCCTTTCCGACCAGCTTGCATCTATCAGCCACCCCATCAGTAACGAGGATAAACGCCACTGGTTTCTTTGTGGTTTAGGTGCCTCCTTTGAATCCTTTTCCACATCTCAAAGAACACTCAAACCTGCTCCTGTTTTCCGAGACCTGCTTGCTAACGCAGAAAATCAGGAACTGTTTGTTCAAAAGCTTCACGGTCCTTCCACCCAACCCGAGGCTGCCTTCTATTCTAACTCAACCAGACCAACATACAACAACCGATCATCCTCTAGCCGTGGCAAGGGCCGCTCACACCAATCAAAAGGGCGAGGTAATACCTACAACAAACGTCCTCCTTATTGTCAATTGTGTCGCAAAGACGGTCGCTATGCTACTACTTGTCCTACTCTAGCGTCTTATGCTCAAAAATCCCTCAATCTAGATGCAAATCTAGCCCAAGCATTCACTGCTCAATGCAGCCTTGCATCCGAAATTCCCGACTGGACAGCCGACTTAGGTGCCACAACCCATATGCTTACTAAAAATTATGGTTTCACCGGTTCTAAACCTCATACAGGTAACATGAGTGTTACTTTTGGTAATGGTCAAACATTACCAATCACTCATGTTGGTAACACAACTCTAAACAGTTGTCTTTCCTTACAAAATGTTATTGTTGTTCCTAATCTCACCAAGAATCTACTCTCAATTAGTAGACTCACAAATGATTCTCCTGTAGATGTCTTATTTTCTAACAATTACTTTCATATTCAGAACCAAGGAAGTTCTTGCTAGAGGCACATGTGAAAATGGTTTCTATGTGCTCACCCAAAGTCATAAGTCTTTTGTTGCCGCGCTTTCAACCTCTCATCTTCGTGCTTCGTACAATAAATGGCACAGTCGTCTAGGACATGTTTCTTTTGATACCATCTCTAGATTAAAAAAACATGGTCATGTCTTTGTTACATCTTTATTACCAAAACCAGGTTTATGTAATTCTTGTGAGTTATCAAAAGCAAAACATTTACCTTTTGTTGAAAATAACAAACGCGCGCAACACGTTTTAGACTTAATTCACTGTGATCTTTGGGGACCCGCACCAATTGCATCTACAGATGGCTACTTATATTATGTAATCTTTGTAGATGACTACTCTCAGTTCACATGGTTTTATCCACTGAAGGCTAAATCCGATTTTTACAACATTCTCACCACCTTTTTAAACTTTGTCCAAAATCAATTTTCTAAAAACATCAAAGTTTTTCAAAGTGATGGTGGAACCGAGTTCACAAATAATCAAGTTAAAACTTGTTTTCAAGAGCATGGCATACATCATCGCTTGTCGTGTCCCTATACACCGGAACAAAATGGACGAGCCGAACGCAAACATCGTCATATCACCGAAACTGGTCTAGCAATGATGTTCAATGCTCATGCTCCACCCAAGTTGTGGTTTGATGCTTTCATTTCTGCCACTTACATTATAAATCGTCTTCCAACACAACTCCTTGAAAACGAATCCCCCTTTGAACTTCTCTTTAACCAACCTCCATCATACTCCAATCTTCGCATCTTTGGATGTCTAGTGTATCCGTATCTTCGTGACTATACCAAAAATAAATTATTACCATGAAGTGCTCCTTGCATTTTTCTTGGTTATAGTCCACGATACAAAGGGTTTCGTTGCCTAGATCCCTCAACGGGTCGCATTTACACCACTCGACATGCTAAATTTGACGAAGATGTTTTCCCATTTCACACTCCTTCCACAAACACCGACACATCAAACCTACCCTTCACCAACTTTGAACACTCTTTACCCATCCCAACACCTCAAACACCTCAACCAATCAATGCCTCTTCCGCCTCTTCCACCTCATCCACCACTCCATGACACCGCTGCACCATTACCGATCCAATCATCACTCCATCTCCAGCGGCCCAAATACCACTCAGCCCAGTTTCGACTCCTCCCAGCAGCCAAAACACTGCTCACAGCAGCCCAACCACTGCTCACAGCAGCCCTTTCTCTGACTCTTCAACCTCATCCTCTAGCCCACTCCCAAATCCTCTTCCATACTCAGCCGAACCCATTACCCCATCATCCGACAATCCATACTCAGCCCAATCAACCTCAAATCAGCCCAATAATTCAGCCCAACAGTCATCCACTTCTGTCCAAGCTCAACCCATTCAAACCAACACTCATCCTATGACTACTCGGTCAAAAAAATGGTATTTTCAAAACCATTCATGGTGCCAATTTATCCCATTTCTACAGTCATTCTCTTCATCATTCTCTTCTCTCATCACATGTCCCCAAAGGCATCAAAACAACAATGAAAGATTCCAAATGGGTTCATGCCATGAATGATGAACTCCAAGCCTTACATTCCAATCACACTTGGCACCTTGTTCCTCGTCCCACCTCAACCAATATCATAGGCTCCAAATGGATCTATCGGATTAAGTACATACCTGATGGGTCCATTGAACGCTACAAAGCTCTCCTTGTCGCTCAAGGTTTCAATCAAGTTCTGTGTCTAGATTTTTTTCTCACACCCTTAGCCCCGTTGTTAAATCTTCCACCATCCGAGTTGTTCTAACCCTTGCCACCATCAACAAATGGAAACTAAGACAACTCGATGTCAACAATGCATTTTTAAATGGCAATCTTAAGGAACCGGTCTATATGGAACAACCACCAGGTTTCCAAGATTCAGCTCGTCCAAATCATGTGTGCAAACTAAATCGTGCCATTTATGGTCTAAAACAAGCTCCACGAGCTTGGTATCAACAATTAAGTTCTTTTCTCATCACACTTGGTTTCATATGCAGTCGAGCCGACCCATCTCTTTTTATCTTCAAAAATAATGGCACTTTAATTTACAACCTTGTTTACGTAGACGACATAATCATCACTGGTAACAATGAAGGCTTCATTACTACTTTCACTGGTCGTCTTCACAAGGAGTTCAAAATTAAAGATCTCGGCAACCTCAGTTTCTTTCTCGGTTTGGAGGTCACCCATACCAAAATAGGTTTGTTCCTCAATCAATCAAAGTATGCATATGACATACTTTCTCGAGCCGGCTTGCTCGACTCCAAACCTGTTGCCACTCCTCTCACACCAAAGGATTCTTTCCAATCCACTGGTGAACCTTTCCATGACCCCACTCTTTACCGTTCTCTTGTCGGTGCTCTTCAATACTTAACCATCACTCGACCGGACCTATCATATGCCGTAAATCAAGCTAGTCAACACCTTCAACATCCTACCACTATTCATTTTCAACTTGTTAAACGCATCCTTTGATATGTCAAGGGGATTTTATCACACGGCTTAACCTTTGATAGACCACCTAACACTGTTTTACTAGGTTTTTCTGATGCAGATTGGGCTCGTTGCATCGACACTCGAAGATCTACCTATGGTTATTGCATTTACTTAGGAGGAAACTTGGTATCTTGGAGCTTAAAGAAGCAACCAACGGTAGCACGCTCAAGTTGTGAGTCGGAATATAGGGCCATGGCTAACACCGCTTCGGAGCTTATTTGGATCAACCATCTTCTACGAGAACTGCATGCACTGCCACCAGGACCGCCTACTCTCTTATGTGACAACAAAAGTGCACTTTTCTAAGTCAAAATCCAATCTCCCACAAGAGAGCAAAACATATTGATCTTGATTACCATTTCATTCGAGAATTAGTCGCTGTTGGCCGTCTCCACACGAGGTTCATTTCCATGGATCAACAAGTCGCCGATATCTTCACAAAGAGCTTACCCAAACCTCTCTTTGAAAAGTTTTGCACAATGCTTCGTCTGCAACCACCTCTGTCTCGCATTGACAGGGGGGTTTTAGGCAACTCTAAACAATTGCCTCAAATATCTCCTGCATTTACTATCATTCATTGCATTTATTGTATAGATTTCTAATTTAGTCATAGGAGGATTTTACTCCTCAATACTTGTTCTTTTATGTGTATATATACCCATTGTATTCTTCTTCGTAATTCATCAAAAGTTGTTACTATCTCAGTACTTAACTGGGTGGGTACTTAATTGAACTTATGAGTGATGATTGAATAGTGGGTACTAAACTGGGTAGCTTTAGGATGATAGTGTAGGATATATAGGAAATGCATATAATGCATGACAATGTGGCATCTTGTTTGTTAGTAAAAGGATGACTTTTAGATACCTGGTTTCATATCTGAATCCTTATCTTAAAATTTCGGATATCTGAAATTTCGCATATCTGATCGGATTATGAATTGGATATCCGAATATCCAATTATTTATTTTATTTGTTATTTGTGACTTTTTATATTTATTTCAAACCATATATTCTGGATATTTTCGGAATATTTTTGGATAATTCGGATATGCGAAAGTAAATTTACATTTTTCGGATATTTAGGATATCCAAAATCTCCGAATTTCGTTAAATTCACTATTGGAATCCGAAATTTCAGATAGTTCGGATCGGATATTCGGATACAGAAACTTTTGAACACCCCTAACATAGGCATGTTAGTTGCCGGACAATGGGGCAGTTGGTTTAATCAACTAGCTAAATGCACATTTGTTTGATTATGGTACAAAATCATGTTTATAGGTCAACTGCACACCAGTTAGTTATTTAATTAGGAGTTCTTTAGTTAGGTAATTTGATAGTTAGCAGTCCATTTCACATGGATATTACTTTGAGTTTCTACCTATTTGTTTGTTAGTCAAATGCACAGAATCATGCTTATTACTTTGAGAGTTGATCTGTAATCAATTGGTTAAATACACATTAGATGCAGTCGATTAATTAGATAGGATTTAGGAAGTTAATTGCAGTAAGTTGAACAAGGTTATATGAGCTTGCGCAGATCAATTTGACCCTTAGATAAGTTGACATGTTTGACTAGATCAACTGGTTAAACCTAACTATAATGATGCATAGTTAATGTACAACATAGTTATTTGATAAGTTAGTTGTTTAGTTAGTTAGGATCAGTGGCGCATTTAGAAAATCTTCGTAGGGGTAACGTTTTATTAAAAAAGGGTAATGAAATCGAAAAAACGTCAAAAAAGGTCAAATTTTTCCAAAATTTACACTACCGCCGGAGCGCCAAGGGGTAGCCGCTACCCCTTCCCCTAAGGTAGGTCCGCCCCTGGTTAGGATGAAACTAATTGGTCAATTTCATACAAGTCATTTTCAGTTGAGTTTACAAGTCAAACCTGTGATTATGATGCATGGTTAAACCTATGATAATCAAGCACGCGCTGTCATTAGGATTTACGAGCATGGAATGAATTAGATGTAATCAGGATTTTTGAGATGTTTGTCCCTAAGATAACTTGTTCTGTTTGATCAGATTAACTGGTCAAACCTGTGACTATGATAATCAAGCATGCACTGTCATTAGGATTTAGAATTTATGAGCATTTGATGAATTGGATGTCATTAGGATTTAGGATTTTTGAGATACTTGACCTAAGATAAGTTGATTCGTTTGACAAGGGTCAATCCTGTGA
Source organism: Scalesia atractyloides (assembly GCA_947069175.1). Taxonomy (NCBI): domain Eukaryota; kingdom Viridiplantae; phylum Streptophyta; class Magnoliopsida; order Asterales; family Asteraceae; genus Scalesia; species Scalesia atractyloides. Next base: position 80,570,679 of record CAMTDV010000001.1, on the reverse strand, counting down.
TAATCAAGCATATATATGTGTGGTCAAACCTGTGATAATTAAGCAATTTGTTGATTTAGGTGCTTAATTAGTAGTTTGGGGTTATATATAATCGACACACTGCATGTAACTTTATTGAAATCGGAGGGAATATAAGAATTATAACAGGAGGGACTAATAATGTAATAAAGTTTTGGGGGGAATTTTGGTTTTTTCACAGACATTTAAACGTCCATTTACAGCAGGGACGTTATTGATCCAAATCGACAAGCACAGGGACTAGAGTGTTCAATTTTGACAAATAGGGACTCAACGTGCTACTGGGTGTTTACCACAAGAACTAAAATTATAGTTTACTCTTAGTTTAAAATCAACAACAAAATTACAATGGTTGAAGCCATGACCAAACAATACCTACTAAGGTATAGCCTTTATAATAGTTGGTAAACATCCCCATGCCCTTTGACACCATAGGAGAATCCTATGGCGACGACCCATTTAGGATTTTAGTAGAGTGTTACATTTTGCACACAGAGGATTTACGTAGACAGCAAAAAGCTGATGAAATCATATATGAACATTTTTTGAAAAAGAACTTAAAAGAAGCTCACACAACATGAGGTATAATCATATTATGTATTTAGTTACCCTCCATATTGTTTTACAAACCTCTCATAGATGAGTAATAGAAAATCATGTACATAACCCTTACACAACTCATAGAATGTGTTAGAAGAAGAAAGCAAAAAATGAGAACATTTATTTAACTGAAGACGTTAAGAGTTACGATTTACTTTATCGACGATCTTAGCTAATGGAACGGCAGACAGTGAATTAGTGCTTGGTCAAGGAGCAAGAGAATCATAAGAAGGTGCTGGCGCAGTTTGTTTCTTTGTCGTCTTCTCTCTAGGCGGAGGACCAACAACCTCTGGAGTTGGAGAAGTTCCCGGTGCAGGAACTAGTTAAAGAACCGGAGGCGACATCATAATTATAATCTATTCTTATTAATCTTCTGTCTATGCAACTTGCAGGATTTGAATCACCCATGTCTTATATAAACGGAAGACACATACATAAGCATCTTTATATTCCTTAGAAACTAATGATATGGTTATTGATGTAAGATCAAATTTTATTAGACATCATAGTCAAATCTAACTAATATAATAGATTAGAGTGTAACTGAAAATTAGTTTATGATGCAGTTAAAATAACCCTCAGTAATAAAATGAAATTAAAAACATTAGTTAAGAAAAAAGGTTAGAAATAGTAAATCTATCTATGTATCTTTTTACCTTTTGAAACCAACCCCACCTCAACTAATTAAATCCTTCCCAAATTTGCTTTTACTTCAGTTATAAATCATCATTCCTTAGTTACCATCAGTGGAGGCTAACTGAGAACTAACCACTCACCTCTTCCTCCATCTTCACCACATTCTCTTCTATTTACAATTATACCCTTCTTCCATAAACACACATTGTAATGGAGCATAGAAGAACCTGCATTGTAGTGTTGTACACTCTGTTACTAGTGAACATAGCTGAGGCCACAATGGAGTTCAAGAATCTAACACTACCTGGTCAACACCCTTCCCCTGAACTTGTTTCTCAAGATATTCAAAGGTACATCATTTCTGCACAATGTACCTTACTTTACTTTGTTTTCTAGGTTAATTTACATGTTTTCAAAAAAAAAAAGAAATTGTAATTTCTTACCCATGTTAAGTTATGTACCTTGTTGAAGCATGATTTTTTTACATATGAAATGTATCAAGAATGTGTATGTTAAAAGCAAACTATGTTTGGAAGAGCCAATTTGTATGTACGTAGCTTTTAGATTTTTGTATGTGGTGATATATTGTTAATTATATAGACCTAATCTTTATGAGCCCAAACTATATAAAAATGTAATAATTAAAGAAGCAAATTGAATTTAGTTTTTTTTTTTTTTACATATTTTGGTCAAATTTGTGATAAGTATGTTTTATTAATGATTAAAAGTGATAACTTTTGGTAATAAAATGGTAAGTATGGTGTGTAAATTTGTTAACAGGCCATGAATATATGTTGCTTTTTAGAAAACATAATAAACAATTTTCCATCATCTTATTTTAACTATTTAGTATAACTAGTCTTTGTAAATAAATAAAGCTTAATCAAGCATATAATTAAATTAAAGTTTAAATGATTAAAGTGTTTATTGTAATAAGAATATTTAAAAAACATTTAAACAAAAATAGGTATTTTTAAAGATGATTAGTCCATCCTCTTATTTTAACTGTTTAGTATAATTAGCCTTTGTAAATATATAAAGCTAAATCAAGCATACAATTAAATTAAAGTTTAAATGATGAAAGTGTTTATTGTAATAAGGATATTTATAAAAACTTGTAGACAAAAATAGGTAATTTGTAAAGATGATTAGTGGGTGTTTTTTCTCTTTTTAGTCTAACCTAATGTTTAAAAGTTGCTAAAAACAGCCTTTAAGTTTATTTTTGTTGCGGGTTCAATCCTTTACAGCTAACCATGTTATTTTCTTCAGTTAAGTTCCCTCACATGCATAACATGTGAGGGTATATTCGTCATTTTGGTTGATCATGTGAGGGAACTTAACTGAAGAAAATAACGTGGTTAGCTGTAAAGGATTGAACCCGCAACAAAAATAAACTTAAAGGTTGTTTTTAGCAACTTTTAAACATTAAGGCTGGAACCTGCAAGTTTGAGGAAACATAAAGGATGTTTTGTGCAATTTACTCAAGTTTAAATGATTAAAGTGTTTATTGTAATAAGAATATTTAAAAACATTTAAACAAAAATAGGTATTTTTAAAGATGATTAGTCCATCCTCTTATTTTAACTGTTTAGTATAATTAGCCTTTGTAAATATATAAAGCTAAATCAAGCATACAATTAAATTAAAGTTTAAATGATGAAAGTGTTTATTGTAATAAGGATATTTATAAAAACTTGTAGACAAAAATAGGTAATTTGTAAAGATGATTAGTGGGTGTTTTTTCTCTTTTTAGTCTACTTGATCTCGTTGTTAATATAATAATATAATTAGTTCACTTTGTTTACTTTTTCTTTGTTCAAGATATTATGGGGTTGGTCCCTCTGTCCACATTGTGCACTTTTGCTTTTTTTATTTTTTCTTTCTTTCATTTCACTATCCATTGGTTATTGATAAACCGTTAAGAATGGTTTGAATTGTTAAAACTGAAGTAAATCTGCCGGTTTAGTTAGTTTAAGAACTAAATAATTCGTTTTTGCGGTTTGTTTTTTATTGAATATGTGACAAAGAGGGTGGACACCACGTTAAAAAAATACTATTCTCTATATTAATTTTGATATATAATATTTTAACACTTTATAAAATTACATATTTTCTTGAAAAAAAAACTTAGCTTTGCTGTGCGTAAGATTTACTGGTATCATTATTGCTATTCTTGAAAAATTTAAAAGATTAGTTGTCTTATTACGAGGTCATTTTAGTAATATAATTAGAATGAAAACTCGACCTGGACCACATAAGTAACGTGAAAAAAGAAAATTGCAAGAACTATTTAACACTATGGGATGTGAAGTAGCTTGGGTTAGGGGCATTGCTCGACATGTGACGAGTGTGAGATCCACAAGGACTCAAAAACTAGGGGTGTGACCAGCCATGTGGATTTGTTTTCTAATTAAAGTAGCCAAACAAAGCCAACCATATTAGACTAGCCAACCATATTAGACTAGCCAACCAAAGCCAGCCATGTTAACCCCCCTCCTCCCTCTCACGCCAATAAGGCAACGCCATGCCCAACGTCAATCCAAGATGGAGCAGCTGGCGTTGAACGCCCACACCCCATTGGAAAACGATGTCATATAGGTTTAAAAAAGCAGCCATTAATAAACTTATAGCTAAAATATATAGGTAACGACTTTTTACATTATGGTTTTTCACCAATACACCGCTTAAAATCCACCTAATTGCTTCGTGACGCTAGACTAAAACATTATTTTTCTGTGTTATAGGAGGGTAAATGCATCAATCACAAGAAGAGAAATGCTAGCATACACCAACATAGACTCCTCAACCTCATGTTTAACCGGCAACCCAATTGACGACTGCTGGCGGTGCGAGCCAAACTGGCATCTCAACCGCCAGCGTCTGGCCGACTGCGGCATAGGCTTCGGCCAGTATGCCGCGGGCGGCAAAGGCGGGCGCTATTACATCGTGACGGATTCATCCGATCACGATGTAATAAACCCTCGCCCTGGAACCCTCCGGTACGCGGTCATCCAAACCGAACCCCTTTGGATCATCTTCCTAACTAACATGCACATCCAACTCTCACAAGAACTCATTTTCAACAGCTTCAAAACCCTCGATGGCCGCGGCGCAAATGTCCACATCACCGGGGGCGGCTGCATTACTCTCCAATACATAACAAACATCATCATCCACAACATCCACATCCACCATTGTTACCAATCCGGTAACACCATGATCCGGTCCAGCCCGACCCATTTCGGGTACAGAACAAGGTCCGATGGGGACGGGATATCCATATTCGGGTCACGGGACATTTGGATCGATCACTGCTCATTGTCACATTGTAAAGACGGGTTGATAGATGCAGTGATGGGTTCAACAGGGATTACGATATCGAATAACTTTTTTTCGCATCATGATGAAGTGATGCTGCTTGGGCATAGTGATGAGTACTTGCCCGATTCGGGTATGCAGGTGACCATCGCGTTTAACCATTTTGGTAAAAGTTTGGTGCAACGGATGCCTAGATGCCGGCGAGGGTACATACATGTTGTTAATAATGTGTATTCGAGGTGGGAGATGTATGCGATCGGAGGGAGTGGGAATCCGACGATTAATAGTCAGGGTAACCGGTATACTGCTCCCGCTAATCGTAACGCTAAGGAGGTACAAAATTTTGTTAGAAATTTTGATAAAAGAAGGGGCGGAACCAAAAGGGTCAAGAGGGTCTGTTGACAAAAGGGTGTTCAAAAATATTAAAAAGTGAAAAAAAACTAGAAAGAGAAATGTAAACCGAACTGTTCGGTTTTCAGTTTCATAAATTTTGCTTATGTGGATAACTGAACTAAATTCATTCGAATAAACCGAATAATACTGGTTTAATCGGACAACTGAATCGGATAAACTAAATAAATCGGTTTTATTCGGTTCGATCAGATACATTTTGAATTCAGATCGGTTTTTGGTAAATGAAAAAAATTAATACCGAATAAATCGGATCGAATAGAACAAATAAATCAATATCCGAACCGATGAACACCCCTAATGCCATCACAAAATTTGTTACAAATTTTATATATAAAATTTGGGTTTATAAAAAATAACATAATCTGGACACTTAACCGTAACCAAATATATAAGAGAACACTCTTTGGTTAAAAGGTTCTGGTTCCGCCACCGAATAAAACTGCTTGAATTTTTGATGATTTAACGCGGGAAAGATGATCGGATAGGTGACAAAGAGGGTGGAAACAGCACAAGAGCACTGGAAGGGATGGAACTGGAGGAGTGAAGGGGATATTCTTATGAATGGGGCTTTTTTCGTGGCGTCCGGCGAAGGGTTAGAGCTCAAGTACGAGAAAGCGTACAGTGTAGAGCCGAAATCGGCTGCCTTGATCGATCAACTTACCATGAACGCCGGGGTACTTGGTAGCAGGTTCGATCTCGTCTTCTGTTTCTTGTTAGAAAATATATATTTTTTCAATTTTTCCCAAGTTATTAATCTTTATAACTGGAATTTTAGCTGCACACCAAGTGGAATTTAGGTGTAACAAATTATTGTTAAAAAGTAATAAATTATTTAAATATTGTAACTTCTAGCATTAGATTTATAATATTAACAAAATATGAATATGAAGCAGGCAATAAACAAAAATATATAGCTTGAAGTAGTAAATTGAGCGGTTAATATAGAGGTATTTTAAGAGTACTCAACCAGACTAGTTATGTATTCGGTTTTGGGACCTTTCACCTGTCAAGATTCATGTATAATTATTGGGAATTCTACCCTAAATTCACATTTAATCCTATAATTTCCTAAACTAAAGATCGGATTTTGATTATTTTTAGGAGCAACAAGCTTGGGAAATGGACCGGTGGTGACGGAGGTGTAGAGGATGATGAAAATGACTATGGTGAAGATAGTGATGGGTCTTCTAAGCCAAATGCTATGACTTTGATTCCATCTTTATTGATTGCATTGTTATCGTTCATGTTTATGTGCTCTTCATGTGACCCGGTTATGCTATTGTGATACCAAAATATTTCGGAAAAAGTTCTCCGAATTGATTTTAAATCGACAAGGGATTCAAGTTTTTGGTTCTTGGTGTATATCATTGCGACACCAAAATATTTGAGTTTGTCGATGAAATAACCATGTTGATCAAACTTTTTTCTGTTAAAACTGTTATTTGACAGTCAATAGACATTAGGTTGAAGATATACGTATATATCATAAATGGCGTTGGTCTGACCTTAAAATTCAATGTATACGAGATTTTGGCCTTGGAAACTGAAAGTGATGCGATCGAGAACCAATCAAATGATGACACGACATTTCTAAATTGAAAACGGAGAGGTTTTGAACAAAAAAGCGAAATGACAAGACCATCTTATTTAACTGATGCCGGGTTAACATGCTACAATTAAAGAAAAATAAACCCTTAGATTCATGGTTATGTCCAATCTAACCTCCTAAAACACAATATATAATTTTATTTCATTTTTTTTACTTGCAAACATAATACAGTATTTCACTTGTATTGTTAGTTTTCATACTATGCGGAAAACGATTGGGCCTGGACTAGCCCAGACCAATTCACGGATAGCCTATAGCCTAAGTTTGGCCCAGATGCTCTTCCATCCATGATCCAACTAGAGATGGATAAAAGAAACCCAGTTTGAATTTCCAAACCGGGTTTTAACCCGGCCCGCTGTCCTTAAAGAACTGGGTTGGTCCAAACCGAAAACAGTTTATCAGACATTCTCTGTTAAAACTGGTTTGTCACCTGAACCATTTTGGCACCAAACCAGAGTTGACCAGGTATGGACCAACCTGGTTCGGTTTATAGCTTTGTATGTTAGGTGTGTCTCGATTGAACAATGTACAAGAGTTTATGAACCTTTTCATAAAATGGGTCACCACCAGTGAATTGATATTATGATTAGTTTTAAACGTATTTTGTTTTTCCGTAATTTTTAAAATAATGTTTTATAAAATTTAGAAAATAACGTTGTGATGCGTTTATGTTTATCTAAGTTTCAATATAAACCTTATTCAAAACCGAGTTGTGAATAGTAATATACAATAATAGCGAATTCCAGTACCGTGACGAAACGAGCTAATACCGACCGAACAACTGTAATACATCATAAAATCGTGTCCAATAATATAGTGACACGTGTTATATTTTTTTATGAGTCTATTAAAGACCAATAGGGATTGAATGTGTCAATATGCTCAAACTAAGTCTCTGAGTGACCTTCTGATGTCAACATGCATAAACTTAGCCTCTGAGTGATTATTAGTGTCAACATGCTTAAACTTGGTCTCTTAGTGACCATTAGTGTCAACATGCTTAAACTTGGCCTCTGAGTGACCATTAGTGTCAACATGCCCAACCTCTGAGTGACATCAGGGTCAACATGCTTATACTAAGCCTCTGAATGATCTTTTATGAAGTCCTAACTCTCATATGAGCCACTAGTTGGACGAGAGGGATTAATCCTGAAAATACGCTAATGTTGGACAATGGAGGGATTATGTAACACCTTGTGAAATTCGTGTTCGGTAATATACCGACACGTGTACATACCCTCAGATCATACCTCAAAAGTTAGCCACTCAACCAAACCTAAAATAAGTCCAATATTCACAAAAATGTTATGTATAACTAACCGTAACCTACGGTCTAGGACCGTAGGCTACGGTCTGATGTTGCTGAAACAAAATAACACTGACCGTAAGCTACGGTTTGGCGACCGTAGCCTACGGCGGGCCCCTGAAGCTATTATTTTTCACCATTTAAACTTTTAGCAAATTACCCAAAGGCCCCTAGACTTTGTCATTTTAGTATTACTTGTTTACTAAGCCACTTCTTGACCCGAACGTCTCTCGGTTGAGACGATATATTTTTATTTACCATCCTAGAGCATTTCGCTCTTTTACCAAACCTCTAGCTTTACTAGTTTGGTAAATTTAACCTATGAAACCGCAAGTATCGTATCTTTCACATTTTAAGCTAGTAAACATTTATAAGTCATAAGATCATCTTGTGTGACACCCATTAACGTTCGATTATTCGTACTCTTCTTCAATGCATCGTGTATTGAACAAAAAGAACTAGTTGTACCATTATGTCATGAAATATAAGTCAAGGGACAATTTATGACATTTAATAAAACTATATTTGAGGGACTAAATGTGTTAAAAACCCCAAATCTTTGTGAGGAAGCCACCTAACCTGCACATTGCCACACTTCACCAGCTCTTGACGCCTTGCTAGACACTTGTGATGATCCTAGAACACCTCTAACACCTGGCTTTATCTTCACACACCCTCTTACACTATAAATAGCAACTCAAGCTCCCTCATTTCTTTGCTCATTCACTTCTTCTCCTCTCTATTACACTCTTGGAAGTTTCTGACCATTTGGGAGCTTCCCTTTGAGTTCTAAGCTTCCCTTGGATCACTTGTAAGTGCTCCATCTCTGCTCTTTTCTTTTTATAGGCTTTTAATAGCCAAAATTCAAGCATTTTCGACAAATGCCTTGACTTTCAGTTAAGACCATTATGGTCCAGCCATTGTTCGAAATGAACATGGCTAAGTGATCGTAATTACGAAAGTATTAACCCCTTAAAGAGGCACCTCCTAAAGATCACGTTTACTATGCCAATTGACGGGTCAAAGTTTATGTTTTAAAAAGTTAAACGGGTCAGATTTCCTAAATATTATAATCTGAGTTTATATATGTTATAAACATGTTTTTGACGCTTAAACAAGTTGGTAATAATTATTAGAACATGTGGGAACATGTTCGATTTGTCAATTTCAGTCCTAGAGTCGGTTCGCAACCGAAAGTCGCAAAGTTTGACTTCTGCTTTGACTTTCGATTCTGACCCGACTTGGATTAGTTAACTTCTGTATTAAGGTCACATTATGATCGTAATGCAATGTAGCATAACCCTCTGAGGTTATATTACAGATCATAATCATAATCTGAGTTTATGCACAAGTTCCGTAAAATGTCAAAATTTGACTAAAATGCCCTTTTTACATAAAACATGGTTTTAATCAACAATGAACTTGCAAATGAAGTACCTACTGATATATTAATGTAATTAACATATTATGATGTTAATATTCTGATCATAAACTGATTTTAGTATAATATCGTAAACTATACTTTTAAATGACCAAAATGCCCTTTCGGTGCATAGTTTGGTCTTAAACAACAAACCACACTTATGTGTGCTATCTTACTGATAATATATTACAAATTAAGTGTTTTTTTCAGAATGTTTATGATCATAACTTCAGAATACATACAAGTTCCTTTTATACGACATATAATTACCAAAACGCCCTTATGAGGCATAATTTCATTTTAAAACCTTTTCGGGAATGTAAGTTAATATCCTACTGATATTACAACTTATTTAAAGTATAGTGACATTTAGAACTTGTTCATGACTCATCCGGTTACCCGATATCGCTTATATGCATACGGTTAAGCATATGTAACTAGTTTACGAAAATTAACCGAAACGGGTTTAACCTTATCATTTTAATCTCAAATTCCAGAATGTTAATTGTTTACCCATATTATACAACTCTTAAGTACTTGTTGGGTTTAAACTTTATTCTATCCGGTCATCGCTTAATCTAGCGTATCGCACCGTTTTTGATCCATTACGCTAGTCGGTCAAAGTCTATGACTTAAATTAAGACCGTTAGCATTTTAATTGGTTAGCTTATGCCATAATCCAGACTAGAGCTTTTCGGTAAATGCTATATGCAATTAAGTACTTTTGTATACGGCTGAGTTATTGAAATTAAAAGAAGACTAGCTCAGGTAAATACTTTTGACTTATTTTCCCTATACGGGCTTGGGTTACGGTAAATTATTACCGCTTGGTCAGAAATGGGATCAATCGAATGCCGATTAGTGGCTAGTAAATCCGCATATTCTGTTTTATTCAGTTTTGTTTGAAAATTTAAACATCGGGGGTTAACTAGTGTGTCCTGATATCATCAGCTCATTACATTAGATAATGGCCACGACCTTAGCGCGGGGTGTAGGCATACACCTGACAGACGCTCAAATGCAACTACCCACACTTGTTGGGGATAACTCCTTCGTGAGTTCATAAGTGGTGTGTACGTTAATCATGTCTCGGCTTTTGTACTGGGCCCTGTATGTGTGGACAAATTTGTGAATCTGTTAACAAGGTTGCAAGGTCAACTTTCCCAAGTTATAAAAGATTTTGTGCCCTGTGCACTTAAATCAAATTTTTTTAAAATGTTTTCAAAATAAGTCAGTCGGATGTATTTACCAGCAAAAGCTGACGTATCGTCCAAAGACTAAATTGCAGGTATAATACGAAATAGGCTGGAAGCTGCTCGGTAGTGATATAAGAGGATCTTGCAAATCCTTAGATCTACCCAAAGTCTGTTATACATTTTTGTACATTTTACGATCCGCCTGTGGATCTTTCATTACAAGCCGTCTGTATATTACTTTCGTACTTTGAATATTTGGTTTGTAATAGTAATTTAAACTCCAAGACTTCCGTTGTGCTGTGTTTAATTGACTATGATGATATCAACTTACGTCACGATATTCCCCACCCTGGCCCACCGGTGTTTGGTTGAAATTACGGGGTGTGACAACAACAACAGTACTTATTTAAGTATTTTCGAAAATCGTATTGTTATTTTTTTATATGGTTTTCAATATGTATAAACACACTGAAAAGGTAACGAACTAAAAGATGAAACTGGCAACAACTACATTAGAAAACTTTTGTTTGATTAAGTTTTTAAATTTTGTAATGCATATACTAGTATTTATTTTCATGTTTCAATACAAGTTAGTTTCATTATATCCAATATTTTTTCACTATCCGATAATTTGGAACTTGTAACTGACAAGTCGATATTATTGTAAACATTATTTTATATTGTGTATGCCGCATCGCGTCTAAAAATATCACTAGTTGAAAATATAATTTCATTAGACCACAACTGATTACTTTATTTAATTTAATTTCAATAGATAAAGAAATAAACCCAAACACTCCCACGTTAGCTTAATCACACCATCATATTAGCATACACTTCAAACACAGAAATTAATTATTTAATTTACTGATAAACAAATTTAAAAACCTTAAAATAGTATTTTATAAAGGTTTAATATCAACGTGCCTTTCCTCATGATATCTAGATGTGTAAAATGCTGCTCCTTTCCAATTAAAATGTTGAAGGTTATAACGAATGAGGAATATTAACCCTTTTGTTTTTATAGGGTTTTGTCTTTTATGTTTTCTATTTTTGTTTGATTTATATTTTTTTATTTTTGTAAAAAAATAGTTTTGTTATAATTTTGCGACAAAACTTAAATAAGTTTAACTTTTTATATTAGTTTTTGTTTTACGCTTTTTCTGGGGTTTGGTCGTTGTTTGGTTGCTACTTAGTACGTTGTTTGGTTGCCACGTTTGGTCCATCGGATTCTTTTTACCCCCTCGGATTTTTAATACGTGACGGTATATATTCGACTTCTTCTATGTTTTACGTAACATGAGTCACTCGATGTTTGGTCATCGTTTAGTTGGTACTTAGTACGTTGTTTGGTTGTCACATTTGGTCCATCGGATTCTTTCTACCCCCTCAAGTTTTTTATACGTGTCGGTATACATTCGACTTCTTTTATGTTTTACGTCACGTGAGTCACTCAGTGTTAAAAATTCGTGATTTTGTTTTACGTTCTTTTTTTTGGTTTTAGTGGTCGTCGTTTGGTTGCTACTTATCATGGTTTTACACCTCCCACCCCGCAACATTGATAGCACAATTTTACGCCTCCTCGCCCCACAACGCGGGGGTTAAAACTCCTTTTTTTTTACAAAAGAAAGAATGTAGTACTTTAACTAGAGATACAAGATAAATTTCTCTACAACGAATTTTTTACAAAAGAAAGAATTACACTAATTTCCCCACTATGTTGTATTATACTTCTGGTATGCGTGAAAAATTACACATTTAATCCTCACTTTTCACCATTAGGTGACACATTCGGATTTTTTTCCAGTTGGACATTAAATACTTCGTTAAATTTATATTGATTAACCATGATACACTTTCTATTAAAACCAAATGTATGATTCACCATGCTACACTTTCTATTAAAACCAAATGTATAATAATAACTTTTTTTGAAAGGTAAATTTAGATCACCGACGGACCACTGTCGTCATGCCATCAGCGAAACCAAACAACCCCAAAACGAGGCTTTCTTCTCTAGTCCTTGCTCATTCTTTGCCTCCTCCACCCTCGGGACATCTCTTGGCGCATAAATCACATTTCTAGTGAAAATCAGAAGTATCTTAGGCAATGGCGCAGCTTAGAAGGGGCCGGGGGGATAACTTTTCGCTCAGTAGTGTTATTTATGTAGTTTTCATATAGAAATCTTTGGATACATACGTTTTCAACCCCCCCTCCCGTCGAAAACCAAATTACTTGGGAGATCTGGATTGTGACAAGGGATGACATCCATAGGCAACTGTTACCATGCTCGTCCACAACTAGATCTAACCATGGGTGTGACTAAACCCACAAACGGTGGTTTCTTGACTATGCTTTATCATAATTAACTAACTGATGTTTCATAAAAAAATATAATGACAATGAGTGTTAGTGACAAACGTTCGAGCAAACAGTTGGACTACAGGTGTGATTTTAAAAATTAGGAATAAAAAATATAATATGGACACAATAATTATATATTTAACACACATAGCTAGTGATTCATTGAAACCCGTTCAGTTAAAACATCTCAATCAAAGTGAACTTTATTCTTTGAGTTTCAAAAGTGATGTTTAGTGGAAGAGGATGTAAACCACAAAGCCATCATTACACAAAGTATCGTAAACTAGGGGTGTTAACCGGTCATGCTTAAACTTGAGTAGAACTCGATATGAACTAAAATTTGTGTCATACATGTAAACGTGAGCATGACATTCGTACTTGTGAGACGATATTAACGTGGTCCGTTAGCCCAAATAATTTTTTTTCATGTTAAAACTTTACAATTATAAACTTATAGCAGAAAACCTATTGTGTAAAAACCATTATGTGTAAACTATAAAACCTTATACTCATTTCTCTTTTAGCTCTTAATATTTATCACAACTAGTTTAAATTATGACAAAAAACATAATTTATAAATATACACCAACATGTTTAGCTAAATATGAATTCGCTAAATATGATCACGAGATGACGTGAGACTGACCCAAATTTGTGTATACTAATTACAAATCTTCTAATTTCGTGTAAAGTTCTAAAGTACTTGCAATCCTTGTAAAACCATCAAGTTCATAACTTTTACATTTTGTAGATATTCTTTTTATTTTTATTAAAACACAATCATAACCCTAAAAGAAGGTGTATAACATCCTTACTGTACGTTCTTCCTTATACACTTTACACTAGAAAGTATGAAATAAATTTACAACAAGTCCAGAGTATATATAAACTTTTTTTTTTAAAGGAAAACTATAAACTTGAATAGATATAACATATTCCACCCACAAAAGAAAACTAGATCTTATACTTCATAAATGTACAACTCCAGAAAAATAAGACAAGCATCTTTTGAACAAAAGATTCGAACATTTTTTTCGTCTTTTGAATTCTTTTACTTACATAGCCAACAACTGATTTAACAATCCAAAACTCAAATAGGGCGTCCTTCTTTAACATAACATAATAACCTATTTTAATAGAGCAACCAGTGGCGGATATAGAAAATCATTATAGGAGCAACGTTTCAAAAAAAATTCTAAAGGGGTAACGAAATCGAAAAAACGTCAAATTTTTCCAAAATTTACATTACCGCCAGAGCGTAAAGGGGCAACGGGGTTACCCCTGTTACTCTCTTTATCCGCCCCTGGGGGCAACCTTGTACAAGGATGTATGCATGGACAACCTATAATCTTTCAAATCATCATATGTATCATCTAACTCAACCTACGAGATTAAGAATAATCAAATCAAAATTAACGACGTTATAAACCATGCAACTAATTCTTAACTGCAACCCGTGTACGGACAAGGCGTGATCACGAAGCAAATATTGAGACACGACACGACACGATGTATGTTATTTATGGCAAGAACCTTTTTCATCTACAAGTCCATCATGCATCTTTTACAAGAACCAAAAAACCTAGTACACCATAAAAAAACTATTTTCTTGCTAGTGTTTGTCACTTCACAATAGCTTCAAGACTAGTTTAAGGCAAAAAGGTAGATCTAAAGTTTTTGTTTTATAAGCTTTATATCCATATAAGTATGTATATGATTTCCTGTTGGACAGGAAGTGGTGTTGTTTTAAAGTTGAGATTCCTTTCATATTATAAGTGAGTGCAGGTTCAGTTGGGACATGAGTTATGGAGACACATGTTGCAATAGTGATTTCATCTACATTTTGTATTCCACACCTTTAAGAAAAGTTGTTTCTTGAAAACTCTTTTTATGTTATCGACTTCATTTGACCAAACTTACTGACATACTAAATCTCTTCAAGATTCAAAGCACTAAGCACTTGACACTTGGAACTCCTCACACATACACACACACATATCAGTACAACATAAGATATAAAGTTAGAATCACTAACTTAATTATTACTTAATACGGTACTTAATTAATTAGAAAAATGTAAAAAACAATTGATTTGATCTACATTTATTATCTTCTACATCCCTCCACCAATTATACAATTGCTTTAATCATCACATTGTTGCTAAAAATTTCCTTTCCAACTAAGTAAATCAAAAGCATATTTGATAAAAGTCACGAAAGAGTTTATAACCTAATGGTATCAAGGTGTTACAGTGGTGTCTTTATCCCAGGTGGTGAAGGTTTAGTATCACTGAAGACAAGTGTATATTTTAGGAGTAGATGTAGTTTTCACGTTAAAAATGTTTATGATAGAAAATTAGGGCATAGTTAACATCAACTAGCATATTTATAAATGCCAATATAGGTTATTAAATATTTCTTAACCCAAGTCCTTAATTGAAGCTTAGAATTAGACAAGCTGCAAAAAAAAGGGAAAAAACAAAATCTTTTAAAAGTCAAGTTATTATAGTTTCTTTTGGCAGTTGTGGACACAAAATTACAAGAATAATTTTTCGTAAGAAGTAAAGCGGTAAAAAAGTCCATGTGCAACATATATCAAACCTGGGGTTTTGTTCTTAAATCTCACTTTCGTGAATTTTGATACAGGACTTTTAGGGACTATACTCTAAAAGTTGGTGCCTGCTAATAATGTTTAAAAACTGAATTGGATTGGATGAGAATGGAATGAATCTGCTTATGTATGGTTTACCTTTAGATTCTAGGGTCTTAAACACATTGGATCCTAAAGCCTTGTTTGGTTTACATAGTTCCGAGGAAGTGGAACTGGAACTGAAATTAATATGGATAGTAAAATTCTTATGTGCATTGATGTGGGAACTCGGTCGGTATCAACACGGTACCGACATTTGGTAAAGCAAACGAAACTAAAGAGAACACCCAAAATATAAAGTCATGATATGGTCAAAAGGATATCGACACGTGATTTACATTATTCAAAATCATAAACAACAACAACAACGTACCAGTATAACTAGTAAAATTCTTATGTCCAGAGATACCCCCGACTCAAAAAACAGACATAAGGATCAAAATCATAATTTGAACATCGGTAACACGTCTGTTATTACTGATACCCGTATTGATGTTGTTCAGTTGGAACCGACGTGGCACCAGTACACTACTAGTTCGAATGTCATGGTAAAGATTATATTTGACCCGTTCGATTTTAAGCAAATCTTTTTATCGAAATGTAGATAAAAATAAGCGCAACACTCAGAACTTTATAAAGCATTACTTTATATTATTAGAAAAACAAAAAATGGTAAACAATGTAATTTTAGAAATAAAAAAACTAAATGTGTAGTTTTGATAACACATACGTTTTTGCTTTGCTTACTTGTAAATTACTAATAATCGGTTTAAAAGAACTTAATATAGAGACGTAGGCAAGTATATGCATGTCTTTTACAAAATTTTTGGTTTATTTAATTAAACGAACGGACATGAATACATGTTTCACATGTTCATTTACGTTCATTTATGCTCGTCTAAATATTAATACAAAATTCACACACACACATAACTAATTTAAATAAAAAACCCTGATAGTAGATATTCTATGATCCTTTGGTACCCTTGTCCATTATGTTCATTCTTTATGTTTATTTGTGTTCAATATATGTTTGATTAATTATGTTCGCTTGTGTTTGTTTACGTTCGTTTGTGTTTTGTTTACGTCCGTGAACTCTTTGTTTTTATTTTTTGAATGAACATATTCATTTTCTTAACGAATGGGCATAAACAAAGAAATTTGTTTGATTAATGGTTCATATTCGGCTAAAGTTAAATGAACGAACATGAGTATGCCCGCGTTCATTTACATTTCTACAGTCAAGTGATCTGGAAGAATTTTTTTAATATATTGTTATCTAGCATTCATACTCATTTTATGTTTAGTTTAATATATGAAGAATGACCTAGTTTATGCATAAAAAAGATCTGTGGTCAATTATTACTAGAGATATAGGCAATCATGCATAAAGATAATCATTATTTTTGTACTCTTGATCAAACTACAACATGTAAATAAAAACACACTAACTCATTTCCCAAATGGGATTCCAAAGATCCCACACACCATGACTCTTGCTTTCTTCATGAGAGCTTGATCCAAGTTGACAGAAACATGGATACGTGTATGTCCCCATGCAATCTTCATCATCTTTCACTTCATTGGACCAGCAGCTTGTAGACGATATCCATTCTGATATCCTGCTTTCATATGGAGAACCATTCCCCATCAATGCATTCATGTTAGACATCTGATCAGGTGTTTCAGATGATGGAATTCCGAAAATACCCTCGCTTCCGCTCACACTGCTCTCAATCCCAGTGTAATCCAGGCTTCTGTCGCGTGTTGGTATCGCGATATCTTGTTTCGTGCTGCTTTTGGTTCCTTCGTCACATTCTGGTTAAAAGTTTCATATGTTTAATGTGTAAAAACGGAGATTATTAGATAGAGTATATAGGTTAGGGTTTATTGTAATTATATCATATGATATTATTAGGTTACCTTTGTAACATTCCTCATTGTATTTTGATTTAATGATACTTAATATCTTACGGGGTTTTTCTTATTCTGTAGAGATTAACCTGTTTGTTGAGCTTCTATTTTCTTCTTTAAATGACTTCTCCAGTAATTCTTGATCTCGTTATCTGTTCGTCCGGGCAATCTTTTAGCGATTTTTGACCACCTACATAAATCCATAATCATATATATGCCAGTCATTTAGTCAGATCAGGTTAGGTTTATGTTAAATGATACCAATTCTTTTGGGAGTTACATTTATGACCAAAATACTTAAGATTACAACTGTAAACAAGACATTACGAGTGTGTGTATATATATATATATATTAACTTAATTAACTATAATCATGTGATTTAAACACTTACTTACTACCCCATTGTTTATGAAGATCAAGAATGATGTCTTCTTCCTCTTGAGTGATCTCACCATGCTTTAAATTCGGTCGAAGATAGTTCATCCACCTTAATCGACAACTCTTTCCACTCCTCTTTGAACCTTAATCCATACGTTTGAACTCGTTAAAAACAATCAAAACTTGATAGACTTAGCATCTAAATTGAACTTACCTGATTGTTTAGCTAATGCATCCCAGTGTTTTTCGCCTAAAGCTCCAACAATGGCGGTCAATATCTCATCTTCTTCCTCGAGCCAAGGCCCTCTACGCAAGTTTCCTGAGTCGCGATTCGCCATTAAAATGGTTTAGTGATGGTTTTTGATGATTAAGTTTATTGTTTATGTTTATATATAGGATTTTTTAATGCATGGTTACTATTTTGGATAGGGACAGAAGGTGGAAAGCAATGTGATGGTGGAAGCTCCACCATTGTGTTTTGTGACTTTTGTAGGGGTTTTTCTATTGGTTTGGATGGGAGTTTGCATCACAATCTTGGTTATGTGTTTCTTCTTTTTGGTGATTATGACTTCTCAAACTCTTTTTTAATGTAAGGGTATCAGTCTTGTAGCTCCTCTACTTTATCATGTGTCCACGTGGGATTTTCTTTATACATACAATATACACATATACACCATACACATTTAAAACAAAAGATAAAAGGGGTAGAAGAATTCAAAACGATGATTTTTGCACAATTGGAATTTCATTCGATCAAGGAACAAGAGGAGCTAGACCTTTTAAGTTCACAAGAACTTATATATGATTGTAGGTACAAGAGCTCGTGAGCTACTCGAATCGGATTGTTGACGTTCGAATCAAGCATGGCTTAAAAGCTCGAACTTAATAATATCATACTCACTAGCTTGAGTTAAGAAAACTAGTGAGAACTTCATGAAAAGGTTTTTTCTTTCTTTTTCTTTTTAATAATATGTCTTATCTGTTACTAATCTTTAGATGAATTAAAAAAATATATACATGAACAAATTTACAAATATGTAAATAAAAGTTACGTGATTAAGTATCCTTCAAATTTATGTGTATGTAATTTTTGTTTTACAAAATATATTTTTGTGTGTATTATATTTTTTTTTACTTTTATTTTAATTCTCAGAAAGATTAGTAACAAATAATACATATTAGCAAAATAAGAAAAATCAACTGATCCATATCCCCGTTCATTCATTCTTATGGTTCTCGCAATATTTAGTGTCCTCAAGATAACCCACCCCATATATAATATATATGCACATAAATAAATAAATAGTAAAGTTGGGACCAACTTAAAATAGAGTTCAAATGAGGTGAGTCCGAGCTCTCGTAAGTTAAAAGCTTAAAAAAGTTTAACCAGAGCTTAGTCAAGCTCGGGTTCAAATACAGTTTAAAATTCTTACTAGGGTCAAGATTGATGTCGAGATTTCGAAAAGAATAACAAAGTTCATTTCTACATTCAAGCACAACATGCACTAGAAACAACAAAAGGTTGGGAATTTACTTGCAACAGATATAACTAAAATCATTATTGAGCTAAAACAACAAATTCAACCTCAAAGTTCAAAAGATTTCATAAATACATATATAGTGCCCGAGGATAAAACACCAAGAACAATGACAAGCCATCAAAAAATCTACAATAACCATTTCAAGATGCAAGCCCGAGGATTAAACTCATAATCGTAAATGTAGTGCCGCTGAATAGACCTCATAATCAATCGGCTTGTAGTCCTAACATTTATCGAATGATTTGTTCATGAGTTCAACCAGATCCATAAACTGCATCACCATGACAAAAAAGGAACTTCATATGGACATTTTAAAGGTAGAAATAAGATGGACACATAGACATGCACCACCGTA
Organism: Scalesia atractyloides; assembly: GCA_947069175.1. NCBI lineage: Eukaryota > Viridiplantae > Streptophyta > Magnoliopsida > Asterales > Asteraceae > Scalesia > Scalesia atractyloides. The sequence goes on along the minus strand of CAMTDV010000001.1, from coordinate 80,550,956 downwards.
ATGCACGAGAGTGAAGTCTATACTTTTTTAAACGAGTTACAATAAAATCATGACTTGCTTTGATCATGAATATAAGTAAGTCTGGCAAAACAAGCGGGATATGTCACATTAGCCAACATGTCATACTTAGTTCAGGTAAAAAAGGATTGATTGAACTCAAAAACTTCAAAAAAAAAACAGCAATTTCAATCCAAACTCAATTTAGTCATAGCTTGTTTTAACTTGACTAGAATTGAACTTTTTTAAAATTGGTTTGTTTTAACCCAAACCATCCACCTGCTTTTAACAGGCTTACATATAGTAACCTAGATTTTCCTTTCCCCTTGTATTTTTTTTATAGGACCAATCAACTTTTCACCTAACTATAAAGAAATGGCATAGTTGAAATCTACTATCCATGGCCTAAAAGTCAAAATGTACCCAATATTTTATTTTTTGATGAGATGTATATCTGTTCTGTACCAAGAACTTTGCAACCTCCAAACTGAAATATATTTCAGGATGTTTTAACTATATGTCAAACATATAAATACACATTAGTAGGTAACTAATTTTGATCTAGATTCGTTCCGTCAAATTATTGGTAATTATGATAATGAGCAAATAAATAATTTTTGGTTGGAACATAGAACATTTAATAAGACAAGAAGCGTTTCGATTTTCATTGAACATACTCAAAAAGAATATCGTTGCGTTATTCATGCGCGAAGGGAATATTAGTACTCTACCGAGGGACCAAATAAATGTACCAAATTTAATGAAAAGTTGATTTGAGTTATAAAAGAATGGACCATCCCCCATCCATTACTAATAGGCACATATAATGAATTATAAATTCTATTAGTTATGAAATGAATGTGTTCTTGTGTGTTCGTCAATATCTAAACGAATGACCATGAACAAACGTAAATGGACAAACATATTGTTGTTCATTTGTAATACGATTACTCAAGCCTTGTTCTGAAATTTGAGTGGACAGCATTTTGGGTCAAATAGTTTACCAAATTTGATAAAGAAATTTAAATGAATGTGTATTGAACATAAACGAATGAATACATATGAACAAATATAGATGAAGTAAATAAATGAACGTTCATGAACATGACAGTTAAGAGTTCAGCTTAGGAACAGATATAGATGAATGTAAATAAATGAACGTTCACGAACATGACAGTTAAAGCGTTCAACTTAAGGAATCAAAATAACAAAATTTAGAAAAAGTATTTAAAAAAGGTACATGAGAAAAATTGATATGGCTATGTTGGAAGCGTTAATTCTCTGGTACTCGAATTCCCATGGATTGATTAGAAAGGCATATACATATAATATATGTTGTGTTGTACACATTGATTCAGTAAAATTGCCATGAATGATTATGCACAAATTCTCACTTCCTTATTAAATATATATGACAAACGAGCCGAGTTACAGGAGTGCACACGAATATGTAGATAAACTCTTTCGTATATGTTAATACTTGTGTGGGATGGGCGCAATGGATTAGGTAGGACGTGCAAATAGTTTTACCTAAAGTGTCATGTATATGCACAAATCTTGACCATCTTGGTGATTAATAAGTGGGTTTAGTTAAACAAAATTAACTGGAGTATATAGTACAACTCACATGAAGTAGCTTGATGAATGTATAAGCCATACTGATATTGAGACCTATAAGTTTCAAGTTATAGTTGAAGTTGGCCAGGATAGAGACACTCTTCTTGGTTGTATGTGTATTAGTTTTTAAGTGTGGGATGGGATTTGGTGTTTGGGGTAGGGGTGTAAGCGAGCCGAGTCGAGCTCGACCCAGCTCGAGCTTGGCTCGAACTCAATTCGAGTTGGCTCGGCTCGAGCTCGAATTTCAAATCGAGCTGAGATTTGAGGCTCGAGCTAGCTCGGCTCGATCTAGCTTGAACTAACATAGAACCGCAAAATTTAATACTTAAAAAGCCCTCAAAAATGAATCTCTTCATGGACTAAGGGTCATAATTGTAATTGTATTTAACCAAATGGCTAAGCATGCAAGTATAAATGGTTAGCTCACTTTGTACTTGTTCTTTTTTCTTCTTTTATAGAGGAGATACTCCCTTAATTTTGTCTTCTGAGTGTGGGACAAAAAATGAAGGATGTAAAACTTATCGAGCCGGCTCACAAGCCGAGCCAGGCCAAGCTCGAGCTCAGCTCGTTTACAAGACGAGCCTAGCTGGCTCATTTACAACCGAGCCAATTTCGAGCCGCGAGTTTTTTGAACACCCCTACTTTGGGGTGAAGAAATACACATACACATGAGTAATTGTTATATACAAACAGATTGGAATGTTGAGTCTTAACCCCAAAACATTATTTTTCTTTGTGTCGTATTTGAGTCGTGTCGGGAATTGCCACCTCTACTCATACGTATAAGATTTTGGTAAATAAATAGAAAGGAATGTGTCCGGCTGGATCATAATTACATGTTAAGCTTGGGTTTTGTATTAACTATAGAATGGGCCACTTTCGGATCACATAATGCTCACCACCATCACCATGCTTTTGATACGTAAATTATCATTCAAAACTGGTTAGAAAGAAAAACCATAGAGCTCTATTGCTTGCTTAATCATGTTGCAAGACATGTACTAAATCGGTGCGTCCTTCGTATGAATCTTTAGGTAAAATCGGGGTGTTATTTTTATTTGACATGAACCTAACATATTCGTAAGTTTTGGTTTATCTAAACGGGTTTGGGTCAATTTATGGTCGAACCCATGAACAAATTTAGTTGAACAAGTCGTGTCCTTGTCAACCTACGGGTTTGAGATCCACTCGTTTAACCCATTTGCTTAAACTTTTAGCTTTTCAAAATGTGTTTACATAATAACTAACCTATGTAGGTTTTTTTATATCAAAATTAAACTTGTAAAAAAATTAGCATAGTCTAAACATAATTGCTTTAAAAATATAAAATAAATTTAGAATTTTAAAGTATTAATATGTAAAAAAAACTACATGTTCGGGTTAAACGAGTCATGCTTTTTCTCAACCCACGAATACACATGTCATGTTTGGGTTCACATTCGTGTGCGACATGATTTCGGGGTTCAGACTCGGGTAAGGATCCATGGACACTGCGAGTTTAGTAGCCCTAAGGTACAATATATATTGTGAAACATTACCATTGTAGCAAACATTGTATTGTATACATATATATATTTATTTACGGGTGATTCTATTTACATCCAACCTTTTCCTATTTATATCAAGTGATGTGACAATAATAAATTCAAATTTGTGTTTTTATTTTATAACTTTCAATGTATAATGTTTTACAAAAATTGAATACGGTTTTATGATATGCTTATTTTTATCTACATATTGATATAAATTTTATAAAAAACGGAATATAAAATTTTATAATTAAAAAACGTTATATTTAATACGGCTCCGCTTTTTTATAAAAATATTATATCAAAACGTAGATAAAAATAAGCACATTGCAAAACCATATTCGTTTTTTTTATAAGACAATATATATCAGAAGTTACAAAAGAAAAACACAAATTGAAATTTATTATTGTCACATCATTTGGTGGCAAAAAGTTAGGTGTAAATAGTAGGACCCTTTATTTATATATATTAAAAGGTGTTGCGGTCATGAATAGTATCCCTTTTTGTTATTTATCTATTTTCATTTTTACCTCTTTGTTTACTCAGTTTACTTCTTACATCCTAAAATTTAATAAAGTTATCAAACAACCCCTAAACTTCAATAAACTTTTCTTTCAACTTTGTTTTTATGTTTTTCTCTTTCGGATGTTATACCAGGTGCCATAATGAACCAAATTGATGTCGACCAAACTCCTGTTGCAACGCGTGGGTAATTTTACTAGTTAAAATTGACTAAAAAAGGTAAATAGTCACAATAATTGTTAAGAACTTGGTGTACAAGAGCCGAACCCATTTAGCAGCCTGATCCGATCCAAACACGTTATGACCTGAACCCAGCATCCCCGACTGTTTTGCAGGCGTACTTGTAATTTGACTTTTTTAGTCAAAAGATCTCAATATCATACGAAACAAGTGGATATATATAAATATATAACCACTTCCAAACCATAGATACATGTTTCCAATAAATGGAGTAACAACCATTTAATATGTAGGATTATACAGAAGAAATTTAGTCAGGTAACTAACCTGACACAAATTCATGCATTTTATCAGATGATGCATAATAAATAGCGCATATATCATATAATGTTATCAAGGCTCGGATTTAGCATCCGCCTTTGCAGGTCGTTCCACTGCAACGGCAAACCGGTTTACCAGATGCTTCCCAACCATTATAACCACGTTCCAGCACCATTATGCTCTTAATCCCTGCATCATCCTTCCCTGCTGCAAGATAGTCTGCAAATCTGCGTGCACATTTTGGCCCACGAACCTGAAATAAATAATTAATTGTAAATTTGTAACGTTTAACAAATACTGGGCCATAGTTGTTAATGGCGAATAGCAACAAATAGCGATAAGGTACCAACATGCTACATAGCGAATAGCAACAAATAGAGATACACTAGAAAAAAATTTTTAAAAATTTTATATCTATATTATATCAGAATACCCTGTTACATATGCTATTTTACATGTATATTTAACAAAACCCTAAAATCCAGCTTATTTTATATCTATATTTAATTGCTATTTATATTAATAAAAAAATATATATATAAATTTTCGCTATTATCGCTATCTATCGCTACAACCCTAATAGCGAGCCTAGACCTATACGCTACGTAGCGCGCTATAGCGATCGCTATGCTCGCTATTGACAACCATGTACTGGGCATGAATCACGATAGCCATGCTTGAATGTCAGCTATGCAGATGAAGAGAGGAGCTAATGTTTGATCATGTGCTTGAGATTTTGAAACACGATTTGAGTTTCTGATGCATGAACAAGTACAGGATCTGCGGGTATGAAAACTGAAAATGGGCATTTGTTTATTAGTTTGTAACATAATGGTTATACAACAACATTCTTTTCTGCACAGTTGGATGTTTGTGATGTGAACAAAAGAACTATAACAGAGCTTCGTTTTGAAAATCAAGTCTCGAGTGCACCAAAAGCGCGAAGTGATCAGAAAAATGCCTTAGGGGCTGTTTGGCAACTTCTGAATGATTAAGTGCTGAACCAGTAAGAGGTCTGAACCATTAAGTTCTGAACATGTCTGAACCATTAAGAGCCAGTATAATGCTTAACCGTTCAGAGGCAAATGTCTAACCAATTCAGATTAGAGGTCTTAACCATTCAGACTCGGCATAATGCTTAACCATTCAGAGGCAAATGTCTGAACCATTCAGACATCTGCTCATGAAACAAACAGTCTGAACCATTAAGTGCTGAACTAGTAAGAGGTCTGAACCATTAAGAGCCTCATTACGAGGTAAACAAACAGCCTCTTAGTCCCTTGAGGCTGCACTTCTTGCACATGTGGGTCAAAACTGGGGTCTGAAGAGACTGACATGTAAAAACGAGTATAGAATGCAAAGAACGCCTAAAACCGACTAAAAAGGTGTGTTTTGGGCGCTTTTTGAGGGAGTTAGTGGGGTGAAGGTGAAGTTCTTGGCCTAAAACCGACTTTGCGAGGGAAGAGAGGAGAGAGTTGGTTTTAATGAGCGAAAGAGGTGAGAGTTGGGCAAGAATTCTTGATTTCTTCGTCAAGAGAGAGTGTGTCACATGTGCATGTTTTTTAGCACCCTAAAAACGAGCTTATTCGGTAAAGTCTTAGTAGCTTACTTAAGCCGAACATGTATAGCGATAAGAGAGATGCAGATTTTCATTACACATAAAACTTATTGGTACGAACGAACCAGAACGAAATTTGTGGCCTCCCACCCTAACGAATACGTGACTATGGTTGTACATAAAGCAACACCTCACATATGCAACCATTTTTCTCAAAATCTGTTATCTAAATTTAACTTCTAATCCACCACAACTATAAAACAAAAAACCTAAAACAAAACAACAAATCAAAGAATTTCAAAACACAAATCCAGCAATCATCAACAACACACACCTGACTAAGAGCACAATGAAAGACCAACGTATCTTTCCCTTTATCCTTAGCAGCTTGAACAAGATTCGGCATCCTATCCTGAAACGAATCACTCGCAAAGTGAAGTGAACCGGCAATATGACCGTCGTAACTCCTCTCATCGTCCCTGCAAACTCGATCAATTAACTAACATATCGGATTGAAGTGTTTGATATATAAGATGATGGTTGTATGGTTAGAGATGAAGGGGTTACCTGACATCAACAATGGCTACGCTGGCGCGTTCTTTGAGGGAGAGAAGGTCGGATCCGGTTATGTAAGATATGGTTTTCGCCATTGTTGCGGAAGAAAGTGGAGTGGTGATCGAGTTTGTGAGGGTTGTGGAGATGGATGAGAATCTGATTATACTTTTCATCAAGGGCCTTTCTTAACAGATTCGATCCTGTGTTTTGACACTTTTTTTTTTTTTGAGAAAATTTGTCTCGATAACACGTGTGGTTGCTCCATTTTACCTATAGTCCCTATAGTTATAAAATTACATCCTCAACTTTTGCACGTTCGTACTCAGATGCTCTCTAACGCGGATGAGAGTGGCGTTAAGTGGGTCCGAAATGAGCTAAATACCCTTAATGTTAAATTAATAACTAAAATGTTAAAAAGAAATATAATTAATATTTAAATATTTATATGGGTCCACCACCCTCTGATCTTTCTCACATTTCACCACCCCTTTCACCACCATCTTCCCTACTCAAATTTGATCATTTAAAAACAACAAAAATGTCACAGACACCACAAAAACCAATCAATAAAACCAAAACGCCACAAAATTTAGCTTAAGTTCACATAATCTATTGCTACAACAACAACTGATTCAACTTCAACTGAGAATAAAAAAGGATCAAAGATCATACAAACGAACTAGTGTCTTCAGTAAAGTCTAATACACCAAGCCGTTTCATGTATCAGAGAGATCAAATTAGGGTTTTTGTGTAGATCAAAAGAAGTAATTTTAGGGATTTTTTAGTTTGTGAATTTTGAATTTGGGCAAATGAAAATCAACGGGTTCAAACCTGCAAATCACCATTGTTCGTATAAAATTACTTGCACGGATTCAAACCTACAAAGCGCCGGAAAACACCACTGTACACTATCGTACCTGCACCCTTGTTCATTTTGGTGAGTGGTTTTTGTGCTCGGAGTTGGGTGGTTGACCGAAGTTGCATTAGTGGGGGTTGGGGTGCTTGGAGCTGGGTGGCTAGCTAGAGGACTGGAGGAGTGCGGTGGGGTTGGTTTGTCGGGAAAACAGAGAGTTGGAGAGGATAGGGGGTGTGGTGTATGGGTTAGTTTTATAATTTAAGAAAATCGTGGGTCTCATTAATTAGATATTCTTTAATCTTTTAAATATTTTTAATGCATTTTTGTCATTTCACACCCACTTAACACCAAAAACTAACCCCACATCCATAGTAGGGAATAATATCCGAGAACAAATGTGCAAAAGTTGGGGACTATGGCTATAATCTTAGAAGTGTAAGGACTATAGGTGAAAATGGAGCAAATCCATTGGACGATCCGAGCATTTTTCTCTTATTTTCTTAATAACTACCAATCGAATGTGAGAAAAGTCTCTTTGAAACCATCATGACCCGTCACCATTCCACCAACCTAAGTTCAATCTCGGGTGCCGCCACAGGAAGTTTCCAATAATTTTTGCCTCTTACAAAACTCGAACCTGGTATCTTTCCCTGACCTTAAGACTAGTTTCATTGTTGTGACCAGCTCCACTAGACCATCATTGGTATTTTGAGACTATCTACCTTTGTGTCTTGAAGATGGAGTAAATGATTTGAGACGGGTCTAAGGTGCTTAAACTTGAGTTCAGCTTGTATAATTAAGAACTTGAAAGTAATTCGTTTCAAACTCTATTTTTAAAGCTCAACATCGACTTGATAGTAGTTTTCTAGGCACAAGCTCATTTTTGTTTATCGATTACTTGTTGCACCCTTAATTTTGAAGTTAATGATTGAAAAAACCATACTTGTAATAGGATAAAGGTATTATCTGCCTACATCTCATTCTTACTAGACCATTCCAATGGCTTTACTCTCGATAGATTTTAAGGGTATGGTTATTATTGTTGTACATTTGTAAGAGGATACCATAAAAAAACACTACGTTAACTAATTTCTAGTGAAAATGTTTAAAATCTTCGGTTGCTTGGGTGCAAGCTACAAAGGATCGAGAGCTAGCAATGATGTAGTTGACATATGGACGACTAACTCACAACCAAACATCTGTTATTAAGTCTATCGCCACGCCTGATCACTTGAATATATGTATATACGTTTGTATTTTTTTGTTGTAAAATTGTAAATTTAAAGTATTAATATGTAAAAAAAAACTGGGCTAAACAAGTTGTGTTCGAGTTGGACCCGTCAGCTTGCGAACGTGACCTATTTAGCACCCTTATCCACAAACCCACATAACGTAGCATCGTTGGAACCTTCATCCATTGTCGATTGCCATCTACCAAAAGTTATCTATCTATATGACGTGGAGAAGAGAAGTCAAGTAGGGTTGTCCATTATTATCTGAAAGCTGACTCTAATTCAAAGCCACCCGTACCCGAATTAGAGAATACCCAAAAAACTTGAACCCAAAAAATCCGAACCCGACCAACCTGAACATTCTATGGGTCGATTATCGGGTCATTTTTTCCTGGCCATAACCCGAAAACACAAAACCGAAAAAGCCCAAACATTTATTGTCTTTTTTATAGATATGTTTTGGTTTAGAGTCACTACTATTTGAAATATTAAGTTTTGAGACTTTTGAATATTATAATAACATATTATCATATGATTTTTGAATTTTGATGGTATATTTTTTTAGCAATATGAGTTATGATGATCGTTTGTGAAAAAAACATCCAGACTCATTTTAATCTAACTCGGAAACTGAAACCAACCCGATTAACCTGAACTTTAAAGTAGTCAGTTATCTGGTCACTTATTCCTAGAAAAAAAAAACCCGAATAGCCCTACCCAAAAAATCTAAAATCAAAGAAAAAAACTCGAAAAACACCCCTAAAACCAAGGATTAGAGGAGGGGGTGGTTTGTGTTTTCTCCTAGCTCCTAAAAATATAAAAGCAATAAATCAAGAATTTAAATCCAAAGTAATAAATCAAGAATCTTAAATTCCAAAGTAATGGTTCATAAATTAACCCCAAAGTCCTAAACTAAACTTTTAACAATTTAGGATTAGGAATGAACTACGACTAAAACCAAAGTGGCAGTTTTCGTTAAAATATAACCATCTCCACTAAATAAAACCACCCTCCTGCTTTCCATTGCAAAAACCTAAATTATGATCATTACATGAGCCGCCAGTTTTCGCAAGAACAATGGAAGACAATAATAATAAAATAATACATTGGTCGACGACATGGAAGAAGACCCAGCAGTAGTAGAGTTCGAGGAAGAACAAGACAACATCCACGATGAAGAAGACGAAGATGATGATGATGATTATGAAGAAGATGAAGATGATGATGATGATGAAGACGAAGAAGTGGAAGAGTTGATATTGTCGGAAACAACGTCACGTAGTTCGATCACCGGTGGTTTGGTCTACGCTTCGAATGAGTGTCAGCGAAAGCCAGTGATTAAAAAGAAAGGTGGTGATGATGAAGAAAAGAAGGAGATGAAGAGAGATGAGTTTGATGTTTGCTCTATTTGCTTTGAAAGTTGGACTAGTGGTGGAGATCATCGAATATGGTATGAAAATTCAAGCTAACAGTGTTGTAATTTGACAAAGTTTTTATAATTAACTGCTTCACACTCAGGATAACACAGCGTTAGAATTTAGTTTTAATAATTTAACTGGTTTAGAGCATTTGTGCATGACCAATAAGAAGTTTTTTCTCGTTTTTAGCCTCCAAAAATGCCACATCATCTGGTTTTACTGTTGTATATATAGCTCGTTTTTGGCACCCGTTTTTGAAGTGTAGTTCTTTCTTGGCTAATAACTAGAAAAATTCTTTCTTGGCTAATAACTAGAAAAAATGGATTGGGTGAGACCGTTGTACTTTTTATATATAAATTTTAGAGAGTGATGAGTGGTTAAAAATAAAAAAAGTGATGTTGTGACAAAGTTTTAGGGTTTTCTTAGGGTGGATGGGGGTGGTCACCCATCACAATTCATCAAACGCTACACCCAATCACCAATCGACACCTCAACACCAAAGTTAAACACACACACACACTTTCCAAGCACACCTTAACACCAAAGTCAAACACACACATTCCTCTATCCACACACAATGAGTATCACGAGTTCCCCCTCATCCACACGTGATAGCACACTCGCGGCGGTGTGCTATCACTCATCACGAGTGGCTATAACATTACAGCCCCGGCCACCCTTATTGGGTGAGTTTTGGGTGTTTTTGAAGAAAAAGGGTTTTCTTCGATGGAGTTGATTAGACACGTTTTTGGGTCTCTTGTTGTTGATGGTCTTACAGTTTTACTCACTTTACACATCTATTGGCAAGCAAAATTTAGTAATGTTGCAGTAAAATCATTTGTATAGAATTGAGAATTAAATTAGAGGCTAAAAAGCATAAATTTTGTTGGCTGAGCAATGAATATGAAGAGGAACCAATTTTCAAATTCATCACATTTGTGGAATCCAAGACAATACTACAACAATAATTTGCACTTTTAGCAGTAAGAATTGTATACTGTTTCGGGTTTGACCAACTTTCAGTGCAAAAATAGGCCAGACCTTTTCTTTACATTCATATTCTTCACAATATCAATGTAATCATGTTAATGTTCTCTTAGCACTCCACTCGGGTCAATGCGTATGTTGTACTGTTGTCTGCCTTCAAGCATTTGTCATGATTGCATACGAAGTCGTACCATCTATTATTAACCAAGTTTCGCAAGGTATCTTGCATATTTTTGTCGTTAATCATGACGTTTATGTGATGCTGCAGCTGTCTTCCTTGTGGGCATATATATGGAATGTCATGCATTAGAAAGTGGCTCATGTGGTGTCAAGGTGATGGGAAGGTTTGTCACTTTGTCCGCTGTCGCCTATAAAAATTCCAAGAACGAAAATCTTTGATTTTATTTATCAATTCTCTTATTATATACTTTTTCTCTTGATTGTTACCAGTGCCCTAAGTGCAAAAGCTTATGCACGTCGAAGGATATTAGAGTCCTTTATGCAACTCGACTTGGTGTTGTCGATGAAAAGCCACACGAGGTATATATTTGCATCAACAATTATCATTTTCTTGGTGATGACAGAGTTGTGCAATTTCGGTAAAAAGTAACTTTTTAATGAAGTTGTAACTTGTAAAAAGAATTTTATTAGTTTTGCATACTAAACTCCCTTTGGGTTTGGTAAACTAGGGGCGGCAATTTCTGACCTGACCCAAAACGCACACCTCCATGACATGAAAATAATCAGATTTTGGATTGTCATATCTAACACAGGAAAAGTGTTCAATATATGTATGCAGGCATCAACTATCAACTTCCCATATACCAGAGAGGGTTTTAGTGAATTTCAGCAGTATATATCTTCTTGCATGGATGAATTAAAGCAGCGTATAAACTCACTGGAGCAGCGTGCTGAAGACTTTGATTCACGTTTGCATATTATGCAGCAAATATGCAACGAGCTTAGGGCGCAGGTACCAGAGAACAGTAGGTAGTTTGATGCTTTGCACAATCTAGTGTGCGTTTTGGGAATGAAAGGATCAATTGGGAATATTATGCATGCGTTGCGTTGCTATGTTCTAGTTATGTTTTTAATATCAACTTATGGGGAATTTTGTACTTCCTAATTAGCTGGTTATGGAGGAAAAAAGCAAAGGTTCATTACAAAGTTGTTTTGCCTGTATTTTTGACCATTGGTTCATGAATTTAGTTCAATCTTTTGTTGCACCTGCTAAGGAGGAATTATGTAAAATCAAATAGATAAAGATATTTTGAATAGTAATTACCGAATTATGTAAAACCAAATTCTATGATCTCCACCAGCAACCAAGCTTCAAAGCAAATGTATCATATTAGAGTATGTGGTAAAGGGTTCGAGCCAGTCAAAGACGGATTTGGTGTAAAAAAAAAGATATAATAGTACAATCACATTAACTCAATATGAATGTCTATCATTATCAACAAGAATCTACCTTTGCAAAAAACTGGTTGTTTATAGATGGTATGGCTTATGATAAATCTAATCTTGAAGGCGGATAATATATGCATTCAACCAAATAGAGTGCTAATATGAATGTACACACAGGTTTGACCTGTTTTTGTACCGAAGTTGGTCAAACCCGAAACAATATACAACTTTCTACACCAAGCACAAATCATTGATGTAGTATTGTTTTGAATTTGACGTTTAGACCATGTGTTATGGTTAGGTTATGTGTAATGGTAATTAATTTTCATTGTCACGTCATAAAGTAAGTGTTTCATTGCCACTTATTCGTGAGCTCCCACTCACTTTTTTACCAACTACCCATTAAATAGATAAATAAATCTAGTAAGGTTTTTTTTTTAATACATAAAAAAAACAAAGCATTCGATTGGTTGATTTCCATCGGGCCCACTAGTCTTCCCTCACTCGGGTCCGTCAAGCAGTTCACAGAATCACCCCTTTACGCCCCTGAGGCGGTGAAGCCACATAGGCGCCATGGTGGCATGGTCATTGTCAATTTTACAATCACATTCACTTGAGAGTGTTCTGGAAGGTGAAAGTTAAGTGGTGTTAGCTCTCATTAGGAAGGCCATGTTCATCTAGCCTATGTTTAATAGTGTACATGTATATTTGTGATACTTAATAATCCACTATAGGTGTATAAGATGTGGGGGGGGGGGGGGGGGGGGCATACCACTTTCTACATGTTTTTAACTATTTTATGTGGTTTTTTTATTTCCAGTAATATTTATTAATATATAAATAAAACAAACTTATTTTTTTAGTTTATGCAACCTTCGAATATTTTCATTTCGAAGTTCTATTATCTTTTATTTCATACTTAAAATATAGAATGTAGCATACGTAATAGAGGTCAGAAGTAAACTTGTATAAAAATTATATGTTAAATATGCTATTTTATTAAACTTTATATGATTGTGTATATTAGAACTACTTCTTTGTAAGCCAAGCTTTACATCCAAGTGTATAAACTATAAAAACAACAAACTTGTATTATCTATCTATATTATATAATAAAAGAAAATTTTTAGATGACACTTTTATCTATGGGAGACAATATGTTTTGGTTTCCCCTTTCTTTTTCCCACCTCATTAATGATGCTTATATTTTTAGAGTAAACTGCACTTCAGTCCCTAGAGTTTACACCTAATCACACTTTCAACTCTCATTCAAAAAAAATTCAACACTTCGGTTCAAGTGGTTGTCGATTGCTCGCAATCAAATCCCTCATAATAACAAGTGTTAGTTTAATATTAGGATTTTTGATAAAAGACCAAAAAGCCCCTTAAGGATATTGGAATTACAAGTCAAGTGTTTGTTGTGTTGCAACTCCTAAGGTAACATCATCTTCAAATCAAGTTACCCTAATTTTAGGGTAAAAATCATTTCAGGAAACTAAATATAAACTTTCAAAATAATAATTGTATTTACAGAAAAGGTGAATCAAAACTGTGAGGAGCGAGGGTTGAAGAGGCCCAAGTTCCGAAAGGGGGCATAGAGAAACCGGAGAAAAGAAGAATTAAAGTGCAATTTTTCAGATGAATTTCGTATCATATGTGTGTATATATAGATATGTATCTATCTGTGTGTATACAGTCAAGAAATCTCAAGGAAGCTCTCTTCACTGTGACAATTTGTAAGCTTTCTATCTTTTCTTTTTTTATTTCTTTCAGTTTTTTTAATTTTATTATAAATGATCTTAGCTTTTGATTGGGTAAGCCCCAGAAATATTGCCTTGTTGATTTTGATTATTTAATTAGAATCTGATTTTTTTTACTTGCTCTTTTGATGTATCTTGTGTTGGTGTTTAATTGGATTGCAAGATTGGTGGCTTTTAGTAATGTGCAAGGAAGCTGCAATCTGCTCTTCGATAAGAAAGTAAATATGGATGTTGATCCTTTAACATGTATGTATGTAATGCGCAAGGTGGTCTTTTTGAAACCTATATATTCAAAGTAAAAGCAAAGAAATTAATTGTTTTATTGTCCATATATATATATATATATATATATATATGGTAGGGATCAAAAGTGAACAACTTTATAAAAGTGAAGTGTGTGAACTGATCTAGACCATTCATTTTCATCATCCTTAAGTTTTAATTAGTGACATGATTATAATGATTTAAATATCTTTTCCACTTTAAAATTAATCAAAAAGGACATATATGTAATTTAAAAAGGGGAGAATATTTTAAATCAGGAAACATGAAACGTTTCCGTAAAATCCGCCACTTTCACACTCCTCCAAAATCGGAGTGATAGTTTTGAAGAATCCGCTATCCAAATCTATTCCTCTCAGACGATTTCTTCTCCCAAAATCTGGAATTCTATAAAAAAATGCAACAGCCGATTTAAAAAAAATATGTTTTATTTTGAAATATTATACACATGTGTATTGAAAACTGTATGCAGTTTCATACACATGTATACTATATGTCATCAACTAGAGGATAACTCCAAAATTGAATAATTTAGTTTTGAATCTTTATTTTAATAATTATATTTTCAATTACAATGATTTACAAAAACCTGCGAACATATTGATTATCATCTAAAATATCTTTTATCTTATACAGCAATGATGCACCCACCTATATAATAATGCATCATGTTAATAATATGTACACATGTGTATTAAATGGCAATGACACCTAAGTTTACAACGAAAATGCATCCTGATATGTAACAATGCATATACTATGCAACTATGCATATGTGTACAAAAACTGCAAAACTGCACATATACAAAACTGCAAACACACATATACAAAAAGCAAATTGCAACTACGTGGTTTATACTACGCAACTATACACATGTGTATTGAATTAAAACAGTGTGCATTTACAGCAAAACTGCAAAACTACATAAAAAATAGCAAACTTCATATACGTTGTTTACGAACGGGAAATTCTGCAAGCTTCTTAACGACTAAATGTATGATTAGTATCGTAAACGTAAATCTTGACTGGAATACGAACTGCATAAGAAAAAAAAAATAAACTACACATGTCGATCAAATAGTTGTAACGAACATACTAAATCACACCTGGTCGATCAAATGTTGTAACGAAAACATTATCGTTGATCTGAACGTTGTGTTACGTTTTCGTCGGACTTATTCATATTATTTACTGGTTCCTCCATGATAATCAGACAGGAAGATCGAAACGTAAATCAACTTCTGTGAATTATGTAACTGTACGAATTAGTTTCAATTCTATGTTTTATGTAACAATACGATGAATCCGAATTAAAGATTTTCATGAACTGTGTGATATACGTAGAATTGAAATTCAAATCTTTGTAAAAGATAAAAGATATTTTAAATTGTTAATAACTAATAGTTAGGGATCTTGTAACTGAAAATCTATTTTTATTAAAATAAAAACTAAAAACTAGATTAATATAAAATTACGATCCTATCCGTATCAATTAAAAACGAGATCAATGGTCCTGATTAGTTCACGCAGTTCACTATGAAGATTCTGTTCACAAATGATCCTAATCATATATATATATATATAGGGGGAAGTTCATTTGAGAAGAAATTTTAATTGAGAAGAAAAAGAAAATATGGTACAAATGTAAAACATTAAATAGTTTTTCTCCCATTTCATTTATTGTTTATTTGACTAATTAATTAGTCATAAAGGCTATCATCATTCACACTAAAAAGTTTTGCCTACACACATCAAAAGTTATCCTACACATTCCGAAATTTATCCTACATAACTTGTTATTTGTTCTACACACCTCGTAATTTATCATACACTCTAAATTAATTTTTTTTTGAAAAAATATGTATTTTAAAAAAATATATTTTGAAAATAAGTTACAAATTTAATTTAGTTAGTTATTAAAGAGAAAGACTACAATTTAATAATCTATGAAAATTTACCAATATACCCTTACAATGACATTAAATACAAAAATTTAATGAAGCAAATTGAAGTATTTCTATTGGTTGAAATTTCTTTTTTTTTATTCTTAAAAAAAATTCTTCTAATTTGAGCTCTCCATATATATATATATTTATTTATGAATATCCACACCCTTTTTTGTATTTCATCAGTTTTGCTTACTAGCTAATTCCCAAAACTGTTCAATATTTATGCAGTTTCTATTGACCGAAGTCGGGTTTAGTACATTGAAGCAGAAGACTGATGCATCAATTCATCCAAGGTGCAAATGGGGAGTGTATCATGACAGGATAATGAGCACTAAACTAATGTCCAATATTCTTCTGATCACAACAAAGATATATGAATACTTTGCATCTCTTTGATGCTTTGAGTTATAGTATATGTATGATTAGTGTTGTGAGGTATTAATTAGGGTTTATTCTACATATTTGAAGATGTAATCTGATTTGTTTTCCTTTGCACTTTACTAGTGTCAGTTATTGTATATAATTGATTAATAGTAGATAATATCATAATATCTTAAGAGGTTTCTTTTTTACACACTAAGTCACTAAGCATAGTATATGAATACTTTGCTTTCTAGAATTCTAGTAATTCGATACTAATCATTTATTGTCACATTTTGAACATCCACTGAATGGAAATTTTTAGTGTTCGTTTATGCATAAGGAAACATTCTTTCTGACATATTTTAATTCACGCACATATGGTGACGGGCTATAGAAAGAACCGAGTAACAATGATTAGGTGTATCATGCTCGTATTAAAATGGGTTCATGTACCACCTTGGGACGAAAGTAAATATAACTTGTATTAAAAGAACAATTAGCAGACTCAAAGAATAAATGGTCTCTCACATAAGTCAATTGTCACAATGATTATACATGTGTTTGTTTGTTTAGGCAATCCCATAATGTCCATTTAGCTAATTAAGAATAGGTAGTCATCTCGCAAACTAGCTTATCTACCAACCGTAGAATAAGAGCATCTCCAACAATGGACAAAGTCCAAAATCCAAACCTGCTACATGATTCTAAACTCTAACCATTCAAAACCATTCCCCACTTTTATACGAAAAAAAAATCATGTGTGTGTGGCCCCACTAAACCAAATCGGGCGGGTTTGGCACACCAACCGGACGACAAAAGTCCAACTCCTCCAACAGTGGTATGGGTTTGGAATTGAAGTTTGGATTCCAAACTTGACACATCATCTTCGGTTGGAGATGCTCAAATGGCTAGTACAAAAAAAAGTAACAAATTTTCATCCACCTTGAAATTGCATGTAAGTACATGTTTAGAACTATGTTAGCATGCTAAATAAACATATAAAAAAGAAGACCAACAATTTTTTTGGATTTCTAAATGGTTTGAAGAATTTTCATGTAGAGTTTCCTTACCACGTTACCTTCACACAGAACTTTTGAGTTTGTTTCCCCCACCAACAATGTCTATGAGTTTCATTACCACGTTAGTGAACTCCAACATTATTCCAATGATAGCTTTTGCATGAGTTCCCTACCTGTTTGCACAACACATTCAGAAAAATGCCTAGAAAACTTACTTATTCTCCAATCCACCTAGAAAAAAAATTAGAAAATCATCATGTAACATAAGGAGGAATATGAGTATATCCATATCCTATGTTAATTGTTATATTGAGTTAAGAGGGGGAATAGTGTCCTAACACTCTTTTATTGGTCTATTCTTTTTGTATTTAACTTTCAAACCTTCATGTTTGCTAAAATAAGTGTTTAACCCTTTGTTTTTCAAAAAAAAAAAATTAGTGGTTGACTTTGTTTATATGCGTGTTTAGTCCCTCTGCTTTGATTTTGGTAGTGTATATGTTTAGTCTCTCTAATTTTATTCCTTTTAGTATTTCATCTTTTAGGCTTTTTATCTTGTTGCCATAATGAATCAATACAGGGGAATAGTGACCGTTAGCTATTGGTGCGCACCGCTACTACTCTTAGACTTTAATAAACTTTATTTATAATTCCTAAACTTTATTGAAACAACAATTATTTGACACGCGTATTTTTATCTATGTACCGATGTAATTTTTATTGAGATCGTGTTATGAGTAGTATGTACAAGTAACCGAAACACAAACCTGCATATTATTAAACTGAGAAATATTCCATTTACCGCCCCGCAACACAGACGGGGTATAAACTAGTTATATATATTGAGGAACAACTTTTACTAGTTTACGTTTGGAATTATTAATTGATTTATTTTGTAAAAAAAATCATCCTAATAAATTATATAACTAAGAAATAAGGATCTAAACCTTCAGGTATTAACGGATACACCTTCCCATCACATCATATCCTTTAGGTTAAGATGTGTTTAGCTAATTATCATTTTTGTGTTTTAGTTACAATGTAACAAATATTATGTTTCAACCCTCCACTTATGAAGATCTGGTTCAACTTATCTATATCTAAAATTTTATAACATATTGGGTCTAATGGTTTTTTATTGATCCATATCCAAACATCTGATCCAACTAATAAAAAAAAGTAAAAAAATAAAAATCTAAAAAAACCATGCTACGAACGATGTTACGTTGTTAGATTGGCTTCTAGCGACTAACGCTGACCATTAGTTGACCACCGCAGACCACTAGAACTAACGTCGGCGACCACCACAACCCAATCAAGTTTTGTTTCTATTTCACTTTCTTAATTCACACAATTTTGGCTATAATTTATAATTAATTTGGCGTTTTATAGAATGTTGAGTCCTAAATTGAGTGTATAGTTGAATGTTGAGCTCTAAATTAGGTGTGTTGTTGAATGTTGAGCCTAAACTGGTTGTGGTGTTGTTGTTGAGTGTTTAGCCCAAATTGGGTGTTTTGTTGAATCTTAGACGTAGAAAATAGAATTGAGTAATTGTTAGACTTAAAATGAGTAATTGTTAATTGTTAGATAATGAATTGTGTAATGGTTTTAGCTTTTGAATATGGATTTGATTTTAGAAATTATGCCTCCTAAATAATCATCCGGTGCTCAAAAACGTAAAAAAAGCATTTTTGCTATGTTGATGAGTAATGAGATTTAGAGCTTCATGAATTATTAATTAGCTATTACGGTATGTAATTATATTATTAAAGGTTTTTGTTATGCTAATTGTTACAAGTTAATTGTCTTTTAAAAAGATAGATTATAAAATTTGTTAGGCCAAAATGGCAGTGGCGGACCAAAAAAATTATTTTCTAAGGATGAAAACGAGATTTAACCAAATTTTCAAGGAGTACGATCAGGATTTTTCCCATATATAGACAAAACAATTAAGGGTTGGCAGACCCAGGCACCTGGGTTAGCCCTTGTCAAAGGGCTTGTTTTTCGGCGCAACCGAAGCACTTAAATTCTCAGTGAGTAAATGTTTAAAAAAAATCATGAATTATGTTGTCATCCGACATCCACTATATAAGTTTGGTTTAAACATTGGACCAACATAGTGGCAACTTGATCGTTTTGATTTCAAAACTAGCTTTGCATTACTGTATTTCTAACACCTATATAAATCTACAACATTACTTATTGTTGTGCTTTATTTGTACTAAAGGTTGTCTGCGTGATGCGGTTGGAAACACAGACACTATCAGGGTGTGTATTGTTCAGTTGGTTTAGTTATTATTCTTAAATGAAACCGAAGTCGATTAGTCTATTTTATTTACCATTTTGTTCTCGGTTAATCGATTTGGTTTATTCGATTAGATTGGCGGTTTTTGGTTTGATTCCTTTAATTTTTATTAATTGTCAAAACAAACCTTTAGCTAAAAATTTTGCTTAAAAATTCATGAATTTGAGGTAGAAATACATGAAAGGAAATATAAATATATAAAATGGAGGTATAAATATAGAATACATGAACTTAAGGTATATAAGCTATAAATATATGAAAATATGAATGGTTCGGTTCGGTTAATTTTTGTTAAACGATGGTACAAAAAAACGACAACCAGTTTTGGTTGATTCAGGTTTGGGTTAATCGGTTATTAGTTGATTCAAGTTTTGGTGAAATTCGGTTTGGTTTTGTCTATTTTTGGTTCAGTTTCGGTTGATAATTTAATTATTGCTCACCTTAGACATTTCTAATTACGCAACATATCAATTTTTTAATTAAAAACTGTAGCAATACTATATTCAAATTAAAGAGAACAAAATACTCGTTTTTATGGTGTAATTCAAAAAATATTACCATACAAAAAGTTATCACCGTCTAAAAATTGTGGAGGTAATTAGTTTTTTTATAAGCGTGGGTGGTGTAGGACAGAGCCCCTAAGATGGTGTGGGATCACTATAGCAATGGATAACCCAGCTTGAGTTGACACTAACGTGACGTGATAAAACCTTTAGGAGATAAAATCCTTATCATCATTAATCAATCATTTTGTTATTTAAATTTATTTTAAATTAATAAACATTATATAAAAAATAAGATTCAAAACAATATAAAATATAAAACGTTTCTTTAAAATATATTAAAAAACATTAAAACCCAACTTAACTAAAAACAATACAAAAATAGTTAACTAAAATAAACGAATTAATTGTTAAAATGAGCACACAAAAATCTCCAAGCCGCAAGATGCCAGAAGCTTTTGTTTAAATCTTTATTTCACTCTCAATATACCACTAAGCTATGTTATATCTAATAATCCAACGGCATATAAGATACCACAAAGAGTTTTTTTCAGGTATTTTGTCACACCCTCAAATTTCCACGTGCGAGTTTTACCGCGAGAGGTGCGACCGACCAGGATCAAGCCACTAATCAATGTTGAACCACTATTAAAGATATCAAACTTATCACCATCAACACGGTTAGTGATCTAAAGTTAAATGTCCAAAAATATAATTTAACCAACATCGGAAGCAAACAATAAAAAAATCCAAACGATGTTTAAAAATCATAAGTGTTTAAATAGTTAACGCAGCCACGACACTCCTCCAATGCAAGCTCCTACACTGTACCTAACGACCTGCAAAGCATGTAATAGTATGTCAACATAAAGTTGGCGAGTTCACGGTTTTTCAGTATTATTTTTCCAAAATATAGGTTGTTAAATTACTTAATTTATAAAACACGTCATGGGGAGCTACCTCATCTTTAAGCTACTAAACTGTGTGATACCGAACTTTGACCGTGCAAGTTGTTTGTGCCCCACGTCAATGTCTATCGTCATCGACCAGTTGACAAGGCATAAAAGTTCACGTCCGTCCTCCCAGGTACGGTGTGAGGTTTGTCGAACCTAATAGCGCTATCAACTAATTTCCCGTTTGCCAGGCCCCGGTGATTAATCGGTATAATGTGTGGGGACTTACAGATAGAGTTCGTTTAGTTCGCTAAAGACATGAAATATAAATAGCATTTAACAGTATTCCATCCCCAGGAATACTAGGCAATCCCATACCCGGGAAAGTGAGGTTCCCAACCACTGGGAATACATGCTTTAAATAAAGGTGTGAACTCACATTTGTTTGCTCGGTAAGAAATAAAGTGCAAATAGTAGCGAAGACGATCAACCACGTCCTAAGATAGTTATCATGTATTCCATTAGAGTAAATTCATGCAACAATTATATTCCTACACGAAATCTAGCATTTTGTACGTTTTATTATAAAATACTATTTAACATGCATGTATCTATCACGACATCACTTAGCGACCACACAAGTCTCACGAAAGATTTAAGATACTCTTCAATAAAAATTCAGCAATATAGTGCATTTTCGGACAGTTTTTGGAGTGTTATTCGGAATAGTTCGTGTACAGGAAGATTCCCAAAAAATTACAGAACGTGTCAATCAGATTATCGACTATTGTGTAAAAATTTGGTGACCAAACTCCTTACGGATTTTCCATGAAAAATCTTACGCCAAGCAGTGATCAAATTCGTCACTTTCTAACGGCAGCTTGAAAAATTCATTTAAAAATCCTCGGTTATCCGATCGACATAATTCCAGTTGGAGGTTTACATAGATAGCTATGGCCATCTACAGTATAAGTTTCATGGTCTAACAGTAAATGTGTACCCAGTTACGACAACATAACACGTAGAATCTGCAGAAAAACGCAGTTTTAATTGCTGAAACGAAATAATTTATTTAAAATAGCAAACGACGTCCAAAAATCACGATTCCAGCGCCATTAGAAGCGTATCCGAAATAGCACGTAATAGACTCAATAAAATCAAATTTTCGTTAAGTTATGACCCAGTTACAGCCGATTAAAGTCGGTTGTAACTGTTAGACAGATTCTGTCTTTCGTTATCCGGCCCCGTAAACACACCAATTGTGAACATGTTCCATTACGACATTAATCATAGCAGGTTTTAGGTTATTCTTGTCAAGTTTATCACTATAATTCGTAAAAATCATCAAGACTACTCGACCTTAATTACCATGCAGTAACATAACCAGAACCAAACTACAACTCATAACATCTTCTAATACTCTTTCCCCATAACCCGCTTCTAACTCAGTCCCCTAACCCACCGGATTCACCCCCACATTTATCATGATCATCACATAATAAAGCACACCAAAATCGACAACCCCAAATTCATAAGATAATCCTACTATAATTACACTCATAAGCAGTCACGGTACCAACAAGAAACAAACAAGAAACAAGATCTTGCACCACATTAAACCGAAATCATGTAACCCTACAATAACACCTACGGTACATATATATGACCATTCAGGGATCGAGATGTTACCTAGCGAGTTGTGGGTATCATCGGCCGAACAAAACGAGAGGAGAGCGAGAGGATGAGGGAGCAGCGAATGGGACAGAGATGGGAGCTGTCGTGCGTGAGTGGGTGAGGGTTTTAGGAAGTAAACTCCTAATCACCTGCATGATACGTAATACAAGGAAGGAATCATAATTGAAATTGGTTTGTGATTGAGTTGGACAGTAAATTGCAAGGGTTCGGCTGGGTTTGTTTGGGCCAAGCATTGACTAAAAAAAGTGGCTGCCATCGACTTTTTTTATACATACATATATATATATATATTAAACTAACAACTAGCATATGTATAATATAATGGTATTTGTACATATATAATATATTTAAATATATACTATACACGCTATGGTTTGGACACAAAGGTTTAGGGTTTCGCGAGTGGGTTGAATCGGCATGCACCTGGTTCAAACACATCGGTGCAGTGTAGTGTGACATGAATAAAATGTAATTAATTTAAATAATAAAAGCGCAAGGTTTTGATTTATAAAAGTGTAACAAATGGGTTTTTACCTTAACGTTACGGGTTGTCAAATATTTTTTATTTGTACTTTATTTTTTATATCCGCTAATAAGTAACTTAAATTTAAATTTAACTATTTTTTGTTATTGAACTGGGGATCAAATAAAAAGTTGATTTTGTCTAAGTAGGATAAAAGAAATCTTGACACTTCATTTTTCAAAACAATGGTTAAGATGAAAGTGTTTGAAAAAAGATGGTGTAAAGTATTTTTGTAATAGCCTATTGGTTAACTTTCTCTCTTCACATGCCTATTCACTTCGTATTTTTTAAACGTTCATAACTTTTTTCAAACAATATTATTTTAAAAAAAAAAGTTTCACAATAAAATCGAGCATTTTTTATTTTTATTTTAAGCATCATATTGCTATAGAAAATATGAGATATAAGAAAACCCATAAAATTGTCTTACATTTCGTATGTTGTATAACATTTTTGTGTTAAATTTTTTGTACTATGTTTTTGTGCTACACTTTTGTACTAGATTTTTTTGTGTTGGACTTTCATTTGTGTTGGATTTTTTTTTGTGGTAGATTTTTTTTGTTATATTTTTTTATACTAGATTTTTTTTATAAAATATTTTTTATATTGTATTTAATTTGTGAAAAGAAAAAGGTGAGAGTTAGTGTTGTATGACCAAAATACACTTCTATCTTATTTATAAGGAATACCACATGTTATCTCTATAATCATTCTTACGCTACTTAAACAAAACCTACCTTTTAGTGAATCCCCCTGTATATATTAAAAAAATCAAACAATATGATATTTATGATATTTAGTTTAATATTATATAAATGAAATAACTCTGAATACTCATAAACTATAATACTTTATTTCATTTTTGTATATATTGAATAGTAGTCATAGTTTAAAATCTTTAGTAATAAAAATTAAATAATTGTGGCATATCTAATAGATGTCAGAACTAAACTTAAATAAAAACTATATATTATAAATATGATATTCCATTATTATATGATTGTATTGTATTATAACCAAAGTGTTTAAAACCAATCTTACATAAAGTGTTTAATTATATGACTAGATTATAGACCTTGTGTATTATACGAGTTTAGATAAATAAAAAAGATGATAATATCATACAAAAATTGTTTAAGCCACCCATAATCAAGAAAATATAAAAAATGAATTTTAAAGAAACCATAATAATATATACACAATTTAAGAACCCAATATATATCACCGATAATTATTAATTTTATCGGTGATGTAATTATTAATTATCATTATCATTATCATTAAATACAAAAGTTACAAAACTTGAATTTTAAATAATTTGAAATGGAAAGTTACAAAGGAAAAATCTGTCGATGCGCTAAATTTATAACATTAGCTTGAGTTCATATTTTATTAATGGTTTTAACTTTGATATCGTGTTTTTATTTTGTTTTTTTTGTTTTTTCTGGTGTGTAATGAATAGTAAAGTTTAAACTTTTTTTAAATGATCACAAAATTTTTATACTTTGTAGTTTAACAACTTTAATTTTTTATTTATTCTTTCGGTTGCTATACCGAGTGCAAGTAACGTAACGATAGTATAACGAACTAGACTTAAACCGATCGAAACTGTATTCCCAACGCACCGTGGGAGATATTACGGTACTTATTACTTTAAATTGTGTATTTGTTATTGTTAAAAACTAAATAAATAAAACCCGTCCCATTATTTTGTTTCACCGGTCAAATGTGATCTCAATTAGTTATCTATATATTTTCTACAATAACGAAAAAATAACTTCAATATTATTGATCTTAGACAACATAGTCCTTGGTAATGAGTGGGGTGACGGGCCTACGACTAACAGGTGTGAATTAACCGTCTGTTGTGAAGTTCACCATAAAAAAAATATTATTGATCTTAAATTACAACAATTAATTAAAATATAACTTAATAATTATTTAAAAAAGTAATTCAAAATCAAAAGTATATATTTATTAATTATTGGAACTTCGATGACTATATTTTGCAATAGTTTATGTTTATATGTTACTATACAGTGATAGTGATTGAAGTTAAATCGGCCTAATTCGGCCTAATTGTCCTTCAAATTTATTATAACTAAAGGCTCATAAAGTTAACGCTTTAAGTGTTTGTAAATTGTAATACCCTATGCTACAAATGGATCATTAAAATTTTAACCTAAATACACAACGAAGAGTGTACCATATCGAATTGTTCAATGTAGCCCATAACAACAACAATGAAACAAAGATGCACAATTCAAATCGAGGACTCTTACGACTTTAGAAAATCGAGTTATATGAGAATCATGATTGTTTTATAAAATCTACTTGAATGTTTTTAATAAATGTGTGAAATAATATAATATATATATGTATATATATATATATTACGGATAACAAAAATAATGGAAAATAAATTGAAGGAATTAACAATACTTTATATTTATGTTACTACGTATATTAGATTAAGTTAGATATTAATCATATTATTTAAAAACTAAAAGAAATATTATTTAAAAATTAAAGGAGAGAATGACATGTGACATTATAAGTAGTCTTTTATTATAAGTTAGTTTAAATTAGATTGTATTGTCTTATAACCAATCTTACATGAAGTGTTTAAAATTAAAATTTTATCTATTTAATAAGTCATGTCTTTCTGTATAAGGATCGAAATCCAAACATATTGAAATTATATACGAGATAATCATCATATCTGTAAACAAAATAGGGTAAGCAATGAACAATGATGTACTTTATCAAACTTATTATTCAAATATTTAATAATAATTAAAAAACTAACTATTCGCGTAATTAGATAATTTTCCCGAACCAACTGTCATGCATATACAACGACCTGCTGAGAGCTCCAATATTGGCGAAAAGCTAAATTTATGAATATGCTGCTTCTTATTTTAAATATTTTGCAATTTTTTATTATTCTTTTAGTGGTGGCTAGTATAATAATAATCGAATCAAGTAGGATTGGAAAGTATTTTGGACTGAAGTTTGAACTAGAAGATGGGAACGAAGTTGGTGATGATGAAGAAGAAAGTGATGATGATGAAGAACATCATGATGAAGAAGAAGAAGTTGATGATTTGATCAGTACAGGTGAATTTGATCTTAGCAGCATTTGTTTGGAAGCTTGGGCTAGTGTTGGAGATCATCAAATTTGGTATGAAATCACTTTTTTTTTCAACCTATGTATTATGCTTTTTAAATGTTTATTGACTAAAATATGTGCTAAACTTATACTCTCTCATTTTTGTTGAATGTATTTTTTTTGTAAAAGTTATGCGGGTTGTATCAAAGCGCGAACATTTGTTATACGGGTTGCATAAAGAGGTAGTATGTTACATCTTATACAAGATGTATAGGCTTTTAAAAGAACAAACAAAAATAAAATAAAACAGAAAAGAATTAACCCACTCGTAAATCAATAGGGGGGAGGATTTAGTAATTCGAGGTACGTTTAGCCAACCCCTCAATTAAACATGTGGACATTGATCATACGATGTTTGGAGCTAGGCACAAATGTATTGATTGTCAAATGTTAAAAAAAATCTAATATAAGAATGATAATATATATGATCAATTGATCTTCATTAGTTATTTCTAGCAAAAGTAGCATCCTGGTCATATCTATGACCTACAATGAGTGAAAGATGTTGGGCTATTTATACTTTTGATTGTGTTTTTGTGTGTTGATCATACTGCAGTTGTCTTCCTTGTGGGCATGTATATGGAAGGTCATGTATTAACAACTGGCTTCAACAACGTCCAAGTTATAAGAGGGTTTGTTTATCTATATCTAAAGTGTCAATGAATACTAACCATAGAAAATTGCGAGAATTGCATGAACACTCGTACATTTTACTTCAAACATGCGTATTATGTCGTTCTCGTGGTTTTCTACTGAAATTTGGTTTTTTATTGAATGTGCTCACCCCTATCTATATATCTATCAACTTTCTCATTGTTCTGTTCTCTTAATTGTTAGCAGTGCCCTCAATGCAACTTCTTATGCACATTGAAGGATGTTAGACTGCTTTATGCAACTCGCCTTTGAATTGCTGGTCTAACGTTAGACATATGTATATTATTTTATGTATTATGTCGAACAGGTGTCTCTCATTAACGTTTAAATAGTTGTGTTGTTTGGAAGGGTAGTTATGTCGGTTAGATGTTGTCAACGTACCACTCCTTAACCTATAAATAGCGGTCATGTGTATGTACAAATATGAATGTTAGTTTCAAAAATTCGGAACATATTTATTCGATATTCTTTCATATCCTGGTATCAAAGTGGTATCAGAGTTTTTGAGCATTCGGCATACAATCACGAACAAGATGGCTGTAAACATCAACAACTTGGTACAATCTCAACTTCCCAAATTGAGAGCTTTATACGAATCACAAAAACTATGAGTATCGCGGAAGAAGGATTTGAAGAACCTATATTTCGAGAACCCATAGAGGCCATAATTATGGAATTTAGAGATAATAAAAAGGACAGGAAGGCATTATACATATTATATAAAGTTGTATACGAAGTTTGTCTTTGAAAGAATTCCAACTTCAAATTTGGCAAAAGATGCTTGGGATACGCTTCACAGATCTACCTACAGAGGTGAAGAACAGGTAAAGACCATACGATTACAAACACTACGTTGTGAGTTCGATGGTCTTATAATGAAAGAACTAGATTAGAACCCCGTGTATTACACGGTTTGAATGAATATTTGTTTTATATATTAAATAATAAAAAAATTATATTTTTAAAAAACCCTGTGTATTGCATTGCACGGGTTGATTAAATCCGTGTATTACACATATAGTCGCTAAGATATGTTTTAAAAAAAATAAATTTTGATATACAATTTATTTATTAAAATATGAAAGGATTAAGACGTCTTGCAATCATATTTTAATCACACGATTAATAATGCAATCTTAATTAAAATGTGGTAGGAATAAGACGTATTGAAATATTATTTTAGTTACATACATACTCTACTCTGAAGTTTTATGCTTGATTATTTGTGTACCAAATAACAAAAACAATTCTGCAACTCTTGTTAATTTAATTAAACAAATAACTTTATAATATTTTATTAATTTAATAAATAATTAACATGTTTTCTTTTGATTTATTTAATTTCATTAAATTTTGTCAAATCTATCAGTCTTAATATTCAAATATGGTGTTTTGTTTACCAAATGGTTTATCTATCAGTCTTAATATTCAAATATATGGTGTTTTGGTTACGAAATGGTTTATCCGTATAATAATAGATATTCATTTTTAAAATCCTAGAATAAGCAAAGTAAATAATGAATTGGAAATTATTATTATTATTATTATTATTATTATTATTATTATTATTATTATTATTATTATTATTATTATTATTATTATTATTATTATTATTACTATTATGTAATATGATCCTAATAAAAAAAACAAACATTTATCTTCATCTAAATATTTATTTTTATCTAATATTTTGTTGAAAATTATTATTATTTAATATGAGAGATACATAGAAAAACAATATGGGAAAGCACCAGAAAGCGTTACGTATCTAGAAAAGATTTCATTTATTAGTATAAGAATATATAATTTATTGAAGTTCTATAACCGGGTAATTGTTTTAATGAACCAATTATGTTAAATGGAGAAATATCAAAGAAATAAGAGTTGTCAAAAAGAATCTAATAACTCTTGTAGGACAGTTTAAATATATTGTAGTAGCAACTCAAGATCAAAGGACCTTGTTGCATTATCACTTGAGAATTTAGTGGGAATTATACAATCTCATGGAGCATGTATGAAGCAATACGAGACCACTAGTGGAGATGGCATTGGCATGAGTGGGAAAACAAAGCCCTATTTATATGCAAACACCGTCTTTATAGGCTTTGTTTGGACAAATTCGGTTAGAGCGTTTTCAAAAAAACATTGAGATTTTAATTCTTTTCACAATTCAAGTGTTGGACAACGGTCAAATAATTTTTTTTTATTTTTTACATAAACCCCAACTCTTTTCTATTTTTATACACCTTTCTCTTAATCTTATAAAACTCTTTCTCATTCTTTATAAAAAAATATCATGCATCCATTTCGTCCCCCTTTTGGTGTTTCCTTTCGGCCTATAAATCCAAATTCTTATCACCCGAACACCACCCAACCGCTACCAACCTTCAATCACCTTAAAGAAGATGCGTTGATCCTAGCTCAAATGTGTAGGCAACAAATCCTAGACAAATACGGACTTTAAATCTAGATTTTGCCTATTCATCTTTAATTTTTAGTATTTAAATTTAGTGGTAATGTAATTTTTATTTATTTAATAAAACATTATTTGTTTCAATTTAAAAAAAATATTAGTAATTGGATAATATTGCATGGGGCATTATACCACTACACTCATTTTACTTTCAAGCCTCTATGTTGACTGTACTGCCACATGACGAATCATGCCCAATAGAGGGGCTTGAAAATACTAAACCACTGATAGCAAACATATTCCAAATCCAATATACAAAGGATAAAGATTCAAAGATTATTTTAAATATATCCCCTTATTAAGAGTATTTATTACAAATTTACCCGATCTTTAAAATCAATTATATATTTTCTTTATTACTATGAAATTACCCATCTACCCCTTTTATAATTTAAATGTTACTATGAATTATGTAATCATCAAATCCCTTGTACTCACTTCAGCTGAACTGAGCATACGATTTGTTATAAGCTATATGATTACTGAACTACAAGCCACCATCGGAAATAGTACGGTAACTAAATTCCAACTAAGTAAACGATATGAATGTAAATAATGAACCAGGACCAACAACAATTACCATTCATATTGACATTACTTTTACAATTGAAATTGATCTTAATTATATTTTATTTATAATAATAATTATAATTTCATTAAGGGTAAAATAGTAATTAACAAAACTAATTTTAAATAAAAAGAGAAAATATGTAATATATATATTTTAGGATGGGGAAATATAAAATATATATATAGCTTCGGAAAGGAAAATATGTAATTGAATTTTATGATTAGGTAAATATGTAATAGGCTCAGTAAGGTAGGGATAAGGCTTGAACCCCAATAGTGAATAAAGATTCAGTCTTTTAAATTTTAATCATCTATAATCGAAATTTGATATGTTGTTTGACATTTGAAATGTCAATAGGGTTCATACATAATATTAATTGAGCCCCTTTTAATAGCCTACATTTGAATTTTAAAATTCAAAAGAAAAGGTTAATTTAATTTATGTATTTATATTTTATATAATGTGATGATTTTTTTCAAATAAATAAAAATGATATTTATGATTTAATAATGAAGCAATGAAAGCTGAGTTGGCATAGCTTATTGTTCGTCACGTAAACTTTTACAATGTTAGCCAATAGTCTTCTTTAATAGTAAGTAAACATACTGAATATCGGTTGAGTGGAGATTTTTTTAAGTCTTATGAGACCTTCTTAGAGTTTCCATGCATAGCAAGTTTGCTTTTAACATAGAACTTTTGAATTTGCTTCCCCAGTAACGAACTCAATGAGTTTTCTTGCTACACAAACAAACTCCAGCATTCCATGGTTAGCTTTCGCATGAGTTCGCAACATATTTGTACAAAAAAAAACTTTAAAAAATTGTTTGGAAACACTTACTCATCCTCAAGACGCCTAGAAATTTACCAAAAAAAAAAAAACAAAAACCAACATGTAGCATAAGGAAGAATATGAATATATTAATATCCTACGTTGAGTTGAGTTCCAAGACTAAGTGGCCAAGAGTAGGACTTAAACGAAAGGAACATTTAGTAAATCGTGTGACAAAATGTTCACCTAAGAATGAATGAACATGAACAATTATTTTGTTTTTTTAAATAATCGAGTGTAACCTCCAAAATAACCTAGTAAAGAAAGTTGAAGAGGTTTATTGTAACATGGGAGTTAATGAAGGAGAGTAAAGCAAAAAATAGGAGTCTATAAGGAAAACAAAAGGCAAAAAAGTACCGTCGAGAATTTAGGGGTGAGCAAGATCCAGGTTAGGCCTTAAGGACCGACTCAGACCAACTGAGAAACACGATAACACTAGTAGTCGGTTCGGTCCTCGGTCTACATTATTATTATCCAGTTTTGGGCCAAACCGAAGTGCTTTAATTCCTGGCAATGACCACCGCCTCTTGTTCCTATTTATACACCATCGTTCATTCTCATTATGGATGGTAGAACTTCCTAAGTTGAAGTGCCAAATAAGACAATCGATCAAATTAGGTACAACAAAATCTTGGAAGATGTTGTGGGAAATCAACGAATCAATAGAAAACAAGAATACCTTTTTTCCTTGGATAAAATAGCTATCACCGTTAGTTATTCATGTTGTGTGTAGTGGGTTTGACATTTGCAAATTACCTTAAATTACAATTACTTACCTTTATCATTAATCAATAATTTTATTAAAATTAATAAACTAGAATTGCATATTTTCTATATCTAGTTATTTATTTTGACTAAAGTCTCGCAACAGCCCAAATACAAATGTAAGATGAAATTCTTGCTCATGCCTTGATAGGGTATGTTGTGTGTCAGGGAACCACTAGTTAGCCATTTATAAATTTTACCTAATTTATATAACATTAAGCAATACATAAAATTTGATGTTTGAGTTTAAGTGAATAATAATCGATGATCATCTTGGACTGTTGTCTAGAATGTTAAATAATTGAACAAAGATGTGATTTAGACTTATCGAAATACTGATATGATCCTCTTACGCATCATTCTCACAAAAATATGTGGTGTAAGTATTTTTGTGATTGTTTTTGAAAAATTCTAAAAAAAAGTATTTTGTGTATTCTTCAATATTAATTTACAAAATATCAAAAACATTTTAGGTATGTTTTAGTATAAACTTTTGAAAATCTAAAAGTATTTTATTTTTTTAATTTATTTTTATGGTCTTCCACATTGAGCTGATGAATCGACGATTTTAAAAATGCATGGAGGCATCTCAAATAAGCACGGGTTTGTCTGCTAATATGAATGAGTCTAATGAGACTTTCGAGAAATTGTTTGTGATAGTGAACAAATAAGTTACTGAAAAACGCACGAGGTGCAATATTCCAAATGATCATCGGTGTAAAGAAATCATGAAGATTACGGGATACTTCAACACCTCACAACAACTGACAACGTACAAACGTGAACATGTTTCTCAATTAACATAAGATACCGAGTTTGAAAGATTGGAAAAGATTGAATTTTGGAAGTATCAGCCTGGGAGAGATTGTTGATACTAGGGGAGACTGTTGGTACATCTAGAGGCTGACATTCCAAATAGATGAAGCGATCACAAATCAAGTCTAAAGAAAAAGATCTCCAGCTATTGCCAAAGGGGAGATTGTTAGTGCACTTTAGGTGTCAATCGGCTGAGAGATGTTTGTTCGATAGTGTTTTGGTCTTGTTTGTGCTTTGTGGTTGTTTAGATATTAGAGTTTGTTTGACTTTTGTAAGGACAAACGAATGAGAAAAGTCAATCGTAATTGGTTAAATGTTTTAAATACAATAAACAAGATTAAATCCTGTAATTTCACGAAGCTCTCATAAAAAAAACTATATACCCTAACTATTATATATATATATATATATATATATATATATATATATATATATATATCTGTGTGCGTGTGTTTGTGCGTGTGCGTGCGCGCGTGTGTGTAGAGAAGGGTTCATTTAAAAACTTATAGTTAAAATGAGAACTCGAAAACTCCTTATTAACGAAGGGAATGGAACTTTTAATGAAAGAGGGACCAAATTGGATATATATATATAGTATATATATATTATATCTTCTTCATATGTTATTATTTTAAAAAAAAACAATTACACCATAAGATTATAAATTTTCTTATCTTTCGTTCGAGCATAATTTTTCGACATAAAAAAAAGATTAAACCACATCGGGATACACCGGCCTTCGTATCAGAAAAAACCCTCACCTAGAGGCGAAGCCTGTGAACATTCACCCAAATATACGACAATACGATAAGATAAAACTTATTCAATTCAAAGATTGAAATAGCAATTGCCACCTACTTTAGAAAAGAAGAAAGAATAAAGCATCACTCTACATTATTAAATATAAATTCTGACCAAAGTCCCCAAAGTTGATTTAATGCTTTAAATCATTTGTTTGGATTCTTTATTTATATTCATATAATTACACTAAAAATTACTACTTTTTTATATTTTTAATTAAATAATATTTTTATACATTTATTATTACTTTTCTGTCTTCTCCACTCACAACCACCTTTTAAAATATAAAAAATTGTAGAAGTGGTAAATAGTGTTTACTCTATATTTGCATATAAACAATAACATTCTCATATATTTTCTCTCCTTCACTCAAAACCACTCACAAGCATTCCTTAGTGTGGAAGGGGCGCGTACGGCAAAGGGAGCGAGGAGTAGGGTTTGTCTCGCGGGCATACTGCCGCCGGCACCCTTGAGATTTCGGTAAGTGGTTTGAACAATGTGTGGTCACCGAGTGGGAAGGATAAACAAAGTCGTTATATCTATGCGTTGTGTAGCAGTTATTGTTTTAAATAAAAAAGATTACAGTTTTCTTTATAAACAACACCATTTTTAACTTCTCTTCACAATCCAAACTTCTCAACCAAATCCTTTCTTTCACAATCCAAAAATCTCACCCTATTTTCTAAAATGGCGGATGACATACCGTTGTTCATTCCATTCGACATTAGTGAAGAAGATGATTCTTCCTCAAGCGATAGTAGCTTAATTTTTTTCAAAAATCTAATCAAGCAAGCCGAACTAGAAGACACGAGCACATCTAGTAAACAAAAAGTTATCCGTCGTGATTGAGAGAAAGGCTACGAAACCCTTATGGCAGATTATTTGGTCGAGCAACCCAAATTCAATATAGAATTTTTTCGTCATAGGTTTCGTATGTCAAAATGTTGTTTTTAAAAATGTGAGTGACGTGCAAAAGAATAACTCATGGTTTCAATGGAGCGTGGATGGGAGAATGAAGAAGAGTTTTACACCATTGCATAAATGTTAGATCGGCAATTAAACAACTTGCAACCGGTAATTCTCCAGACAAGAACGACGAGTATTTAAATATGGCCGAAAGGACTTCCGTGAGTGTCTAGAATATTTTGCCAAACGATATGTAATTTATAAGCTTCCGAATTTTTACATAGACCAATAAGCCACGACGTTGCGCTTTTGTACCAAGCTCATGACGAGAAGCATCACCTTCCTGGGATGTTGAGTAACCTTGATTGTATGCATTTTGTTTGGAGAATGTGTACAAAGAGTTGCATGGCCAATATATGAGAGGGGATCACTGGTAACCGAAAACTATGCTCGAAGCGGTGGCCTCTTAAGATTTGTAGATTTGGCCTTCTTTTATGGTCCACTAGGTTCATAAACGACATCAATGTGCTCCAACAATCTCCGTTATTTCCTAGTCAACGAAATGGAACTGCACCAAAATGCTCATTTTACGTGAACAACCACTTGTACAAACGTGAATACTATCTTACCGATGGAATCTACCCTACTTGGTCTGTGTTTGTAAAATCATTTCCGTATCCGCAAATTCTGAAGGAAAAGAAGTTCAAGAGGCAACACGAGGCGGCAAGAAAAGACGTGGAATAGGCTTTTGGTGTTTCAAAGTCAAAATGTGGTATACTTAATCAACCAATGCATGCTATGAGTGTAAAAAAACTTAGGTATGAAGTATATATGTGCATTATTATACATAACATGATTCTAAAAGACAACGGAAACACGATTGCACCAGTACGCATTCGGGATCCTCTGGTCGAGCCCGTTTTCGATGATACTGTTTTTAACGAGTTCATTGATGAAGATACGCATTGGAGAACAAGATATACCATACCTTTTGGTGGATTCTGATGACGAATATTTAAATTAGTCTTAGTTTTAAAATGTGTTTTTATATTTTAATGTCATTTTATAAGGGAAAACGCTGAAATTTAAAAAAAAAAATTGAATTTTAACATGATAAGTTAATTTTATAAGAGATATATGTTTTAATTGTTTTTTAAACATTTTTTATATTTTTTAGTTTTTATTTTTTATTGAAAATGTTTCTACATGTATTTACAATGAAAAGCGCCACAAAAACTTAGAAAAAGTTGACTTTTAACATGTTATTTTTAAGAATGTTCTCCGATTCCCCATTTTTTAGTGTTCCCCAATGAACCCTCCCCTATATATATATATATATAGACATCAACCAATTAAAACACACCAAAAATCCATCCATCAATCAAGAGCCTCTACTTCACAACTCAAATGTCTGCCACGCCAGTGGAAAACTCCAAGCCCAAACATAAACGCCATGGAAAACGCCGTTCCTGGGATGGTGTGTGCGACATGGTGTGGCATAAACGTCACAAAACTACGCCCACACCGTATAGTCTTATAATATAAGTTTTCTTACTCGCAAAAAAATCCATTATGAATGCTGTTAGTTCTTAGTTCTGTTCCTCACCCATATCAGCACCATCTCTTTCACTCCATCTATTACTTTACTGTGTGTAGTTCCCCGCTGATTGAAAAGCTAGTCGTTTCAAGCTAACCAAAGCCTGATTTTTATATAACAGAAAAGGCATGTTGACCACTAAATAATTATATATGTTGGGAACCAATACCTATACTAGTTATATAAATAATATATAATTAACTGAAAAGGCATGTTCACCCACTAAAATAATTTGTTTTTGGGAACCGATCTTGAAATAATGGTTATATTAATTATAAAAGAAATGGAGTCACATGCAATAAAGTACGCAATTTCACAAGGTAGTAAACACAAAACCATGTTGATATGATCCCCACCCACTTGACACTTGCTCACTAAAACAACCCACGACTAGTAGCATTTATCCATAGTCTAGTTAGAGAGGCCAAGGTTGCGTTTCAAGGTATATACTGATGGTTGCGTGTTGGTGTATATGAAATGCTAGAAACGGTTATAGATTTGCTAATGAGGCGGTTAGTATTGAGAAGATTTTTCAAAACATTCAATCGCTAGGGTTCTTGTGGTATAAACATAGGTCGAGGAATAGATCCGTGTCTTGGATAGATTGGCGTAATTTTTCTTTGATGTAGTCAGTGTTATATTTTGTTGTTGGTCGCCCCTGGTTGGGGGGTTGGTTTTGTAAATAATATAAAACCTTCCAGAAAAAAAAACCCATCGTCTAGCTGTGTGGTGATATATAGTAGTTGCTTCTCTAGTTGTGTAGTGATATATACTTTTTTTAAACATGACTTCCACTTTACATTACTAATTCTAAACTCTTCTATTGTCGAAGTTTGAATCTAGATCTTCCCTCTAAAAAATATATAGTAATATATAGTAGTTACCTCTTATAATTATAAAAATGATAGTTAGATAGGGTTCAACTTAACTTTACAAGTGCAACATCGAGTGATATTTAAATGTAAAAATTATTATAAAAATTAACATTCAAGACACGTTTTATATATGTATCCTTATAATTTGGTTAAAAAGAATATAAAGTTTGTTATTTTTAAAATGTCTTATATCTCATTTATCACATCTATCCGCTCTTTGTTTTTACATTTTTTCTTTTTTCAATTCATGGTTGAACTCATTTAAACTTACTCCAAACCTAAAGGAATGTGACACCCATCTAATTGATCTCACTACCCATTTCAACTCAGTCTTTCACTAATATTACTCCACATTTTGGTATACCATTTACCCTTCTTAAAACTTGGTGGTGTTGTTGAAAGATTTTGTTTATTTTCACTAATATATATGAAAAGTGTGTGGGTGAGGGTAAAGTACTAATTTCACCACCTATTTAACATTAACGCATATTAAGTTTTTAAACAAGTAGTAAAAAAAGGTTAAAGAACATAAATTGATCTTGTAATCAAACCCACATCGCAAATTGCACATCACTCTAGAGATGAGCTCGGGACCAATCGATACTGAAATACCCGGTACGATATGCAGGGCCGGCTCTTGGGCCGACCAACCCGGGCTGATACCCGAGGCCCAAATTTTCAAAGGGCCCGAAAAGTCTTTAAGCTTTTATATATTTATTAAATTATATTATAGTATATTTTCCCATTATTATGCAAAAAAATTGTTGGTAGTGTAGCGGAAAAAACCATCTTAAAATGATCTAAAGGTCTCAAATTCAAGTCTTAACTAAACCACTAAAATTATTTTCTTAATTTGTTTCTCCTTAACCACAATTTTGGGCCCTATTCTTTTTTACGCCTGAGGCCTAAATTTTTTCAAGAATTTTCGGGGACGGCTCTGACAACATGGTTCGGTACCGGTAATTGAGGATAAAAGCCGGTATCGAACCGGTACCGAAAATGTCAAAAGTTGGTACCGAATCAGTACCGAAAATATACCTGGTTCGGTAAATTTGGTATCGGTTTATTATCAGTACCCGATACCATTTGCTCATCCCTCTATCACTCTGTATTTAATTGATTAACTAGGGTCGTAGTTACCCGCGCGTTGCATAGGACGCGGTGGGAATTCAGAATGTATAGCACACCATAACAACAGATAAATAAGTTTGTAAAATTAATTAAGATGATATAGTAATGGGTTATGTTATTTGCTTCGTAACTCGGCTCTGAACATCAAAATAAGAACAAAAGGTAAAACAATATAGTAAATAGCAAAGCTAAAAAAATAAGATAAACAGAAAAGAAAACGATAGAAACTTGGTCGGTTTTGACGTGCTCATTATAGCAAAGAAAAACAAGTTAAAAAATATGTTCAAAAGAGTATCGACGTGTTCGTTGAAAAATATTAAACTAAAAAACCGTTGTCACACTCGTTATAGTAAAGAAAAAGAAAAATTAAAAATATATCTAAAACGATATTAACATGTTTGTTAAAAAACCATTTAGAGGTAGAAAAGAAATTTGATTAAAATAAAGAAAAAAACTAAAGTAGTTAAACTAAATGGGTTGTAAATGAAAATTTTTACTCTAAATGACGAAATAGAATAAAGAACAAAAGAAATTGATAAACTTGTAAAACATGCATTAGATGTAGTATAACACTATTCATTTTCTTTGCTTTTATATTATACTAGGGTAGTAGTCACCCGCGCGTTGCGCAGGGACGCGGTTGAAATTCTAGACGTATCGCATACCATGACAAAATAATATCTAAATGTGTTATGTTATTTTTGTCGTAATCCGACTTCGAAGATAAAAAAATAATAAAAAGTAAACGATGCAATAAATAACAAAGGTAAATAAAGGTAAAACGAAAAAAGAAAATAATAGGAGTTCGATCGGTTTAGGAGTTGTATAGTGAGTTGTATAATGACTTTATTAATGTTTTTAGTTTAATACAATAATTAAACTAAATGAGAAGCAAATGAAAGTTTATATTAAATGACAAAATAGACTAAAAGACGAAATATATAATAATAATAATATAGTAGAGGGTTCAAATAAGAAGAGATTTTTTGTAAGAACAATAAAGAAGAAATTTCAATCAATAAGAATGTTTTATATTACTTTATTTAATTTGTATTTAATATTATTGAAATGGTATATTGATAAATTTAAATAGAACATTAATTTGTAGTTTTTCTTTTTAATAGCCAACTACATTAAATTTTAACTTATTTTAAAAAAAAGAAAAAAATTAATTTAAAGTGTAGGATAAATTACGAGATGTGTAGAATAAATTTCAATATGTGTAGGTTAAATCTCAAAACGTGTAGGATAAGTTTTAATGTATGTAGACAAAAATCTTAATGTGGAGGATGATCGTTTTTATAATTAATTAATTAAAGATACTAATAATAAGGGAATGAAAAATATTTAATATTTTATAATCGTACAATTTTTTTTTCTCAATTTAATTTTTCTCAAGTTAACTTCTCCCTAATGATATAATAATAATAAATACTGTATAAGTTTTTTACTTATATATATATATATATATATAAAATAATATGATATAGTATAATAATTAAGGTATAAGTATGGAAGTAATAATATTTCGTCGGTGTGAAGAAAAGAAGTGGTTGGGTTGGCAGTGGGTCCACATCTTGTGTCGGCAGTGAGCTAGTCGCAAGCGCGTCCCTCTTCACCCGCACCTATATATTCCCCCATCATCCTTTGCCCTACTCGCCCGCCCCTCTCTCTCTCTCTCTCTCTCTCTCTTCCATTTTCCCCAAATCTCTACATCCCGTCACAAGGTACATTCGATTCTTTCTATTCGTTGATTCTCTGCGCTTAAACCTCTAGAACGTGATTCAGTTGTGTGCGATTTCATTTTAACTTTCTCATCAATCACACTATAGTTAACTGATGTGTGCCTGTGTGAATTGAATTTGAGTTTATTATGAATTACATTGACAGGTTGTTGATGATCTGCAAATGACTGATGTTTTATCGATTTTGTTGTTAGTAATGCATAATTTGAATCGCGTTTTAAAGTCTAATAACGCTGAATTCGTGTTAACTAGGTTAGATCTTGCTCTTATGTTGATTACGTTGCGTGCGGTTCGAGTTTGAGTCTATCATGAATCACACTTATCAGATTGTTGTTGATCTACAAATGCTTTTTGTTGTTATTAGTGAGATCTGTACCTTTTAGTGGTTCGTTCTCAGTAATGCGTTGTCTGAATTGTGTTTTAAAGTATGATAACGCTCTCTTCGTGTTAGCTAGGTTAGATCTTGCTCTTAAGTTGATTTCGTTGTGTGCGATTTGATTTTAAGTTTTTCATGAATCACACTGCTCAGAATGTTGTATACATTTTGCTGTTTTGAGAATGATCTGTACATTTTCGTGATTTGTTTTGATTGTAATTGTCGTTTATCTGCAATTCTAGCTCTGGATCTTGCTCTTAACTTGATTCTGTTGTATGCATTATGATTTAAAGTTTCTCGTGAATCATACTGATCAGATTGTTGATGCTCTGCAAATGCCTATTTTTTTTCTGTTATGTTGTTTTTTTAGTGAGATCTGTACGTTTTAGTGATTAGTTATTTTTGATGCATTATTTGAATCATGATCAAAACTATAGCAATGGTGAATTCATGCTATCTAGGTTAGATCTGTCCTCCATCAACGGCTAATTAAGTAACTATACTTGAAATGTACGATGTGAATGGCTTTAGCATTAGTAGGTGCATTGATCTGCATACAGTCAAACAGTATGTTGCTTCATCGTCATTAACATCATGTTGACTATTAGAATCAAATAGACTCTTTTTCGAATTCTTGATTTGAATCATACAATATTTAAAATTGTTTTGTCTTAGTTTGTAATAATTGAGCTGAAATTCTCATTTGTATGTTTCACTGATGACTGATCAGCCGGAAAACCTAATTATGTAACGAATTGAGCATCATTCAAGCTGAGATTCGTAGTATGCTAGCATCATATATGTGTCCATGACTGTTTACTGCTTTAGAACTCATGCACAAAGCCATTTAGTTGTAAGTTTTGAACCATTTGAAAACTTACAGAAGTACGAAAATGCTAATATGTATTAGTAGTGTGTGTAACCTCACCAAAAAGTTGTATTCTAATTAGAGCCTGGTTAACGTTCCTTTGATTATGTTATATTTTTGGGCATGTAATATAAGTATAATACTAATGTTTTTTTGTTCCGTTTTGCGTAGTTAAGTTGAGAGATGGAGACCTTCCTATTCACATCCGAGTCCGTCAACGAGGGACACCCTGACAAACTTTGCGACCAAGTCTCAGACGCCATCCTCGACGCATGCCTAGAACAAGACCCGAGAGCAAAGTTGCCTGCGAAACATGCACCACAACCAACATGGTCATGGTCTTCGGTGAGATCACCACCAAGGCTACTGTCGACTACGAGAAAATCGTCCGTGACACGTGCAGGAACATCGGGTTTACATCCGCTGATGTCGGGCTCGATGCTGACAAATGCAATGTGCTAGTCAATATCGAGCAACAAAGCCCGGATATCGCCCAGGGTGTTCACGGTCATTTAACCAAGAAACCCGAAGAAATCGGTGCCGGTGACCAAGGTCACATGTTCGGGTACGCAACCGACGAAACCCCTGAGCTTATGCCGTTAACCCACGTCCTCGCAACTAAGCTCGGTGGCAAGCTAACGGAAGTCCGAAAAAACAAGACCTGCCCATGGCTCAGACCCGACGGCAAGACACAAGTGACCGTCGAGTATCAAAACGACAATGGTGCGATGGTCCCCACTCGTGTTCACACCGTTCTCATTTCCACCCAACACGACGAAACCGTGACTAACGAGCAGATCGCCGCTGATCTCAAAGAACATGTGATCAAGCCAGTTATCCCAGCCCAATACCTCGATGAAAACACCATCTTCCACCTGAACCCATCTGGCCGTTTTGTGATCGGTGGTCCACACGGAGACGCGGGTCTAACCGGTAGAAAGATCATCATCGACACCTATGGCGGTTGGGGTGCACACGGTGGTGGTGCTTTCTCCGGAAAAGACCCAACGAAAGTGGACCGAAGTGGTGCGTATATTGTTAGGCAAGCGGCTAAGAGTGTAGTCGCGTCTGGGCTCGCACGCAGGTGCATTGTTCAAGTTTCCTACGCCATTGGTGTGGCTGAACCGTTATCCGTGTTTGTTGACACATATAAAACCGGAACAATCCCGGATAGGGATATCCTTGCTTTGATCAAGGAAAACTTCGACTTCAGGCCGGGAATGATGGCTATCAATCTTGACCTTAAACGGGGCGGGAACTATAGGTACCAGAAAACCGCTGCTTACGGGCATTTTGGTCGGGAAGATCCCGATTTCACATGGGAGACACCAAAGGTTTTGAAACCGAAAGCTTGAATGAATATAGCAAGGTTATTAAAGAGATGGATTGTTTTGGAGAATAAAGGAGGTTGATTGGTGAGGGGGTAAACATGTGTAGGAGGAGTTGTTATTGATTGTTCGGTTTAATGTTGTTTACTATTCTTTGTGTTTGTGTTTGGTTGTTGGGAAGCATTTAGTATTGTATAATTCTTTTTTTTACATGATCAATTTATTTAATGTAATCTTTGAACTAGTTTATAATTACTTAAGATATATTTAAAGCTGTTCCACAAGGTTTATCACATTCTGTTTTGACTATTGCGGGCGAGTTCAAACCATAGATCGATGAAGTTCAAGTTTAAAGAAAGTCCCGAGTAGAGAAAGAAAAAAAGCCAATCATTACGGAGATTATCTGAAATTCGAAATATACTAGACGGTATTCGTGTATGAGATTATAAAGAAATTTTGTGTACTCATTTACCGGAACCATATACCTGAAAATATACTCGAAAATTTAGCAAAGCTTCATTTTGATGATAATATTTGTATGTTATGAAATACGAAATTATATTGGGAGATTTAATCATCATAAAAAAATCAATTTTAAATATTTCGAATATTTTAGGGTGATGAGGATTTTAATTTAATTTATCACGTTTTCAATTTATTGTAGATTTCAAAGAAATAAAATTATAATATATATATATAGAGAGAGAGAGAGAGAAGTGCTATAAGGAGGAAACATCTCAAAGTGTGAAAATGGTAAGAATGATTCTCAGTCACAAGATCTTAGTGGTTTGTGACTGAGATTGATGCGGTAACATTTTTGTAAATACTCGGGGCATTGGAACAATCAGGAGGGGTAAAATACAAATATCCTAACAAGAGTGCACATGCTAATCACACGTCATTTCACCCACAATATTTTAAACATTCATAACTTTTTTAATACGTGATTATTTTTGTTT
The DNA here is from genome assembly GCA_947069175.1 of Scalesia atractyloides. Lineage (NCBI taxonomy): Eukaryota > Viridiplantae > Streptophyta > Magnoliopsida > Asterales > Asteraceae > Scalesia > Scalesia atractyloides. The sequence continues at coordinate 80,507,620 of CAMTDV010000001.1, read as the reverse complement.
AAATTACACCATAAAATCTAGCGTTTTAATATCTTTCAATAAGTATGCTATTGATTTATTTTTTGAAAAAAAAATTAATTGGGTTTTTTATGACATTTTCAATTTTATGTTTTATGGCATTTTCAACTGTGTTTTTATAGAGTTTTTTTTTTCTAAACTGGGTGTTTTTATGGTGTTTTTCTAGAATTATGACGTTTCCAACTCGGTAACTTCATGGCGTTTTTCTAAACTGTGTGTAGTTTTTATGGCGTTTTATTTGGACACCCAGTTCATGTCATATTTATTATTTCAAAAATATAGAAATAGTATACTCGTTGAAAAGATATAAAACACTCAATTTTATGGTGTACCTTAAAAAAATAATAATCATATAAAAAAGTTACGGGAGTTTAAAAAAGATGGTAGAGCATGCATGTGACTTGCATGTGCATTGTCTTGGCGTATGAATGGCATGTGCATGAGCTTTTTGACAATATTTCCCAGTGTAAGTTGGCACTAAATCGCCACATGTCAACACTAAAATCGTTCTCACCGTTTTCACACTTTCAGGCGTTAAAATGAGAACCACATTGAGTTGTGAGAACCTTGAGAACTATGCCATCCAAAAGGTTTTTCCGAATTTGTTTTTTCTCAAAACTCATAAAAAAGATTACTTGTTTCAGTGAAAAATAGTTAAAATTTTTTTTAAAAAATGCCGCATACCCACATTTACATGAGGCGTAAAAACATATTATCTTCATGCAAAACTTATGCCAGCGCGTAAAAAAAACTTTTGGACCAACTCGCGCGGGAACAAAAAGTTCTCACGGTCCTCGCAACTCGTGGTGGTTCTCATTTGAACCGAGCCATACACACACACACACACACACACACAAACTTGAAAATCTCAACAAATATTTTCTAGTTACTAATGGGTATACCCGATACCCGGTGGATAATTACAAGGTAAATACCTGGACGAGTTATGTGCAAAGTCTGAAACATGGTTTACAATCGGGTATGAGACTAACATTAATCATACTTAGCCCATTGTCATCCCTAGTCCTAAAAAAGTAATCTCTAGGGTTACAAAAAAATGTTTAATTTGTAAGGTGTTAATTACAAACCTCTGTTGTCAAGGCTCACACAGGCACACACCTAGGCCCACTCAGGCACAGCATTTTCGTTTCGCTTCAAAAGCCCCACTTTCAGGCCCTTGAGTGCATTTTCAGGCCAAGTTTAAATGAAATTCCGGTAAAAAATCGTTAGAACAAGTTTAAACATGTTTGAAATAATTATAATAACCCTAAACAAGCCTAAAAACAACCTAAAACAACTTAAACTAGCCCTTAAAAACCTAAAACATGTTTAAAATCCTTAAAAACTATATTTTTATACTAAACGATTCGCCTATAAAAACCCTTACTTTTTAAGCGTTTTGCATTGAGACCCAAGACTCACGCTTTGTGTCTTAAGTGTGCCTTAGACAACTATGTTACAAACCAAACCCTCACAAATTTAACTATTAAACCTTATAATTAGCATCAAATTATAACCGACCCCGTAGTTTACAATTTGCCAATACGTCGTAAAACCTTGATCGACAAATTATTTCACTAAACAGTTATCCTCAATCTCTTTAATTATATCTCCATATAATTAACCATCATTTGCCAATGCATGAATAATGTATGAAAAAAAAAGGGTTTTAAATGATCAACTTACGACAAGAAACTAACAAGGTTTTGTACCACATAAGATATATAAACATGTAACGATTTTAAGCACATTGAAAACCGTCCATCAAGGATCAAAATGCAAGTTACAATACACCTGAACAATATTTATTGGATGGTAGAAATAACAACCTTTGGAAAGAAGTAATAAATCTTAGTAAAAGAGAATAAAATGAACCAAAAGTTTCTCTTTGATAGTACACCAAGCAACCTTAGCTCAAGTGGTACTAGCCAATTCTTACGAGCCACCGATTTAAGTTGTTGGATCAATAGTCTCTTTTTTATATACAAGCTACAACAAAATTTAGCAAGTGTGTAGGAAAAAGAACTAAACAAAACTAATATAAAATTAGCTCTATGATTTAAATGGAATCCTCGTAACTCATGCTCTTCACATATAAGGCCTTTCTTCACTCTTTCTAGTAAACTAGAAAGCGAAACTATAACAACCTAATTTTAAATGAAAAGTTTGATATTTTAAGTTAAGTGGACTTATTAAATTGGATGGATCAAAGCCTAAAAGGGTTTAAAAAGGAAAGCCAATTAGGGCAAGATGGGTCATTTAAATGGAGTATAAAAGGGGCTTGGAAACCCAAATTCTCTATAAACACCTCCACTACTTGCAAGCTTGAGAGTGTGAAAGAGACAGGTATCGGGTTTGAGGCATGATAAGCCTTAATCGAAGGAATCAACAAAAAGGATCACCGTTGATCATGTACAAGCTCAAAGGTACGGATTATAACTCGTCTATATCAAGTTTTAAGGATTATAATCAGGTTCCGTTTTAAAGGTGAGAAAACCAACTAAAGCTTGTGTTTTCGGTGATTATTATGCATGGAAACACATCCATCGTGTAAATCAAACCATATGCATTCATGAAATTGGAACCTTAATGCATTTTCTGGTTCGGATCCACAACCGCCAACATCAGTTGCAATTAGGGTTTTAACATGGAACAAACAGTTAAACTATGCGCTCGCATTATAAGTTTGCACATGTATTCAAAGTACATGCTTGGCTACCACAGCATGCGCTCATGTACAAAGTTCACACTTCATATAAGTTGGTGCTAGATTGATTGAGTGCGTACTCCCCAAAGTAAGCACTTGATTTTAAGTATGTGCTTCATTTTAAAGTATGAACTCGAGGCAAGTTCACGCTTGTGTATGTAAGTATGTGATTGGGTTATAGTATGCGCTTGGCTAGAGTCTACGCTCATTTTAATGTATGTGCTTAACATGATAATGTACACCCATAGTTAATGACCTCATCACCTGCGAATCTTGTTCCGATTGGACGTGGGGTATCGGGGTTAGGGGAGTCATCAATACGGTTCATAATATACTTAGCTATATGGACAAGTGAGTTTCTAGACTCCTATTTACTCTATTGTTTTGGGACGATGTGCATACTCACTAAAGTCTTCAAAGTAAAGTATTATGTTTTCAAACATGATAGATTACGATAAAGTTTGTTAAAGTAATTATAAAAATTAAAGTGTTAAAGTATAAAGTAATCACATTGTGCATATTGCATTGGTTAAAGGCTAAAGGAGACTTATCGCGTCTAAATTTAATGTCGGTGTGTAAATATAACGGCAAAGTCTCAACAACGTCTAAAGTTAACTCAATGTTCACACATGGTGTATAAAGTTAAAACCATGACCAAATGACAAAGGGATAGTGCATTTATTGTTTGTCTGTAGTTGATTAACTAAGTACAATATAGTGTGCACATTATAGTTCATAGTAAAGTGTTTAAAGTTATGGTAAAGTGATATGTCATGCATAGTGTATTTTTATGTGTTATGTTGAGGTGCCTAATTTCTTAATTGTTTGATAGATGCTAATTGCTAATTGGGCCCCTAACTAAATGTTTACACATTAGTGTTAAATTTGGGCTAAGTTTAGGGGTTTGGGCTACTTAGAGCCTTATGGGCCTAGGGTTGTAACTAGTAGGTTATGTGACTAGTATAAATACATGTATTAGGTTAATATTTTGGGGCTAGTCAATTTATTATTGAAAACCTTGTATCAGACACTATTTGGCGTATGCAAGTTGTTTTGATCGAAGTTTGTTCTTGTTCTTTATTCTAATCTTTATTTCCGCAATCGATTAGTCTTGTGATACCGTGTTAGATCCGATTTCGGACTTACAATTGGTATCGGATGCTGCTGTACGATACAAGCTCTCGGTATCGCAGATCGAAGAACTGTTCAGAGTTGGAAGAATTGTTGCTGTTCATCCCAGATTGTAACTGTTGAAGACTGCTGCTGTTATCATCTCGCACTGCCACTGTTCCGAAGAACACGAAGAATTTTTTAGCATCTCGGATACGGTACTGTTGCGGATTCCAAAGAACACGAAGAAGATTCAAGTATTTCGGATACGGTACTGTTGAAAATCCCGAAGAACACGAAGGAGATCATCCATCTCGGATTGATCCCGGACTACTGTTCATCAACATCCTCAACAACCTTCCGGATTACTCACATTCTGGATAAGGACTACTGTTTAAAATAATCTGTGTTTATCTGTTGCAGGAATTTCGGGATACTGTTGATTCCGGATAAGGACTCTCATTTCGGGTAAGGACTCACATTTCGAATAAGGACTCTCATTCTGGATAAGGACTCTCATTCCGGATAAGACTTTTATTCCGGATCAAGTTTTCATTCCAGATCTGTTTCTCTATTTCGGATCATACCATCTCGGATATCGTGCAACTCGGATTATCATTTATTTCGGATTTGTTCTTCATTTCGGACTTATTGCTCATCTCGGATTGGCATTTTTCTGATAGCTTTCCAGATTACAACTTCCGATATTCATCTCGGAATTGTATTGTTTCTTATCTCGGACTGATCTTGGACTTGTCCCATCTTGGACTTACAATTGCCACCTTGGCAGCATTGCAATCATCTTGGCATTATAAGAATTTAAAATTAACTTTAATTTATTTGGTAATTTTTATTAAAGTTAATAATGAACAGTTTAGGTTTGAGCAATACTGCAAGGCCAAAGAGCCTGGGGTTTGGAGATGTATTATGAACGGTCCTCAAACAATAGTTTATAGTACCTCTGAAGATCCAGACACAAAGATCCCCAAACCCAGTCACTTGTGGACTCCCGAAGATGTGAAAATAATCGAAGAAGATGAGAAAGCTTCAACTGTTCTGACAATGGCACTCGGACCCGACACTTCCATAGCTGTCAGAAATTGTAAGACAGCTAAAGAAGTGTGGAGCGAATTACAGAATCTCTATGAGGGAGATGCTGATATGAAGGCAAGCCGAGTTAATCAGCTGAATCAACAGTTCAGTTCGTTTAACCATATATATGGGGAAACCATTGAGAACCAAATTAGAAGATATGTGAAGCTTGTTTCTCAGATGATTTCAGCCGAAATCTCTCTTACAAACAGTGCTATGAACAGACAATAGTTAAATTCGTTGCCAAAGAGCTGGGATGCTGATGTTGGCATGATCAAGAAGACAAAAAATCTGAACGATGTCACTCTCACAAAAATGATTGCAACTATTAAATCATATGAGATAGATAATAAGCAGAGAGACATCAATCATCAAAGCAGTTTGATGGCGGCTGGTATTACAGGCAAAACGCAACGTTAATGTCTCAAAATCTTGTTTACAACCCTTTGCAAGGAAGCTCTCACACACCAGGTGGCTCAAACTTGGTGTATAGTCCTCTCGCCTCTCCACAGAAGACCTGGTATGTCTATGGCCTTCAGTCTCAGACTCCTACTATGATTTTCGCGGCGTAGGTTCAGACACAATATCATGCTCAGTATCCTAACATGGTGTACAGTCCCGCTATTCCTGCTACGGCTCAACAAGGCGACATTCCTCAATCTGTTGCTCCCACACCGGCTCCTACTCAAGCTGTGTCCAACTCTGCTTTTCTCACAAAAGAGAATGAGGAGAAATTGGCCATAGCTGCCTTAATGATTAACAGTTTAAATGCCTTCTTAGCAGGTGACCTGACTCCTCCATCTGTTCTCCTAACTGAAATAGATCAAATAATGGAGGAGTGATAGACATGTATATATTATTCAATACATCAAGCAGTGATAGACAGCTCGTGCCAGTCTCTCCTTCAAAGTCTGCTTCAAGTCCTTCAAGTAGCTTTGGCGGGAAATCAACAGCTTTGGTGGCACAACAACATGAAGGATTCAACTGGGCAGATGCTGCAGCTCAGATGAAAACTCTGAATCTTTCCAAGAACAGCAATCACTGCATGATGGCGCAGACAACTGAGACACCTGATCTTTCAGAAACGGTAATTCGCATTCTCTATTCAGATAGTTGTCAGTTTAAATTATCACAAATGCGCGCCCATAATTCAACTCTTGTAGCTGAATATCAACAAGCTGCATCACAGAACATCGCCCTTAAACATAAGAACAAGCTTCTTATGGAAAAGGTCGAAGCTCAAAAACAAGACATAGCTTAGCTAAAGCTTGACTTGAACCAACAACAATGTTGGGTATACGACTATAAGCTAAAATTAGCTAAAAAGGACGTAGAACTTCAAGCAGCCTTAACCAAGCTAAATTCCTTGATAGGAAAGTTTCAAGAAAATGAAATAAATATTAAAAAATTTGAAACTTCCAGCAAGCTGGTCAAGGACTTATGTGATTTACAGCTTAACTATCAGAAAAATTATACAAAAGGCCTTGGGTACAATAGGGCTCCTCCACCATATAATCATAACTACACACGAATGACTGACTCTGAGGCAGAACTAGAAAATGAAGAAAATATGATGTATGGTAAACCCTCAGATTATTTTTCAAAACCATGGAAGCCCTATTACTCAAAGTTTTCCAAGCCTACTGAACTAAAGAAGGATGCTATTTCCTTCACTTCCATACCATGTTCGCAAGAATTTGGTGACAATCCCTCTTGTAGTTCAAAGGGCTTGGAGAAAATGACGCCTAAAGAAGAGACAGCAACATCACTTAAAGAATCAAAAAGTGAAAATCCTCCTGAAACTGAAAATGACTCAGTGAACGCTACTAACGTTTCTACTTCATGTGCAGAAGAAATATTTGTTGAGGATATTACAGATGCTGATAAAGAAGAATGTCTGAATTCAAATTCAGACAATTCCGCTGCTGATTATGACTTTTAGAAACCTGCTTTTGACATTTTGAATCATTTTCTTGCTGAACAATTTAATTCTCAGACAATGTTGGTTGTGTTGATAACGTAGACGTTTTTAATTCTGGTTTCTCATCTAATGCTGATGTTATGAATCCTGATAATGAATGTGATAACTCTTGTGATGAAAACATAAATTTTGCTACAGGTACAACGTCGACAGATGAATCGGTTTCCTCAGTTCCTACTGAAGAGACTGGAAGTTCTTCTCAGGTAGTACCGTCTGTTGATGCTAATCCTAGGGTTGACCGTGAGGAAATCAACCAACCAACTGAATCTGTGATGAGTGACGCTGGCATAGTACTAGAAGAATCGGGCAAATTAGATTCTTCAAACGGAGAACGATGGACTGATTCTGAAATGACAGAAAATGAGCATCCTCTCCTGTTGATTCAGATAAAAATTTTGAAACTGAATCTGAATTGGAATCTCAAAATTTCAAAATATAGAGATTCCTCTTGCTTCTAATGATCAAAGCTCATCTTCTGGCAGTTCAGAAAACGATGTCCCTTCTGAATCACACGTCTCCTCTGAAGAATCCGCCAAGCAAAATGGTTTTAAAAATTAATAATAAGAAACGGAGAACACATAGATCCAAAAAGAAGAAAACCAAACAGGCGCCTCAGGCAAATGAAAAGGTGACTGCTGAGTCAGTTCCTCATTTTGAGAAATTGACTCAGCAGCCCCAAACTGAATCTGTTAAGCAACCAGCTGAACAATAATCAGTTAAATTTGTGCCTAAGTCTACCAACTCCAAATTATCTAATTCAAATCATAAAGCTTACAAGTGTGCTGATGGTTATGAGTAGGCTACAGCCAAGACTAAGACCTTGCACTAGCCGTCAGTACCAGCAAGCAAGAAACTGACAGACAAATTGCCTAGAATTTCCCAAGCTGAACGGACTGTTTTCTTCCAAAAGAGGCAGACCTATTTCAACTATGGATTTTGCGGGCATATTGCATGAAATTGTCAAAATGCATTTATGCCTTTCAACGCCCTATTCTCAAAATATCAGAAAGCTATGCCTAATCGCCTACATCAAGCTCTATTTGCTACGGCTAAGCCCTCTGATCAAGACTAGAACATGGCCAAGAGACAAACTCATAAACCTCTAAGGCCTTCAGGTTCTCTGAATCCTTCTAGCACTCCGAAAGGTGTACAGAAGTCTGATTCGCTAACATGGAAGCCTAAGATCTTGACCAAGATCCAGTCTTCTGTCCCAAAATCTGACAAATCAAAAGCATCATCGACCTCATCCTCAACTAGTTTAATTTTTCGTGAGGTTACTTATGTTGATGCAAATGGTACACCGAGATCGTCAACGGCTTGGGTTGAAGTTTCTAAATAAACCTGTTAAAATGTGTAGGAACAGCTTTGGAGGACTCTCATCAGACTTTGGCATGTCTATAGTGGCTGTTCCAGGAACATGACAGGAGACATCTCGCAGTTGAATGACATTCAGTTTTTTGATGGCGGGTTTATCTCCTTCGCAGGTGGTGAAACGGGAAAGATAACTATGAGAGGAACGGTGTGCAATGGAGCTCTCATTTTCAAGAACGTGAATTATGTTCCAGAGTTGAAGCATAGTCTCTTGAGTGTGTCTCAGCTCTGTGATAATCATTGGATGTTCTCTTTACCAAGAAAGGGTGTTATATGCTGAAACCATGCTTCATCTTTCCGGATGAATGGATTCTTCTCAAAGCTGCACGGAAAGGAAATGCATATGTCATCGACATGAACAAAGCCCCAACTGACAAGCTTACCTGCCTGTTCTCGTCGACTGCTGAGCACAATGCAATGTTATGGCACAGTCGACTGGAACGTATCAACATGAAGAACTTAAACAGACTTGCAAAAGGTGGTTTAGTCAGAGATCTACTTGTTCGGAATTTTATGCAAATTGAAAAGTGTGAATCATGTGCTCGTGGGAAACAACATCGAAAGCCACACAAGTCGAAACCTGCACCCTCCACGTCAAAAGTCTTAGAATTGCTTCATATGGATCTTTTTGGTCCGACGGATATTCTGAGCGTTGGCGGGAAGGCATACTGTCTGGTTATCATTGATGACTACTCTCGATTCAACTAGGTATTCTTTCTGGCACAAAAGAGTGAAACCGCTGAGTTAGTCAAACAGTTCATCACCCTTATGGAAAACCAGGCAGACACCACCGTGAAGGCTATTCGATGTGATAATGGAACAGAGTTTATGTCACACCCTGGATTTCCAACCCGAAATCCATGCACCGGTGGGCCCGGGTGGGGAGTATCGTGATGTTAGTTGATAATCATCATAGTCAATTAAACACGGCACAACGGAAGTCTTGGAGTAAAATTACTATTACAAACCGAATGTTCGAAAATACAAAATAATATACAGGCTCGTAATAGAAGATCCACAGGCGGATAATAAATTGTACATGGAGAGAATATAAAACAGACTTTGGGCAGATTTAGGATTTGCAAGATCCTCTATCACTACCGAGCACTTCCAGCCTATTTTCGTGTTGTACCTACAGATTAGTCTTTTGAAAATACGTCAGCTTTCGCTGGTAAATACACCCAACCGACTCGTTTTGAAAACATTTCAAATGATTTTTAAGTGCAAAACGACACAAAATCTTTTTATAACTTGGGTTATTTGACCGTCCAACCTTGTTAACCGATTTATATGTTTGTCAATACATACGGGGCTCGGTACGGAGACCAAGACACAATTAACATACACACCACTTTGGACTCACGAAGGAGTCAATTCCTCCCAACCTTATGGGAATGCATTATTGAGCGTCTATCGGGTGTATGCCTACACCCGCGCTAAGATCGTGGCCATTTCTATTGTAATGAGCTGAGGATATCCATGACACGGTAGTTAACCCCCGATGTTTAAGTTTATCAAACAAAACTGATTAAAACAGAATATACGGATTTACTATCCCCGAACCAGCGTTCGATTGAATACCATTTCCGACCAAGCGGTAATAATTTACCGTAACCCAAGCCCGTATAGGGGAAATAGGTCGAGAGTATTTACCTGAGCTAGTCTCTTTTAATTTTAAATAACTCAGCCGTACACAAAAGGACTAAGTGCAGATAGCATTTACCGGCAAGTCTTTAGTCTGGATTATGGCGTAAACTAACCAATTAAATACTAACGGTCTTTATTTAAGTCATTGACTTAGACCGACTATCGTACTTGATCAAAACGTATGATGCTAGAACGATGATTCGATAGAATGTAGTTTATCCCAACAAGTACCTTGACTTATATAATATTGGTAAACTATAAACATTCTGGATTTTGAGACTTAAATGACAATGTTAAACCCGTTTCGGTTAATTTTCGTAAAATAGTTACATATACTTAACCGAGCGTATATTAGCGATATCGGGTAACTGGATAAGTCATGGACTGGTTTTATATGCCATTATTCTTTAAATAAGTTAAAATATCAGTAGGATATCAACTTGTATGCCCGTTATGATTTTAAAACGAAACTATGACTCATAAGGGCATTTTGGTAATTATATACCGTATAAAAGGAACTTGAACATATTTTAAGTTTATAATCATGAGTATTCTGGAAAAATATTTTATTTAGATATAATATCAGTAGGATATCAATTAGTGTGTAATTTACCTTTTATGACCAAACTATGCACCGAAGGGGCATTTTGGTCATTTTACACATAGTTTATAAATTATTTGGAATTCTGAGTTTATAACATGTACCTACTGTAAATATGTTTAACATAAGTTTTAAAATCAGTAGGTAATAAATCTAGGTCCATTAATATGGTTTAAAACCATACTATGCGCTAAAACAACGCTTATGTCGTAAAATGACGTCTTTATGCGATGTTTATGAAAACTGATGTTAAGTCAGATTAAGATGCTTTAAATATGTTATTTAATATAACATATCAGTAGGTAAATGATTTATCTTGAAAAGGTTGATTAAAATAATTTTATGAACCACAAGGGCTAAAACCGTCATTTATCGACATAGTTTAAGGACTTTTTTGAAAACTTAGTCTATAACTTAGTTTAATATCTCAAATAATCCTATATATGATATTACATCAGTAGAAACTCATTTTCACGTTCAATACCATTTAAAACCTTATTTTATACAAAAGGGCATTTTAGTCAAGAATGACATAATTATGGAACTTGCGCATAAACTTGGATTCTGATTATGATCATGTAATATAACCTCAGAGGGTTATGCTACATTATATTATGATCATAATGCAACTTTAGATCAGCATCTAACTAATCTAATTCGGGTCAGAATCGAAAGTTAAAGCAGAAGTCAAACTTCGCGACTTTCGGTTGTAAACTGACCCTAGAACTGAAATTGACGAGCTGAACATGTTCTTACATGTTCTAATTATTATTACCAACTTGTTTAAGTGTCAAAACAGGTTTCATAACATATATAAGATCAATTTATGATTTTTCCAAAAAATAGCCTGTTTGACTTTTTAATAACTTAACTTTGACCCGTCAATTGGTCTAGCAAACGTGATCTTCAGGAGGTGCCCTTTATAGAGACTAACACCTACCTTATAACGATTACTTAGCCATGTTTATTTCGAACAATGACTGGACCATAATGGTCTTAACCGAAAGTCAAAGCGTTTTCCGTAAAACGCTTGACTTTTGGCTATAAAAGCCTATGAACGAAAATGCACAAGGAAGGAACACTTACTAGTGATTTCTAGGGTGCAAAAGAACTATGTTGGATGCTCCTTTTAGCTAGGAACTTCCAGAGGAGAGAGAAGGGTGAATAAATGAGAAAGGTGCAAGTTGGAATGGTGAACTTAAGCACCTATTTATAGTTGGAGAACTCAAAGGAGGTGAAGCCAGGTGTTTAGGGGTGTAAGAGGGAGCTTACAAGTTTCCCAAAACGTGGCATAGCTAATTACAAGTCCATGGTTTCGAATTAATGGTTTTGGAGCTTTGTTTGGGGACCAAGCCAAAACTTTCTGCTGAAGACCCTTTCTCGCGCCCCGCGAGAGACCCATGCCCAGTCTCTCGAGCCCGCGATCGCCCCTTGGCCAGTTTCAAAATTTGACACTTTAGCACCTTAACTTTAAAAAGCTTCTAAAATCCTTTTAAAACACCTTTTTGGCAATTTTGCCCTCCATAGCCAATACTTGGCATATCCAGGATTATGCCCGGACATTGTCGAGCTCTCAGTTTGTTAAAAGGTCACTCAGAGGTAAGAATTAACATGTTGACACTTTTAATCCCTCCATCATCCAACTTTCACATATTTACAAAATTGAACTCTCTCGTCCAACATTTGGCACGTATGAGAGTTATGACTTCGTAAAGGATCACTCAGAGGCTTATTAGAAGCATGTTGATTCCGATGTCACTCAGAGGCTGAGCATATTGACATATCAGTCACTCAGAGGCCAAGTTTCAAGCATGTTGACATATCAGTCACTCAGAGGCTAATGTTTTAAGCATGTTGACATATCAGTCACTCAGAGGCTAATGTTTTAAGCATGTTGACATATCAGTCACTTAGAGGCTGTCATTTATGCATGTTGACATCAGACCGTCACTCAGAGGCTCAGTTTGAGCATGTTGACGCCTTTAGTCCTTATTGATATCTAACAGACCATATTTAAAATACAACACGTGTCACTATACTATTGGACACAATTTTATAGGGTGTTACATCCTCACCCCCTTAAAAGAAATCTCGACCTCGAGATTTTATTCAAAAAGATGGGGGTACTTTTGTCGCATTGTGGACTCAACCTCCCATGTATATTCGGGACCTCTAAAAGCGTCCCACTTAACCTTTACTATAGGTATCATTTTCTTTGGAGCTTCTTTACCTGTCGATCCTCGATCGAAATTGGTTTCTCAACGAACCTCAGGTTTTCATCAATTTGTACATCTTCGTGCGACATTGCTAGCGACTCATCGGCTAGACATTTCTTAAGGTTAGATATGTGGAATACATCATGGATTCCACTAAGCTCCTCTGGCAACCTGAGCTTATAAGCTACAGTGCCGACACATTCGATTATCTCGAATGGTCCAATATATCTTGGGCTCAATTTGCCCTTCTTTCCAAAACGCATCACACCTTTCCAGGGCGATACTTTCAGCATGACTTTGTCCCCTACTTGGAACTGAAGAGGTTTACGCCTCTTGTCAGCATAGCTCTTCTGCCTATCTTTGGCAGCTTTGAGACGATCATGGATTTGCACAATGTATTCCGTTGTCTCCAGGACAATCTCAGGTCCTGATAGTTGGGCTTCCCCAACTTCTCCCCAGCACAAGGGCGTTCAGCATTTTCTCCCATATAAGGCCTCAAAAGGAGCAGCTTTAATGCTCATATGATAACTTATTATTATAGGAGAATTCTATCAGGGGTAAGTGGTCATCCCAACTTCCACCTAAATCAATCACACATGTCCTAAGAATTATATCAGGGGTAACTTATTATTTGACTTTAGGACCTCGATTAAACGCTCCTTCTCCTCCGTTGACAATTTCGAAGAAATGATCACAGCTAAGCTCGAATTGTACCCTAGGAACGCGTATTCTAGGTGAGACGGGAGAACTTTAAGCTCTACGGCTGCTGGTGTCGACAATGGTGTGCTCTCAGTAGCTACACTCACCTCACAAAAGTCTAGGGTCTCGGGAATCTCTAAGAAATCGTCCCCTATATCCTCACTATCACTCTCCTCGGGTACTAAACTCTCATTTACTAAGTCGGCTCCAGTAATATAGTCTAAATAGTGATCAACGCACGAAATGAATGAGTTTAGGAAGTATACGGAGTGACAAGGGCCACTATCGCTGTCGCCAAAACTTGGTGCATCGACCTTGCGATTTCAAACGTGACGTTCTCGTCATCGACTCGAAGAGTGATTTTCCCATCATGAACATCTATGAGTGCTTTCGCGGTGTGCAGAAATGGTGACCTAAGATGATGGGAACCTTCTCGTCGGCTTCCATATCGAGGATGACGAATTCTACAGGAAAGACAAATCTATCAACTTTAACCAACAAATTCTCTACGATTCCCCTCCGGTACTTAACCAACCTATCAGCTAATGACAGAGATATGCGTGTAGGGGTGAGCTCCCCTAGACCTAAATGCTCATACAGTGAGAACGTCATCAGATTTATGCTCGCCCCGATATCCGCTAGAGCATGAGCTGGAGCAGTGGAGCCGCCGAATAGGCATGGAATCGTAAAGATACCCGGATCAGTCAATTTCTCGGGCAACTTGTTAAAACCACGGCGGAACATCCTCCAGTCAATGGGACATTCGAAAGCTCCGCCAGCCTATCTTTGCGTTTTAAAAGATCTTTTAAAACTTAGCATATTTAGGCATATGCTGGAGGGCCTCGATAAACGGGAGATTGATTTTTAACTGAGTAAACATGTTAAGGAAATTCCTGTATTCCTTGGCATATTTCTGCTGCTTCAGAAGTGCTGGATAGGGTAGGCGTGAAGTGTCTATGATCGGTGATGGCCTAACCTCTACCGGTTTTCTCTCTCTGCTACTCTCAACTGAAGGTCCACTGGCTGGTCAGGTACTATCTGGGTCTAACCTGGTGTGCACCCTGGGTGGAGCCTCCATCTCGATTTCTTCATCTACCTCTTCATCTCGCTCCTCTACCTCCACCTCTACACCCTCTCTACCTACCTCCTTCAGAGTCCTATCACTGCCCGTAGTAATCGCTTTCGCGTGTTGGTTCGCGGGGTTGGGTTGGGTATTACCCGCGGACTGGCCATGTGGCTGCTCTTGCAGCTGCTTAGCGATACTACCGATCGACCTCTGCAGATCTAAGAGCGCGGACTGTTGATTTTTCAAAAGCAGATCATGTTCCGCGAGAGTTTTCTGAGTATTCTGATCTTTGACAACTAATTGAGATAACAGCTCTTCGATCCTATCTGGACTACCTCTTGACCCTCCACTCCTAGTCTGACCCTCCCGATTTGAACACCCTCCACTAAACTGACTGGTGTGATCTGACCCTCCACTATTGTAATGACCCTGCCCGCTATTCTGATAAGAGCCTGATTGGAAACCAGGGGGGTTACCGGAAGATCGATAAATATTATTATTATTAAGCCAGTTTTGATTATAACTTGAAGTATTATTGTTGAAGAGATTCGTAGGACCTTGGTTCTAACTCAACCTGCTCAACAGTGAGCGTGGGACACTCTAGCGTGTCATGACCCCCTCTACACACCTCACACCTGTCTACCTTTTTCTTCAGCTCCTGTATCTCCTTCGTGACCTCCCTCTTGAAGCTATCTAGAGCAGCAGCTACCGTAGTTTCCATACTAACTTGGTGTAAACCTCGGTTAACCGGAGGTGTACAAGAAACAGGAATTGAATTCCTGCCGACAGTGCTGTAATCGACATCAGAATGGGCAAAGTTCTCGAAAAGGTCATTGCACTCGGCTACTGTTTTCTTTCCCATCAAGTGGCCACCAGCAGAGGTGTCGAATCTAGCACGAGTCTCAGGGGTGAGATCGTTGTAGAATTTCTCTACAAGTGCCCAGTCTGATAGACCATGTTGGGAGCAACGGGATACTAGAGTTTGGAACCGCTCCCAAGCTAGATGGTAGGGCTCGTCTGGCTCTATTCGGAACGAATGGATCTGATCGCGAAGGCGGGATGCTTTAGCGGGTGGAAAGTATTTCTTAATGAAAGCATCCCGTAGAGAGGCCCAACTAGAAAAAGTACCGGGTGGTTGGGAGTCAAGCCAGAACGGAAAGACTCGGGCATCATGGCCCGCGCCCTCCATATTGAATGTATGACATAGACGGGTAAGTCGGTTGATATGTGCGGGCACAACCTCATCATCACGATTGTAGAATTGGCAAGAGTTTGTGATGGTGGTCATGATGTAGGAAGGGATTTGCCAGGCTCGGTCATTGTTCATGGGGGGTAAGTTAATGGGGGAGTTTGCACCGGTGAAACCGGTGGTGGCCTGTTGGTATACGGTCTGATTATTATTGTCAGCCATGTGGAAGTTAGGTGGTGGCTGTGGTGGGCTTACGTTTCTATGGACTACACGGGGTGATGGAGAACCAGGTGATGAAGGTTTAGGTGTAAAGTTGAAAAAGTTGAGGAAGAAACACTTACCTTTGGTGCGGGGGAGAATGGCGTGTCCGTCGGCGGCTTAGGCGGAGGTCCTTGCGAGCGCGTGTGGGGCATCCACTAAACCGGAAACACGACAAACACGAGAAGTTTGCACAAATAATTCAAATTTTTACTAAAATAAATATTAAACTAATTACACTACTTAGACTCCTACCACACAAATGAATACAAAATAAACACAAGTATGAAAGAAAAGCCTAAATCGAGTAATCAACGCAATTGTCGATGAGAGAGTCTCCGGCAACGGTGCCAAAAACTTGCTGTTCTAAAAGTAGTTAATTAAAAACAAAACAAATTACCCTAATTCTAGACTCAAATTATACTCTAGACTCCTAAACTATACTAAACTACTAACCGGCAAGTGGACCGATCAATTGTAGAATAGTATTAAGCAAGTCCGGATTATCGAACCGACAGGACTCTCTAATTGCTAAGACTACTAATTGAGACTCAATTACACATTATGTATAATTTAAAGGGGATGGGGGTTTACTAATAAATCTAAATTATCAATTTAACTAAAACTACTAAATTGGATGACTAAACTATGCACTTCTAGGGACTTCTTAGATTTTAATCAAAAGATAATGAACTAGTTACCTAGGTTTGATTTTTAGACCACTACTCCTTCAATTGAAAAATAATTAATCTGGTTGAATATTTTACCGGGATCTTGGCATATCAAAGTTTAGGTTTATTAAACAGGACCCCCGACCCTTCTCAAGAAGACACCTACAATAACCTATCCTTTTTATTCGTTTACTGGTCCTAAAGATTCCCTTCCAGTTATCTTTTCAAATTAGTAAAGTGTCTAATTATTAATTACCTCTCAATAATTAATCTAGACCAACTACAATTTTCTAGTTTAGATTAACTGATTCAATTATGACAAGGAAATTAGACTCGGGAATTTCTCAAAACCCTAACCTAACAATTTACCACATTAATTCAGCCAACTAATTGCAATTTCTCAATTAACAAGTTAGGTATAATGACAAGTTTGATTTTATGGCTATTGTTTCCCTGGTTTTATTGGCCAATCTTACCGACAACTTCACGAATTCCTAAGATCACGAAAAGTAACATAAACCTATTCTATGAAAGACATCCACCAAAGTTTATGCAAATCAACCAAACAATCATAAAACAAACAAGATCATGCAAATACCCTAAACTAGATCATTAAAGTTGTAACCTTTACCAATTAAATATTTAAACCATAAATTAAATTAAACAAATCAAAGTTTCATAAATCCATCATCCAAAACCTAGGTAACTTAATAAGATCTAGCCTAAAAACATGTTTGGAAAGTAATTAAAACAAAGTTGATAACAAGGTAGCATGATTGATCAAAACAAGGAAATCAAAGTGAGGATTGGTATGATAAAACCGTGATAAGCTCCTGCCTTGAACTCCCTTGATCACCACCACAATCCCTGCAGCTTAGATCCACTCCTTGTAGCTTCAAATCCCCAGAAAGTTGCTCCAACTCTGCCCTAGTTCGTCAAAAGTTGCCCACTATGAGTTTAACAATGATTATAAGTCTTTTTAAAACAACCAAGTCCCATTCCTTCTCTGATTTCGAAACTTTCTAGATAAACACCTCTCTCGCGCCCCGCGAGAGAGTTTGGGTAGGACGGTCGCGCCCTGCGATCGAGGTAGAATCCAGATTGATAACTATCACTCTCTCGTCGGCCGCGAGAGGGTCTATGTGTGCCGGTCGTGCCCCGCGACCGAGTTGTAACTCCTGTTTTACATTTCGTTTTCTCGTTTCCGATCCACTTACGTCCCGGCTCGGTTCTTTTCCCCATTTTCGCTCGTTTTTCCCATCCTTCCAACCGTTTTCACGACCCAAGACCTGCAAAACGTGTTTGGATTAAAAGTAGATAAATTCTTGACAAATCGAAAAGAAAACGCGCTAAAATTATACAAACTCTACAAGATAAATGGATGTATTATTCAATACATCAAATATCCCCACACTTGCTCTTTTTTCGCCATCGAAAAAGAATTGTGCATAAACGGAATCATAACCAAACAATTACTCGATTTCAAAAAAATACGATTATTTTCATTAGGGAACAAGATTCGTGTTAACCGCGATTGTAACTATCGGATCCACTTAAACTCTAAATTCGGTTCAAACCTCTTATCATGTAAATTTAATTTACGTGCAGTCAATCCACCTAGGGTCTCACACTAGAGTCCCCAGTATCCCTAATCCCACCTCAGGCCTATGAAACAAAAGGAACGAATTGTTTAAACCCTTTCCTAACCATTTTATACCAAAATATAAAGAATTTAAAATCAAGCAATTTTCTTTTCTCCTTTTTCCTCTTTTGAGCATTTTGATTTCTTTTTGCATATCTAACCTAGATGCTGTCTCAACCAGAGTCACCATCCCCGAGAGCGACAACGTGGCTTCGATACTTAAAATTTCAACTAATCCTAGAGGGATTCTCGATCAGAGTCACCATACCCAAGGGAGATTCCATAGGCCTCGTCTACTTTTTAATCAAGCTTATTTTTCTATTTTTTTCTTTCTTTTACATGATTAAAAATTCTAAGTATTTTAGCTTATAACGGCATTCGTTATACTATTTTTGGCTGTTTCAGTTTCCCATTTCTCCTAGATGAGTACCCACTAGTAGATCGACAATTAAGGTGTATTAAGCTCAAAGAAAATAAGAACCAAATCGAGCCTACTCACATATCCCAAATTAGACACAAACTCACCCTTTCATTTCTCATATTATTATTATTTGAAACCGAATAAAAATTCAAATTTTCTATCATTTTTTCGTTTAATTTCATGAAACTTCTTTTTCAAAAGACATTTTCGGATTTTTTTAACTACACTACTCTAATATCCCATCCCACACTTAAATTTTTGTATTGTCCCCAATGCAAGGACGAGACAACTACTACTCAAAATAAAATAAAAACAAACCAACTAAGAAAGAAAATAAAATACAAAAAAAGAAGTGACTTAGCTGGTAGTGCAAGACTGTCGATGTGCCAGTCAAACCACTCGTGCTCTCCAAACCGAACGCGCTTAATGTACCACTCTCAAAGCCCTCATGCGAACGGAACAGCATATAACACCAACGTAGCATCATCCACTTACAAAACATAATAATGATAAAACCAGAGAAATAAATAGTTTTGCAAGATTGTTCATCAACACATACCCAAACCAACCAACACCAACTCCAAAGTAAATTGTTTAAAAGTACAAACCATCAATAACTGAAAATAGCAGAAAAGAAAAAATAAAGATAAAGATCTTTGGCTGCTTCAATCATCCTCTTCAGATTCTTCAGACGCCTCAAATACCTGGTATGACTGCACGTCCTCCATCCCCGCAAACTGGCTAGAACTTGCCTGACCGCCTGGCTGCTGAAAGTAAGACGAGATTCCCATATTTAGATTCTGCATCATGTAGCGCATCCCTTCCTCTAGCCTCCTCTGGCTGGCCTCGTGCATTTGTCTACTCTCTAACATGGTTTGGCGCACCCCGCCAAACTGCTGGTCCACATAACCTCGCAAATCCCCGAACCCAGTCTCCTTCCTGTCATAAAGCGAATCTAAGGTCAGTGGGTCCGGGCGAGGCTCCCGAAGAGGATACTATCATCCTGGCAGTTCCTTGCGGGTGACTGGCCGCTGGTATCGAGTAGGGATGCCCACCTGCATAGAAGATGCAGCTTCGGATCCGGGAGGCGGTTACACTTGAGGTCCCTAGCGGGCTGGTATCCAGCTAACAGGCTCTTGGGTTGTAAGAATTCCGGCAGCCTGGAGATCTCTGATGCTCATGACACAGGGGCCGGGGCCTTCCTCATTCTGTCCTGGGGGTATCTGTCGAACACCCCTAGGCTCTCAGCCAAGCATGTAATCAAGGGCCCGCACTAAACCCTTGCCCGGGCCCCCCTCCACAGTCGCTTCATCGACCAAGCAAATATTGTGGCCAGGTTTGCCGGCCGTCCTTCTACCATACACATCAGACAAAATAAACTCACCTGCTTGACCTTATTGTCCCCCTGTCCTCTCCCAACCAGCGTAGCGGCAAGAATCTTATGGAGAAACCGGTGAATGGGATCAGTAATATCACTCGCCACCATGTTGTTTGAGTACGGGGCAGAAGAGATGGTACCCCACAAAATCTGGCGAGCGCGTTTGTCTGGACACTATGGGGGTGCCTCCTTTTGAAGACACCATGCAGGCTCGTGGCAAATTCCGATGACTGAAACTCCTCATAAGAGTATATTTGTGAAGCCACCGCAAACTGTGGGATTGTCAACTCAAATACTTGCCTCCCCAAGGCAAAAGAAGTCGCGTCATTCTCGTTGAACTTCCCCTGTTGTTATTCGAATGTGGAGTGGAACTCATAAGTTATTTCCTTGTATTGTCTCGCTCCGCAATCTAGCACCCTTCGGAACTTATCCCCTAATAACTGCGTGATCCGACCCCTCTGACCCAAATTATCAATCAACTCCCAATCAATTCCCCTATAAGGTAGCAACTCACAACTGACCAAATTTGAGAGCCTCTCCCACTCATGGGAGTCTAAATCGAACTGCAAGAGAGGGTTGTCCACGATTCGCGTACTTTGCCCGTGGGGGACACCTTCTCCCCGATATCTAGTTTTGCGTCTGCCGAAGTCAGAAGGTTGTTGCGGCGCATCGGCAGGGTCACCTCTCTGACTAGGTGTTGGTCCCCTTCTATTCCTTCCAGCCCTGCTCGAGCTACCTTCTCCTGACATCTGCATAAAGCACAAGTAAGACAAGCATGACCTTAGAAAGAAAGCAACCACATAAAAACAAACGACCGTATAGCATTTCATTCGCGGCCATGGTCTGCAACAGACAAACAATTTACCTCATGATTAAGATACATTTGAAAAGAGTGTAACATTATAATTTGATAAAAACCGAATCTCGCCCGAATGGAGATTGAGTACGGGCGAGACCGAATCTTATGTGCATGATCAATCAGATGTTACTAACCCCCCTGTAAAACATATCCAAAACCAAACAACTATCTCCCTCTTGGCACTTTAATTATCCTCAATTAAACCGAGGTGCCGAGATACGAGCCCACATTGAGTGTATAGTGAAAGATAAAACAGTTTGAATCATGGCAGAACTAACGGTTGACGGTCTCTAAAATCTGATTATCAGTAACATAGTTAGCCAACCCTCATCCCCACACTCAATGTTGGACCGCACCAAACCCGCTAAAGACACCCTGCATGTACGTAATCTATTCCACAAAATATAACCAGTACCACTATCAAAACTCAAGTGAAACCCAGTTGAACCCAACCCGCACTTAACCGAACATACAACTAGCACAGTATCAAGCATCAAAATAACCGCAACAACGATATAGATAATAAAGAATATAAGCATAGAAGTTGCGAAAAACCATACCTTGTTTTAGATCTGTAAGACTAGTGCACAAAAATTTGAAACTGTAGAACACTGCTGAAAAGCGAGAAGAAAGGTGAAAACCGGGTGGAATCACGTAAAGATGAGTGAGGATTGATGTAGTGAAGAAAATGTGGGAGATTTCAGTGGATTTGGGTTGAAAATGGCAAATTTTTGGTGAAAATGAGGTTGAAACCGTAAGGGAAATGGTGGAGAAAGTTGTGAAATATGTGAGAAATGGAGGCTAGGGCTTCTTATGTGCAGATATGGTCTCTCGTGGGCCGCGAGAGAGACTGCAAAGTCTCTCGCGCCCCGCGGGGAGTGATGATTCCGGAAGTTGAGGGTCTCTCGCGGGCCGCGACCGAGGAGGCTTGTGCCTCTCGCGCCCCGCGAGAGATTTGTTTTCACAGAAAGTTTCTTGTTTTTCAAGTTTTATGCCTTAGAAGATTTTAGGAAATCATAATGTTGGCCTTTTCTACATACGGAATCACCCTCGTTTCACCGAATTTATCAACGTACCTGCAATCGTCCGTGCTCCATGAATGATGCGTGATGTCACCTGTAAGAACCAACTAAACAGACCCACAAACAAATACACAAAATACGAAACATGAATTAAATGAGAACACAAAATGCAACTAACTACCAAACTTTACACACTCTACACTCGAGCGGAAACCCGAGGATCTACGTGGTCTGAGGTGGAACTTCGAGAGGAGTCTCCTCCGTCTCGGTGGGATCTAGCGGTCCTCCTATATAATGTTTCAAGCGATGCCTGTTAACCTTCCATGTCCCTTCGTCAGCTTCGTCTTTAAGCTCGATAGTTCCATACGGGAAAACCTCATTTACCACGTACAGGCCGGACCATTTTGATTTCAGCTTACCCGCAAACAGTTTCAATCGCGAATTATATAGAAGCACTTTGTCGCTGATTTGAAACTCCTTTACATTCTTCAATATCTGATTGTGCAGCGCCTTGGTTTTCTCCTTCAAGCTCCACGCTCATACGCCGCAACCCGAAGTGCCTTTAACTCATGAATTTGAAAGAATCGTCGCTTGGACGCTTCGGTGAGGTCCAAATTTACGATCTTCAATGCCTACAGTGCCCTATGCTCTAATTCGACCTGGAGTTGGCAGGCTTTACCGTATACGATCATGAAGGGCGTGGTGCCTAGCGGTGTCTTATAGGCGGTGCGAAACGCCCATAATGCATCGTCCAACTTGTCAGACCAGTCCTTCCGACTTTTACCTACCGTCTTTTCCAGGATCCGTTTTACCCCTCTGTTCGCGTTCTCCACTTGACCGCTAGTCTGAGGATGATAAGCGATGGAGAGGCGATGAGTAATACCGTAGTACGCCAATGCCTTTTCCATGACGGCATTGCAGAAGTGCGTGCCACAGTTACTAATAATGGCTCATGGGGTACCAAAACGGGTGAACAATTTCTTAAGAATCTCACCACGACTCGGGCGTCATATGTGGGTAAAGCTTGAGCTTCCACCCACTTGGATACATAGTCAATAGCCACGAGGATGTATCGGTTTCCGCTAGAGACGGGAAACGATCCCATGAAGTCAATCCCCCAAACATCAAAGACTTCAAGAATCTGGATGGGGTGTTGGGGCATCTCGTCCTTGGATGAGATGTTGTCGATGCGCTGGAAACGATCGCACGTCCTCACAAACTCTAGGGCGTCTTTCACAACTGATGGCCAATAAAAACCGCAATAAAAAACCTTCTATGCGGTGACGTGCGGACCATGGTCACCTCCTGTCAGTCCCTCATGCACGTGCCGCAATATCTCTGCCCCCTCTTCCATAATCATGCAGCGCCTCAAAATTCGGTCTCCCCCTACCTGAAATAGAAATGGGTCGTCCCAGATATAACGCCTGACATCGCGGAAGAATTGCTTCTTCTGCTGCGTGGTCATCCCTTTCAGTACCACTCCATTCGCTAGATAATTCGTGAAGTCGGAAAACCACGGCATTCCCTCTTTCTCCGTTGTCACAAACTCTACTGACTCGTGGGGAAATCTATCACCGATCTCTTATTCCCTAATTTCTTCTCTGATAGGATCCTCTAGTCGGGATAGATGGTCAGCAGCCACATTATCTGCTCCCTTCTTATCTGTAATCTCTATGTCGAACTCAGATAGCAAGAGAATCCATCGAATGAGGCGAGGCTTTGCATCCTTCTTTTGGAAGAGGAAACGCAAAGCCGTGTGGTCCATAAAGATGATGGTCTTGGACAGGACAAGGTAAGAGCGGAATTTATAAACGCGAATACCACTGCTAAAAGCTCCTTCTCTGTAGTGGTGTAGTTCTCCTGTGCGTCATTGAGGGTTTTACTAGCATAGTAAATAGGGTGGAAATGTTTACCCCGTCACTCACCCAAAATGGCGCCCACAACATAATCGCTCGCATCACACATGAGCTCGAAAGGCAAGCTCCAGTCGGGTGAGATGAGGATAGGAGCACTCACTAGTTTCTCCTTAAGGATCGTGAAAGCTTTTAAGCAATCGTCATCGAAGACGAAGGGTACATCTTTCTCGGGAAGTCGAGTCATGGGGCGGGTGATCTTTGAAAAATCTCGAATAAACCGTCGGTAGAAGTCCGCATGACCGAGAAAGCTGCGGATGGACTTGACGCTGGTCGGTGGAGGGAGTCTGCTGATAGTATCTATTTTCGCCCGATTGACCTCTATCCCTGCTCGCCAAATCTTTTCCCCTAGCACTATGCCCTCTGTCACCATAAAGTGACATTTCTCCCAGTTGAGCATCAGTCGTGTCTCGACACAACGTTTCATCATCGCATCTAAGTGAGTAAGACATTAATCAAAGGTGTTTCTATAGACAGAGAAGTCGTCCATGAAAACCTCCATGGAGGTCTCGATCATGTCCTGAAAGATGGCTACCATGCATCCCTGGAAAGTAGCCAGAGCGTTACATAACCCGAACGGCATGCGGCGATACACATAAGTACCATACGGGCATGTGAAGGTTGTCCTTTCTTGATCCTCGGGAGCAATCGAGATCTGAAAGTAACCTGAGAAGCTGTCAAGAAAGCAATAAAATTGTTGTCCTACGAGTCGCTCCAACATCTAATCGATAAATGGGAGTGAGAAGTGGTCCTTGCGGGTGGCATCGTTTAACTTATGATAGTCTATGCACACCCGCCAGCCCGTGACTGTTCGCGATGGGATAAGCTCCTTCTTTTCGTTCATAACCACTGTCATTCCCCTCCTTCTTGGGAACGACCTGAGTGGGGCTTACCCATGCTGAATCAGAGATCAGATAGATGAGACCAGCCTCCATCAGCTTAAGCACCTCTTTCTTTACAACTTCTTGCATATTAGGGTTCAGACGGCGCTGTGGCTGCACTACTGGCTTAAAGATGTCCTCCATGAGTATCCTATGAGTACAGAAGGTAGGTCTAATCCCCTTGATATCAGACACTTTCCATGCGATGGCCTCCTTATTTGACTTTAGGACCTCGATTAAACGCTCATTCTCCTCCGTTGACAATTTCGAAGAAATGATCATAGGTAAGCTCGAATTGTCCCCTAGGAACGCGTATTCTAGGTGGGACGGGAGAACCTTAAGCTCTACGGCTGCTGGTGTCAACAATGGTGTGCTCTCAGTAGCTACATTCACCTCACAAAAGTCTAGGGTCTCGGGAATCTCTAAGAAATCGTCCCCTATATCCTCACTATCACTCTCCTCGGGTACTAAACTCTCATTCACTAAGTCGGCTCCGCTAATATAGTCTAAATAGTGATCAACGCACGAAATGAATGCGTTTAGGAAGTATACGGAGTGACAAGGGCCACTATCGCTGTCGCCACCACTCGGGTGTTTCATCGACCTTGCGATTTTGAACGTGACGTTCTCGTCACCGACTCGAAGAGTGATTTTCCCATCATGAACATCTATGAGTGCTTTCGCGGTGCGCAGAAATGGGTGACCTAAGATGATGGGAACCTTCTCGTCGGCTTCCATATCGAGGATGACGAATTCTACAGGAAAGACAAATCTATCAACTTTAACCAACAAATTCTCTACGATTCCCCTCCGGTACTTAACCGACCTATCAGCTAATTACAGAGATATGCGTGTAGGGGTGAGCTCCCCTAGACCTAAATGCTCATACAGTGAGAACGGCATCAGATTTATGCTCGCCCCGATATCCGCTAGAGCATGAGCTGGAGCAATGGAGCCGCCGAATAGGCATGGAATCATAAAGATACCCGGATCAGTCAATTTCTCAGACAACTTGTTTAAAACCACGGCAGAACATCCTCCACTCAATGGGACATTTGAAAGCTCCCCCAGCCAATCTTTGCGTTTTAAAAGATCTTTTAAAACTTAGCATATTTAGGCATATGCTGAAGGGCCTCGATAAACGGGAGATTGATTTTTAACTGAGTAAACATGTCAAGGAAATTCCCGTATTCCTTGGCATATTTCTGCTGCTTCAGAAGTGCTGGGTAGGGTAGGCGTGAAGTGTCTATGATCGGTGATGGCCTAACCTCTATCGGTGATGGCCTAACCTCTACAGCTCTTCGATCCTATCTGGACTACCTCTAAACCCTCCACTCCTAGTCTAACCCTCCTGATTTGAACACCCTCCAAACTGACTGGTGTGACTTGACCCTCCACTATTGTAATGACCCTGCCCGCTATTCTGATAAGAGCCTGTTTGGAAACAAGGGGGGTTACCGGAAGATCGAAAATTATTATTATTATTAAGCCAGTTTTGATTATAACTGGAAGTATTATTGTTGAAGAGATTCGTAGGACCTTGGTTCTGACCGGTGATAAACTCAACCTGCTCAACAGTGAGCGTGGGACACTCTAGCGTGTCATGACCCCCTCTACACACCTCACACCTGTCTACCTTTTTCTTCAGCTCCTGTATCTCCTTCGTGACCTCCCTCTTGAAGCTATCTAGAGTAGAAGCTACCGTAGTTTCCATACTAACTTGGTGTAAACCTCGGTTAACCGGAGGTGTACAAGAAACAGGAATTGAATTCCTGCCGACAGTGCTGTAATCGACATCAGAATGGGCAAAGTTCTCGAAAAGGTCATTGCACTCGGCTACTGTTTTCTTTCCCATCAAGTGGCCACCAGCAGAGGTGTCGAATCTAGCACGAGTCTCAGGGGTGAGATCGTTGTAGAATTTCTCTACAAGTGCCCAGTCTGATAGAATTTCTCTACAAGTGCCCAGTCTGATAAACCAGGGGGTTACCGGAAACACGACAAACACGAGAAGTTAGCACAAATAATTCAAATTTTTACTAAAATAAATATTAAACTAATTACACTACTTAGACTCCTACCACACAAATGAATACAAAATAAACACAAGTATAAAAGAAAGCCTAAATCGAGTAATCAACGTAATTGCCAATGAGAGAGTCCCCGGAAACGGCGCCAAAAACTTGATGTTCTAAAAGTAGTTAATTAAAAACAAAACAAATTACCCTAATTCTATACTCAAATTATACTCTAGACTCCTAAACTATACTAAACTACTAACCGGCAAGTGGACCGATCAATTGTAGAATAGTATTAAGCAAGTCCGGATTATCGAACCCACAGGTTTCTCTAATTGCTAAGACTAGTAATTGAGACTCAATTACACATTATGTATAATTTAAAAGGGGGGGGGGTTACTAATAAATCTAAATTATCAATTTAACTAAAACTACTAAATTGGGATGACCAAACTATGCACTTCTAGGGACTTCTTAGATTTTATTCAAAAGATAATGAACTAGTTACCTATGTTAGATATTTAGACCACTACTCCTTCAATTTAAAAATAATAATCTGGTTGAATATTTTACCGGGATCTTGGCATATCAAAGTTTAGGTTTATTAAACAGGACCCCCGACCCTTCTCAAGAAGACATCTACAATAACATATCCTTTTTATTCGTTTACTGGTCCTAAAGATTCCCTTTCAGTTATCTTTTCAAATTAGTAAAGTGTCTAATTATTAATTACCTCTCAATAATTAATCTAGACCACTACAATTTTCTAGTTTAGATTAACTGATTCAATTATGACAAGGAAATTAGACTCGGGAATTTCTCAAAACCCTAACCTAACAATTTACCACATTAATTCAGCCAACTAATTGCAATTTCTCAATTAACAAGTTAGGTATAATGACAAGTTTGATTTTATGGCTAATTTATTTGTTTCCCTGGTTTTATTGGCCAATCTTACCGACAACTTCACGAATTCCTAAGAACACGAAAAGTAACATAAACCTATTCTATGAAAGACATCCACCAAAGTTTATGCAAATCAACCAAACAATCATAAAACAAACAAGATCATGCAAATATCCTAAACTAGATCATTAAAGTTGTGACCTTTACCAATTAAATATTCAAACCATAAATTAAATTAAACAAATCAAAGTTTCATAAATCCATCATCCAAAACCTAGGTAACTTAATAAGATCTAGCCTAAAAACATGTTTGGAAAGTACTTAAAACAAAGTTGATAACAAGGCAGCGTGATTGATCAAAACAAGGAAATCAAAGTGAGGATTGGTATGATAAAACCGTGACAAGCTCCTGCCTTGAACTCCCTTGATCACCACCACAATCCTGCAGCTTAGATCCACTCCTTGTAGCTTCAAATCCCCAGAAAGTTGCTCCAATTCTGCCCTAGTTCGTCCAAAGTTGCCCACTATGAGCTTAACAATGATTATAAGTCTTTTTAAAACAACCAAGTCCCAATCCTTCTTTGATTTTGAAATTTTATGGATAAACACCTCTCTCGCGCCCCGCTAGAGAGTTTGGGTAGGACGGTCGCGCCCCACGATCGAGGTAGAATCCGGATTGATAACTATCACTCTCTCGCCGGCCGCGAGAGGGTCTATGTGTGCCGGTCGCGCCCCGCAACCCGGTTGTAACTCTTGTTTTGCATTTCATTTTCTCGTTTCTGATCCACTCGCGTCCCGGCTCAGTTCTTTTCCCCATTTTTGCTCGTTTTTCCCATCCTTCCAACCGTTTTCTCGAACCAAGACCTGCAAAATGTGTTTGGATTAAAAGTAGATAAATTCTTGACCAATCTAAACGAAAACGCGCTAAAATTATACAAACTCTACAAGATAAATGGATGTATTATTCAATACATCAACTACGAATCTCTGATGGGGTTTTGGGTACTTCCCATTTCAAAATGGCTTCTATTTTAGCGGGATCCACTTGGATACCACGCTCACTTACAATGTGTCCAAGGAATTGGACTTCTCTAAGCCAAAATTCGCATTTAGAGAACTTTGCATAAAGTTTCTCTTGTCTTAATAATTCTAGGATGCACCAAAGATGCTTCTCGTGATCAGCTTGATTACGCGAATAGATAAGAATGTCGTCTATAAGGACAATGACAAACTTATCCAAATATGGCTTGTAGACTCTATTCATGATATCCATGAATGCTGCTGGTGCATTTGTGAGCCTAAAACGCATTACTAGGAATTCAAAATGACCATAGCGGGTCCTGAAGGCTGTCTTAGGAACATCTTCACTCCTAACCTTCAGTTGATGATATCCTGATCTCAAATCAATCTTGGAGAAATAACCAGCCCCTTGAAGTTGGTCGAACAAATCATCGATCCTAGGCAGAGAATATCTATTCTTAATTGTTAACTTGTTCAGCTCACGGTAGTCAATGCACATCGCATCGAACCATATTTCTTTTTAACAAAGAGGATAGGAGCTCCCCAAGGCGAGGAACTAGGTTGAATAAAGCCTTTCTCTAAGAGTTCGTCTAGCTGCGTTCTCAATTCCTTCATTTCCGTTGGTGCTAGCCTATACGGAGCTATAGCTACTGGTGCTGATCCTGGTATAATATCAATCCTGAACTCTATTTGCCTATCTGGAGGTATGCCTGGTAATTCTTCTGGGAAAACATTGGGATACTCCGAGATAATTGGTTGATCTTCAAGGTTCGGCTTCGGTTCATTGATGGTTACTTGTGCCATGTAGATAACACAGCCTCTTCTCAAACACTTGGATGCCTTAAATAATGATACCTTGTCTGGCAGTCCATAGTGTGAGTCTCCGGGGATGGTGTTTATTTCACCAGATGGAGTTTTAATTTCGATGAGCTTTTTATCACAGGAAATGCGGGCTTGGTTATGAGATAACCAATCCATGCCTAAGACAAAATCAAACCCCGCCAATTTCATGGGCAAGAGAGATAAGGATGGAATGATTCTTAATGGATATAGAGCATCCATCAAGAATGGAAGATGTGGATTCTATCGTTCCATCAGCAAGTTCTATCTCATAGGTTTTATCTAGAGTTCTTATGGGCAGGTTTAATAGTTTACTAAACTTGTGATCAACAAAAGATCTATATGCACCCGAATCAAAAAGAACTCTAGCATAAATATTATTAATGGGGAAAGTACCTGTTATGACATTGTCGTCATTAACAGCTTCCCTTGCATTATTTGAAAGGTACGGGCATTCCCCTTCTTGGCCTCTCCAGGCTTTGCATCATTACTTTTGGGTTTCTTGGGGCAATTGTACGTTATATGCCCTTTTCCATTGCAGTTATAGCAAAATGCATCCTTAAGATCCTCGCAATCTAAGGTCTTATGCCCTATTCTTTTGCAGATACCACAGGGTTTGGTTTGTGGATTTATACTACACTGTCCCTAATGCCTATATTTACAATTCTTGCACAGGGGTTTGTCATTAGACGCGTGCTGGTTCTTTTTGAACCCAAAATTTCCTTTCTTTTTAAATCTTTGGGAGTTATTATCCTCCCGTTTCCTTTTTCTGCCAGTTTCAGTCCTAACTGACCTTTGTCTTACCAAATCAAGGGTGATGGAAAGAGATAGGTCTACAACAGACCTATAGGTACTAGGCTGAGCTGCCTTTACCATGCCCTTTATTTCGGGCGCCAACCCATTTATAAAATGCGCAATGCGTTTAGATTCGAGGGTGATTAGATAGGAAACTAACCTAGATAGGGAATTGAAATCGGAGACGTACCTTCGACAGTCTAGGTTTTTCATTGAAAGAGACAAAAAGTTTGTTTCTAATTTCTCCACCTCATGGGTTGGGCAGTAAGTTTATTTAATAAGGTCCACAAACTTGGACCATCCTAAATTATACAGGTGTACTTTACCTGTAGACTGTATCATGGCTTTCGACCATATTAGCGCATCGCCCTTAAAGGACTGTGATACATACTTGACCACATCCTAATCAGCACAGTTGCTGATATCTACAATTGTTTCCATCTCATCTAGCCACTTTAGAGCTTCCACATCTCCTTTTTCCCCATTAAAGTCTCGGGCCTTACATGAGACGAAATACTTATAGGTGCATCCGTCCTTAGCAGAACGGGACCTTTCTGCAAAATCTAATTTCTTTGGTTCACTCTTCGCATTTGAAGAGTGAACGGAGCTTTCCTTATGAGCTGAAGATGGTGGAATAGTATAAGGTTCTAGAGCGAGTGGCACTCGACTCTCTTAGTTTTCTATGGCCTTACCCATGGCCCTTTCCACAGCCGCATCAATGCGAGCTTGAAAATTTTCATCATCAATATTTTTGTTTTCAGCTTTATTAGATTCAACATTCCTATGGCTACTTTGTGATTCATTTGAATTAGCCATCTTTAAGTTTTGGGTTCTATATACCAATAAAACTTCATTTAGCCATGGTATATCAACCATATCGGCTGTCAACATTGGATATAACAATCCATTGCCTATTCTAGTGTGAATAACATCACAACTCTTAGGCTTAACATAACTATATTTGGCCTAGGTCTTAATAGGACCATCATAGGCAAATTACAATTTGGACATGGTCCATATATCATTGGACAGTGGATCGCAATGTCACAACTGTCATCATCCTCATTGACAATTATATAGCTCATACGCTTGTCCCTAATGGACATGATAATTGGGTACATTGGCCGGTCACATTGGGCCTAATATGTATATATATGTCATATCAGTCTGTCACTTAGGAGATAATACATATGGCATATCAGCCTGTCACATTTGACATAAATTAGGCACATTGGCCTACATCATATCAGATGTATATGGCATATCAGCCTGTCCCGTTGGACATAAATTGGGCACATTGGTCTACATCATACCAAATGTATATGTCATATCAGCCTGTCTCGTTGGACATAAATTGGGCACATTGGCCTACATCATATCAGATGTATATGGCATATTAGCCTGGCACATTGGCCTACATCATATCAGATGTATATGGCATATTAGCCTGGCACATTGGCCTGATGGCTAGTGTGGTTCCTCAAGTCACACTACCAGGAGTATGAACATTTCTTAATGTTACATAAGAGTACCTTAATGATTGATTAATGATCCCGGTCACCTTCGACCTTAACGACCTTGGAGGTTTGGACCTAGTCCCTTACCTCTGGATAGAAGGATAACTTCCTTAACTATCCTGATAGAAGACCCCTTCGTACTTAACTATAATTTCTTGGCCAATGTGTGGCCTACGCCACTTGGCATAATCAAATCTATTAAGGTCTTTTGGAATTATATAGCAGAGCATAAATTTCGAATAAAATCGAGACGCTCGTTATCAAAAGGATGAATACATATATATATATATATATAATTCCAAAATTCTTCATTAAATTTCCATATGAAATTACAATAATAGAAAATAAAATAAATGTCCATGCAAGGACTTTAATGAAATAAAAATGTCCACGCAGGGACTAAAGAAACAACAATGTCCTCGTAGGGACTACATATTATTAGAAGAGACTTCACTCGTCCTTCTTTCCCTTGACCAGTTTGGAGAGTTTCTTGAAAAATTTGTTCGTTTTCTTCTCCATTTTCTCCGCTTGCTGCTGCATTTCTTTCATTCTTTCTAAGGCTTCATTTATGGCCTCAAGTGGTGGCGGAGGTTGTGGTTGCGTTTGTGGCATAACCGGATATTGGTACCCATAAGTTGGATATCCAGTCAGTGGATAAGTAGGTGGGAAATGAGACGGGTAAAGTGCATTGTGCATAACAGCTTGCATATAGGGGTCCTGCGACCATGCTTGATAGTCTACCGGTGTAGACGGGTTAAAAGGGTCATATCCAGACGTGTTTGGATATGTGGGTATTGGGTTAGAATAACCCAATGGTGGTGGTTGAACTGTAGATGTGGGTGTTGGTGTTGGTTCAACCACATGTGAGGTGTTAGAGGGCCCACCCATTTGTGGGTCCTCTTGAATCGTGGTGTAGGAGTTTGGCAAAAGTCGCAACGATCCTGACCTTTGTCCTGCATGTACCGACATACATGTTCCACGCTTCCTCCTTGGTGGTTCAGGTGGTGGTTGAGGTTGGTCCACCGGTTCCATGTGGACATCTTCTTGCAAAGGAGGCGGTTGAGAGTGATGGGAAGGTGTGTGGGTGAAGGTGAATTGGTTCCAATATTGGTCCCAGTCATTAGGACCTTGGTAGGGCGATCCAGCATAGGAGTTTGAATCGCTTGATATTTCTATGGAATGTACGTTCGATCCCGACGGTGGCATCTCCGGGTCGGAGTCCTCATCCATAGGTTTTGGTTGGTCCAACTGATTTTGATCGGCTGGAGGCGTGTTAAAGAAATGGTTAGGGTTAAATTCTTCATGGTAAGAGTGATGAGAATGGAAATGGTGAGAATGGTAGGAGTGGTGAGAGTGGTAAGAATTTTGGGAATGTGAGGGCGAGTGTCTATTAGAGACAGAACGTCTCGCTGGTTGCCAAGGAGACGAATCTCCTGATTCTTGGTAGGCATCTGGGTTATGAGGTTGAGGGGGAATGCGCCCCGACGCTCCTCCCCTAATTGGACCTTTTCCTCTTCCACTTTGTCCTCGTACACGTGGCGGTATTTTCCTGTTAGAAATCAATTCAAAAACAATACTAATAACTTAATAATAAAATGAGTAATCCTAGGTCAATGCCTAGACTCGAAAGTCTAAGGAATGTGCTCGCGTAAGTTTGAGATTAAAAACAAAAGGCTAGTGTTTAATTCTCTCAAACGTTGGCTCTGACACCAACCTGTCACACCCTGGATTTCCAACCTGAAACCCATACACCGGTGGGCCCGGGTGGGGAGTATCATGACGTAAGTTGATAATCATCATAGTCAATTAAACACGACACAGCGGAAGTCTTGGAGTAAAATTACTATTACAAACCGAATGTTCGAAAATACAAAATAATATACAGGCTCGTAATAGAAGATCCACATGCGGATCATAAATTGTACATGGAAAGAATATAAAACAGACTTTGGGCTGATTTAGGATTTGCAAGATCCTCTATCACTACCGAGCACCTCCAGCCTATTTTCATATTGTACCTGCAGATTAGTCTTTAGAAAATACGTCAGCTTTCGCTGGTAAATACACCCAACCGACTCGTTTTGAAAACATTTCAAATGATTTTTAAGTGCAAAACGGCACAAAATATTTTTATAACTTGGGTTAATTGACCGTCCAACCTTGTTAACCGATTTGTATGTTTGTCAAAACATACGGGGCTCGATATGGAGACCAAGACACAATTAACGTACACACCACTTTGGACTCACGAAGGAGTCAATTCCTCCCACCTTGTGGGAATGCATTATTGAGCGTCTATCGGGTGTATGTCTACACCCGCGCTAAGGTCGTGGCCATTTCTATTGTAATGAGCCGAGGATATCCAGGACACGGTAGTTAACCCCCGATGTTTAAGTTTATCAAACAAAACTGATTAAAACAGAATATGCGAATTTACTATCCCCGAACCAGCATTCGATTGAATCCCATTTCCGAACAAGCGGTAATAATTTACCGTAACCCAAGCCCGTATAGGGGAAATAGGTATTTACCTGAGTTAGTCTTCTTTTAATTTTAAAAAACTCAGCCGTACACAAAAGGAATAAGTGCAGATGGCATTTTCTGGCAAGTCTCTAGTTTGGATTATGGCATAAACTAACCAATTAAATACTAACGGTCTTTATTTAAGTCATTAACTTAGACCGACTAGCGTACTTGATCAAAACGTATAACGCTAGATTAAACAATGATTCAATAGAATGTAGTTTAATCCCGACAAGTACCTTGACTTGTATAATATGGGTAAACCATAAACATTCTGGATTTTGAGACTTAAATGACAAGGTTAAACCTGTTTCGGTCAATTTTCGTAAAATAGTTACATATACTTAACCGAGCGCATATTAGCGATATCGGGTAAACAGATAAGTCATGGACAAGTTTTATATGCCATTATACTTTAAATAAGTTAAAATATCAGTAGGATATCAACTTGTATGCCCGTTATGATTTTAAAACGAAACTATGCCTCAAAAGGGCATTTTGGTAATTATATGCCGTATAAAAGGAACTTGAACATATTTTAAGTTTATAATCATGAGTATTCTGGAAAAATATTTAATCTATGATATAATATCAGTAGGATATCAATTATATGTGTAATTTACCTTTTATGACCAAACTATGCACCGAAGGGGCATTTTGGTCATTTTACACATAGTTTATAAATTATTTGGGATTCTGAGTTTATAACATGTACCTACTGTAAATATGTTTAAAATAAGTTTTAAAATCAGTAGTAACAAGTCTTGGTCCATTAATATGGTTTAAAACCATACTATGCGCTAAAATGGCGCTTATGTTGTAAAATGACGTCTTTATGCGATGTTTATGAAAACTGATGTTAAGGTCAGATTAAGATGTTTTAAATATGTTATTTAATATAACGTATCAGTAGGTAAATAATTTATCTTGAAAAGGTTGATTAAAATCATTTTATGAGCCACAAGGGCTAAAACCGTCATTTATCGACATAGTTTAAGGACTTTTTTGAAAACTCAGTTTATAACTTAGTTTAATATCTCAAATAATCCTACTTATGATATTACATTAGTAGAAACTCAATTTCCAGTTCAATACCATTTAAAACCTTATTTTATACAAAAGGGCATTTTAGTCAAGAATGGCATAATTATGGAACTTGCGCATAAATTTGGATTCTGATTATGATCATGTAATATAACCTCAAGAGTTATGCTACATTATATTATGATCATAATGCAACTTAGATCAGTATCTAACTAATCTAAATCGGGTCAGAATCGAAAGTCAAAGTAGAAGTCAAACTTCGCGACTTTCGGTTGCAAACCGACCCTAGAACTGAAATTGACGAGCTGAACATGTTCTTACATGTTCTAATAACTATTACCAACTTGTTTAAGTGTCAAAACAGGTTTCATAACATATATAAGATCAATTTATGATTTTTCCGAAAAATGGCCTGTTTGACTTTTAATAACTTAACTTTGACCCGTCAATTGGTCTAGCAAACGTGATCTTCAGGAGGTACCCTTTATAGAGACTAACACCTACCTTATTACGATCACTTAGCCATGTTTATTTCGAACAACGGCTGGACCATATGGTCTTAACCGAAAGTCAAAGCGTTTTCCGTAAAACGCTTGACTTTTGGCTATAAAAGCCTATAAACGAAAATGCACAAGGAAGGAACACTTACCAGTGATTCCTATGGTGCAAAAGAACTATGTTGGATGCTCCTTTTAGCTAGGAACTTCCAGAGGAGGAGAAGGGTGAATAAATAAGAAAGGTGCAAGTTGGAATGGTGAACTTAAGCACCTATTTATAGTTGGAGAACTCAAAGGAAGTGAAGCCAGGTGTTTAGGGGTATAAGAGGGAGCTTACAAGTGTCCCAAAACATGGCATAGCTGATTACAAGTCCATGGTTTCGAATTAATGGTTTTGGAGCTTTGTTTGGGGACCAAAAAAACTTTCTGCAGCAGAGGCTCTCTCGCGCCCCGCGAGAGACACAGACCAAGTCTCTCGCGGCCCGCTACCGCCCCTTGGACACTTTCCAAATTTGACACTTTAGCCCCTTAACTTTAAAAAGCTTCTAAAAACCTTTTTAAACACCTTTTTGGCACTTTTAGCCCTCCGTAGCCAATACTTGCCATACCTGGGATTATGCCCGGACATTGTCGAGCTCTCGGTTTGTTAAAAGGTCACTCAGAGGTAAGAATTAACATGTTGACGCTTTTAATCCCTCCATCATCCAACTTTCACATATTTACAAAATTGAACCCTCTCGTCCAACAAATGGTACGTATGAGAGTTAGGTCTTCGCAAAGGATTACTCAGAGGCTTATTATAAGCATGTTGATTACGATGTCACTCAGAGGCTGGGCATGTTGACATATCAGTCACTTAGAGGCCAAGTTTCAAGCATGTTGACATATCAGTCACTCAGAGGCTAATGTTTTAAGCATGTTGACATATCAGTCACTCAAGGGCTGTTATTTATGCATGTTGATATCGGACCGTCACTCAGAGGCTCAGTTTGAGCATGTTGACGCCTTTAGTCCTTATTGATCTCTAACAGACCATATTTAAAATACAACACGTGTCACTATACTATTGGACACAATTTTACAGGGTGTTATAGTTTAAGAACTTCACCTTGAATTCTTTCTCCTCCTCCAAGGGTATTGATCGACAGTTCAGTGCAGCCAGAACTCCTCAACAGAACGGGGTTGCAGAACGCAGAAACTGTACACTCATTGAAGCTGCACGTACTATGTTGGTTGAATCAGAACTACCTCTCATTTTCTGGGCAGAAGCAGTCAATACCGCTTGTTATATTCAGAATCATGCTCAGATCAACAAAAGGCACATGAAAACACTGTACGAAGTGGTTGAAGGTCACAAACCTTCGGTTAAGCATTTCCACAAGTTCGGATGCCCTTGTGTTCTTCTACTCGTGGATGCTAAGGGAAAATTTGAATCACACGGGGATCCATGCATCTTCGTCGGCTACTCTAAGAATATTTCCTATCGTGTCTATAACAAGATCAAGAAAATGGCAGTTGAAACCTACAATGTGGGTTGGCTGGAGGAGAATCCCAAAGATGCACGCATTGGTCCCGACTGGCTCTATTATTTTCCCTCATTGTTTAAATCAGTTGATGTCTCTTCTAATATTAATGCAGGTACAGGCACAACCTCTGACCTTCCACCGATGCCTAACTTAACTGAGGATGATGAAGATGCTACACAACTACAAGAGTCTTTTAAGCAACTGAGTGTGGATCCACCGGGATTCAATGAAGCGGTGTCTACACCTTCCCCAGCATCATCGAATCGGGATACTATTACTGAACCGATTCCTCAGACGGGTTCCCCTGAAGTTGAGGTTCCAAACACAGAAACTCCTTTGGCAAGTGAAGGACCTACAACTCCTGATGTCTTAGGCTCATCTCTAATTCTTGAGCCTACCTCATCAGACTTTTCTGTTGACTCATCCATCAACATTCCCACTGGTGCAACTAATAAGGGGGAGCCAATTGGAGTCGCATCGCAGAGCTTTACAAACTTGCAGTCAAATCTCCATGTTCCTGTTACGCATATACCACAACGTCTACAGCGCAATCATCCTATTCAATATGTTATTGGTCCTGTTACTGCTGCAGTTCGTCCTTGCAGTCAATCAGGAGATATCAATACGTGTCTTTACTCTTGTTTTATCTCACAGATTGAACCTAAAAACATTGATGTCGCCTTGCAGGAACCAGATTGGGTTGACGCTATGCATGAAGAACTTAATCAGTTGAGAAACTTGGGTATGGCAATTGGTAAAGCTTCCTCATGGAAAACGTGCTCTTGGAACTCGTTGGGTATTTCGCAACAAACAAGATGACACTGGTGTGATTGTGAGGAACAAAGCTCGACTGGTAGTTCAGGGTTTCCACCAGATTGAAGGGTTGGACTACGATGAGGTTTATGCACCGGTGGCTAGATTGGAAGCCATTCGCATTTTCTTGGCATATGCATCATATATTGACTTCACTGTCTATCAAATGGATGTCAAGACTGCTTTTCTCTATGGCAAGGTGAAAAAGGAGATATACGTGGCACAACCACCGGGTTCCACTGATCCTGATAAGCCAGATTATGCATACAAATTGGACAAAGCTTTGTATGGATTGCATCAAGCGCCTCGTGCATGGTATGCAACCCTAACAGAGCATCTGCTTGCTCATGGATATACTCGGGGAACCATTGATCAAACTTTGTTCATCAAACATGTTGACAAGGACATCATTTTTGTTCAAATTTACGTCGATGATATTATTTTTGGTTCTACGGATGATGGGTTGTGTCGGGTGTTTGAAGAGGTCATGAAGAAGAAATTTGAGATGAGCTCACTGGGGGAGATGACTATGTTCTTGGGACTTCAAGTTCGTCAAGGACCATAAGGAATCTTGATCAATCAAGGAAAATATGTCAATGATGTTCTTGCCAAATTCAAGCTTACAGATTCAAAGCCTATGGCCTCACCTATCGCTGAACGGCCTTTGTTAAATGAAGACGCTGAAGGAACGCCTGTCAATCCAACCATGTACCGGTCTATAATTGGTTCGCTCATGTATCTCACTGCAAGTCAGCTAGATATCATGTTTGTCGTTTGCCAGTGTGCTCGAATCAGGCTACTCCTAAACTCTCTCATTTACATGCTGTTAAAAGAATCTTTAGGTACCTCAAAGGGGCACCATCACTGGGCCTCTAGTATTCTAAAAATTTCTGAATTTGAACTGTATGCTTTCTCTGACAGTAATCTTGGAGGTACAGACATGGATATGTGCTCAACTTCAGCTGGATGCCAATTCTTGGGAGATAGATTAATCTCTTGGCAATGCAAGAAGCAGCAAACGGTCTCGCTTTCTACAGCAGAAGCAAAATATGTCGCAGCATCCGCTTGCTGCTCCTAGGTTTTATGGATGCAACACCAGCTTGCGGATTACGGTTTGACTTATCTAAACACAACAATTTATTGTGATAATGATGCCGCTATCCAAATTGTCAAAAACCCTATTTTCCACTCTAAAACCAAGCACATAAACATCAAAGTTCATTTTATTCGTGATTGCTATGAAAAGGGTCTCGCGGTGTGTGATATATGTGCGCACACAGTCCACCGATGGACTGTGTGTCTAACCCGAGATAATATCCAATTTATATTAAACTTATAAACAAACTAACTTCATCTTCTTTGTTACAATATCACAGACAACGATTACCCTACTGTTTCTTGTTTAATTCGATTGACAAACATTCAAATGATTAAAATGAAATGGCAGAGAAGATTTTGGAAGTAAACATACCGGAGAAATTATCTTTCTCAGAATTCCGGCGAAGTCATAGGCTCTGTTTTTATGGACTTTGTCTGAGCGGACCAATTAACAATTTTGATTAGCTGGATGCGGAATTGAAGTACTGAACAAGAGTTATCAGAATGTTTAAAGGTTTATACCGTTTAACAGCGAGTTCTAGAAATTCTCAGAGATTTTCCGGCGAATGATGATTATTCGATATCGTCGCCTGGAACTGATTCTGATTGAAGGGTTTGAGTTAGCAAAAGCTTAACAACTGATAGACGATGTTAGAATTGAGTTACTTACTGATTTGATGGAAGACACGGTTTTCCGGCGAAAGTCCGGCGAGTTCAAAAAGCTTTTCCGACGAACTGAAAGTAGAGCAAAAGTGAAATTGGAGGTTCTGCGGATGAGTTTGAGTCGCGAGAGGGTGCTATTGTTGGAGTAATTCAGGAAGTGCAGATTTTCGGTTATTAAAACCGATCACCACATGAATTCAAGTCCATTCAAGACTGAATTGATTAAAATTGTTGGTTTATCGGTTATGATCAGAAATCCGTGATCACTCAAACGTCTTGGACGTTTGGAAAGCCGATATCGGTTTCAGTTGGCGCAACAGGTTGATTCTCGGTTGTAGATATGATTTAATTGCTTCCTAGAACTCACAAAAACATCAAGTGGCGGAGTGGTTGGGTGTGCGCGAGTTAAAGCTTTGAGGCTCACCCGGCTGACCCGGGTTCGAATCCCGGCAGCCGGTTTTCTTTTTATTTATTTTATTTTCACTTTTTATCAATTATAGTTTTTAAATTCTAATTGGTTTATTAATTATGCATCGTTTAAAATTAAAATAAACATAAATACGCAACGAAAAAATTTATAACTTGATATTCGATTACAAACGAAGCGGGTTTGGAAAACCCATTTTTGACAAATGTTACAGTATCCCCTACTTTTAGAAATTTCGTCCCGAAATTTAAGTAGTAGTGGTAACAGGAAAAAGATGCGGGTATTTTTCGCGCATTGAGTCTTCACGTTCCCAAGTAAACTCAGGTCCCCGTTTCGACTCCCAGCGTACCCTAACAATTGGAATACGACTCCGTCTTAAACGTTTTTCTCCGAAGTCCATGATCTCTACTGGTCTTTCAATGAAATGCATAGATTCATCAATCTGAATATCTTCCAGAGGAATATGGAGGTTCTCATCGGCGAGGCACTTCTTCAAGTTTGATACGTGGAATGTGGGGTTAATTCTGTTGAGTTCTTCTGGTAGATCAAGCTTGTATGCTACAGGTCCTACTCTTTCGAGTATCTTGAAAGGTCCTACGTAGCGTGGTGCTAGCTTGCCTTTCTGGCCAAAACGAACTACTCCCTTCCACGGTGATACTTTTAAAAGTACATGATCACCAATGTTAAACTCCAAAGGCTTTCGTCGTTTATCTGCATAACTCTTTTGGTGACTTTGAGCTGCTAGAAGATTGCTTCGAATTTGATGGATCTTGTCTGTGGTTTCTTGGATCAATTCTGGACCGGTGATTTGAGCTTCCCCAATTTCGTGCCAACATACTGGAGATCGGCACTTACGACCATATAAAGCTTCAAAAGGTGCCATGCCGATACTTGAATGATAGCTGTTGTTGTACGAAAATTCAACTAATGGTAGATGAGCGTCCCAATTTCCCTTGAAGTCTATGACACATGCTCGAAGCATATCTTCAAGAGTTTGAATGGTGCGTTCAAACTGTCCATCAGTTTGAGGATGATAAGCGGTACTGAGGTCTAATCGTGTACCCAAAGCGGCTTGTACGGCCTGCCATGTTCGTGAAGTGAAACGACCATCACGATCTGAAATAATGCTTAACGGTACACCATGTCGGCTCACGATTTCGCTGATGTAGATACGAGCTAGCTTCTCGTTCTTGAAATCTTCGCGGATTGGGATAAAGTGAGCTGATTTTGTAAGACGATCAATGATTACCCATATAGTGTCATACCCACCAGAAGTGCGAGGTAACCCGGTAATGAAGTCCATGGTTATGTTTTCCCACTTCCATACAGGTATTTCAGGTTGGACCAGAAGTCCTGAGGGTCTTTGATGTTCAGCTTTCACCTTGGAACATGTAAGGCACTTGGAAACAAAAACAGCAATATCCTTTTTCATTCCAGGCCACCAGTAGGTGTATCGAAGGTCTTGATACATTTTGTCGGCTCTTGGGTGTATAGAGTATCGTGTTTTGTGTGCCTCTTTCATAAGGAATTCACGAAGGTTGTTGTGGTCAGGAATCCATATGCGATCTAGATAGTACAGAATACCGTCAGATTTAGTTTCAATTTTAAGTTCAGCTCCACAGGACACCTCTTTTCGTACGTCATCTTATGTTATTGAAACATGTTGGGCTTCTCGAATTTGATCTTTGATGTTGGTTATGATTTGCGAACATAGAAGACGAATGGAGTTCGCATAACCCTTTCAACTGAGTACATCGGCCACCACATTTGCCTTGCCAGGGTGATACCGAATTTCACAGTCGTAGTCATTAAGAAGTTCGACCCATCTTCGTTGCCTCATGTTTAACTCCTTTTGGTTGAAGATATGTTGAAGACTCTTGTGGTCAGTGTATATTTCACACTTAGTACCGTAGAGATAATGTCTCCATATCTTAAGAGCGAACACAACGGCTCCAAGTTCTAGGTCGTGGGTGGTGTAGTTCTTCTCATGAGTTTTGAGTTGTCTAGAAGCATAAGCTATCACCTTTCCTCTTTGCATTAGAACACAGCCTAATCCTTGCCCTGACGCATCGCAATAAACCACGAAGTCATCACAACCTTCAGGAAGTGTGAGGATAGGGGCATCACAGAGTTATTGTTTAAGGGTCTGGAAGGCTTCTTCTTGTTTGGGTCCCCATATGAAGGGTTTCCCTTTATGAGTTAACGCCGTGAGTGGTACAGCAATGCGGGAGAAATTTGAAATGAAACGGCGATAATAACCAGCCAAACCAAGGAATGATCTTACTTCGGTTGGTGTACGTGGCGCTTGCCATTCTTGTACTGCTTTGATCTTTGAGGGGTCGACATGTATTCCCTTGTCATTGATGACATGTCCAAGGAATTGTACCTCTTTTAACCAGAATTCGCATTTGGAGAATTTGGCGTAGAGCTTTTCATTCTCTAAGAGTGTAAGGATGAGTCGAAGGTGCCATTCATGATCAGATTTAGACTTTGAGTAGATGAGGATGTCGTCGATGAAGACTATAACAAAGCGATCGAGATAGGGTTTGCAGACTCTGTTCATTAAATCCATGAAGACAGCTGGAGCGTTGGTTAAACCAAATGGCATGACCATGAATTCATAATGACCATAACGAGTTCGGAAGGCGGTCTTTGGGACGTCTTCTTCATGTACTCTGAGTTGATGATAACCAGAACGAAGGTCGATTTTTGAAAAACAGCTGGCGCCTTCAAGTTGGTCAAGAAGATCATCAATGCGAGGTATTGGATAGCGGTTCTTGACCGTTAACTTGTTGAGTTCTCTGTAGTCGATGCACATGCGAAACGTTCCATCTTTCTTCTTCACAAAAAGGACAGGTGCACCCCAAGGTGAGGAGCTAGGACGTATGAATCCTTTGTCAGTCAACTCTTGCAATTGACTGGCTAGCTCTTGCATTTCGGAGGGGGCTAACCTATAAGGAGACTTTGCAACTGGTGTAGCACCAGGTATAAGATCAATGCGGAATTCGACTTCTCTCACGGGAGGAAGTCCTGAGATGTCGTCAGGAAAAACTTGCGGAAAATCTTTTACTACTGGGATGTCTTCAAGTTTCTTCTCCATGGTTCCCTTTTTGACGACATGAGTTAGAAATGCGACATAATTCTTACGGAGATATTTTCGAGCTTGAAGACAGGACATTAATCTGAGTCCTTTCGATGGGGTTTCTCCAAAGATTCGTAGAGTCTGACCGTTTGTAAGAGGAATGCGTATAAACTTTTCGCGGCATACAACTTCAGCCTGATGTTGGCTGAGCCAGTCCATACCAATTATAATGTCAAAGCTTCCCAACTTCATAAGAATGAGGTCAACTGGAAAATCGTGATCGTTTAAGGTGAGAGTACAATTGCGTATAATAGAGTTTAATGAGACCGGTTTTCCGTCAGCAACTTCTACTGTTATGGATTCCATGAGCTTATCACGAGTTTGGTTGAGGATGGGTTCAAATTCTAAGGACACAAAACTCTTATCCGCGCCAGTATCAAACAACATGGATGCATAACTACCATTGATAAGAAACGTACCGTTAACCACATTGCCGTCAACTCTAGCCTGATTAGCGTTGATGTTGAAAGCTCTTCCTCTTGCAGGTGGAGGAGCTTGGTTAGCCTGATTCATTGGATTTGCTTGGGCTTGAGCATGTATAATGTTTACCAAACGTGGACAAGTGTTTCTAAAGTGGCTTGGGTCTCCACAATTGTAGTAAGCCCGCATAGGTTGCACCATGGGATAGTTGGGTTGGTAGTAGGATTGGGCTAAATGTTGGGTAGGTGGTAGTAGTAGAGGTTGTTGGGCTTGACCCATTATTTGATGGTGGGTTTGGGTTGAGGGCTGGTGGCGGTTCGTCCGCTGAGGTATGCGACAGGTTTGAACAGTGTGACCTGCGCGACCACAGCCGGTGCAATGTTGGCAGGGGTGATCAGGAAAGTGATGGTATTGGCAACGGTTGCATTTTGGGAATGGCCAGAGTATGGCCTTTTATAAGGTGCAGGTGAGGGGGCAACTTGAGTAATGGGTGCAGCAGGGATAGGGAATTTCGTTTGTGTGACAGCAAAGTTTCTGGTGTTACGTTTCCTCTTATTAGCAAACTTAGAGGAAGAGGGTGAATGGTTTGAAGTTTGGCCCTCAACGGGGGCTTTCTTTTTCTCATCTTTAAATTTACCGTTGCGAATTCGATTCTCGGTAAGCTCAGTAGCTAGTTCCATAGCAGCTTCAAGTGTTGCTGGCAAAGTGCTGAGAACTGAGTCTTGAATTTTCGAGGGCAGACCTCGAATATAGTGCTCGACCAAGCGGTAAACTGGGGTGAACAAGTTAGGGACCATTTGGTTCAACTCTAAGAACCTCTTGTTGTAGGAAGTATGATCTCCCTCCTTTTGCTTCAATGAATGAAATTCATCCTCTAAGTTTTTAATCTCACTTC
Source organism: Scalesia atractyloides (assembly GCA_947069175.1). Taxonomy (NCBI): domain Eukaryota; kingdom Viridiplantae; phylum Streptophyta; class Magnoliopsida; order Asterales; family Asteraceae; genus Scalesia; species Scalesia atractyloides. The sequence goes on along the minus strand of CAMTDV010000001.1, from coordinate 80,462,737 downwards.
TAGGACAGAAGCGTCTCGTCATGATTTCCCTTAACTCCTCCCACGTTAAGGCCATTGCATCCTCGATTCCTCTCTTACCCTTTTCAGTATTCCACCAGGTAAGAGCTACCCCAAATAGTCTCCCGGTTGCGTATCGTACCTTGCGATCCTCGGGACAATCGCAGTTGAGGAAGGTGTTTTCCATTTCCTCAAACCAGTGGAGGAGAGCAGTGACACCTTCGGTCCCTTCAAATTTATAAGGATCGCAAGACTTGAAATGTTTATATGAGCACTTTTTGGTAGGAAGGTTGCCGATGTTCTGGTCTTCCTGCTGGGGAGGATTGGTGGGATTTGTGGCGAGAGCTTGTTGTACTAGAACCACAATGTCTGGAAGCACCGCGGCCATTTGTTTTGCGATTTGAGTGGCTAAGCGTTCGTGTGACCTTCCTGATCTTCTACCCCCTCGTTGTTGCTTAGCCGACATCTACAGGAACATACATAAGAAGATTGTGAGTTTATGGAGTCTTTTTAGGTGTCATGTGTCTTAAAGAAAATAAAAATAACATAAATATCAATAATGCAACTACATCCATAGGATGTCTTGGGTTTGCTCATGTTGGGCCTCAAATGTCCCACATACCTTCACCTGTATAGTCATGTGGGCCCCCATGACTATTGGCTTGGTAGGATTCACATTAGTATTGGCGGTTTCACACTCGCATCACCCGAATGAAAACCATGAAATATGTTTACAAGATGTATGGTCGGAATGTGTCCAGGTGTAGACACAATGACAACTCAAAGTGGGGTTAGCTCACACGACGTTTGGTATAGCATGCTTTGGCCTAATAGGTACTTCGTACTCTCACCGTTAGTCCCCAGGTAGGCAAACTGGTCCTTTATTTTGGATTTATACGAATGCCAAGCCTAGACAGGACATTCCGACAACCGATACTTGTATCCTTCCAGTTACTACATGCCCGTCACGAGAACTCACTTTGATGTGATTTGAAAATACAAAAATCATTGCAAAAATAATCATGGAAATGATGTGGTGTGTGCTCTCATGGATATGATATGTTATGAGAATTTGATTCATGATAGGCATTATAATATAATATGTACTTATGAACATGCTTGCATAACATTGAATGTAACATTAAACATAAAACAAATAAACATCATGAATTTTGCATGTAACACACAAAAAATTTTAAAAATTCTAGTCAACTATAGTATATGCTCTAAGGGTCTAATAACCTAACCTATATCCCTATAGTCGGGGCATAATTGGGTTATCACCAAAGCTCATGATATTTACTAATATGTTTCATATTTATTAAATCCAAAATTTCATTCTCAATATTCCAAACATGTTCATACAAATACAAAGAAAGATAATCAACTAAACAATCCCAAAGTCTAAGCCAGTTTATTCTTCTAAGCCATCCTATGTGTTTCTTGCTGCAGCTGGATCACCTGTATCATGTGTAAAAATAGGGGTTTTTGGGTCAACATAAGTTGGCGAGTGAACCTTGTTAGAAAAACATTTATTATTGATCTCTTGTTATCTTTATCAGGAAAAAAATTGTGCAATAATCATATGTGAGCAAACGTAATTAAATCATACAATAACAACAACAAACAATAACTTACAATAACATACAATAACAAACCAACTTGCATGAATATAACACATGAATGAAACTGTATATGTTGGCAACGTCACGTTCACGCTCATAATGTAATGGGAACGGACGACCTATGATGAATGTCTGTGCGATCAAAGCTCAATCAAACGGAGCCGATCGTATGTTGGCAACGGCTGGTTCACGCTCATAATGTAATGGGGAACAGCTCAACGCTCATAATGTAATGGGGAGCGGCGGCCTATGATAATGTATGTACTGAAAAATGATAAATATAATCTAAACAATAACCACACAAACAGTTAATACATGTTGAATACACATTTGTTCATGGATATGATAGATGCACAATAGTTTAAATGTGATAAATAATAAGACACATGATACACCCCAAAAACATGATTTAAAACGGGGAATTTGTAGAGATTCACTCACATTGGGTGCGTTCGGTTGACGATGATGAAATGCGCACGAGTTAAGAGGATTGATCGACGGAAATTAACTAACCTAAACAATAACGAAAATGTATGGTAAATGAGGGGATTTTATTAATAATTTTAATAAGATTTCTAGATATATTTTTTTTGTGAGTTTAAGGCTGTTTTCTAACTTTAAAAACATTATTTTTAAGTATTTTTAATTGATTTTTAAATTAAATAAATAAATAAAAATATAAAAAAATGTTGACTTTTGCGTTGACCATTGACCGTTGACCGTGACTGTTGACTGTTTGACCGGTTCGCTAATATGCATATGTGCGCCGGGTAAGGCTCGAACCCGAGACCTCCCGTACGCGTGCACGCAGCTCTACCAACTGAGCTACGTGTCTAACCCGAAATAATTCTGTTTTTACTTATATTTATATATTGTTTTAGTTTATTCAAAATTCTTTTATTTTCAAAAAGGGTTTTAATCATCGAACCGGAGTGTGTAACAGGTCTCGAACCCGGGACCTGTGGGTTAGTGTTGCACACAGTCCACGCTGGACTGTGTGTCTAATCTGGTTAATATACCGATTTTTATTATACTTAACATCTTCAGTGAGTTAATCCGGTTCAGTTAAAAAAGAAAACATCTTTATTACAGAGCATACGATTTTGTCAAGGATCAAACTCGCGGCGTGTGATATATGTGCGCACACAGTCCACCGCTGGACTGTGTGTCTAACCCGAGATAATATCCAATTTATATTAAACTTATAAACAAACTAACTTCATCTTCTTCGTTACAATATCACAGACAACGATTACCCTACTGTTTCTTGTTTAATTCGATTGACAAACATTCAAATGATTAAAATGAAATGGCAGAGAAGATTTTGGAAGTAAACATACCGGAGAAATGATCTTTCTCAGAATTCCGGCGAAGTCGTCGGCTCTGTTTTTATGGACTTTGTCTGAGCGGACCAATTAACAATTTTGATTAGCTGGATGCGGAATTGAAGTACTGAACAAGAGTTATCAAAATGTTTAAAGGTTTATACCGTTTAACAGCGAGTTCTAGAAATTCTAGGAGATTTTCTGGCGAATGATGATTATCCGATATCGTCGCCTGGAACTGATTCTGATTGAAGGGTTTGAGTTAGCAAAAGCTTAACAACTGATAGACGATGAAAGAATTGAGTAACTTACTGATTTGATGGAAGACACGGTTTTCCGGCGAAAGTCCGGCGAGTTCAAAAAGCTTTTCCGATGAACTGAAAGTAGAGCGAAAGTGAAATTGGAGGTTCTACGGATGAGTTTGAGTCGCGAGAGGGTGCTATTGTTGGAGTAATTCAGGAAGTGCAGATTTTCGGTTATTAAAACCGATCACCACATGAATTCAAGTATATTCAAGACTGAATTGATTAAAATTGTCGGTTTATCGGTTATGATCAGAAATCCGTGATCACTCAAACGTCTTGGACGTTTGGAAAGCCGATATCGGTTTCAGTTAGCGCAACAGGTTGATTCTCGTTGTAGATATGATTTAATTGCTTCCTAGAACTCACAAAAACATCAAGTGGCGGAGTGGTTGGGTGTGCGCGAGTTAAAGCTTTGAGGCTCACCCGGCTGACCCGGTTCGAATCCCGGCAGCCGGTTTTCTTTTTTATTTATTTTATTTTCACTTTTTATCAATTATAGTTTTTAAATTCTAATTTGTTTATTAATTATGCATCGTTTAAAATTAAAATAAACATAAATACGCAACGAAAAAATTTATAACTTGATATTCGATTACAAACGAAGCGGGTTTGGAAAACCCGTTTTTGACAAATGTTACACGAAAGTACTAACCTGTTCACCAATAGTCTGACGTTGTAAAAGATAAAGGTTGATCTCAGTATACTCACCTGATACGATGAATCGTTGTGCTTACCTTGATCGCGGGGGTATGTCATGGAGTGGGACACACGAGTATCATCGTATAATTTCTACCTTAAGCATATCATAAAGCAAAAATTAGAAGCTTGAGCTTAGGTTTAAAATGGACAAATATATTGGCAATTCCTTAGACCAGTCTGACATAGATTACACTGAAAATGTTCCTTAGTCTGCTTAAAAACGATTTGATCCCATAGCAAGACTGTGTATGTGATTTTGTTTAAATGTTTTAATTTTTTATATTTGGTAAAGAAGTGGTTGGTTGCTTGGTTAGTTAAAAATGGTTAATTTTTGAGTTAGATGATTTCTGTCAAGGGTTATTGGACTGGCCTGCTGAGTTTTGGAATTGGGCCAATCCAATAGAATTTTTTAAAGTCTTGAAATTGAACAGGTTTGGGTTTTATTGTGGTAGTGTTCCGGATTGGGCCTTCAAACCCATTCCAGATAGGCCTATTGATCATCTATTCTCCTCTGAGTGTTTGCACAGGTCACTGTTCCGGATTGGGCTCAAATAAGGTTGACCACGCCCAATCTGGATTGTGTATAAATCTCGGATGATTGGATCGGATTGACTTGGGCCCAAAAGTTCCAGGCCCAAGCCCATTCCAGAATAGTATATCAATGGATTAGAGGTTCATTTCAGATCATTCACTAAAATTTCTTCCGAAATCCTCTGATCATCTTCCGGATTCATACTGTTCATATTCATCCGAATTTCATCCAAATTATATCCGAGTTAGGTATAATATGCTTCTTAATTATAAATATTAAAGGATCTCTTCAAATCTTCATGATATCTAGCATCTCGGATGGCATCTCGGATAGCATTTCGGATAAATTGTCAAACAGATTGGCATTCCGGATTTCATTCCGGATGAACATTCAACCGGAATGGTTGAACTCGGATTCCATCTCGGATGTTGTTCATCTGGAATGATGAAAGATTCATCCGGATTCCTGTTGCACCTCTTTGATTCCAAATTCCAATGTTTGAACCTTTTGAACTGTTTATGACCCTTCGAAATGAATGTTGACTCTTAACACTGAACTTTTAAAATAAACTCCTTTTTGACCTTTCAAATTCATTAGTGACCTCTTACGACTGGTTAGTTGGTTTTTGTTTGAGTGTGATTTGACCTGTTTATATTTCTAACAGAAATGGCTAAAGAGGCCTTCGATGCGGTTATGTTGGTGGAGAAGCAGTTTCACAATCAAGTGGGTTATTTATCCGATCCACCAGCAGAGTTTTTCCAGGAGTTCAGATCTATGATGGCAGGTCTGAATGATTGCAAGATTTCATACGCCCTTCGAGCCAATCCAGTTATATACATACATTTTGGAAGCGAGCTAGATTTCATCTGAGGAGCGCTGATGGGAAGCCATATATTAGTGCATCGATTTAGGGTAAGGAGATTACGGTGGATGAAGCCTGCATCCAAGAGGTGTTGCGGTTTGTGGATGCTGTAGGTGATCCAACGTTATATGCCAAGGAGAAGGTGATGCCTGTGTTAGCAGAGATGAGTTACGAGGGGACCTATCCGCCTTTGCTGAAGAAATGTTCCCAGCGTATTGGAGACTATTAGTATACATCTTTATGCAGTGTATATAAGAGAATAAAGGAGGATTGGATCAGCCGAATCAAACACAGACCTCTGCGATAGTATCTCTAGTGATGGACTGGAAATATAACTTCTCTGGTTATATTTTTGAGAATATGAAGAAGATTTTGGAGCAGTCGAAGAAGAAAATGTTTTTGCTGTATCCTCGGTTTATAACGTTGATTTTGGATGCACGGTACCCTGATCTGGCTAAAGATGCTTCTGATTCCAATTTGTTGAATATGAAGCCGATGGGTCCAACTATTTTTGGGACAATGAAGAAAAACCGATCGACATCAAAGACTGTTTTTGTTGGACGCATACCTTTGAGGAAGTTTGGAAAGTTTTGTGAGGTTATCAGTCAGGATATTCCAGCACCTCAGCCAGTGAATGTGATGGTGGCTGAGGAACATGATGTGCCGGTAGCGGAGAAAGAAATTGAGATTGAAGACTTAGTCTCGGAGGCAGATACTTACGATGAAGAAGCATTGTTGGATTATATTGCAGATTTTGCAGTTCATTCGACTCCATAGTTACCAGAACTTACTACAGAGAATTTGGAAGCTCTCATTGCTCATTTGAAGGAGATACAAGAGCAATAAGGGAATCCTCCTCTTGTGTTGCCTCATATTGATATTCCGGTTGGTAGGGTCGATTCTGAAGAAGATATTGAAGAAGAAGAGGTACCGTTAGCGAAAAGGCGACAGACAGAGGTTGTTAAAGAACCCAGTTATTCTGAAGCTCAGATTGGTGATGTTGCTGAAGAACCTGTTACTGTTACATCCTTAGTTACTATGTCATTGACTGATATTCCAATGGTTGAGTCTACTATTGCTGCAGAACCGACAGCTACTCACATCGTTACTCATTCTACTGTTTTGTCCGTTCCAGCAGATGCTGTGTTAGACCTGATGGATTTTGGTGATAGATCGACTAGTGCCAGAGGATCAGGGGCTGGTGGTAGTGGTTCAGGTGGTGTTCAAGGTGATGATATGGAGTATTCAAAGCGATCAGAGAAACAAGCATTTGAGTTCAGTGGATTGGAGAGTGATGACGAAGATGTGGATGTTGTTGACTTGAAAAAGAGAGTGATAGTGCTTGAACAGGAGGTCGTTCTTAAAGATGCACAGATTGCCTCGTTGCAGACACGTTTGGATGTCATAGATCAGACTATTGACCAACTACAAGGAGATATTTTGATGTTAATGACTATGGTCTTTGATTTGAAGGCGAAGCTGGAAAATAAGTTTGGCCGCGAATTCTCTGATCCAACTGATGATCCGATGAATATTGAACATCGTCATCGAGCTGCTGAACAGAGAGAAGCTGACAGAGTGGTTGCCGAACAGCTTGCTGCTGATCGTCAAGCAGGATTGGATGATTACTTACGTGATCAAAGAAAAGGTACACTACGAGTCAAAATGTCAGACTGCTCAAAAGAAAAAGCAGATGGTTCTAATGAAGAATGTTGACGGGAATCTGCTTGATGAGAACTTGTAGTTAAAGGATCCCTCCAACCAGTCCGCGAGAATACTACTCAAAGGAATCTCAGTTTGAGACCTGGACGAAGGTTGCACTAACTGATCTTCTGAGAGCACCTTATACTGACAAGGATACTATGGAACGTGGACTAGGGTGGAGGTTCTTTAAGCTTTGGAGCAAGAAGTCAAGAATGGTTTTAAAATGATGAAAACTGCTCAACCATTTACGCGGGCTGCTAAGGGTGTTCGTGATGCAAGAACTGGTAGATGTTTTAAATCGGTGATGTGGTCTCCAACAAACAAAGAACTTATGATACGGTTGCTCCGACATTTCCCAGAGGTGTTCTGAAAAATTTTAATTTCGGGATGTACGATCCGAAGGTTGGAAGTGTAGCGATTGTCACTAAAGAGAATGCATTTCGAGTGAATGACGTGGTGGACTTAGTAAGTTTTCATGACGAAGATCTGCAAGTCCTAGCCGCAAATCAAATTCAAACTGCAGAGTTATATGAAGTTTGTGCAAAGGATTGGACGGCAACAGTTGTTGGGATAATAGCTGGGAGAATGGGAGTGGATGCGCTACCGAAGGATTAAATGCCTAATGTTGTAAACCTAGGGGAGATTTTTGGGCCCCTAACTAAAGGTTTACACATTAGTGTTACATTTGGGCTAAGTTTAGGGATTTGGGCTACCTAGAGCCTTATGGGCCTAGGGTTTTAACTAGTGGGTTATGTGACTAGTATAAATACATGTATTAGGTCAATATTTTGGGGCTAGTCAGTTTATTTTTGAAAACCTTGTATCAGACACTACTTGGTGTATGCAAGTTGTTTTGATCGAAGTTTGTTCTTGTTCTTTATTCTAATCTTTATTTTCGCAATCGATTAGTCTTGTGATATCGTGTTAGATCCGATTTCGGGACTTACACTAAAGTTTACATTCACTTTTATTAAACTATGCACATCAGGTTGATTGGCAAGGCAAAAACTGGTTCGTGGCGAAGGCTCCTTGGCATATAAATGAAATTTCTTTTAAGAACTATATAAATGAAATTTCTTTTAAGAAATATATGTCAAAAAGTAAATCCAATTGTTATAACCCTTAGGTTTGTGATGTTTTAGAGGTAATTTCCAAACCAAAAAGCGTCTACGAGAAAAAGACAAAGATAGCAATAAAGGTTAGCTCAAAAATGAAGCACAAAGTCTAATCACCATTATGCGTGTACAATGTCAAACTTTGTACCCATGAACCAACCCCCTAGGACAAAACAAGCACAAGGAAGAGCAATAGCTGGACCAGCCTACAAAAATGAAACGGTCCCTACGTAACCAATCATCCATAGTATCAAACTAAACATTTTCGCCTTTGGTAAATTTACCAAGGGCTATAGTCATCATAATCCTCCTATTCAACTACTTCAACCATTTCCGAACACTTCATAGTATTTTCGGGGCGTCCAAAGGGTTGATTCTTTCTACATAATTTTTTTCTCCTGCACCACCCCTTACAATACAATGGGTTTTGAAGATAAAAATCAATTATTACATTGGTCCATAAATTGACCACCCAGGTAAAATCATGAATTCAAATTTATTAATCCTTTTTATTATTAAGCATCTAAATCATGAATTGACTTATTATGACTCATGAATCAGGTATATTCCTTTTTCTTGAAAGAGTTGTTCAAGGAAAAAGCAATCCCCTCACCCACTATAGGTTGATCCTCAAACTAGCCCCCATCTTCTTCCATCAAATAAATGGATTCTTAGATCTTGTTCATCTGATTAAGAAAAAGAACTCTCTTTCTATTCTTACATTTATGTATACAAAATTACTAAGCTTTTTATATTACTTTTCCTTTGTTAGAAAGGAGATAGTTTCAAATTATTTACCTCACTTCAATACTTGATACAATAACAATATCAATAAACCGGAGACTGGAAATGAGAGTAATTATCCCGCATCCATTCTTCATGCGATTGCCGTAACAAAAATATTGGGTGCAACGAAATAAAAAAATTTTGGTACATCAAGCCACGATATAATAGTTATAAATCTAAATAGAAATACTATATTATATATAAACTAATCTTGATCCAGTAATCAAAAAAAGATAGTGAATTCTAATCTTGTGACTTAAAATAAATGGTTCTTTATAAAGAAATGAAATGACAATTTATTCCTATTCCTATAGAACAAGGCGATTGGATTGGAAAGATCGACAAATTCTTTCGGAGTCCAAAGAAATGAAAATAAATAAAGGGGTCAACTTGTTCCAATTTCATCTCTATTGATTATGAATATCAGAATAACGGATATAGTCATAATTCAATATCAGGTCCACTTATTTTTAATTTATTTATTTAAAATCATTACAATGGATTTCATTGGCCTAATTGAAAATGAGAATATTTGGTGATTCAACAGATGATTTATCACGATTTGTGAAAACTAATATATTATAACTCATTAGATTATAATATTACATCGTTGATTGCTTTTTTATCTTATTAAAAATATCGCTATTCTTCATATGAAAATGAATACTACCACTAAAAAACCTAAACAAATCCCCATGTTGGGTTAGAACCAAGGGCTTACGCGTTACCATGGGATTACTCTACCAGTGTGTTAAAAAGGGTTTGGTTCATTGAATTCTTGAACAGGTAACTGTATTAGGTAAGTAAAATAGATCTTCTTAGGCTAATCGGTGTAGGGCTCATCCCCGAGGCGTCTAGGTTCGGCGACGGGCCGGAACACCCCCCCTGGGTCATCCTCGTCGCAAACATCCTGGCCAAGACGTTGAAGACGCTCCACTTCTTTATACACACACGCATATATATATATATATATGTATATATATCTGTATATATATATATATATATGTATATATATATATACATATATATATATACATATATATTGAGGCACATCTCCGCACCCTAGGTCCATCCCCTTTAGGCTCATTCCCACACTCGCTTACGTGACCGCCTATATGGCGGATCATTCTTTAAGGACTACCCTCCTCCACACCCCATAGTCTTATATAAGAATATCAGCTACACATATATACAGAAGCGCCAGGACAAAAGGTCCATTTATATATAATAATTGCATTGTAGCGGGTATAATTTAGTGGTAAAAGTGTGATTCGTCTACGAATCCCCATAATAGTTAAGTGGTCTTTCGGTTTGATTGATATTCCGATAAAAACTTTATTTCATTTAAAGGATTAAATCCTTTACCTTTGAATGACACAATAAGTGTTGATCAACATTGTTTATTGAGTAAATGTCAATTTACGTCCCTATGGTTTACATCAAAACGCAGTACCAGCCCTCACTAGAAAAAAATGCTACACTCCAGTCCCTTGGGTTGTCAATTGCATTCAATCAGGTCCCTGCTCCAACATTCTGTCAGTCAACTATTAGTTGAATTGGGTAAGAAGGTCATTTCCCTGTAGCTTGAAGGGCAAAGTAGGCATTTCGTATTTGAGAAACTAGTATAACAGGTTTGATCCCCACGTAAGCCCCAAATTTGACCTTTCAATCCCCCCTTCTCCCTCAGCAAGCTGCTGGTTAGTGTGACAGATACGAAATGGCAGGAGGATTTTGGAGGGTCCAACCTAACGATATCTACATTGATCCTAAAGATTATTATGGTTAGTTCTTGTGTGTCTGTGTTTGAAGTTATAGGTTGTAATCTCTGAAATTAAGCCTGTAAATAAGCAAGTCTGAACAGAGTAGAGTCTGCATGTACTAAAAATTTGCTTTTTTCTACTTGTACAGGTGATGATGTACAGATGAGGTTAAGTCTTAAGGTCTACCACAATGGCGAGTTTACTAGGAGCCCTGGTCTATTGTATGTTGGTGGTAAGATTAATTTCATTGATTGTGCTGAAATTGATGATTTTGGCATAAATGTAGTAGAAGAAATGCTTAAGGAACTTGGTTATTCTGTTGACATGGGGTTTTATTTCCATTATAAAATTCCATATATATGTTTGGACGTGGGTTTGAAGTCTTTGTCAAGTGATAGTGATTTTTCTAGCTTGTTTAAGCATGTACGTTGGGGGTGAAACTTATTGAAATTTATGTTGAACATTTAGACCTCTCGTGTATTGTTAACATCTGGTTGTGAAGAAGTCATCACACAGAGTCCTCATGCTCTTCCGATGGAAAGTCAAGAAGTAGTAGTGCATAATGCTACATTTGTTCATTTGTTTCAAAGTGACTACTATGATACTGAACATGTAGATGAAAATGAGTAGGGGGTACTGATCAGGCAGATGAGGACAATGAGGAAAACAATGATGAAGGAAGTGATGATGAGGATTATGATGAAGAGAGGGAAGCAAGAACTGGATGCAGAAGAAAACGACAACCATGGTGATGATGCAAAGGAACAAGATGATTCGGATTACTGGGAAGAAGAAGATAACCCGCTATATGATGTAGAGGTTAACATGCAAAGATTCAGAGCTAATGTTGACGCTGATGTAGAAGAAAATGGTAGTGATGAAGATGTGTTTCAGGATAACCACAACGTTGATCTGGATGACTTTGAAACTAATAACTTAGATGAAGATCAAATAGTTTTAGATAAGGCAATGAAAAGAATGAGGAAGATAAGGAGATCAACATTGAAGTCTATAAGGCCTGATGTAGCTTGTAATCCCTTTTTCATTGGGCAGTTGATTCCTCACAAGACGAAGCTTACTAACATGGTCAAAACATTTGCACTGCAATCTAGGAGACAATTGTACATAAGCAAAAACGACAGGTTGAGATTTAAGATGGTGTGCATGGGGAAAAACCCAAAATTACCTCGGTCATCCATTTCCACACTAGAATGGTATTCCACTACTAAAATATCAAACATATATGTATTTATAGAGTATAATTTGAAAAGTTACCATTTCATTACATAAACTAGCCATTGGTAAACATACACAAATACCTTTTAAGTCAGACAAACTTTAAAACATCAGACGTTTCACCACATGAGTACACACATCATAAACAACAACCAAGAAACACCTAACACAAACTTGAGTCTTCGAGCTTCAACACCCTTCTCAGCAGCTTCCTTTTCCTTCAACCTCAACAAATCTGAATTCTCCTTATTTGACCTCAGCGGGGATGGAAGAATCCTCTCACATTTGGGGCATGGATCTGGAGGTTCAATTCAACGAAGCAGACCACAGCCATCAGTCTGTAATGTGATAAGAAAACATAACACACTACTTATCATACATCAAAACTCACTGAAATCAATGATGAACAAACAAATAAACCCTTACATAACAAAGAAAACGTCTCCTGGGATTAGCTTCAGTCTAGAATGTTCTAATGCAAGTCGCAGCACCACGTTAGCATACTACATTTGAGCGAACTGTAGCATTGCTTGTCCACGATGAACTTGATGACATTTTTAGGTTACCTTAGCTTCTTTGATAATGGTGATAGTTGTTGTAGACTTTATAGAGAAGACAACAAAATAACAAGAGTTGCAATTTTGGTCCCTGAGGGGCATTCTAGTCATTTAACGCTAGAGGTAACGACTGACTGAGGAAATGTTGGAGTAGGGACCTGATTGAACACAATCGACAACCCCCAAAGACTTGAATGTAACGTTTTTTCAAATGAGGGATGTTCTTGCATTTTGATGTAAACCACATGGACATAAATTGACATTTACTCTTGTTTATTAGTTCATAGTGGATTCCTTGTGTCAGTAATGGACCATCAATGGCCTTCAATTTCTAGGTAATAGATCTAGTATGTATTCAATAGAGAAGAAAAAATCGTAAAATTGAAAACATCACCATTGGCCGGTGATGCAGTGAAATCGAGAAGGGGTGGGTGTTAGGGTGGTGGTGAGGGGTTGTCGATGACATTAGTGGCAGTGTACTATATACTAAACATAATTTGGAGCACTATATGTTTTATACCAAACATAATTTGGGTTTGATAAAATAACCTCATGCTTGAGGCACGTGAAAGGTAATTCAGTTAAAAATTAATCCCCAATAACGTAACACTCAAAGGTGTTACAAAATGAAAAATCGAGAACCTAAACATGCCAATTGAAAACCCTGTTGATGTTAATTTAGGTAAACCATATAGTGACTATCTATGTAATTAACCGTTTAGTGTTTTCACATAAAGTTTATGTTATATAAATATGCTTTTATTTATTATTCATATTTTTTATTTTAACTAAATACTTATACTCGTAATCTTGACTTCAATATCGTGCTTAATAGGTATTCGAACGCATACTTGATCTCGTCAACTAGAGTGTCCCTATGGAGTCATATACCAATGACATTATAGTCATATAGATACGATACCATGTTTAATAGTGTGCGACTCTTGATCATGTATTTATAATGTCTAATATTCAAAATTCTTACTAATCTCATATGGATGTTTGTAGAAATGCAAGAAGACATCCAATTCAAATACGAAATAGAAGTACTCTGTTAAGAATGTGATGGGGTAGCACTTGATTGTAATAAATTATTGAGAAATAAGTTTCACGACGTAATACTTACACTTTGTTTATAGAGGGAATGAAGATCGTCTTAGTATCCTTATTGCCTTTGTTTATAGAGGGAATGAAGATCGTATTAATATGCTTACTACCTAGTAAATTGTTAAATTTTTTGGGACATTGGATTTAAACAACCCGAACTTTCAACAATTGGCCGATAGCACTTACAACTTTTGATTTTACCACACCATTCCGAATTTTCAACTTATTGGCCGATAACACACACAAACTAACTAAACCCTAACCCAATTAGTTTTTTTGCTGATGTGGCACTTGTGTAGTGACGCGGCATCTGAAGTGGAGTTTTTTATGACGTGACAGCTGATGTGGCATATGACTTTGTTTTTTGATGACATGGCAGCTGATGTGGCACTGGTTTGGTAATGTGACAGCTGATGTCAGCAAACTGGGTTAGTTTGGGAGTGTTTATCGGCCAATAAGTTGAAAGTTGGGTGTGGTGTGGTACAAATCGAAAGTTGGGAGTGAAACTTGAAGTTATTTAAATTCAATATCCCAATTCTTTTTTACATGTTTATGGTATGTTTCTAAATGGATTTTGTTAATAATGTCAGTTTTTTTAGAACGACGATTTTCTTGTATTAGGCTATCGCACTCTCCAAATTGGAGAGCCCCGTTGTCCCACTCAGGCCAGACTATGTTTTCTTAACCGGGCTCATGCTGGCTTCAGAGTTTGACTTGGGCGTTGTCCTGGGAAACCATACCGCTGACTGCCACTTGACAATCGTTGTGCCGCCACAAGAACAGAACTCTCTAGCGTAACATACGGTGGGCTGAAAACCCGGATGGGCTCAGGATAGAGCCTGGCACCTCTGTAATGAGACTAGGCTTAGGGTGCAAACGAGCCGAGCCCGAGCTCAATTAACTTATGAGAGCTCGAGCTCGACTCGTTGGTATTTTCTCAAGCTCCGCTCATTTATTATCTATTAATTAATTTATTAAATAAAAAATATAAATAATAGACCTTTTAGGCTTAGGAGCTCGATAAGTGGAGCTCGGGATCGGGCTTGTTTACTAAATAAGCTTATGTTTAGTTTCGGGGTCGGCTCGTAAACAAGTTTAAACAAGTTTGGTTCGTTTACACTAAGGCTCGAAAGGCTTGACAAGCCTAACGAGCTTCACATTTAAGGCTCGAGCTCAAGCTCGATAAACAAACGAGCTCTTATTTTAGGCTCAAGCTCGGCTCGGGCTCGATAATGCTCGGCCCGTTTCAAGCTTTTTCTCGAGTAGCTCACGAGCCGCTCGGCTCGTTTGCACCCCAGCCTGGGCTCTATCAATCATTACTCTAATACACCAAAGTGACATAAGTGGAATTAAACTTAAGTCTCAATTAGAGAACCCAAACCACTCAACGACCATGCCACAAGCGGTGGATGTTAATAATGCCAGTTTATAATAAAACTGCCATTTCCATGGCCAAACATTCGAAGCATAAGTTACGACTTACGGGCTAATGAACCGGACACTGATAAAACAACTTGGTACGAACATTAGTAATTGCGTTATAATTTACGGAGAAAATGTACAACTAAACAGCATTAAGGTACAAGTGTGTAGTTGATGATTTATTGCCTTGTCATTTGATGTCGATGGCCGACAAACATTGGCTCATCACCTTCTCTCCAAACTACAAACTAACTGTTTTTAATAATTATTATTTTTTGAACGGTAAGTATTTAGTTTTATATAACTTAACTCAGAATGTTTTTGTTTTAAGTTTGTTTGTCGCAACCATTGCATGCATCGAAACATAAATAAATATAAAAACAAATGCTACAATTGCTTTAATCAAATAATTTTAATATTAATGTTTATTAGGATTTATTACAAACACTAAAATAACAAGAAGCGTTAGAATCAAATATAAATAGAGTTCATGCGATAAGTAAAATTATAAATAAAAATAATTTATTTTTAAGGCAGTTTATGTACTAATGTCTAGAGTAATTATATAATTCATATATATGTATATATATACAGGGTGGGGTTCTCGAGTGAACGCTAGTGTAATTTCATCATACACTAGTGCATTTTCATTATCAAATCCTGACCATTAATTTACACTTGCGTATTAATAATCAAGGTTTAGGATTAGTTCACACAGTTGCTATCAAGGAGTTTGTTCACAAATGAACCTAACCCTATATATATATATATATATATATATATATATATAAACGGTATCTGTAGAAAACAGTGAGAAGTGTGAAAAACGGTGAGAACGGTTCTTAGAGCGACACATGGCACAACTACAATTCAGGCGGAGGGGCGTCTATATCTTTTTATTTTGTTTAATATTTTCCTCCTATTCTGTTACATTCATCGCGTTATTTTATGGCATTGAAACACGATTGGCGTTTAGTTAATGTTTAACTTCATAATTTTGGTGGCGTTTTGTTTCTTTTGTTTTCACTCCGCTAAATTAATCCTTTCTTTACAAAGGATTCAAAGTAAATATCATAGCGTTATTACAATAATCACATTTCATTCATAAAAACAGATGAATGTTACAATGAAAACGAAATAAATCAGATCAAAATAATACTTATCATCGGATGAGAGTACATCAGAGATGTACCCATTAGTTTGCTCATCACTTACCTCAGATTCATCATTTACAATCACATTGTCGTTTATGGCCATCAACTGGTGCAACCTGCCTCGCATCCTATATTCAAACATAATCAGAACCTTGTTATTTGATAATGTTTGAAGGTCTTAAATCATCTAGTTGTTCAAGGTGGTGAACATTCTCTGTGTTTAAGACTTGGCCCATTGTGAAGGAATCCTGCTCTCTCAATTCTTCATTCAAACTCCATTCGGTAATGGTTGGTTGCTCATAACAAGCAGCATCAACCGCTGGAAATCTTCTATTCAACCTTCTTATTACTGTGTTAGTTCTTTCACACGGGTTGGCCATTGGAACATTAAGTGCCAGATATCCCTCTAGACCGTCTCATCCATATCAAGTATGGCTTTGATGGTATTGACATCCACTCTTCTCCTATCTGAGAACTTTAGAACAGAACATTTATCTGATCTATCAAACCTCTATGCAACAACTTGAGCCATTTTTTTTTATCTTGTATGGCGTTTTACACACCTTTGCGTTTTTAGTAGTTATAGCGATATACTTTTTGGTATTGTTGCTTTTCTACTTATCTAATGTTCTTTTTGGCGAGTTTTAGATGAGCAATTTATTATTTTGACACCAAAACAATAATAGTTGTAAACAGACTTTCTGAATTTTTATATGTTCATAGCACTATATGCTGTGAAGATTCCCTTTCTTCATAGTTTTGACACTGAAAAGGCTAGAATATATGATGTATCTAGCATTTTTGGCATTTTATATGATAGCATGATAATGTTTTTTTATGTTCTTCTTGTGCTATATTCTTTTGGGGTGTTATGTAGGATACAAACCTAAAATTTTCCATATAACCTTGTGTTTTGAAACATGAAAAATATACAGGGGATGTTAACATAAGCATGTATACTGTAAACGAAAACAAAACTATGTGAAACATATGACGTTTTATAGTTGGTCCTAATATAAACATGCAAAAAGTGAAAACCAAAATAACATGGAAAATATGACGTTTTAACAAACTAATCTACTTCAATGGCCATCCTTTCTTCTATCATTACCAATTATGTGTTGTACAATTCTGTTATTCTTTCTTTCCCTAGTAGCAAGAATTTGTTTATGATTTTACAAGTCCAATTCGGCTTTCAATTAAGGTATGGAGTAGGATTTTTGTAGTGTACTTGATAATGAGGTCATTTAGTTGTTTCTTTTGCAGGTCATTTGGGCCTCTTCTTTTGCTAAACCACATGCCCAACCAGACATCTGCCCCATATACGTTTCCATATGCTTTATTGTATAAATCACACAGTCGACCAAGTTAGATGTTGTTCTCTAATCTAGTTTCTGTCTCACAATCTTTGCCCTTTTTATCCGTCGACCACTTGGGTGTTGTTTGCCAATCAAGTAATTTACAGAAGCATCTTGTTGCAAGTTTGACATTTTTCCATAGTTAGTATGGCGTTTTTACACTTAAGTTGTAAAAAAATAAAAAGCTTTTAAGAGAGTTACCAATTTTACAACCCATTTGTCATAGTTTTTTTCAATGCTCAGATTATCGTATTGAGCACTGTTGTCCAAGACGTCGACTTTATATGATTTAAATTGAAGCATATAACATAGAAATGCCTTTGCCATATTATTGGCATGAAGACCCGATCATAATCCTTTATCGTTTAACTTTTAGATCTTCTTTGAAACGAGCGTCTTTCAAAATCGTCTCCATGTTTCGATTGAATTCAATGTATCGTAAATCTTCTTTCTGTCAAACGCGGGCCTATTCTGTAATTTTGCATGTGAACATTTTTATCAACAAAACAATGTCATAATATAACCGCATCATTTAATTTAGAAGGACACTGACCAACATTATATGAGTGCAGAACAATCTTGATGGTGATTCTCTAGCCCCCAAGCTTGAACACAACTGTTGTAGGCATATAATCATGGTCTCATGCTCTCGAGTATCACCCTTGGGAGTTCTTGCACCCCTTGAATCTTGAAGACTGTACTCCTGAAAAATAGCACATGGCGCTAAAGTTATAGGACTTCATTTTATCAGATCATGGCGTTTTGTGATTTTTATGTCTCTAAATGTACTTTTTATAGCAATTTAAGGTTGCAACTACAAACTATGGTGTTTTATGAGTTATGAAATGTACATACCATGGATAACCACATCCAGTGTACATACCTAAGAGAAAGGGACAAACATGCCCTTGATGGTTGTGACTTTCTTTTTCCCATACTTACCGACAATCTCCTCCACTTCATAATCTTCATGATTATCTTATCATCATCTTCTTCATCCCCACATCCTTCTGTTGCTTTCAGTATTGTGTTTTCTTGCAACATTTTCCCTATGTCTGATGTTCTCTCTTCCACTTTCTTTTCCTGACCCTTTGCCCTCCTTGGCGTTTTGCTAGTTGATCGTTGAGTTGGTGTCAGTAGATCAATAGAATGTATATCTATTTTTGTTTTTGACTAGCAGTGGTGTTTGCACTGTCTATTTTTTTGTGTTACTTCTTCTTCTAGCCTCTGCGTGTGAGTCTTTATACCCTCTTGACTTTCAACATTTACGAGGTATCACTATATTGCTCGTATGGCGTTTCATCAAACATAACAGCCGGCTGGTCAACACCTTGGTCAATCTTCATCTTTATCAAAAGTTGCTAACACTGATGATAATTCAAATTATGAGATTTTCATTATTTAGTATTTTACTTTGATTATATCTTAACTGAATGTACAATTATTTTTTTTACAATTAATAGCTTCTTAATTATTTTTGTAGGCGATGTCCTAGAAACTCCATTATCTGACATTTCAAATGGTATGAAACATATTACATTCTTAAGTAATAAATATTTATATAATTTAAAAATATAATACACTAATAAAAGTTGGGTTGTACTTAAAATAATCGATTTTCATCTATGAACAGGTGATACGTTGCACTTCAAGAGTCTAGATTAGAGATAAAGGCTTCATCGAATTATTAATATTAGTTGCATATCGTAAAACTATAAATAAAACATCTAATGTTGTATACAAAGAAATTGTTAGAGATTATAAATTATTTTATGTTTGGGAATTAAAATTATAATTTAGCTTTGTCATTAACTAATGTAATACACTATTTTATTCCTAGATTGATGAATTTTATCATATAAATCATCCAACCCATGTAGTACATGAATACCTAACCTAGTTTCTCTAATATTTAAAGTTAGGAGGTATGCTCTTCTTTTCCCATCCTCTATGTCATCATCCTTCATTTCATCCTCTTCAGAGAATGGTGTTCCCCTTTCCCTCCATTCACAATATTCAAAATCATCAACATTCAATCAGAGAGATCAGCGAAAATTTACAAAATGCACCCAAAAACAATGTGGGGGAGGGGGGTGGGAGGGGTCTCTATTAGTGCCAACGCCACATCATCTCCCAGACCCACTCATCATATCCACAACCTAACATATTTGAAAATTTATTTATATTTGTTAACAAGTTATTTATTACTATATTTTTGGTAACACCATAATCATTTTTCCATTTTACTTTTGTAGGAAATAAAGGAAAAAAAGAATGATCATAAAAACACATTTATCTACTATATCTTAAAAAGAAAGGCCAGTGACTTTTTTTATTAGCTCACAACTTTTATAATATTTACTATTAACCCCCAAACTTTGACATGAAACACATTCATTATTAACTCTCAAACTTTTGACAAAATTCCTTATTAACCTTCAAACTTTTAACATAAAACAATATTAACCTTTTTCTTTAAGTAAGTTACAAATTCACTGCTAACTTTTGATAGTTGAAAATTTTGACCATTCATTTTTTTCTACTTAACAGTTTGACACTTCTCTTTGTTTAAATTACTTTTAAAATCCTCTTCACTTATAACTTTTGGTAATTGACAACTTTGACCATCCAATCTTTTTTTACTTAATAACTTGATGCCTTCTTTTATTTAAATTACTTTTACGACTTTACACCATAACGTGCGATACATTATTATACTTTTTTTATCTATGCCTAGCCAAGTTGGTGTCTAAATTACCTTTACGACTTTACATTATAGTCTAAATTACTTTTATGACTTTACACCGGCAACGCCCGAGACGTACTTATTTTTAATATGACGTTAATGTCACGAACGTAATCTGTGTAACAAAGTAAAAAAAAAACATGTAATGTCACGTACGCGCACCACGCGTTAATGTCATTATCATTACGCGTGTAACGAAGTCACAAACGTGACTTTACCGTCGCAGCACGCGACATGGGTCAAAATTATAGTTGGAGTCCAATTTTGAACGACAAAAATATAAGATAATTATGCGAATCATTTCTTTTAGATAAATGAAAGTATATAATTTTGCTTTTTAAATAGAGAAAAAAAATTTCGTATATTGAATTCGTAATTTTTATCCAAATCATGTCGTTTTGTATCCTTTTCTCCGACATAATCACATGCTTAAAAAGAAAAGGACAATGATATACCGTAAAATGTTTTGCAACATACATATCCGACAATATTTAAGGTGATGATGTACATAAAATATTTTCAACTATCTATAATTGTTATATCATATTTGAACTAGTCAATTATAAAGATTTCTCTTCAACATTTTTTTTTCCAATATATAGACATTATTTTCTAACCTTTCCTTTCATTCAATATACTCTTGCCTTAACATGTTAAATGAATTACATTTGAGTTATTTATTTGTAGCTCATTTTACTCTTTTATTGTTAGTAGTATTAGTGGTAACCAAGTTTTAATATCGTTTCGTAAGTTTTTTGTATCGAGTTCCCGGCTTAGCACTTTAAAGAATTCAACTAGTTATAATAAAGTACGACATTATTATATAAATTTATATGTATTTGTGTATTATAATTAATTTTCATTTAGGCATGTGTACAATTGAAACACCTGCCCCTTTATCAAATTCAAGTTTTAAATTGATGAAACACACATGTCCCCTCCATAGATTGGAGTTCTCTAAATGGTTAAAACCACTTTGCCACTTTGATTCGATATAGATTTTGTTGAAACGAGAGCTAAGATCAGAACGGAAAAGGCGCGTGTGCGCACATATATATATATAGAGAGACGTGAGACTGAAAAGGTCGATGGTCTAACATCTAATTTAGGTGGTAGTTGGTGTTCATATGGGAGATGGAAGTGGAAACATCATTTAATGAAAGCACTTTATAGGAAAATCAACTTGAACAAGAAATTGTTACTCGTCTATCGATTTTTATGGGAAACCAAAGAAATAAAATGAAAAGGAAAAGACGATTACAGACTAATGGCAGTAGATGAGCAACACGTTGCGCTGCTACCTCCTTCTGAATAGCAAACCCTACCCTGCTAAACACAAAATTCTGCCCCTTAACATGCGCGGTGTTACTACTTACCACATGTTGAACCCGTTTGAGAAACCGCACCGCGTCAGAGGTGAGAGCACCAAAGGTATCGAAAGCAAACGGGACAAACACGTGCTGATTCTCGATACAAGTTTTTTCGTGCTTAGTTACTTTGTGCGCCTCCGCTTTGGTTATCGTCTGGCCCACCACAAACCCGTGGTAGCCCAACGAGGAGAGACACACCTGTCAAATCGACGCACGCGTGTTTCCCTCTTTCCCATCCAAAAACAAGAATGTCAACGGGCCATATGGTAGATCTTCCTTCCAATGGATTGATTATTTTGATCTTGGTTTAATTTTAGGGGTGATGATAAAACCCTTATTAGGACAATTGACAATTGTAAATCACAATCCGTGAGGCTTTATAATCACATTTGGTGAAAAAAACGACAGAGAATGATCGAGGTGTCTAGAAAAACGATTTGGCTAGAAAAAATAATCTTGTTGGTGTTGTGTGATTGGGAAGAGAACCAGAGGTGGATGGGACTATTCAATCCAGTGGATCGCACAATATATTAATATATGTGTTAATTAGTTTTAGTGTATATTATTAATAAAGGTATTTTAGATATTTCACAACAACTAGAAAAAATTAAAAGGTAAATATTATGAATTTATCATTTATATGGTGACTTTTCACATACATAACTCCCATCTCTTTGATTTATTTTGAATTAATGTATGTGTCTATAGATAGTGGCATTTGTATATGGTGTAGATACATCAATGAATAAGAATTCTCCATTTTTTTTCTCTACATGATTTCATAGTCTAGCTCTCATGTTTATATACATATATATTACTTACTAATAGACCGTTGTTTCACAACACGTTATCAGCACGAACGTGCTCTATGTGTTTTGCCACCATTGGGATCCCTTTTTCCTTGCTTTTGATGTGCATTATTTTTCAGCCTAACTCAATCTCACACGTTGAGAAAGCAACCCAATAATTATCCAAAATGATGAAAGATTGGTTTCTTATGCGATGGAAAGTTGGAAACCGTAGATGCGTAGCCACTACTAACAAAACGTTTGATCTTCGGATCTGCAATCTCTACTAATAAATGTATGATTCTTCGTATGATTATTTCATATTATATTTGATGATGATGATACATCAATCTTACTGGTGGCACTTATTAATATACATATATAAACTTAAAACTGATCATTACTATAAATTCTAGGATGTAGTCTCATGATTGAACTCTTATCTATATATTTTTTTTCATTTGCTTTTAGAAGTTATTATATATATATATATATATATATATATATATATATATATATATATATATATATATATATATATATATATATATATATATAATTAATATGTTGGTATTAATCAGGATTTAGATGTTACATTATAAATTATGACGTTATAATTGACTAATTCATCTTTTTCTAATACTAATTATTAATTGAATAACTATAGTTTTCGTTGACGACGACAATATTACATATATTTATTTTATTTTTCTCTTTTACAAATGATCCCTTCTATTATTTTAAATTGGCTGGATTATCATTTAATTAGTTAATTTAATTATAATATATGTCGTTTAGGACTCTTACAATCTAGTGATGCTCATCTGCATATTCCTTGAGCCACCATAATCATATATTTATGCTCTTTATTAACCTTGTTAAGTTGTAAATAAAATTATTGAATTGTTTTGATTTGAGGAAGTTAAGTTGCAATCTAGAGAATATTATATGTGCTTTTAGAATTCATGAAAACAACTAAATCAATATTCAATATTATAAAGTATGGAACTCAATATTTATGGACTAAACAGTGCAATTGTATTAGGTATATGTGCTTGTATTGGTGGTAATATATACATGATGTATGTACTAGATTTTCATTTTGTATAGTTTATAATTTAAATGGATATGAATTCTGTAATTAATTGTTTTCATTAGTCATTGTTAATACATAGCATGCCAAAAGACTTTTACATAATTAGATATAAATGAGTTATGTGAGTAGTGCTCATTGAATACTAATCCTCTGTTTATAAACATCAATTGATTTAATTTTAAATAAACTATACAACTTATAATGCAATATATTATTATTATTATTATTATTATTATTATTATTATTATTATTATTATTATTATTATTATTATTATTATAACATGATTATACAAATATCGTTTGGTATTTATACTACGGTTAATACTATAACAAATTTTGTATATAAGAAATTCATATAATAGATTAATATTGCTAGATATCATTTAGTTGTTTTTAGAGAAACCCTTTCTAGCGATGTCGGTACCTCTCATGCATTCATTATACCATGTCATAATGTTTAACAATTTATTTGCATATTAACTATTACTATTGCTAGTATAAAATAGTGACTATTGCTATTCTTTCATATATACAATGTATAGATTGCTTATATGATATCATCAGTTGTTTAAATATCAATATTTGAGAAGAAAAAAAAACAGTATAACAATTTTCAAATAAAATTTTTAAATACAAGTAATAAATGATCTGAGAACTTGAAAGAGATATATGTTTAAGTTTTAAAGTAAGTGTTCAAAATATAAGATATTTTTATGTTTAGTTATACCATGATAGGTTATTACATAAATTATATGCGTTTGCTTATTAGTGATAAAAAAGTTTCTTATTTTATAAATGCCCATTATAAGTTTTTTTTTATGATGACATGTTATAAGGTCATGTATTGTATGATTTGTTGCTATCTATACCTTGTATTCTACATGCTATCACTTCTTTGCATCGATAAACCGAATAGAACGACTAAACTGAAGTTGTGGTTTATTGTCATTCTCATGAAAAAGTAGAAATATGCTTCGATTTGACACCCAAAGTGTCATACTCATTGTATCTCATTATCAAGTATAAAAGAAATATTATATGAGTCGGACATATAATTTCTTCTCAATTGACGTTATACGAAGAGAAGTTTATTTATAAGGGAAATCGGATAAAACAAATTTTGTTTGTCAAACCTCAAATATACACCTGAAGTAGCAATATCATAAAAGGTATAAACGGTTTGAAACGACTGTATAGCTATATGTTCGAGAAAATAATGGAAAACCGTAAAAATTGTATGGTTTTACTCTGATTCATGAAGTGAATATATATTGATCATTGTAATCATGGGCATCATTGAGAAAATTGTAATGATGATCATATTAACAATAAGATTGACCATTAGAAATGCAACAATCATCATGTTAATAAGATATCAAACTATCAGAAATTATAAGATAGTCAAGCTAATAATGATATCGAATATCAGTATTATAATGATAGTCATGATGAGATCGACCACCAAAAGTGGTAAACTAGTGATTACATAACACGATGGTTTGAACTTTGAAGTTAGAATACCTTCTTTCATATCTTTTTTGTATTACATACGTGCAAGTAATACATATACAATATCATAAACCATAAGTTTATGGATCTTAATTATATGTTGGCGCGACCGGTTAGACCACACCGAGCCAATAATTATGTGAAACTTAATGAATAACCAGAAGATTCTTCATGATAATTAAACATGTCATAGTTGCTCTCAACAAAAGTTAATTATTTACCAACCAAAGTAGGGTGTGAATCCCTAAAATATTATGGAATGAATGAAGGATGTATATATCCAAACATGATACCGTTTAGTGTTTTTAAATCGATGCATCGTCTAAATGGTCATCAAATTTACAACTTGAAGTTGTGTGTAGCTTAGCTAATGAGATAGCAAGCATATTATTCCATATTATCATATTTATGGTGGTTATAACATCGAATTTAATATCCATGTTACCGATGATTATTGGAATAAGTATTGAACTTTCTAAATGCTTAAGACACAAATTGCTTTTGTTGAAGGCGATGATCAAATGTCTACAAATTGATTGCAAAGCCAATAATCAAGAGAGCAAAAGTTCATATTTGAGCACATGTGATTTTACAAGCGGTAACATTATTTCACATCAAGCAAACATGTTGTAATAGTTTCTCCCCATTATAGTTGATTTGGTCAGGAATCAAATATTTCCCGTCAAACTTTTTATTGTCAGGTACACCTTGGAATTGATCCACCACAATGCATAAAGATTGAAATTCAAATAATGTTAGGAAGATATGTTGAGTGAAAATACTATTTATGATTACATACTTAGAGCAATTAACGAGAGATTTATTTATGGCTCGTTAGATCTTACTTTAAGTAAATTAACATTCCCAACATTAGGGGGATATTAATGGCAGTTGGAAAAGGAATGGGTATGCATGAATTATCATTGATCCTCAAACTAAATTGTGTGAACAAGAAGTTCAAAAGATAATTCGTTACCTAGATTAAAGAATCAATCACCAGACATGTTCACTAACCTAAATACAGTGACTAAGTAAGTCACGTAGTCAACTGCTAATGTTCCAATTAAGTTAATTGTCCTAGTAGGGCAAACCATATATTAATGAGTGTATTGCAAGCCTGAATCGTGGTAGACTAGTTAATTCCAAGAAAATAAAAGTTCCTCGAAAAATTGGAACAAGTAATAAAGAAGATGGTTAAGTTGAGGTTATAGTAAAAAAAGGTCTCTTGAAGAGACATTAGACATGATGGTTCTGAAGAACCTCAGGTACTTGAAAATAAAGAGCTCTTAGTAAATTATATCATGTCTAGAAGTGCATGGAATCGAAACAAAATCAACGTCGTTATACTTTTGTATATATAGCGTTTGAAATGATGAAATGACGAGGATTATGATTTAAGATCTGCCTACAAATGAAAACATATAAAGGTTTGGCCAAAATGGACAGACAATAAGGCAGAATTGAATTCTCTAATGAAATGGAAAGTTTCTGGACCAACAGTCCATACAACTGAAGTTGTAAAATATGTTGGATACAAATAGGTCTTTTATTCGATTCATGTGAATACAAATTAAGTGAAATAAGGCAAAACTGGTGGCACAAAGATTTTCGCAAAGACCCATGATTGATTATAAAGATGCACACTTTCTAGTGGTGGAGGCAATGACTTTCCAATATTTTATTCGTCTGGTAATATAAAGAAAGAATTGATATGCGTCTTATGAAATTTATGTATCATGTAATACTGAAAGTTTACATAAAAGTCCCTGAAGGATTTAAATTATCAAACTCATGTAAAGTAAGTTCTTGAGAACACTATGATTCAGATTTGCATACGTTATGGGTATTATATAGATGCTAAATATAATTACAACTCTTGATGAGTTTATTAAAGCAGTCGAGTACTTAAAATGTAATATTAAAACATCTTAAGGATGTAATTCTTGTGCACCAATAAACATACATAGAAAACTTGTGCCCGGTGATTATGATATCTCAATGTACAACGTATAAGCATGGTGTAATATGGATTTTATCAATAAGAAAGTGTTTAAGACATCTTTGCATATGATATAAAATCAATGAGAAAGTTTACATGATGGAACTCTTAAAGAGTATATGCCATACATAATTATTCAAAGTAGAAAGAAGTATGTGAATGATTATAAATCCCGAAAGCTCAAAACCTGGCAATGTATCTTATAAAGTTAAAAACAAATATGGACTAAAATAGTCAGGTTGAGTATTGCACAACTCATGAGATATTCTGATAAAGTGCAATATAAGTTTTATAATAATATCCATCTTTATCAAAAGTGATCTCCTAAAAGTTCACTGTAATCGCAATTTACAGTGATGATGTATAGGCATTATCGAGAGAAACTATCGAGCTTTTAGAGGGGAATATTTTGAATCCCTGGCATAATAAAGTTATTACTCAACCTGTAATTCGAGTATGTTGTGATCATATTTTTGTTCGTCAATCAAACTACATCCCGAAGATGTTGGGACATTTTACTATGGTTAAAGCTCATCCTAAAAGTACATTAAAGGTTGTTCATTACGTAATATAGAAAATAAACCTTATCATCTCTAATAAAACAAATTGAAAATTTTGATCCAGACGAACCATAGTTAAATGCATATGTGCATTAAGATTTCTTGTTGTTTATGAATTATTATAATTTTTTTTATTTGAATTTATTCACATGACATAACATGTGTCAAGTAAGGAGATAATGGAATGAGTTACACCCCGGATTTCCAACCCGAAATCCATACACCGGTGGACCCGGGTGGGGAGTATCGTGACGTAAGTTGATAACATCATTGTCAATTAAACATAGCACAACAGAAGTCTTGGAATAAAATTACTATTACAAACCGAATGTTTAAAAATAAAATAATATACAGGCTCGTAATAGAAAATCCACAGGCGGATCATTAAAATATACAAGAAAGAATATAAAACAGACTTTAGGCAGATCTAAGGATTTGCAAGATCCTCTTATTCACTACCGAGCAGCTTCCGGCCTATTTCGTATTATACCTGCAGTTTAGTCTTTGGACGATACGTCAGCTTACGCTGGTAAATACACTCAACTGACTCATTTTGAAAACTTTTAAAATGGTTTTAAGTGCAAAACGGCACAAAATCTTTTATTAACTTGGGAAAGTTGAAATTCAACCTTGTATCAGATTCACATGTTTGTCAATACATACAGGGCCCGGGACAGAAACCGAGACATGATTAAATACAAACCACTCAGGTACTCACGAAGGAGTCATCCCCGACGTCTTGGGCATATTGCATATGAGCATCAAAGGGTGTATGCCTACACCCCGTGCTAAGATCATGGACAATAACTAATGTATTGAGCCGAGGATATCCAGGACACGGTAATTTAACCATCGATGTTTAAGTTATCAAACAAAACTAACTAAAACGAAATATGGGGTTTACTAGCCATAAACGGGCATTCGATTGACCCCATTTTGGACCAAGCGGTAATAATTTACCGTATCCCAAGCCCGTATAGGGAAAATAAGTCGAGAGTATTTACCTGAGCTAGTCTTCTTCTTTTAATTTGTAATAACTCAGCCGTATACAAAAGTACCAGCGTGCAGATAGCATTTACCGGCAAGGCTCTAGTCTGGATTATGGCATAAGCTAGCCAATTAAATACTAACGGTCTTATAAACCGAATAGTGTACATGATCATTACGTATAACGCTTGATTAAACGATGATCGGATAGAATGTAGTAACTCGACAAGTACCTTGACTTGTATAATGTGGGTAAACTATATACATTCTGGATTTTGAGACTTAAATGACAAGGTTAAACCCGTTTCGGTTAATTTTCGTAAAATAGTTTCATATACTTAACCGAGCGCATATTAGTGATATCGGGTAACCGGACAAGTCATGGACAAGTTCTATATGCCATTATACTTTAAATAAGTTAAGATATCAGTAGGATATCAACTTGTATGCCCGTTAAGTTGTTAAGACGAAACTATGCCTCATAAGGGCATTTCGGTAATTATATACCGTATAAAAGGAACTTGAATATATTTTAAGTTTATAATTATAAGTATTCTGGAAAAACATTTTATTTATGATATAATATTAGTAGGATATCATTTGTATATCTTTTATGACCAAACTATGCACCGAAGGGGCATTTTGGTCATTTTACACATAGTTTATAAATTATTTGGGATTCTGAGTTTATAATATGTACCTACTGTAAATATGTTTAAATAAGTTTTAAAATCAGTAGGTATCAAGTCTTGGTCAATAATTACATCAGTAGGAAACTCATTTTCAAGTTCATTATTATTTAAAACCTTGTTTTATGCAAAAAGGGCATTTTACTCAAGAATGACATCTTTATGGAACTTGCGTATAAACTTGGATTCTGATTATGATCATGTAATATAACCTCAGAGGGTTATACTACATTATATTACGATCATAATGCAGCTTTAGATCAGTATGTAACTAATCTAAATCGGGTCAGAATCGAAAGTCAAAGCAGAAGTCAAACTTTGCAACTTTCGGTTGCGAACCGACCTTAGAACTGAAATTGATGAGCCGAACATGTTCTAATAATTATTACCAACTTTTTTAAGTGTCAAAACAGGTTTTATAACATATATAAGATCATTTTATGATTGTTCCGGAAAATTGCCTGTTTGACTTTTTAATATCATAACTTTGACCCGTCAATTGGTCTAGCATACGTGATCTTCAGGAGGTGCCCTTTATAGGGATTAACACCTACCTTATTACGATCACTTAGCCATGTTCATTTCAAACAATGGCTGGACCATAATGGTCTTAACCGAAAGTCAAAGCGTTTGCTGTAAAACGCTTGACTTTTGGCTATAAAAGCCTATAAACAAAAGTGCAAGAGCAAGGAACCCTTACAAGAGGTTCCTAGAATGCAAGAGAACTAAGTTGGATGTTCCTTTCAGTTAGGAACTTCCAGAGGAGGGAGAAGAGTGAATGAGAAAGGTGCAAGTTGAAATGGTGAACTTAAGCACCTATTTATAGTTGGAGAACTCAAAGGAGGTGAAGCCAGGTGTTTAGGGGTGTAAGAAGAAGCTTACAAATGTCCCAAAACATGGCATAATAGTTTAAAGAAGCCATAGTTTCGAATCAATGGTTTTGGAGTTTTGCTTGGAGACCAAACAAAACTTTCTGCAGAAGAGGCTCTCTCGCGCCCCGCAAGAGACACAATCCCAGTCTCTCGCGGCCCGCGACCGCCCCCTGGCCACTTTCAAAATTTGACACTTTAGCCCCTTAACTTTAAAAAGCTTCTAAAAACCTTTTTAAACACCTTTTTGGCACTTTTAGCCCTCCGTAGCCAATACTTGCCATACCCGAGATTATGCCCTGACATTGTCGAGCTCTCGGTTTGTTAAAAGGTCACTCAGAGGTATAAATTAACATGTTGACGCTTTTAATCCCTCCATCATCCAACTTTCACATATTTACAAAATTAAACCCTCTTGTCCAATAAATGGTACGTATGAGAGTTAGGTCTTCGCAAAGGATCACTCAGAGGCTTATTATAAGCATGTTGATTCCGATGTCACTCAGAGGCTGGGCATGTTGACATATCAGTCACTCAGAGGCCAAATTTCAAGCATGTTGATGTATCAGTCACTCAGAGGCTAATGATTTAAGCATGTTGACATCGGACCGTCACTCAGAGGCTCAGCTTGAGCATGTTGACGCCTTTAGTCCTTATTGGTCTTTAACAGACTATATTTAAAATACAACACGTGTCACTATACTATTGGACACAATTTTACAGGGTGATGGACTCAACCTCCCATGTATACTCGGGACCTCTAAAAGCGTCCCACTTAACCTTTACTATAGGTATCATTTTTCTTTGGAGCTTCTTAACCTGTCGATCCTCGATCGAAATTGGTTTCTCAACGAACCTCAGGTTTTCATTTATCTGCACATCTTTGTGCGACATTGCTAGCGATTCATCGGCTAGACATTTCTTAAGGTTAGATATGTGGAATACATCATGGATTCCACTAAGCTCCTCTGGCAACCTGAGCTTATAAGCTACAGTGCCGACACATTCGACTATCTCGAATGGTCCAATATACCTTGGGCTCAACTTGCCCTTCTTTCCTAAACATATCACACCCTTCTAGGGTGATACTTTCAGCATGACCTTGTCCCCTACTTGGAACTGAAGAGGTTTACGCCTCTTGTCAGCATAGCTCTTCTGCCTATCCCTGGCAGCTTTGAGACAATCACGGATTCGCACAATCTTTTCCGTGGTCTCTAGGACGATCTCTGGTCCTGATAGTTGGGCTTCCCCAACTTCTGCCCAACATACGGGCGTTCTAAATTTTTTCCCATACAAGGCCTCAAAAGGAGCAGTCTTGATGCTAGTATGATAACTGTTATTGTAGGAGAATTCTATTAGGGGTAAGTGGTCATCCCAACTTCCACCTAAATCAATCACACATGCCCTAAGCATGTCTTCTAAAGTTTGAATAGTACGCTCACTTTGACCATCAGTCTGTGGATGGTAAGCCGTACTAAAATTTAATCGTGTGCCTAAAGATTGTTGGAAACTTTTCCAAAAGTGAGATGTATATCTAGTATCTCTATCAGATACAATAGATACCGGCACACCATGTAGGGACACAATCTTGTCCACATACAACTTAGCCAATTTGTCAGAACTATAAGTTTCCTTTATTGGTAAGAAATGTGCTGACTTGGTCAGCCTATCCAGTATAACCCAAATAGTGTCATTACCACTTTTGGTCTTTGGTAACTTGGTAATTAAATCCATAGTTACCATTTCTCATTTCCACGTGGGAATTTCAAGCTGTTGTAAAAGTCCTGACGGTTTCTGATGTTCGGCTTTTACTTGCGAACACGTCAGACACTTAGCTACATAAGTGGCTATGGATTTCTTCAAACCCATCCACCAATAATTATTTTTCAAATCTTGATACATCTTGTCACCACCCGGGTGAACAAAGTATCTTGAATTATGCGCTTCCTGGAGGATTAGATCTCTAAGACCTCCAAAGATCGGAACCCAAATTCTATCACTAAATCTAAGGATTCCATCTTTTCCAGGCATTAATTGATCAATAGTTCCGCTTAATCCCTCATTAGGGATATTAGCCTTTAATAGGGCTTGCTTTTGCGCATTTAATAGCTTCTCACTCAAGCTATTTCTGAGCTCAATGCTCTTAGCGTTAATCCTAATAGGTTTAACCCTTTCTTTGCGACTTAAAGTGTCAGCAATTACATTTGCCTTGCCGGGATGGTAGCGAATCTCGCAATCATAATCATTAAGAGTTTCCATCCAACGGCGTTGTCGCATGTTCAATTCTTTTTGATTGAACAGGTGCTGGAGACTTTTATGGTCTGTGTATATAACACACTTTGTACCATACAAGTAATATCTCCATAGCTTTAGTGCAAATACAACAACACCCAATTCCAAATCATGGGTGGTGTAATTTCATTCATGCACCTTTAGTTGTCGTGATGCATAGGCGATTACTTTGCCATTTTGCATTAGCACACAGCCCATGCCTGTGTGCAAAGCATCACAATATACGACAAAATCCTCAATACCCTCAGGTAGAGATAACACAGGAGCATTGCTCACTTGTGTTTCAGAATCTCAAAAGATTCTTGTTGTTTTGGACCCCAATTATACTTAACATTCTTACGGGTCAAGGTAGTTAGAGGAATGGCTATTCTTGAGAAGTTCTCAATGAACCTTCTATAATATCCAGCCAGTCCTAAGAAACTACAAATCTCCGATGGATTCTTGGGAACTTCCCAATTCATTATGGCTTCTATTTTAGCGGGTCCACTTGGATACCACGCTCACTTACCATGTGTCCAAGGAATTGGACTTCTCTAAACCAAAATTCGCATTTAGAGAACTTTGCATAAAGTTTCTCTTGTCTTAAAAGTTCTAGAATGCACCGAATCTGTTTCTCGTGATCATCTTGATTACGAGAATAGATAAGTATGTTGTCTATGAAGACAATGACAAACTTATCCAAATACGGTTTGCAGACTCTATTCATGATATCCATGAATGCTGCTGGTGCATTGGTGAGCCCAAACGGCATCACCAGGAATTCAAAATGACCATAGCGGGTCCTGAAGGTTGTCTTAGGAACATCTTCACTCCTAACCTTCAGTTGATGATATCCTGATCTCAAATCAATCTTGGAGAAATAACTAGCCCATTGAAGTTGGTTAAATAAATCGTCGATCCTGGGCAGAGGATATCTATTCTTGATCGTCAACTTGTTCAGCTCTCGGTAATCGATGCACATTCGCATCAAACCGTCTTTCTTCTTTACAAAGAGTATAGGAGCTCCCCAAGGCGAGGAACTAGGCTGAATAAAGCCTCTCTCTAAAAGTTCGTCTAGCTGCGTTCTTAATTCCTTCATCTCTGTTGGTGCTAGCCTATATGGAGCTCTAGCTACTGGTGCAGATCCTGGTATAATATCAATCTTGAACTCCACTTGCCTGTCTGGAGGTAGTCCTGGTAATTCTTCTGGGAATACATCAGAATATTCTGAGATGACTGGTAGGTCCTCCATATTTGGATTAGGCTCATTTATGGTTACTTGTGCCACGTAGATGACACAACCTTTTCTCAAACACTTGGATGCCTTAAATAACGACACCTTGTCTGGCAATCCATAGTGTGAGACTCCAGGGATGGTGATTACTTCACCAGATGGGTTTTTAATTTTGATGAGCTTCTTATCGCAGGCAATGCGGGCTTGGTTATGAGATAACCATTCCATGCCTAAGACAACATCGAACCCCGCCAATTTCATTGGCAGAAGAGAGATAGGGAAGGAATGATTCATAATGGATATAGAGCATCCATCAAGAATGGAAGATGTGGATTCTATTGTTCTATCAGCAAGTTCTATCTCGTATGTTTTATCTAGAGTTCTTATGGGCAAATTTAACAGTTTACAAAACTTATGATCGACAAAAGATCTATCTGCACCCGAATAAAAAAGAACTCTAGCATAAATATCATTAATGGGGAAAGTACCTATTATGACGTTATTGTCATTAACAGCTTCTTTAGCAGTTAGTCGAAAAGCGCGTGCGTTCTCCTTCTTGGCCTCTCCGGGCTTCGGATTATTCCTTGCATTCTTAGGGCAGTTACTTGTAATGTGACCTTTTTCTTTGCAGATATAACATACATCATCTTTAAGATCTTTACAATCTAGGGTCTTATACCCTCTCCTTTTACAAATGCCACAAGGTCTAGCTTGAGGGTCAGGATTACACTGTCCCCAGTGTCTTCGGTTGCAAGTCTTACAGAATGGCACCACAACTGACTTGCCTTGGTTTCCTTTGAACCCAAATCTCCCTTTATTTCTCTTATTAAACTTATGGGAGTTGTCTTCTTCTCTCTTCCTTTTGCCGTCAGTTTCTTGCTTAATTGACTTTTGCCTTACAAGATCAAGGGTGAGAGAGAGAGCTAGGTCTACAGCAGACCTATAGGTATTAGGCTGAGCAGCCTTTACCATGCCCTTAATCTCGGGCGCTAATCCATTGATAAAACGCGCAATGTGTTTGGATTCTGGGATGATTAGGTAGGAAACTAACCTAGATAGGGAAGTGAAATCGGAAACATATTTCCGACAGTCTAGGTTTTTCATTGATAGAGACAAGAAGTCTGTCTCTATTTTCTCCACCTCATGTGGTGGGCAGTAGGTTTCCTTAATAAGGTCCATAAACTTAGACCATCCCAGATTATACAGGTATACTTTACCTGTTGACTGAATCATGGCCTTCCACCATGTTAGGGCATCGCCCTTAAAGGACTGTGATACATACTTGACCACATCCTTATCAGCACACCCGCTGATGTCTACAATGGTTTCCATTTCGTCCAGCCACTTCAGGGCTTCTACAGCTCCTTTCTCCCCGTTAAAGTCTCGGGGCTTACAGGAGACGAAGTATTTGTAGGTACACCCGTCTTTAGCAGAACGGGACCTATCAGCAAAGTCTACTTTCCTTGGTTCACTCTTCGCATTTGAAGAGTGAACAGATCTCTCTTTATGAGCTGAAGATGGGGTAATTGATAATGGTTTAGAGCGAGTAGCACTCGACTCTCTTAACTTCTCTATGGCCTTACCCATGGCCTTTTCTACAGCCGCATCAATGCGTGCTTGGAAGTCATTATTATCTATGGCTATATTTTCGGCGTCCATAGAGTTGACGTTCCGATGGCTACTTTGTGTCTCATTAGAATTAGCCATTCTTCAAAGCTTCGGTTTAATACCAATAAAATTTCTCTTAGCCATGGTATTACAACCATATTGGCTTTTAAACATTGGATATAAGAAAAATCCATTGCCTATAATAGTGTGAATAACATCACAACTCTTAGGCTTAATATAACTATATTTGGCCTAGGTCTTAATAGGACCATCATAGGCAAATTATAATCTGAACATAGACCATTTATTACTAGACAGGGGATCAATGTCACAACTGTCATTGTCATATTTGAGAATTTTATAGCACATAGACTTATCACATAGGACATAAAATATGGCACATAGGCCTGTCACTAATGGACATAAGGTTATGGCACATAGGCCTATCACTAATGGAAATAAAGTATGGCACATAGGCACTACATCGCTAATGGATGTTTTCTCACCGCACTGGTGTCATTATCCGGGATCAAAATAGACCACATGGGCTATATAAAATAATTTATAACCTGATAGGGTAATACATCACTAATGGATGTTTTATTCATCACCGCACTGGTGATATCAGCCGGGATCAAATAGATCATAAGGGCTATATAAAATAATTTATAACCTGATAGGGTAATACATCACTAATGGATGTTTTATTCATCACCGCACTGGTGATATCAGCCAGAATCAATAGATCACAAGGGCTATTTAGCCGGGATCAAATAGATCACGAGGGCTATATAACATACATCTCTAATGGATGTTTTATTCATCACCGCACTGGTGATATCAGCCGGGATCAAATAGATCACAAGGGCTATATAGCCGGGATCAAATAGATTACAAGGGCTATATAGCCGGGATCAAATAGATCATAAAGGCTATTTAGCCGGGATCAAATAGATCACAAGAGCTATTTAGCCGGGATCAAATAGATCACAAAGGGCTATATAATATACATCTCTAATGGATGTTTTATCACCGCACTAGTGATATTAGCCAGAATTAAACAGATTACAAGGGCTATTGAGCCGAGATCAAATAGATCACAAGGGCCATAGAACATACATCTCTAATGGATGTTTTATCACCGCACTGGTGATATTAGTCGGAATCAAATAGATTACAAGGGCTATTTAGCCGGGATCAAATAGATCACAAGGGCTATTTAGCCGGGATCAAATAGATCACAAGGGCTATATAATATACATCTCTAATGGATGTTTTATCACCACACTGGTGATATTAGCCAAAATCAAACATATTACAAGGGCTATTTAGCCGGGATCAAATAGATCACAAGGGCCATATAACATACATCTCTAATGGATGTTTTATCACCGCACTGGTGATATTAGCTTGAATCAAATAGATTACAAGGGCTATTTAGCCGGGATCAAATAGATCACAAGGGCTATACAAGGTTAGGACATAGTCCATTACCGGGAAGGTTAGTGTGATTCCTCAAGTCATACAACCAAGAGTATGCACATTACTTGAATGTTAACATCAGAGGATCTTAATGGTTGATTATAAGTCCCGGTCGCATTGACCTTAATGACTTGGAGGCTTGAACCTAGTCCACCACCTCTAGATAGAAGGATAACTTCCCTTAAGTATCATGATAAAAGACCCTTTTGTTCTTAACTATCATTTATATATTTGGCCAAATATGTGGTCTGTACCACTTGGCAAATCAAAACCATTAAGATCTTTTTAGAATTGTATCGTAGAGCATAAATTTTGAGTAAAACCGAGACGCCCGTTTTCAAGAGGGTGAATACATATATATATAATTTCAAAGTACTGCATTAAATTTCCATAAGAAATTACAATACTAGAAAATGAAATAAACTGTCCATGCAAGGACTTTAAGGAAATAAACATGTCCACGCAGGGACTAAAGAAACAACAATGTCCTCGCAGGGACTACATATTATTAGAAGAGACTTCACTCGTCCTTCTTTCCCTTGACCAACTTGGAGAGTTTCTTGAAAAACTTATTTGCCTTCTTCTCTGTCTTCTCCGCTTGCTGCTGCATCTCTTTCATCCGTTCTAAGGCCTCATTAATGGCCTCAAGTGGTGGCGGAGGTTGTGGTTGAGGTTGTGGCATAACCGGATACTGGTACCCATAAGTTGGATATCCAGTTGGTGGATAAGTAGATGGGAAAGGAGACGGGTAAAGTGCATTGTGCATAACTGCTTGCATATAGGGGTCTTGCGACCATGCTTGAAAATCTACCGGTGTAGATGGGTTAAAAGGGTCATATCCAGACGTGTCTGGATATGTGGGTATTAGGTTAGAATAACCCGATGGTGGTGGTTGAACTGTAGGTGCGGGTGTTGGTGTTCGTTCAACCACAGGTGAGGTGTTAGAGGGCCCACCCATTAGTGGGTCTTCTTGAATCGTTGGGTAGGAGTTTGGCAAAGGTGGAAGCGATCCTGACCTCTGTCCTGCACGTACCAACATACGTGATCCACGCTTCCTCCTTGGTGGTTCAGGTGGCGGTTGAGGTTGGTCCACCGGTGGATGTGGACATCTTCTTGAACACGGGGAGGTTGAGAGTGATGGGAAAGAGTGTGGGCGAAGGTAAATTGGTTCCAATATTGGTCCCACTCATTAGGACCTTGGTAGGGTGATCCGGCATAGGAGTTCGAATCAATTGAGATTTCAATGGGATGCGCGTTCGATACTGACGGCGACATCTCTGGATCGGAGTCCTCATCCATATGGTTTGGTTGGTCCAACTGATTTTGATCGGCTAGAGGTGTGTTAAAGTAATGGTTGGGGTTAAATTCTTCATGGTAAGAATGTGAATGGGAATGATGGGTATGGTGTGAATGGTGAGAATGGTAGGAGTGGTGAGAGTGGTGAGAATTTTGGGAATGTGGGGGCGAGTGTCTATTAGAGACAGAACGTCTCGCTGGTTGCCAAGGAGACGAATCTCCTGATTCTTGGTAAGAGTCTGAATTGTGAGGTTGAGGGGAATGCGCCCCGATGGTCCTCCCCTCATTGGACCTTTTCCTCTCCCACTTTGTCCTCGTACACGTGGCGGCATTTTCCTGTTAAACAGTTCAAAAACAATACTAATAACTTAATAATGAAATGAATAATCCTAGGTCAATGCCTAGACTCAGAAGTCTAAGGAATGTGCTCATGTAAGTTTGAGATTAAACACAAAGACTAGTGTTTAATTCTCTCAAATGTTGGCTCTGATACAAACCTGTCACACCCCGGATTTCCAACCCGAAATCCATACACCGGTGGGCCCGGGTAGGGAGTATCGTGACGTAAGTTGATAACATCATTGTCAATTAAAAATAGCACAACGGAAGTCTTGGAATAAAATTACTATTACAAACCGAATGTTCAAAAATAAAATAATATACAGGCTCGTAATAGAAGATCCACAGGCGGATCATTAAAATATACAAGAAAGAATATAAAACAGACTTTAGGCAGATTTAAGGATTTGCAAGATCCTCTTATTCACTACCGAGCAGCTTCCGGCCTATTTCGTATTGTACCTGCAGTTTAGTCTTTGGACGATACGTCAGCTTACGCTGGTAAATACACTCAACTGACTCATTTTGAAAACTTTTAAATGGTTTTAAGTGCAAAACGGCACAAAATCTTGTATTAACTTGGGAAGGTTGAAATTCAACCTTGTATCAGATTCACATGTTTGTCAATACATACAGGGCCCAGGACAGAAACCGAGACATGATTTGTCACACCCCGACCCGCAGCGGAAAGGTGATCGGGGCATGATTGGGTTTTCATCAAAGCTCATGACATTTACTATAAAGTTTTATATTTATTATTTCTTTTTAAAGAACATTACAATAAGCATACAAATGCAACATGTTCAAATACATTTTTCATAACTTCATTATTTTTCTTCTAAGGCAATTTCCTATGTGTCCCTTGCTTCAACCTGTTCACCTGTATCAAGTGTAAAAATAGGGTTTTGGGTCAACAAAAAGTTGGCGAGTGAATCTTATTTAAACATTTGAAAGGATTAGTTATGTTGGTTATTTGAATAAAATTGTGCATAACCAAATATGAATAAACGTAAATGTAAATTTAATCACAAAACACATAATATTGATTAATACACTCACACACACCAAATGAATGATTTTGAGGCACGCGATGTTCAACTCGTCTCCCACGAGGAACTGATGGGCCTAATGAAATGATTTTGAGGCACGCGATGTTCAACCCGTCTCCAACGGGGAACTGATGGGCCTAATGAATTTATTTGCACGCAACTTGACTAAATGTAAACACACATTACAACAAACAATATTTACATTATAAGTTTAGATCATATAATGGTGATAGCACGAGTTTGAATAAGCGAAACATGATACACCCCAAAACATGAATAAAAAGGGGAATTTGTAAGAATTCACTCACAGTGGTTGCGTTTCTTGGATTGATGATGAATGCGCACGAATTTGGATTTAACCACGATAGAAACTAACCTAAATAATAACATAATAATTCGATAAATAAATAAACTTTTATTTGGGATTAATATTTTTAATTAGTGTTCTTAATGAGATTGTTAGATTTATTTTTGTGAG
Source organism: Scalesia atractyloides (assembly GCA_947069175.1). Taxonomy (NCBI): domain Eukaryota; kingdom Viridiplantae; phylum Streptophyta; class Magnoliopsida; order Asterales; family Asteraceae; genus Scalesia; species Scalesia atractyloides. The sequence continues at coordinate 80,422,823 of CAMTDV010000001.1, read as the reverse complement.
TTTAAGGAAATTTTCTAACTTCAAAAATATTATTTTTAATTGTTTTTAATTGATTTTTAAATAAAATAAATAAATAAAAAGAAAATAAAAATTTTGACTTTTTGACCGTTAACCGGTCGGACCGCGTTTATTCTGTGCGCTGAGTGAGGTTCGAACTCGTGACCTCTCGTATACGTGCACGCAGCTCTACCAACTGAGCTACGTGTCTAACCTGAAATATTCCTGATTTTAATTATATTTATATACTATTTAGATTATTCATAATTTTATTTAATTAAAAAGGTTTTTTTACAATCATTGAACCGGTGCGCATACTATACTTGAACCCGCGACCTTCGTATTGATTCGCACCCAGCCCATCCAACTGGGCTGGGTGTCTAACCCGTATAAGATAGGATTTTTATTTTATTTAACCACTTTCTGTGAAGCGATCTGATTGGTTTTAAAAACAATGGATTTAATTTCAGTGGATCGGTGTGGTTCGAGTATCGAACTCGGTATCTTCCGTATAAAATGCACACAGTCCACCACTGGACTGTGTGTCTAACCCGATTATAACCCGTTTTTGATTAATTATAAACGCAACTTGACTTCGTCTTCTTCCTAGAACATGACCCAGAACTGAACTTCGACTTATAGGAATCTGTATCAGTTCTGGTTATTTGAAAAGATTGTGTAATGACATAGAAAGGTTTTAAGGTTGCATACCAACTGGAAAATGCGGAATCTTGATGTCACCGGCGACTGATTCCGACGGCTCGGAACAAAACTGATGACCAAACTTTGACAGAAACTTCTGAGTGATGAGCGAGTGAGTGTGTGTGTTCAGTCTGAGAAGCAAATGGGTTTGTATTTATAGTGTTATGTCCGACAAGGATTTTTCGGTTTCAATTCATACATTCATTCACTTTCAAGACAAATCAGTAACTCCCGTCGGTTACATAACAAATTGATTTCGAATTTTGAGATTGTAACAGATGTTCAATTCAGTTACACACGTTTCTTCAAAAGAATCGTTGATTGAGCTTTGATTGCTCTGATTTTTCTTCGGCTGTTGAAGGTTCTGCACTTGAGTTTGCAGAGTTCGTTTTTATTATATAACTAATTTGTTTTCAAACTTAAACATAAAGGTGTGTGTGGTTTAGTGGTGCTTTGAGCGTGTTGAGTTGTGAGGGTATCCGGGTTCGAATCCGGCTACTCCTTTTATTTTTAGTCTTTTATTATTTTTCCTTATATAGCGGTTTAAATTAATTTATTCTTTTACTAATTGCTATTTTAATTATGTAATTTATTTTATTAATCATAAATCATAAAATAGATTAACAAATGCGTAACGAACTGTTAAATAAATACCAAAATTATTAAACGAAGCGAGTTTTGAGATCCGTTTTACGCGAATGTCATAGTATCCCCTACTTTATTTCGTCCCGAAATTTAAGTAGTGGTATATTTGAATCGAAAGGAGGGTGTGTTATTTTTGACAATTACATAATTAAAAGAGGGTGAGGGTTTAAATTTTATTTGAGGCGGTAACGTTCCTAGTAACGGTTGAATAACTTGCTACAGGAATCGCTTTTTGATGCCTAAAGTACAAGAATGCGGAACATGGAATAACAGAGTTGATTGACTAGGTATGATCTCATGCATAAGAGTTGTGAGAGAATTGATACGTTTGGAAAGATAAGGTTATATCATAAAACAAAACTTCAATCATAACGATACTTTCTACATGGAACCTCTTATAACCGCCTGACAATGCTGTTGATCCTTTGACAAGAATACTTATATATAGGAAGTACCAGCGGCGTATCCACCATATTCTTGTCAAATTTTCATTGGCTTTGTCAGTAAGTTATGATTAGTTCTATGTGACTCTAAAACATAAACAAACACAACAGCCAAAGCTTGAGTCTCAAATCTGATAGGATACATGTTCGAATGATGACAGTACCTCTCTCGTTTGTTATGATGAAGGGGCTAGTCTATGTAAAAGTGAGACACAACCCAACTTCTTTAAATGATGAGATTGAGATACGTCGAGATGTATGATGATATGAATGTTAAATTAATGAGTATAAACAAAACTTGAAATAGTAATTTGCATTAAGATTCTTGGATACATAAATTTCAAATTTATAATTGAGATACGTAGAGATTGAGATAACATAAAGAAAACATAAAAACTAGACGATTGGAGTTGAGTCTTGATTCTTGGTGAGGGAAGACTAGTTGGGTGGTTCGTTTGGGCCGTTATTATCTTCAACAGGATCAGCGTTGATGTTGTAAGCTCTTCCTCTTGCTGGTGGCCTAGTGGTTAGGTTTTCTTTTATGCTTGGTTAACTGGGTTTGCTTGAGCTTGGGCGTTTATGATGTTAACCAATCGAGGGCACGTGTTTCCAAAGTGGGTAGGGTCGCCACAATTAAAACAAGCTCGAACATATGGAAACATGGGGTATTGGGGTTGTTGATATGTTCGGATCATGTTTTGAGTAGGGGGTGAGGCTTGGTTTTGAGAGGCGCGACAAGCCTTGCTCAAATGACCATAGCGTCCACAATTCGCACATAGTCGACAAGGTAAGGTAGAAGGATGGTGATAAAAACAGGTGTTGCATTGAGGGTGAGGTCCAATGTAAGGTTTCTTATTTGGGTAACTTGAGTTGGGTGCTACTTGCGTGATTGGGATAGCTTGGAGGGGTACGGCTTGTGAAGCTGGTTGATTGTGTTGAGTGACAGCGAAAATTTGTCCATCTCGTTTTCTCTTAGAAGTGGGTTGAGAAGGGGATTCGGTTTGGGTGGAGTTTGAGGTTTCAGTTGATGCTTTATCCTTCTTCTTCTCCTCCTTGAAGTCCTTATTTCGTATGCGGTTTTCGGTGAGCTCTGTAGCTAACTCCATTGTTGCTTCCAAAGTTGCAGGTGTGGTACTTATTACAGGGTCTTGAATTTTTGAAGGAAGACCTCGAATGTAGTGCTCGATCAAATGGTAGAGGGGAGTGAACAAGTTTGGGACCATTTGATTTAACTCAAGGTATCTCTTGTTGTATGTGGTGTGGTCGCCCTCCTTTTGTTTCAAAGAATAGAACTCATCCTCTAATTTCTTGATTTCGCTTCTTGGACAGAAACGTCTTGTCATGATCTCCCTCAATTCTTCCCAAGTCAAAGTCATAGCATTCTCAGTACCTCGCTTGGCCTTCTCTGTATTCCACCATGTAAGTGCTACTCCAAACAAACGACCGGTAGCATATCGCACCTTGCGATCATCGGGGCAGTCGCAATTGAGAAAGGTGTTTTCCATCTCCTAAAACCAATGGAGGAGAGCGGTGACACCTTCAGTCCCTTCGTATTTTGGAGGGTCACAGGATTTGAAATGCTTGAAGGTGCATTTAGTGGTATTTGGGGGAGGGTTGACAACATTTTGATCTTCTTGATTGATTGGGTTGACGGGATTAGCGGTAAGGGCTTGTTGAACTTGAACTGCGATGTTGGGTATTACGGCCGCCATTTGTTGAGCGATTTGGGCAGCCATGCACTCGCGGGATTTTCCTGCTTTCATTTTTCTACGAGCGAGACTAGAAGACATCTACAAGGAATACGCATCGAGGGTATGAGTTTGACGTTTTAGGTGTCATGTGTCGTATTTAGGAATGAACATTCATAAAATAAATATAGAATAATAAATCTACTACATCCATAGGATGTCTTGGGCTTTGCTCGTAATTCGGCCTTGCATGCCGCCATACTTCACCTTCGTAATCATGTGGGCCCCCATGATTACCGGGTCTTTCATATGGTTCGCATGTTTTAGCCTGGTAACGTACACTAAAACCCGGAGAAAATCGAGAAATATGTATGTAACGTATGGAATTCGGAGTGCATCCAGGTGTGGACACGGTGACACCTCAAAGTGGGGTTAGTTCGAACGACGTTTGGTGTGGCATGCTTTGGCCTAATAGGTCCTTCGTACTCTCATCGTTAGTCCCCAGGTAGGCAAACTGGTCCGTTATATTGGATTTATACGAATGCCAACCTAGACAGGACGTTCCGACTACCGGTACTTGTACCCTTACAGTTACTACATGCCCGTCGTAGAACTCACTTTGATGAGATTGAAAAATGGAAAATGTGACAAAATCTTGAATAACGGAAGTATGAAGATGATTTGAATATGTGAACATTGAAATATGCGTGATGAATGTATATGTAAGCATGTTATGTTTGACTATAAGTATAACTCATTAAGTATCACACAAAATGATAGTGGAAGTGTTTGCATGCATTTGTGTGTGTAATAAATACGAAACAAATAAACATCATGAGTTTGCATGTAACCACATAAACAATTAAAATCTAATCAACTATAGTATAGGCTCTAAGGGTCTAATAACCTATCCTATATCCTATAGTCAAAAGCTCTGATACCAATCTGTCACACCCCGACCCGCAGCGGAAATGGTGATCGGGGCATGATTGGGTTTTCATCAAAGCTCATGACATTTACTATAAAGTTTCATATTTATTATTTCTTTTTAAAGAACATTACAATAAGCATACAAATACAACATGTTCAAATACATTTTTCATAACTTCATTATTTTTCTTCTAAGGCAATTTCCTATGTGTCCCTTGCTTCAACCTGTTCACCTGTATCATGTGTAAAAATAGGGTTTTGGGTCAACAAAAAGTTGGCGAGTGAATCTTATTTAAACATTTGAAAGGATTAGTTATGTTGGTTATTTGAATAAAATTGTGCATAACCAAATATGAATAAACGTAAATGTAAATTTAATCACAAAACACATAATATTGATTAATACACACGCACACACCAAATGAATGATTTTGAGGCACGCGATGTTCAACTCGTCTCCCACGAGGAACTGATGGGCCTAATGAAATGATTTTGAGGCACGCGATGTTCAACCCGTCTCCAACGGAGAACTGATGGGCCTAATGAATTTATTTGCACGCAACTTGACTAAATGTAAACACACATTACAACAAACAATATTTACATTATAAGTTTAGATCATATAATGGTGATAGCACGAATTTGAATAATCGAAATAATTAAAGCGACACAATACACCCCAAAACATGAATAAAAAGGGGAATTTGTAAGAATTCACTCACAGTGGTTGCGTTTCTTGGATTGATGATGAATGCGCACGAATTTGGATTTAACCACGATAGAAACTAACCTAAATAATAACATAATAATTCGATAAATAAATAAACTTTTTTTTGGGATTAATATTTTTAATTAGTGTTCTTAATGAGATTGTTAGATTTATTTTTGTGAGTTTAAGGAAATTTTCTAACTTCAAAAATATGATTTTTAAGTGTTTTTAAGTGATTTTTAAATAAAATAAATAAATAAAAAGAAAATAAAAATTTTGACTTTTTGACCGTTGACCGGTCGGATCGTGTTTATTCTGTGCGCTGAGTGAGGTTCGAACTCGTGACCTCTCGTATACGTGCACGCAGCTCTACCAATTGAGCTACGTGTCTAACACGAAATATTCCTGATTTTAATTATATTTATATACTATTTAGATTATTCAGAATTTTATTTAATTAAAAAGGTTTTTTTACAATCATTGAACCGGTGCGCATACTATACTCGAACCCGCGACCTTCGTATTTATTCGCACCCAGCCCATTCAACTGGGCTGGGTGTCTAACCCATATAAGATAGGATTTTTATTTTATTTAACCACTTTCTGTGAAGCGATCTGATTGGTTTTAAAAACAATGGATTTAATTTCAGTGGATCGGTTGTGGTTCGAGTATCGAACTCAGTATCTTCCGTATAAAATGCACACAGTCCACCGCTGGACTGTGTGTCAAACCCGATTATAACCCGTTTTTGATTAATTATAAACACAACTTGACTTCGTCTTCTTCCTAGAACATGACCCAGAACTAAACTTCGACTTATAGGAATCTGTATCAGTTCTGGTTATTTGAAAAGATTGGGTAATGACATAGAAAGGTTTTAAGGTTGCATACCAACTGGAAAATGCAGAATCTTGATGCCTCCGGTGACTGATTCCGACGGCTCGGAACAAAACTGATGACCAAACTTTAACAGAAACTTCCGAGTGATGAGCGAGTGAGTGTGTGTGTTTAGTCTGAGAAGCAAATGGGTTTGTATTTATAGTGTTATGTCCGACAAGGATTTTCGGTTTCAATTCAAACATTCATTCACACTTTCAAGACAAATCAGTAACTCCCGTCGGTTACATAACAAATTGATTTCGAATTTTGAGATTGTAACAGATGTTCAATATCAGTTACACACGTTTCTTCAAAAGAATCGTTGATTGAGCTTTGATTGCTCTGATTTTTCTTCGGCTGTTGCAGGTTCTGCATTTGAGTTTGCAGAGTTAGTTTTTATTATATAACTAATTTGTTTTCAAACTTAAACATAAAGGTGTGTGTGGTTTAGTGGTGCTTTGAGCGTGTTGAGTTGTGAGGGTATCCGGGTTCGAATCCGGCTACTCCTTTTATTTTTAGTCTTTTATTATTTTCCTTATATAACGGTTTAATTTAATTTATTCTTTTACTAATTGCTATTTTAATTATGTAATTTATTTTATTAATCATAAATCATAAAATAGATTAACAAATGCGTAACGAACTGTTAAATAAATATCAGAATTATTAAACGAAGCGGGTTTTGAGATCCGTTTTACGCGAATGTCACATGATTAAATACACACCACTCAGGTACTCATGAAGGAGTCATCCCCAACGTCTTGGGCATGTTGCATATGAGCATCAAAGGGTGTATGCCTACACCCCGTGCTAAGGTCGTGGCCAATAACTAATGTATTGAGCCGAGGATATCCAGGACACGGTAAGTTAACCCCCGATGTTTAAGTTATCAAACAAAACTAATTAAAACGAAATATGGGGTTTACTAGCCATAAACGGGCATTCGATTGACACCATTTTGGACCAAGCGGTAATAATTTACCGTATCCCAAGCCCGTATAGGGAAAATAAGTCGAGAGTATTTACCTGAGCTAGTCTTCTTCTTTTAATTTGTAATAACTCAGCCGTATACAAAAGTACCAGTGTGCAGATAACATTTATCGACAAGGCTCTAGTTTGGATTATGGCCTAAGCTAGCCAACTAAATACTAACGGTCTTATAAACCGAATAGTGTACATGATTATTACGTATAACGCTTGATTAAACGAAGATCGGATAGAATGTAGTAACCCGACAAGTACCTTGACTTGTATAATATGGGTAAACTATATACATTCTGGATTTTGAGACTTAAATGACAAGTTTAAACCCGTTTCGGTTAATTTTCGTAAAATAATTTCATATACTTAACCGAGCGCATATTAGCGATATCAGGTAACCGGACAAGTCATGGACAAGTTCTATATGCCATTATACTTTAAATAAGTTAAGATATCAGTAGGATATCAACTTGTATGCCCGTTAAGTTGTTAAGACGAAACTATGCCTCATAAGGGCATTTCGGTAATTATATACCGTATAAAAGGAACTTGAATATATTTTAAGTTTATAATTATAGTATTCTGGAAAAACATTTTATTTATGATATAATATTAGTAGGATATCATTTGTATGTGTAATTTATCTTTTATGACCAAACTATGCACCGGAGGGGCATTTTGGTCATTTTACACATAGTTTATAAATTATTTGGGATTCTGAGTTTATAATATGTACCTACTATAAATATGTTTAAAATAAGTTTTAAAATCAGTAGGTATTAAGTCTTGGTCAATAATATGGTTCAAAACCATACTATGCGCCGTTTACGGCGCTTATGTCGTAAATGTCTTTATGTGATGTTTATGAAATATGACATCAGGGTCTGATTAAAATATTTAAAATATGTTATTTAATATAACATATCAGTAAAGAATGGATTTATCTTGAAAAGATTGATTAAAATCATTTTATGAGCCACAATGGCTAAAACCGTCATTTATCGACAAAGTTTTAAGAACTTGCTTGAAAACTCAGTTTATAACTTAGTTAAACATCCCAAATAATCCTACTTATAATATTACATCAGTAGGAAACTCATTTTCAAGTTCATTATTATTTAAAACCTTGTTTTATGCAAAAAGGGCATTTTAGTCAAGAATGGCATAATTATGGAACTTGCGTATAAACTTGGATTCTGATTATGATCATGTAATATAACCTCAGAGGGTTATACTACATTATATTACGATCATAATGTCACACCCCGACCCGCAGCGGAAAAGGTGATCGGGGCATGATTGGGTTATCAACAAAGCTCATGACATTTATTTTAACGTTTCATATTCATTAATACACTTTAATGGAAAATTACAATCAATATTACAACATGTCCTAAATATCAATCTAGGCTTCATTGTTTTCTTCTAAGGCATTTCCTATGTTTTCCTTGCTTCACCCTGTTCACCTGTATCATGTGTAAAAAGGGTTTTTGGATCCACAAAAAGTTGGCGAGTGAATCATATGGAAAACATTTGAACAAGTTTATTTAATTGATTATAAAATAAGTGCACAACCACACATGAGTAAAAATAGATGTAAACTTATTCACCAATCAATTTAATAATAAACAATACACACATGAACAATAATGGATCGTTTAGAGGCACGCGTTGCTCAACTCGTCTCTCACGAGGAACTGATGGGCCTAATGAATGAATTGCATAAGCTTGACAATATGAAATACATAACTACAAACAATATAAACTCAATAATACACACATGAACAATAATGGATTTGTTTTGAGGCACGCGTTGCTCAACTCGCCTCCCACGAGGAACTGATGGGCTTAATGAATGACTTTCATATAAGTTGACAAAATGAAATACATAACCACAACAATATAAACAATCTAAGTTTAGATCACAATATGGTATGGCACAAGTTTAAATAAACGAGTTAATTATTTTGTGACACATGACACACCCCAAAACGTGTAATTAAAAAGGGGGAGTTGTAAGATTCACTCACAGTGGGTGCGTTCGGTTGATGATGTTGAATGCACGCGAAGTGGTTTTAACACCGAGTGAAATTAACCTAGATAAATAGCATTATGGTTCGGTAAGTAAATGAATTTTATTAATCCGTTTTAGTAGGATTGTTGGGTGTATTTTTGTGAGTTTAAGTCTATTTTCTAACCTGAAAAATGTTATTTTTAAGTATTTTGAATTGATTTTTAATTAAAATAAATAAATAAATAATAAAAAAAAGTTGACTTTTTTGACCGTTGACCGTTGACCGTTGACCATTGACTGTTGACTTTGACCGGTTCGTATGCGTGTATGTGTGCGCTGAGTGAGGCTCGAACCCGAGACCTCCCGTACGGTGCACGCAGCTCTACCAACTGAGCTACGTGTCTAACCCGAAATATTTCTGTTTTTAATTATATTTATATATTAATTAAATTAATCCGAAAATCAACTTATTTCTAAAAAGATTTTAATCAATGACTCGGTGCGCTCCACAGGTCTCGAACCCGGGACTTGTGGGTTGAATTAACACACAGTCCACCGCTGGACTGTGTGTCCAACTTGTTAAATAAACTGATTTTTATTATACTTAAATACAAACTAAGTATTTTCATTTCTGACTTAAATAAAAAGTTTGAATAATTGTCCGGACCGGTGCGGTAGCCCGGACTCGAACTCGTGTCCTGTGATTAAACATACACACGGTCTACCACTGGACTGTGTGTCTAACTTGGTTATTATTCCGGTTATTAATAAACTTAACATGTAACAGCGGTGACTCCGGTTCGGTTAACAAAAAAGGACATTTTTATTAAGGCAAGCATGCGTGGGACAAGATTCGAACTCGAGACGTTTACGTGTTTAATGTGCACACAGTCCACCACTGGACTGTGTGTCTAACCCGAGTTATTTCCTGATTTAAATTAAACTTATATGTTACCGAAACTTCGTCTTCTTCGTCAGTCTTAACCAGAAACGACGACTGACTGGTTCGAAGTTTTAATCATGTTCGTTTGTGTCTGGTGGTTAATTACATGTGAGATATATAAAAAGAATGAAAGATTTAAGCGTAAGGTATACCGACTGGACTTCTCTGTTTCTCCGGCAGAACTCCGGTGACAGCAAAAGATTCCGGCGTCGTGTGTCTTGCGGCAGAGAGTCTTCAGCAAGCTTGAAAGGATGTGGGTGACTTCGGTATAAGCTCAGGGGGTTCAGTAAGGCTCAGAAGTGAAGGGTTCGGTTTTCCGGCGAGGTACAGAAGTTTTCCGGCGAGTAAATTTTCGCAGAGGTTCGAGGAGGTATTTATAGGGCAGGTCATCGATGAATTTGGTCCGATTTCCGACTTGATTCGTCGGTTAGAAATTCTCCGGCGGTTATAGCTTGTGTCACGGACTCAGGCGTCGGTTATAACCGATGCAGTGTTTAAGGTTTACGTTATAACTGAAGTAACCGTCCAATCTCACGAGATCGCCGGGATTTCCGACGACTGAAATTAGGGCGCCGGTTTTTGAATTTGGGATTCATGATATGAATTAATTGATTCTAATAATTAACAAGGAATACAAGTGGCGCAGTGGTTGAGTGTATGTGTGTTAAGTCGTTGACCCGGCTGACTGACCCGGGTTCGAAACCCGGCAGAAACATTATATTTTTATTTCATTATTTTTAACAATTTTTCAAAAATAAATTATATATTCCAATATAATAATTAATTATGCATCGTTTAAAATTAATTTGGGCATTAAATACGCCACGAAATTTTAAACTGATTGTTCGGTTAATAAACGGAGCGGGTTTGGTAAAATCCGTTTTTTGACGGATGTTACAGTATCCCCTGCTTTTTAGAAATTTCGTCCCGAAATTTAAGTAGTGATATATTTGACTAAAAGAATGATGGTGTTTAGTTTGACAGTTACATACTTAGAAAAAGTGTAAGAGTTTAAATTTTGTTTGAGGCGGTAACGTCCCTTGTAAGGGTTAAGTACCCTACTACAGAAATCGCTTTTTGTTGCCTACTGTAAAAATATTGATAAGCAGAGTTGATTCGCTAAATATGATATCATGCATAAGAGTTTGGGTATGTTTGGAAGGATATGGTTATATCCTAAGGCAAAACTTCTAATACTACAACCTACATGGAACTTCTCATAACCATCTAACAATACCTCTGATCCTTTGACAAGAATACTTATATATAGGAAGTACCAGCGGCGTATCCACCATATTCTTGTCAAATTTTCATTGGTTTTATCAGTAAGTTATGATTGGTCCTATGATATAACTCTAGAACATAAATAACACAACAACCAATATTTGAATCCACATTCTGATAGCATATAGGTTTGAATGGTGACAGTTCCTCTCTCGTTTGTTATGATGGAGAGGTTAGTTTATGTAGAAATAGAACACAATCCAATTTCTTTAAATGGCGAGATGATATGAATGTAACACAAATTTCAACCAAGGCAATACTAAATCCTACATGGAACTTCTCATAACTACCTGATAATGCCTCTGATCCTTTGGCAAGAATACTTATATATAGGAAGTACCAGCGGCGTATCCACCATATTCTTGTCAAATTTTCGTTGGTTTTATCCGCAAGTTATGATTTGTTATCAAGAACTACTAAATCCTACATAGAACTTCTCATAACCGTCTGACAATGCCTCTGATCCTTTGATAAGAATACTTATATATAGGAAGTACCAGCGGCGTATCCACCATATTCTCGTCAAATTTTCATTGGTTTTATCAGTGAATTATGATTAGTCCTATGTGACTCTACAACCAATACAACGAACACAAGATACTGATAATGAAAAATGTCTGTGCGATCAAGGCTCAATCAAACGGAGCCGGTCGTATTGCATGTACTGAAAATGAAAATGTCTGTGCGATCAAGGCTCAATCAAACGGAGCCGATCATATTGCATGTACTGAAAATAATAAATTTAATCTAAACAATAATCACACAAACAGCGTATACATGGAACCTCTCATAACCGCCTGATAATGCCTCCGATCCTTAGACAAGAATACTTATATATAGGAAGTACCAGCGGCGTATCCACCATATTCTCATCAAATTCTCATTGACTTTATCCGCAAGTTATGATTAGTTCTATGTGACTCTACAACAAACGCAACAACCACAAGATACTGATAATGAAAATGTCTGTGCGATCAAGGCTCAATCAAACGGAACCGATCGTATTGCATGTACTGAAAATAATAAATTTAATCTAAACAATAATCACACAAACAGCCTATACATGGAACCTCTCATAACCGCCTGATGATGCCTCCGATCCTTTGACAAGAATACTTATATATAGGAAGTACCAGCGGCGTATCCACCATATTCCCGTCAAATTCTCATTGACTTTATCCGCAAGTTATGATTAGTTCTATGTGACTCTACAACAAACACAACAACCACAAGATACTGATAATGAAAATGTCTGTGCGATCAAGGCTCAATCAAACGGAGCCGATCGTATTGCATGTACTGAAAATGAAAAATGTCTGTGCGATCAAGGCTCAATCAAACGGAGCTGATCGTATGTGGGCACGCCAGGTTCAACCTCATAATGAAATGGGGAACATGCTCAACGCTCATAATGTAATGGGGAGTGGCGGCCTATGAAATTGCATGTACTGAAAATAATAAACAATAATTACTCAAACAGTTTACACATGGAACCTCCCATAACCGCCAGATAATACTTCTGATCCTTTGACAAGAATACTTATATATAGGAAGTACCAGCGGCGTATCCACCATATTCTTGTCAAATTCCCATTGGTTTTATCCTTAAGTTATGATTGGTTCTATGTGATAAAGAAAAACATAAAACTAAACGATTGGAGTTGATTCTTGATTTCCGGTGAAGAGGACTAGTTGGGTATCTTCGTTTGGGCCGTCATTATCTTCGGTAGGATTGGCGTTGATGTTGAAAACTCTTCCTCTTGCTGGTGGCCTAGCGGTTGGGTTTTCTTGGTTTACTTGGTTAACTGGGTTTGATTGGGCTTGAGCGTTTATGATGTTAACCAATCGAGGGCACGTGTTTCTAAAGTGGGTAGGGTCGCCACAACTGAAACAAGCTCGAACATATGGGAACATGGGGTATTGGGGTTGTTGATAGGTTTGGACCATGTTTTGAGTAGGGGAAGAGATTTGGTTTTGAAAGGTGTGGCAAACCTTGCTCAAATGACCATAGCGTCCACAAGTTGCACATAGTCGACAAGGTAAGGTAAGGGGATGGTGATAAAAACAGTTGTTGCATTGAGGGTGAGGTCCAAGATATGGTTTCTTATTTGGGTAGGTTGAGTTGGGTGCCACTTGAGTGATTGGGATAGCTTGGATTGGTATGGCTTGTAAAACTGGTTGATTACGTTGGGTAGTAGCGAAAAGTTGCCCGTCTCTTTTTCTCTTAGAAGTGGGTTGAGAAGGGGATTCGGTTTGGGTGGAGTCGGAGGTTTCAGTCGATGCTTTATCCTTCTTCTTCTCCTCCTTGAAGTCTTTGTTCCGGATTCGGTTCTCGGTGAGCGCTGTTGCTAGCTCCATTGCTGCTTCCAAAGTTGCAGGCGTGGTACTTATTACAGAGTCTTGAATCTTTAACGGAAGACCACGATTGTAGTGCTCGATCAAACGGTAGAGGGGAGTGAACATGTTGGGAACCATCTGATGTAACTCGAGGAATCTTTTGTTGTATGTGGTGTGGTCTCCTTCCTTTTGCTTCAACGAATAAAATTCATCTTCTAATTTCTTGATTTCGCTCCTTGGGCAAAATCGTCTAGTCATGATTTCCTTCAATTCGTTCCAAGTTAAAGTCATAGCATCTTCCACACCTCGTTTGGCCTTCTCTGTATTCCACCAAGTAAGTGCTATTCCATATAAACGACCGGTAGCATATCGCACTTTGCGATCATCGGGGCAATCGCAATTTAGAAAAGTGTTCTCCATTTCTTCAAACCAATGGAGGAGAGCGGTGACACCTTCAGTCCCTTCGTATTTTGGAGGGTCGCATGATTTGAAATGCTTATAGGTGCATTTAGTGGTATTTGGGGGAGGGTTGATAACGTTTTGATTTTCTTGATTGACAGGATTAGCGGTAAGTGCTTGTTGGACTTGGATTACAATGTTGGGTATTACGGCAGCCATTTGTTGTGCGATTAGGGCAGCCATGCGTTCGCGGGCTTTTCCTGCTCTCATCTTCCTACGGGCGTGGTTAGAAGACATCTACAAGGAATACATGTCAAGAGTATGAGTTGGATGCTTTTGGGATCATGGGTCGCACTTAGGAATCAACATTCATAAAATAATTATAGAAAAATAAATCTACTACATCCATAGGATGTGTTGGGCTTTGCTCGTCATTAGGCCCTACATGCCGCCATACTTCACCTTCGTAATCATGTGGGCCCCCATGAATACCGGGTTTTTCATATGGTTCGCATGGGTTAGCCTGGTTACGTACACTAAAACCCGGAGAAAATCAAGAAATATGTATATAACGTATGAGATTCGGAATGTGTCCAGGTGTAGACACGGTGACACCTCAAAGTGGGGTTAGTTCGAACGACGTTTGGTGTGGCATGCTTTGGCCTAATAGGTCCTTCGACTCTCATCGTTAGTCCCCAGGTAGGCAAACTGGTCCGTTATATTGGATTTATACGAATGCCGACCTAGACAGGACGTTCCGACTACCTGTACTTGTACCCTTCCAGTTACTACATTCCCGTCGCAGAACTTACTTTGATGAGATTTGAAAATTGCAACAAAATCTTTGAATAACAACAGTCTGAAGATGTATTGAATATATGAACATTGATATATGTATGATGAATGTGTATGTAAGTATGTATGTTTGACTGTAAATATAAACAAATATGAAACAAATAAATATCATAAGTTTGTATGTAACCACCTAATCAATTAAAATTTAGGCAAACTATAGTATAGGCTCTAAGGGTCTAATAACCTATCCTATATCCCTATAATCATGGCGATACCAATCCTGTCACACCCCAACCCGCAGCGGAAAAGGTGATCGGGGCATGATTGGGTTATCATCAAAGCTCATGACATTTATTTTAACGTTTCATATTCATTAATACACTTTAATGGAAAATTACAATCAATATTACAACATGTCCTAAATATCAATCTAGGCTTCATTGTTTTCTTCTAAGGCATTTCCTATGTTTTCCTTGCTTCACCCTGTTCACCTGTATCATGTGTAAAAAGGGTTTTTGGATCAACAAAAAGTTGGCGAGTGTGAATCCTATGGAAAACATTTGAACAAGTTTATTTAATTGATTATAAAATAAGTGCACAACCACACATGAGTAAAAATAGATGTAAACTTATTCACCAATCAATTTAATAATAAACAATACACACATGAACAATAATGGATCGTTTAGAGGCACGCGTTGCTCAACTCGTCTCTCACGAGGAACTGATGGGCCTAATGAATGAATTGCATAAGCTTGACAATATGAAATACATAACTACAAACAATATAAACTCAATAATACACACATGAACAATAATGGATTTGTTTTGAGGCACGCGTTGCTCAACTCGCCTCCCACGAGGAACTGATGGGCTTAATGAATGACTTTCATATAAGTTGACAAAATGAAATACATAACCACAACAATATAAACAATCTAAGTTTAGATCACAATATGGTATGGCACAAGTTTAAATAAACGAGTTAATTATTTTGTGACACATGACACACCCCAAAACGTGTAATTAAAAAGGGGGAGTTGTAAGATTCACTCACAGTGGGTGCGTTCGGTTGATGATGTTGAATGCACGCGAAGTGGTTTTAACCACGAGTGAAATTAACCTAGATAAATAGCATTATGGTTCGGTAAGTAAACGAATTTTATTAATCCGTTTTAGTAGGATTGTTGGGTGTATTTTTGTGAGTTTAAGTCTATTTTCTAACCTGAAAAATGTTATTTTTAAGTATTTTGAATTGATTTTTAATTAAAATAAATAAATAAATAATAAAAAAAAGTTGACTTTTTTGACCGTTGACCGTTGACCGTTGACCATTGACTGTTGACTTTGACCGGTTCGTATGCGTGTATGTGTGCGCTGAGTGAGGCTCGAACCTGAGACCTCCCGTACGCGTGCACGCAGCTCTACCAACTGAGCTACGTGTCTAACCCGAAATATTTCTGTTTTTAATTATATTTATATATTAATTAAATTAATCCGAAAATCAACTTATTTCTAAAAAGATTTTAATCAGTGACTCGGTGCGCTCCACAGGTCTCGAACCCGAGACCTGTGGGTTGAATTAACACACAGTCCACCGCTGGACTGGTGTCCAACTTGTTAAATAAACTGATTTTTATTATACTTAAATACAAACTAAGTATTTTCATTTCTGACTTAAATAAAAAGTTTGAATAATTGTCCGGACCGGTGCGGTAGCCCGGACTCGAACTCGTGTCCTGTGATTAAACATACACACGGTCTACCACTGGACTGTGTGTCTAACTTGGTTATTATTCCGGTTATTAATAAACTTAACATGTAACAGCGGTGACTCCGGTTCGGTTAACAAAAAAGGACATTTTTATTAAGGCAAGCATGCGTGGGACAAGATTCGAACTCGAGACGTTTACGTGTTTAATGTGCACACAGTCCACCACTGGACTGTGTGTCTAACCCGAGTTATTTCCTGATTTAAATTAAACTTATATGTTACCGAAACTTCGTCTTCTTCGTCAGTCTTAACCAGAAACGACGACTGACTGGTTCGAAGTTTTAATCATGTTCGTTAGTGTCTGGTGGTTAATTACATGTGAGATATATAAAAAGAATGAAAGATTTAAGCGTAAGGTATACCGACTGGACTTCTCTGTTTCTCCGGCAGAACTCCGGTGACAGCAAAAGATTCCGGCGTCGTGTGTCTTGCGGCAGAGAGTCTTCAGCAAGCTTGAAAAGGATGTGGGTGACTTCGGTATAAGCTCAGGGGGTTCAGTAAGGCTCAGAAGTGAAGGGTTCGGTTTTCCGGCGAGGTACAGAAGTTTTCCGGCGAGTAAATTTTCGCCGAGAAAGGGTGCGGTTTTGAGCGAAAAAGCTTGCAGAGGTTCGAGGAGGTATTTATAGGGCAGGTCATCGATGAATTTGGTCCGATTTCCGACTTGATTCGTCGGTTAGAAATTCTCCGGCGGTTATAGCTTGTGTCACGGACTCAGGCGTCGGTTATAACCGATGCAGTGTTTAAGGTTTACGTAATAACTGAAGTAACCGTCCAATCTCGCGAGATCGCCGGGATTTCCGACGACTGAAATTTGGGCGCCGGTTTTTGAATTTGGGATTCATGATATGAATTAATTGATTCTAATAATTAACAAAGAATACAAGTGGGGCAGTGGTTGAGTGTATGTGTGTTAAGTCGTTGACCCGGCTGACTGACCCGGGTTCGAAACCCGGCAGAAACATTATATTTTTATTTCATTCTTTTTAACAATTTTTCAAAAATAAATTATATATTCCAATATAATAATTAATTATGTATCGTTTAAAATTAATTTGGGCATTAAATACGCCACGAAATTTTAAACTGATGGTTCGGTTAATAAACGGAGCGGGTTTGGTAAAATCCGTTTTTTGACGGATGTTACACATAATGCAACTTTAGATCAGTATGTAACTAATCTAAATCGGGTCAGAATCGAAAGTCAAAGCAGAAGTCAAACTTTGCGACTTTCGGTTGCGAACCGACCTTAGAACTGAATTGATGAGCCGAACATGTTCTTACATGTTCTAATAATTATTACCAACTTGTTTAAGTGTCAAAACAGGTTTTATAACATATATAAGATCTTTTTATGATTTTTCCGGAAAATGGCCTGTTTGACTTTTTAATATCATAACTTTGACCCATCAATTGGTCTAGCAAACGTGATCTTCAGGAGGTGCCCTTTATAGGGAGTAACACCTACCTTATTACGATCACTTAGCCATGTTCATTTCGAACAATGGCTTGACCATAATGGTCTTAACCGAAAGTCAAAGCGTTTGCCGTAAAACGCTTGACTTTTGGCTGTAAAAGCCTATAAAACAAAATAGCAAGAGTAAGGAACACTTACAAGAGGTTCCTAGAATGCAAGAGAACTAAGTGGATGTTCCTTTTAGCACCTATTTGTAGTTGGAGAACTCAAAGGAGGTGAAGCCAGGTGTTTAGGGGTGTAAGAAGAAGCTTACAAATGTCCCAAAACGTGGCATAATAGTTTAGAGAAGCCATAGTTTCGAATCAATGGTTTTGGAGTTTTGCTTTGAGACCAAACAAAACTTTCTACAGAAGAGGCTCTCTCACGCCCCGCAAGAGACACAATCCAAGTCTTTCGCGGCCCGCGACCGCCCCCTGGCCACTTTCAAAATTTGACACTTTAGCCCCTTAACTTTAAAAAGCTTCCTAAAAACATTTTTAAACACCTTTTTGGCACTTTTAGCCCTCCATAGCCAATACTTTCCATACCCGGGATTATGCCCGGACATTGTCGAGCTCTCTGTTTGTTAAAAGGTCACTCAGAGGTATAAATTAACATGTTGACGCTTTTAATCCCTCCATCATCCAACTTTCACATATTTACATAATTGAACCCTCTCGTCCAACAAATGGTACGTATGAGAGTTAGGTCTTCGCAAAGGATCACTCAGAGGCTTATTATAAGCATGTTGATTCCGATGTCACTCAGAGGCTGGGCATGTTGACATATCAGTCACTCAGAGGCTAATGATTTAAGCATGTTGACATCGGACCGTCATTCAGAGGCTCAGCTTGAGCATGTTGACGCCTTTAGTCCTTATTGGCCTTTAACAGACTATATTTCAAATACAACACGTGTCACTATACTATTGGACACGATTTTACAGGATGTTACACCCTCATCCCCTTAAAAGAAATCTCGACCTCGAGCTTTTATTCAAAAAGATGGGGGTACGTTTGTCGCATATTGGACTCAACCTCCCATGTATACTCGGGACCTCTAAAAGCGTCCCACTTAACCTTTACTATAGGTATCATTTTTCTTCAGAGCTTCTTAACCTGTCGATCCTCGATCGAAATTGGTTTCTCAACGAACCTTAGGTTTTCATCTATCTGCACATCTTTGTTCGACATTGCTAGCAATTCATCGGTTAGACATTTCTTAAGGTTAGATATGTGGAATACATCATGGATTCCACTAAGCTCCTCTAGCAACCTGAGCTTATAAGCTAAAGTGCCGACATATTCGACTATCTCGAATGGTCCAGTATACCTTGGGCTCAACTTGCCCTTCTTTCCAAAACGCATCACACCCTTCCAGGGTGATACTTTCAGCATGACCTTGTCCCCTACTTGGAGCTGAAGAGGTTTACGCCTCTTGTCAGCATAGTTCTTCTGCCTATCCCTAGCAGCTTTGAGACGATCACGGATTTGCACAATCTTTTCCGAGGTCTCTAGGACAATCTCTGGTCCTGATAGTTGGGCTTCTCCAACTTCTGCCCAACATACGGGCGTTCTACATTTTTCCCATACAAGGCCTCAAAAGGAGCAGTCTTGATGCTAGTATGATAACTGTTATTGTAGGAGAATTCTATTAGGGGTAAGTGGTCATCCCAACTTCCACCTAAATCAATCACACATGCCCTAAGCATGTCTTCCAAAGTTTGAATAGTACGTTCACTTTGACCATCAGTCTGTGGATGGTAAGCCGTACTAAAATTTAATCGTGTGCCTAAAGATTGTTGGAAACTTTTCCAAAAGTGAGATGTCTATCTAGTATCTCTATCAGATACAATAGATAATCTTGTCCACATACAACTTAGCCAATTTGTCAGAACTATACGTTTCCTTTATTGGCAAGAAATGTGCTGACTTGGTCAGCCTATCCACTATAACCCAAATAGTGTCATTACCACTTTTGGTCTTTGGTAACTTGGTAATTAAATCCATAGTTACCATTTCTCATTTCCACGTGGGAATTTCAAGCTGTTGTAAAAGTCCTGACGGTTTCTGATGTTCGGCTTTAACTTGCGAACACGTCAGACACTTAGCTACATAAGTGGCTATGGATTTCTTCAAACCCATCCACCAATAATTATTTTTCAAATCTTGATAACATCTTGTTACCACCCAGGTGAACAGAGTATCTTGAATTATGCGCTTCCTGGAGGATAGATCTCTAAGTCCTCCAAAGATCGGAACCCAAATTCTATCCCTAAATCTAAGGATTCCATCTTTTCCAGGCGTTAATTGATCAATAGTTCCGCCTAATCCCTCATTAGGGATATTAGCCTTTAATAGGGCTTGCTTTTGCGCATTTAATCTTCTCACTCAAGCTATTTCTGAGCTCAATGCTCTTAGCGTTAATCCTAATAGGTTTAACCCTTTCTTTGCGACTTAAAGTGTCAGCAACTACATTTGCCTTGCCGGGATGGTAGCGAATCTCGCAATCATAATCATTAAGAGTTTCCATCCAACGGCGTTGTCGCATGTTCAATTCTTTTTGATTGAACAGGTGCTGGAGACTTTTATGGTCTGTGTATATAACACACTTTGTACCATACAAGTAATGTCTCCATAGCTTTAGTGCAAATACAACAGCACCCAATTCCAAATCTTGGGTAGTGTAATTTCTTTCATGCACCTTTAGTTGCCGTGATGCATAGGCGATTACTTTGCCATTTTGCATTAGCACACAGTCCATGCCTGTGTGCGAAGCATCACAATATACGACAAAATCCTCAATACCCTCAGGTAGAGATAACATAGGAGCATTGCTCACTTGTGTTTCAGAATCTCAAAAGATTCTTGTTGTTTTGGACCCCAATTATACTTAACATTCTTACGGGTCAAGGTAGTTAGAGGAATGGCTATTCTTGACAAGTTCTCAATGAACCTTCTATAATATCCAGTCAGTCCTAAGAAACTACGAATCTCAGATGGATTCTTGGGAACTTCCCAATTCATTATGGCTTCTATTTTAGCGGGATCTACTTGGATACCACGCTCACTTACCATGTGTCTAAGGAATTGGACTTCTCTGAGCCAAAATTCGCATATAGAGAACTTTCATAAAGTTTCTCTTGTCTTAAAAGTTATAGAATGCACCGAAGATGTTTCTCGTGATGAGCTTGATTACGAGAATAGATAAGTATGTCGTCTATGAAGACAATGACAAACTTATCCAAATACGGTTTGCAGACTCTATTCATGAGATCCATAAATGCTGCTGGTGCATTGGTGAACCCAAACGGCATCACCAGGAATTCAAAATGACCATACGGGTCCTGAAGGTTGTCTTAGGAACATCTTCACTCCTAACCTTCAGTTGATGATATCCTGATCTTAAATCAATCTTGGAGAAATTATCCCTTGAAGTTGGTTAAATAAATCGTCGATCCTGGGCAGAGGATATCTATTCTTGATCGTCAACTTGTTCAGCTCTCGGTAATCGATGCACATTCGCATCGAACCATATTTCTTCTTTACAAAGAGTATAGGAGCTCCCCAAGGCGAGGAACTAGGCTGAATAAAGCCTCTCTCTAAAAGTCCGTCTAGCTGCGTTCTTAATTCATTCATCTCTGTTGGTGCTAGCCTATACGGAGCTCTAGCTACTGGTGCAAATCCTGTTATAATATCAATCTTGAACTCCACTTTCCTGTCTGGAGGTAGTCCTGGTAAGTCTTCTGGGAATACATCGGAATATTCTGAGATGACTGGTAGGTCCTCCATATTTGTCTTAGGCTCATTTATGGTTACTTGTGCCATGTAGATGACACAACCTTTTCTCAAACACTTGGATGCCTTAAATAATGACACCTTGTCTGGCAATCCATAATGTGAGTCTCCAGAGATGGTGATTACTTCACCAGATGGGGTTTTAATGTCGATCAGCTTCTTATCGCAAACAATGCGGGCTTGGTTATGAGATAACCATTCCATGCCTAAGACAACATCGAACCCCGCCAATTTCATTGGCAGAAGAGAGATAGGGATGGAATGATTCTTAATGGATATAGAGCATCCATCAAGAATGGAAGATGTGGATTCTATCGTTCTATCAACAAGTTCTATCTCGTAAGTTTTATCTAGAGTTCTTATGGGCAAATTTAACAGTTTAAAAAACTTATGATCGACAAAAGATCTATCTGCACCCGAATCAAAAAGAACTCTAGCATAAATATCATTAATGGGGAAAGTACCTGTTATAACGTTATTGTCATTAACAGCTTCTTTAGCAGTTAGTTGAAAAGCGCGTGCATTCTCCTTCTTGGCCTCTCCGGGCTTCAGATTATTCCTTGCATTCTTAGGGCAGTTACTTGCAATGTGCCCTTTTTCTTTGCAGATATAACATACATCATCTTTAAGATCTTTACAATCTAGGGTCTTATACCCTCTCCTTTTACAAATGCCACAAGGTCTAGCTTGAGGGTCAGGATTACACTGTCCCCAGTGTCTTCGGTTGCAAGTCTTACAGAATGGCACCACAACTGACTTGCCTTGGTTTCCTTTGAACCCAAATCTCCCTTTATTTCTCTTATTAAACTTATGGGAGTTGTCTTCTTCTCTCTTCCTTTTCCCGTCAGTTTCTGGCTTAACTGACTTTTGCCTTACAAGATCAAGGGTGAGAGAGAGAGATAGGTCTACAACAGACCTATAGGTATTAGGCTGAGCAGCCTTTACCATGCCCTTAATCTCGGGCGCTAATCCATTGATAAAACGTGCAATGTGTTTGGATTCTGGGATGATTAGGTAGGAAACCAACCTAGATAGGGAATTGAAATCGGAAACATATTTCCGACAGTCTAGGTTTTTCATTTATAGAGACAAGAAGTATGTCTATATTTTCTCTAACTCATGGGGTGGGCAATAGGTTTCCTTAATAAGGTCCATAAACTTAGACTATCCCAGATTATACAGGTATACTTTACCTGTTGACTGAATCATGGCCTTCCACCATGTTAGGGCATCGCCCTTAAAGGACTGTGATACATACTTGACCACATCCTTATCAGCACACCCGCTGATGTCTACAATGGTTTCCATTTCGTCCAGCCACTTCAGGGCTTCTACAGCTCCTTTCTCCCCGTTAAAGTCCCGGGGCTTATATGAGACGAAGTATTTGTAGGTACACCCGTCTTTAGCAGAACGGGACCTATCAGCAAAGTCTACTTTCCTTGGTTCACTCTTCGCATTTGAAGAGTGAACAGATCTCTCTTTATGAGCTGAAGATGGGGTAATTGATAATGGTTTAGAGCGAGTAGCACTCGACTCTCTTAACTTCTCTATGGCCTTACCCATGGCCTTTTCTACAACCTCATCAATGCGTGCTTGGAAGTCATTATTATCTATGGCTATATTTTCGGCGTCCATAGAGTTGACGTTCCGATGGCTACTTTGTGCCTCATTAGAATTAGCCATTCTTCAAAGCTTTGGTTCAATACCAATAAAATTTCTCTTAGCCATGGTATTACAACCATATTGGCTTTTTAACATTGGATATAAGAAAAATCCATTGCCTATAATAGTGTGAATAACATCACAACTCTTAGGCTTAATATAACTATATTTGGCCTAGGTCTTAATAGGACCATCATAGGCAAATTATAATCTGGACATAGACCATTTATTACTAGACAGGGGATCGCAATGTCACAACTGTCATTGTCATATTTGAGAATTTTATAGCACATAGACTTGTCACATAGGACATATAATATGGCACATAGACCTGTCACTAATGGACATAAGGTTATGGCACATAGGCCTATCACTAATGGAAATAAAGTATGGCACATAGGCACTACATCGCTAATGGATGTTTTCTCACCGCACTGGTGTCATTATCCGGGATCAAAATAGACTACATGGGCTATATAAAATAATTTATAACCTGATAGGGTAATACATCACTAATGGATGTTTTATTCATCACCGCACTGGTGATATCAGCCGGGATCAAATAGATCATAAGGGCTATATAAAATAATTTATAACCTGATAGGGTAATACATCACTAATGGATGTTTTATTCATCACCGCACTGGTGATATCAACCGGAATCAATAGATCACAAGGGCTATTTAGCCGGGATCAAATAGATCACGAGGGCTATATAACATACATCTCTAATGGATTTTTTATTCATCACCGCACTGGTGATATCAGCCGGGATCAAATAGATCCCAAGGGCTATTTAGCTGGGATCAAATAGATCATAAGGGCTATTTAGCCGGGATCAAAAGGATCACAAGGGCTATTTAGCCGGGATCAAATAGATCACAAGAGCTATTTAGCTGCGATCAAATAGATCACAAGGGCTATATAATATACATCTCTAATGCATGTTTTATCACCGCACTGGTGATATTAGCCGGAATTAAACAGATTACAAGGGCTATTTAGCCAGGATCAAATAGATCACAAGGTCCATATAACATACATCGCTAATGGATGTTTTATCACCGCACTAGTGATATTAGCCGGAATCAAATAGATACAAGGGCTATTTAGCCGGGATCAAATAGATCATAAGGGCTATTTAGCCGGGATCAAATAGATCACAAGGGCTATTTAGCCGGGATCAAATAGATCACAAAGGCTATATAATATACATCTCTAATGGATGTTTTATCACTGCACTC
Organism: Scalesia atractyloides; assembly: GCA_947069175.1. Lineage (NCBI taxonomy): Eukaryota > Viridiplantae > Streptophyta > Magnoliopsida > Asterales > Asteraceae > Scalesia > Scalesia atractyloides. The sequence goes on along the minus strand of CAMTDV010000001.1, from coordinate 80,398,146 downwards.
TTGATATTAGCCAGAATCAAACAGATTACAAGGGCTATTTAGCCGGGATCAAATAGATCACAAGGGCCATATAACATACATCTCTAATGGATGTTTTATCACCGCACTGGTGATATTAGTTGGAATCAAATAGATTACAAGGGCAATTTAGCCTGGATCAAATAGATCATAAGGGCTATATAAGGTTAGGACATAGTCCATTACCGGGAAGGTTAGTGTGATTCCTCAAGTCACACAACGCACATTACTTAAATGTTAACATCAGAGGATCTTAATGGTCGATTATAAGTCCCGGTCGCATTGACCTTAATGACTTGGAGGCTTGAACCTAGTCCACCACCTCTAGATAGAAGGATAACTTCCTTTAAGTATCATGATAAAAGACCCTTCCGTTCTTAACTATCATTTATATATTTGGCCAAATATGTGGTCTGTGCCACTTGGCAAATCAAAACCATTAACATCTTTTTGGAATTATATCGCAGAGCATAAATTTTGAGTAAAACCGAGACGCCCGTTTTCAAGAGGGTGAATACATATATATATATATATATATAATTTCAAAGTACTTCATTAAATTTCCATAAGAAATTACAATACTAGAAAATGAAATAAACTGTCCATGCAAGGACTTTAAGGAAATAAACATGTCCACGCCGGGACTAAAGAAACAACAATGTCCTTGCAGAGACTACATATTATTAGAAGAGACTTCACTCGTCCTTCTTTCCCTTGACCAACTTGGAGAGTTTCTTGAAGAACTTATTTGCCTTCTTCTCCGTCTTCTCCGCTTGCTGCTGCATCTCTTTCATCCGTTCTAAGGCCTCATTAATGGCCTCAAGTGGTGGCGGAGGTTGTGGTTGAGGTTGTGGCATAACCGGATACTGGTACCCATAAGTTGGATATCTAGTTGGTGGATAAGTAGATGGGAAAGGAGACGGGTAAAGTGCATTGTGCATAACTGCTTGCATATAGGGGTCTTGCGACCATGCTTGAAAATCTAGCGGTGTAGATGGGTTAAAAGGGTCATATCCAGACGTGTCTGGATATGTGGGTATTGGGTTAGAATAACCCGATGGTGGTGGTTGAACTGTAGGTGCGGGTGTTGGTGTTGGTTCAACCACAGGTGAGGTGTTAGAGGGCCCACCCATTAATGGGTCTTCTTGAATCGTGGGGTAGGAGTTTGGCAAAGGTGGCAGCGATCCTGACCACTGTCCTGTACGTACCGACATACGTGCTCCACGCTTACTCCTTGCTGGTTCAGGTGGCGGTTGAGGTTGGTCCAACGGTTCCATGTGGACATCTTTTGAACAGGGGGAGGTTGAGAGTGATGGGAAGGAGTGTGGGTGAAGGTAAATTGGTTCCAATATTGGTCCCACTCATTAGGACCTTGGTAGGGTGTCCTGCATAGGAGTTCGAATCACTTGAGATTTCAATGGGATGCGCGTTCGATACTGACGGCGGCATCTCTAGATCGGAGTCCTCGTCCATATGGTTGGGTTGGTCCAACTGATTTTGATCGGCTGGAGGTGTGTTAAAGTAATGGTTGGGGTTAAATTCTTCATGGTAAGAATGTGAATGGGAATGATGGGTATGGTGTGAATAGTGAGAATGGTAGGAGTGGTGAAAATGGTAAGAATTTTGGGAATGTGGGGGCGAGTGTCTATTAGAGACAGAACGTCTCGCTACTTGCCAAGGAGATGAATCTCCTGATTCTTGGTAAGAGTCTGAATTGTGAGGTTGAGGGGGAATGCGCCTCGATGGTCCTCCCCTCATTGGACCTTTTCCTCTCCCACTTTGTCCTCGTACACGTGGCGGCATTTTCCTGTTAAAAATCAATTCAAAAACAATACTAATAACTTAATAATGAAATGAATAATCCTAGGTCAATGCCTAGACTCGGAAGTCTAAGGAATGTGCTCATGTAAGTTTAAGATTAAACACAAAAGGCTTTTGTTTAATTCTCTCAAACGTTGGCTCTGATACCAACTTGTCACACCCCGAATTTCCAACCCGAAATCCATACACCGGTGGGCCCGGGTGGGGAGTATCGTGACGTAAGTTGATAACATCATTGTCGATTAAACATAGCACAGCGGAAGTCTTGGTATAAAATTACTATTATAAACCGAATGTTCAAAAATAAAATAATATACAGGCTCGTAATAGAAGATTCACAGGCGGATCATTAAAATATACAAGAAAGAATATAAAACAGACTTTAGGCAGATCTAAGGATTTGCAAGATCCTCTTATTCACTACCGAGTAGCTTCCGGCCTATTTCGTATTGTACCTGCAGTTTAGTCTTTGGACGATACGTCAGCTTACGCTGGTAATTACACTCAACTGGCTCATTTTGAAAACTTTTAAAATGGTTTTATGTGCAAAAAGGCACAAAATCTTTTATTAACTTGGGAAAGTTGAAATTCAACCTTGTATCAGATTCACATGTTTGTCAATACATACAGGGCCCGGGACAGAAACCGAGACATGATTAAATACACACCACTCAGGTACTCACGAAGGACTCATCCCCAACGTCTTGGGCATATTGCATATGAGCATCAAACGGTGTATGCCTATACCCCGTGCTAAGGTCGTGGCCAATAACTAATATATTGAGCCGAGGATATCCAGGACACGATAATTTAACCCCCGATGTTTAAGGTATCAAACAAAACTGATTAAAACGGAATATGGGGTTTACTAGCCATAAACAGGCATTCGATTGACCCCATTTTGGACCAAGCGGTAATAATTTAACGTATCCCAAGCCCGTATAGGGAAAATAAGTCGAGAGTATTTACCTGAGCTAGTCTTCTTCTTTTAATTTGTAATAACTCAGCCGTATACAAAAGTACCAGTGTGCAGATAGCATTTACCGGCAAGGCTCTAGTCTGGATTATGGCATAAGCTAGCCAATTAAATACTAACGGTCTTATAAACCGAATGCTGTACATGATCATTACGTATAACGCTTGATTAAACGATGATCGGATAGAATGTAGTTTAAACCCGACAAGTACCTTGACTTGTATAATATGGGTAAACTATATACATTCTGGATTTTGAGACTTAAATGACAAGGTTAAACCCGTTTCGGTTAATTTTCGTAAAATAGTTTCATATACTTAACCGAGCGCATATTAGCGATATCGGGTAACCGGACAAGTCATGGACAAGTTCTATATGCCATTATTCTTTAAGTAAGTTAAGATATCAGTAGGATATCAACTTGTATGCCCGTTAAGGTTTTAAGACGAAACTATGCCTCATAAGGGCATTTCGGTAATTATATACCGTATAAAAGGAACTTGAAAATATTTTAAGTTTATAATTATAAAGAAAAACATTTTATTTATGATATAATATCAGTAGGATATCATTTGTATGTGTAATTTATCTTTTATGACCAAACTATGCACTGAAGGGGCATTTTGGTTATTTTACACATAGTTTATAAATTATTTGGGATTCTGAGTTTATAATATATACCTACTGTAAATATGTTTAAAATAAGTTTTAAAATCAGTAGGTATCAAGTCTTGATCAATAATATGGTTCAAAACCATACTATGCGTCGTTTACGGCGCTTATGTCGTAAATGTCTTTATGTGATGTTTATGAATCTGACATTAGGGTCTGATTAAAATATTTAAAATATATTATTTAATATAACATATCAGTAGGTAATTGATTTATCTTGAAAAGATTAATTAAAATCATTTTATGAGCCACAAGGGCTAAAACCGTCATTTATCGACATAGTTTAAGAACTTGCTTGAAAACTCAGTTTATAACTTAGTTTAACATCCCAAATAATCCTACTTATAATATTACATCAGTAGGAAACTCATTTTCAAGTTCATTATTATTTAAAACCTTGTTTTATGCAAAAAGGGCATTTTAGTCAAGAATGGCATAATTATGGAACTTGCATATAAACTTAGATTCTGATTATGATCATGTAATATAACCTCAGAGGGTTATACTACATCATATTACGATCATAATGCAACTTTAGATCAGTATGTAACTAATCTAAATCGGGTCAGAATCGAAAGTCAAAGCAGAAGTCAAACTTTGCGACTTTCGGTTGCGAACCGACCTTAGAACTGAAATTGATGAGCCGAACATGTTCTTACATGTTCTAATAATTATTACCAACTTGTTTAAGTGTCAAAACATGTTTTATAACATATATAAGATCTTTTTATGATTTTTCCGGAAAATGGCCTGTTTGACTTTTTAATATCATAACTTTGACCCATCAATTGGTCTAGCAAACGTGATCTTCAGGAGGTGCCCTTTATAGGGAGTAACACCTACCTTATTACGATCACTTAGCCATGTTCATTTCGAACAATGGCTGGACCATAATGGTCTTAACCGAAAGTCAAAGCGTTTGCCGTAAAACGCTTGACTTTTGGCTATAAAAGCCTATAAACAAAAATGCAAGAGCAAGGAACACTTACTAGAGGTTCCTAGAATGCAAGAGAACTAAGTTGGATGTTCCTTTCAGCTAGGAACTTCCATAGGAGGGAGAAGAGTGAATGAGAAAGGTGCAAGTTGAAATGGTGAACTTTAGCACCTATTTGTAGTTGGAGAACTCAAAGGAGGTGAAGCCAGGTGTTTAGGGGTGTAAGAAGAAGCTTACAAGTGTCCCAAAACGTGGCATAACAGTTTAGAGAAGCCATAGTTTCGAATCAATGGTTTTGGAGTTTTGCTTGGAGACCAAACAAAATTTCTGCAGAAGAGGCTCTCTCGCGCCCCGCGAGAGACGCAGACCAAGTCTTTCGCGGCCCGCGACCGCCCTCTGGCCACTTTCAAAATTGACACTTTAGCCACTTAACTTTAACTTAAAAGCTTCTAAATACCTTTTTAAACACCTTTGGCACTTTTAGCCCTCCGTAGCCAATACTTGTCATACCCGGGATTATGCCCGGACATTGTCGAGCTCTCGGTCCGTTAAAAGGTCACTCAGAGGTATAAATTAACATGTTGACGCTTTTAATCCCTCCATCATCCAACTTTCACATATTTACAAAATTGAACCCTCTCGTCCAACAAATGGTACGTATGAGAGTTAGGTCTTCGCAAAGGATCACTCAGAGGCTTATTATAAGCATGTTGATTCCGATGTCACTCGGAGGCTGGGCATGTTGACATATCAGTCACTCAGAGGCCAAATTTCAAGCATGTTGACGTATCAGTCACTCAGAGGCTAATGATTTAAGCATGTTGACATCGGACCGTCACTCAGAGGCTCAGCTTGAGCATGTTGACGCCTTTAGTCCTTATTGGTCTTTAACAGACTATATTTAAAATACAACACGTGTCACTATACTATTGGACACGATTTTACAGGGTGTTACAATTCTCTACATGATTTTATAGTCTAGCTCTCATGTTTATATACATATATATTAGTTGCTAATAGACCGTTGTTTCACAACAATAAATTGAATTTAAATAATCTCAACTTTCTTAATTTGGCCGATAGTAATCCCAATTCAATTATTTGCCGATAATAATCACAACTGGTCAATATTTCTTTTTTGTAAAATAGTTCATCGTTAAAATAGCTGAACGGAGTTAAATTTTTTTCGAATTACAAACCGATGTTTTAGGGCTTCTGATCAGAACAAGGATACGAGTCGCTTGATGTAAAACTTACCTCGAAATACGGCCCCAACCCACGCAAACGGTGCTTCAATTCAGGTGTTTTCAATTTCAATTAACAAAAATCAAGCCATTTCGAGCACAATTTCGAGGTAAGTTTTACATCAATCGACTCGTATGCTCGTTCTGATCAAAGCCCTAAAACATCGGTTTGTAATTCGGAAAAAACTTAACTCCATTAAGCTATTTTAATGGCGCTATTTTACAAAAAAAATGGATGAGTTCGGATTATTATCGGCTAAAGACTGACTTGGGATTATTATCGGGCAAAGTTAAAAAGGTGGAACTATTTATTTTCAATTTGCCAAAAAAAGAATTATCAAACAGAGTTAGTATATCGGGTTAAAAATATAAAAATTTGAAACATTAGGCACTAAGAGTGTTAAAAGATTTCATTTTGGATGGAACATGATTTTTTGACCAAATCATAAGGATAAAAACTACAGTTTACTCTAGCTTGAAAGATAAAACAATTGGTTTCTTGTGTGTTCTCGCAATATTTAAAGATCTCATTCGATCTCTACATATGGGTTGTGTTATGTTAAAATCGAGCATTTGCCTAAAAATTGTAAAAAGAAAATTAAAACAGGGAGTTAATTTTTTTCATAAAATGTCACTGTATAACACTTAACACCATACATAAAAAAAAATTAAGGCACCATGTGTTAATTTACTTTTTACATTTTTTAAGCAAAATCATATATTTTTTTCTGGTCCAACCCTCTCCTCTCTCTATATATATATAAACATCCCTATATATTGTGATAACAAGCAAAAACAATGAAACATTCATTTTCTAAGCATAATTTTTTTATAGAAAATGGTATAAGTGTAGCGTTATTAATCATATTTTCTAAAAATTATAAAATAAAGCGTACAGTAATGGTCTCTATGGTTTACAAAAATTTTGAATTTAATCCATAGATTTCAAATAGTACCCAAATGGTGCTTATGGTTTGTATTTTCTAGCACGTTTAGTCCCTAACTTTTTCCAAAAGTATATGGATGGTTTATGTGGTTTGCACTTTTTAACGCATTAGTCTCTAACTTAGACACGCAAATTAGATTTGTTGGTTGCGAACGAAATGTGTTGCAAAATGCAGTTTCATAGACTATATGTGTACTTTTAGAAAAATAGGAACCAAACAAAACTTTTGGTAATTATTCATTTATATATAACCTACACATTTACATGTCATGCGTATGTTATCCTACCTGCATATATCTTTATTTACATAACTTGCGCATATGCAAGAACATTTAAAAAAAATATAAACTATTGATAAGCAAAAGGTTTAACGAGTTGAATTCGCTTTTTATTGTTCTCGTAATAGTTTAGTGTTTTTACAAAAGGGTTTTTCATATTTACTGGGTTTAACCAGTATAGGCATCATGTCTAATAGAGATGGATATGATCGGATGGTTCCGCTGATGATACGATAACACCCAAGTGATCCGTCAATGATTCAAATTTGCGGTTAAAAAAAGATATTCTTAACTAATGAACATATTTTACATAGTGATATTTTTGTAATTAATTCTACACGTTACTTAAAATTGATTCACCATTAAATACACTATAAGACCGCGAGGTGTGGAGGAGGGGGAGGCTTGGGTTGGGGCATTGCTCGATACGTAGCGAGTGTTTGCTTTACCAGCGTGGTCTAGCCAGCGTTGTTTGACAACCCCCGCCCCAACCAACACACCACACCCCACGGTCTAATTCTCAGTCTAACCATATGTATTCACAGGTTTATCGTATTCACTATATTAGAACAGAAAACATATATAATGTGTATATTGCTGAAATATAATGTATTTCACTTATTTATTTTATTAAAATCTTACCGTGTAATAATGTCTTCATGAAGCCATCACAACAAGTTAAAAGTGCATTCATACTTTTTTTTAATGCTTGTTAAATGTTTAGTGATTCAACTGATAACACGGTATATGCCGGGATATATCGATACACACCAATGTTGTGTGTATGAATTCTGATTAATAATACACGGACATGAATATATTCTTCATATCAAGTGTCACCATCTGCTTCCTAGAACAATAATGATACATCTTATATGACTTATTTCATTCTTTACCAAACATTTTTCATATATCTCAATCATTCGTCGTTGGCTGTCAACAGTGTCAACTTAAAAAATAACCAGCAATAGCCTCAACTATTAACATATTAGCATCCAACAGACACTGACTAACAGAACTCTAACGTCGTTAGTCTCCAGTCGCCCCAAAAACGTTTTTCGCTGGAAAACTCAACATTTTTGTCCCAAACCTCTTTGTAAACTTATTACGGACTTTTAGGAACCTTTCTTTAGTAAAAGCCCTAATTATTGAGGTCGTCGGAAAACTCAACTTTTTGACCGGAAAACTCAATATTTTCGTCCTCAACCTCTTTATAACCGTAGATTGGACCTTCAGGAACCTTTTTCTGGTCAAAAACGTTTTTCCGACGACCGGAGACTAACGGCCTTAGGGTTCTGTTACTCAGTTACTCAGGTTCCATATAGACCTATATGTTAGTAGTTAGAACTGTCAACAATAATTTTTAAAGTTAAAACTGTTAACGGCTAACGATAAATAGTTATAAAATGTAATATTTATTAAATTTAATATTACTTTTGTTTGAAACAATAATAAAAGTAACAAGATTTTGATATTTCATTAGCCCACACCTTCGTTACATTGGATGGAAGTTATGAAAGAAACGTACAACCTGAAAAGCAGAAAGGTACAAGTGTGTAGTCGGTGATTTATTGACTTTTCATTTGATGTCGATGCCGACACAACAGTCTTTCCTCAAACCTACGTCACATTGGATCCCAAACCAGAAACTCAAATTTTTTATAATTATTTTTTTGAGCGGTAAATCATTGAATTTTATTTAACATAATCAAATATTTTGTTTATAATTGTGTTTTGATAATTTTATTAATAAAGAAGAAATACAATAATTGCTTTAATCAAATACTTTTTAAGTGTTAAGCAGTGTTGTGGTAAGCTCGTGTCTCGTGTCGGGTGACGATTTTTCCGTATTTTCCTGTGTGATGCGATGGTAATTTGCGCAGAGAGTGTAGATGCGGTAGAAAATATGTAAGACTCCGTTTTGACCACTTCACATTAATATTCATCTCGTGAAAAATTAACGTCGAAAAACGATAAAAATAAACAAGTTCGTGTCAAGACTATGATAACAAATAATAAAATGACAAAAGCGATTAAAAAAAGCAACTGGTGCACGTTATCATCGTTAGTTGCTTTGATTAAAGAAAAAAATAACTTGAGTAAACTGTAATAAAACGAAAAGCGATTAACAAAAGCAATTTATGCACGTTAGCAAAAGCACCATATACATGTTAGTGGAGGATGCTGTAAAAACCTCCCTACTTTAGAATATATATATATATATATATATATATATATATATATATATGGGAATGTTTTTGAGAAAAAATTTAATATGAGAATAAAAAAAGAAAGGACATAATGATAAACCATTAAATAGTTTATAACTTCTCTCATTAATTATGTTATCTTTAATTAATAAAGTAAAAACATTTTATCCTACACTTTTTCAAAATTTATCTTACATATGTCTTACACTTATCGGAATTTACCCTACACACATGTAAATTTACCCTACATATTGCAAAATTTATCCTATACATACTAAAATTTATCCTACACATGTCTAAAATTGTCCTTAACCATAAATTAATATCTTGAAAGAGTATATTAAAAAAATAAGTTACAAGTTTAATTAGCTAATTAATGACACTTATAGATTTAACTATATGCCATTTTTTCATAATATTAAATACACACATTAAATGAAGTAAATAGAGAATTTCTATTGGTTTAAAAGTTATTCTTTTTATTCTTACAAAAATTTTCTTCTCATTTAAACTCTCCACTATATATATATATGTGTATATATATATATATATATACACACACATATAGGGTTAGGTTCATTTGTGAACAACCCCCTTGATAGTAAACTGTGTGAACTAATCCTAGCCCTTGATTATAAATACACAAGTGTAAATCAATAGCAAAGATTTATTCACTCAGTTCACAAATACACTAGTGTTCACTCTAGAACCCCACCATACATATATATATATATATATATATATATATATATTAATGTTTATCAATGTATTTATAAAGATTTATCACAACCATAAAAAATATTACTATATGAGGAAACATACACACATATATATATATATATGAATTTAAAACACACACATATACTGGACCTGCGGGCACGGCTCCGTGTCTTCCTACTTCTCTGTCTTCATTTAACGAGCATGTCAGATCAGCTGCTACACGACCCTGTGTGTCAATGGCATGGCCCCATGGCCGTTCTACTTGTTGTACTATCCAAGATATGCAAATTTGGAAGTTGACCATGGCCCGTGTCCAAGGGACACGACCACGTGTCTCTTGTCTTCTTCTAATCCAGAATCTTGAAAGGGCACGGTCCCATGTGTAGCAGTCACGACCCTGTGTTTGACTTCTGATTCGTTGTGTTTAGTCTTCGGGTAAAGCTCGTATGGTTGGTGTAGCGTGTCGTCTTCCCGTCTTCTATACTTATGCTGGTTTTTGTCGTTAATTTGTTCCTTTTGTAAATTTAAGCTCTTTTAATCCTGAAAATCAAAAGTATACAAAGAAACCACTTTTCCAACATTAGTACTAAAAAGGGTTGATTTTATACCGTATTTGATACAATTTATATGTTGCATTTGACGAATATCAACATCTGAACAACCACCAAACATACTTCTTTTAACCTATACTGTCATCAACCTCTGCTGCATCACCTTTCACCGCTAACTCTAACCACCAAAACCAACTCCATAACCCAAAATCAACACCATCATAGTCACCAGAATAGAACGGTCGATCGGTCATAGACCATGGCTGGCCCTTGTTCACGATATTTTGTCTTTTTTTTTCTCCCTGCCTTTCTCCGGTAATCGCTCTCACTCTCTTTTTATCGGTTCTCTATTTATCTCCATCTCAGATCTCTTTCTCTCTCTAATTTTCTTTGTATATACACGGACCTGATGTTTGTTGTTTCTAACTGTGAATACAAATTAGACCCATCGAATTGATGTTTGTAATTTCTGAATATGAATATAAATTAGATGTGACTCCACCAATTCATGACTTTTATATGCTTTAATCTTTGAATCTTGTAAGTATATGTGCATCGACATCTTAAAGTATTGGTCTTTGCAGAGGTGGTGACGGGAGGCAGATATGAAAGTGGCGATAGGCGGCGAGGATGGATATGGATCATGTATGTGGTAATGTATCAAAGGTGGATGGAAAAGGATAAATGAGGGTGGATATTGATAAAGGAGGATGGATGATGGATATAGACGGGGGTGTGATGGTGGGTAAGTGATGGTAGTCCGAGGGTGGTGAGTGGTGGGTATTGTGGTGGTGTAAAATGGTGGTGGGAGGTTCATGTTTTGAGGATGATGAAATAATAATAATAATAATAATAATAATAATAATAATAATAATAATAATAATAATAATAATAATAATAATAATAAAAGAAGGAGGTACAAAAGACAATTCACTCACTCACTAACAGTCAAACAAACGTACAAACGTTGACTGGACTGGGGGGTTACATTGATGGCTTTGAAAACCCTGGAGACTCAACCTTACGATTTTTTTAGAAACAGGGACTCAAAGTGTCAATTGCCCCATATCGCAACGACTTAAATTGTAGTTTACTCTACAAGGAAACTTAATGCAACTAATAAGAGAAATACACATATAAAAGTGAATGTTATGTCTTCGCCAATTGTTCCAGTCGACTCTTGTAATCTTTGATCGCTGCACCACCCACTTGAATGATGCTTACTTAATCTCTTTCACTGCTTTTTGTATTGATGCTCCTTTGCCATTAAAGATAGTCTCGTTTCTTCTTTGCCATATACACCAAAAGGATATCAATATGATCGCATGAATGAGACACTTATAGTTGTACAGTTGAACATATATGGTAACCATAGCCACAACAAAATTTGCTTCCATATAGTCTCAACCTCTTTGTATTGGACCAAGGCATGGTCCGACGTCTCGTCCACGCTGCCGCATACTTCGCATATTATTGATGGTAGTGGCATTCCTCTACGTGTTAGGTCCTTTGTTGTTGGGGTTCTTACTTGAAGTGGCCGCCATATAAATATATTAACCTTTGGGAGTGCAATCTTGTTCCAATAAATCTCGCTTGCCTGTTGGTTTACATCGATTTGTTTTGCCAAGTTACTACAAACCGATTTCACCGAAAACGCTGGATCCATCTCATATTTCCATCTCAAAACGATTCAACCATGAGTTCGGTTGATATCATGGTTCGGTTTTGGAGATTTACCGTTATGTATATATTATTGTGTGTAAGTCATGTATTGTCAAGCATAGGTTAGATAAATCCATTAACCTCAAGATTTCACCCATGCATAAATCATCTCATGAATAATTCGGATGGTCATGAATACATTATGAAGAACGTAATTTAAATAATATAATTCACCAAGTAGCCAAGTGAGTTTAAACTAGACGAGTGCTTCCAACATAGTTATGATTGGAGAGTTGGTGTAGTTTGTTCATTTTGTTTGCTTTGAAGCTACTTGGTGACTTAGATTGTATGAAATGTAAACTTATAATCACAATATTTCTCGAACAATCTTCAATCCAACCTATCCAACATAAGGATTTGTTGGCAACTTGAAGATGTTCCCAAAGTTGAAGAAAGATGAACATGTTTAAAAGTTCTTAACAAAACTTAAGAAAAATCCTAACTTTGGACCTTAAAACTTAAGAAAAATCCTAGAGGTTATCCAAGGAAAGAGAAGCTAGAAAAGTTGAAGAAACTAGCTCAAAACTCAATGTTTTGGAGCTTTTAACAATCTGCCTAAGTTTATATTCTTGAGGATTTGGGAGAGTTTGGAAGTGAGTTAGAGGTGTTGAAAGTATTTAGGAGGTGGGGAAGGGTTTTATTTATAAGTAAGGATTAGGGTTTGGTGTTTAACGTAGGTAGTTGGGGGTTAGGAAGAGGGAAAATAGAGTTAAACACTAAAATTCGTGAAATGAGCAATTTTGCTGTTAGACTAGGTCCTTGCGGACCGTAAGGGGTTTGGTCTTGTGGTCTGTAAGGCCTTTCAAAAATACCAAAATTCCATTTTGGCCCTTGAAGTTAAGTTTTGTTGTTATTTGGGCCCATAGACGCATAGTTAAGCATGTTTTAGATATTTTAAGGTGTAATTAAGCATGTGCAATGTATGAGCATGTATGAGTAACATTCTGAGAAAAATATAATCTCGACGTATGACTCGGTTTTTAAATCAAACGCGTATTTGTGATTGTTTGCGTATTGTGCATGCATGATTAAACAAATATGTTATAAAATGCAAACTATGTTACGATCGAGTCTCAGATTATAAGGATTGAAATTGAAAATGCGAATTACAAATAAATGAAAAAGAAACGAAAATTATGAAACATTACACAATGGCCCATCGATTATATTTCTATTGGATACAAAAGCTAACTAGACACTAGAAATACATCCTTAATCACTGTTTTCATCCAGTTAGCAAGGGTTTTGGATATTATTTTATTAATGACGCCCTTAAAATCTAAGAAAGTGGATCCGTTAACTTAAGTATTAATGCGATAAACGAGGCTCTAGAAGATTGATGGATTGAATCACGATTATAGAACTGCTTCATCATATCATCAACTAATGGTTTAAAATCTCCCCAAAACTTTTTTATTAATGCAAACGTAATACCATCGGGTCTCCGAGCTGTTTCGCTTCCACAATCCCAAACTGCTTTGCGAATCTCTTCTTCTGTGAACAGTTGTATCAGATTCTTGGCTTTCTCTTAATTCAGTTTTGCGAAACCCTCCGGTGAGCACTTTGGTCTTGATTTCACCGGTTCCAAAAACTTTCTTTTGAACGTCTTCCTTTATCTTATCCGGATTCGCTTCCCATATGCCTTCAATCCACAACTTGCTAATTTTATTGCTTGCTATGTGACTGGTTACAACGGCATGAAAGTATGCCAAGTTTTCGTCAGCGTATCCCACCCACTTTAACCTCGCTTTTTGTATAAGATACAATAAGCCATTTTTAAAATATGAAAACTCATATAACTTTTTTCACATTAACACTAAATAATTCTTAGTTATATAGTTTATTAACTCAATTGACCTGCTTAAATACGTGAAAAGTCTATAAATCAAATCGATAGATATCCAATAATTAAATAATACAATACCATTAAAAAAGATACCTAAATTCACTACTATGTATGTCAATAAATGATTAAACATTCATATGGTGAGGAAATGTAATTGCACCATTCAGTTTAAACATCACATGTTCGTTGGGTCATGATATTATTAATGAAATGCCGTACGGAACATTTTTCATCTTCCATATTTGTTTTGGATTTTGGTTGAAAATTACTTACTTGAAGTTACATATTTCATCTCTAAACGATTTTAAATAAAATACGTCTTTAAAATTTGCACGTTTAGGTCACCGAAGCATTGTAAAAAGAGATAAAATAGGAAAAGGAGTGTAATGTTGAGGTGTACCAGTAAGATGAGATGACCCAAAATTTATCATCACATGACTGACGTTTTCAATATTTTAGTATGTTTTTATAATGCAGCACTCTTGATATTCCTGCTAATAATATGCTATAAATTGTTTTACATATGATCACGTGAATATTTGCCTATATAAACCATAAGTGCATATTGTTATGTGAATCGTATAAATGAAAAATGCAAGTCTTGCCTCTTGGTTAACTTTTACTGTAAGGGTATTTATGTCATTTGATTTGATCTCCGTATTTATTTACTGAAAGTTCACTTAGTTTTGTTAACGCGGATTGCTTATGTAGCAAAACGGTCAATATTTTAATGACATAGACTGCTTATGTGGCAAATAATAAAAGTTTTGACAATGTGGGCTTACTATGCGGCAAAGTTTTGATGACGTAAAGTGTTTATATGATAGTCTACGTCGTAAAGTGTTTATATGATAGTCTACGTCATAAAAAACTAAATGAGTTAACTTTCACTTAGTATATGAATGTTGGAGGAAATATGTTCAAAGTTGAGAGTGTTGGTAAACATCTCCAGAGTTGAGATTAATCCCAGCTAGGGATGACTATGGGTCGGGTTTGGCAAGTCCCAGTCCCATACCTAGTTGTAAAATCTTGTCTCATACTCGGCCCATTACCCTTTGGGTGTCGTGTATACCATATACCCGTTAGAATGAAAGATTACTAAACAATAGTTAAGGAAAAATAAAGATTAAAGTTAAAAGTTTTCGGTATATGGTTCGTGTAAACGGGTATATAGTTTCATGTCACCGGGTCAGATATCACCTAATACTATACCCATCCCACACCCGCGAAATATATTTGTTTTTTCAATTTCATACCCAGTCCCATATCCGTTGAGTATCAAGTATACTCGTCCTGAATGCTTCAGGTTTGAGAAATATATTGTTGATAGGTAAATATGATATTCAAAGAATTGAATAAACGAATATAAAAAGGGTATTCTGGTCTTTTATCTTTTGAACTCCTCCCCCTTAATTTAAAAACTACTATAATATTTTTTTTTAAATTACACCAAATTAACGAGCATTTCATTCTCTTTAATTCGATCAGCCTATTGCTATAGTTTTCTTTAAAAAAAATTACAGAATTTTGAGTACCCATTACGTGATTTTGAATACCCAGTATATGAATACATGATTTTGAATACCCATTACATGATTACGTGAGTTCATTATAGTATGTGAAACCACACTAAATGATTACGTAATTACGTAACAATAGTTGACAATGTATTATTATGTGACTACATGATTTTGAATACCTATTTCGTGATTACGTGATTTCATTATACTATTTTATATAAAACTACACTGAGTGATTACATAAAAACAAAAACATGTAATACATAATCTTTCATATAGAATACCTAACATTTCAGATCTAATCACGTATTAAGGATAAATTATATATAAAATGTTAGCCAAAATCAACTTATAGTAACCACATAATGTTGTATACGAGAGATTTAATCATTTAATAGAGTATAAACATTCAAGGTTTGATTATTTGAATGTGTAATCACACAATAAGCATAATTGTAATAACATTAGTTATAACAAACCATATTCAATGTGTAATAATGATTTATCTTGGATGTGTAATCATGTAATGGTTTATGTTGAATGTATAATCACGTAATAGTTATTCAAAATCACGTAGTCATGTGCTGGGTATTCAAAATCACGTAATGGACTAATGAGTATTCAAAATCCTGTAATTTCGTTTTAAGAAAACTATAGCAATAAGCTATTCAAATTAAAGAGAATGAAATACTCATTATTACTGTACATTTTTTCTAAAAAAATATTAACATATGAAAAATTTATAGTCGTTTGAAAATCAATGTGAGAAGTTGTCCACTTAAGAATCTGTCAATGATACTTGTCCTCTTCTAATTTTTGCGTATGCTTCGTACGTAATTGTTGTGTTATACAGGATCCAACCTCAATATGACCGGATCATGTATAAAACAATCTTAGTGTATAAAATGTACGAAAGAATCTCAGAGTGACGTGCCTTTTTAATTTAAGGGGGAAGAATATTATAGTGTTTTCTTGTGTGACCTACTATACACCCAATTCTCAAACAATCATACAATAATATTAAAAAAATTACAACGTGTTAAGAAACATTTTATTCTCTTTAATTTGAGTAGAATATTTCTATGGTTTTCTTAATTTTTAATTCTTTTACAAAATATGAAGTTATGTGATTGTGTGTCGTTACATTGTTATTTTTCAGTATATAATTACGCATTATATGTGCAAGCAGTAACAAATGCTCAATGTGACTATACATTGATAATCACGTACTATATGTAACAAGTGTAATGTCATGTGAATATTTATCGGTACGTAATTACGTTATTATAATCTTTTCGATTGTATAATGTTTTTTTACTAAAACTATGCTTATTACGTGATTATACGGGAACTTAATTGTTTTTATGCTATTACGTGATTAGATATGTAATATAAGTCGTTACGTGATTACTGATGTAGTGTTACATTGAGCATTTGTTACTATTTGCATACATGGTACGTGATTCTAGATTTATGTATATATTGAGTATCTAATACGTGGCATTTTTTGATCATTTGACACGTGATTATAGATGTATTACATTGAAAATTTGTTACTGCTTGCATATATGGCATGTGATTTAGATATTTATTGATTATGTTCCAGTACGCAATTACGCACCAGAACATAATCACGTAACGTGATACAACCACGTAACTTTATACCATGTAAAATAAAATATTTTAAATATTAAGAAAACTATAGCAATAGCCTACAATATTAAAAAAATGAAATAATTGTTAATTCAATTTTTAATATTAGCGTATGAAAAAGTTATAACCGTTTGAAAATTATGGGGCAAGTGAGCTTATGAATCAACAATATTGGATTTTCCTATTTTGTACTTTTCCCCACTTGTTTATCTTGTTTTTAGTTACGTGAATTCTACGTTTGAGAACTACTTAGTCTCAACTAATGATCTTGTAAATTGAGGGCCCAGATTATTTGCTACATTTTGTACATTAAATTGTCTTGTATAATAACCTTCTCCTTTATAATATTTCAAGTTTGGGTCAAGTATGTATGGTATTTCATATGTTTCTAAGGATACATAACATTAGTTCTTACACCTTAAATATACAGTGCATTCGCACCCTGATTCAAAGAAAAAAAACATGTTTAGAAAAGTTTCACACAACTCATCTTATTGCTAATATAAGATATACCATCCATTTAGATATCATAAGCAATCTACTTTATATTGGAATGGAAATAAACTTCTAACTATTACATAAAAAGAAACTCGTATCATGCTAAAATATTTAGGCATAGCTCCGCAGGAAACCTCACAAGCTCGCATCCGATGAACATTTTATGAAACTTCGCGATCTCGCATCTAAACAAGATTTCTCCTGTGGACCGAACATTGTCAAACCAAGATAGAGATTGGTTTGATAGTTGGAGGTAGGTTTTAAAATATAACTACTAGAACAGTTATCGGTTCATGATTTTGATAACATATAAATACTATTTTCTAACGTACATTACCTATTAAATTCATCTCATTTGTAATTAGCAATAACCCAAATATTTTCTAGCCCAAAACTAAACAATATATGTTGTGTTTGATGTACCAAACATAATCTAACAGAGGGTAATTATGTTGATAGGAAGTATATCGTAAAATCTTTTGGTTTCTCATTCGCCGATAGAAGTACCTTGTTGTTTTTAACTTTATATTAGTTATTGTTGGAAAGTAAGTTAAAATTTATTATTAATCAACTTTAGACAAATAACCAATTTTCATTGTGTAAGGTAATATGTTTGAAAGAAATTTGAAAGTCGGAAATGTACAAAATTTGTCTTACATAGGTGAATGAAACTTGAACGTTGGAAACCTATAAACTTGTCATTACGAACCGTTCGTTAAGGAAATAAATGTGTTCACGAACGGTTTATAAACGCTTACCCAACAATATTTAATGCTCGTGTTCGTTCGTTAAGGAAATGAACGTGTTTAGAGTGGTTCACGAACACAAATAAACATGGCAAAAGGGACGGAGCTAGAGGTGGATGGCGGAGGGAGCAGCTGGAACTTGAAGCAATAATCGTGAAACAGATGTCAATAGTGTTCATAAATGTGAATATTGAGCAAGGAAGGGGGAACAATGCATAAACACAATGAAAATATGACTTTCTATATTAATTTTTAGGATAACAAAACAAATAAAAGTTAAAGAACATAAAAAGTTTACGTAAAATAAACAAAGGTAAAAAAATATCATGAACAACATAAACAAACGAAGATGAACAAATGCTCACGAACATGTTACTAAACATTCACGAACACAATTGAACGAGCGACACCTATGTTCATGTTCCTTCATTTAACTTACTGAATGAAATTTCATGTTCACGTCCATTTATTAAACAAACGAACATAAACGAACTTTCCGCCAAACAGTTCGTGAACGAACTGTTCGTTGAATGTTCGATTCGTTTTACAATCCTACTTGTCAAAATACCATACATAGGTGGATGAACAAACCCTTATAGACTGAAAGTTCTATAGTTTAAGAGCCAAAATATTTACCAAATTATTTAGATGTGGTATACTTCCATCCCGTGGTACACACAAGAGGTAAAACTTTTAAATAAATGTAGAAAATCCGAATGACTGGATACCTATGATACAAAGACGCGATTGTTGGTTCACAACTATCGGGCTTGCACCATCGGGTTTCGCCCCGGTCCTTTCACAAAGTCTTTTCTATGCACCTTCCAAATCTCATTTCTTTTCTAACACCGTCAAAGTAACTTTCCTCTCAAATGAAGAGCAAGGTATAATGGAGGGAGGTACATTTAAATACACCCTTTGTTTGAAGTGATTAACATCTTAAATCAATACCCATAAATGTGTACAACTACTGCATAATGACATACTAATGGTGTAAATAGATTTTATACCATGAGATGAAAACAAATGAAGGACTAATTAATTACACATATAAAATTGAAACACTTAACATAACACGTCATTATTGTGACGCTTAAGACTATTTGGTGTGGGTAACGTGCCTTCCTGGAGGACGACCCGTCACGTCAGCATACACGTCAGAGTCCTTGGAGGACGCCCCTCGAGGGATGGAAGCAAGGAAATGAGTGACGACCCGACCCCACCTAGTTAATTTATTTTTTTAATTAAACTAGTTTTTAACATTTATTTATATAAAATAAAATCATTAGTAATAAAAACCACACATTACATAACCTAAAAAAACGTAAAAAATAAAAAATAACCGAAAAAAATAAAAAACATAACCTAAAAAAATCCTACGAACTCCACCCTTTTGCGATTTTTTCTTTCGTTCTTCGCAAAATCGGACGATCTTCTTCCGGATACGAGTTTATGTCGGTTGTCATGATCTCCCACTCTTTATACTCGTTTTCCTATGCTTCAATCGAACCCGTTCTTCGACCGCACGTTCCTTCGCTTTCACCTTTTGGGCCGTAACCTCGGTGAACGCTTTGAACTGAGCCATAAGGTCGTCCAATTTTGGAACCGCCCCCGACGCGGCTTGTTTTTTTTTTTGCAGCTGCCGCCCTTTTTGATTTGTCCTTGCCTGGGGGACGTTCCTCCTCTCGAACCAAAAACTTTTCATCGTCGAATTCGGGCTCGTCGTTTATATTTATTTGACATTGTGCGTCCGAGCCCCCCGCACTGTAACTACCGGTCTCCGAGGTTTTTTTCGTTTGGCCGGTGCAACCTCATTTGGAACCGGCCCCCACTTGTTACTGGTTCGCAAAATTTCCCAAGCACGTACGTGGAGGAAACGGCCCGATGCGTATCTTCGTATCTACGCATCGCCTCTTTAAAAACGCCTTCATCACTCATCCCACTACGGCGACCAGTATACAAGTTATTATAAATCGCCGAAAACCGGTTAACCACCGGATGCATCTTTCTCCACTTGGATGAGATGGAATCGATGTCGCGATAATGACCTTATTCCATTAACGTCAAGAAATTTTGACAAAATTTCTTTCCAAAACCTCTCGCCTGTTTGGTTGTTACCTATAATTCTAAATTGTAGCAAAAGTTATATTAAAAAAAAAGAATAATCTATAAATTTTTGGTATATTTTTAAAATGTAGCAAAAGTTATATACCGATAATGAGGCTTTTGGAAGTGCTAACTCACGCCTTGGCTAACGCCTCCTTCTCCATCTTCGTCCAAAGTTTTGCCTTCCCTTTAGAAGGTTGATCTTTCTCAATCATAGTTGCTTCCCTTTTTTTCGTTTAGACGATTGCGGTTGGGTTTCCAGCACAAATTCTTGAACGTCATCCTCTTCGGGTTGTGGTTGGGGAAACTCCCATGTTGGGGAATATTGTGGTTGGGATGGAAATTGCGAATTGAAAGGGTTTCGCATCATCATTTGTGCACCGACTACATTTGTTGCTCTTGGCCCATTTGCGAAAACGCGTTGGGGCTTTGTTGAAAACCCCCAAAAGCGTTGTACGAAAATTGTGAGGATGACCAACTCGGTTCTATACTAGGATAGTAGCCGGGTACCGAGAAAATATTTTAGTTTGGGTTTGGGTTTGGGTTCGCGTTTGGGTTCGGGTTGCTCGGGTTGTATTGATCCATGGCGAAAGTTGAAGGATTTTATAAAAGGTTGAAGAATTATAAAAAGATGGGAATGATTTTATAAATTTGAGAGATGGAGGTGAATAAAGTGTGTAAAAAAGTGGGATGGTATTGGGGTATCTATAGCTAAAATTATTAATTTTAATTTTTTTTATTAAACTAGCCGTTTAAAAACGGCTATAATATTCAAACTTTCGCCCCATCTCCAACGTCCTCAGGCCGACGCTCAAGACGCCAACGACCCACCCGACGTGATGTTAGGGAACGTCGCCGAGTCTGAACGACCCCCACACCAAATGATCTAATAGAGAAAAAATCATGAAACTAGTCATCTTTCTAGTGTGACATCTCTGTTGTCATATCATAATAACTTTCCGCATATAGTCATAATATACATCCACCTTAGGTTGTATATCTACTTTTACCCACATAAGTTGTATATGTTTTCATTTTATATAAGATTAATAATATTTTTTTTTTGCCTTGAATGCCAGACAAAATAATAATATTCCAAATTGTTTTCCTTGTGGTGGACTTTTCATTGTGCCCGTGTACACAAATGCCCCCCCCCCCCCCCCCCCCCCCCCGCGCCGCATCAAGAGACACATTTAATTAATTCCCATAGACCCTTCTTCTATTGAAAATCGGGAATCTGATGTATGGTCGGTTCAGTTACAAGCTAATAGACATGATACAAATAAACTGGTTAATAAAAAAGAAACAGAAAAAATTGACGAAAATTTAATGAAATCAGAGCGAAACTAGTAGTTTGTGGAGATCATTGATGATTTCCTGATTCTTTTGCGTAGGTCATGCGTAATGGGCATTATATGGGCGTGAAAAAGTTTGATAAAGCGCCCACACCTTTCCCTAAGGCATGAAGATGGGGCATTTCTAGAATAATGCCCAATGAGAAGGAAAAACATGAAAGTAATGAATAAAAATAGCATTAAGGGGTATTAACCATTACATGGGCGTTATAATGCTGATATGATGAAAAATATCCCTTAAGGGTGAAAGGGGTGGTCACCTCAAGGGAAGGGGTAAACTTTCCACCCACCCAATCATCTATTGTCATGTCAACTCCCATCTCTAAGTCCCATGTTGCCCAAAAACATAAGGGATGGTCACCAATCTTAGATAGAGGTAAACTATTCTTTTTCCTTTTTTTATAAACTATTAATTAATAAATAAAACATATTCAATTAATCAATCAATCATCCCTAGTAAAACCCCACAAATAGCGAAGCTATTGTTAGGGTCTGGGAGGGTGCGATGTAGGCACACTTTACCTCTACCCTTAGGGAATAGAGGTTGTTTTCAGTGAGACCCTCGGCTTCAAAACACCCAAGAAAAAATAGAACATGAGGTATGTGTGTGTATTAAGCTACCAATGTAACAGGAGTGGTGAAAGAGTACATGGTAAACAAGACAAACATGGCATCACAAACAACCTATACACATAGATACAAGATGAGAAAGACATGTAAGTTCCACCTAACATGTAAGCATATCTACGACCATACACCACACATAAAAAACAATTGTACCATCCCCTAGAAATCCTTAACCTTAATCTTACGTCTCCACGAACTTCTATTATGGACCATGTTCACAAATAGGTGCATTCTTGCAAATCATGCCTAATCCGCTTTTCCCAAGTAATTTTGGGTTTGCCTTTGCTCTTACTCCCATTCACCTCGAGAGTTTCAACCACTCTAACTTGCTCTATCGTCTGCCCTCTTCACATGCCCAAACCATCTCAATCTTCATTCCTTTATCTTATCTGATATACTAGCTACTTCTAACCTCTCCTTAAAACATCATTTCTTAACCGGTCTAACCTTGTGTGCCCACACATCCACCTTAGCATTCACATCTTTGCCACCTCCATCTTGCGTGCTTGTACTTCCTTAATGTCCCAGCAGTCGGTTCCGTATAACATAGCAGGTCTAGTTGCAACCCTATAAAATTTCCATTTCAATTTAGTTGGAAACCTCCTATCGCACAATATCCCAGTGACAACTCTCCACCTACACCATCCAACCTGGATGCGGTGGGCAACGCCACTATCTATCTCCCCATCCCTCTGAACAAATGATTCTAAATACTTGAACTTAGACACCTTGCAGAACCACTTGTGTAACACCCTGTAAAAATCGTGTCCAATAATATAGTGACAGGTGTTGTATTTTAAATATAGTCTGTTAAAGACCAATAAGGACTAAAGGCGTCAACATGCTCAAGTTGAGCCTCTGAGTGACGAACCGATGTCAACATGCATAAATAACAGCCTCTGAGTGACTGATATGTCAACATGCTTAAATCATTAGCCTCTGAGTGACTGATATGTCAACATGCTTGAAATTTGGCCTCTGAGTGACTGATATGTCAACATGCCAAGCCTCTGAGTGACATCGGAATCAACATGCTTATCATAAGCTTCTGAGTGATCCTTTGTGAAGTCCTAAACTCTCATATGTCCCGTCTGTTGGACGAGAGAGTTCAATTTTGTAAATATGTGAAAATTGGATGATGGAGGGATTAAAAGTGTCAACATGTTAATTCTGACCTCTGAATGACCTTTTAACAAACCAAGAGCTCGACAATGTCCAGGCATAATCCCGGGTATGCCAAGTATTGGCTACGGAGGGCTAAAAGTGCCAAAAAGGTGTTTAAAAAGTTTTTAGGAGCTTTATAAAATTCAGGGGTCAAAAGTGTCAATTTTTGAAACTGGCCGTGGGGTGGTCGCGGGCCGCGAGAGACGGGCCTGGGTCTCTCGCTAGGCGCAAGAAAGGCTCTGCTGCAGAAAGTTTTGTTGGTCTCCAAGCAAAACTCCAAAAACATTAATTCGAAACTATGGCTTCTCTAAACTGCTATGCCACGTTTTGGAACACTTGTAAGCTTCTTCTTACTCCCCTAAACACCTGGTTTCACCTCCTTTGAGTTCTCCAAGTATAAATAGGTGATTAAGTTCACCATTTGAACTTGCACCTTTCTAAAACATAACTCTTCTCTCTCCTCTGGAAGTTCCTAGCTGAAAGTAACATCCAACTTAGTTCTCTTGCATTGTAGGAACCTCTTGTAAGTGTTCCTTGCTCTTGCTTTTTTGTTTATCGGCTTTTATAGCCAAAAGTCAAGCGTTTTCGTAAAAAGCTTTGACTTTCGGTTAAGACCATTATGGTCCAGCCATTGTTCAAAATGAACATGGCTAAGTGATCGTAATAAGCTAGGTGTTAGTCCCTATAAAGGGCACATCCTGAAGATCACGTTTGCTAGACCAATTGACGGGTCAAAGTTATGATATTAAAAAGTCAAACAGGCCTTTTTCCGGAAAAATCATAAATTGATCTTATATATGTTATGAAACCTGTTTTGACACTTAAACAAGTTGGTAATAATTATTAGAACATGTTCGGCTCGTCAATTCAGTTCTAGGGTCGGTTCGCAACCGAAAGTCGCGAAGTTTGACTTCTACTTTGACTTTCGATTCTGACCCGATTTAGATTAGTCACATACTGATCTAAAGTTGCATTATGATCGTAATATAATATAGTATAATCCTCTGAGGTTATATTACATGATCATAATCAGAATCTAAGTTTATGCACAAGTTCCATAATTATGCCATTTTGACCAAAATGTCTTTTTTGCATAAAACAAGGTTTTAAATGGTAATAAACTTAAAAATGAGTTTCTACTGATGTAATATTATAAGTAGGATTATTTGGGATGTTAAACCAAGTTATAAACTGAGTTTTTAAGCAGGTCCTTAAACTATGTCGATAAATGACGGTTTTAGTCCTTGTGACTCATAAAGTGATTTTAATCAGTATTTTCAAGGTAAATCATTTACCTACTGATATGTTATATTAAATTACATATTTTAAACATTTTAATCTGATCCAAATGTCAGTTTTAGTAAACATCGCTTAAAAACGTCATTTTACGACATAAGCGCCGTTTAAGCGCATAGTATGGTTTTAAACCATATTATCGCCCAAGACTTGATACCTACTGATTTTAAAACTTATTTTAAACATATTTACAGTTGGTACATGCTATAAACTCATAATCCCAAATAATTTATAAACTATGTATAAAATTACCAAAATGCCCCTATAAGGCATAATTTCGTTTTAAAATCTGAATGGGCATACAAGTTGATATCCTACTGATATCTTAACTTATTTAAAGTATAATAGCATATAGAACTTGTCCATGACTTATCCGGTTACCCCTTATCGCTAATATGCGCACGGTTACATATACGTAACTATTTATCGGAAATTAACCGAAATGGGTTTAACCTTGTCATTTAAGTTTCAAAATCCAGAATGTATATAGTTTACCCATTAACAATTCAAGGTACTTGTTGGGACGAAACTACATTCTATCCAATCATCGTTTAATCTAGCGTCATACGTTTTGATCAAGTACGATAGTCGGTCTAAGTCTATGACTTAAATAAGACCGTTAGTATTTAATTGGTTAGTTTATGCCATAATCCAGGCTAGAGACTTGCCGGTAAATGCTATCTGCACTTAGTCCTTTTTGTGTACGACTGAGTTATTAAAAATTTTAAAGAAGACTAGCTCAGGTAAATACTCTCGACTTATTTCCCCTATACGGGCTTGGGTTACGGTAAATTATTACCGCTTGGTCGGAAATAGGATTAATCGAACGCCGGTTCGGAATAGAGATCCGCATATTCTGTTTTAATCAGTTTTGTTTGATAATTTAAACATCGGGGGTTAACTACCGTGTCCTGGATATCCTCGGCTCATTACAATCGAAATGGCCACGACCTTAGCGCGGGTGTAGGCATACACCCGATAGACGCTCAATTATGCATTCCCACAAGGTTGGGAGGAATTGACTCCTTCGTGAGTCCAAAGTGGTGTGTACGTTAATTGTGTCTCGGTTTTCGTGCCAAGCCTCGTATGTATGACAAACATGTAAATCTGTTAACAAGGTTGGACGGTCAGTTAACCCAAGTTATAAAAAAGATTTTTGTGCTGATACGCACCTAAACATTTTTGAAATGTTTTCAAAATGAGTCAGTTGGGTGTATTTACCAGCGAAAGCTGACGTATTTTCAAAAGACTAATCTGTAGGTACAATACGAAAATAGGCCGGAAGTGCTCGGTAGTGATAGAGGATCTTGCAAATCCTAAATCTGCCTAAAGTCTGTTTTATATTCTTTCCTTGTACAATTTATGATTCGCCTGTGGATCTTTTATTATAAGCTTGTATATTATTTTGTATTTTCGAACATTGGTTTGTAATAGTAATTTTACTCCAAGACTTCCGTTGTGCCGTGTTTAATTGACAATAATGTTATCAACTGTTGTCACGATACTCCCCACCCGGGCCTACCGGTGTTTGGATTTCGGGGTTGAAAATCCGGGGTGTGACAACTTGACCGTCAATGGTGATCTGAATGTCCTCGTTGTTGCCTACTCCACAGAAGTCAAAATACAAGTACTCAGTCTTAGATCGACTAATCCTTAAACCTTTTCCCTCTAAAGTTGCTCGCCACTCTTCTAACATCGCATTTAGGCTTTGTTTACTATCCGCAACTAACGCAATATCATCCATAAAAAGCAAGTACCACAGAAGAGCCTTCTGAAATAAAACATATTATATTATATTATATTATGTTATGTTATATTATATTATATTATATTTTAAATAAAAACTTAGGTTGCTTCCATCACATCGTTTTATTTCATTGAAGGCACCCTTTAAACAACTAGAAAAAAGCAAGCGTTTCCAAAAATAGCACCATTTAAGAAACTAACATTTTTGCTTCGTAAAATGACGCACCTAGAAATGACGTATGGTAATTTATAAACTTTTCGGGAACCGATGTACCTCTCCTATTAATTTCCGTTATTCTGATTTACATTTTACACACAATCACATCCAACTTTACATGCAATGCAACATCCCTCCTAACAGGCAGCCATCGTGCACCGTATCATTCCGTCAAAAAACTGATGTGACCAAACCGGTTTTCCATCTTCTTAAGTCTTAACAGCGGTTACTACAAATTATTTTATTCGGTGGATACCCAGAGTTAATTATCAAACTTAATCGGTGGCAATCCTAAACAAAAATACACAACTTTTGGTTTATTCAACCTTATGGTTTATACATTATAATGTTGTTTTCTTTTCCTTTATAAAAATTAAACAAACCATTAATGATAATATTCGTTTTATATATGAACCTATATAATTTGCATGATTTGGATTTAGATCTCAAAAAGAAGCTCAAATTTGCAACACTAACCGTTCATCTCTCCCTGGATTACACCTTTTTGCCTCATAGTATTCCCATACCCGAATAAACGAATAAAAAGAATATACAGTAAGCAGTTGGTTGTTCACTCTCATTTTAGCTTATCTTATATCACAATTAAAGTATAGACGACGGTAAGAGAATGCAAAAACTTTTATTTTATATCAACTTTTGTTTCCAGTCTCCGCCATCAGATTTTGAAACGGTGGAGGTATCCACACATTCCCTTAAGGCTATTTGGTGTGGGTGACAGGCCTCCCTGAAGGACGACTCGTCACGTCAGCGCCACGTCAGAGTCTTTGGAGGACGCCCCTCCAACGATGGAACCAAGTAAATTGGTGACGACCTGACCTAGGTTATTTTTTTTATTTTGGCAATATATTTATAAAACTAAACTTAAATATTAATTCAAACATTACATTAAAAAAACCAACCTAATATTAAAAAAAACTGCTAGTCTTCATCCGGCATGTTGTCGGTGGGTTCGTTCTCTGTGTTGTTCCAAATGTAGTCCACCAAGTCCGCTTGTAGGTTCTGATGTATGTACTCGTTACGTAGAGAGAATCCGTTTAAATCTTGTTGTTCTACACTCGCTGGAACAGAATTCCCGTTAAACGCGTTTTCGTCGTAGTCACAGATTGCTCTACCCTCGTCTTCGATGATCATGTTATGCAGCAAGATACAAGTATATATAATGTATCACAACCTCTGTGGTGTAAAAGAACGTACTGGATAGTCAATGATATGACACTTTTTTTGTAGAACCCTAAAACACCGTTCAATATCTATTCTTGCCTCTTTGAAACTTGGCAAATTTCTTTCTTTTATCGTTTGTCAGGTGCAGAATAGTTTTAACGATTGTAGAGTACGTTGGGTATATTTCATCTGCAAGGTAGTAACCACGCCTGTATTCCACCCCCGAAATCGTAAAACTTGTGTCTGGACCTATTCCTTGGATTACATTGTCAAATATCTGGGATTGGTAGATGATGTTAAGGTATTAAGTGAACCAGGCAGACCAAAAAAGACATGCCAAATCCAAAGATCATGTGATGCAACAGCCTCTAGTACTATAGTTGGATGACCACGATCGCCCCGAGTATATTGACCTTGCCAGGCAGTAGGGCAGTTCTGCCAGGTCCAGTGCATGCAATCAATGCTTCCGAGCATTCTTGGAAAACCATGTCTTTCTTCGTGCGCTTGATATAATTTTTGGACGTCGTTTACGTTTGGTTTTCGCATATATTTTTTGCTATATAACGTCACGATCCATTTGCAAAACTTGTGCAAACATTCACGTGAAGTTCTTTCGGACATCCTTAAATACTCGTCCAACGAATCAGGTGCAGTCCCGTATGCGAGTAGGCGAATGGCCGCGGTACATTTATGTAAAGTGGTGAAACCCCTACGACCCCTGGCGTCGTATCGAAGTGTGAAATACGGATCAGACTGCGCCAAGTCGTTAGCTATACGTAAGAATAGTCGACGACTCATTCGGAACCGACGTCTAAACATCTCGTCCCAGCTGATTATTAACAACGAATTATATAAATTGGAAAAGTACATCAAAATAAAGATACACTAAAAAATTAAGTACGTTATTAACAACGAATTAAATACCTTCTCGTTGTCGATTTAAGTCGGTCGCCCTAGTTTGCGGTTGTGACGACGTTTCTTCCTCTTCCTCCTCCTCCATGATCATATATGCTGCGTGTATAATGCAGTTCGCAAAAAATAATTCGCCCCCATCCGAAGATGATGAACACCACGATGACGAAGAAGAAGAAGACATGCCTATATTTTTAAAAATAATGTGGTTGTGTATAAAAATTGAGAGAGATTGAAAAGATTTGGGTTAAAAGTGGGGGAACAAGAGGTATATATTTATAAGGTGGGGGAATAAAATATTTTTAAAAAATTGATTTTTTTTAAAATAACGGCTAGCCTAACGGCTAGTTTTGAATATATGCGGCCCGTCTTCAACGCCTCCCAGGAGACCCCCAAGACGACGTCGGACCACCCGGGACGATGTTGGGGGGCGTCGCCGGGCCTGGACGACCCCCCATACCGAGTGGCCTAAAAGTATGTACACATCTCCAAACCTTATACACTCCTCATTGACCTATATGCCTAAAAATAGGCTCATCCATACACCCCTCATAGCTCTATACAACTGCTTCTGTCCCATATTATTAATTCCAATCATTGGCTATCAACGAATGATTGCCTAATGATGATTACTCAATAATTAGGATGAACCAAATGCAACTTTATTTAATTTCATGTATGTTTTAGTATGGGGGAGTTGTGAAATATTAATATAAGAAAATTAATAGATTTTTTATGAAATGTTGTTATAAAAAATGTGTTAATATTGTAAAACGTCATGTTTTTATGTGTTTTTTATTTATTAAGTATTATTCGAAAATATCATCGTTTTTTAATACAAATGTGCATATGTTTTCTTATTAAGTATTATTATTAAAAACTTCATATTTTTATGAAATGTTGTTATAAAAAATGTGCTAATATTATAAAACGTCATGTTTTTATTTGTTTTTTATTTATTAAGTATTATTAGAAAATATCATCGTTTTTTAATAAAAAATGTGCATATGTTTATTTTATGAAGTATTATTATTATAAACTTCATATTTTTATGAAATGTTTTTATGGAAAACGTATATATATTATAAAATATCAAGTTTTTATTTGTTTTTATTTATCAAGTATTATTATAAAATATCATCGTTTTCAATAAAAAATGTGCATATGTTTTTTATTAAATATTATTATAAAAAACTTCATATTTATTATAAAATGTTTTTAGAAAACGAATTGTATATATTATAAAATGTCAAATTTTTTATTTATTAAGTATTATTATGTCTTTAATTGTCTTTCACTTGTCATTTATTAACCATAACGCAGCAAAGAAATGCAATTCAAAATGTATTAAACTTCGGTTTATATTAATACACAAAACATGTCACTTTAATACAAAATGTAAACCCTAAACCCTTAATCGCTAATTGTTACATATTCTTAAATTCTTGCACAGGAAAACGATGGGTGTAACACCCAAATACAAGACAGGCCGACTATCTTGAAATTGGGTATTGGTATCCTAGCTTCCAACGGGCTTTCCGCATCCCAACTACCACACAAAGAGCCACAAGATTGGAGGTGTTTGGGGCAGGGGAGTCGGGATTTCCTACATTAACCACCTTCTAATCTGGCGCGTCATGTTGGGATGGTGAGTGTAGTGGAATTCCCGTTGGTGCATACCTCATGAGAACACTAATGAACGCTTCTCTTGGAAGTACATGCAATAGGGCAAATGGCATTGGTTGGCATCACTAGGAGCTTACGACAATGTAATCTACTCTAATTACTCATAATATTAGATCGACGTCCTAGTGCATGAATCTGAAATACGAACGCAGGTAAGCGTTGGAATATGAAATATGAACAAAGGAATGTATCAATACCCTCACCCTTTTGAAATTAACTTTTAGTATGTTTTTATACGTAAATTTGTCATATAATTGTTTGATATAAACTTTGGGAAATAGATACCTTTGTTTAATCAAACTTTCAATCATCGGTATGGCGCATGCTTAGACGCGAAGTGGGTTTACACAAAGGTTTTAATATTATGTTATGAAATTTCGATAACATAAATTTTCTTACGGTTTAGGCGTCACAACGCATTCTTCAAAAACTTTTATTTTTTAAGATAAAATGTTTAAGTGAGGTGTTATAGTCCGGTGCTAAAAGCAAAATGAAAAAAACTGTTTTGCATATATTTAAAATTTTTCACATATCATAGAGTAATACTAAAACACTCATAATTAACAACCCGTCGCAACGCACGGGTTTGTGTCAACTCGTTTTTAACAAAATAAACGTACAATAAATTAAAAAATACATTAAATTAAAATATTTAAAATTACTTTTAGTTAAAAATAAACTAAATTAAACTAACTAAAATTACTACTCTTCGTCGGATTCCACCAATAGATTGGGTAAATCTAGTCTTCCGAGATGCTCAATGAGATCATATTTTAGTCTCCAATCCGTATCTTCAACCATAATCTTGTTTAACACACTGTCATCGAGAGCGGGCTCGACTGGAGGATCCCAAATGTGTACCGGTGCTATCGTGTTTCCATCGTCTTTTAAAATCATGTTATGTAAAATAATACATGTATACACCACATACCTAATTTTTTCACACTCTTAGTACGCATTGGCCGATTCATTATACTCCATTTTGACTTCAAAACACCAAAAGTCTGTTCCACGTCATTTCTTGCAGCCTCGTGTTGCTTCTTAAACTTCTTTTCATCTAGTAGGTGAGGATATCGAAATGATTTGACAAACACGAACCATGTAAGGTAGATTTCATCCACGAGATAGTAACCACGTTTGTATAAGTGGTTAATAACGTAAAATGGACATTTTAGCGCAGTTCCATTTCGTTCAGTAAAAAATAATGGAGACTGCTGAAGCACATTGATGTCGTTTTGTGCACCTAGACGACCACAAAAGCATGTAAAACCGACAATCTTGAGAAGCCACCGCTTCGAGCGTAACTATTGGGTATCGGTGATCTCCTCTTATATATTGGCCCGAAAACTATGTGGGACACATTCTCCAAATAAAATGATGTTTCTCCTCATGAGCTTGGTACAAAAGCGTCATCTCGTGGCTTGTAGGCCTACGTAAGAACACGGGAGCGTATATTTTACATATCGTTCGTAGAAATATTCTAGACACTCGCGGGAAGTCCTTTGTAAATACTCGTCGTTCTCGTCTGGAGGGTTACTGGTTGCAAGTTATTTAATAGCCGATGTTACTTTTTGCAACGGTGCAAAACCCTTATTCATTCTCGCATCGACGCCCTATTCAAACCACGGGTTATTCGCTTCCATGTTGCTCACAATTTTTAGAAACACACGTTTTGACATACGCAACCTATGACGAAAAATATCCTCGTTGTATTTTGGGTCCTCAACAAAATAATCTACCATAAGGGTTTCGTGACCACTCTCACGGTCACGACGGACAAAGTGTTTCTTACTAGATGTACACGTGTCTTGTAGTATGACTTGATCGATGAATTTTTCGCAAAAAAAGTTATGCTACTATTGGATGAAGCTAACTCGTTGTCACTGCTATCAGGTGGAAAAAGTAATGGTATATCTTCCGTTATTTTAAATAAAATAGGGGTAGAGATTAGTTTTGGTGAAAAGAGAAAATGAGTTGGTGAAAATTTTGTATGAAATTAGATAAATTGTGATCTGAGTTGGTTTATATGGTTTAAATATATATAAATTAATTTTTTTATTTTTGTAAATACCCACAAGCTGTCATTTTAGCATCTCAACGTTCAAAAAATATCGGTCAACTCTTCCAAAAGCAATGGGTGACTAGTCCCCGAATTTACTCCACCACACCCGGCAAAGGGGAACGACGGTGGTATTTCCCGCACGGGAAAGGGGTTCACCGTCTGCTTTGTCACACCCGTCCTGTTCACCCTAAGAGACATTAACCATTACAGACAGTATTATTAAAATAGTGTACGCCTATTAACCACTGAATTGTCAAAGCTGTCAGTTCAATAATCGATTTACTTTTGAAAACTAAAAACAAAAACAATATGCGCTTGTACATGTAACCTAAAGATAAGTGGTGTGAACCTACAAACCCAAACGTATATTTATTTCTAGAATTCCCTCATAAACTATAATTTAGTTATATCCTACATGATGATATATATAACTGGCCGGAAACATACCTGCGTGCCCATTTATTGTACCTATTGACTCAAGACTACTCACCCTCGTGTCCCACCTACTAAATTCACCGTACATACTATTTTCTCTCATAAACTAAATTCACACACACATACACACCGAATATATACGGGAAACCAGTCAACCATCTAGTCATAAACTTAACTATTGTTAGAACAAAATGAATAATTATAATAAACTAGTCGTGGGAAAATATTTCCTTACATGTCGCCCTGGAAAGTTGTTCGCAATCATTCAAAGTAGCATCTCATTCAAAGTAGCATCTCGTTCACACTCCAATCTCATCCATAATTTCTCTATCCCAACCCTAAATTATATAAAGCTGTTATACCAAACTTTTTACATATACAAAACTGCTATTTATCCTCTCTATCAAATTATTTATGAGTGTATAAAAACGATAAATATAATAAAATAAAATAAGTGTATGTGAGTAAATTAAAGATAAAATTGACGGATTAGATGTGACTAAATTATTAGTTGTCACTTATCTTTTTCTTTTGATTACACGTGTCCTTTTCCTTTATTTGTTTGTTTAGTTTCCTTTTAAACGTCTTTGTTGTTTCTTTACCTTCATTGTGTCACCGTTAGTTTTCAACATGTAATCTTCTCGTCTTCTAAGGTAATTTCTATGTATTGGATTGTTAGGGTTTTCCTTTTGCGTTGTTATTGGCTGTTACCATAGCTTTATCGATGGGTTTGTTCGCGTCACTTTAGCCATGTTACTACCACACACTCCGATCCGCAACGGATATGGTACGAGGTATAATGATTGTCTATAGCTCATGACACTATCAATCGTTACAATATTTAAAGCACAACCATTTTAAAATGTCAGATATCATAAAGTATTCACATAGTTCATACATGATTTAAAATTCAAACAATAAGACAAAGTTTCTGTTTATTTTTTAAGGCACATTTTACGTGTCATCTTCTCTTAATCCTCACACTTGATTACATGTATTACGTTAGAAAAATATATTTTTGGGTCAACAAATATGTTGTTGAGCAATTTCCTCATTTTATAAATAAGTTTTATATTTGTTTTAAGAAACATTATTTTTACATGCTTCTCAAGGTTAATCGAAAGATTATCACAAATCAATAACACAACCAACAAAGTCATAGATATACCAAATGAGAACACACAAACAAGTAATATACGAAACAAACCAAATATAAGACTCAAAGTCTGTAGCGTGCATTAGTCTCAAGCCCCGGAGAGCAAGTCTAATACTGGTGACGATACTAGGCTACAACCCATGGTCATGAGGAACCTAGTCAGCCGTGGATCCACATGACAAGATAGCATGTAATAGACTAACATGACATAGGAACTAAAAACACATATAGACATTCATATATTAATACGTTGAAATACAACATGCTAATGATAAAATAGATCAAGTGTTTGTGTAACATGATGCAACCAAACATTTATAAATGAAAAGAGAAAAGATAGAAGAAATCACTCACATGTAGCGAAGAATTGTTTCACGAGAATTACCGCACGAACTGTCAAACGAATTATCCTAAAAATACGAATAAAAAAAATATACTAAACGACCAATAAATAAAAAAAATTACATCTTAACATTTGGGGACTTTTGTATACTCTAATTTATATATTATAACTCTTAACAATAAGATTAAATTTATATATAATAACTCTAACAATAAGATTAGATTAATATAGTAGAAAAAGATATTGTGATTTGACCAGATTGAATTAAACCATACAAATCTTACTTACTATATACGGAAGATCGACCTAGTCACTAGAATCTTCCATGCATTATGCATACAAGATTTACATATACTAGTCTCTTTCACACAAGAGTGTTCAATCCTAAACTATTTACTACCTTGACTTACATAACTATATTATATATATATATCACCACCGTACCCTACCCACCCCTCACCTCTCTCCATATATACACCTTTCGTATCACTCTTTCTCATTACTCACTGATCTCCATTTTTGGGTATCACATCTCTCTAGTTAGCTTTATGGCTTTTGTATTCTTGTTTTCACTTGTTTTCATCCTCACTGGACCATCAGTGAGCAATGCTGGCTACGGGCCACCTTCACCTGGCTTCTACCCAAGCACAAAGTTCAGGTCCCTGACTTTTAACAAATGTTTCAAAACCCTCTGGGGTCCTAGCCACCAGTCCGTCAACAACAACGCTCTCGACATCTGGCTCGACAGTTCCTCAGGTCACATCACTCTTGATCACCCTTACTTTCTCACATAACATTACTTTAGTATTATGAATAATTAACAAGTGTTTATAACTTGCTCAACATGGTATATATAACTTTCTTGATTGACCATAGGAAGTGGGTTCAAGTCGACTAGACCATTCCGATCCGGTTACTTTGGAGCATCCATCAAATTGCAACCGGGTTACACTGCTGGAGTCATAACAGCATTCTATGTGAGCATTGAGCATTCTAGTACAAACTTTCAAGTTATCTCATAGTTAGGCTGCGCGGTATGAGGTGCTAAGCCCATGCCACCTTAGCTCAAAAACAACAATAGCGCCCCCACTCCCATACCGCTATTGACCCCTCGCCAACACAATAGCGAGCATTTTAAGAGAAGGGGGGCTTTATTGGTGGTGTTGAGGTGGCACAATGAAGCCCTTATAGCTCATACCCTAATAGCCCTTATTCCATATGTATACATTATAATTGTTTTTTATATATATAAATGTAGCTTTCAAACAATGAAGCACATCCAGGGTTCCATGATGAGGTTGACATAGAATTCCTTGGAACAACATTTGGGAAGCCATACACATTACAAACAAATGTGTACATAAGAGGAAGTGGTGATGGCACTATTATTGGGAGAGAAATGAAATTTCATTTATGGTTTGACCCCACCCAAAATTTTCACCACTATGCTATCTTATGGAGCCCACGTGACATTATGTAAGTTTTAAATGCTATATATTTAGCTAGATTGTGCTTCAAGTCAATAACTATTCCGGTTTGAATTATTTTCTATACGACTTTCTTATTTTATTTATCTAGTGTGATTCGAATATTGAATACCCTAATCTACTAATTTATAACTTAATATAGACTCTTAGTAATTTAACAAATTTACACATATACTTTTTTTAGATTTTTTGTGGACGACGTGCCCATAAGAAGGTATCCAAGAAAAGGCGCGACAACATTTCCGCTAAGGCCAATGTGGTTATACGGGTCAATATGGGACGCTTCTTCTTGGGCAACGGAAGATGGTAAATACAAAGCCGACTACAGATACCAACCCTTTGTTGGGAGGTTCACCAACTTTAGAGCCGGGGGTTGCTCAGCCTACTCATCACCACGGTGCCGCCCTGTCACAGCCTCCCCAGGACGGTCAGGTGGTCTTAGCAAGAGGCAGTACATGGCCATGAAATGGGTGCAAAGAAACCACATGGTTTACCACTATTGCATGGACAATAAAAGGGACCATTCCTTGACACCAGAATGCTGGAATTAATGAGTTTGAAACATTTTACCCTACATAGTTGTGATTTGTGGTCAGATGGTTTTTTGAGCCTTTTAACTTGAGGGCATATTTTTTTTACCCTTATTATTTTATACGTACGTTGTGTGAAATGGGCCAGTGAATGGTGGTTCAGCATCCAAAGCCTTTAAGAAGAGCACAGAGATTTTTATGGTGTGTTTGTGCAAGGTTTTTGCTAGAGTTATAAAAATGGTGGTGTTTTAAAACTTGGATAAAGTTTATAGCATTACTAGATTTATTATCAGAGAATATTTTTGTTTCTATGTAAAATGTGATGATGGTTTTACTCTTTCTGTAACTGTATTAAGTTATGTTTTCAGATAAATAATGAATGGTTGTATGTTTCTTTTACTTTTCATTTCTTATATATTAATGATAGATAAATGATTAACTTGAGACACCAAAATAACTAAATGATGCTAATTTAATATAAAAAGGTATTATAATGACAGGAAAAAGTTCAAATACATAGTCTCCTAAAATTAGGAAGTCATAAGAAGGGTATTAAATGGACTCTGATTCTAGCTGCATTCAACCCGTTTCGTCGAACTCTACGACTACGATTTTAAATTTTATGTTTTCACTTTTGGATTTTTAGCTTGTAGATTTTAGAATTTTTGTTTATATTATTTTGTCTTTTTATTTGGTATTGTCTCTTTTTTCGATTCATTATGTCTTTTTTCCTCGGCATTTTATTATATTTCTTGGAATTGTATTATATTTGTGATCCATTATGTCTTTGTACCTTTTCTAAATTTAGGAGACTGTGTAGACCGAATCCGATAGTTATAAACATTATTGGATATATGTGTAAGTTTATTTGGTTAAAAATAAATAAATAACATAACATAATTAGTATAACTGTAATTAGCTTATTTGATTAAGGCTAACTAAAAATGATATATATTAGTATTATTGTGATGTGTATGAACCTGAAAGGCTCATTAAATAATTATGTAAACTTGTGGGAAACATTAAAAGAACTAAAATATTTAACCACCTTTTAGTCCTTGTGTTTAGTTTGTTTTCCTTGCACAAATGTAACGTTGATAAAAGAGTTCAAACATATGTGCACGATATGGTTCTCCAAATGCTTGAGTCCCCTAGCTTGTTCGAACCTTGTTTGAATAAAGCTCAGTTGAACTCATTAAAGTAACTCAAATTTCAAGATTTAGTCTACTTAATTTTTCTAACCCCAAGTTTTATATTAATCTTGGCTTGTTGGCTCATGGCTTACTTGTTTGCCTCATATTGAATATGTTCAATTATAAATTTCATATTTTATAATTAATCTCTATTAAAAATTTAAAAATAATCAAGTTGGCTTGAATTTTTTACGAGTCAACTCGAACTGAGTCATTTAACTTCTTACCCAACTCAAACCGAAGATAACTTGGCTCGCCCGTTAAACAGCCTTCGTGCGTGAGCCTGAGCTCGAGCTAAGCCTTTTATCAAAACTCATTTAGTAAACGAGCTCAGCTTACGAGCCTAAATGAGCTTTTTAATTATATAACTTTTATTTAGCATTTAATATAGAGTTAAATGTCATTTTAGTCCCTGTGTTTTGGGTCATTTTTCCAGTTTAGTTCAAAGGTTTTATTTTTCGTATGTGGGTCCAAAAAGGTTTTACCGTTGCCATTTTAGTCCACTTGTTAACTTAATCCATTTTTTCTCTTAACGAGAAGGGCAATTCGGTCATTTTATATGTAATTTTGTGTACTAGAAGGCAATTCGGCCATATAAAATGACCAAAATTGCCTTTCTCGTTAACATAAATAATGGATGAAGTTAACCCAGTGGACTAAAATGGCAACGGTGAAACCTTTTTGGACCCACAGGCGAAAAATGAAACCTTTGAACTAAACTGACAAAATGGCTCAAACCACAGGGACTAAAATCGCATTTAACTCTTTAATATATATACATATATATGTTTATATAATAATTCTTATACATAAAATTATCATAAAATTTATAAACATATTATATTATTCTGAAAAATTATAATTATAAATGTATATGAAAATAATTGTATTGTACTAATATATAAATAAAATAATTAAAATATAACAGATTAACTGAACTCGAGTTTAAAAAACTACCCACAAACCAAACTCAAGCTTTAAAAATAGAGTTCTGAGCTCGTGCCCAAGCTCTATAACTTTATACGAGTCAAACTCAAACCTAAACAAACTCTGGCTCTGCTCGACTCATTTCATCCAATCACCCTACATAATCAATTTAAAAACATTTCATTAACCAATATATAAGTTTGTATTGGTTATAATAAAAAGACAAAATTGTAGAAAACAACCTTTATGTTTGCCCTAAACTACACTTCGTACATTTCACTATGAATCGGCATAAACCAACTTTTATGTTCATGTTTTACTACACCCTATAACCTTTAGCACTAACCACGTCAAAAAACTCAATCAAATGGACTCACATGCCTTGCACGTGAGGGCATTCATATCTTTTAATATCTCCCTTTTTAAACGAATATTTTATTTAAACCCTTTGTATTTATACCCTTCAATTCACTAATAACCAAATCCCTCCATTGGAAGAAATTTATCAAATTCCCACCCAAAACCCTCATCTTCATCACAATCGATCATAGCAGAGGTGAAATGGATCCTGATCCGATTCAAGTACGTCGTGGTGATGATGATCTTGCACTAGACCTCATATATGGTACTTCTTCACTCCTTTTATGTGTATTAGGTCAAAATTAAGGATTTATTGATCACTGATTATGTTCTTTAACTTGCATTGTGGTGATTATCCAACGTTGTTTACTATACACATGTATCATGGAGGGTATTTTACTGATCCGCTCGGACGATTGTATATGAACGATGACCTAGATTTCTTTGATTTGCTTGACAGTGATAAGTTGGTTTGCAAATTAGAGACGACTAGGGATAAGCTAGGTTATAACCATGTTGTCCCTCATTACTTCCACTTATCTGATCGAACAATGAATGACCTTGATAATGGACTCACATTATTAAGGAATGATGAAGATATTGAGAAGCTGCTTGCTTTTGTTAGAGATGGTCACCGGTTCATTAGTGTTTATTTGGAAAATGGGATGTCTAATGTTCAACAATTCAGTTAAACCCAAAGCAGTACTGTTCTACAATATGTTGGCATGATGATGAGGCAAATGAAGAAATAGGAGAATCAGGGGACAAAAAGGTTACTGAACCAAATGTCATTAAGGATGTTGATTTAGAGTATCATGTGTCACTAAGCCAAATGTCTCAGGTTCCATCTAATTCTACTTGTCATAAACAAATCCATGAAGGTAAGTTGTTGACGATTTTAACCCTTTTTAGATCTTAGTCAAGAACCAATGAATGTTAATGATGTGAAGGTTAGTGCTAATGAGGCTAAAGAAGTTAGTGATCATGATTATAAAGAAGTTAGTGATAATTCAAATAAGGACTACGAGGAAGAAGTTAGGGATGATAGTACAGAGGATGAGGATAACAATGACGATGACAGTGATTATTTTGTAGATGAAATGAATGATATGCATGAGTAGGTAGATATGAGAGATTTTAAGTTCATGGTTGGTGAAGAAGTAGATGATAAAAAAAAACAAGAATTTGATTTTGATGTGGATGTTTTAGACAATGACAACTTTGATAGTTGCAGTGATTCTGATGAGAATCTTGCAAACTTAAGAAAGAAAAATTTGAAGCATGCTAGAAGGGCATTTGGGAATGAAAATGATTTCTATGTTGGACAAATGTTTAGTACAAAGGAGGAGGTAAAGAATTCATAAGGAAGTACACAGTGGAAAGCAGAAGACAATTGAGAATAGTTAAGGATGAGGCTGATAGGGTCAAGGTAGCATGTTTAGGGCATGAGGATGTGAATGTGACATCCCGGCTTTTCAGGTATCTTAAACGCGCTACTTTATTGCTATTCATTCCTACGCTGATTTAATTCGGAGAATTAAATTAAGCGCTCGCAATAACTACGCTAACTTTAATATTTAGGGAATACACAATGTTTGAAAATTCTAACGGGTTGTATCTGAATTTCGTGCTACATGTTATTAGACGTTTATGAATAATTGTCGAGTCGTATTATGTGTAGTTATTTATCAGATGATAATGATCGGTTAGTAAATTCTATTTATAAGCCGAATCGAACCAAGCCTGTGAAACATTTCGACTTCGCGACCAAGCAAACCTAACCTGCCACCCACACCCCCTTGCGAACCCAACCTAACCCGCCACCCCTCCCTTGCGGCCCAAGGACAAGCCCAAACCGCCCCCTTGCCCCTTATGTATACGTATGTATGCATGGGGTATTAAAAAAAAATAGCAAACCCTAAAACCTACTCCCCTAGTGGTGTGCGAAGGCAGCATCCCCCCCTCCCTCTCGGTCGCGCAAGCATCCCACATCCCTCGGATCGATTCCAAGCTTGTCCAGGTTCGCTAATTGTCATCCTTTCAAGGTTAGGGTTTAATTGTATTACAATTCACACTAGGTTTTATGTAGTCTTGATCATGATTATGTGCTTGTATGAAATTATTAAGAAAAAGTGTTGTGGTGTATGATTAGTTCGGATGAATATGCGAATCTTTCGGTTGTGATGATATGTTTGAGTATTAAAATCGTAGGCTGCGTTTTATCTATAAAGATCATGATATATACTGAGGTTTGCATGAATATTGATATATTAGATGATATTTGACAAGTTAACCTGCTGTTAATCGATACAACTAAGCGTCATGGCCGTTTACACATGGTCTAATGCGATAAAGTCGAAAACAGTAAGCTGATTGACATTAACAGCCAACTTCAGTTGGCTGTAACCTGATCATTATTTATCGAAAGGTGGATTTTATGAAGCCTAAAACATGTATTTTTGAAAAACGCTTCAAATGGAGCCAGATTCATATTTTTCTGAGGTCGTTTGCTATTTTTAAATGGTCATTTAGTGCAGCAACTGAAGCTGCGTAAATTCTGCAGAATTTGCAGGTTGTTTATCGAGTCGGATCTCATAGTCTGTATGGGGTTTGGTCACGAAATCTGAACAATAACTGGAGACGGGAGTTTCCAAAAATCTTCCACTGGAATTTCGTTAATCGGATGAACGATGATTTTTAAATGATTTTTCTAGTGGACTGCAGTCAGAAAGCGACGAATCTGACTGCAGCCTAGTATATAAATGTTTATAAATAATTGGTAAATATTTAGGATTTGAAAACTTTACACAAAATTCTACAGTCTAATTGACACCTCCTGTAAAAAAATTGGAATTTTGGAACGTTGGAACTATTTTATAAAAATTCTCGAAATCAGCCCAGTTATGAGTGTACAAGCTGAAACATGATAACTTGTGTTTGTGTGTATCTAAGTGTTGTATGAGTTATCCTGTGTTTATGACAGATTGGTTTGATCGTTATTTTGTATGGTGATACTTTGCATGCATGATTATGGTTTCGAATTGGTTATTACGTGTGCCGTACTGTGTGTTAGTTATGCGTAGGGTTTTGTGTCAGTGTGTTCACACACTAACTTTGAATCGGTTGACATGTTAGGATGCGATTAGCGGTTCCATCATTTGCTTCTTTTTCCTTTATCTAACCGAGCAATTTAAGGTGAGTTCACGGCCCCTATTTTATCCGGTTTTGAACAACAGGAGGAGAAACATGTATACGCTCTACAACTCAATCTTTTACGTTATGCGAAATTGACACCGTTAACTATTCGGTAACTAAGTTAATGTTAATGTATTTATGGTCACTAAGTAGCTTTATCATGGAAGTCCTCAACCAACTCTCGGATCGTTAGTATTGGGTTAGATAGCGGGGAAATTATAGTAGTACTACTGGGCCCGACAAGCCCCACCCGAGCTAGTCGCGCTAGCCGACCGGGAATGGTCAACGGGTGATTAATTTGGCCTAACTTTCGCAATGGTCAGTGATAGACCTGGCAACACAGAGGTAGCAACAGTCAGCTTCGATCGCGAACTCTTACGTGACGTAACTTTAGGCTCGCTACCTACATGTTAACATTGAACTTATTTACGAACCAACCTTATTATTCCAGGTTAGGAATAATGGATCTATGTCATTATCCCGGGTTAGGGATAACGGGGAAAACCAATATTTTAAACTGAACATGTGAACTTATTAAACCTGTGAACTCACTCTTCTTTAATGTTGATACTTGTTTCTTTGCATGTTTCTCAGGACGCTAGGTGCGATAGGTGCACTCACTTGCATTTGATCAAGGCATTTTTATCGAGTCTTTATTAACGATTACTTTTGGGATTTTGGTTTTGGCGTTTATGTTGGCGCCCGTTACTTTATTCTAATGCTTCCGCTAAACTTTGAAACCTTGGAATTTTGAAAATGACTATGTATGTTTACAATAAATGTTTTTTCGGAAAACGTTTAAATAAATCATATAGAGTCGTTCGACATTGCTAGTGTCTGAGATTCTGGTTTGATCACACGCCTCGCGGTAATACTCCGCAAGTGGAAATTGATGGTGTGACAGATTGGTATCAGAGCCTCAAGCTGCATTTAAAGTAGACCTAAACTATAGCTGTTACACGACACTAGACTTAGTTGGCACCGAACTGTGATATCTTGTTATGTGTTATACTACAATTGTTCTATGTGATATATATATATATATATATATATATATATATATATATATATATATATATATAACTATATTGGATATATACTTATCGGTGCGTGTTTGTGTTGTCTTGCGAAGATCTGAAATGGCAACCGGTCGCCGCGGAAATCTCAACATGTCAGCTGAAGAATTGGCCGCTTTAATCCAACAACACGTGAATGCTGCTCTGGCAGGTGTTCCTAACCCACCAGCAGGTAACCATTATTAAATTTTCATGGGAAAATCTAATAGTTTGGCTAGTAGACTTTCTCGCTGACTACCTATCCTCTATCCTCAGGAGGGGGTCTTAACCCCTACAAGATTTTCCTGGATGCGAAACCGAGCAAGTTCACGGGTGTTGAAGGACCTATAGGACTGGTCCGTTGGGTCAAAAAGTCTGAATCGGTTTTCGAAATGTGCAATTGCCTCGAAGCTAATAAGGTCAAGTATGCTGCCTCGAGTTGGAAGAGGGGGCATGAACCTGGTGGAACGCACAAGTCTAAACACGTGGACTTGCTGCGGCGAACGCAATGACCTGGACCGAGTTCAAAGCTCTAATCAAGGACGAATACTGTCCGCGGGACAGAGTTCAGCAATTGGAACAAGCGTTATGGAACCACAAGATGGTCGGGTCAGAAATTGAAGCGTACACGACAAGACATCATGATCTGGTGTTCCTTTGTCCCGATTTGGCTAACACCGTCGTTAAACGACTTGAATTTTATCTTGGGGGTTTGGTCCTTGAGATCCAGGGCATGGTAATGTCTAGCAACCCTACGACGGAGCAACAAGCGATTAGGCTGGCACATAAACTCACCGATAAGGCGGTGGAGCAAAGGAAGTTGCCACCTAGGGGTGCGACTGAAATTGTCTCTGACAACAAAAGGAAATTTGAAGATTCACCTGCTCGGCAGTCTTCATCAGCCCAGCCACAACAAGGAAACCAGAAGCGGTCCAACAACTTCAACAACAATCGGGGTCACAACAATCAGTCTGCCAACAACACCCAGAACTCGAGTGGATATGCGGGTCAAAAGCCGCAATGTAATCGTTGTAACCTCCATCATCACGGCCCTTGCGTCAGAAATCGCTGCCAACGATGTGGCAAAGCAGGACACGCGGCAAAGGATTGTCGCGGGGAGATTATGTCACGGCAGAATCAGAACCAGCACCAGGGTAATAACCGGGGATGCTATCAGTGCGGTAGCACTGCCCATTTCAAGCGAGACTGCCCGTAACTTCGCAACAACAACAATGGTGGGAATAACAACAACAATAACAACAATGGCAACAATGGAAATGGTGGCACAGGAGGTGCCAAAGGACGTGCATTCACGCTAGGCCATGGGAGGCCAGAAACGAGTCGAATGTGGTCACCGGTAAGTTTCCACTTAACGATCATTTTGCTACTGTACTTTTTGATACGGGTGCGGATAAGAGTTTTATATCTGAGTCTTT
Organism: Scalesia atractyloides; assembly: GCA_947069175.1. Classification (NCBI taxonomy): domain Eukaryota; kingdom Viridiplantae; phylum Streptophyta; class Magnoliopsida; order Asterales; family Asteraceae; genus Scalesia; species Scalesia atractyloides. The sequence continues at coordinate 80,353,321 of CAMTDV010000001.1, read as the reverse complement.
TAGGAAGAACCTAAATCTCACACATAAACCCCTAGAGACCCCTTACGTCATAGAATTAGCCAATGGTAAATCTGTAGATGTGACTCATCTAGTGACCGGCTGTCAACTTAAACTCGCGGGTCACACCTTTACCATTGATCTGATGACAACTACTCTGGGTAGTTTTGATGTGGTAGCCGGAATGGACTGGCTATCCGACGTCTGAGCTGAAGTTCTCTGTTTCGAGAAAGCTATCCATATTCCGCTCTCTAACTACGAAGTCTTGATGGTGCAAGGCGAGAAGGCAGGCGTCGTCATGAACATCATCTCTGACATGCAAGCTCAGAAGTATCTTCGGAAGAAGAACTCTTTTTCTTTGCTCACACTGGTCACCGAACAGTCTAAGGACGAGAAGCGGATTGAAGATATCCCCATCGCCCGTGACTTTCCTGATGTGTTTCCAGAAGAGTTACCCAGTCTTCCACCACATCGACAAGTAGAGTTTGAAATCGAATTGGCGAGCCATGTGACTCCTATCGCCAAGGCCCCATACCGCTTAGCTCCAGCAGAGCTGCAAGAGCTGTCTACTCAACTTCAGGAATTGTTGGAAAAAGGATTTATCCGACCCAGTACTTCTCCATGGGGAGCTCCGGTCCTTTTTATCAAGAAGAAGGACGGGACCTTCCGCATGTGCATCGACTACAGGGAACTCAATAAGGTTACCGTCAAGAACCGGTACCCATTACCTCGCATCGATGATCTTTTCGACCAGCTTCAAGGGTCAAGCTACTACTCCAAGATTGACCTACGGTCCGGTTATCACAAGCTACGCGTCAGGGAGGAGGATATCTCCAAGACGGCATTTCGCACTCGTATAGCCATTACGAGTTCTTGGTCATGCCCTTCGGTCTCACCAATGCACCCGCGGTGTTCATGGACCTCATGAACCGCGTGTGTAAGCCGTATCTCGACAAGTTTGTCATCGTGTTCATCGATGATATACTCGTCTACTCTAAGGGTGAGGAAGAACATGCTGAGCATCTGCGGTTATTGCTGGAACTACTTCAACAGGAGAAACTATATGCCAAATTTTCGAAGTGTGATTTCTGGATTCGGGAAGTTCAGTTCCTCGGGCATATCGTGAATGAAAAGGGTATACACGTTGATCCCGCCAAGATTGATGCTATCAAGAACTGGGAAGCACCCAGGACACCGACAGAGATCCGCCAATTTTTGGGTTTGGCTGGTTACTACAGACGTTTCATCGAGGGATTTTCCAAGATCGCACAACCGCTTACCACTCTCACCCAGAAGGGCACCAAGTATGCTTGGGGTGACAAACAGGAAGCAGCATTTCAATTACTGAAGCAGAAGCTTTGCAGTGCGCCAATTTTGTCCTTGCTAGAGGGGACAGATGATTTTGTGGTATATTGTGACGCTTCCATTCAGGGATTGGGATGTGTGCTCATGCAACGTGATAAGGTCATCGCGTATGCATCCCGACAGTTGAAGGTCCACGAGAAGAACTACACGACACATGACTTGGAATTGGGAGCAGTTGTGTTTGCACTTTAGATTTGGAGACACTACCTATATGGAACAAAGTGCATAATCTACACGGATCATAAGAGCCTCTAGCATATTTTTGACCAGAAGGAGTTGAACATGCGACAGCGTCGCTGGGTCGAACTCCTAAACGATTATGAATGTGCCATTCAATATCACCGGGGTAAAGCTAACGTGGTAGCTGATGCCCTCAGTTGGAAGGAGCACTTAAAACCTCGTCGGGTAAGAGCACTACAGTTCACAATTCATTCTAGGTTACCCGAACAGATACGTGACGTGCAGCTAGAACCAGTTAAGGAAGAGAACATCAAGGCCGAATCTGTGGGAAAGATGGAACGCGATTAGGAAGTGAAACCCAATGGTACCCGGTATTTCATGAATCGTATATGGGTACCTCTCTACAGAAACCTCAGGAAGCTAGTTATGGACGAAGCTCACAAATCCCGATACTCTGTCCATCCTGGTTCTGATAAGATGTATCAAGACCTTAAAGTCGCGTACTGGTGGTCCAACATGAAAGCGGATATAGCCACCTACGTGAGCAAGTGTTCGACTTGTGCGAAAGTCAAAGTGGAATACCAGAAGCCATTAGGGCTACTTCAACAACCTGAGATCCCAGTGTGGAAATGGGATCAGATCTCGATGGACTTTATCACTAAACTCCCGCGAACTCTGGGTGGTTACGATACCATCTGGGTGACCATGGATCGTCTAACTAAGTCTGCACACTTCCTAGCGACCAAAGAAACAGATAAGATGGATAAGTTGACTCGCATCTACATTAAGGAAGTAGTTTCTCGGCACGGGGTGCCAACGTCCATCATTTCAGACAGAGATGCTCGTTTCACGTCCAACTTTTGGCGGTCACTTCAGAAAGCGTTTGGTACACGCTTAGATATGAGCACAGCTTAACCCTCAGACGGATGGTCAAAGTGAAAGGACCATTCAGACCTTGGAGGACATGCTTAGGGCATGCGTGGTAGACTTCGGGAACGGTTGGGAAATCCATCTGCCTTTAGTGGAATTCTCATATAACAACAGTTACCATACGAGTATTCAGGCAGCACCGTTTGAAGCATTGTATGGTCGTAAATGTAGATCACCGGTCTGTTGGGCAGAAGTCGGTGACAGTCAACTCACAGGTCCTGAGTTGATACTTGAGGCTACTGAAAAGATTGTGCAAATCAGAAACCGCATGGCAGCGGCACGGGATCGACAGAAAAGTTACGCTGATCTTCGACGCAAACCGCTCGAATTTCAAGTAGGTGACCGCGTCCTACTGAAAGTGTCACCCTGGAATGGTGTAATTCGTTTTGGGAAACGAGGCAAACTAAATCCACGGTACGTAGTCCCGTTTGTGATTTCGAAACGTATCGGGCCCGTAGCTTATCACCTTCCTGCCGAACTCAGTGGAGTTCACAACGTTTTTCACGTGTCCAATCTGAAGAAGTGTCAGATGAGACCCTAGTCATTCTATTGGATGAGATTCAAGTGGATGAGCAACTGCATTTTGTGGAACAACCTATCGAGATCATGGACCGTGAGACCAAGACTCGAAGGCACAAACAAGATACCGATCGTCAAGGTTTGTTGGAACTCTAAGCGGGATCGGAGTTCACGTGGGAAAGAGAGGACCAAATGAAAAGCAAATATCCACACCTTTTTGCAGCTGAGCAGCAATCTGATATTACCGCCAACTGAATTTCGGGACGAAATTCTTTCAACATGGGGATGATATGACAGCCTGGGATTTCCTTGTACCATTCTAACAAACTGAACTTTTGTGCATTGCATTCTAAACCGCGTTTACTCAATTTTCGGGACGAAAATTCTTTCAACATGGGGATAATGTGACATCCCGGCTTTTCAGGTATCTTAAACACGCTACTTTATTGTTATTCATTCCTACGCTAATTTAATTCGGAGAATTAAATTACGCGCTCGCAATAACTACGCTAACTTTAGTATTTAGGGAATACACAACGTTTGGAAATTCTAACGGGTTGTATCTGAATTTCGTGCTACATGTTATTAGACGTTTATGAATAAATGTCGAGTCGTATTATGTGTAGTTATTTATCAGATCATAATTATCGGTTAGTAAATTCTATTTATAAGCCGAACCGAACCAAGCCTGTGAAACGTTACGACTTCACGACCAATCAAACCCAACCGCCACCCACACCCCCTTGCGAACCCAACCCAACCCGCCACCCCTCCCTTGCGGCCCAAGGGCAAGCCCAAACCGCCCCCTTACCCCTTATGTATACGTATGTATGCATGGGGTATTAAAAAAATAGCAAACCCTAAAACCTACTCCCCTAGAGGTGTGCGACGGCAACAGTCCCCCCTCCCTCTCGGTCGCGCAAGCATCCCACATCCTCGGATCGATTCCAAGCTTGTCCCCGTTCGCTAATTGTCATCGTAGGTTTTGTGTAGTCTTGATCATGATTATGTGCTTGTATGATATTATTATGAAAAAGTGTTGTGGTGTATAATTAGTTCAGATGAATATGCGAATCTTGCGGTTGTGATGATATGTTTGAGTATTAAAATCGTAGGCTGCGTTTTATCTATAAAGATCATGATATATACTTAGGGTTTGCATGAATATTGATATATTAGATGATATTTGACAAGTTAAACTGTTGTTAATCGATACAACTAAGCGTCATGGCCGTTTACACATGTTCTAATGCGATAAAGTCGAAAACAGTAAGCTGATTGACATTTACAGCCAACTTCAGTTGGCTGTAACCTGATCATTATTTATCAAAAAGTGGATTTTCTGAAGCCTAAAACGTGTATTTTTGAAAAACACTTCAAATGGAGCCGGATTCATATTTTTTCTGAGGTCGTTTGCTATTTTTAAATTGTCATTTAGTGCAGCAGCCGAAGCTGCGTAAATTCTGCAGAATTTGCAGGATGTTTATCGAGTCGGATCTCATAGTCTGTATGGTGTTAGGTAACGAAATCTGTACAGTAACTGGAGACGGGATTTTCCGAAAATTTCCCAATGGAATTTCGTTAATCGGATGAACGATGATTTTTAAATGATTTTTCTCGTGGACTGCAGTCAGAAAGCAACGAATCTGACTGAGCCTAGTATATAAATGTTTATAAATAATTGGTAAATATTTAGGATTTGAAAATTTTACACAAAATTCTACAGTCTAATTGACACCTCCTATAAAAATATTGGAATTTTTGGAACGTTGGAGCTATTTTATAAAAATTCTCGAAATCAGCCCAGTTATGAGTGTACAAGCTGAAACATGATAACTTGTGTTTGTGTGTATCTAAGTGTAACATGATAACAGGTTGGTTTGATCGTTATTTTGTATGGTGATACTTTGCATGCATGATTATGGTTTCGAATTGGTTATTACGTGTGCCGTACTGTGTGTTAGTTATGCGTAGGGTTTTGTGTCAGTGTGTTCACACACTAACTTTGAATCGGTTGACATGTTAGGATGCGATTAGCGGTTCCATCATTTGCTTCTTTTGCCTTTATCTAACCGAGCAATTTAAGGTGAGTTCACGGCCCCTATTTTATCCGGTTTTGAACAACAGGAGGAGAAACATGTATACGCTCTACAACTCAATCTTTTACGTTATGCGAAATTGACACCGTTAACTATTCGGTAACTATGTTAATGTTAATGTATTTATGGTCACTAAGTATCTTTATCACGGAAGTCCTCAACCAACTCTCGGATCGTTAGTATTGGGTTAAATAGCGGGTAAATTATAGTAGTACTACTGGGCCCGACAAGCCCCACCCGAGCTAGTCGCGCTAGCCGACCGGGAATGGTCAACGGGTGATTAATTTGGCCTAACTTTCGCCATGGTCAGTGATAGACCTGGCAACACAGAGGTAGCAACAGTCAGCTTCGATCGCGAACTCTTACGTGACGTAACTTTAGGCTCGCTACCTACATGTTAACATTGAACTTATTTACGAACCAACCTTATTATCCATGGTTAGGGATAACGGGGAAAACCAATCTTTTAAAACTGAACATGTGAACTTATAAAACCTGTGAACTCACTCTTCTTTAATGCTGACACTTGTTTCTTTGCATGTTTCTAAGGACGCTAGGAGCGCTAGGTGCACTCACTTGCATTTGATCAAGGCATTTTTATCGAGTCTTTGTTAACGATTACTTTTGGGATTTTGGTTTTGGCGTTTATGTTGGCGCCCGTTACTTTATTCTAATGCTTCTGCTAAACTTTGAAACCTTAGAATTTTGAAAATGACTATGTATGTTTACAGTAAATGTTTTTTTTTTTTGGAAAACGTTTAAATAAATCATATAGAGTCGTTCGACATTGCTAGTGTCTGAGATTCTGGTTTGATCACACGCCTCGCGGTAATACTTTGCAAGTGGAATGTAGCGCTCCGCGTTTCTATACTTTCTATATTTGGAAATCTTGTATCGCACTTCTATTTTTAGTAAGCGTTGTATCTTGTATCTGTCTTTCGTTGTAAACGTAGAAAACCGAGACTTGAATCGTAATGAGAAACTCGTATTTTAACTATAATCATGTTATCCTTATACTTGTTCATACTTTAAACGTGTAAACATATTCGTGGTACTCTCAATCGTAAACGTGAGATAACTCGCAAACTTGGTTTGTATTGCGTAAACGAGACTCAAACGTGAAAATTTTAATCGTTAAACTAAATTCGTTACGAAAATATAATTATCTATTCATTTATTAAGTTAATTAATTAAATTAATTAATTAAATTTAGTTAATAAAATTAATTGATTTATTTTACAAAAATTTAAAATTCTATTTTTTATAAATGTTAATATATATCCTTCTTTAAATAAGTCCAAGGTTTAACGAGTAAATATTGAATTCTGGAACTACAGGGACCATTCCTGCCATTTATGAAACTGTTTAAAAAAAATTAATAATAATAATAATAATATTAATAATAATAATCAAGCAAAACCGGATCCGCGGGACTCGAACCCGGGACCTCCGGTTAACTTACAAGCGCCTTAACCACTCCACCAGCCGCCTCTCATTCAAACAAACCCGGAAACAAAAGCTTCTTATGCTTTGTTTCCGAGCGAGGCTGGTCGCGACCAGCTTTCAAACAGCCCATTTTGGGCGCGGTTTTTTGTATTTTTTCGAGTTTTAAGCAATTAATTAACCACCTAAACTTCACCTAACTAACCCTAATCCTTCCCCTATAAAACCCACCTCTAATCCAAGTATTTTCACACTTTAATCTCTCTCAAATCACTCTCAAATCACTCTCAAATCACCTCAAGATCCTTGCAATATCAGATTTTCTAGCAGATTGTATACCTCTTACTAAAGTGAGTGTAACTCACTCATTTCTTAATGAAATCACTCCATTCTTTTTCCTACTTGCTTGGATAAACTTTGGGTTGAATTCCTAGGTTTCTCCATGGAGAATTCAGACCTGGAAATGCCCCAAAATGTCCACAAACTTTCTGTTTTGTCTAAACTTTTATCAAACTTGTGTTTTAACTTCAACAAACTTGTGTTCTTGTGCTTACAATCAAGCTTATGATTAGTAAAGCCTAACCAAGCTTGTTAACATGAACTAAGGGCTGTTTTAACACCCTAAACTTTCTGTTTTTAAAGAGCATTGAGCTCACAAGTGATGCAAGTTCTTAAACTTGTTCTTGTGTGTCCACCAAGGAAGCTTGGGCTATCCTAACTTGAGACCACACATCACTTGATGATTTTTCATCAAGATCCCAAGATAGTTTGCTAGACTTAAAGTGTCACAACCCCACAAAGCCGTTGACGATTGTCCTCGTGTGCTCGTCGGGTTGTTGAATACTTGGCTACTTGGTATCTAGATGACACCTTATCATTCTTGTATAGTATATAGTTCTTGTACCCTCCTTGTTACCAATGGTAACTTGTGTAGTGGTGAACATAATCCGAGGTTCAAAGTGGATGGTTTAACCTCCCACCTCATGCTTGACATACATGACACTAGAGGTTACAAAGTGGATGGTCATCCTCCCACCTCCTACATGATTATAATGATATATATATATAACTATATTATAATTCTAAAACCGAAACCTTGATAATGAACTTATAATCACCTATCAAGTTATTAAGTTTAACACTAAAGTATGTAATTCCTTGTCACGATTCTAATAGGCCCCGAACCTATGAAATCACACCCAAACTCGTAAGAGTTACTATAGTGTCAAGAACGAGTGTTACATCTTAGTGAATACTTTCGTATCATAATACTTTATCAAACATATTTTTTTTATCATGCTCGAATACTCCTAATCTCCCGTTGAAACTCTATACTCATACGCCTCATTTCCTCTTGTAGGATAATTCGGCGTCATCCTCGAACCAACGTCTTCACGGATTGTCAAGTATAGAAAAGACTTAGCAAAACCGTGAGTACACTCGACCCACATTTGTTTTTATCACTTTTTGGGTGTAACATGTTTTCCATATACAAAAATCACAAACACTTAAACTTTATGAAACGCACAAACAATCCTATACACATGACTACTTGAATCGTATACTTGTTGCTTGTCTAGGGATAAACGTTGTGCTATGCTTTAGTCATTAACTATTTTTAGCCTTTGTTTGACATGCTTAGCGCTATAGTTATTCACGCATCTACCTCCATCGCTTTACACGTGAGGTCATGTTAAAACACCGTGATTGCGTTACGGGTTTGATTATTAGCATTGCATGCCTTGATTTGCTCTTGTATAGATTTGGTTGCCATGAGGATTGTTAAAACTTTATTCGTATACGTATGCTATGCTTAAACTTGTGTACTCGCCTTTGCTTTTGCATTGACTTTATTTTAAAACATGTTACAGGTTGAAGGAGATGACGCTATGAAAACAATATAGCAAGGACTAGATACACACAAATTAGACGTTAGGTTTAATGTCGACGTATCAATTTTGTTATGACTTTGCAAATGTTAGATTGTTCTTTGTTTTGTTACATTGATGTATTTGACAATCCTTATGGAATGAAATATGGTTTAATTAATTATTGTCACTTAATAATGTTGTGAGCAATGAGCAATCTCGTTTTCGTCTCATCCCGATGTTTCCGCCATCGGTTGGGGTGTTACATGGAAATTCAGGGTGTGACAGTGAAACATGGTGCTAAGACAGTGGCAGCTGAGAAAAAAGTAGCTGGTGAGAAGAAAAAATTCAAGGGGCCAAAAATGGAAAACACTGAAAGTCCAAGGACATCAGTGGTAAAAAATAAAGTGGAGAGGATTGTTCAACAAAAACATAAAGGGGGTAGGTGTAACACCGTGTAAAATCGTGTCCAATAGTATAGTGACACGTGTTGTATTTTTTGTATAGTCTATTAAAGACCAATAAGGACTAAAGGCGTCAACATGCTCAAATTGAGCCTCTGAGTGACGAACCGACGTCAACATGCTTAAATCAGTAGCCTCTGAGTGACTGATACGTCAACATGCTTGAAACTTGGCCTCTGAGTGACTGATATGTCAACATGCCCAACCTCTGAGTGACATCGGAATTAACATGCTTGTAATAAGCCTCTGAGTGATCCTTTGTGAAGTCCTAACTCTCATACATGCCATTTGTTGGACGAGAGGGTTCAATTTTGTAAATATGTGAAAGTTGGATAATGGAGGGATTAAAAGTGTCAACATGTTAATTTATACCTCTGAGTGGCCTTTTAACGAACCGAGAGCTCAACAATGTCCCGGCATAATCCCGGGTATGCCAAGTATTGGCAACGGAGAGCTAAAAGTGCTAAAAATGTGTTTTAGAAGGCCTTTAGAGGCTTTATATAGTTCAGGGGTTAAAAGTGTCAAACTTTGGAAATGGCCATGAGGCAGTCGCGGGCCGCGAGAGACATGGCATGTGTCTCTCGCGCCCCGCGAGACAGGCTTTAACGCAGAGTTTGACTTCTGTTATGAAACCTTTTTTGACACTTAAACAAGTTGGTAATAATTATTAGAACATGTAAGAACATGTTCGGCTCGTCAATTTCAGTTCTAGCGTCGGTTCGCAACCGAAAGTCGCGAAGTTTGATTTCTGCTTTGACTTTTGATTCTGACCCGATTTAGATTAGTTACCTACTAATCTAAAGTTGCATTATGATCATAATATAATATAGCATAACCCTCTAAGATTATATTACATGATCATAATCAGAATCCAAGTTTATGCGCAAGTTCCATAATTATGCCATTCTGACCAAAATGACCTTTTTGCATAAAACAAGGTTTTAAATGGTAATGAACTTGAAAATGAGTTTTTACTAATGTAATATTATAAGTAGGATTATTTGGTATGTTAAACCAAGTTATAAACTGAGTATTCAAGCAGCTACTTAAACTATGTCGATAATTGGCGATTTTAGCCCTATGGCTGATAAAATAGTTTTAATCAAATCTTTTCAAGGTAAATTATTTATCTACTGATATGTTATATTAAATAACATATTTTAAACATTTTAATCTGACCCTAAGGTCAGTTTTCATTAAACATCGCTTAAAGACGTCATATTACGACATAAGCGTCGTTTCGGCGCATAGTATGGTTTTGAACCATATTAATGGACCAAGACTTGTTATCTACTGATTTTAAAACTTATTTTAAACATATTTACAGTAGGTATATGTTATAAACTCAGAATCCCAAATAATTTATAAACTATGTGTAAAATGACCAAAATGTCCCTTCGGTGCATAGTTTGGTCATAAAAGATAAATTACACATATAAATGATATCCTACTGATATTATATCATAAATAAAATATTTTTACAGAATAATTATGATGATAAACCTAAAATTATATTCAAGTTCCTTTATTACGATATACAATTACCAAAATGCCCTTATGATGCATAATTTCGTTTTAAAACCTTATCGGGCATACAAGTTGATATCCTACAGATATCTTAAATTATTTAAAGTATAATGGCATATAGAACTTGTCCATGACTTATCCGGTTACCCATTTTCGTTTATAGGCTTTTATAGCCAAAAGTCAAGCGTTTTCGTAAAACGCTTTGACTTTCGGTCAAGACCATTATGGTCCAGCCATTGTTCGAAACGAACATGGCTAAATGATCGTAATAAGGTAGGTGTTAATCCCTATAAAGGGCACCTTCTGAAGATCACGTTTGCTAGACCAATTGACGGGTCAAAGTTATGATATTAAAAAGTCAAACAGGCCATTTTTTGGAAAAATCATAAAATGATCTTATATATGTTATGAAACTTTTTTTGACACTTAAACAAGTTGGTAATAATTATAAAAACATGTAAGAACATGTTCGGCTCGTCAATTTCAGTTCTTGGGTCGGTTCGCAACCGAAAGTCGCGAAGTTTGACTTCTGCTTTGACTTTCGATTCTGACCCGATTTAGATTAGTTACCTGCTGATCTAAAGTTGCATTATGCTCATAATATATTGTAGCATAACCTCTGAGATTATATTACATGATCATAATCAGAATCCAAGTTCCATAATTATGCCATTTTTGACCAAAATGTCCTTTTTGCATAAAACAAGGTTTTAAATGGCAATGAACTTGAAAATGAGTTTTTACTGATGTAATATTATAAGTATGATTATTTGGGATGTTAAACCAAGTTATAAACTGAGTTTTCAAGCAGGTCCTTAAACTATGTCGATAATTGGCGATTTTAGCCCTGTGGCTTATAAAATAGTTTTCATCAAATCTTTTCAAGGTAAATCATTTATCTACTGACATGTTATATTAAATAACATATTTTAAACATTTTAATCTGACCCTAAGGTCAGTTTTCATTAAACATCGCTTAAAGACGTCATATTACGGCATAAGCGCCGTTTCGGCGCATAGTATGGTTTTAAACCATTTTAGTGGACCAAGACTTGTTATCTACTGATTTTAAAACATTTTTTAAACATATTTACATTAGGTACATGTTATAAACTCAGAATCCCAAATAATTTATAAACTATGTGTAAAATGACCAAAATTCCCCTTTGGTGCATAGTTAGGTCATAAAAGATAAATTACACATATAAATGATATCCTACTGATATTATATCATAAATAAAATATTTTTTCCAGAATGCTTATGATGATAAACCTAAAATTATATTCAAGTTCCTTTATTACGATATACAATTACCAAAATGCGCTTATGAGGCATAATTTCGTTTTAAAATCTTAACGGGCATACAAGTTGATATCCTACTGATATCTTAACTATTTAAAGTATAGTGGCATATAGAACTTGTCCATGACTTATCCGGTTACCCTTTATCGCTAATATGCGCACGGTTACGTATACGTAACTATTTATCGGAAATTAACCGAAATGGGTTTAACCTTGTCATTTAAGTTCAAAATCCAGAATGTTTATAGTTTACCCATATTAAACAAGTCAAGGTACTTATTGGGATTAAACTACATTCTATCCAATCATCGTTTAATCTAGCGTCATACGTTTTGATCAAGTACGCTAGTCGGTCTAAGTCTATGACTTAAATAAGACCGTTAGTATTTAATTGGTTAGTTTATGCCATAATCCAGACTAGAGACTTGCCGGTAAATGCTATCTGCACTTAGCCCTTTTTGTGTACGGCTGAGTTATTATAAAAAATTACAGAAGACTAGCTCAGGTAAATACTCTCGACTTATTTCCCCTATACGGGCTTGGGTTACGGTAAATTATTACCGCTTGGTCGGAGATAGGATTAATTGAATGCCTGTTCGGAATAGAGATCCGCATATTCTGTTTTAATCAGTTTTGTTTGATAAATTAAACATCGGTGGTTAACTACCGTGTCCTGGATATCCTCGGCTCATTACAATAGAAATGGCCACGACCTTAGCGCGGGTGTAGGCATACACCCGATAGACGCTAAATTATGCATTCCCACAAGGTTGGGAGGAATTGACTCCTTCGTGAGTCCAAAGTGGTGTGTACGTTAATTGTGTCTCGGTCAACGTACCGAGCCCCGCATGTATGACAAACATATAAATCTGTTAACAAGGTTGGACGGTCAATTAACCCAAGTTATAAAAAGATTTTGTTCTGATACGCACTTAAAACATTTTTGGAATGTTTTTAAAATGAGTCAGTTGGGTGTATTTAGCTACGAAAGCTGACGTATTTTCAAAACACTAATCTGCAGGTACAATACGAAAATAGGCCGGAAGTGCTCGGTTGTGATAGAGGATCTTGCAAATCCTAAATCTGCCCAAAGTCTGTTTTGTATTCTTTCCATGTACAATTTATGATCCGCCTGTGGATCTTCTATTACGAGCCTGTATATTATTTTGTATTTTCGAACATTCGGTCTGTAATAGTAATTTTACTCCAAGACTTCCGCTATGCAGTGTATGGATTTGGGAACGTTTGAGAGATACTCCCCACCCGGGCCCACCGATGTATGGATTTGGGAACGTTTGAGAGAATTAAACACTAGCCTTTTGTGTTTAGTCTCAAACTTACACGAGCACGTTCCTTAGACTTCCGAGTCTAGGCATTGACTTAGGATTACTCATTTCATTATTAAGTTATTAGTATTGTTTTTAAATTGATTTCTAACAGGAAAATGCCGCCACGTGTATGAGGACAAAGTGGACGAGGAAAAGGTCCAATGAGGGGAGGACCATCGAGGCGTATTCCTCAACCTCATAATTCAGATGATATCAAGAATCAGGAGATTCGTCTCCATGGCAACCAGCGAGACGTGCCGTCTCTAATAGACACTCGCCCTTACATTCCCAAAATTCTTACCACTCACACCACTCCTACCATTCTCACCATTCCCATTCTCATCACTCCTACCATGAAGAGTTTAACCCCAACCATTACTGAAGAAACCCTAGATCAACTAGACCGGATTCAAAGTAGATCTATGGAATGGGCTCTGCATAAAAAGGTTAATCCTCCTTTTGGTTTCATGATGGATGATGAATAGAACAATATTCCGGCTGATCCTGCAAAACAGAACACCGTTAGCTCACCACGGGGAGAAGGGGGTTCTCTCCGTGACCACCCTCCGGCGTGAGAATAAGTACAGGTAGTCGGAAGTAAGTATTGTAAGTGAGAGAGTAGTTGAGAGTGAATACCTTTCCTTGAACTCCAAGTTACTTATAGCCGGTGTTTGGCGCCAAAAAGAGAGATTGTTAACTTTAACAGAATCTTTTGTTATTCCGTTAACGTTTGTTGGCAATCTGTTAGTGCACAAGGATCGTGAGCTCATCAGCGGTTAGGGAGGTGCCACGTGTCAACATGAGATCACTACATCTTATAAATGTGAGCATGCCATCACCGTGATCTTCCCAGCCGTCCAGATGCTGCCATGTGGCAATTGGTTATAACCGAAAAGATGCTTGCATGATTGGGTGTTAATGGCTTCTAGAAGGTTTCACAGCTGTTACCCATCTATTATTCGCCACGTGTACATTTTGTTACAACAGAAAAGATTCCCTTTGCTTCTGCACCAAGTCAAGGATTTTGCTAAGGGAAAGTTTCTCAGGATTTACTGTTTCCTTGCACGAGAAGCGCAAGTTAGTTAACTGATCTTCCTTCTCCTTGCTGCTTAGCGCAACGTTTGGTGGATGCTTGCTTTAATATAAATATCTGCACAAGGTTTGTGCATGGAGCATTATCAAACAAGAATGTTCAAGGTTAACTTTGAACCTTGCGCGAGCCCGCGCAAGGTAGTTAAATGAAGCATTATCAAACAAGAATGTTGAAGGTTAACTTTGAACCTTGCGCGAGCCCGCGCAAGGTAGTTTAATGAAGCATTTATCCAAAGAGAGTGTTCAAGGTTAACTTTGAACCTTGCGCGAGCCCGCGCAAGGTAGTTAAATGAAGCATTATCAAACAAGAATGTTTAAGGTTAACTTTGAACCTTGCGCGAGCCAGTGCAAGGTAGTTAAATGAAGCATTTATCCAAAGAGGGTGTTCAAGGTTAACTTTGAACCTTGCGCGAGCCTGCGCAAGGTAGTTAAATGATGCATTTATCCAAAGAGGGTGTTCAAGGTTAACTTTGAACCTTGCGCGAGCCCGCGCAAGGTAGTTAAATGAAGCATTTATCCAAAGAGAGTGTTCAAGGTTAACTTTGAACCTTGCGCGAGCCCGCGCAAGGTAGTTAAATGATGCTTTCCTCTCTTGGATATTTGGCACAGAGTTCTAATAAATCTTATTTTGGCAAAGAAGTCTGCGCGTAGTTTCCTTAGAAGTTATTAATGGGTATGGTTTTCTTGATTGGCGTAAGGTTTTTGGGACCATACCCCTTCATTGATCTAGGGTTTCTTCATTGGCGCCCACCGATTTCGATTCTTTCTGACCTTTCGTTTCGTTTCACTTAGATCTGCAGCGTCATGGCTGACGGATCATCTTTTCAAGGTCCTCCATCAGGGATTCGACGCGTTGTTGTCGGACCTCAGGTCGACGGACAAATAGTTGAGGATTCTTCCGGCGAGGCTAATGCTCAGTATGATCCTAATCATGTGAGTATTCCTGTAACACCGACGGCTCCTCAAGTTAATGTTACGTCGATTTTACCACCTGGAGAGACTCCATTTTCGTGGTTAATCAAATCTCAAGCGACTCTAAACGCTATGTATGCTCAGTTATGTGTCCAAACCGGAACTCCAGCTTTTCAAGCTCCGGTTAACGCTCCTGAGGTCCGTGCTTCGTCGGCACCTCGAGTTTTGAGTTATAATACTCAAAGTCATGCTCGTTCCCCTTCACGCATGCCTGAAGATGGAACATAAATGTATTCTAATACTAGGAATGATCCTGTTCATTCTGGTAATAGAAGGCAAGAAGACAACGTTCAGCATCGCGCATCTGTCCACTCTCGTTTAGGCCCGCGGTCTTCGCAGAAATGGGACACCCGACACGATGAGCTTGATAGAACCTATGAGGAAGGGGATAGTGCAAGTATTTTTAATCGAATATCTGCAGATCATGCTAGTTACAGGCCAAAAGTACGTGCAGTATACAATCCAGAAGCTGAGCATGATTACAATTTGGTGTATCGCCCAACCGAAGCAGCTGAATAATCAAAGTTTACCAGACAGATAGCACTGGCTCCGTTGGAGCGAGTGAAATTACCATCCAACGTTGGAAAGTTTAACGTTTTGACTGATCCTGGAGATCACATGCGCCTCTTTACCGGTGCAGGGTTACATGGGTGCTGGACATTGCCAATGTGGTGTCACCTATTTGTACAGACCCTTACCGGCACTGCGCGCCTTTGGTTTGATATTGCCGGCAGGTAAACATTCCTCTTGGAACGACTTAAAAGAGAAATTTCTTACACACTTTAGCCAGCAACGGCGATACGTGCGCAACTCCTCTGATGTAATGAACATCTGGCGGAGGGATGATGAAAGCCTCGAAGATTTTATAACGCGTTACAATAAAGAGGTGTTGGAGATTGGAGATGTCCATGAAGACCTTATACGCGCGCAGTTCAAGTATGCGGTAAGGTGCGACGAAATGATTAAAGTGTTGTCCGGTACAACTGGCCTTCCAAAAAACTGGGATAAACTCATGGCGGCAGCCAAGGTCTACGCCCAGACTGAGCGCAACTTAAGTTCTAACCGGCCACCTCTGCCTCAGAATCGTCCGCAAGACTTGAGTAGAGGTAGTCGCAAGTATAAGAGAAATTGGAAAGAGTCAAGTCAGAATTCGTATTCTCCTTATTCACCAATTGATGCCCGAGCGACAATCAACAAGATAACAACTCAAAAAGCGATTAAGCAGGAGAATAGGGAACGTCAGTGGACTCCCTTAACGAAATCTCCGGCTGAGGTTCTCAGCACTGAGAATTATCAGTTTAAACAGCCGCAACCAATGAAAAACAAAAAAGGGCAAGACCCAAATTTGTTCTATGACTATCATAGAGACACAGGCCACACAACAGATAACTGCATCAGTCTGCGCACGGAGATTGAAAAAACATTAAAAAGTGGGAAGCTTACACATCTAGTCCAGAATGTGCGCAAAGAGATTAAGCAGATTACGCGCGAGAACGAAGGGCCTAGCAACAAGAAAATGAAACAGCACGTTTCCACTATTCAAGGTGGATCATTGCGCAAGCGTAGCCTTCAACATTTTCAAAACAACACTTGGCGCGAACAACAAGTTATTTTTCCTATCGTTCTAGGAGGTCCTCAAGAAGACCGGCCAGTAGTTATCACCGGTATATTTGGGCACTACAAAACAGACTATATGTTTATAGATACGGGTAGTTCCATGGATATCATGTATGAGCAGTACTTCAAGCAACTAGATCCTGAGGATAAAGCACGCTTGAAACCAGTTAATTTTCCATTAACTGGGTTCTGCAATGAGGTTGTCTTTCCTCTAGGACAAATCCTCTTTCCTGTTACTTTATCTGATGGGAGGTGTTCTCAAACGAGTAACATCAACTTCATGGTGATGCCGGCAAATTCTCGTCACGATGTACTATTGGGACGCCGCGCGCAACGTGATTTTAGTATGATTACCTCCGCTCCGCATGCTGCTTGTGGTTTTCCGACACCAAATGGTGTAGCTATACTTTATGCACGGAAAGAAATCATGTCAATTGAGGAACCAGTTATGAAGGCTGGCAAGACATTGCCAAGCAATGAACCAGAAAAGTGGGTACTCAACAATAAGTACCCTGAGCAGACAATCTTATTAGGGCCTGCAGTCAGTATTGAAATTCGCGCAAAGCTTAAACTACTGTTGTTTCGCAACAAAGACATTTTCGCCTGGGCACCTGCCGACATGGTTGGTGTCCCGCGCGACGTTGCGGAACATTGCCTGAATGTATTTCCATCAGCAGAACCAGTTGTGCAGAAAAAGCGCAACCCCGGGTCAGAAAAGACAGAGGCAATGAACGAACAAGTCACCGAGTTATTAAATTATGCATTCCCACAAGGTTTAGAGGAATTGACTCCTTCGTGAGTGCAAAGTGGTGTGTACGTTAATTGTGTCTCGGTCAAGGTACCGAGCCCCGCATGTATGACAAACATATAAATCTGTTAACAAGGTTGAATGGTCAATTAACCCAAGTTATAAAAAGATTTTGTACTGATACGCACTTAAAACATTTTTGGAATGTTTTCAAAATGAGTTAGTTGGGTGTATTTACCAGCGAAAGCTGACGTATTTTCAAAAGACTAATCTGCAGGTACAATAAGAAAATAGGCCGGAAGTGCTCGGTAGTGATAGAGGATCTTGCAAATCCTAAATCTGCACAAAGTCTGTTTTGTATTCTTTCCATGTACAATTTATGATCCGCATGTGGATCTTCTATTACGAGCATGTATATTATTTTGTATTTTCGGACATTCGGTTTGTAATAGTAATTTTACTCCAAGACTTCCGCTGTGCCGTGTTTAATTGACTATGATGATTATCAACTGACGTCACGATACTCCCCATCCGGGCCCACCGGTGTATGGATTTGGGTTGGAAATCCGGGGTGTAACAGTAGGGGGCATAAGAAAAAACCTGATTACACATGCCCTTGGGTTATCTTGGTATCTCTTGACAAAGAGACTGAAACATGGTTGGTCAAAACCTTCAACCACCATCATAAATGTCTACAAAGCCGAGTCATCAAAGCTTGTACTTCTACCTTTCTTGCTGATGAGCTTGTAGAACATATTGAACAAAATCCAAATATACCTGTCAAAGCAGTCCAAGAACAATTCCAAAGAAAATATCAGCTTGAGATTTCTAGAATGAAAGCTTATAGGGCCAAATCTAAGAACAGAATGTCTTACATGGAGACTTCACTGCCCAATATGCTCATCTTAAGGATTATATTAAAGAACTGCATAGAACTAACCCAGATTCAACAATTAGATTGGAAGTTCAGCCTCCATCAGATCCAGATTCAACTACAAGACAGTTTAAGAGAGTATATGTTTGCTTGGGCAGTTTAAAAGCAGGGTTTAAGGCAATTGGCAAAGATCTATTGGGAGTTGATGGTGCCTTTATGAAAGGGCCATATCCTGGTCAAGTTCTAACAGTTTTGAGCATATACCCTGTTGCATATGCCATTGTTGAGGCAGAATATAACAACGCTTGGTTATGGTTCCTGGAATTGTTGGGAGAAGATTTGGACATTGGACAAATGTCAAACTTTGTGTTCATGAGTGATAGACAAACGGTTAGTTTTTTTTATAGTTAATGTATTATGTTGGTAATAGTTAATGTTAATACATGTTAATGAATGTTGGTAATAGTTAATGTTAATACATGTTAATGTTAATGAATGTTGTTTGTTTGACATAGGGGATACTTGAAGCTGTATCTAGGTTATTTCCATATGCTGAACACAGTCTGTGTCAGACACACCATGAAAACATGCAACTTACATTCAAAGGAAAAGCTTATAAAGACATCTTATGGAAACCAGCAAGAAGCACAACAGTTGTCTACTTTGAGAAGACAATGGAAGAACTCCAAAGAATGAACATAAAGTCACATTTGTGGTTGTCTAAGATAGACCCTAAACACTGGTCCATATCACATTTCACAGGTTATTTCCTGTTTTTAATATATGTGTCCTTACATGTTAGAATAGTTATTGTGTTATGTTTGTAGGAAGGGGAAAATCTGATGTATTATTGAATAACATGTGTGAGGTGTTTAACTCTAAGATCCTAGATGGTAGAGATGGTCCTATCATCACCATCTTAGAATTCATCAGAGAATATTGCATGAGGAGAATAGTTAATGTGCTTCAAGTAATTGACAAGACTGATGGGCCCCTCACACCATTTGCTACAGAGATGTTTAATGAGACGAAGAAAAATGCTTCAGGTTGCATGGTTAGCTGGAATGGAGGGGATCAGTATTGTGTTGCAAGACCAGGTAAGTGGAAATGTGTGGTAGATATGACATAGAAAACCTGCACATACAGGACATGGGAGATCACTGGAATTCCATGTTCACATGTTGTTGCTACCATATGAAATATGCAAAATTACGGTTAGAAGGTTGGGATTCCTAAGTCCTAGGTGCATCCAATATACCATCTGGATACATGGAAACAAGTTTACAACTTCAAGGTGTTTCCCATAAATGGTATGTGTCTTTGGAACAAATCACAGGTCCCGACTACCATCACGGCACCAAAATATCACAAGCCAGTTGGTAGACGAAAAAAGAAAAGAAAAAGATCTGTGGTTGAGAAAGATGATGTGTAGAGGGCAAGCAAATTATCCAAGAAAAACTTGCAAGGATCTTTTGGTAGGTGTAAAGGTAAAGGCCAAAACAGCAGTGTCTAAACAAGTGTGCCACCTGATCAACAAAAGAAGGGTGTGAAGACAAAAACAGTGAAAAAAGGCGGTGAGGGTAAAAATGTAACAACCTCCAAGCGAGGATATCCGGACAAGCCCTTAACCATGATTGCATCATAACTATGTGTGTTAGATTTAATTCTTCATGATTAGGTCATTACGCATCTAGCAAACTCCAAAAACATACACAAGGTACGACACATGCGTTAATGTCCGGATATTTAATCAAAACGGTCAGAAAACATTTTCACAAGTTGTTATTATGTATAACATATCAAGTTATGCATTTATTAATATATATATATATATATATATATATATATATATATATATTTCAATTTGGTTTTGGATTTTAACACGTAGTCACGTATTTAACATCTATTGTTTACAAAATACTAAATACGTATATGTATTCTATCTATACATGCACAACGTATGTATATAAACACACACCTTTGTATTATTAGTTTATGTGATCTATATAATTACATTTGTGTAATTTTATTCAAGAAATTATAGATGTTATATACTAGAGTTTTATGCAAGCATCTTTTGTTGTGCTACATAAGGATGAGCACGGTACTTATTCGGTACCAAAAGTATCGTGACAGAAAAAACATAAAAAGTGGGTATTGGTATCGGTATCGAAAAACGAAGAAAGTGAGTATCGAAACCAATATCGAGTATACCTGATATGATTTAATATCGGCATCCGGTACCAAATGTTCATCCCGAGTGCTACATGACAATAGGATAGGATGTCATATATTAGTTGAGACACAACTATATTAGTTTATGATTTAGTTGGGATCACAACTACACTTATCACTTGGATTATTTTATTGTACATACAATACCTGTCAACTTTCCCAGCCATTCCGACGACACCATGCTTTGGGAGATGGATATGGACTTCTCTTGACAATAATGGTGTATTGGTATCGGTATCGAAAAACGAAGAAAGTGAGTATCGGAACCAATATCGAGTATACCTGATATGATTAATTATCGGCATCCGGTACCAAATGTTCATCCCGAGTGCTACATGACAATAGGATAGGATGTCATATATTAGTTGAAACACAACTATATTAGTTTATGATTTAGTTGGGATCACAACTACACTTATCACTTGGATTATTTTATTGTACATACAATACCTGTCAACTTTCCCAGCCATTCCGACGACACCATGCTTTGGGAGATGGATATGGACTTCTCTTGATAATAATGGTGTAAAAAAGTATGGTCCAAAACTAAATAAATAAGAAAACAATCAACCCAAAGTGTGCGTAAGGTCCATTACACATCTCATTCACTCTCTCTCGGCTTCCTCACCTCCCCTCTTTTCTTTCTCTTCTTGACCAAGGTTAAGAAAAACAAGCCCCACAAATCCCTCCCCATGTTCAAATATTTTAATCTAGCCTTCAAGGTCCAAGTGAAATTCAAGTTCAAGCTTCATTTTCTTGTTATTTCTCGATCATTCCTTGCTTGTTGATTGTAAGTTTTCTTTAAAAATAAATTAATAAACTCCTTTGTTATGTTATCTTACTATATAATCTTGTACTAAAATCACCCAGTAGGTTGTATGGTTTAAGCTCTATTTTTACAAGAGTTCATAATAAAAGACATGGTTCTCTATGGAAATTACATGAACTGTTATTATTTTCTTGGAAATAATGTATATAAACTATGGAAAATCTTAACTTTCATGGACGTTATAATTGGATATTTTTTTAGTCTGTAACTAGATTCACAAGTTTATTTTGTAAAACTTTTACTTAGAAACTCTAAAAAACTAACAAGCTGGTGTTAGCATCTACATTTATATGTTTTTGTTTTTACTTTTAATAAAGATGATAAATATATAAATTACCCGTTGGATTTCTTGAAAAAGAAATGGGTTTCTAAATACTTACCACTTTCTTGGAAACTATAGATTATATAGTAGTTTTACAAAATATATATGTCAATACTTAGAGATTTCAAGATACATGTATTATATCCTAAGTTCCCATGTTATTTTAAGAAATCCATGCAATTATAAACTTTATAGTTTTAAATAGATTATGATGCCTAGTACTCATACATGGTAGTTTGAGGAACTTCTAGACAAATTTTGTGGTTGTTATATATTTATGTAAAAAAAGCGTTTAAGACTTATGAAGTTTTCAAAACCCTATATATATTTTAAAGAATTTGACTTGGGATTTATGTCAAAATTTCATAAGTATATATAAATGTGTATAAATATAATCCATGTTACTTTTACATAAATTCAATGTATTTTGAGTTATATTTGTCTAGAAAACAAATATATAATTATACATATATATATTTATCCATATTTACAAGACGAGTTTACTACTCGAGACGAATTTACGTTAGGTTTTATTAAACCAAAAATAATGTTCATACGATAAATGTTAATAACGTGATTTGGACATTTGCTATATTTATATATTTTATTCTATATAAATATATTCATGAGCAACCAAACTAAGCCGCTATCAGTTTGTCAAGATAATTCTTTTAAATCAAACTGTGTCTCGATCGAGAGTAGTAGTTGGATAAACTATCTTTATAATCAAGTTGTGAACTAGAGTTATTTTCCACTAGGCTTTAAGGTGTCCTTTACTTGTCATAGGGCACAAGGAGGTCGGTTAGTACTAGGTTCGGGCTTTGTTTGCTAGTATTCCCTGGTTAATTCCGGATGAGTTGATAACCTCTCACTTTTTACAGTTTTACATTTTTATAAATGTTTTCGGGGATGGAAAGACATGCAAGTTTTGCAAAAGTATACAATATTTCAATGAACAAAATTCATATTTCTACACCATGTTATAAACGAATTCCAACTAACTCAGATAGTTTATGAAAAGTCTATGCTAAACATACCGGTTTTACAAAACACACGCGTATTTTCGAAACATGCATGAGTTTCATGACTAGTGACGGGATTGTCCTAGTTACAACAACGGGACTGGATGGTCCTGCATACGAAACAACGGGACTGGGTTGTCCTGCATACAAACAACGGGACTGGGTTGTCCTGCATACAAATAAGGGTACTGGTTTGTCCTGCTTACGAACAACGGGACTAAGTTGTGTTGCATACAAATAAGGGGATTGGTTTGTCCTGCTTATGAACACAAGGACTAGATTGTCCTCTACTCAACCGTAAGGGCCGTAGGGTTCTTAAAATTGTACAGTGAAATCCTCGCTGCATAACGAAACTATAACCGCCTGCTAGTCTGCTGTCTTGAGTAAACGGTTTGGCGAGGCACTCTCTAGCACAGGGTTGGTTATAGGCTCATGTGGGCATGTTGTCTTTGTCGTACACGGACATTGACGGTTATAAAAGTTTTACAAACACAAAGTTTTCAAATGACATGCCAAGGAAAAACGGTTTTAATATATTTCTCAACAATATTAAACCGGTTGCCAAAAAGATTTATTTCAAATCTTTTTCAAACAAATTATAAACTCGCCAATTTTATGTTGATTTTTCGCATGTTCTTTCTCTGGTTACAATATCAAACTATGGCATGGTTGGAATAGGAGAACCATAGGGATTCGAGTACTTAGCGGGCGTTCACATTCTAGAAGTCTTAGCATTTTATATACTTCCGCTATGCAATGAAGATACCAGTCAGATCACACCAACTCTGATTTTGCAAGGTGTGATAAAAAATGTCCAAAAGGTGAAGGTTGACAAGAAGCTGTGTAGGGGAAAGAAAAAGGCCTTATCAGTTGGTTCATTTATGTATGTTGGGTTGTTTCAAAGTTTTTGGGATTTGGTACTGATGTTTAATATATAATGTTTTGAACTTATGTAATGGTAGTTAGGTTTGGATCTGATGGAGCCTTTGTTTTGTTTGAATGCAGTGCAGTGTTTATCATGTAAAACAGTTTATCATCTGTGTTATAATGCAGGTTATTTTGTATAATCCAGGTCATGTGTGTCATCTATGTTTATGAATGTAGGTCATTTGTTGGATAAAACTGTTGGTCATTTGTTGAATACAGATCATGTGTGGTCATTTGGTCATTTGTTTGGATGTAACAGTTATTGGTCATTTGTTGGACGTCAAAAGTTTGGTCATTTGATTAGTTTGTTGGATGTCACAATTGTGGTCATTTGTTGGTAATTTGGCCATTTGTCGGATGTAACAAGTTTGGTCATTTGGTAAAACTGTTGGTCATTTGTCGGATGTAACAAGTTTGGTCATTTGGTCATTTGTCGGATGTAACAAGTTTGGTCATTTGTTCATTAGATGGTCTGCACACTCATGACAGTTACCATATGCAAAAACTCATGACCATCACATTACAAACAAAACACAGTTACAAACAACATACCCTACTAACTCATGACTATCACATTACCAACAAACGTACTACAGTTGGCTTACATTTCAATTCATTTCATTACATAAGACTGTAACACATCACATTATAAACAACATACCCTACTAACATACCACATCCTTAACAAAAGCTAACCTAAAAATTACAACAAGACCAAAAAATAACCAACTATAAACCAGATAAGTCTTCCTACGGTCTGATTCATCTTCTTTAGCTTTCAGCTGGTCCACCGGGATTGTTCAAAGCTTCAATTTCTTGTTTTGAAGCTTTCATTTCTTGTATTGCATTCATTTGAGCCGGATTTAGATCCACCCATCCAAGGAATGCTCGACACCTGAAATTAGAGCATGAGTAGAATCTTCTGCCTGGATTTCTTCGAGTTGTTGATGTTAGAATTATGCCTTCCCACCATATCTACAATATATTGGCGCCATGAATGATGGAAGATGGAGGAGGTTTTTTGAACATAGAAAGGAAGAAGGAGGTTACACAGAAAGGAAGGAGGAGGGGGAGGAGGATTCTTATACAACTAGGGTTTTCATTTAAAAGGGAACAAGCATAGAAAGGAAAAGACATAAATGCCCTCACGTGCAAGGCAAGTCCATTTAACTAGTTTTTTGACGTGGTTAGTGCTAAAGGTTATAGGGTGTAGTAAAACATACATAAAGGTTGGTTTTTGCTGACTTCATAGTGACAGATACGAATTACAGTTTGGGGCAAACATAAAGATTGTTTTCTGCAATTTTATCTAATAAAAATGATTAAAGTGAGAAGCAACCATAGGTTGTCAATGTCATACAAAGGAAAGATAAATGCATCAAAAACTACCATAATATAACTCGGGCCCGCGCACTATTATATAATCTAAGATGCACATATATTAAATGACTACCTCATTATCATACCTACCAGAATTTTAGAAAAAGTTTTTTAGATCATATATATTAGTGCCATACTCCTACTAAAGATAAAAATACATAATTTTACTGTATAACTTAAAAAAAAATAAGAGATCGGATCCTGTACAAGACAAAAACCTCATACAAGCATACGTGAGAATGAGGAAGTGATAAGTGTCACATGAAAGGTAATTTTGTTTTTTCTCAAGTGAACTAGTTTCCCCCTTTATTTTCAAACGACTATAACTTTTTCATACGTTAAATTTAAAAAAAAATACATCGTATTAACAAGTATTTCTTTATCTTTAATTCTAGCAGCCTATTACTATAGTTTTCTTAAAATAAGTTTTACAATATTTTAAATACTCAGGAAGTGACTACGTGATTTTGAATATCATTACATAATTTCATTATAGTATTTAATGTGAAACCCACTAAATGATTACATAATTATGTAACAATAATTTGACTATATATTATTACGTGACAACGTGATTTTGAATACCCGTGTCGTGATTACGTGATTTCATTATACTATTTATGTGAAACCCACTGAGTGATTACGTAATTGTATAAAAACAAAAAAATGTAATACATAATATTTCAGGTATAATCACGTATTAAGGATAAATTATGTACAAAACATTAGCCAACTCAACCTATAATAACTACATAATGTCATATATTAGAGAATTAATCACGTAATAAAGCATAAATAATCAAGTTCTTACATTAAATGATCACATAATAAGCATAAATGTAATAACATTAATTATAACAAATCATATTGAATGTGTAATCACGTAATAAATTTATATTGAATGTGTTATCACGTAATGTGTAATCAAAATCCTATTAAATTTTTTTAAGAAAACTATAGCAATATGTTGCTCGAATAGGGAATGAAATGATCGTTAATATGGTGTAATTTTTTTTAAATATTAAAGCATAAAAAGGTTATAATCGTTTGAAAATCAGGGGGAGGAGTTCAAGTGAGAGAAGACCACACTACTCTTTCTCTATTTATTTCTTTAATTGTATGAACCTGAGATTTACCAAAATGCCACTACCTAAAATTTAAAACTTTTTACTTGAATCTATTATGTGTGCCCGTTTTTTAGTGAAAAATACAAATTTGTGTAAGCAAAAAGTAACAATTTAGAGTTTATTTGTCACTTCTCTTTGGGCTTTGGTTATCAATGATAAAAGAAATTAATACACCTCTAGAGATATCTCATTAAACTTTTTAACAAACTCATTAGGATAAAACCATAGTAAAGAATGTGAGCATTGACACGTTAAAAATGCATGTTGCATTATCTTCATGCAAGCCTAACAGAACATCCTCTCTTTAAAAAATACAATATTCAAAAATTTGCTAGCATTCTAACCAAACACATTTCCTCAAGTAGATTTTTCTTGGTTAGATTGAAAGTATGGACCATCATAGATAGGCAACTGGGTTATAGTTTAGATTATTAAATTAAAATCCAATAGAGTAAATTTATCAAAAAGATTATGTAAAGTTATCAATATAATCCAATAAGATTATGTAAAGTTATCAATCTAGACAATTTAAAAATTTCTATTTTTAAGTGAGCTTCTTTAAATTAGTCACAATATGAAAAATCAAACCGCAGCTCCTAACGAGTCGAGATTAGCTCAGCCCATATTTACGAACTTGATCTCTTATTCTCTTGCACAGCTATGCTCGATAATGTAAGCTTGATCGCATGTACAACGATGCTTGATAATGCAAGCTCGACCCGAAAGCATAAATAACTCAACATCTATGTTAACTATTTCCGATAAACAAACTCAATTCCAGATAACCGAAAAACACATTAATTGGATGCACAGGCTTGTATTTGAGCTTCTGGGGTGTCTAACTATAAAGCAAGAGCCTCTAGTCGGCCCTCATTATCGAGCCAATATATGTATAGTCTTGAACATAAATGACAAGTTTCCAATATCGGTCCAAAAGCATAATAGGCCTACACGATGTACAATAGAGGTTGTATCGACTAATGCTCATACTTAACACGTCCCTTTAGTATGCCAGGAAGTGGCGGTGATGGCGGAGGTCTACCATGTGCTACGGTGGACCTTGGCGGCAACATGCTGGACCCCGCACCTCCATCTGTACAAACAGTGTTCGGTCCGTAACCTAACTTCATGGCCTTGAGGACATAATTATCATCATGTAGCTCAAAGGGTGTGCTGAAATGGAGTCAAAATCGAAACCAATCATTATCGCAGTCAGATATAAAAACTGATAAGCTAAAACCGCATACCACGAGCTAACCTGTTGAAGTCGAAATGAACAAGCTGCATATCTTCTGAAATTTCAACCTCGACAGTGGCGTGAGGGCGGGTCTACACTTACCAAACAGAAAAAAGGTTAATTACAAAAGTTGAGGCGCAAGGCACGCGCATCATGTACGTGAGGCGTTACTCTATGTACAGCCAAATAAGCTTTAATTACAACCAGAAGTTGCGTCTCTCTCATCTATTTTACATATGTTTTATCAAGAAAACCTTTCATAAATTCGCCGTCCTTTGTTTTTTTACTATACGCTATGTAGCACGCTATACCGAGCGCTATAGCCGCTATTGACAACTATGGGCCAAACCCGGCCTATTGTGATGCATACTATAGTTGACCCTTTTTGACTTGTTCTGTCTTACATACCCATCTTGAAACCTACTTAAAATACTCAAGAAGCATGGTTATTACGATTGTCGAATTTAGAAGTGGTGTTAAAATATTTTTTTTATCATTATTTTAACAAGAAAAACGATAATACCGTTTCAAAGCAATCATACCTGGACTAGTATAAAAGGTAAAGCCACACCGCCACTTGGTGTATTTCCTGAGCAGTATAACTGCTCGTTACGTTTGACGAGATTTTGAAGACCTACACGCTTTAGAATAGGGGAAAAAATAAACACATAAGCAAAATATGGATAAAAAAAAGTATGACTGATATAGAGAACGGTTCTCACTTGATCTTCCAGTTCTTGCAAATAAGCGGTTTTCTTCTCAATTCGGTTCTTGAGAGCTAGTCGCTCACTCTGTGACGTAAATAATAAGAAGAAACTAAACAAACAGATTCATAGATGTCTTGATATCAACTTTATTACTTTATACATGTACCTAAAAATTGCAATTACAACCCGTTTACTTATAAAACGGGTCAAGCCAGGTACATTTATCAGCTGCAAACAGACCGAACGTTCAATGAACCGTTGGAAGTTCATTTGCGTTCGTTCATTACGAACACGAATGAATTTTGTTCGTTTAGATAAACGAATGAACATGAACAAAGACCCCGTTCTTCATTTATGTTGGTGAATGTTTGTTAACGTGTTCGTTTATGTTCAATAGTTCGTTACTGTTTTAAATTTTTAATATTTTATTTAAATACTTCAAGATTCTGACAAATAAAATATTTAAATAAGTATTTGTTAGTCCCTCTCTCCTCCTATATATAGAGAGACCCCTTACTTGTACAAACTACACTTTTCATATCAATATTCAGATTTCCTTTCCATTTCATACCTGTCTCATTTACATGGTACCAGAGCTAAAGGTTTCTTAGCTCAGAAGTTTGTCTCCCGGGTGACCATTTCCAGCCAAGTTTCGAATCACCACGATTTCAGTATAATCTTCTCGTTCCCAGCTTCTTGACCCCGTTTCAGATCTGCATCTACCCTCCTTACCTACAATCCCACCCAAAACCACCACGAAACACCGTCACCTTTTCAGATCCGAACACCTGCGGTGAGTGTGACGTCACACCACCACCACCACCATCGTGTTCGCAATCCCCCGATCTACAAAACCGTCTAACTCGCGCCGCCATCTGCCACGCACGCGCCCCACACACGCCGCCGCTACCTCCGCCACACACGCGGTGCGCGTGACGCCACCGCTACAATCGTCCTAAGACAAATGAGACCTAACATCCTCTATTCCCTATAACTTTCAACGTGAGTCATGTCAGCTCGGTAAGCAAACTCGACGTCCTTATCCCCAAAAGTGTCAAGCCGAAAAATTCCATATTTGAATGTGTACATTCCGATGTATGGGGTCCATGTCCAGTTAACACTACATTGGGCTTTCAACATTTTGTTACTTTCATTGATGATTATACTCGTGCTACATGGGTTTACCTATTGAAATCCCATAGTGAAATCAACTCGATCTTCGTGAATTCCATGCATATGTCAAGACCCAGTTCAAAACATCCATTCAAACCTTACACACTAATAATGCTAAAGAATATTTGTCCACCGATTTCTCTACATGTCTCATAACACAAGGTGTAAATCATAAGACTTCTTGCGCATATACATCCCAACAGAATGGTGTTGCTGAACGCAAGAACCGCCATCTGTTGGATGTTACTCGCACACTCATGTTCCTCGTCAATTTTGGGGTGATGTTCTTACTGCGGCTTATCTAATTAATCGTATGCCATCTCGTTCTTCATGGTCAAACCCTGTTCTCTGTTTTTATTTCCTAGAGGAACTCCGTTTCCTCTTGAGCCCCAAATTTTTTATTGTAAAGCTTATGTCCATGATCATCGTCTTGGCGTCCCTAAAACCGACCCTTGAGCCATTTGTGTCTTTATGGTTTACTCGCGTGTCCAGAAAGGTTATTGGTGTTACAGTCCTTCTCTTTGCCGATACTTTACCAATGCCGACGTCACCTTTGATCAGTTGCGTTATTGCTTTCCAGATCTTCCATTCCAGTTTCTAACATGTTTCCTGATCCTGATATACCTAAGCCTCATATAATCCCTACCTTTCCTATGTCATCTATTCACTCTACCCCTCCGATCTCAGACACCACAGTTCCAACTCCTACAGCTTCGGGCCTTCCGACAGATCTTCCGCCATTACTCTTCACACATTCTCAGCGAGGTAAGGATCACCTCAATGACCCTTGATCCGCAGCCTACTCATGCCTCGGATATGTCCTCTACTCATGCCATGACTGAACCTGATACACCCTTACCAGATACTACCCATACTACTTCGGATACCCCTGCTTATGACCCTTCGGGTGCACCATAGCCTGATATCCCTATTGCATTCCGCACGGAACCTAGACGCTCCACTCGTTATCCCATTCAGGACTACGTTGCCTAGGCTCATCTCTTTACTGAGTCTTATGCCTTTACCACTTCCCTGGATTCCTACCCGGTTCCCAAGAATGTGATCACAGCTCTGGCTCACCTAGGATGGCGTCAAGCAATGGAAGACGAGATTGGAGCCTTACAGGCCAAACAAACTTGGGATCTTGAACCGCTTCCTCCTGGTAAGCGTGTTGTTGGTTGTCGTTGGGTCTTCACGGTTAAACTTAACCTTGATGGTTCTCTACATTGTCTGAAAGCTTGTTTGGTAGCTAAAGGCTACTCTTAAGCTTATGGTATTGATTATGATGAGACTCTCCCCAGTTGCCAAAATGCCCCTGTGCGTATTTGTATTGCTCTTGCTATCTTTCATCATTTGCCGCTCCATCAGCTTGATGTCAAGAACGCCTTTCTTAATGGTGTTCTTGAGGAGAAGGTATATATGGAACAGCCACCTGGGCCATTGTTGAGGAGGAGGCCTCAAAGGTATACAGACTACGCCGTTCCCTATATGGTCTTAAACAATCTCTAAGGGCATGCTTTGGTCGTTTCTCTAGTGTTATGGAAGAGTTTGGGATGGTTCGTAGTGCATATGATCACTCTGTATTCTTTAGACATCATTAGGGCCAAAGGATCATTCTAGCTGTTCATGTGGATGATATCATAATTACAGGGGATGATGAAGATGGGATTACCAAGCTCAAACGGTTCCTCCAGTCTCGGTTTCACATTAGCGACTTAGGTCGACTTCGGTACTTCCTTGGGATAGAAGTATCACGTTCCCCGTAAGGAATACTTCTGTCTCAGCAAAAATTTGTCCTTGATATGCTAACTGGGTGTCGCTTATTGGGTTGCAAACCGGTTGATTGTCCTATGCTTCCTACAAGGAAGCACCTTCCAGAGGATGGGAGTCCATTGAAGGATCCCGAACAATATACGCGACTCGTTGGAAAGCTTAATTATTTAACTGTTACACGGGCAGATATATCCTTTATCGTCAGTGTCCTAAGTCAATTCATGGCCACTCCATACACGGAACACTGGGATGCTGCTCTTCATGTCTTACGATATCTCAAGACCACACCAGGTCTAGGGATCTTGTATTCTTAGATGCACTCTGGGCAGGTTGTCCCATTTCTCGTTGATCCACCACCGGGTATTGTGTGTTGGCGGAAATCTTGTTTTGTGGAAGAGTAAGAAGCAACATACTGTATCCAGATCAAGTGCCGAATCAGAGTACAGAGCTATGGCAGATGTTACATCAGGGATGATATGGGTTCGTCGTCTTCTCAGAGTGCGATTATACTATGATAATCAATCAGCTATACATATTGCCAAAAATCAAGTATTCCATGAGAGAACTAAACACACTGAAGTTGATTGTCACCCAATCAGAGATCGGATAGTGGACACTCAAAAGGATCCTCCATCTATTTAGCCAATTCATGTTAAAACAAAATTCCAACTAACGGATATCTTCAGAAAACCACTCCGGAAGGCTCAAATAGATTTCATATGTAGCAAGTTGGGCATGCTTAACATCTACGCTCCAACTTGAGGAGTGTTAGTTGGTAGAAGGTAGTTGTATTAATTAGTTAGTTGGTAGTTGCATTAATTAGTTTAGGCCCTACTATATTATTTTTTATTTATTTGTGAGTCCCTGTCTCCTCCTATATATAGAGAGACCCCTTACTTGTACAAACTACACATTTCATATCAATACAATTAGATTTCCTTTCCATTTCATACAGTCTCATTTACAGTGAACACATATACTTCCTTAACAAACGAACATAAACAAGGTCTTGTTTGTGTTCATTCGGTTCAATTCGTTTACTTTATCTCTAATGAGTGTAAAAAGGAACGAATAAATAAAACTAAGAAAGGAAAGGTCAACTGGTCAAAAGGTGACCAAAAGTCAACTTTTAATTCATAGATCCTTCTAATTATTTTTTTCGAAAGACAAGATTGTTACTAATAAAACATATTTTCCATTTATCATATTTAACACACTAACTACTTAACAAAATAGTAAGTTTGAACAAAAAGTGTTTTGGGTCAGCCCGAGCAGTTAACAGACCAGCCACCAAACCCTCCTGCTTTGCCCAATGTACACTTTGCATGTAAAAAAGAATAAAGCGAAACCTTTAGTTCTTCGATATCGTTCAAACTAGTTCGAGGCAGACCTCTCCACTGTATTTCCTTTTTATCTTTCGAAATAATATCCATAGCCATGAGAACATTTAGTGCATCATATACCCGGCGACGGATATTCTTCTCATCATATTGTTTCTGTAACAAACATTCAAAGGTTGCAGAAAAATATATAAATAAGAATATAGTATTTGTGTGGTTCAACAATTGTTTGCAGAATATATATACACAGACATATACATACCTGATCAGGAGCTTGATCACCATCGCCAGGATCAGAAAATTCAGCTACAAGTTCATCTGCAACCTGGAAACCAAAATTTTATTAAAAAAAGAATTAAACAGTTCTTTCAGAAGAGATGTAAAACAGTGGTTGATTGTAGGAAGCATATGAATGCTTATATGTTTGCATGATCGAAGCTAATGCACAACTTAGCAATTGCTTTATTACTGGGCCATTACCACAAAATGTAATCTAAGCTGATGTTAATACTGAATTACTACCATAAGTTCTAAAAGTTTAAAATCATCATAGACGTAAAACATACACACATACTACATGTTAGGTAAACGCACCGACTTTATCATCAAAATTCTGAGCTCTGGAATTAATAAAATAGATACATTAAAATATTCTTTCAGATATATTAATATAAAGCAAACTTCAACACTAAAAACAACCATAAGTTTTAACATGCCTAAGCAGTTATTGCGGTAAAAAATCGAACATCGGTCTCGGTTATCGCGGTGGGATATCAGTAATTTAATATCATGCTGAATTTATATATATAGCAATTTAACACTAACAATTTAGTATACTCACTTACCATTAACAAATTAACCTTTTGCAACTTGCAAAACACAAACCATTGTTGCAAGTAGGAACTGATTAAGACTTAAGACACCAACATTTAACACTAACAATTAACAATTAAGACTTAAAACACTAATAGCAGCAATAAGAAGAAAGACGAATAGTAGAACTAAGAAGAAAGGTACTCATATCAGGAAAAACGGTGATATATCAGTCAAATATCGGTCAGTCAATATCGCGCTGCTAATATCGATACCGATATTCTGCACTGATACCTTACTAGGGGACCGATAACCGATATATTGATATATTGGCACTGCATAAACATGCATTACATCCAATATTGGAAGTATCACATGCTCTGCACATAACATTTGACAAGTTAAAAAATAATTCAAGTGAGTAAACTACTAGTTTTAAGCTTTTAAGTCGTATAAAAAATACATATTTTTATAACTTTGTATTAGAAATCAATTTATATTGTCAACCTTAACTTCATGTCACAGATTAGTATCCTCAAGCACATAATGCATTTAAGAGTATGAAAGTAGAATTACTTCGTGGACTATGTGAAAAGAATGGCTGATTAAAAAAGCAATCTAGAACTAAATAAGGGAATCAAAGAATATATATTATAATATACGTATACAACATGTTAAGAACTCGAAAAAACTGAAATGAATCCTCTGACCTCATTATAAGTAGTTCTTCCCTTGCTTTCCACTTTCTCGCACACTACGCACAACAAAATCAAATCAAAGCATTAGCCGTCAATGGTCAACCCACATTACAAGGGGCAAAACGGGCGAGTAGGGTAACAGGTCAAAACGAGTTCAATACAGCACATGTCAACACTATTTAGGTAACTTTTGTCTTTCTTTTTGAAACTAATATATTATTTTATGTGTTAGATATGATATACAAAAGCTATATTGTTACAAGGGTGGGGTTCGGCTACAAAGTCCATTTTTCCTACAAAGTGTACAAAGTCAAGAAACACCCCAATTTCAGCCATAAAACACACTCAAAACCGACAAATAATAGAGTAAAGATCACTAAAACACAATATCCAAACCCAAAAGTTCATAAAAACTTCAAACACACCATCGTATAACTATGAATATAAAACACAACATGATAATCAACATAAAACACACTAATGTTAGTAATTCGATAATCAAAGCCTTATCATACAAAACACAACACAAAACCCACAAATATGACATTTTAGTAATTATCACTTTGTTATTTGTGGGTTTTGAGTGTGTTTTATGGTTGACATTATGGTGTTTTATGATTTTTTACACTTTGTAGGAAAAATGGACTTTGTAGACAACTCCCACCCATTGTTTTATATATATATATATATAGTGGAGAGTTCAAGTGAGAAGAAAAATTTTGTAAGAATAAAAAAAATAACTTTTAAACCAATAGAAATTTTCCATTTACTTCATTTTATGTGTGTATTTAATATTATGAAAAAGGGCATATAGGTAAATCTATAATTGTCAATAATTAGCTAATTAATTAAACTTGTAACTCATTTTTTTAATATACTCTTTCAAGATAAAATAATTTATGGTGTAGGACAATTTTCAATATGTGTAGGATAAATTTTAGTATGTGTAGGGTAAATTTACATGTGTGTAGGGTAAATTCCGGTAAATGTAAGACATATGCAGGATAAATTTTGAAATGTGTAGGATAAAATGTTTTTGCTTTATTAATGGGAGATAACATAATTAATGAGAGGAGTTATAAACTATTTAATGTTTTACTATTATGCCCTTTCTTCTTTTTCTTCTTTTTCTTCACACATTAAATTTCTTCTCAAATGAACCTTATATATATATATATTATAGTAGACCGATGTAGTAGGTTTTATGCTAATTTAGTACAATTTGGAGACTTTCAACATGTATGACCCGTTCAACCCTTTCCATTTTAGCTCTATTAACTTATCCATTTCAGGGTTGCAAACGAACCGAACGAACATGAACAAGACCTCGTCCGTGTTCGTTTGTTATGGAAATATACGTGTTCAGGACCACTTTCCTAACGAGATTTTATGTCGTGTTCGTTCGTTAAGGAAATGAATGTTTTCTTATTCGTTTGTTAATATTAAGCAACGAACGTTCATGAACACAAACGAACACAAGCTAATGTTCATGAACACAAATGGAAACAGACGAACACAAACAAGCATTTATGAACAGAATATATAATACACCAATACTTATTAAACAACTTTTTATTTGTCGTACCTTTGAAGTATTTAAATAAAATACAAAAAATAAAACACTAGTGAACTATCGAACACAAACGAACACGTTACCGAGCGTTCATGAACATGAATGAACGAACACGTCCTCTCTGTTCATGTTCGTTTATTTAACTAAACCAAAAGAAATTTCTTGTTCGTATTCGTTCATTTATTAAACGAACGAACACAAACGAACTTCCTGCCGAATGATTCATAAACCGTTCGCTGAACGTTCAGTTCATTTTGCAGCCTTACCCATTTGACCTCTTAGAGCAAAAATATAAAATAAACCCGATTACCTATAAGCGGGTCGAAATTGAAACATCTAGCCTAGATAAAAATAGGGAAAAAACAAACCTTTCATACTAAACTGGCGAAGTCCTCTACTGCCTTTATCTCCACCAGTTGCACGTTGGGCTCGTTTTTTCTTCTTGCTGTTTACATATAAGTATAACAAACCACTCATCAATATCACCAAACAATAAACTTGTAGACAGAATATATAAAAACAAATGTCTATGTCTCATCACCGTTCGCATTAAAAATCATCAAAAAAAATTCTAAAAACATAAAACTCAAGCCAAAAGAACACCAATGCTAATTCAATCCCATATGACAACACTGTATAATTTGACACTAAATACCCAGCAAATAAAAGTAAAGCTGCAAACACAATGCATTTAAAATTGCCTGAACAAAATTTCACTTCTTTAAGATCAGTCTTTTCAAAAATAAGAAAAAAGTAAAAATATTGTAGCAAAATTCACACTAAAACATTCATTTTGCAGTACTTGTTATAATTTATAAAGTAAGTAATAATTTTCCTCCAAAAAGTTGAAAATTTTCAAGTCAATTTGTAAAAGTTAGTTCATGATCGATCCTTTGTGTTCGTTACCTAAAATTAATGAATGATAGGGCTATAAACGAACTAAACGAACAAGAGGAATGAGCCAGTTCGTGAACTGTGCACAAACATTTACCGAACGAGATTTCTTGTCCGTGTTCATCAACTGCCCGCGAACACTTACCAAATGCAAATGAACTCAAACAAATGTTCATGAACATGAAAAAAGACAAACAACTTTTACGAACACAAATGAATACACATAAACATATACTCATTTTAGAATAAAATCTGCACATTTTCATCACAAATATTACCAAGAATCGTTCAAAAAATAAGTAAGCACTTAACATAATTATCCGAACACAGTTGGACATAATTATCAGAAACAGGATTAACACAAAATTAAGAAGTTTGCCAAGCTTTAACACAAACATAAACGGAAATGGTCAAATGAGCGATGTTAGGGGAGGCATATAGTATAATGGCTGGGGTTTCAAATTTTTAAAAACTAAAAACAATGTTGTAAAACCTTTAAATGAACGAACATAAATGAGCGAACATAAATAAAACATTACCAAATGAACAAACGCAACCACTATTCATGTTCGTTCGTTTAACCTAACAAACAAAATTTTATGTTCGTGTTCATTCATTTGTTAAACGAACGAACATAAACAAACTTCCCACCAAACGGTTCACAAAGTGTTCGTTGAGCGTTCTAGTTCGTTTACACCCGATACGTTCATTTAACACGTAGAAAATCCAATTTAGTAAGTGTTCATGAACACATTTATATCCTCAACGATAACGACGAACACGAACAACTAGTTATAAAGTAAGTATTAATTTTCCACCAAAAAGTTGAAAATTTCATGTCAATTTGTAAAAGTCAACAAACAGTATATTTTAATAATAATGATAATAATAATAATAATAATAATAAGAATAATAATAATAATAGTAGTATAATAACAATAATATAACAACAACAATAATAATAAAAATAATATTAATAATAAAAAAAATTGAAGTAAAAAAACAGAGGTGCCCAAAATCTCACCCAGCAACCCCTTGAGATCCAGCATCATCATCACCAACAACATCAACATGATTCAACCTCAAAAACGTGTTATCACTCCGGATCGAGGGCGACCCGGCACTACCACTTGTGGAAACGGATTGACCTGAAACCGTTGAACGGGTCGGGCCTCTTGACCCACCTGCAAACGGGTTTATATTCGCAGCAGCATTCTCTAAACTATCATTCGATCCCATCTTTACGTTGGATACCCGCCAAAATTCATCAATAAATCTTAAATTTTTGAGAGATACCCAGATGGAATTGAGCCCAATTAGATCTGAATTTGGAAGAATGAAGTTGAGGGTTTGAAGATTTTAGCAAGTAATTGGGGAATTTGTAAAGAAAGATTGTTGATTTATGAAATTGAGGGGTAAAAGGGGAAGAGGTGAATTGCAGAGTTTGATAGTGGAATTTGTAACGTGTTGATCAGAGGAAAGAGGAGAAGGTGGGTGTTGGTTTGAAGGAGGGAAATCCAACGAGGGTTTGTACTTTGGACAATTTTTTTCTTTTTATTTTTTGAATGATATAACTTCTATCAAGCATTTTAGGTTTTTGTACTTTTATCGGAGAGTTATGAGATAATGGGTATGTTTGGTATGAAACTTTTAGAAGCTTATAGGTTTAAGATTTTAAGAAAAAAATTTATTTAATAAAAAAGTCTTATTTAGTTGAAGGAGCTTGAAGCTTTTAAATTAGAAGTTTAAAGCTTTTGATTGAATGCTTCTATTAGTAGGGTATGTTTGATATGAAGCTCTTAGGAGCTTCCAGCTTTAATCTTTTAAAAGCTCCCACTCAATAAAAAAATCTTGTTTGGTTTAAGGAGCTTGAAGCTTTTAGGTTAGAAACTTGAAGCTTTTGATTGAACGCTCCTACTAGTAGCATTTAGAATGAGCTACAAGCTTTTAGGGAAAAATGACTATTTTAACCTCTAAAGATAATAAACTTTTCAGTTATGTTTTTTGGTTATGTCCATTTTGGTCATTTTCTACATTTTATCAAAAGCTACAGCTACTCGACCAAACACCTAAATATATCTAAAAAGTTGCAGCCACCAGCTACTAGCTACTTTTGCGAAACATACTCGTAGCGTTTAGAATGAGCTACAAGCTTTTAGGGAAAAATGACTATTTTAACCTTTAAAGATAATAAATTTTTTAGTTATGTTTTTTAGTTATGCCCATTTTGATCATTTTATACATTTTATTAAAAACTCCAGCTACTCTGCCAAACACCTAAATATATCTAAAAAACTACAGCCACCAGCTACAGCTTCCAGCTTTCAGCTACCAACTACTTTTGCTAAACATACCCTATGGGTGTGAAGGAGGCAAGTCCTTGGAGGATGCCCATTCATGTTATCGTCACGTCAACATCCAAGGGGGATGGAGGATAGGCCTTCCCCTATTATTTTTTAAAAATTCAACATATTTTTTAACATTTAATAAGTTATAAAATAAAATCACTAATATTAAAAAACAAACATTACATAACTTAAAAAAAATACTAGATAAAAACTAAAAATCCTCAGAATTCCATATTTAGCAATCTTTTCTTTCATTTTATGCAAAATTGGGTGGTCTTCTTCCAAATACGAGTTGATATCGGCTGTCATTATCTCCCATTCTTTTAGTTCTACCGCCTCTTGTTTCAACTGAACTCGTTCGTCTACTTCACGTTGCTTCGCTTGTGCTTTTTGGACTGTGACCTCGGTGTATGCTTTGAACTGGGCCATCAAGTCATCCATTTTCGAAAGGCTCCCCGATTAGGCTTGTTTGTTTTTGAAGCCACTACCTTTTTGGTTTTGTCCCTACCTGGCGGACGTGCCTCCTCTAGAACTACGTGCTATTCGTTGTCAAATTCGGCTCGTCGTTTATATTTATCTGGCATAGTGCGTCCGAGCCCCCTCACTATAACTTCCGATCTCAGAGGTTTTTGTTCGTGTAGGGCTCACAACCTCGTTTGGAACCGGCGCCCACTTTTTATTGGTCCGCAAAACCTCCCATGCCCGAACATGTGGGAAAACGACCCGGTGGAGCATTTTGACGTGCTAATCCACGCCTTAGCTAACGCCTCCTCCTCGAACTTTGTCCAAGATTGTGACTTCCCTCTCGAAGGTTGATCATCGGCTAGACGCGTCGCTTGCTTCCCTTTTTGCGTTTTGATGTTTGGTGTGGCGTCTCCGAAACAAATTCTTCAACTTCATCTTCTATGGGTTGAGACGATTCTACCGGTGGTGGTGAAGGTTGTGGTTGCGATTGAAATTGTGAGTTGAACGTGTTTCGCATTAGCATTTGCTGCATGGATTGCATTTGGTTCATTTGAGCGAAAGCATTGGAGGTTTGTTGGAAACCCGAGAAAGAAAATTGTGATGCCAACCAACTCGGATCTATCGTTGGATAGTAGCCAGGTACCGAGAAAACGTTTGGATTTGGGTTTGGGTTGTTTGGATTGTATGGATCCATGGCAAAATTTATAAAAAGAGTGAAGAATTTTATAAAGTTGAGAGAGAGTTTGGGTTGAAATGGTAAAAAAAATGGAGCGAAAGATGTGTATTTAAAGATAAAATAATTATTATTATTTTTAAATTATAGCCATTTGAGGCATTTAATTTAAAATTATTTTTTTTTATTAAAATAGCCGTTGAAAGGTAAATGATTCTATTTAAAGACTACCTTTAAATCAGTAAGATGATGTAAGTGTATTTGGTTCATTACTTAATGAATCAATTGGCGTCTTAATGGTTCAATTTCAAAATCACGCTGAATGGACAACAATACAATTTTACTCTTGCCCTAGTCTACGTCACAGACCATATTCATAGCTCGCCACTTTCTCCCTCACAACCCTCACGCTGGCAACCACCTCGCACCGCCTACCTATGAAACGCCAGCGACCACCTTACCCTCACGCCGAAATCACTGGCCGACGACTCTGCTCCAGCCGAAATAACAGTATGTTCTATTAGTTTTTATTTGTTTATGATTTTGTACATATAATATAAATCCCATAGAATGATAAACCCATAACCGTAAACCAGTTGACAATCTGATATAATTTTTTCTTCGTCTTTTTTCTTGCAATTGTCTCAATCATAATCATAGGTATCATCCATCAAGAGGGCCAATGCCCTACTGGTGTGGAGGGCGGGGTGGTGTTTGGGGCGTGGAGGGGCTTTATCCTCTCCTCCCCTCTCCACACCCTATACCAAGTGGTCTTAAGGTGGAGGGAACGTCTTTAAGATGGCCACACGAGTTCACTTGGTTGTGTACCACGGGAACATCGTTATAAGTCCCGTGGGATGATCTAGCGGGTTCGATCATGGGTTTGTGAACCCATGATATGTTTGATATAAGTTAATATACGGGGTCGTAAACATGTTATACGATTCAACTTCCCGTTTAGTCAATTTGCATTTTTTTTTCTCCTTACAAATCTAGATGATAGTATCTATGGGTTGTTTGGCGATTTCTGCATCAGTAAATGCTAAGCCCGTAAGAGACTCTAAGTCAATAATGTTGGCTCTGAGTCAGTAATGTTGTTTGGTTGAACCTTTGAAAGACCGTACATAATGATTATTTAACCCTAAATGTGTCTTTTTTATTTGTTAAAAGAATATAAAAGAAAATTACAAAACATTATCCATATAAAAATTAATATTTTGTGTTTAAGTTAAATTTTTATCATTTGAAATTAGTTTACTGACTGACTAGCTATCTGGTCATGCAAACTAGGCATATACTCAATGCCTTGGAGCCCATTCTATGTCTTGAACGAATTTGCCATCACTTTCTCCCCTTAAATTTTAATAAACAATAACAAATTGGCCAAACACACTTGTCTTTAACCGATTTAGATATGCCAATCATAAACAGGCTATCAACCAACCTCTAAATTATTTACCAAATGGTGTATAGTGATGTAGCTCTCAATAGTGTCAAGGTGTTCAAATGAGGTTTCTCTGAATTGGTAAGGATTAAAGTCTCATTGAGAAAATAGTTGTAGATTTAAATTTCCGTTTAAAAAATGACAATAATAAACTAAATGCAACTTTTATTATCTTGTTTATAAAACTAAACTATTATTATTTTAATCATACTTTTAACATTAACTAGTTGCAAAACTAACAAAAGAGAAGACAAAAAGGTGGTGTAGATTGGACCCGTTCTAAAGTTTACTTAAATGCAACATATTTTTGTTTGTACGGATTACATAAGACTCATATTATATGCAAAATTATAACACTAACGTATAATATTTTTTATATAGTACGACGTAATAATAACATATAGTTACATGAAATTACAAGTTTATCATGTCAAATGTTAATAATCTATAAAACACCCTTCATACAAAAGAGAATTCTATAATAACAAGTTTATTTGAATCGTCTCTATTTGAAACAATCAGTCGATGAACCGGTGAATCGACTCGGTAGTTTGGATCGGATTTCAAATTACTCTTTTTCCTTTCAATCAGTCGATGAACCGGTGAATCGACTCGGTGGTTTGGATCGGATTTCAAATTACTCTTTTTCCTTTCAAAATCTAATTTTCTAGTTCATTTAGTATTTACTCCAATGAAATAATTTTTTTCAACAAACTAATATTTGTTCCAATGAAATAAAAAAAAAATTTCGGTAGGTCATTTGAGTTATTTTTGTCATCTTCCTTAAAATTAAGTGGGAAATCAAATAATACTACTTAAAAAAAATTAATGCACAAATTTTGAAAAAAAAAAGAAAGAATAAAACTTCAGTTCGGAGGGACTGTGTTCGTATTTAACTATAAAAATCATGGCATGCTCAGGTTCAAGTATCTAACCTGATCACCAATCGATCTACAAATACAACTCATTTATATTCCTAAAACTAACAAGTTAGATCATATTAAACTTTAGATTACCAATCAATCCACAAATACAACTTGTTTTATATTCCTAAAACTAGCAAGTTAATATCAATGAGTTCATATTAAACTTTAAATCAAATAATACCAAAATAAAATTTATGTATACAAAATAGAAATTTTATACTTGATTATATAAAAGTTTCTTCGTATATTCATCCACTTACTTAAATTATGTTTTATAAATTTATTGTTCATCCTCTCACCAGGGCGATAATAAGAAAAATTCACGGACCATGAAATCAAACTGTTGATGGGTTTATATGATTTTAAAGTCTTTTTTTTTCTTTTGAATGGCAAAGGATCTCACATGTAAACTCATCCTACTCGGGGCTCTATCCAAGGTTGACTACTCGACTTCTATGAGACTGTGCCCCCTTGATGCGCAGGAACCGGATGGAATCTGTTAATCCCCCCCCCCCCCCACCGGGTCAAGTTCAAACCCAAGATTATAGCCCTGATTTGTCCCTTCACCAAAATGTCCATCGAAAATGACATAAACGAAAACCGAAACAATAGTCAACTCTAGTGGATTAGATGTATACATAGATGGTATGATGATAAATTACCATTGGTAATTGGTAAATACCTAATCCTATCCAACTTTCTTTCCGTTTAGGATCAACTAACTTTAATATTTTGTATATTAAATAAATAAAATAAAAATACGACTTGTAATCCTATCCTACTTGAGCTTTCTATAAAGAAAGTTAACGGTACTTTTTAACGGATCATTCAACGACTTATAACTCAAGTAAAGAATATGATACCCACTTTATATACCCATTAAATACTTTAGAAAAAATAAATAAAACTATCAAAAATAGACAAAAGCTAGACCTAACAATAACCCATCTACCTGTGAAAAATAATAACCAAATATAACTTAAGTCTTTTTTGGTCGAAAATTTATAATCAAACTAGCAAGATGCTAGGAAGATCAATTACAACAACTAAATATAACTCACGTTAAGGTTCAATTTACATATTTTTATGAGTTATTAAAATTAATATACCTATGATGAATTACTCATTTTACATGAAAAATCTCTCAGACTCAAATATTCAAAGCATTAAAAAATCTCAACTCATTTTTTATTATATTTAAAGATCATAATGTTGATCATTTCTGTTTAAACATAATGGAAAACATGAATGAAATACCTGTGACGGCAGAGATCCAGTCAGAGACGCAGCCATGGAGTTCGACATCTTTGTCAGTGTGATCTGGTTCCTCCTTAGGGTGT
Organism: Scalesia atractyloides; assembly: GCA_947069175.1. Classification (NCBI taxonomy): domain Eukaryota; kingdom Viridiplantae; phylum Streptophyta; class Magnoliopsida; order Asterales; family Asteraceae; genus Scalesia; species Scalesia atractyloides. Next base: position 80,309,749 of record CAMTDV010000001.1, on the reverse strand, counting down.
AAGATTATGATAGTGATAACCAAATTAGGGATGAATTCGTTTAAGTTATGGAGAGAGAGGTGGGGCGATAATCATGATGATGTTATGAGTAAAAGTGTCTAACCCTAAATCTCTCTAATCATCTCCTTATATTTATACACCCAGAAGGAAACCCTAATTAGTTAATAAGGGTAATATGGTCCATCAACAATACCAACTAATATATAATAGGATTAATATTATTTTGATCTAATATAATTTAAATGATTATAATGGCTACATGATTAAATATTATAAATATAATATATTTAATCTTACATTCTCCCACTTAGCCGAGTAATCATTTATCATGAGTATTAGATTAGTCTGATCAGAGTTAATACTCATTTTAGCTTTAAAGCAAGAACCGTAGTAGAGGAATACAGCCTTTGAATCATCATTCGACTCAGGACCCCCATTAGTCATATTACAGCCTCAATTTAAAGCCTAACAGTTATGATCAAAATAAGCAAGTAAGCCCTTTAACGTTTGATTTGTATTTATATTTGTCTATATGTCATTATACCGGCAAAACATATGTTAGAGACGGACAAAATCAAACTGATGAGGAAAATTAATAGTTAATCATTCATAGTATGATATGCAGTTGTACATAGTCATCAATAAATCTGTCATTATTATAAGCGCTTTCATAATAGTTATGGGTGATAGACTTTCAGTTATAGGATCCTTAAACATATCATGAATGCATTCGATACAAAGATTTAGTTTTCTCAATTCGTTCATAAACGAATAATTAATTTTGTATCGAAATTTAATGCAGCACCTCTCGAACTGTTACTGTGCAAGGAGACATTGTCACACCCCGACCCGCAGCGGAAAAGGTGATCGGGGCATAATTGGGTTATCATCAAAGCTCATGACATTTATTATATGTTTCATATTCATTAATACAATTTAATGGAAATAAATTATACAACATCTTCTAACTATCAGTCTAAGCTTCTTGGTTCTCTTCTAAGGCATATCCTATGTTTCCCTTGCTTCAACCTGTCCACCTGTATCATGTGTAAAAAGGTTTTTGGATCAACATAATGTTGGCGAGTGAATCCTATGGAAAAACATTTGAACGAGTTTATCCAATTGATTATAAATAATGTGCATACCTCATATGAGTAAATGTAGATGTAAATTTATTCACACAACACATAATATTGAATATTGAACATACAAACACCAAATGATTGTTTTGAGGCACGCGTTGTTCTTACGAACTGATGGGCCTAATGTATGAGTTTTGAGGCGCGCGTTGTTCTCGTCTCACACGAGGAACTGATGGGCCTAATAAATGAGTTTTGAGGCACGCGTTGTTCTTACGAACTGATGGGCCTAATGTATGAGTTTTGAGGCGCGCGTTGTTCTCGTCTGACACGAGGAACTGATGGGCCTAATAAATGAGTTTTGAGGCACGCGTTGTTCTTACGAACTGATGGGCCTAAATAATTTGTATACAACTTTGACAATATGAAATACATCACAACCAAACAATAGTTACATTCTAATTTAGTTCATATAATGGTATAGCACGAATTTGCATAAGAGAATTAGTTTAAGCGACACATGATACACCCCAAAACATGAATAAAAAGGGGAGTTTGTAAGGATTCACTCACATTGGGTGCGTTCGGTTGATGAGGTTGGATGTACGCGAAATGGTGTTAACCACGAGTGAAATTAACCGACTGGTTTTACTCTGTTTTCCGGCAGAACTCCGGCGACAGAAACCTTTTTCCGGCGACAAGTTTCTTGCAGCAGGGAGTCTTCCGAAAGGTTACAAAGGTTGTGGGTATCTTCGGTGAAAGTTTAGGGGGTTCAGTAACCTTGGAGATTACTGATACGGTTTTCCGGCGAGTGTAATAAAAATTTCCGGCGAGTGAGTCTTGTGTTTCCGGCGACTAGCGTTAAAACAGAGAGCGAGAGATGAGAGTATGGTTTAGAGGTGTGAGAGTGATGAGATGGGTTGTGCCGTTTAAACACCTTGCGGACGTCGGTTATTTATAGGTGTTTTCCGAACCGAATCGAGTCGGTTCCAAAGGTAGGTTCATGATTGGCGTAAACACGGAAAGGAATCACAATTACGCGTCCCGGTCAATTAGGATTCGTGAAAAAGGAAGGATTACAGGCTGTACGCGTGAAGTTCTTTTGGGCGGCAAATTTGACTTCCTAACTTGAATATTTGAATTAATTGATTCTCTTCATTAACAGAAAATCAATGTGGCGGAGTGGTTTATGGTGTGTGAGTTAAGCGTTTGGTTGAACCGGATACAGACCCGAGTTCGAAACCCGGCATGGATAAAACATTTTTATTTTGTTATTTTTAACAGATTTTCAAAAACTAAATACATATCCCCGCATAATAATTGATTACAGATCGTTTAAAATTATTTTGGGCATTTAATTCGCAACTAAAAATTTGACTGACTGTTCGGTTGATAAACGGAGCGGGTTTGGTAAATCCGTTTTTCTTTTTTTTTTTTTTTTTTTTTTTTTTTTTTTTTTTTTTACGGATGTTACAGTATCCCCTGCTTTTAGAAATTTCGTCCCGAAATTTAAACAGGGATATAATTGACTAAAAGAATGATGGTGTTTAGTTTTGACAGTTACATACTTAGAAGAAATAAGGGTTTAAGTTTTTGTTTGAGGCGGTAACGTTCCTTGTAAAGGTTAAGTATCCTAATACAGGAATCGCTTTTTGTTGCCTACTGTATAAGTATTGTTAAGCAGGAATGATTCGCTAAAATGATAACATGCATAAGAGTTTGAATATGCTTAGGGTTATTTCCTAAGGCAGAAATTCTACAATCTACACAAATAAACACAACAACTAACAATTGTATCCACATTCTGATAGCATATATGTTTGAATGGTGATGGTTCCTCTCTCATTTGTTATGATGGAGAGGTTAGTCTATATAGAAATGGATCACAATCCAATTTCTTTAAATAGTGAGATGATATAAATGTAACACAATTTCAACCAAGGCAATAGTAAATCCTACATGGAACTTCTCATAACCGCCTGATAATGCCTCTGATCCTTTGACAAGAATACTTATATATAGGAAGTACCAGCGGCGTATCCACCATATTCTTGTCAAATTTTCATTGGTTTTATCAGTGAATCATGATTAGTCCTATAACTCTACATCCAATACATCAAACATAAAAATACTGAAATGAAATATATCTGTGCGATCAAGGCTCAATCAAACGGAGCCGATCGTATTGTATGTATTGAGAATGAAATTGTATGTGTGCTCAAGGCTCAATCAAACGGAGCCGAGCTTATTGCATGTATTGAAAATGAATAACCTAATCACAACAAACAACCTATGCATGGAACCTCTCATAACCGCCTGATAATGCCTCCGATCATTTGACAAGAATACTTATATCTAGGAAGTACCAGCGGCGTATCCACCATATTCTTGTCAAATTCTCATTGACTTTATCCGCAAGTTATGATTTGTCCTATGCGACTCTACAACATAACAAACACAATAACCAGCGCTTGAGTCTTAATTCTGATAGTATCCGTGTTTGACAAAACCTCTCTCGTTTAATATGATGGAGAGGTTAGTCTATGTAGAAATGAGACACAACTCTACTTCTTTAAATGATGAAACTGTAATATGCCGTGAAATATGATGATATGAATATTAAATCAATGAGTATAAAACAAACTGAATTAGTAATTTGCATTAAAATTTCTTGGATAAAATTCCAATTGAGATACGTGAAAATCGAGATATAAAGATAACCATAAAAAAAAAAAAAAAAAAAAAAAAAACTAAGTGATTGGAGTTTGAATCTTGATTTTTGGTGAGAGAAGGCTAGTTAAGTGGTTGGTTTGGTCCGTTAACATCTTCAACAGGATTGGCATTGATGTTATAAACTCTTCCTCTTGCTGGTGGTGGAGCTGGGTTTGCTTGGTTTGCTTGGTTAACTGGGTTTGCTTGAGCTTGGGCATTTATGATGTTAACCAAACGAGGGCACGTGTTTCTAAAATGGGTAGGGTCGCCACAATTGAAACAAGCTCGAACATATGGGAACATGGGGTATTGGGGTTGTTGATATGTTTGGATCATGCTTGGAGTAGGGGGTGAGGTTTGGTTTTGAGAGGTGCGGCAAACCTTGCTCAAATGACCATAGCGTCCACAATTCGCACATAGTCGACAAGGTAAGGTAGATGGATGGTGATAGAAACAGGTGTTGCATTGAGGGTGAGGTCCAATGTAAGGTTTCTTATTTGGGTAAGTTGAGTTGGGTGCTACTTGAGTGATTGGGATAGCTTGGAGAGGTATGGCTTGTGAGGCTGGTTGATTGCGTTGGGTGACGGCGAAGATTTGCCCATCACGTTTTCTCTTAGAAGTAGGTGGTGTAAAGGATTCGGTTCGGGTGTGGTTTGAGGTTTCGGTTTTATCCTTCTTCTTTTCCTCTTTGAAATCTTTGTTTCGTATTCGGTTCTCAGTGAGCGCGGTGGCTAGCTCCATTGCTGCTTCCAAAGTTGCAGGCGAGGTACTTATTACAGAGTCTTGGATCTTTGATGGGAGACCACGAATGTAGTGCTCGATCAAACGGTAGAGGGGAGTAAACAAATTGGGAACCATTTGATTTAACTCAAGGAATCTCTTGTTGTATGTGGTGTGGTCGCCTTCCTTTTGTTTCAAAGCATGGAACTCATCCTCCAATTTCTTGATTTCACTTCTTGGGCAAAACCGTCTTGTCATGATTCCCTTCAATTCTTCCCAAGTCAAGGTCATAGTTTCTTCAACACCTCGTTTGGTCTTTTCTGTATTCCACCATGTGAGTGCCGTTCCAAGTAAGCGACCGGTAGCATAACGCACCTTGCGATCATCGGGGCAATCGCAATTTAGAAAGGTGTTCTCCATTTCTTCGAACCAATGGAGGAGAGCGGTGACACCTTCAGTACCTTCGTATTTTGGAGGATCGCAGGATTTGAAGTGTTTGTAGGTGCATTTAGTGACTGAAGGATTGATAGTGTTTTGATCTTCTTGCTGGGTTGGGTTAACGGAATTAGCGGTAAGGGCTTGTTGAACTTGAACTACGATGTTGGGTATTACGGTGGCCATTTGTTGAGCGATTTGGGTAGCCATGCGTTCACGGGCTTTTCCTGCTCTCATTTTCCTACGAGCGAGGCTAGAAGACATCTACAAGGAATACATGTCAAGAGTATGAGTTGAATGCCTTTGGGATTGTGGGTCGTGTTTGGGATTAAACGTTCATAAAATAATTATAGAAAAAATCTACTACATCCATAGGATGTCTTGGGCTTTGCTCGCTGTTAGGCCCGTCATGCCGCCATACTTTACCTGTGTAATCATGTGGGCCCCCATGAATACCGGTTTTTCATATGGTTCGCACGGTTTCTGCCTGATTGCGTACACAAAACCCGGAGAAAATCGAGAAATATGTATACAACGTGTGATATTCGGAATGTGTCCAGGTGTAGACACGGTGACATCTCAAAGTGAGGTTAGTTCGAACGACGTTTGGTGTGGCATGCTTTGGCCTAATAGGTCCGTCGTACTCTCATCGTTAGTCCCCAGGTAGGCAAACTAGTCCGTTATTTTGGATTTATACGAATGCCAACCTAGACAGGACGTTCCGACTACCGGTACTTGTACCCTTCCAGTTACTACATGCCCGTCGCAGAACTTACTTTGATGAGATTTGAAAATTGCATAAAATCTTTGGATACTGAGAGTATGAAAATAAATTGAATACATGAACATCGATATATGTATATATGTATAATGAATGAGCATGTATGTTTGACTGAAATGTAAGCAAATATGAAACAAATAAATATCACAAGTTTGTATGTAACCACCTAATCAATTAAAATTTAGGCAGACTATAGTATAGGTTCTAAGGGTCTAATAACCTATCCTATATCCCTATAGTCATGGCTCTGATACCAATCTGTCACACCCCGACCCGCAGCGGAAAAGGTGATCGGGGCATAATTGGGTTATCATCAAAGCTCATGACATTTATTATATGTTTCATATTCATTAATACAATTTAATGGAAATAAATTATACAACATCTTCTAACTATCAGTCTAAGCTTCTTGGTTCTCTTCTAAGGCATATCCTATGTTTCCCTTGCTTCAACCTGTCCACCTGTATCATGTGTAAAAAGGTTTTTGGATCAACATAATGTTGGCGAGTGAATCCTATGGAAAAACATTTGAACGAGTTTATCCAATTGATTATAAATAATGTGCATACCTCATATGAGTAAATGTAGATGTAAATTTATTCACACAACACATAATATTGAATATTGAACATACAAACACCAAATGATTGTTTTGAGGCACGCGTTGTTCTTACGAACTGATGGGCCTAATGTATGAGTTTTGAGGCGCGCGTTGTTCTCGTCTCACACGAGGAACTGATGGGCCTAATAAATGAGTTTTGAGGCACGCGTTGTTCTTACGAACTGATGGGCCTAATGTATGAGTTTTGAGGCGCGCGTTGTTCTCGTCTCACACGAGGAACTGATGGGCCTAATAAATGAGTTTTGAGGCACGCGTTGTTCTTACGAACTGATGGGCCTAAATAATTTGTATACAACTTTGACAATATGAAATACATCACAACCAAACAATAGTTACATTCTAATTTAGTTCATATAATGGTATAGCACGAATTTGCATAAGAGAATTAGTTTAAGCGACACATGATACACCCCAAAACATGAATAAAAAGGGGAGTTTGTAAGGATTCACTCACATTGGGTGCGTTCGGTTGATGAGGTTGGATGTACGCGAAATGGTGTTAACCACGAGTGAAATTAACCGACTGGTTTTACTCTGTTTTCCGGCAGAACTCCGGCGACAGAAACCTTTTTCCAGCGACAAGTTTCTTGCAGCAGGGAGTCTTCCGAAAGGTTACAAAGGTTGTGGGTATCTTCGGTGAAAGTTTAGGGGGTTCAGTAACCTTGGAGATTACTGATACGGTTTTCCGGCGAGTGTAATAAAAATTTCCGGCGAGTGAGTCTTGTGTTTCCGGCGACTAGCGTTAAAACAGAGAGCGAGAGATGAGAGTATGGTTTAGAGGTGTGAGAGTGATGAGATGGGTTGTGCCGTTTAAACACCTTGCGGACGTCGGTTATTTATAGGTGTTTTCCGAACCGAATCGAGTCGGTTCCAAAGGTAGGTTCATGATTGGCGTAAACACGGAAAGGAATCACAATTACGCGTCCCGGTCAATTAGGATTCGTGAAAAAGGAAGGATTACAGGCTGTACGCGTGAAGTTCTTTTGGGCGGCAAATTTGACTTCCTAACTTGAATATTTGAATTAATTGATTCTCTTCATTAACAGAAAATCAATGTGGCGGAGTGGTTTATGGTGTGTGAGTTAAGCGTTTGGTTGAACCGGATACAGACCCGAGTTCGAAACCCGGCATGGATAAAACATTTTTATTTTGTTATTTTTAACAGATTTTCAAAAACTAAATACATATCCCCGCATAATAATTGATTACGGATCGTTTAAAATTATTTTGGGCATTTAATTCGCAACTAAAAATTTGACTGACTGTTCGGTTGATAAACGGAGCGGGTTTGGTAAATCCGTTTTTCTTTTTTTTTTTTTTTTTTTTTTTTTTTTTTTTACGGATGTTACAGACATGGTAGCTGACTTTATCACAATAAGTCTTCAATTTATAATTTATTTGGAGTTAATAAAATTATGAGTCCACTGATAAATTTTAACAACATTTAGTGACTATTGCTTTGTGAACAACAACATATTATGTCATTATATCTTAGGTTGTTGTTATCAGTTCATTATGACTCCTCCTTGAGATAGGTTTTGTCTGCTGACATAAGGCTATGCCCCAAAATTACATTTTGTCATCTTTGAATATTACAAAGTTAGAGTAATCAACCGGTTTGAGTTCTTACTTCTTCTTTAAATTATAGTCTCTTGTTTCCTTTATAGATATTTTTAATACTCCATAAGATGCTTCACATTAATCTAGACATATCTAGTGTGTTGCAATGTGAGTAATATCTAAACGAGTATAGACTTAAACTACATAAGGCTTCTAATTAATGAAGCGTAAGGAAATAATCTCATTTACCCTATTATCCTCTAAAGGAGAGCAATATTGTTTGTTACATATGTAAAGACCCATTTAAAGTTAAACTTATCAAACGAAAATAATGTCTCATTGGGTCTATCTCGGTATGTTATGATATCTATTACATAAGAGATATCTCTGAGATCTATTATATCAAAGTTTGTTTTTAACAATGCTTTGACTTGTGTAACATATACTCGTCAAAAGAATGTCATCTTATATAGACAAATTTATTTTAGTTGCTCTCACTCATTGTGAGGTAGGTACATTAATACACCTGGTTCTTGATGAAAATAATTGTGTCAAGATTTCATCGCGTTATGATGTTTGCATTAACCCATACATGAATTTTATCGGCTTATAGATAAACTGTTCTTTAATCTTAAGTTTAGAACTTTCAGGTTATTTTATAAACATGTAAATATGTCAGCCAGTTGTTAGGAAAGTTGTTTTAATGTTCAGCTAATGTAGCTCTAAATTGTTATAAGCTACCAGAACAGTGATGATCCTCAAAGAACCTTTGAAATATTGGTAAGAAAATTCTTTGATAATTTATCTCTTCCTGAGTATAACCTTTAACAATCAATCATGCATCTTGGTGTCTTAAAGTTTATATTAGGATTTGTTTGATTATGAACACTCTTAGATAATTCAATCAAATCCCAAATGTTATTCAAACACATAAAATCAGTTTTACTAGAAAACAATTTTATTCTATTGAGAAGATTGATTGACACTAATGGTTTAATTAGAAGAGATAGGATCAGTACAATTTTCCAAAATCCACTTCAACATTAGTTAGAGAGGTTATGTAATCATCAAAGTTAGTAGGTTTTTAAACCTAGATGGCCTCCTGGTTGATTATTGGGTTTATTAGAAGTTTCAATTTTGTGGATTAGCTCTTGGTTAGGTTGGTATCCTTTTCAGGATTCTAAGTGTGTAAGAGTTGGTGCAGTATGATGTACAAGAGGTGTAAACAGAGTTAAATTCGGAGTAAAGTTTAATGACTCTCTTCCCCCTGCCTCTTGTATTCCTTGCAAGTCATGATAAAGACTTAACTGCTCCCACTGATCTTAGAAGTCTTTAGAAACTCAACATGCTTAGGGTCAATATTTGACAACCAACATATTCTAATAGAGAAACGAATTAATGACATTAGTCGTTGTAGTTTCTCTTGTTGATGATTATATTAGTTTAGGTAATAAATCTAAGTGTGCCCACAATTAAGCAACAATGAAACTTTGTAAGAGTAGCATTAGATTTTAAGGAGACAAGTTTTGATGAAACAGTGCCGAAATGGAGCATTGTCTTGTACAAGAGGTGTAAATTGAAGTAATGTGAAGTTTTCATTCCCCCACCTCTTGCAACTTTTGCAAGTTATAATTAAGACACTTAATGCTCCCACTGATCTTTGATATCTCTAACATTGCTACAAGAGAAATTTCAATGAGGTACGTGAAGTGGGAACCTATCATATATATGTTAGACTTTACTTGATTTCCTTAATGTCCAGATGTCATAAGAAGTTTAAGGACATATTTTAATAGAAATCATATTAAGTATATATATGAATAGATTTTTTTAAGACTATGGGCCATATGAGACAAATTTAGATACAAGTGGATAGTCTTTAAATGATAAATGAATTGTGTCTGAATATTCCATTTTGAATAAGTTTCACGAATGTCAATGAAATATAAATTTATAGTGGACCCATACTTATTCCTTAAGCCAAAAAAAAATATAGCTTTTAACATCATGATTTAAAAAATGGGATTAGATGGAAAAATCATCCTCATTAACCATGTCAGGATTTCTCATGAATTTCGGTTATAATGAATGAAATTTACAGGTCTCACTTTTCTTCTGTCAAATTCTCATTTGCTTTGCATGATAAGAAAAGTTGTGAAAGTGTAAGGTATCATCTAGTTTCATCTTATTAATGTTTCTATTCAGATATTGAGAACAAATAATATGAGAGTTTAAGGTAAGTGTGACTTTATGTTGACTATGCAAACCTCATAACTGTCATAATATAGCTTTAGTATTGATACTAAATTCTGATTAATTTCCAGAATATGTAATGTATCATAAAGCGTAATTAGAAGACAACTTTTCATGGTTCTTATAACCTTAATATTTAATTTTGTCACTAACTCTCATGTTAGTTATTTGTTGAATTCTAGTAAGGAAACATTTAAAACTAGAGTCAACTTATCAGGTGTTAATTGGAATAGTAAAATTATCAGACTTAAAGATCATTAAAAGATAACTACCTATTTTATCCAACTGTTCTTTTGAATTATAGATAATCTCTTTGCTTATGCCTAATGGCATAATTAGGCAGTGAGTTTCTCCCTTGAAGAACCTTAGAGTTGGAATTACTATTTGTATTTTGTCTATGAACCTTAGAAGTATCTCTTTTAGGTTTTAGTGGTAATGAGGTGAATTACATCTTATTTTCCAGTTTTAGGCATTTCTTTTCCTCTACGTATGTGGCTGATCAACACACTCATTTTCCTTTGATATTTTTTAGTGTTATAGTTGATTTATAAGGCATCAAATTGTACTAGTGGAAAAGTTAGTAGTAATGCACTGGAGAAAATGTACTTATTTCCATGCGTAAGCCCTTTATTTTATAGGTCATGGTATTGTACATTATGATTTATTCACGGATACCATTTAACTTGGATAATTTAGAATTTGAAATGAAGACATGCACCTTAGGAGTTCTTCTGATTATTCCATAAAATTATATTAGTCTTAGGAAAAAACATAATCTGGAACAACTTTAGTGATAACAGTTATGTTAAAAGAGCTCTTGGTTATCATAAGAGACATCATGTTCGACTTATCCTATTCATCATACTCTACTTTGCTTCTGTAGCACTTTTATCAGAAGAGAGCAATTGGATTATCGTGTCTTAAAGGATAATCAAGGATTTAATTCAAGAGGTAATCTTATAGAAACTTTAAGTAAAGCAAAACATATTAGGTTTAGGAATTAGAGTGGATGAGATACTGATTTATAGAAGAAAGTTACAGTGAGTAATGTTATGGGGTGTTAAAGATAAGGCAAACAAAATATGATCATAAGATTAATGAAAGATCATTAATGTGAGGATCATTATTTGAAGAAGTTGTGATATGTCTATTACTAACATTAAAATAATAGATTAATTTGAAAATTCTACTTAAATGAAGACAAATCAGCTTTGGCCAGAAGTGTAATCATCTAAGTATGTGTGCGAAGTAATTGTGACGAATCAGCTTTGGCCAGAAATGAGACAATCACTTTAATTATGCACTTGTTAAGTATGCTAGACATGAATGAATTAGATCATCTTTGGCCAGAAATAAGACATTCACGTTTATAATGCATAATTAACATAGCTTTTGTAATACTTGAACAATAAATAGATGCATCAAATCACCTTTGGGCAGAAGTGATACATCAGAAGCTCATTCAAGTTAAGCTATTTGGTTTTGCAAAAGTTATTTGATTATGACGAATTAAGTATTTACAAAACCATTTATTTAACAGCGTGTCCCCGCACAGGGTTCGGGCGGAGCCCCGAGCTGAAATTTAGTTCACAATAATAGCCAAATGTAGTAATGAGATTTCGGATAAATATTGGATTTCGGATGAAACTCGAATTAGTCCGAAATAGGCATCTCGGATGAGTTTCGAATTAGTCCGAGACAGGCATCTCGGATGAGTCTCGAATTAGTCCGAGACAGGCATCTCGGATGAGACTCGAATTAGTCCGAGACAGGCATCCCGGATGAGACTCGAATTAGTCCGAGATAGTCATCACGGATGAGTTTCGGATTAGTCCAAGATGGTCATCTCGGATGAGACTCTGATTATTCCGAGATGGGCATCTCGGATGGATCTCTGATGAGACAAACTTGAATTAGTTCGAGATGTTCATCTCGGATGAGACTCGAATTAGTCTGAGATGAGGTATCGCGAATGGGTCTCGGATCAATCTGAAACTTGTCCTCCAAGACTTCGAATCTCTAATCATAGCAGTTAGTTGTGATAAGTTTTGAAATTCGAAAATTTAGGGATTATGGAATAATTTTTTTCCTTTTTAATATTAATTTAGTTTATCTAATTATTTCGAAAATTATATCCATTTATAACAATAATAGATTTCGAAAAGTTTTAATTAGATAAAATAGATCAAAACCAAGAAAAACACCCCATAATCCGAATTACATTCCAAAATATAGGAATTTCTTCGAATTTCATAAGAACGTGATGACGAACCCTAAAAACATAAAACCAAATTCCGGAATCCAAAACTGAAACTTTAATATATTCTGCAGATTTCTGAACAGTGGTATTTCGATGTGATTAAACATCCGTTTAAATCATAAAATCTGAATTTTTTTAACTCACAAGTTATGTGATTTCGAACTATTATTAGGTTTTCAAAATTCTGCTTTCCAGATTTTTAATCCCAGGAATTATGGATTCAAAACAGAATTGATTTTTCAACATATGCTCTAATACCACATGTTGATCAGTTCTGTTTATACATAATAGAAAACATGAATGAAATACCTGTGACGGCAGACAGGCCGGCAGAGAATCCAATCAAAGACGCAGCCATGGAGTTCGATATCTTTGTCAGTGTGATCTGGTTCCTCCTTAGGGTGTAAGATTATGATGGTGATAACCAAACTAGGGATGAATTCGGTTTAGGTTATGGAGAGAGAGGTGGGGCGATAATGATGATGATGTTATGAGTAAAAGTGTCTAACCCTAAATCTCTCTAATCATCTCCTTATATAAGGGTAATATGGTCCATCAACAATACCAACTAATATATAATAGGATTAATATTATTTTGATCTAATAATAATTATAATGGCTACATCATTAAATATTATAAATATAATATATTTAATCTTACAATTAACTCACTTTTTATTGTATAAGATTATATGAATTTGTAATTAAAATGGTCAAATTCGATTAGAAAGTGCACCACGTCACTAAGGGAATCTACGTAACATCCAAGTCAACTAAAGTCAACTAAAAAGATAAATTACTTTTTGAGTACATATGTTTTTATGGTTTTAACCATTTGAGTCTAAAATCAAAAAGTTTAACTACCTACGTACTTGTTTTTCAATAACTCTGTTAGATTTTCTCAGTTAATTTTTTGATGAAATGACTAAAGTACCCTAATCACCATCTTCAACTTCTACTAGACCACCACCTTACCACCATAATCCTTCACCTAAACTATCATACCGTCAATTTCATCACCAGTTTCAGTATCTTTAGCATTGATGCGCTAAATCAATTACCAATTTAACTAATCATGAACAACCGCCTGACAAAACATGTCTCTAATCAAAATGAGCAAGATTCAACACATTCTTACCAACTCCAAAAAACTAAAAGCCTATTTTGGCTTATTCAAATTCCTAGGCATCTGCTCAAGAGTGTCCAACGATTTGGTGCGATTTAGAACCCAAACCCACCGCACCATCACTACTAGGGGTGTGCATGGTTCGGTTCGGTTGGGTAAAATCAAAACCGAAACCAAAATGTCGGTTATCGGTTTTTAAAAACCGCTCGGTTTCGTTTTTCGGTTTTAATGTCGGTTCGATTCGGTTTTCAATTATTTTGGTTTTTGGAACAAAATTATGTAAGATTCAAAAAATAAAAAGTATAAGTTGTATTATAACAATCTTTATATATGTTTACATTTAAGTTATTATAGTTAACCTCTTTATTAATTTGTTTAAATAAACCTAGCCTTCTAATCTATTTTTATGTTTTTTCAAAGTTTTTATTAAGACATTTTCTTTTATAATAATTTGAAGATCTATTAATTTTTATATTAAATTTTGTTATTTCTTATAGGTAATAAATAATCATTTCAATTATAAATAAACATGTAATTTTTTTATTATAAACACTTAATATTCAAGAATAAACTTAATATTTTCTACTAGCATTAGGTTAAACACTTAAAGAATTTAAACTTAAACATAAAAGCAAATGGATTGTAACTTATCATTCCGGTTCGGTTTTTTCGGTTATTTGAAAGTATTTATCCAAAAACCAAACCGAAATTTTCGGTTCTTAAAAATCTAAAACCGAACCGTCGGTTTTTGTTTCGGTTCGGTTATTTCGATTAATCGGTTACAGTTCGGTTATTCTGGTTTTCTTGCTCACCCTTAATGTAACACCCTGTAAAATCGTGTCCAATAATATAGCGACACATGTTATATTTTTATCTTTTAGTTTATTAAAGACTAACAGGGACTAAAAGCGTCAACATACTCAAACTAAGTCTCTGAGTGATCCTCTGATGTCAACATGCATAAACCAAGTCTCTGAGTGACCGTTGTGTCAACATGCTTAAAATATAGCCTCTGAGTGACCATTAGTGTCAACATGCTTAAAACTTGGCATCTGAGTGACCGTTGTGTCAACATGCCCAGTCTCTGAGTGACATCGGAGTCAACATGCTTATAATGAGCCTCTGAGTGATCTTTTGCGAAGTCCTAACTCTCATATGTCCCATTTGTTGGACGAGAGGGATTGAATCCGTAATTAAATAAAAGTTGGACGTTGGAGGGATTAAAAGTGTCAACATGTTAATTTATACCTCTGAGTGACCTTTTAACGGACCGAGAGCTCGACAATGTCCGGTCATAATCCCGGGTACGCCAAATATTGGCTACGGAGGGCTAAAAGTGCTAAAAAGGTGTTTTAGGAGGTTCTAGGAGGTTTTATAAGTTGAGGGGCTAAAAGTGTCAAACTTTGAAACTGGCCATGGGGCGCTCGCGGGGCGCGAGAGGCCCGTGTCTGCAGAAAATTTCCTTGGCCACCACTCAAAGGTGACAAAAACCATTAAATCGAAACCATGGTCTTCCAAACTGCTATGCCACGTTTTAGGACACTTGTAAGCTCCCTCTTACACCCCTTAGCACCTGGCATCACCTCCTTCAAGCTCTCCAACTATAAATAGGTGCAAAGGTTCAACCTTTGAACTTGCACCTTTCTCATTTTTAACTCTATCTCCCTCCTCTGGAAGTTCCTAACTGAAGGGAGCATCCAACTTAGTTTCTATTGCATTCTAGGAACCTCTTGTAAATGTTTCTTCCTTGTACATTTTCGTTTATAGGCTTTTATAGCCAAAAGTCAAGCGTTTTACGGAAAACGCTTTGTCTTTCGGTTAAGACCATTATGGTCCAGCCATTGTTCGAAATGAACATGGCTAAGTGATCGTAATAAGGTAGGTGTTAGTCCCTATAAAGGGCACCTCCTGAAGATCACGTTTGCTAGACCAATTGACGGGTCAAAGTTAAGTTATTAAAAAGTCAAACAGGCCATTTTTCGGAAAAATCATAAATTGATCTTATATATGTTATAAACTTGTTTTGACACTTAAACACGTTGGTAATAATTATTAGAACATGTAATAACACGTTCGGCTCGTCGATTTCAGTTCTAGGGTCCATTCGCAATCGAAAGTCGCGAAGTTTGACTTCTGCTTTGACTTTCTATTCTGACCCGATTTAGATTAGTTACCTACTGATCTAAAGTTGCATTATGATCATAATATAATGTAGCATAACCCCCTGAGGTTATATTACATGATCATAATAAGAATCTAAGTTTATGCGTAAGTTTCGTAATTATGCCATTTTTGACTAAAATACCAGTTTTGCATAAATCAAGGTTTTAATGATAATGAACTTGAAAATAAGTTTTCTACTGATGTAATATTATAAGTAGGATTATTTGGGATGTTAAATCAGATTATAAACTGAGTTTACAAGTAGGTCCTTAAATTATGTTAATAAATGACGATTAAGCCCTTATGGCTCATAAAATCGTTTTAACCAAATCTTTTCAAGGTAAATCCTTTACCTACTGATATGTTATATTAAATAACAGATCTAAGACATTTTAATCTGACCTCAACATCAATTTTTATTAAACATCGTATAAAACATCATTTTACGACATAAGTGTCGTTTCGGCGCATAGTAAGGTTTTAAACCATATTAATTGACCAAGACTTGTTACCTACTGATTTTAAAACTTATTTTAAACATATTTACAGTAGGTACATGTTATAAACTCAGAATCCCAAATAATTTATAAACTATGGGTAAAATGACCAAAATGCCCTTTCGGTGTATAGTTTGGTCATAAAAGATAAATTACACATAAAATTGATATCTTACTAATATTATATCCTAAATAAAATATTTTTCCAGAATATTTATATTTTTAACATTAAATTATATTCAAGTTCCTTTTATACGGTATGAAATTACCAAAATGCCCTTATGAGGCATAGTTTCATTTTAAAACCTTAACGGGCATATAAGTTGATATCCTACTGATATTACAACTTAATTAAAGTATAATGGCATATAGAACTTGTCCATAACTTATCCGGTTACCCATTATCACTTATAAGCGTATGGTTGATTATACGTAACTAGTTTACGGGATTTAACCAAAACGGGTTTAACCTTATCATTTTAAGCTCAAAATCCAGAATGTTAATTGTTTACCCATTTTATACAAGTCAAAGTACTTGTTGGGTTTAAACTACATTCTATCCGATCATCGTTTAATCAAGCGTTATACATTTTGATCATGTACACTACTCGGTCTAAGTCTATGACTTAAATAAGACCGTTAGTATTTAATTGGTTAGCTTATGCCATAATCCAGACTAGAGCCTTCCGGTAAATGTTATCTGCACTTAGCTTATTTTGAATATGGCTGGATTATAATCTTGCATTTTAAACAAGGCTAATTCATGTAAATATTCTTGACTTATTTTCCCTATACGGGCTTGGGATACGGTAAAATATTATCGCTTGGTCAGAAATGGGATCAATCGAATGCTGGATTGTGGCTAGTAAATCCGCATATTCTGTTTTAATCAGTTTTGTTTGATAACTTAAACATCAGGGGTTAAATTACCTTGTCCTGGATATCCTCGGCTCATTACATTAGATAATGGCCACGACCTTAGCGCGGGGTGTAGGCATACACCTGACAGACGCTCAAATGCAAATTACACAAGACGTTGGGGATAACTCCTCTGTGAGTTCTAAGTGGTGTGTATTTAATCATGTCTCGGTCTCTGTACTGGGCCCTGTATGTATGGACAAACATGTGAATCTGTTAACAAGGTTACAAAGTAACTTTCCCAAGTTATAAAAGATTTGTGTCCTGTGCACTTAAATCTAATTTCTAAAACGTTTTCAAAATGAGTCAGTCGGGTGTATTTACCAGCGAAAGCTGACGTATTTCAAAAGACTAAGCTGCACGTTCAATACGAAATAGGCTGGAAGCTGCTCGGTAGTGAAATAAGAGGATCTTGCAAATCCTTATATCTGCCCTAAAGTCTGTTTTATATTCTTTCTTTGTACATTTTATGATCCGCCTGTGGATCTTCTATTACGAGCCTTTATTTTATTTTGTATTTCGAACATTCGGTTTGTAATAGTAATTTTACTCCAAGACTTCTGTTGTGTCATGTTTAATTGACAATGATGTTATCAACTGACGTCACGATACTCCCCACCCGGGCCGACCGGCGTATGGATTTGGATTGGAAATCCGGGGTGTGACACTTAACCACCACAACACCATCCGAAACCACAATAGCACCAACCCAAACCACCACGACACCACTCTCAACCACCACTACACCATCCCCAACCACAACAACACCACCCTTAAACCACCCACGGCTAGGGCTGTAAATGAACCGAACGAACATGAACAAGGCCTTGTTCGTGTTCGTTCGTTAATGAAATAAATGTGTTCACGAACGGTTCATGACCGCTTACCGAACGAGATTTTATGTTCGTGTTCGTTCATTAAAGAAATGAGTGTGTTCGCGAACGGTTCACGAACACAAAAATTTGGCGAACATTATGAAGGATAAAGGCAATGGATCCTTTATTATGGAACGGAGGTCGATTGTATTCGTCGATGTAAATAATGAGAAATAAAAGGGGGGGATCGGTGCATAAACAAGTGAAATAGGGTTTCCTAGTTTAATTGTTAGGGTAATAATATAAATAAAAGTTTAATGGTAATAAAATAAATAAAAGTTTAATAACATAAAAAGTATAGATAAAATATATGAAAGTACACAAATATTTAATTAAAACACAAACATATGAACATAAACGAACGCAAATGAATGAATGTCATGAACACGTTCACGAACACCTTACCGAACGTTCACGAACATAATTGAACGAACGAGACCTTAGTTCATGTTCGTTCATTTAACTAATCGAACAAAATTTCTTGTTCATGTTCATTCGTTTACTAAACGAACGAACACAAACGAACTTCCCGCCGAACGGTTCACGAACTGTTCGCTGAACGTTCGGTTCGTTTACAGCCCTACCCACGGCACAACCCCCAACCAAACAAAACCACCCCAAACCACCACGGCACCACCCTTAACCACCACAACACCACCTCCACCCCCGACCCTGTCGCACCACCACAACACCACCCCCAACCATCGTCGCACCACCCCAACGCACCACATCACCACCCCCAACCACCACAGCACCATCGCACCACCACCACCATAGTACCACCCCAACCACACTGGTCACAATCTTCGGCTTCTTCCCCTGTATCATCTTCATCTATAAGGACCCCGATTTAACCCCAATACTTCTCGGATTTGTCAAACATTGGCCCACCCATCTTCAAGAAAAAATCATGTGAATTAACATCAATAGTTATCTCTCTTTCTACTTTAGAAACATCAACAAGAAACAAATTATGGTGGGATAAAATGTACCAAAAACAAATCTGTAGCATCTAAATACACAAGTAGTGTAACACTTTTTTCTTTAAATATTTCTAAGAAAACTTAGACATGCTTGTAGAGTTAACCATTTTAAACTAGCTACATAACATTTACAAAAGATATAAAACATATGTTTTTGGTAAATTATTCTAACAACCACACTTTAATTTTCATAACAACAAAAGTTTGACCCGTTTACTACGATTAGATCGGAAGCGTGTCGTGGGCGAGAAATGCTAGTGTGTTCGTTCCAAGTGTCGCAATGCACCTAAAGTTGAGCTTTACCTATAACATAACAGCAAGAATTAATATCAATTACATGTATTTACATTCAACTAACAAACATGATAATCACCCATTTAGCATATTTGCGTATTATGCTCTTTCACCATTCTTCCATGGTTTTTATTTCACCATTTCTATATATTTAATTCATTTTCATAACATGTCACTTACATGACCATTTAAGCAAATCATTCTTGTTCGTTTGACCCGTTTGTGACGGGTCATTCACATGACCATTCTTTTGCATAGCATACCGATTTGTTAACCCGTTCATAATGGGCCATTAGCATGACCTTTCTTAATCTTGACATTCTAGTGGGTTTGACACGTTCGTAACGGGTCAATAGCTTAACCATTCTCTACCTTGACATTCTAGTTTATTTGACCCATTCGCAACGAACCAATGGCATAATCTTTCTTTAACTTGACATTCTAATTGATTGACCCGTTCGCAACGAATCAATGGCATAACCATTCTCTAACTTGTTATTCAAGCTTGTTTGACCCGTTCGCAACGAGTCGAAAACATTACCATTATACAAGTATGGTTATAAACATTTTTACTAGCAAAAGCTTAAATTGAACAAGTAACGTACCTCGGTCTTGATTTTCTTGTTGCTTCGAGTGATCCGAACCTTCTTCCTTTATCCCTATACATAACCGTTTATACTTAGAATTCATGTCTTATGCTTACTTTACATACATTCTTTGATACGACATCATAAAACTTAACACATACTTCATTTACATACTCAAATCATGATAATTATGTAGGGTCCGAAGTCAAAATTGCAGAATTCTTAACCAAGGCATTTCATCAAACACTTGGTGTGCATACCACCAACAAAGCATAATGTACAAGTATTCTAAGCATATTCTTACTAGTTCATATCATGGTTATCATAATAATCAACTTCACATATTTTTCATTCTACATCACTTTATATAGCAATTCTCTATTACATATAAGATCATACATCAAAGTTACACCTATTTGCATCTACATGATCATCATATTTCATCATAGTACTATATCAAGTGGATTTTCACTTCAAATCATTCAAATGACCCAAATTAAGCATAATTCTTGTTCTATAGTGTGATCCTAACTCACAATTACACAAATGTTCATATGAACTCATGGATGGGTTGAAACCCACTTTCTACAAAGCATCAGATTAAGGAATTCGACTTACCACTTTGATAAGCAAGCTTAGATGATTAGAAATTAGGGCTCATGCACTAGTTTGGCCTTGATTTTCCCTTCCAATTTTATTGATTTCAGATCAAAGGGGCTTTTCCCCTCTTTCTCCTACCTTGGTCGATCCAGATGTGTGCGTTTGTGTGTTAAGTTTTGTTTTAGTAATCTTACTTTCTCATTGTCCATGTTTGGTCCTTCCATTGTATGTGTTTATTTTTGTTTAGCATTGTTCATCCTTAGGCTAACATTTCACATATATTCTAACTAGGTTAAGTTTCTAGTTAATTTAAACACATATGCACATTTAAACTTTTTGGGGTGTTACAAGTAGCTTGCATACTTTTTCAATCTAATTCCACTCCGCATCCGTAAGAGACCCCTCAAAAGTTGAATCCCTCAACGCGTAACCTTCAAAGGAAGTTTGTAGTGAATCGTTTACGATGTGTTGAGTTCCATTTGATTTTTACATCAATACACAATGATCAACGTGTTTGAATACAAAGGGTGATTGAAATTTAAAATTTCACCTAACTTCAAAAGGCGACCCATTGACTTCTTCAAATATGTCGCACCTTCTTATACAACCAGATTTAATATATGAGCACAACATCTCATATGAAAAAACATTCCCTTAAAGTGCAATTTTCCCTTTCCTTGAAAAGTATTCCTCAAAATTACGGCTGCCTTATCATTAATTGATTTATTCTCTAGGGTTATTGTACCTATTTTACCTAGTATACCCCATTTAATAAGGCTTTCTAAGATAGCATCCTAAATGGCCTCACCAATATGGGGTCGCGCTAGCTCATTAAAACCAATTATGCACTTTTTCATTTTCCGCTAGTTCAAAACGAAAGAGTAAATCTGAAGTTTGGCTTCATTTTGAAAGTGTTGAAGTGATGAAAGGAGGGAAGAAGGACAAGAAAGTTCAATGCATCCAATATAAGAAGTTATACAAACCAGAACCGTCAAAGGCCACGCCATATGAAGTGTTATTCATACATGAAAAGGTCAAAAGTTACGACACTCTTATTGCTAGCATACTTCTAGAAAATTACATGCGTTTACATGAGTTTTTGTTTGAAGATTATCTGTTTTGGAACATTTTGTTTTTGTTTCTCATTTGCTAATGTAGTGTACCTGAATTTTTGCTAATGTAGTGTACCTGAATTTGGCTTGAGAGGGCGTTTTGCAAACAAAATATAGGGAAATGATTGTAGCCCATGAGCTACTTTTTTCCTTTGTATAGTACCATTGGTTTAATGCGCTAATGAAGTACATGAACCCCCTTTATCAAAAAGTGAGTAAATCAACATGTAGAAAAAATTGCATAAGAGTGGTTAAAGTAGAAAGAGAGATGATGATTTTTTTAAAGGTTGATATGATCTCACTTACAAGTGAATGTTGTCTATTGGACTTCAATATAAACAATTGGGCATATGTGTTATGACAACTCATTATATCGCCTCCGATTGGAAAATGAAAAAAATGTATAATTGGTTTTAATGACCTAGCGCCACCCCATAATAGTGACGTCATTTCGGATGCTATCCTAGAGTGCCTCGTTAAATGGGGTATACAAGATAAACAGGTACATTAATCCTAGACAATGCATCAAATAATGATAGGGCAACCGTAATTTTGAGGAATACTTTTCACATAAAGGGAAAAATTGCACTTTGAGCATATGTTTTTTCATGTGAGATGTTGTGCTCATATATTAAATCTGGTTATACAAGATGGGATGGGCTGGGCTGAGAACAATTGATGGTTTTCATGTCAAAATTAGAGAAGGTGTGAAGTATTTGAAGAAGTCAGCAGGTCGTCGTAGGTCGTCTTTTGAAGTCTGGTTAAATTTCGATAACCATTGGTTAAACCCGTTGATCATTGTGTATTGATGTAAAAACCAGATGGAACACAACACATGGTATGCTTCAATTGGCATTTCCCTACAAAATTGCTTTCGAAGGTTATACGTTGAGGGATTCAAATTTTGTGTGGTCTCCTACGGATGAGTCGGATCAGGCTGAAGAAGTATGCAAGCTACTTGAGGTGTTTTTAGATGCTACAGAATTGCTTAGGGTACATCATATCCGAACGCCAAATTTGTTTCTTGCTGAGATTTTTAAAGTAAAAAAAGAGATAACTAACGAAAAAGATGATTTTTTTCTTGAAGAAGATGGTAGGCCAATGTTTGACAAGTTTGAAAAGTACCGGGTGAAATTAGGGCCTTATGTCAACAACTTCTCTTTTAGATCCACGTTTTCAAAAGGAGTTTGTTTCTTGGACTTTTAAGAATTTGTATCCAAAAAATGAGGTCAAGGGTAGGGTTGAAGGCGTTACTAAGAAGTTAAATTACTTTTTGAAAAATACTCTAATGCATTTTAAGTGGCTAGGATTGCCAATAGCAACCTAAATGGCACAACATCTGATCGCCCCAGTGTTCGTGCTAGAGATGATGATATTTATGCTTATCTTGAAACTAGACCCGTTGAAAGCACACAAAAAACAGAACTTGATGTGTATTTACAAGAGACAAATTATGTGGTTTTGAGGACTTTAAAGTTTGGTGTGTTAGAATGGTGGTGTCAAAATTCTAGCAAGTATGTGACCTTTTTTCATTCCAATCACATCGGCTGCGTCGGAATCAACATTTAGCGTTGGAGGACATAATCAACCTACTGTTTGGGGTAGGGTTGTCCAAAAAGCTCACGCCTCGGAGATCGCTCGTATTTAACTCTAGAAAAAGCTCACTTGAAGCTCGCATGTTCGTCTCATAATCAATAATATTTTGAGAACCACGAAGACTGCATAATGCACTTGTGCATAGTGCATAAGGGAGAGAGAAAAGAAGTGGTTACATTCAAATCAACACGTACGCATGCATTATGTGGTTCTCGAAGTTCTCATACATGTAATTGTTTTGAAATGCACGCCCCTATCTCTATCTATATATAATGACACGTATAAAATATATTTGAATACATGTAGTACTTGCTTATATCTGATACCACACACGCACAAACACGAATCCGAACTAGAGAAGATCAAGGCTCAGCTCTTACGAAACAGCATCCAAATGACACCAACAAACATCAAACTGTAGAAAACCAAGTATTTGAGCAAAACATGGACAAAAACTGAACGCAGGACAGTGTTGATTTTTGTAAATTGCTCCCAGAAGGAATCAAGAGAGTTTGCTAAACCAAAGAATGAATGTTTGATGATTAAAAGATGCAGCAAACACAATTCCGAAAAATTTTAAAAGTGCCCTCAAGCGAGTGATAATCAAGTGTTCATAATGGTAAAATAGATTGAATTTTTCATAAAAATATATGCACTTTTTAAAGAAGATGTCTTAAAAATGTTGGCTAGTGCTATAAATGTTTTTCGGGTAGAAAATTAAGCAGAAAGCATAACGGAAACAGCTGAAATCCTAAATTAATAACGGAAACTTAACAGATGACAAGAACTTTGGGGTGTAAACGAGCCAAGCCTAAGAAAGTTCGAGCTCTCGTCTATAGCTCGGGGATCTTTTGTTATATATTAAATATTCAATTATTTTGTTTATTTGCGTATATAATCAACTTTGTATATATTTATAATTATAATTACATATATAACAAGATATAAATTATTTAGTTACTTAATCATAAATATTTATTATACAAAATAAAGAGTATTGTATACATATAAATAAAGGATTGTTTATGCTTGCGAGCCTAGTCAAGCTCGGGCTCGATTCGTTTACACCCTAGAGGCTAGAACAAATTTATATGATAACAAATTAGTCTGTTGAAGGAACCCTGCAACAATATATTAAAAATTGAATGTAACAGATAAGAATTAATGACATGTTATCTTATGCTATATAAAGCAGGGAAGATGTTTCTTGTAAATAAAAACCTATAATGTTTGGGACACCAAAAATATTTCACTGGCACAAGTAAAACGTATTGTAACCTTCTTTGCCCATAGTCGAACTACCAAAATATTTAAATATTTTGAACCGTTTACACAGAAACGGGTTGGGTTATGTTTTATCACTGATAAAGACAAAAATCAGTTTTTAGTTTATTGTAATAAATAAACAATGTGTGAGAGAGAACCAAACAGAAAATGCATGGTCGATGACTCGATGTGATGGGCGGACGCAGACCGTGCATTGACCGTCCAGTCCATGAATTTCTTGAAAGTCTCTCATATCTATTTAAAGATATTTCCTTCCAACATGTTAACTAACTCTTGGATGATGAAAACATTAAAAACACTAGCACATATTCTTGAGTGATCAACTCCTAGATACTTTGTAGTAGAAATCTCAAGAGGAGAAGCAAGAAAAGTGAAGCAAGCAGAATCTTGACAACACATTTTCATAAACTCAAAAAATATATTTAAATAGAAACCTATCCCCTCCCCTCCCCCTCTCTCTCTTCTAGGTTACTACGAATAGCAATGCTTTATTATATTTAGGTACACCTTAAGCTATGCTACTAATATCGTTATATTGATCATCAGCCATAATGTTGGGGTATAAATCCTTAGACTTATATCTATAAAACTACATTAGCATTGAAAGTGGTGATGTGAAAAGTTCGTTTATACTAACTACTAAGGTTGTTAGTACTGTAGTAGAAGCTCAACATTAAGTTTCAACTACTAAATATTTTGACTATAGTATATTTGAAGTGGTTAGTGTTACAACGGACGATGTGTTTCCACCAAGCTTAAGTCAGTACCTGAACTTAAAATACTACTGAGGGAGGACAACTATTGAATATTAATTACCCATAAAGATGGAAGCTTTACATAAATTAAATCTATGCAGACAGAAGATTAGAAGGTAAATGCAAACAACAGACTACAGAAATTCAAATATAATTTGGATTTACAATCTTTTTAATAGAAATCTAATTATGTATACTATCAATTATGATTAATATCACATTCTTTAGAAAAATGGTTCACTTCCAAAATCAAACATACCCATAATAACATATCAATCTCCTAAAGGCTAAATAAAACTTCAGCAACAAAGACCATATGGTACGAGAAAGATACACGTAACGCTCCTTATCACCTACTCACGTGTCTAAGATGTTCATGATCAAATTACTCGATGAGACAGCTGGCAAACAAGATAAAGAACCAAACCTTTAATGGTGTTATACAATGTGAACGTAAAATAATCACGTGTTACACATAAATATTAACCAAAAATAGATGTATTCTACTCACCCTCTTACGTGAGCATTGAAATATAGCAATGAACTTCTCAATTACGACAAGATTTCAGCAAGTCATTTTAAACTTTTCCATTTATAATCTCTCTACCCTTTCAAGATTTTCCACTTCATTAATATTATCACGCTGTTAAACTAAGTATCAGCTAGAGTAAAGTACACGGATGGTTAGGGATGGCAAAAATACCCGAGCCCAACGGGAATACCCGAAACCCTACACAAATGGGACGGGTATACCCGATACCCGACGGGTATTGGGCCGGGTATGGGATTAGTTTTAAAAATTTTCGCGGGTATGGGATTAGGTGATAACCGACCCGATTACCCCAAACCACATACCCGTTTACCCGAACTATATAGCCGATCATATACCCGATTTTTTTAATTTATATTTTCCATTAACCCTTGTCTATTGGTAATTTATTTTAGTACGTTCATAAAGTGAAAAAATAAATTTTCTTTTAGTATATGCATTCTATAATAGTATTTACATTTTGTATGTTGTGAAGCATATTGTATAAGTATTATAAAGTTATTATTAATTTATGATAAAACTTATATGCATGTAATGTACATTTTTAATTTATAATAGTCGTTGTATAAATAAAATAATATAATAATTATAATAGTAAAAAAATGTATTTAGGAATCCCAACGTATATCTTTTAACATGGGTATACCCGATACCCGCGGGTATACCCGATGAGTAATTACCCGAGAAATACCCGATGAGTATTGGATCAGGTATGGGACACGAATTTATAACCGGGTATGGGTATGGGATTACCAATACCCGACCCATTGCTATCCCTACGGATGGTCCCTGTGGTTTATCAAAATTTTGGATTTGGTCCTAGCTTTCCAAAAGTACATTGATGGTCCCTGTGATTTGTACTTTGTAACGCATTTAGCCCCTAGCCAACAAATCTAAAGGTTTTAGCATGTCCTAGTTAGGGACTAAACGTGTTACAAAGTGCAAACCAGAGGGGCCATCCATGTACTTTCGAAAAAAAGATAGGGACTAAATGCGTTACAAAATGCAAATGAACCATTTGTGTACTTTTGAAAAGTTAAGGGCCAAATTCAAAATTTTAGTAAACCACAGGGACCATCCATGTACTTTCGGAAAAAAAAAGCTAGGACTAAATGCGTTACAAAATGCAAACCACGGGAACCATCTGTGTACTTTTGAAAAGTTGGGGCCAAATCCAAAATTTTAGTAAACCACAAGGACCATCCATGTACTTTACTCTAGAAGCTATATGTGACTAGCATGCACAGAGAAACCATACTATATTAACAAAGATAATGAATTGAAGTCAATTTATAAAGAGATCCAAGATCTATTACCTTAATAAGAGATAAGTGATTTGAATATTGTCAACGTCATTGTCGGTGGGTTCATTTTTAGCGGTTCACTCAATGCACCGCAATCTTCCACCTAATCAGCTAAGGCTCAAACGTTTTCTCTATATAATGCATAGCTTCAATGTATCTGAGCATCCTGGTCTGAACCGTTTCTATACATTTTACGGTTTTCACCATGAGAAACTTGTTTCGGGCCGGGTCGGAGGTGAAACCAACCAATGATTTCACCGGGGGGTTTCACTAATATGTGGCAGGATATGAGGGTTTCAATGGTGATTCCACCACTGACGGTTGCCCTTTGCATATGTATGGTGATGTCTATAATGATGTTCATTGAACGAGTGTACATGACTGTTGTGGTTATCTTGGTGAAGATTATGCGCAAGAAAAGATACACGCAGTATAAGTTGGAAGCGCTGAAAGAAGATTTAGAGCAGAACAGGCGTTACCCCATGGTGCTGGTTCAAATACCTATGTTCAATGAAAAAGAGGTACACATGCTTGATTTAGTTTACGTATGTCTGTTCGGTGCATATACTTCATAACGTAATTAAAGAAATCAAAAGGCAGGAAATCGGTCATCAATTCATTGTTAAAAATTTTACTATGTGATGTTGACAGTGATAGGTAAGATAAGAAAAATGTCTTAGCAATGAATATCTCAACTGCATATCTTGAATCCCATATATACAAAAGATACTATTGTTTACCACTAAGCATTGGCCGTATAGTATATGATGTCCTCTAGAAATATTGCAATAAACAAATAATCATGTCATCTTATTTAGTTTTACAGTCTATTTTTATAAACCAAAAAGAAAAGTTGTGGAAATTTGCTATAATTAAGAACACTAGGAGACTAATATGTATGAGAGACATACATATGTTAGGTATCAAGTGGTGCAATGAAACCAACACACACAAACGATATAAACATGCTAATAGAAAATAAACGCGACACAAGAATTTTACGTGGTTCGGTCCCAGTGAGGAACCTACGACCACAGGCTGCAACTAGGTACTTTTTATTAAGCTCAGACCAAAGATTACAATACATGACTAGGATATATATAGAGAACAATTAGGTTAAACAACTTGGGGACCAAGAAACTAAACTAGGCCTGGCCCATGTCTTCTAATGGCAACCCCAAAAGCCCAATAAACCGAGGCTGTCACCAACCCAACAACATATGCTTTTTATCGATTGCCATTTTGTTGAGTGCTAATATTCATTTAAAAATAGTTGTATGGGTGATAAAAATACTAGATAAACACCACGATGCATGCTTATCTACAAGTTACTTACCCAAGAAACCTAATACCGCTTTTATGATCATTTAAACTTTATAGATAGAAGGAAACACAACCTGATTTCTAATTTCTAACGTGCAGTTATTTTTTAAGTTTATGAAATGTACTTTTATTATACAACCTAGCTTACTTCCAAGACACCATCTAACTTACATTCTTATTAGGTCTACAAGCTCTCTATTGGATCTGTGTGTTCACTTACATGGCCATCCGACCGTCTCATTGTTCAGGTTCTCGATGACTCCACCAATGATGTCCTACGGGTACCCCCCCCCCCCTCTCTCCTGGCACACTTAATATCTCAAATACTCAAAGATAAATTATGTATTTATGTTTACCAAGTAAATGAGTAAATCAATAATCATATGCAGACACTTGTGGAAATGGAGTGCAAAAAGTGGATACAGAGAGGAGTGAATGTCAAATACGAAACCAGAAACAATAGAAACGGATACAAAGCCGGTGCTCTTCGTGAAGGTTTAAATAAAGAGTATGTGAGCGATTGCGAATTTGTAGTCATATTTGACGCAGATTTCCAACCAGATGAAGAGTTTCTTTGGAGAACTGTACCTTATCTTCTTGAAAATCCAGAACTGGCTTTGGTACAAGCGAGATGGAAATTCGGTAATGCTTATTCATTTCTCTCATATTCCCTATTTTGCCCCTACCCATAGTTGTTAATAGCGAACAGCGGACGATAGCAACAAGCTAATTATACGCTACATAGCAATAGCAATGAAATAGCATACGCTATTTTTGTTAAGCGATATATTAGAAGAAAATTTTAGGAATATTTTATATGTATATTATATCAAAATACGCTGTTTTTATATGTATATTTATTAAAAAACAAAAAACAAAAAAAAACTGAAATCCCTCTATTTTATAGGTATATTTTTATCGCTGTTTATATTACAAAAAAAAACATACAATTCCGCTATTTTCACGCTATGGAGGCGCCAAAATCAGATTGCAAGCTATTGCCGCATCGCCACGCTAAACGCTATAGCGGGAGCTATGCTCGCTATTAAAAGCAGTGCCCCTACCCAATCAAGATATACACTCTCTTATCACAGTTTATTTTTGTATTATATTATAACTAACACATGTTCCGTTTAGTAAATGCTAATGAATGCATCATGACTCGGCTCCAAGAGATGTCACTCGCCTATCATTTCGCTGTCGAGCAAGAAGTGGGCTCTTCCACTTGTCAATTTTTCGGGTTCAACGGTAAGACAGAATTTACAAGTTCAATCGCATCGCTTCTACGAGAATTTTTATGACATAAATGGATTTCTTTTGACATTAGGGACTGCTGGTGTATGGCGTATAAAAGCAATTGAAGATGCTGGAGGCTGGAAAGATAGAACCACTGTGGAGGACATGGATCTTGCGGTTCGGGCTAGCCTCAAGGGGTGGAAATTTGTCTTTGTTGGAGACTTAGAGGTGAGTTTTGGACTTTCGGTATTAAATGTTAACTTTTATTCATCAAATTAAAATATCTTAAAGAGTAAACCGCAAAAAATTCTATCACATAGGTGAAAAACGAACTCCCAAGTACCTTCAAAGCTTACAGATATCAACAACATCGGTGGTCATGTGGGCCAGCTAATTTGTTCAGAAAAATGACCAAAGAAATCATCTTTTGTGAGGTATAAGTTAACTAATGGCATGAACTTTTTCTTTACACTAATAACATTTGGAAATGATTATACGTGTCTACTTTATTATGCAGAGAGTATCGTTTTGGAAGAAACTACATGTCCTCTATGCATTCTTCTTTGTAAGGAAGATAATAGCACACTGGATCACCTTTTTCTTTTATTGCGTAATTATCCCGATAAGCATCATGGTCCCAGAAGTCAAACTTCCAAAACCGATAGCCATATACATTCCGGCAACAATTACCATTCTGAACTCGGCATGCACCCTAAGGTAATGGACTTTAATATCAACACAATTTAGAAAAAAAATAAAGAAACTTAACGGCTATAAAACACATATTGCTTCATACAGGTCATTACATCTTCTTGTACTTTGGATCCTGTTCGAAAACGTCATGTCTTTTCATCGATCCAAAGCAACAATAATAGGACTACTAGGAGCCAACCGTGTCAACGAGTGGGTCGTGACTGAAAAGCTCGGAAATGCAACAAAGCCAAAATGCAATGTCAGGGCACCTAAGAGAACCCGATCACGTTTCGGAGAAAGGTAACTTAGCCAACAAACATGGATAACGTTTTAACTAATTTATCACGTGCGTAATACTAACAATGAAATGACAAACAGGCTTCACTTCTCGGAGTTGATAATGGGATTGCTCTTGCTATATGTGGCTTGCTATGACATGATCTTTGGGAAAGACCACATGTTTATTTATCTCTTATTGCAATCGAGTGCGTTCTTTGTTGTAGGAGTTGGGTATGTCGGTATATCCACTCCCAACTAAAACGACACACCCATTGTTTATTTTAAGTTTTATAAATTAGTGTCTATAAAGTTAAAGGGAACTCTGCAAGTGCTTGAGATAAGAGGGCTATGGTTAAAGAACACAACCGGAGCGAGTGGAAGAGCACTGATACAGACGGTGGTGTAATTAGTTAAATCATTAGTGTGTTTTCCATAATAAAGTTCTTAGCTATCTATGTAAGTTATCAAGACTACAATATGTTGGGAATAAAGTGTATTGTATTGTGGTTTAATAGATGTTAACGATAAATAATTCATGTGACTATAGAATGAAGTTCTCAGCCATCTATATAAGGTATCAAGACTACAATGTGTTCGGAACAAAGTGTGTTATATTCTCTGTTATCAGGGAGTACCCAAGAGTGCGCCTAGGCCCAGCTCAGCCTTCTCGCTTCGCTTCAAACGCCCCACTTTCAAGCCCTCACGTGCATTTTGAGGCCAAGTTCTGACGAAATTCCGGCCAAAAATCGTCTGATTAGGTCCGAAACAATTATACCAACCCTAAATAAGCCTGGAACCAACCTCAAACAACGTAAACCAACCCTAAAGAAGCCTAAAAACATGTCTAAACCCCTAAATATTGTATTTTTTATACTATATGTCTCACCTAAAAAAGCCCTAGCTTTTTATGTGCCTTGCACCACGGCCCAAGGCTCACCTTTTACGCCTTGCGCCTTCGACAACTATGATTGTATTATAGTTCAATCGATGTCAACCAATGAATAATTTGTAGAACTTAACTGTTTTTAAGGTTATAATTTAGAGTGAGCATACAATGTTTGAACTTAAAAAAGGTCTAACATTAGGGAAAACACAACGCAGAAACTAAATTCAAAGCAGAAGCAGGAATAAGAGATATGTTATGAAGATTATTGCCCTAAAAGTAGCATAAGTTGGATTAATTAGGAATCTAGGTCAATTGCAATAAGGTGTGGATAGTAATTGCTCAAAATACAAACAAAATGTGAATGAAAGTAACATGAATGAACATATTAATGGCGATCAAAAGATATATATTTACCAGTTGCTCCATGAATCGGTGATTTGTGATGTTTTCGTATCCAATTGTTTCAGTTGTTCTTCATCATTATCAAACGATTAGGGCAGAAACCACGCACAAAAGAATTTTCGGAATCACCATGTTATGTATATATTATACATATGATTAGTATCACAGGCTTTTTATCACCGGGATTTTACTTTTATTAAAATTATTTATAATTAACAATTTAAATTAAATCATACTATCACACATTAAATGTCTTTGCTACAAAAGAGTTATAAATTTTTTATAAACTTAAATATGGGTTGTAAAAATGTAATAAAGTTATAAACTTATTAATTGCTTATCATTCATATTTATAAGTTAATTTATATTAAAAAATAAATGTTTTAAAAAATTAATAATAAGGTTGCTAAAATATTTAAACGATAACAAAACAATATGATACTAAATATAAAGTGAAACCCGACTGGGTTTGGGAATCAAACCAACAACCTCACAAAAGGCCTAATCCAAATCTTTCATTGTCTATATCCACCCCAATATGACACAAGTAAGAATTGAAATTGAGTATTCATTGGAAAACCTACCACTAGGGCACAAGTGAGGGGATACCATGTTATATATATGATTTGTATTACTGGCTTTTTATCACCAGGAGTACTTCGGCTCGAGAAAGTTACTTTTATTAAAATTATTTATGATTAACAACTTAATTAAAATCATACAAAAAGTATGACACATTAATTGTCTTTGCTACAAAAGAGTTATAAACTTTTGATAAATTTAAATACGGGTTGTGAATGTGTAATAAAGTTATAAACTTATTAATTGCATATGATTCATGTTTATAAGTTAATTTGTATTAAAAATGAATGTTTTTTTTAAATAAGGTTGCTAAAATATTTAAACGATAACAAAACAATATAATACTAAATATAAAGTGAATAGACGAATAAAAACATTAAGTTGTTTAAGACAATTTCAGTCTAATACTATATATTTTGAAGGTTTTGCAACCAAAAACTTCCCTATGTTCCTTGACCATTTAAAAATACAAAAATCACCAATTGGAGTCCATTATAATAAGAATATGTTTTGATACTTTTTACTAAAACGACCACCGCAAATGCATCCATTTTAATAAGAACATGTTTCGATCCGAACCAAATTTACAATTTTTTACTTGAATTTCTTGTTTGACATAGATTATATTATAGGGTAAGAATAAAGCGTTGATCAATGGAGAGAACAATACTGTTAAAATCAAATCAAGCTAAACATCACCCAAAGTTAAAATCACAATAAATCAATAAAATGGAACCATGATAACATCAAATCTGTGAGAAATGCACCTGGTTCCAGCCCATTGAAAAAATGATGACAGAAGAATGATCTGGTTTCAACAAGACGAAACTGAAAATAGGATAAAAAACTCTGATCAATGAACACATGAATGGCTAATAATTTGTCACACCCTCAAATTCCACATGCGGGGTTTTATCGTAAGGCGTGTGACCGACCAGGATTTAGCCATTAATCATGTTGAACCAACCATTTAAAATAATAAAAGCATCACTATCAACATGATTAGCGATAAGGTTTAGTTTGTTCAAAAGACAGTTTGTGTTGGAGCGGAAAACAAAGTTAAAAACCAACAGGAAACTAAAACCACAAGTTAAATAGATGTTCAAAACAATAAGTTTAAACGAACCACTCACTTCAGCCGATTGCAATACGTGTCAACAATAAAGTTGGCGAATTCACGAGATTTGAGTTTAATAAAAATAAAGTTCACAACGTTTTGATTTAAGTAATACTCGGGTAGCTAACCATCATCATATGACTAAACTGTGTACCTCGTTTGTGCCCTCAATAATGTCTATCAACATTAAAGCAAGAGTGAAGGTTAGAAGTTCATGCCCGACCTCCAGCACAGTGTGAGGTTTGTCAAACCTAATAGCGCTATCAACTAATACCCCGCGTATGCCCACCCAACAATCTAATCGGTAAAATGTAGGGACTTTCATGATAGAGTTTTCGTTTAGTCTAAGTGTACTATCCACCTCCAGTGGATAGCATGTTTCAGTGGTCCACACAAGGGACACGCGCGTAGGCCAAAACCAGGGATACCGTAAAAAGTGTTGTCCCCAACCAAGGACGCATGCTTTTAGAAAAGAGTTGTGAACTCACCTTAGGGTGCACCGCGACAAGTAAACAGGTATTGAAGCTTCTAGGTTCAGTAAGCCCTGATATATAAATATTATCTCATTAATAGACATCTAACCAGAAGGTCGTTGTACAGTTTCAAGTTATTGCCTTAAACTTCGGATTTTTGGGACCCCTAGGTATAATCGTAACTAAATTTACCAAGCAAGAAGACTAGCATCCCCAACTTTAAAGATCCACACAACCATATGTTCACATATTTCGAAGGTGTATATATATATATATATATATATATATATATATGATATCTTAATTAATTATGTGTAACATTCGTCGTAAAACGGGTTTCAAAACCCGCTTTGTTTAATAATCAAATATTCGGTTAAAAGTTCGTTGCGTATTTATTTTTTCGGTTATTTTAAATACCTTCTAATTAGTAACTATTTTAGAATTTAAATAGATAAAACAATAAGTAAATCTTTAATAATAAATCAAAAAAAGTAAATAAAAAAAATAAAAAGGAGTAGCCGGGTCTCGAACCCGGGTCTCCCGCTTGTACACACACAAAACACACCACTGCACCACACGCACATGTTGTGAAGAAATTTAAGCAAATAAAACTTAAAGTCTCACCCGCGAACAATCTGATTTCAACCGGAGCTGAACCCGCCCAAACAGCTTCAAAAATCTCAGATTCTGGTTTGATCGCGAGAATTTTGTGAATAATTGATGATACAATGTCAGTTATAACCGGCACCCATATTCAATTCAAAACTAAAACTGATGATTTAATTGAGATTGAAACCGAAATCAATTATTGGTTTTAAAAATCCAAAACCGAAACCGTTTCTCTGCGACCAATATATATATCGATCAATCACCTGCTTGAACTCGCACATTCACAAGTCAAACGCTCTGCTCAAACACTCTGTTCTTGACGGAAAACAATTTTCTTTTCGCCGGAATCTTTGCTGAAACCGTCGGAGTTAGTCACCGGAAAACCGGGCCCCTGTTTTCGGTATGAATTCTTAATCTTTTCTGTCAGTTCTATTCGATTTATTTGTTTAATCTAAAACAACAGATCAGTGAAATCGAATGTTCAACAAATCTGTTCCAGTGATGATATATATGAAGAAGATGAAGTTTAAGATGTATATTAACATAATTAAAAACGGATATTTAACCGGGTTAAACACACAGTCCAGCGGTGGATCGTGTGCAAACATTATACACGCACCCGAGTTCGAATCATGCACACAGTTCCGATTTCATAGATTATAGCCACCCTTTTTAATACTCACATATATTCAGAATCTGTAAGTGTTTAAATTTAATAAAAATCACTTATACATCGGGTTAGACACCCAGCCCAGTTGGTTGGGCTGGGTGCAAAACATGTCTGGAAACTCGGGTTCGAGTCCAAGCTCTCACACCGGTTCGATCAGTTAAATCCTTTTTAAAATTAATTAAATTCTGAAATATTCTAATCAGTATATAAGTATAATAAAAATCAAGAATCTTTCGGGTTAGACACGAGCTCAGTTGGTAGAGCTGCGTGCACGCATACAGGAGGTCACGAGTTCGAACCTCACACGCTGCCTACAATTAAACCGGTTGAACCGGCCGTTGACCAGTCAACCCTAGGAAAAAGGGTAATTTTTTTAATTAAAAATCCTTTTTATTTTCTTTTAAAATTAGTTAAAAATACCTCAAAATAAGGTTTTAAAGCCTAAAAATTTGCATTAAATTCATAAAAATAAATCTAAAAATCTCATTAAGAGCACTAATTAAAAGTATTAATTTCAAATGAAATTTATTTATTTATCGAGTTATTACGTTATTATTTAGGTTAGTTTCTCTTCGTCGGCTAAATCTTAAATTCGTGCGTACTCTTCATCAACCAAGGCAACGCACCCACTGTGAGTGAATTCTTACAAATTCCCCTTTTTATTCATGTTTTGGGGTGTATCATGTGTCGCTTTAATTACTTCGTTTATTCAAACTTGTGCTATTACCATTATATGATCTAAACTTGTGATGTAAATGTTGTTTGTTGTGATGGGTGTTTACATTTTGTCAAGTTGCGTGCAAATCATTCATTAGGCCCATCAGTTCCTCGTTGGAGACGAGTTGAACATCGCGTGCCTCATTAGATCGGCTCCGTTTGATTGAGCCTTGATCTCATTGTTCATCATTTGGTGTGTGCGTGTGCATTAATTGATATTATGTGTATTGTGATTAAATTTACATTTACGTTTACTCATATGTGGTTATGCACATTTTTATAACCAATATAACAAATTCGTTCAAATGTTTTCATAAGATTCACTTGCCAACTTTTGTTGACCCAAAACCCTATTTTTACACATGATACAGGTGGACAGGTTAAAGCAAGGAACACATAGGAAATTGCCTTAGAAGAATAATAAAGAAGTCATGAAAAATGTATTTGAACATGTTGTGCTTGTATGTTTATTGTAACTTCTTCTTTAAAGAGAAATAATAAATATGAAACTTTATAGTAAATGTCATGAGCTTTGATGAAAACCCAATCATGCCCCGACTACCATTTCCGATGCGGGTCAGGGTGTGACAGATTGGTATCAGAGCTTTTGACTATAGGGATATAGGATAGGTTATTAGACCCTTAGAGCCTATACAATAGTTGATTAGATTTTAAATTGTTTATGTGGTTACATGCAAACTCATGATATTTATTTGTTTCGTATTTATTACCCACAAAAATGCATGCAAACACTTCCACTATCATTTTGTGTGATACTTAATGAGTTATATTTGTTGTCAAACATAACATGCTTACATATACATTCATCACGCATATTTCAATGTTCACATATACAAATCATCCTCATATATCCTTTATTCAAGATTTTGTGGCAATTTTCGTTTTTCAATCTCATCAAAGTGAGTTCTACGACGGGCATGTAGTAACTGGAAGGGTACAAGTACCGGTAGTCGAAACGTCCTGTCTAGGTTGGCATTCGTAGAAATCCAATATAACGGACCAGTTTGCCTACCTGGGGACTAATGATGAGAGTACGAATGACCTATTAGGCCAAAGCATGCCACACCAAACGTCGTTCGAACTAACCCTACTTTGAGTTGTCATTGTGTCCATACCAAGACACCCTCCGACCTTACACTTTGCTGTCATGTTTTACGATTTTCATTCGGGTGGCGCAAGTGTTAACAGGCCAACACCAATATGAACCCTACCAGAGCCCAGTAGTCATGGGGGCCCACATGACTACCAAGGCCAAGTAAGGGGACATATGGGAGCCCAAACATGAGCAAAGCCCAAGACATCCTATGGATGTAGCAAATTAATTTTCTTCAATTGTTTTGTGAATGCTCATTTCTAAATACGACACATGACACCTAAAACGTCAAACTCATACTCTCTATACGTATTCCCTGTAGATGTCTTCTAGTCTCTCTCGTAGAAGTATGAGATCAGGAAAATCCCGCGAGCACATGGCTGCCCAAATTGCTCAACAAATGGCCGCCGTAATACCCAACATCGTAGTTCAAGTTCAACAAGCCCTTACCGCTAATCCAGTCACCCCAATCAACCAAGAAGATCAAAACATTGTCAACCCTCCCCCAAATACCACTAAATGCACCTTCAAGCATTTTAAATCCTGCGATCCTCCAAAATACGAAGGGACTGATGGTGTCACCGCTCTCCTCCATTGGTTTGAGGAAATGGAAAACACTTTTCTTAATTGCGACTGCCCCGATGATCGCAAGGTGCGATATGCTACCGGTCGTTTGTTCGGAGTAGCACTTACATGGTGGAATACAGAGAAGGGCAAGCGAGGTGCTGAGGATACTATGACCTTGACTTGGGAAGAGTTGAGGGAGATCATGACAAGACGTTTCTGTCCAAGAAGCGAAATCAAGAAATTAGAAGATGAGTTCTACTCTTTGAAACAAAAGGAGGGCGACCATACCACATACAACAAGAGATTCCTTGAGTTGAATCAGATGGTCCCCAACTTGTTCACTCCCCTCTACCGTTTGATCGAACACTACATCCGAGGTCTTCCTTCAGAAATTCAAGACCCTGTAATAAGTACCACACCTGCAACTTTGGAAGCAGCAATGGAGTTAGCTACAGAGCTCACCGAAAACCACATACGGAATAAAGACTTCAAGGAGGAGAAGAAGAAGGATAAAGTATCAACCAAAACCTCAAACTCCACCCAGACCGAATCCTCTTCTCAACCCACTTCTAAGAGAAAACGAGATGGGCAAAATTTCGCTGTCACCCAAGGCAATCAACCAGCTCCACAAGCCGTACCCCTCCAAGCTATACCAATCACTCAAGTAGCACCCAACTCTATTTACCCAAATAAGAAACCTTACATTGGACCTCACCCTCAATGCAACACTACATTCAGTAAGCCCTGATATAAATATTATCTCATTAATAGACATCTAACCAGAAGGTCGTTGTACAGTTTCAAGTTATTGCCTTAAACTTCGGATTTTTGGGAACCCTAGGTATAATCGTAACTAAATTTACCAAGCAAGAAGACTAGTATCCCCAACTTTAAAGATCCACACAACCATATGTTCACATATTTCGAAGGTGTATATATATATATATATATATGATATCTTAATTAATTATGAATATTCTTCACTTTACACTACACGAGCATTCTTATGGAAACATAAGGTTACGTATACATCCATGCACTAGTTACATTAATTAGTTTAGTTATACGA
Organism: Scalesia atractyloides; assembly: GCA_947069175.1. Classification (NCBI taxonomy): domain Eukaryota; kingdom Viridiplantae; phylum Streptophyta; class Magnoliopsida; order Asterales; family Asteraceae; genus Scalesia; species Scalesia atractyloides. The sequence goes on along the minus strand of CAMTDV010000001.1, from coordinate 80,270,943 downwards.
TAATATCTATTTTATCATCTTCACCAATAGTGAATTCATTACCCTCACCACACATCGAGCCCACGGAGAAACATACCTCATCCAATTATTATCACAACACCCACATAAGCCGTCCTTTACTCTTAACATGTGGTTACAGTTTCGTTTTATCACTCGACCATTATTCGCTACCGGCATAAACATGTTTCGTACGTAATACACTTCACGAGTTACATATACTCACACCTATAAAACCGATAAAACGGTTCCATATTCATACCCGTATAAACCCGTCCGATCATATGATTTCATTCAACACACTTCATGTAAAGCACTTCTTTTATCACAGTTTCCATAACAAAACTCATTTAGTTCAAATCAAGTTTCGTATATCTATTCATTCGTAAACATGTACATCACGGTTTTCCATATTAAAATTCATACATGCTTATAGATATGATTATACTTATATTTTCAAACAACGTTTCATTACATATAACTACACTCACATATACTTTTCTATATCAATCCAATGCACATAATACTTAAAACAGTATCAGTATAAACCTATTTATTTCAAGTCAATCGAAACAACGAGACCTCGCTACAAGACTACGAAGTGAGTGGCACTTACCAGCTGTGGTGGTGACCTTGGGTGGCTACTCCGGAGTTGGCAGCCATTGTCGAGAGAAGGGGCGGTGATCGAACTGCGCGTTTCCTTAAGATTTTCTGGTGTAGGCGACGATGAATGAAGGCCTCTTGTTGCCGTAAGTTGAGATGAGAGGGAGAGGGAGCTGGGATGGGACTTTCAGTTGAGAGGGATTGGGGAAGTTATAATACCACATGATACGTAACCATATCAAAGAAAAGTAGATGCATGGCGGTTGGATGGAAGCTTGGGCCGAGATTCAAAAGGAAAGAAAAAGAAAATAAAAGAAAGGTAGGTTGCACGATATGTTAATTAGATACTATTATTATTATTATTATTATTATTATTATTATTATTATTATTATTATTATTATTATTATTATTACAAAAAAAATCTAATAATAACAATTAATAGTTCATTAACTAATACTTAACAGTTAACTAACTAATAAAAATGAATAATTAATCAATTAATATAAATGTTTAATATTCATGCTAGGGTTCGGGCCTCATAAGTTCCGAGTTATGTGAGTGGGTTGAATCGACACGCGAGACATGTATTTTGGTTTAACAGTTTGGGTCGGTTCAACATGATATGCATGAAATATAATTTGATAAGAATATACTTAATTCATTAAATAAAATAAGTATGGATTTGATTTATAACAACGAACAAACGGGTTTTTACCTCGAAATTATGGGTTGTCACGTAATTTGTCGTCACCATTAGGGTTTGGTAATCGAAATCGTATAAACTCACCTTGATAAGATTTTGGTAGCGCCGTTTCAGAGAGAGGATCATTTTTTGTATTAGGTAGTGAGGAAAATCAAGAATCGTACCTGCTAGTGATGTGTGGTAGAAGACAACCAAGAAGGGATGGAAGAAAGATGAAGAATCACGTTGAGATGGAAAATTGAAAATCGCCTTTTGAGGAAAATTGCAAGTTGTGAGGCTGAATGATTTACGCTGAAGATTTAAGATTTCTTCAATGCACACAGAAAAAAAGCGGACAGGAGTACTAAAAAATTGTAGCCCTCATCGTAGCCCAAATTATTTTCATTTATTATATATAACAGATAAAAACTATGATTATAAATGTTTATAAAAATCAATAAATAGTAAACGAGTCGATATCGAGTTTGAAAAACTATTCACGGTCCAAGCTCGAGTCTTATAAATAAAGATGGATTGGGTTGGTGTATCGTGTCAAACACGACCTGGAACACAATAAGACACGAGACATGTTAACACGACATGAAATCATTTTTCCAAATACGAACCTAATAATAAACAGGTTATACGAACACAACCTGTTAAGACATGAAAAAATTACAAGCGTATCATACGACTTGTTATCATACGAGCATGACCTGTTAAGACAAAAGCTCACCCTAGAAGGGTGGTGTGTGGAGTCTAGGACTGGCATATTGTGCCACACACAACTTGTTAAGGCACGAACATAACCTGTTACGACACAAATATGACGTGTTAAGACATGAAAACGAATAGGTAAACACGAACACGACACAAAAACTAACAGGTCTTATCATGTCGAGCTGTTTAAGACACGAAACCTGTTAAGGGTTAAACACGAACTTGTTAAAGTCATGTCGTTTTGTATCGTGTTTTCGTGTTCGTGTCTGAAATTGACAGCCTACACGACCTGTTAAGACACGAACCCGAAATACGTAAACACGAACACTTCACGAAAATTAACAGGTCCTATCATGTCGACCTATTTAAGACACGAAACCTGTTAAGGGTCAAACACGAAACCTGTTAAAGGTCAAACACGAACCTATTAAAGTCATATCGTTTCATGTTTGTGTCTAAAATTGCAAGCCTTAGATGGGAAGGAGTTAAGCCCGAGCTCGAGTTTAGGAGCTCAAGTTATACCCGTGTTAGTGATTTTTTTTCTTTTGTAGTTTGATTAAAAAGTCATTTGATCAACCTGCGTATAACTCAAAGATGTACTAAATAATGTAGGTTTAGTCTTAAAGTTTGACCTTTCTATGATTTTAAACAACTTAATTTTAGTATAAATATTTTACATTCCTTTAATTAACGCTCTGAAAATTTGAAATTGTAATGATCATCTTGTATAGTTATTTAGATTCTACCACTAAGCTTAGTGTTGGGCCGTCCAAAAAGCTCGCGCTTCGAAGCTCGTTTGGATTTAGCTCGGAAAAAGCTCGTTTGATGTGGCTTGGTTTGAAAGCGAGCCGAACCGGCTTGGCTCGGTTAGAAAGTGAGTCTAGCTCGGCTCGGCTTGGTTTGGCTCGCATACTAGCTCGGCTCAGCTTAACTTGGATTATTTTACTTTTAATATATTTTATTTTTATATACATTAGACTATATTACAAAAATTGATTATTATTTACATGTGATTAGGAGTGTAATTTGATATCTATACCACATTTAAAGGTTGATTACCATACTAATAAACTTATATTGTATTTCGTTGAAATTAAAAACGTATTTTGCATTGTTAAACTTAAGTTGGCTTATAATGTATTAGGTTGAACTTATTTTGGATATGTTCTTTTGAATTATTGAATAATATTTTACATTACTGAATTTTGAGAGCCATGTATTAATTTTTCTTTTTAAAATCAAACCAAACCAAGCTAAGCCCAAGCTTAGATTTCCAGCTCGGTTCGGCCTGTGAAAAACCCTAACTAAGCGTGATTTTTTTTTGTTTATTTTGGATGTGAACATTTGAACCCCTTCCATCACATGTTACAGAAAAAGTTTGTCAAAATGAATACTTATGCAACAAAAACTTACCGATTTAAGTATGTATTGTTGTGAATCATCTTCGAGTAGACCTAATTTACTAACAACATTTCATCTGTTCAAATTACAATTAGTTAAAAACCATCTAGAGAATGTTACGGTTATTTGCTCCAAACCATGGAAAGGATGTTTGATTCATAATCAATTCAAGAGTTGATAACCAACAATTTTGGATCAGCATTTCTCTATGATGGGCAAATAAGCGCGGATTATAGTAGAATTAGAGAGCGTTTGACTTGCCCCTTCAAGTTTAACTCAAGTAGACAATTTATGGAAGAACAGTACTTAACCGGGGTACGTCTGGTTAAAGAAACATTCGTTTCGTTATTCAAATAGTCTTCAGTCCGAAGTGAAACTGTAACCAAAATGTTATTGTACCAGACCTTCTTCCACTTTCAGTTCTATATGATACTAAACAAAACCAATTAGACCCGTGGCTGAGAGGATCAAAACTCAAAAAAACCATCATATGTACTGCGTGCATGCAGCTATCGGGTCCATATATATCAGAAACCGAAATGTGAATTAAGGCAAGAGCAGTCTCTCATGGTTTACAACAGAGTCCAGACCATATTACTAAACGATTTCGACCTCTTTTGCTACAAGAAAAGAAAAACCTTAAGGGAAGTAAACCGGCCAGTTGAAGTAATACGAATCACGTGCTGCTCTGCTCCAGTTCTCATTCCACTGTAACCAAACAAACATAATCAAAACCCGATCAAATTAATATTAATTTCACACCAGGTTTATGTTACACTATACATGTGCATATGCAAACATACATAGAAGATCATTCAACAATTTTTTTAGAAAAATGGTATAATTAGCAAATATAATTTGGTTTGTGGGTGTTTTCTTAAACTTATTTGATTTTTAAAAAAATTGTCATTCAACACAATCACTTTTAACCACATAACCGCTTCTTTTAATCTCTCTAACTATGTCTGATCAGTACTACCTACATATGCTTCTGCGATTCACATGATTATCTATTTAAATTGGTTACGTATTAAATGCGCCCTACATACATACACATATGTGTATATGTGTGTGTCGAAACATACCGAGAATTTGTATTTCTGTTTCTTCTGCAGTGCCTTCTTCCAATGGTACTGCTCAAACAGCATCGCGTGATCATGCCAACCAAAACGTTAAAGTGCAAACAAACAATGTTAAACTACAGGCTAAGTCATACAGGGAGAAATTGTACCATGATTATATAAAAATAGGTACAGCTTAACTAAGTTGTTAATGAGTAATGCCTACAAAAATGTTTAAAAAAATTCACTAAAATCCATAGTTATTAAAGGCGTTAGGCGCACTCAATACGCATAGGTCTCGCCTAGGGCCTAGGGCGCAAGGCGCAAAAGAAGCGCAGGCCTGAGAAAAAAAAGCGCAGAGCAAAAAAGCTTAAAATATTTTTATATAATAGAAAATTAATACTATTCTTCAATTAAAATAAAACTAAAGCTATTATATAACATTTAATATCGTCTATTTAGTACCAAAAGTTATAAAATGTTAGTATATTAGTGTAGGAAAATAGTTTTCGTTAGATAAAAGTAGAATTCTAGCTGGAATCTTGCTGAATTTAGAGAATTTGGCCGGAAACTCTTCATAATCTAGGAATCTCGCTGGAATATGATCATGAACCATGACCTGGAGAAATAAAGCGCAATTGCCTTGACTTAAGGCACAATTGCCTCGTCTTGCTAGGAAATTGGGCCTAGGCGCAAGAGGCGATGGCTTTTAACAACTATACTACAATCTCAAGGTAAGGTGCTTCCTAGACATTTTCACAGGCTCTTCGGTTCAAGTAAAGCCTTGGTTTAAAAAAGAGTGCCTAGGTGCAACAAGGCTCAAGCTGCGCTTTTGAAAGCACAAACATAGTTGTTAATGGCGAATAGCGACAAATAGCAATAAGGAGCGAATAGCGATAAATAGCGGACACTATTTTATACATAGGGATACACTAGAAAAAAAATTATACGTATATTAAATCAAAATACCCTGGTATGTATGCTATTTACATGTATATTTAACAAAAACCTAAAATCCAGCTATTTCATAGCTATATTTAATTGCTATTTATATTAAAAAAGGTATCGCTATTCTCGCTATCAATCGCTAATAGCGACACTATACCTATACGCTACATAGCCCGCTATAGCGATCGCTATTGATGACTATAAGCACAAGAGCGCGCGCGCGCGCTCTCTCTCTCTCTTTTCAAAAAGCACACTTGGGGCGTGATTTCTTGGCAAAAAAGTGACCTTGAGGCACGCGCCTCGTGTGTTTCCCATATTTTTGTACAACATGCTATTCAGGTTGTACATTTATGTAATTTCCATATCAAAACATATATAAAGCTTAGTTGTCTCTAATATTGGGTAAATGATGCTAGAAACCTAGAGGAAATAGATAAATAATTATATAATTATGTTTTAGACCTTGTCGCTTTTGTGAGCTTCTCATTTTTTAAACCAAGAGTAAAACGCTTATTCGCATGTATAACACATTCTTTATGATCATTCTATGATAAAAAGATATCCATATCTTTAATCCTGCTTTAAGCTGAGATGATTTATATTAATCTATATCACATTTAGAAGCTTAACAAATAAATTCTATTATTGCTAAGGTTAGGAACTATAAACCGTGAATTAAGATGACCTGAAAACCTAATCTACGATCAATCACTCCGTTTGATTAGAAATTAAGCTAACAAACATGCAATAGAAGAAGAATTGATGGGAATTGAAGGAAGAAATGGATGTTATGAATACTTGTATCGATTAGAGAGTTGCCAAATGTAGGGATGTGACCACGTGATGGCGGAGAATGCGATTGACCCGATCCATATGCTCAGGAACTTCTCTTGACCCGAGTGTGGAACCCCTGGATCCCCTCTGTACGCGTTTCCGAAGTATTTCTCCATTTTTACACTCTCTGTGTGCGCTAGGGTTTGATACTGTGGAAGAAGATGAGGTTTTATCTCGGTCGCACCAACTATTTGTTATTTTGTGTTATAATTTTTAGAAAAAGGAAAAAACAAATATGGTTTTATAATATGTTTATTTTTTTAACGTTTCGATATAAATTTTATAAAAAACCGAATATGAAATTCTATAGCATGAAATTTTATAATGACTTATAAAACATTTATATTAGATAATGCTTCGTTTTTTGTAAAATTTATATCAAAACGTAAATAAAAATAATCATATCACAAAACCATATTTGTTTTTTTAAATAAAACATTGTATATCAGAAGTTATAAAAGAAATACACAAATATGAATTGTTAATGTCACATCATATGGTGCGAATAACAAAAAAATAGGCAAGTAGTATGACCCTATCTCAAATTATCTGATTATCTTCTAATTTATACATCTGGCAAATAGTATGACTCTTGTTTTTGTTAGTATTTGGTTTCGTAGCCCTTATGAATCTATAAGCTCCGCAGGTGACCAACGACATTTTTAACTTTTGTTATCAAAACTTGTAATTACACAATAATATAGATATAGATTCTAGTTTAGTTTTGTTTCATGTGTATTTAGACAAACTTTTTTGAAAACTCGAGTTTCGTAAAACATTTATAGTCTTGTATTAATGTTATTTGATATAATTACAACACAATAGCAAAACTTATGTAAGAAAAATGTAACAAAACTATATTATTTAAATTCTTATAAGATGTCATATTTTTAAATCAGTAAAGAAAACCTAAATTACATTCTATATATAAAATATAAAAAATATTTACATTAAAAATCCAGAGCGAACCAAGTTACTATATTTTAAAACCAAAATTCACATCATATTTTTTTATAAAGATCCCAGTTTCTTTTTTAAACGAAAATTTTTAGGATGGTTTCACATCATATTTTTTTTTATAAAGATCCCAATTTCTTATTTAAAATGATACAATAAATATAAATTTAACGAGTGTTGAGGGTAGTATCGGCATTTCAGTATTACCTACCCTTACTCGTCATTTCTCCTAGAGGTGTACAAATCGGTTTTTTTCGAAAACCGGTTTTTCTCATCAAAATCAAAATCCGGCTTTGTATAACCGGTTCCGGTTACTAACCGGTTTTTTACTCAAACTAATAACCGATCAAACCCGTTAGGGTCGGTTTTTTAACCGGTTTAACCTAAAAAACCAGTTTTTTACCGGTTAAAACCGGTTTTTGTAACCGGTTTCGGTTATTAACCGGTTTCGAAGGCAAAAAACCATAACCGGTCTACAACCGGCGGTTCGGTTTGGTTACTAACCGGTTGTAAAAAAAAACCGGTTAAAAAAATGGTTTTGGTTTTTTTTCCGGTTTCGATTCTAAAACCGGTTTTTTTTACACCTCTAATTTCTCCCCTTCTATAAATACCCCCAAAATCCCCAAACAATTCATCAATCCAACTCGAATCAATTCTAAGGTTTATGTTTCTAACAAATGTACAAATCACCGTACCAAATCCACCCATTGAACACCCCCAAAACCCTAATTCCATTGCAATTCATCAATTCCAGTTCAACCTGATAAAGATCCACCACCAATTTCAAGTTTCCACGAAGCCAAATGGTACGATTTTACATTCATTTCTGTCAAATTGTGAAATTAGGGTTTCAATTGTTGTTTCAAGTTGTTTGATTTCGAATGAATTCAGTTTTGTTATTGAGAAACCGTTGAGAAACCCTTGCTGATACGAGGGTTTGAATATGAGCAATGGATGTAGAGTAGATACCGATAAATTCAATAAACTCGATAGGGACCGGGTAGGTGCGGATGAATTCGGTAGGTCTATAGCGAAAGTAGTGGTGGGGCAGATATGCGAGCGTCTCGGTTTTTATAGTGCGAATGATTCGGCTTTAGAGGCTCTTGCTGATATTGTTATTAGGTATGTGAAGGATTTGGGGAAAACCGCAAAGTTTTACGCGAATGTGTCGAATAGAACAGAATGTAATTTGTTTGATGTGATTCAAGGGTTGGAGGATTTGGGGTCGTCGGTTGGGTATCCGGGTGGGTCGGAGGGGTGTAGTAGTGTGTTAGTGTCGGGGGTGATGAAGGAGGTTATGGAGTATGTTGAAGGGGTTGAAGAAGTTCCGTTCGCTCAACCTGTTGCGAGGTTTCCGATTGTTAGAAGTAGGAGGCTGACGCCGAGTTTTGTGCAGATGGGTGAGACACCTGAGTTTAAGCATGTGCCGGATTGGCTGCCTGCGTTTCCGGATCCGCATACTTATGTTTACTCGCCGGTTTGGAATGAGAGGACTTCGGATCCTCGGTCGGACAAGGTTGAACTCGCTAGACAAAGAAGGAAAGCGGAAAGCTCATTGTTGAGTTTAACAAAACGGTTGTTGTCTAGTGGTTCGGCTGTAACTTCCACCGTTGAAGCTGCTAATGGCGGTAAAAAGACCCGGTTTCTTGCGCTTACCGATGGTCAAACGGTCAAACAGTCGACCGAAGGTGAGAAAGCGGTTTTTGAGACAGAACTTAATCCGGTTGTCTTGCCAGGTAAACACGTGAACGATTCTAATACGGAGAATCATGTATCTATATTGGAAACTTTTACGTCTGTTATAGAAGCTATTAACGGAAGGGTTTCAGAGTCGGGTGAGAACGGAGAACGAGATTTTCTAGATAAACGGCCTTCGGTTCGATTAAATTTTAATAACGGTAGAAAAATGATCGGCGATTCGTTGGATTTGAGACTATGGAACAGGGGTACTGGGAGAATTTCATCTTGGTTCGGACGTGATGATGTTATGGATGACAAGAAGCGGAGAGCCGAATATATTCTACGACAATCCATGGAGAACCCGCTGGATCTCCCTCAATTGTAGATGAAATTACTGAACTGCCCATGATGGGAAACATACCGTCATAACTTTTTTCAGAAAGTAAGAAGCTTTGATGAAAATTAGATCAATGTAAGTGCTTGGTGTGTATCTTCAAAACTCATCCAGGTTTCTTAATGTTCTACTAAAGAAATCATTTAGATAATTGAACAATTTATGTGAGTATCTTGTTGTCTGTTTCAATTTGTTATTCTTGTGATTATCGTTTTATTGGAACTTTATACGATTCAGTAGATGTTGATTCTTCTGTGTATGAAACTTTGGATAGCTGTATCTAATTGTGTAACTTGCTTCTTGATGTTGAGTTTAAGATGGTATTTCTTGTTTTCAGCTGTTTTAGTTTGGTTTTTGGCTTGTTTAGACTGGTTTTTGGCTGATTCAGAGTGCCAGAAACTACTTTAAACCGGTTCAGACAAGTTTTTTGCCGATACAGGCTGTTTTCTTTTTTTCCAGTTCACTGCGCCTTGTTGCCTCAAGCGGTTTTTCCTGCGCCTTGAGTTGCCTGCATGCCTTTTGCGCCTTTAAGGGCATATATGGATGCTTAGTTTTAAAGTGAGTTGCAGTCCGATTATGCCTAAGCATTGTGCTACATTATCGTTTCCTAAATTTGAAATTCGACCCAGTTACTTATGATAGAATGATTTGGTTTATGGTAGGTTCAGTTATTAAAGTTAGCTGAAAGGGAAACAAATCTGATGGGTTGTAAATTGGTAAAGCCGTTCAAAGTGTAGTTTTCTTTCTTACGACGTCCCATCTCTAATTGTATCTTATATGACTATTTCTAAATAGAGGGGTACGTTTCGGTTTATTCGGCAAAACAGGTTAGGGTCATAAACCTGTTACGGAGGAAAATATTCGAACCCTATACAAATTGGTTTGGGTTGGGTTGAAACCAGTTCTTCAAACGGGTTCTCAGATCGGTTCGTGTCCAAACTTGTTTCAGTAACGAGAATAGGAGCCGATATGCAAACAAGTTGTTTAGGTCGGGTTGGGCCAAACCGGCTTCGGGTGTCGTATCGAGTCGGGTTAGTAATTGTATTGAATGCATAAGCTTCATAAAATTGAACAAAATGTTTGCTTATTAATCCTCCATTTTGCCAATTGTATGACTTCCTATCAAGTGAGAACAGTCGTGACGTTCTAATGCCTGCCTTTGTAAAAATTTCATCTATGTTTAGTGTATGAACAATAAAGCAATTTATCAAGTGATACATCAAATTCACATAATTTAAATAAATTACTAATATCAATTTTTAACTATTTTCTAATATCTTTCCTCAAACCTCTACTTTAACAGTAGATTTTACGTAGCAAGTCAAAACTACTAGGTCTGGCATTTATTTGATCTAGTGAGGACTCTCATATACGTCTGTGGTGACAAAGATTCGTTTCGTCACCACTTCACTCTGGCACTGATCCTTTATTCTCGAGACTGGCATTTGGCCTGTGGAATCAAACCTACAACTTTTCCTCTTTTCTTCATATCGGCATCAAACCTCTCTCGTTGGCTAGACACCCAGAGGCAACCAGAGTAGTAGTAGCAACTAGAGATGGGCATAATAACCGGTTCCAAACCCGACCCGGTGGAACCTATCTGGGACCGGTTCCGGTTCCTACCCGACATATAGTAGAACCGGTTCCGGGTTCAAAATACCCGATGGTTCCTACCCGGTTCCACATTTTTGGAAAAAAAATAAGTTCCGGAACCAGTTCCAACCCGTACCCGGGTTGTACCCGTAACCGGTTCTTATCATACCCGGTTCCTACGGTAACCTTCCAGACCCGGCGTCAATATATTTTTAATGTGAGTTTTTTTATAAGTCTTTGCTAGAACAAGGTATAATACATAAACATAAAACTATTTATTACGAGAAACAAGTACCCGGTTACACAAACAACCTAAACAAGAAACGTTAAACAAAACACATAAAACACTAAACATACTAATCATAAAACACAAATGGGTTTACAATACATAAAACAAACTAAACTTTCGATGAACCGGTCCCGGATGCTTCACCCTTTTCATTGTTTTTCGCCTTTGTCACCGGACAATGGCGGTCGGTGTGTTTCTTGAGCGTCGAGTTGGCCGACGCCTTCATGAACTTCCCGCACCCCTTGCATCTAGCCATTTCATGGCTATCCGACATCAAGCACAAGTCAAAGTGCTTCCAAATAGCGGGGTTTCTTTTGGTTTCCAAAACATCCACGACCTCATCGTTGCAAGCCATCGTTATCTCTTTGATAGTATTAGATTTGAAGTGTAAAGTGTTAAGTTTAGAAATGGTAAGTAGGAAGGGTTTATATACAAAAACCGATTTTTTAATCAGGAACCGGTTTCCAACGGTAACATTTATCAGGAACCGGTTCCAACGGTAACATTTTATCAGGAACCGGTTCTGAACAGTAAATGGCAGGTTTGACTGTCAGGAACCGGTTCCCAATAGTAAAATGGTAGGTTTGACTGAACAGTAAATGGCTGTCAGGAACCGGTTCTGAACAGTAAATGGCAGGTTTGACTGCCAGGAACCGGTTCCCACACTATCAGAAACCGGTTCCGCACCATACCCGGTTCCACACCATACCCGGTTCCATAATACCCGTACCCGGTTCTACACGGTTCCATATTCTTGGGTGTGAACCCGGGTAGGAACTGGACCCGGTTCCACACCATACCCGGTTCCAATGACATCCAAGCAGAACCGGGTCCGGGTTGGAACCGGTTCCGGGTAATAATAAAACCCGATTATGCCCATCTCTAGTAGCAACCACGATACTATTAAGAGACGCTATGAATCTTAACTCCATACCTTCATGTTCTTGTATGACATATGATTCACTATTCGTTGAACACGTCTTGTTATCAATAACCAAAAAGGGAGATTTATAAAAAATATATCAACAAAAAAACAATTATAAGCCATTGCATGTCTAGCACAATCGTCAACTTAAGTGGTTCATAGAATGAATACTACAAAAAATGATTTCCATTGAAAGAATATCTATCTGGTCCTTTCAGTTGAGCTTCAAGCCCGTTTCTGTAGGGAACGCCATGCCTCGATGATTGAAGATCATAAAGTTCTTGTTCGAGGGTACAAACACCACCCTGCATTCCAAACAAATTATTAAATTACAAGTTCGTTACTTCACTCACAAGACATTCACTTATGTCACAAATACAATGTTTTTGGTCTCGATGATCAGCGCTACGCTATCATCAACAAACATAAAAGGCTAATATGTAAAACAAATAATCAAAGGAAAGAAAATATTATGAATGGTTTTTACGGGAAATGGGTGATGCAATTGTTTACACATATGCTAGTCATAACTTGTAATAGATAGTTGCTAATGAAAACCTTGTTAAAGTGTATGCTAGTCATATTAGATGGTTGCAAGTAGATGGTATTAAGATCTAACATGTTTTGTTAGCCTTTAAACTCTACCACCAGTTAATGTTTATTTACGATAGCAGTGGCCTATGTTATCCAGTGTTTAGCTTAACTGTCAGCTAGATATGCTAGTTAAGTCAAATAAGGCACGTGTGGCACGAGTGTTAATCCTTGTGTTAGTAGAGTAAAACAATTGCTATATATAGTTGAAGCCTTGAAGGAGATGTATATGACCATTATGATCAAACTATTAAAGATATCTACTTTCTCCCCAAATTGCTTCCTTCCTCAATAGTTCCAATTCAAGTAACGTTGTTAATCGAGAATAGCGACAAGGTACCTATACGCTACATAGCGAATATCGATAAATAGTGGATGGCTATTTTATAAATAGCGATACATTAGAAAAAAATAAAATAAAAATTATATGTATATTATATCAAAAGGCTAGGAGTTGGCTACAAAGTCCAAAATTCTTAAGAAGTGTAAAAAGTCATAAAACACACCCAAAACCCCCAAATAACATAAAAAAGAATACTAAAACACCATATCAGCGGATTTTGTTTTGTGTTTTGGATGATAAGCTCTGATCATCCAATGACTAACATTATGTGTTTTATGTTGATTATCATGTTGTGTTTTATATTCATAGTTCTACGATATTGTGTTTGGAGTTTTTTATGGACTGCAAGGGTTTTAATATAGTGTTTTAGTAATCTTCACCGTGTTATTTGTGGGTTTTGGGTGTGTTTTAGGGTTGAAATTATGGTGTTTCATGGCTTTGTACACTATATGCTATTTTACATGTAAATAAGGTGTCGCTATTCTCACTATCCATCGCTACAACCGTAATAGCGACACTATACCTATACGCTACATAGCGCACTATAGCGATCGCTACGATCGCTATTGACAACTATGGTTGATGGATAACATGACAAACTTGAAGTGAATAAGTCAGTTATTGAACACAAAGCTAGTTGGATGATCAACAACTAAAAGGAAGGAAACTCTAGATTATGTTACTTGTGTGATGAAAAGTTTACACCTGCACATAGATGCAGGGGAAAGAAATCATCGTTTTACCGCATACTTATAGAGTTCGAAGCTATGGATAACGACGGCGAAGAAATCATAGTTTTACCACATACTAATTGAACAAATGAGACACACGAATTATTTAATTAGGACGAAATTACGCTCAGTAACCGCTTCTTAGCATTCCCGGTGATACTAGTCAAGAAAAAAAGATGGGTGGAGAATGTGCATAGACTAAAGAAAGCCACCAAGCCACTATCCCTAACACATTTCTTATTCCTACAGCGGAAGAGCTACTAGGTGAGTCGCATAGCAATTCACATCGTAATTCGAACTGCTTCAGTTTCATTTACACCAAAACTGACAATGCGTATCACACAAAGATTTCTTTCTAAGAACTAATAACCTACAACTTGCACTCATCTTTCCAATAACAAATCCAATAAATTAAAATGCCATAAAAGTTTCACAGTTCATATCATATAAAATACCTATTCTCATCCGAATCCGGGAGGATGCATCGGAAACTCCCGGGCACCGTCAATCCAGCAAACAAACTCAAAACCATCACTAACATCAACTCAAACATCACCTACAAATCACAGGAAAAAAGTACCAAAATTGCATTCATATAAACCCTAACAATAAGATATATACACATATAAATGATAAATCACAGACAAACAGATAAATTACTTCATAAGGAGGTCCTGTAAACTTATCCTCAGTGATCTTGAGCAAAGTTCTGTCTAATTACCGGAACAAAAGTCAGTTTTGTGATTGATTACAGTTACAATTGATTAACAAGAAAGGGATAAAGAGAGTTACATTGAATAGTTGAGTAAGCAGCGTGTAAAAGCATCGAAATTGCGATGATTCCGATGGTGAAGCTCGTGTTCATCGCCATTGTTGTTGATGCGATCGCCGGTAATGATCGGAATTTTGGAGTTATGGTTTTTTAGTCTGATTTAATTGGATTTGGGTGTGGAAATACCTGAAAATTTTAGATGAATTTGAACCTGAAAATCGGCTCACACATATCAACCCGAATACGATTCTAATTTATGCGTGAATCCGCTCAACCCAATTTTCTTTTATTTATTTTTTTAATATTTTTCCACAAATTAATATATTAAAATTTAATTTAAATTTACTAAAAAAACACATATGTAAATGATACGATACATTTAAATTATAAAATTTTATTTTAGTTTTGGTTTTTAAGTTATAATTTTGGCATATAATCCATACTTAATTTAATTTATGACATAAAAAGGATCGTAAAATATATAGTATAACATAAATGAGTTAAACGGGTCAACTCGGCCCATTTAGTTAAATGGGTTCACGGGTTCAACCTGAAACTGACCCGGACTTGTTTAGACTAAATCTAAACCTGTGAATTTCGTGTTAGGTTTATGTCGTGTCAGAATTTCACACCCTTACTTTTGATAAAGTGACTTATATATATACACACACTTTTAGTAAACTGTAAATTTGTGTCCCTAGAATCAACTTGCGACATTAGTTTAAAATAATAAACATTTGACTCCATGTAGTTTGTAATTCCTTGCCATATGTGTTTCTCAATCAACTCACCGTTAGTTGAAATGGTATTTTGATAATCTCGCAACCTTAATACATTAACCCCTTTTAATCACATAAAATTGAACACATTTTTTTGTTCGAGTCCGTTCATTAAGAAATCGGGCATGCTTGTGTTCGTTCACAAAAGCTCACAAACATAAACCAAAAATAAAAAATAAAAAATTAACTAGACATATTTGAATAAACATAAACAAACATAAAGTAACATGATAGAACAAACATAAACGAACACAAATGAACGTAATTGAACAAATATAAACAAACACAATTGAACATTAGTCAACATAAACAAACAAGTCTAATGTGTTATGTAACATCCGTAAAAAAACCGGATTTACCAAACCCGCTCCGTTTAATAACCGAACAATCAGTTTAAAATTTCGTGGCGTATTTAATGCCCAAATTAATTTTAAACGATACATAATTAATTATTATATTGGATGAAGCAAGGGAAAACATAGGAAATGCCTTAGAAGAAAACAATGAAGCCTAGATTGATATTTAGGACATGATGTAATATTGATTGTAATTTTTCATTAAAGTGTATTAATGAATATGAAACGTTAAAATAAATGTCATGAGCTTTGATGATAACCCAATCATGCCCCGATCACCTTTTCCGCTGCGGGTCGGGGTGTGACATGTTATATTTCATCCGAAAATACATCTAAATTGTTCATAAATACTAAATTTATGTAGTTATTTTTATATAAATATTAAGTAAGTGATGCCTACGATCTAATTAAAAATTTCATTTTTTATTATTAGAAAACTCAATTAATAATTAGTTATATTTATATAAGTAGTTAGAAAACCTAATATTCATATAAATATAACTATTTATGTATTTACAAAAATTTAAACGAACATAAACGAACGTTCACGAACATAAATGAATGAACATAAACGAACGTTCACAGAGATAAATGAATGAACACAATGCTTGTTTGTGTTCGTTCATTTAATTATACGAACAAATTTTTTTTTGTTTGTGTTCGTTTATTAAATAAACGAACATAAACGAACTTCCCACCAAACAAATTAAATAACAGTTTATGAACGTTCAGTTCATTTAGAAACCTTATAACAAGTCTTATTAGTAAAACGCATATATACCTTATATATCATATATCATATCACAGATACCAATATATATCATCACATATAAAAAGAGTATAATATACCATACTCTTTGGGATTGTTGGGTTGCAATTTGGTGGAGTATTTTGGTTTGGCTTAAGAGTTAAGATCCCCTTCCCTCCAAATGATGTTTCTTTCTAGCAAACGTGGAATTATGACTAATAAGAAAGGGTCTAATGATTGAGAAAAAGATTATTGAAGAGGTTATTTTGGTCACGGTTTGGGAGACCTGAAAAGTAAGGAATAAAGCGACTTTTAAAGTAATCATCTCCGCTTTAATAGAACGACGGATTCAATCAAAGGAGATTGTTTTTTATTGGATCTCTAATCGACCTAAATATGTAAATCTCAATCGGGTTAGATGACACGAGTTTAATATCCGGGATGTAATTATTTAACTTGGTTCCCTTTTTCTTTACTTTATATAGAACTTTTGACGTTCTTTCTAACCCTTTTTCTTTATTTTATACACAACTTTCGCCGTTAAAAAAAGTAAGAGTGTAATAACATCGATAACTAAACCACTTATTATAAAAATTCAAAAATAATATTGATAACTGAAGACTTATTATTATTATTATTATTATTATTAATTAATTAATAAACAAACAAATCCAAACAGAATAATGATGCTTATCGCTAAACCCATATTATACGTATTTAACTATTTGTGTTCAACAATATCAGGTTCTTCTACTTACAACATCATGAAGACCATGAATTCTGTTACACACCAAAACACCACCACCACCACCACCACCACCACCACCGTCGTTAATACTAACAACCACTCTATGCTCAATGATCCATCACTTTTCAGAAACACACAACAGCTATCTTCTACTTCAAACTGCATCAACGGTGGTGTTGATCCTCGTGGTTGCTACCCATGTGTTCACTGTCAATGTGGATGTCATCCTGCCAAGACAATGGAGGCGATGAAGGTGTCCGAGACCGCTTATCTTGATTCCCTTCCGATCGGGTGTCGATTCTTGCCAACTGATAAAGAACTCATTGTCCATTATCTAAGAAAGAAGATAAATAATGAGAATCTTCCCAAGACCAAGATTAGTGAAGCTAATGTGTATGGATATCACCCATAGGATCATACAGGTAATATATTGTCAAGTTTTTTATACATTTTTTTCACTTTATATACATCGGGTGTCGGATCTTGAACTTTTAAATAGTGGTCAAGAAAAAAAATAAGAAGCGAAAAGGGAGGGGGGGGGATGGGGCACAACTAAAATTCGTCCATACGGGTAATCATATTTATGATAAATTACCACTACTTACGGATACTAGAGGTGTACAAATCGTTTTTTTTTAAAGGGTCCGGTTTAACCGAACCGGTTTTTTTGGGGGAAAACGGTTTATACGATGGGAACCCGGACCGGGGCTAATCGGTTCCGTTTAAAACTGTTTTCCTTAAATCGGTTCAACGATCAAGAATACTAACCACTCTACAGACGGCCAGTTCCGTTCGGGTTAAAACTGGTTTTTTTCATTAAAAAAACGATGATTCTGTTCGGGTTGAAACTGGTTTTTTAATAAAAAAAACCAGTTTCGGTTTTTTTTCCGGTTTCGACCCTAAAACCGGTTTTTACACCTCTATTTCCGACGGATACGTTAGCGAGGGAGTAGTGACGATCTTTGTTGACCAGTTATAAGTGAACCCTTCGATAATATTAATTAATTAAAAAGAGTAATGTTAAAGTTTATTAAAAATTAACGAGTTATAAGTGAACCCTTCGATAATATTAATGAATTAAAAAGAATAATGGTAAAGTTTATTAAAAATTAATTAAAAAGAATAATGTTAAAGTTTATTAAAAAATAATTAAAAAGAATAATGTTAAAGTTTATTAAAATTTCTATAAAACAAACTATAACTAATGTCATAAATTCCCCACAGATTGTTTAATGTACAAATTTTCATTTTTCAATTTTGTTCACATCCTTGGGTGTTCCGTCAGTAATTACCTACTGATGGGAAAAGTCCGGTCAACGATACTCCTTTGTTTATTTAAATACTGATCGATTAAAATTGTTGATCTAATTCGATGTAAACTCAAGCAGCGAATTACCCACAAGCTATAGAAGGGATATGGTACTTTTTCTCGTCAAGAGGCCGGAAGTATGCCCGCCCAAGACGAAGTGCTGGTCCTGGTTACTGGAAGGCCACAGGTCTTGACAGAGTTATCAAAGACAATGAGGTTAAAATCGGTAATAGGAGGTCGTTGGTTTATTACAAAGGACATCAATCAAACGGGACTAAAACGAGTTGGATGATGCACGAATATGTGGCCGAGGGTTATGAAAGCCGACAACCTTTAGGTTCAGATGATAAAAAGGTTTGCAAATCGAAATCCTTAACTTTAGATCTATAATGATTGTATTTTGTTTATGTGTTGGTTTAAAATTTAACTTTTGACTATCTTTTGCAGTTTGATGATTATGTTCTATGTAAGATCTACGAAAATGGAAGGATTACCTCCAATGATGCAGATGAAAATCTTACAAATGACATTGATCCGGACCACAACGAGCAGGATAAATGTGGTCACTCAATACCCTGATCAAAGCATAAATCTTGCTACTCTTGATCAACACATGAGTTCCATTATTGGTCAAGTTATGGTTCATGATCAACAAGCTCATGTGGTCTCAACTCAAGATGTAAATCCCACATATTTCCAGGTTGAGAACAATCATGTGGTTGTTCAACAATCTAACCATAACTCAAATCCTACTATTCATCATGGTGAATCCCGCTTGCGTGCTAAAGCTAGAGCTAAAGAAGCGAAAAGGCAAGTTATGGTTCGTGATCAACATGCTCGTGTGGTCTCTAGTCAAGAAAAGCCCACTATTCTTCAAGTCGAAAACAATGTAGCCGTGCAAGACTTCACAAACATGGGATCTCTCTATGATCTAATAATGGAATCCGCCACGAGGCACCCTAAACTGTCGAAACGACAAGCTTGCAACCAACAAGAGCTCCATTAGTGCGTCAATCTTGTCCAACGCGATTAGATCACAAAGACTCATTGCAAAAACCTCCATTTTTTCCACCAACACGGCAGCGGTCTCAATCTTTGCCACCTCTACCTAGGCATGGACATCCAGGGATGTATATATTTGATCCAAGATCCAATCCACCATCGCCACAAGTGACACCAACGGCTTTCCAAGACAACAATGAGTGTGATGGGCGTGCCATTTTCGAACGAAACATCAAACTCATGATTGCCAAAGATGGATTCGGTGATCTTAATTTTGACGATAATGACCGGTTCCAGTTAAATAGACATGAATAGTTGGATACTGATGAATTTAAAGAAGCATGCTTGAAGCTCCAAAGGTGGAAGAGGTCTTTGTGAAAACTAGTGAAATAAGTACTGATAGATTTGGATTGAAATGGATCATATGATTGAATTCTGATGATTCCTTATGTGCAAGTGAAGCATTTCAAGTGATCTTACACCATCAGTTTGTAAGGAAGTTTATGAAACAAACTTTGTTCTTTGACTACTGATCACTTTGCAAAATTTGGCCTTAAAGAGTTGTCCCAAATTTTCCAACTACACTATGTTTATTTAATTGCATATTCACCTAAACCAAAACCAAAATTGCATATATCTCCTTATTAAAAAATTGCAAACTTTGATTTATTTAATAAAAACTAAATTATAGAATGACTATTTTACCTTTTCCTTTAACTAAAACTTAAATTACTATGTATTATTATAGTTTTTCTTAAACTTTTAATATTATATTTATTATAATTAAGTTTAAACATATTTTGGGTTTATCTTATAACTTTTAAGATGTGATATTTTATAAATTGACGTTGTTTACCCTTTTTCGTTATTTTAATAATATAATGTAATGCTTCATAAAACTTTGAATATAGTAATGCGATATTCTTATTTTTATCTGCGTTTCGATAAAAACTTTGTTCAAAATTTAATGAGTCAATTGATATTTTTTTTCGTTGACGTGAAAAGCCGAACCAACCGAACCGATACTGTCCGAACAACTTTACTAGCAATATAAAGTACATTTTTATATCATAAGCTATAGGGGTGTTGGTGACGAACAAAACTGATATTGTCCGAACAACATTGGTACAACATTAATTTCAACCGAACATCGTTACCGGTATTTATACTTTTAAAACAATCATCGATGATAATTTTTTAGTTTTTGATCAATATAAAACACGTGTCAATATACTTTTGTCATGACTTTATTTTTAGGATTTATCTTTCGGTTACTATACAAATTGTCGATTATGATACAAATACCTTATTGAATCAAACTGATGATGACCGACTTTCCGCCACAACGTGCGGGAGAAGTCCGCTAGTATTTCTTAAATTTTACAGTTACCCATTTTAACTATTCTTTTTATTTACAATTTTTTTTGTTTTGTTTTATTATGTTTTGCTAATGTTTTTTTTATATATTGTTTGTCGATAGATATATATATATATATACTTCAAGGTTTACTTAGGAATACTAAAAAGTAAGAAACTAGGAAACAATATATTTAACATGTAAAATATATCTAAAAAATTCAACTTAAATGATAGAAATCAATTTAATTTTTTAAATGTTTTTTCTATTTTAATAAAAAATATTTTTGTAAAAACTTTTTTTAACCGTTTTCTAAACATTCTTTTATATTTCTAGTTTTTAAATCTTTTATTAAAAAATGATTCTACGTGTTTTTATAACAAATGTGTCAAAAAGTTAAAAAAAGTTTGAATTTCAACATTTTTTTTGTGTTTCCCAATAATCCCCCCTCTCATGTATATTATATATTGGTTGTGTATGTATAATCAACGCCACTCCAGCGTTGAAATACTTTACCTACGACGGCAGTTTCTCCGGCAACCGGTGACCGGTGCACCTTAAGGCTCCATATACTTTCTCTCCTTGTTTCGCTAGCCATTATCCGGATTTCTATCTTCTTTTACAAGTAATCCTCTTATCTAACCCTAATCATCTCAATCATGTTATCTTTTTTTGTTAAATTGAAATTGTATCATCTTTTTTGTCAGTTAGATGTATATACGTCCTTAAGCCCTACATCCTTAAATTGAAGTTTGAAACCCTAGATTCGATTACCGATTGTCACGTCGTTCGTATTTGTTATGTTGAATTTGGAAATAGATTGAATATATTTATTAATTACTAAAATCTATCAATGTTTTGTATGATTAATTCGTTTTACTTTCAGCTTAGAGTTTAATATTGTTAATCACACATTAATCATTGCCAGCAAACCTTCATATCTTCAGCTTAGAGTCTTTTGATTAGTTTAAACCATCTTCTGTTTCATTTGGTGTTTGTGGAATTGATCTTTTAACATCTTGCAGCTTATTTGTATTATACCTATAGGGTATATGATGCTAGATGCCTATAGGAAATATATAAAAAAATATTATATATTAATTTGTGCCTCGGGTATGAAAAGCGAATCAGTTTCAGATGTGTGACCAATGTTGTAGCTAAAGTTGAGCTTTGAATGAAAGTGTGTGTTTTTATGTCCTGGAAGCAAATAGACGAATCAGTTTCATATGTGTGATAGTTATATATGCTTCTGTAATTGAAGTTTGTTTTAGTTTTGAATGACATTGCGATTTCAGGAAAAGCTATGGGAGGCCACGGAGGTCTGAACATTCTCCCTCAGAAGCGTTGGAATGTATACAATTTCGACAACCGAGAAAAAGTCCGCAAAGATGAAGAAGAGGCAGCCAAAGAAGAACAACTCAAGCGTGAACAATCTCGCAAGCGCGACACCGAGTTCCGAATCGAACAACTTCGACAAGCCCGCGGCTTAGCCTCTGCCTCCGCTTCCTCGTCACGCAAATCCACCGCTGTTGAACCAGAGTCAGTACCGTCACCCAAAGCTGAACCCGAGCCGGAATTGGAGCCGAAGTCCAAACATATTAATCTGTTCGAGGGAATCAAGATTCTTGATCCAGTTGAGATTGTCGACAAGAGTAAAAGTAAATTCAGTGATGAGAATAGGAAGGGGTTTAAGCGGATGAAGAAAGAGGCAGAGGCGCCGAAGGTGGTTTTGCCGGAGGACGAGAAGTATCGGTTAGGGTATGGAGTGGCGGGAAAAGGCGTAAAGTTACCATGGTACATGGAAAAACGCGCAAATGGTGATGCGAAAGGAGTTGATAATATTGATGATGACCGTGGTTCAGAGACAGTTACTAAGAGTAATAGAAGGAAGAGTGTGGCGGAACTTAGGGAGGAGAGGTTGAAACGAGAAGGGAGGGAGAAGGAACGCGAACGAGCGTTGATGCAACAGAAGGGACGACGTGGGGTGTCGGTTCAGAGTGACAGAGGATATTCAAGAAGGTAAGTGGTTTAAGAATGTGCTTATTTGATGAAAACATAATTACTTGATGGTACATTTTATTATATCCTGAAAATTGCTTATGTTGAAGTTAAGTGTTTCAAGTGATGTTACACTATCAGATTGTAAGGAAACAGATTACGAAACAAACGTATCTTTTATATTCTAGTTTTCAAAGTTGATTTTTTAGTATATTTATAATAACAAACGCCTCGCACACGTGATGCGCACGCGCCTCTCTTATCTGTTTTGAGCTCAAAATGCATTTGGGCGTCACATGCTTTTTTAAAACCACGATTCAGATTCATGAAAACAGTTTGTTTTTAAATTTATATAATACCTTGTGATTTGATGGAATGCTTGGTTTGAGAATGTTACTTCAATCTTGTAACTTATTTTAGCTGTCACGACTTTAGTTGTACAAATTCTGTACTTGCTAACAAATAGGAATCATGTTGCTGTTGGCTCTAGCATGTGTATTCCACTTCTTCCTTTGTATTAGACCAAGTGACAGTATTTAACACCCTAGAAAGTAGGTAATGCAACCTGCAGATAACATATCATATAAGTATACCCACTTTTCTAAGATGCTCGTAAGCCATAAACAGAACTGCAGTAATTGGTTTCTTATAAGAAATAACGTTGATGTGACTTGACAATGCATCCTGATTTCAATACTATGTGTTGTAACAGGAAATAGATTACTTGTAGATGGTGATATGGATAGAGTTTCATACTTGCATCAGATATGTTACAAAGCTCATAGTAGTTTTTACTTTGGGTTGATTTAAAGATGGTATTTGATTTGTAAGTAAGAAGTTAAACTAAAATGGATATCCAACATTATCTCACAAGGAGAAAACAAAAGTCAAAGTTGTCAAAATCAAAGGCTGTTATTTTGCGTTTAATGGCAGTTTTCTGGTACCCCAAATGAAGGGGTATAACCACCTTGTTAGTACCGTTTCATAGGTTATATATATGCCCAAAGTGTAGATTCATGGGTCAATTTCCTAATACAAAATTGCGTGGTTTGACTTTTCGCTGCAGACCAGATTCTGTGTAATTGATCCCTTGTTCTTTTTTTGATTCATTCGATTTTACACATATGGATTAGTAATTGAGTGTTCTTGATATCCAACATTATCTCACAATCCCATAACATTCTTTGACGTTAATATGATCTTATTTTCCAATGTGCATCCTTCTTTACTTAGTAGTAGCAGTATGTTAATGGTACATACGGTAATGTTAGTTTGCATTTAACCCTACAGACTAAAAAGAAACCTTAGATGTTGTAGCCAATGCAAAAAACTTGTCTTGACTCTTATCTTGATATTTTCCCATTCTGTGAAGCAACTAGTTTTCGGTTATATGTATGTTCTGTATCAGGTGTTAAAAGTGTTGTCTAAAAAGCTTTCATTTTTATCTGTCTGCAGGGACTCCTGGAAGTGACTTTTTAAGTTTCAGTTAATGTTATATTCTTTCGGTATTTTCTGTGAAATGAGGCTTGCAATGTAAACACTTATGCGATAATATGTTGAGAATATGTGAGTGCTACTTGGTGATCTTACAATCTTACATGATGTAGTGATAAATTCCAATTAAAACTTCAGATGTTCAGTTTGGTGCGCGTGTCCAGACAGCGTTTAAACACTACCAAAAATACTCATCAACCTAGTGGTTTTGTGTTTAAGGAGAATCATTGAACTATATGTATTTGTTGTTGAGAAAAAACATTATTAGTTTGCCTTTTCAAATTTCTTCAGTGTGGAAAAAATGAGCCTTCATCTTAATGCTGCAAAGCATTAGGTGGTGTCTCATTATCCTTTTATTTTCATTCATTGTCTATCATGCATATGGTTTCATGCACAAGTGCATATTATGTGTATCCATATTCTTTTGGATATAGTATACAAATGTGTAACTTTCTTAAATTTTGAGCTAGTTAATATTTTTATTTTTTATTTTTTTATATGCAGAAGTCTTGATAACCAAATACCATAATGAACTTGATAACTTACAGATTTTAAGCGAAATAGTTTGCAAAGTGTGTTCTTAACATGATCAAGTTCTAGGACCAACATTGGGGTGTGCAGGATTAATACCAGAGTATGTGTTCTTAGAAGTATTGACAAGCTTCCACTAAATACTAATCCAAATCCTTAGACTATGCGTTGCGGACAAGTGAGCGGGCCAACCAGGTGGAGTGCCACCTTGGTTGCGCACACCACAACGGCCAGGCGCGAGCGGGGGGACACTATCAGGGGGGTGTGAGTGTGGTAGCTGGCGCGAGTGAGCTTGTTTAGGGGTGTTTTGGGGCGCTATTGGTGAAGTTATCACAATAGGCTCAATTGGGTGGGAGGGGAGGGGGAGTGGGCAAGGTGATGAGCAAACGTATAGTTAGTGCCATGTGTCACAATATTATCGGATAAATCCGCTTTGTGGCTTCAGCCACAACACATAGTCTTAGCTTTGCCATTAACATTCGAGACACCACACTCGAACTAATGAAATTGGTATAGTTTTTTCTTTTATATCCACTGTTGTAAGTTCGTTCTTTTTTATGTATTTTTTTTAGTTCGGGTTTTTCATGCCTGAGATCTAAAAAAACTTCCACACTTTTGCTTCGTTGCATCTTTGAAAGCAATTCATCATAAACCCAAAGCACATTGTTGAATGCGGCAATAAGTTGTAGCGTGAATTGTAATTTTTTATTTACTTATAAGTTATAACAACGACGCCACTTCCAACTACTATCACTGTGGTTAATATTTGAGCAAGCACGCACCTTTGGGAAAAAAAAACAATTTCGACGGAAGTGCAAAAGTTATATATTTTTGACGATTTTTGTATTCCGTTATCCCCTTATCAATTTTTTTGTTGGTGACGAGGCCGAGTTACCGTGCCAACATTTTCATCACTCAATTTAGTTTAGGGTTTTATATTACTTCTATTTTAATTTTTAGATTTGTGTGGTATTTTTATACTATTGTATTTTTTAAAGTTGATACTATTATAAAACAACACTAGCAAGAAGTCAAGACCATAAAGAAAAGATTACAAAACATTGAAACAAGTAAATCTAACAAATGTTTAATTCTATAGTTTATTTGATAAGGATGTTTTTTTACTTTCAATCTATTTGCATTTTGTTGTAAAAGTTCATTTATTTATATAAAATAAGCTTATTTTAATTGATAACCTTGAAGTACACATAAATAGAATTATTACGTTTCCATAGAGAGCAACAGTTAAGGATATATTTAAAAAATGAGGAGAAATAAAATTACTATGTTTGCGTAGAGAAACTTTTGATAAAATAATTACGTTTGTATGGAAAATCTTTAGATAAAGTAAAAAAAAAAGGATGTAGTGACTCCATTTCGAGAAATATATTTTTTAAGACAGACTATGATATATGTTAGTAAGCCTGTTTTAATGACACATGTGTAATTAAAAAAACTATGATATATGTTATGTTAACAAGCATGTTTTAACTTCAAAGAAATATTTAAAAAATATCACTAAATTAAACAAAACGACCTACAAGAATTTAGTCCTACATAGACGAATTTTTTAATGGCACGTAAAGACTTAGATGACATACCGTCTCTACAATAATTTAGTCATAAGTTAATTTACTGTCTCGTTGCCTCAATTCCATAAGTTTTTTTAAAACATACAAACAAGTTTTTGTTTTCAGTTGTGTAGAGGTTTTCCGTTACAAGTTTGTGAGACTAAAACTAAAGGTTATTCCCCTTTGTCCATCACCCATATTGGAATCCACCGTTACCCCTCCAACCGATTGACTTTGAATGAGATTGAGATTGTTCTTCCAATGATTCCAACCTTGTTCTAATACCACTTTGGTTTGACATAGGAACAAAATCATGAATACATAACTGAACTGAAATCACTCTAATTCATTGACATACATTTGTTTGGCTCTATTTATACACATTGGCGCGACCATTCAAGAAGCGACACAACACTTCATTTATTTTATACACAATTACACATTTAACCTACTAAGGGGCTGATTGTTTACCTCTTAATGAGGCTCTTAATAGTTCAGACCTCTTACTGGTTGAGTCCTTAATGGTTCAGACTGTTTGTTTCGCAAGCAGATGTCTGAATGGTTCAGACATTTGCCTCTGAATGGTTAATCATTATACAGAGTCTGAATGGTTAAGACAATTTGAATTGGTCAGACATTTGCTTGTGAACGGTTAAGCATTATACTGACTCTTAATGGTTTAGACCCTTTACTTGTCAGCACTTAATGGTTCAGACATCTTACTGATTCAGCACTTAATCATTCAAAAGTTGCCAAACTGCCCCTAAATCTGATAAATATAATTTCAACCCTGAACTTACTAACTGATTTTAGATCACTAAATTATGTACTATCTAAACTTGGGTCAATACTTATTAAGGTCAACAAAAAACTTGATCTTTTTCGACCGATAATAGATGATAATTCTTAGGGCAAGAATCCGAAGTAAACCGAGATAATTCTTCATCAATCGGGTACCGATTCCTTACCACTAACAAAGTACATCCTCCATTATCTGTGGAAGAAAAGCAAGAATGAGAATCTTTTAAAGATCAAGATTAACGGAAGCAATGTGAACGGATATCACCCAAAACTTTCTTTAGTTGCAAAGATTCACGAAGGCAGTGGCATTGGGGATGGTGTGTAACTTGTATATATATAACGCGGGTTTAGCGACAAGCGTCGTTATTATATTTGAATTTGCGTGCATTATTAAAAGACTTAATATTATATTAATACAAACAAACTCTAGTTATTATTCATTATACATTAATTAATACACACAAACTCTAGTTATTATTATTCATTATACATT
Organism: Scalesia atractyloides; assembly: GCA_947069175.1. Classification (NCBI taxonomy): domain Eukaryota; kingdom Viridiplantae; phylum Streptophyta; class Magnoliopsida; order Asterales; family Asteraceae; genus Scalesia; species Scalesia atractyloides. Next base: position 80,243,234 of record CAMTDV010000001.1, on the reverse strand, counting down.
ATACAATGGTCTATAGATGTGAATGATTAAGCTTTAAGAGGAGTTAGTATATTCGTGGCGACAAAATATAATTGTTAGGTTAAAATATATATTACGTGTTAAGAATAAAGATATAAAAGCAAAAAATCTTGACATGGTTTGGATATAATCGGATCGGCATACAACATTCACATCTCATTTTTTTTTATCTTTATTTATATAGTTTAACTAAAAATCGTTATTTCAACTTTGGTTGGATGGTAGAGGCCTTTGTCTATTAGGTAGAAGGCCATGGTTCAAATACTGACATGTGATAGATTAGGATTAATTTAGTGAAATTAAGAAATAAGGTTATTGTAACATTGATCATATTTTATCTCTCATTTTCTAAATCTCTCCCCCGTCACGTTTCTTATCTATAAAAATATAAGATTTTGCTTTGATTTTCCTTAAATATAAGAATGCACTTTAGTTTTCTATAAAATATATATGGATAAGGTTTAAGGATAAAGAATAGGATGGAGTGAGTGTTTGGGTAATTTTTTTAATTTTATGGCTTGAAGTAGTATATAGAATAAGATGGGATGCTCTAAGTAGAGTGACCATGTAGCTTATAATCTTATATATATGTTTCAAACTAGGGTAAATTACACATTTCGTCCTTTATATTTGTATTGGATTGCAATTAATGTTCTTTAACTTCAATAAATAAAGTCACAATTATTTATTTTAAAAACTATTACATTGTACGTCCTTCAACACTAACCATGTTAATCTTTTCAGTTAAATAAGGCATATACCTTACACATGAGTGTAATTTCGTATTTTAATCTATTCAAAGACTATTTGTGTAATTAAGAGGTTGATTTAGTCCTGCACTTTTAGATTAAAAAAACATAAACATAAACAAAAAAATAATAATTTTAACTGAAACAACAAAACAGATCTTTAGTTAAAAATAAATAAAAACAACCTAGGAATACATCTTAGTTCTTTGACAAAATGCTCATAAATTAAATTTCGGGTAAATTACACTTTTAATTCTTTATGTTTGTATCGGATTGTAACAGATGCTCTTTAACTATAATAATTAAGACTCATTACACCCTAGGTTCTTTAGTACTAACGTGGTTAGAATTTTTAGTTAAAGTTATGTAGGGGTAGTTTGCTCCTTTTACCTTCTTTTGTTAGACCTAAAAATTCTTTTTTCTACTTCTCATTCCACAAGCATTGCATAAAGACCGTATATTCATAAAAAAATGAAGATTAGATCCAATTTTAAAACCTGAACCAGATACTGGATCACCAATCCAACATGTTCTTAGATGAAATTGAGGACGCCGAAAAGCATAGAAGATATAAATCATACTATTTTGGTTCAAACATAGGGTTTCGATCGACTTACTTGTTCAAATCTAGGTAGGGATGAGCACGGTACCCGTTCAGTATCGAACCGCCGGTACCAAAAAACGGGAAAAGTGGTACCAGTACCGATACCGAATATACTGGTTCGGTACCGGTATGGTACCAGTGTTTTACCCGTAAATATTGGTAACAATATCAAAAAAGCGGGGAAAATGGGAACCGGTCTTGATATTACCCTGTACGGTTCGGTACTGGTACCGGGTACTAAATGCTCATCCCTAGATTATATTTGAAGTAGTGGCCGGAAATGGTGGTGGTTTTCAGGTTTGTTTTTAGTGGGGAGGTAGGTTTAGATGTTTCAGGAGGCCAAAAGTGGTGTGCAGAATGTTATGGAGAAGATGAAGAAATTGAGATGAAGAATAGGAAGTGGTAGCTTGAAATGGTGGTGGTGGTGGTGGTGGTGGAGGAGAAAAGGTTGAGAGAGAGAAGGAGCTAAGAGAAAAAGAGTTAATTTTTATATTTTTGTCTATCTCTTAAATATATTTGACATAGCAAAATTACCAAGTTACCCTCATGATATTTAACTAAAATTTTTAATATGGTTAGTGCTAAAGGACGTATAGTGTAATGCTTTTTACAAATAAAGGATTATAATAAAATGTATCTATTACAATTCCATATAAACATAAAGAATGAAAGGTGTAATTTACCCTTCAAACTAATATACATAGAACATCATGACCATGTATATCTACTTATAAAGATACTAGATAAAAAAAACCCTCATATATGACAGGAGTTAATAAAACACATATCAAATAGATAGTAATGTATCACAAGAGTTGAATAAAACATATATCAAATAGATAGTAATGAAGATTTATGAATTATAAAATGATATTGGGATAAAATATAATTGATGTTAACTATTTTGAAATTTAAAAAATATAAACCGAATAGCTGAAATGAGAAAAAACAAAAAATCATGAGCTAACAGAATTGTAATATATGAAGCAAGGAATCAGTTACTCATTTGTCAGCTATTGACTTTAAGCAAGTAGTTATATGTTAACTTGCATTATTAAATTTTGATCGAGTTTGAGTATAGTTGACAAAGTTGGTTTATGGTTGACCAGCTTTGATTATTATTCAGTTCGATTTTATTAAGTTTGGTTATGCTTAATTTATAAAAGGTTATATCTAAGACGAAGAGAAAGATTCATATTTACTTGTGTATGATATTTCAACAAAAGCGTGCCAATATTTTTATTCCTCTAGTTTGAACACACACAATAGCGATCTAAAGGATTTACAATAATTACAAGTAAAAAGTTTGTAACCTACACAACAACATAGTTTATGATTTATAAAGTCATTGCAATTTAACATCAAACATCATATATGACAACCCATATAATACCATACAAGTTTATCTAAAATCAAAACTTCTGTCTCAACTCCGATGGATGCATCACTGATCACGAGGCTCGTTTAATCCTTCTCGTCCAATCAAAACAATTAACTTGAAAAATATTTGATTCAACAACGTTAGCTATTGCTACGTGAAGAACACTCAATCACAAATCCATTTGTGTAAAATCGGATGAATCAGAATAAGAACAAGGGATCAGTTACACAGATTCTGGTCTGTAGTGAAAAGTCAAAGAAGAAAATATTGTTTTTAGAAATTGACCCACAGTTCTTTGTAACTTTAGGCATATATATAGCCTACTAAACGGTACTAACAAAGTAGTTATACCTCTTCATTTGGGGTACCAAAAAACTGTAATAACCGAAAAATAACGGCCTTTGACTTTTGGCAAGTTTGACTTTTGTTTTCTTCTTTGTGAACAAAATAACGTTCGCTTGATGGTTTTTCTTAGTTTCTCTTCACGTTGATATTCACTAGTAAATGGGGTTTCTAACAGGTTTCCTCAGGCATATTAAAATTGATAATACATCATATTCCAAATACTGTCGAAGTCCCGTTGTTTCTCAGTCACAGTTCAAGAAACACAACTTTCATGGTATTTGGAATGTGAACAAAAGGGGTTGCGACACAGCTTGTTGCCCGTTTACCTGTCATTGTTATGTAAGTTTTCTATCGAAGTATATCATATATATTTCAACGATAATAATCCATTGTAACTTTGTAAGTATGTAACATTAAATATTAACGACGGTTGTGGCGTCGTCGTCGTTGTTAGAAGTGGCTAAATTCATGGACCAAGAAGAAGCCGATGGTGGGAATTTTCTCTAGATGTTGTAACAGATAAAACTCTTCAGATTTTCTTTAACTCAAATAGTTAACTATATATAGTCATCATAATTCTATTTGAATTTGTTTGTAGACAAATATAATAATAATTAGTTAATATCCTTTTGTTACACTGAAGAAAAAGATGCGAAGATTAGGCTTTAGTTAAGAGTATTTTGTGGCGAGAATATATTACTGTTATTTGAATCTGTTTGCTTACTAATATAATAATCTGTTTTAAGTTATCAACATTATTTTTCTATTTATTATAATACTTATCGGTATTATTTTTAAAAACAAATCTGATATATTTTATGTTAGTAAGCATGTTTTAATTTTACAGATATATTTAAAACATCACTAAATCAAACAGATTGAAATACAAGAATATGTCACTAAATTAAACAGCTTGAACTACAAGAATTTGGTCCTACTTAGACGACATTTTTAAGGCGTGTAAAGACTCAAATAACATGTCGTCTCTACAAGAATTAGTCCTATATCACTTTACAAGCGCATAATCCAACTAGTTTTAGTCCCGCCACCATAATAAACCAACGACTTCCACCGCCAATTTTAGTCCCAGTGTGTATGTCTTTCCAATAACCAAAACCCGAAATTCGTCTTGACCAGAAAAGTACCATACACCTTGTATATCGAACAGAGCAGCCAATATTGAATAATATGTTAACAGCTTGAGATAATATTATTCGTACCTGCAAGATCCTTTGAGTGATTTCCATATACATTGGCTTCGTTTATCTTTTTCTTGGAAGATTCTCTTTCTTGATCTTCTTCCACCGATAATAGATATGGATAATAAGTTCTTCGTCGGTGGAAAATCTATTGGCCTGGGCCATGGGTACCGATTTGTTGCCACTAACGAAGCACTTATCATATCCATTATCTGTGGAAGAAAATCAAGAATGAGAATGTGCAATTATTAATTTTGAACCAACATAAATAATGATTCTAAATTTTTAGTACTTGTTAATTTTTAAAAAATCTTTAATTTGATTATTTTTCTCTAATAACTTGCGCACTTTAACTTTTTAAAAAGTGAACTCCGCAGATACATTTATGTGGCGCTACCATATTGAAGGACCGAAAGAGACTGAACAACATTGTTAGCGGTACCGGTATATAGCATTCACTAAACCAACACCGTATTGCTACTATATTGTATTTAGCAACATTGATACCGGTATCCGTATTCATTTTCCGATTTCCTGTTTCGATAACTTTTCGTTTATTCAATTCTGTCTGCGATGATAAATGAATATTAGTACCAGCACCGCGACGTTCTAAGCCATTCGAACATCAGTGCCGGTGTTTGTTTTTATCATTTCCGGTCAATATAAAACACGTGTTGATTTCTATACCAAGAGCATGTATTGTATCGCAACTGTAACAAACCAATACCAATCAAATGCCTACGCTAACGTACCGCCACAACGCATAGGTAAATACCCTAGTTTAACATCATATATGATATATGACAAACCTGATTGATGGTCACTGATCGCGAGGCTCGTGTTAATCCTTCTTGTCCAATCAAAACGGTATATTTGAAAAATATTTGATTTAACATTGTTAACTATTGACAGACACATATATCATATGTATGTGCCTCAAAACCATGTATATAATTGTTTAAAAACACTTTCAGCTGGTTAACTTCGCCTCTTTTGAGCCTTAACCAAACGTTATCAGCGTTAAACAAAAGAGAACCGGTTTTCTCAACGTCGCCAACGTCATGCTAATGTTTGCTAACACCTACTCTAGCTCTTTGCCGGCAGTTCTTTTTCAACCCTAGATTTCCTCCACTTTTATTTCCAATGCTAATGCTTTTTCAACCCTAGGTTTTCTCATCTCTTTATCTTTTATTGCCACCTCAATGTCATATCATTATCCTCGCCATTTCCAACCTCCATCTCTTAACTTATCTTATATTCATCCCCTCATCCCTCACCCCTCACCTCTTTGTCTATATTTATATTATTACTTTGTAAGTTTGTATAGAGAGATAAAGGAGAGAGAGAGAGAGTGTGTATTTGCATGTTTGTCTGTGCGTGTGAAATTTGGTAAAATGATGAATTGGGTGGCATAATCCCTTTGTCACCTCATGTTCATAACACATAGCCTTACTAGTACAAATGCATACAAATGTATAATAATCAACTATAATATAGGGTTATAATTCATGCTTAATATTATATTTCGATAATAATTTATGTACAATGCATAAAAGGCACTAAATATACTTAAGTATTATTGGAGCCGAGCTTCACAGCAGGGTGCTAACGAGGATGTTTTTGTTACATACATGATATATTGATGATATAACATATATAATGCAGGCCTTAATCTAAATGACCGTAAAAATGAGCAATCAACATGGTTAATTAAAACATGTTTGTATTTAAACGTTAGCTTCAACTATAATAAGATAAATAAAAAATAATTAAATTTGTTACATGGTATATTAAAAGGTTAGCAAACAACAAAATGAGGTAATTATGCATAGAGGTAAAAGAATTAAACTTATAAAAAAGATAAAAGAATAAATATTTTTTTTCTAAAATGGAAAAAATTAATTTTTTTAAACTTCAAGTGCCGTATGATAACTCTATTGAAGTTTGGAGATCGAAACATAAATCGCTTATAGGAAAAGAATTATTATTAAACTTCTCTATACAAATCTATTAAAGTTCAGGGGCATAAATGTAATTCGTTTATAAGAAAAGAATTATTAATGTTTAGATGGTCGTATGATAATTTTACTAAAGTTAAAGAGTCAGAAATGTAAACTAAGTAAAAGAAATTTGTAAGCCTATAAGTCAAATACACCATTAAGAATTAGCATTTTTTGCAATTATAATTATTACAAGCATGGAGTACAACCTTGCTTCTTAAGAGTAGTAAATATTTTTGTCTTTTACTTCATAATTTCATTTACACCGCCCTTAAATTTTAAAACTTTTTATTCACCCCCACTGTATTAATAAAAGTAAATTTTCATTTTTCACAAATTTACACCACTGACTCTTAACTTAAAAAAGTTGTCTACACTCTCTGCACATTAAGCTGGAAAGATTAACAACGGAGTCTATGTTTCATTTTTCTTATGCATAGTTAGTATGTTGTGATATCTTGTTTTATTGTTATACAGAGTGCCGGTACTGTATTGATACTTTAATAAAGAAAACCGTTACAAACAAATTATCGCCGCAGCGCGCGGGTCAAATTACTAGATGTTACCATATGGAATTTGGAACTAAAGCAAAAGAAAAGTGATTGTACTTGTATTTAAGAGTTAGATATAGGAAAATTTTGTGCAAATTTTGTATTAACTTCTATAAATTATGCTATTTTATAAGAACAATACACAATAAAACTCGGATCAAGGCGTGTGTTTCTTTAAGCCAGTAGTATACCTATCAAATTTAACGGGTTGGTTGATATAATACTTCACGCAAAACACGGGGCACAATTAAATCAGTTTTACCACCCATTTATAAGAATTCATGAAAATAAAGATAATCAGAGATACATATGTGAATTCACTTGTTGGATTTATTGGTTTATAGGTTTCGCATAGGATTCTAAGAGAAGACCACCCTATTTGAAAAGCTTGTGATTATTAACACATATCATTAATCATTCGAAAAGAATTCAATGTGTTGTTCATATTCAAAATATTTGGAATATGATTTATTGGATGGGTTACAATAGAAGCACACTCTTACACTCTTAAGGGAGAAAACTAAAAACCCTTTATGTTACATTATTTTTTTTAATAAAAAAAATTAGAGGACGTAAGATACATGTTTACAAGAACCCCAAGATGAAAACGCCAAACAGGGTAGATGTGCAGAAGAAGGGTGATGAGGACAAAACGCCATACATCACAAAGTTGATGCAAGATAACACCATTTTAAACCCACAAAAGTTGTCTGGCGATGAAGAAGATGGAGAAGATGATGAAAATAAAAAGGCAAAGACTATGGAAAAAAAGGAGAAGAGAGAGTCAAAGAAGAGTGGGGCATGTTTCTCACCTTATGTCAGGAGGCAAGTGGATATACATGCAGTAATGGGGGTACAAGAAAACAACATTTCCACATACATATTCACTGGATGTGGTGACTAGATGTATGTACATTTCTCTCTCGTAAAACATTAAACTTTGCATTTGTTACCTTAAAAATATACATGCATATTATGTAAACACCCAAAACGCCATGTCTTATATTAAAATGAGTTTCCATAACTAAAACGACATATGCTGTTTTTTTCAGGAGTACCGTGTTAAAGATTGAAGGAGTGTCAGAACTCTCAATGGTGATTTCTAAGAGCATGAGACCCAGATTCTATGCACACGTCAACATTATTCAAAGTTGGGGTATATCCTGAACTCTGAAGAAAGATACAAGGCTCAAGAATCACCCTCAAGATTATTTTGCACACAAATAATGCTGGTAACTATTTTACTATATTTAATTGATGCAATTATATTATGACTTTGTTTTGTTGTTAAAAATGTGGTTTCTCAAAATTACAGAATACACCCGCGTATACAAATACAACAAGTTATCGATATAAAGAATTCTACAATAACATGGCATTGGTTTTGAAACTCACCCGTTTCAAAGAAGACCGGAAAGATAGAAAGATAAATGAATATGATCTGATCTTCATACCAATAATATGGCAAAAACATTTCTATGTTGTCTGCTTCAATCTAAAACACAACAGGGTTGATGTATTGGATAACAGCGCCGGAGAGGATACACTAGCATCAAGAAAAAGTATAATGGATGGGTGGAAAAGTTAGTAAGTATCTTAAAAACTTTGTATGTAGAAACTATGTCGACAAAATGCCACACTAATGTATGCAAAAATATGAAACTGCAACAAGATGCTTTTGCAAACTATTGCTTATTCCAAAACACCCAATGGCTAAGGTTATGAAGATGGCGCCTATTATCAGACAAAAGATGGATTTGAGGACAGAATCTAACATTTTTGATCGACTGTGGGATCTTTGCAATGAGGCATATGGAAACGTATAAGGAGCAGTTGGCTAGTTGGGAAGGTGGTCTTGCAAAAGAAAATGCCCAAAATGACCTACAACAAAAACAACTAAATGACCTCAGGATCAAATACATTGCAAAAATCCTGCTGCATAGCCAAAATGAAACAGAAGAAATCTAGTCAAATCTGTAAATAAATTCTTGGAATTAGGGGCAGCAAGAATTACTGAATTTTATAAAATAGGGCACAGGAGAATAGAACAAAGGATGGAGGAATATGTAGATTAACTTAAACGCCATGAATTGCTTTCATTTTAGAATTTTCATGTTGACGAATGTATTTGGTTTAGACTATTGCATCTACTTGTTTCTACATAAAAAGGTCGTAATGAAAACGACGTTAGTTGAATAATAAACAATAAGAAGAACTGATGTAACTGTCTTCCTAAAACATGTTAATAAAAACGCCATAAGTTGAATAATTAACAAATAGAAAGAACTGATGTTAACAAATTAACGCCAATATTCACAACTAATCAGATATACGTAACTAGGTGTAAAACACCATTAATCGTAAACAATAAGCATATATTAGAACCCAAATGACAATTAACATTAATAATGAAAACGCCAAATATATGAAGAACGCCATTGAAACATAAACACCATTTTCAAATATTGTTTTGAAGAAAAAAAGCGCCATTGAAACAAGCATAAATAACAAAACGCCATATCTGTTGGAATTTTGTTTGAAACGGAATCATAACGCCATTTATTGAGGGGAACATAGACAATGACAATCGTGCCCCTGAATATCATTTAGCGCCCCCCGCTACGTATTCAACCAGGACCGTTCTCATCGTTTTCATATTTTCAATCGTTTTCTCTTGATCCCCTTTCTATATATATTCGGGATCAAATATTTGCAAAATGATATTTATATATGGTGTTTCAACTCTAGAAAAGAAAGGAAAATTGTTCGGATAAACTTTATCAACGGACTGGTGTATATTTCCACATTGTGTTGAAGCCATATGCATTTAGTAATTGTGGAACGGATCCTACGTTTGTGTTGGTGTATCAATCTTTTTTGTAATGTATAAATTGCTTCTCCTTTGTAATATAAGAAGGTTTTATGTTTTTGGGATTTATAATTATATTGTTTATATTATTCAACCCATGTAATACATGGGTCTATAACCTAGTTTGATAATAAATCAATGAAGAATACTAAGAAATACACTCTCAATAAAAAACTCCGGAAACTCTACGTTACATTATTTTTTTTCTTTTTGAAAACATCAATACATGTAACACAGGGTGTCTTTTCTTCTTCAAAAGTTTACATGAGGATCTTCCTACATTCAGATGGTGGCTGCTGATATCGCGTTTCATCAACCATTGCACCTTGCTGGTTAACACTTTTGTTCACCATCTCCCTTTTAGTTTTTTCTAGTTGAGAAATAAAGGCATCACTGAATTGTGTCTCTGTCACAGGTACGTTTGGCATTTTGTTATTGACTACCTCAGTTGTTTTTTCGAGTTCAGTAATGAACCCCTGACTGTACTGTGTTTCTGTTGAGGGGGTATCGCGTTTCATCAACCATTGCACCTTGCTGGTCAACACTTTTGTTCACCATATCCCCTTTAGTTTTTTCTAGTTGAGAAATAAAGGCATCACTGAATTGTGTCTCTGTCACAGGTACGTTTGGCATTTTGTTATTGACTACCTCAGTTGTTTCTTCGAGTTCAGTAATGAACCCCTGACTGTACTGTGTTTCTGTTGAGGGGGTATTTTGCGTTGCATCAAATACAAGCATTTTTGGGGTCTCCTCAACAGGGAAAGGTGGCTTTTTATAGCTTTAAGCATTTCTCCACCATCTTTGGACAATGTAAACATTCTTTTAGTTCAATCATTCGTTCTAGGTCTTGTCCGGCAGTTCCCAAACCTCAACAATATTCCTTTTAATTATCTTTTCCCCATCATATCTGAAAATGTGATATTTAAGTGTTTTGAAATCACTATCACAACTTTTAATGTCATTTTCGTTTATATCATCATCTGTACTTTCTCCTTCCTCTTCCCTTTTAACCTCATTTTCATTTTCACCTTCTTTTTTCTCATCAGCCACTTTCTTAGTGTTTTCATCAACAAATGTTGGCACTTGCTTGGCGTTTTGTTCTCCAACCATCTCCCATTCCATTCCTCCTTCCCCTTCTCCTTCCACTTCCCTTTCACCTTAGCCCTCCTTTCAAACTAATCTTCATTTTCACCCTTTTCTCTCTCATCTGCTACTTTCTAGGCATTTTCATCAACAAACGTTGACATGTTCTTTAACAATATCAGACATTGTGAGTATTTTATGTGTATCAAACGACTTTTTGGATGTTCAATCTTTGACTGATTTAACAATGTCCTCATTTTATGATAATAGTCTTCTAATTCTTTGTGTGCCCTATGCAACTTCTCAGTCATTGCCTGTTAAATAAAAAAGAATTATTAAGTACGGCGTTTTGTGTTATTTGTTAAACTTATTATTCGAACAACATACCTCCTTAGCTTCATTGTTTTGTTGTTTCACACCAGCACCATGGTATTCATACTGTGTTAGTACTCTGACTAGAGCATGGTTCATCAACACCCTGCATTTTGTTTGCTGTCTTGGGTGTGGCTTGTTCTTGAACAACTTTTTGTAACTGTGTTTCCTTAGCCTTCTTAACGGTTTTCTTTTTAACATCTTCTTCATCAACACCCTGCGTTTTAGCTCTCCACAATATTGCCTTTTAATTAGTATACTCTCAAACATGTCAAGAGTTCTTGTTGTAACCCACTCAATCGGGTTTCCTTCTTGTCAGTGCACCCTTTTTCTATTGTAAGTATCATTCACCAAGGCAAGCTGTAACACAAGACATTTTTAAGTTTTAGATTGTTATTTTGTGCAAACTATTATATATGGAAATTGTTTTCTTACCGCAAGTATAATCAAGGGCCCTGTGAAATGCTTTTTTGGAGACCATGCGGTTTTGGCGTGTTGCAAGCATTGGATGAGATAACCACACCAGTTTAGTTGGTTTATTTGAACATTTCGTTTAATGCTGTGAAGAACTGTTGGTTGACTGCATTATCACTTGCATGCCGCATTATAGTGAAGAATGCTACAAGGAAATTTAGGCAGAAGTTTCTTCCGAAGCTATCCATCTCAGGCAAGATGTTATCAAAGTAGAGCTTCACACTTGGTCTATTAATCTCGTCAGTCCCTTTGAACTGTGCTCTCCACTCAGCCACTACTTCGGCATTAGTTGTTGACTTTTCCCCCTTCATGGCCACGTCTCCATTTGGTATACCTGTTAAAGAGTTTATCAATTCTTCTTTGATATGGATTGTATGGTTGTCAACATTTAGATTGTTTGTTCTTTCATTATAATTTTCAACCAACCAGTACCCAAGCATTGAGTGTATGTTGTGTATTTTCATCTTGAGGGCAGCTCTAAACCTCATGTCGTGTACTGCCTGTCTTTATTTTAATTCAGATTTATAAATCAAGCAGTTAAGTTTGTAGGTTTTATCACTTTGTGACAAAAACTTTACCCAGAAGATGTTCTTCCTGAACCTCAACATCCTGACTTTAGGCCTTCCTCTTATTGGTGTAACATCTGATGAAAAACGGGTTCTAAAACCCGCTCCGTTTTGTAATTCAAGTATATGTTATGATTGTTTTGTTACGCATTTATGATAAACATTTAAGGAATTTGTTATATTAAGTATTAATAAAATAAATAATAATAAAAATACTAAAAATAATAAAATAATAATGATAAATAAAATATATAAATATAATATTGATTTAGTCCAAAAGTAAATAAAATGATGGACCACAGGATCGAACCCGGGTCTCCACCCAAACCGTACACACAACACACCAGTACACCACTCACCCACATCTGATACAACCCCAAACCAAATAAACTTTACTGAAATCAAGTTCAAACACCCGCCCTGTAACAACCAATCTTGAATCAAGCAATCACTCGAAACCGTTTTTCCTTTGCAATTAATTAGTCAAAACCGTTCCCATCATGCATCAAGACTCAATTAACGAGTCAATGCATTAAATTTAATTGGCAATCATTGACCATAACCGGTTTTTGACAGGATAAATAGTGATCCTCTAAACCCATTTAGAACTCGCACACACTCGCAATTCTCTCTACAAACTGCTGTTATCGAGATCCTTTGTCGAAAGAACTTGAATTCGCCGGAAAAGTCTACTGTTCGTCGGAGATTTCAGCAGTTACCGTTGGTACATATTCCACTCTATTCTTTCATATTTATAAACCATAATTGATGTATCTAATATGTAACTAAAATGATTGTTAAGCTAATCAGATCAACCGGGTTACGTTCTGTAATTTCTTAATAAGGAAGATGATCGGGAAGTAACGTATAAATCGAATTAATATTTATATTTATATCGGGTTAGACACACAGTCCAGTGGATGCACTGTGTGCATTCGAGATCAAGCTCTTGGGTTCGAATCTGTACACGCTTTCCGGTTCGCCAATTATACACAAATTTTTTATTAACCAGTTAATGAAACAATCTAGTAAGTATATAAGATTAATAAAAATCTTATGTCCTTCGGGTTAGTCACACATCCCAATTGGTCGGGCTGTACGCAACACGAAGCCAAGGTCATGAGTTCGAATCCGGTTCTTTACACTGTCCCTGAAATTATCCAAACCTTTTTAATAAATAAAAATATGTTAAGCTGTAGTAAGTATATAAAAGTAATTAAATCTTGATATATTCTGGGTTAGACACATAGCTCAGTTGGTAGAGCTGCGTGCATGTAAACGAGCGGTCTCAAGTTCGATCCCCACACGCAGTGAATAATCCGGCCGGTTCGATCCGAAAAAAGGAACATATTTTTTAATTAAACTTTTGAGGATTTTTCTCATAAAAACTATAATAAAATATAATCAAATAATATCTTTTTAAGTAAATAAAGATAGTAATAAATACAATAAAATTATCTAAAATATCTAATAAAAATATGTAAACAATTAATCAATCAAAAATACAAATTTTAACCCAAAAGAAATATATGCTTATCGAATTTATTACTTGAATATTTAAGTTAGCATTTCTCGTCGTTTGGTATCTCAAACGTTTAGTCGTGCGCAATCTTCATCTTCAAACGAACCCACTGTGAGTAAATTCTTACAACTCTCCTTTTTATTAATGTTTTTGGGGTGTATCATGTGTCGTTTTTGTTTATCTCACTAATTCAAATCTCGTGCTATTACCATTATACGATCTATGTGATGTTGCTTATTGTTATTTGTGGTTATATTTCTCATTTAAGTCAAGCTCTCACATTAGGCCCATTTGTTCCCTGTTACTTACGGGTTGCCTAATATACTAGATCGCCTTCGTTTAATTGAGTCGTGATCTCACAGCACATCGCTTATCGTGCTCACATGTACATAGCTAGTTAATTGTGTGGTTTGTGAATTATATTGCATATACGTTTCTCACATTTGGTTAATGCACATTTTTATTAAAGATAATAAACATATCATTTTTTTCTTAATAATTAAATGAGATTCACTCGCCAACTTATGTTGACCCAAATCTCTATTTTTACACATGATACAGGTGAACAGGTTGAAGCAAGAAACACATAGGACATGGGCCTTAGAAGAAAATAAAACGTTACTTGAAAGCTTTCTTTAGAACATTTTGTGTTTGTATGGATTATGTGTTGTTTGGAATATTTTATTTAAATTTGGAATAATAAATATGAAACCTTTATAGTAAATGTCATGAGTTTGATGAAAACTCAATCACGCCCCGACTACCATATCCGCTGCGGGTCAGGGTGTGACAATTGGCCTTTCAGGCCTTGCCGGTGTGCACATTTATTGTTACACTAAACCCTCTTTACCTATAAAACAAGATTAATTTCCATGGCGTTCTAGGTTTTCATGGCGTTTGCATAAACATTTTCCACACATAACTTTTATATGGCGTTTAACACATTAACAAACTCACAGTTAGTAACAAAAATGATACACGGCGTTTAATAACACAAAAGGCATTTAGTAACATAAATGATATATGCTGTTCAATAAGACAATCACAGATGATACATGGCGTTTAATAACACAAATGATATATGTAAAATGGCATTCTCATACATGTGACAACTGGCAGTTTCCGGTTGTAATTAAGCGCGTAGTGAACAATAATATCATCATAAACAACATAATTAGACGCTCGATCAGGCCCCTGGAGAGCCTAGGAACGTCTACATGATTCACGTTACGCGAATCGGCGATAATCGAGGACACTAAACGCGAAATTGAACGATAAGCGAACTGATGCCGAACAAATTCTGACAACGTCTAAAAATACGAATTTTATACTTGTATTTATCTTACAGTTATGATTATGCGATAAATTTGGATTATTGAACGTCGCAAAGCACAACGCGGAAGTTACGCGGAAAATCGGAACGCACCGACAAGAAACGGAAGCCACGGACTAGAGAGACGTCTAAATATTAATATATTACGATATATTTGGCTTCGTTTTCAGATTTTAACGCTCACGGTAAAAACGGATCGAAAAACAGATAAAAATGATAACCATAGAGATTTTACGCAATTTTAACGAAACCGGCAAACCGTCACGTCAACAGGTCGACTAACGACAACATTTACATGCTTTTTATTCTAATTAAATGCATTACAACATAACACAACTCTCGGTTTCAAAAATGGGCTTTGGATACGTATTGGGCTTACATGCGTTAACGGGCTTTGGGCCTGACCCGTTGGAGAAATCCTAGCAATATATAAACAAACCTAACCCTAATTTCCCCTCATTTCTTCCCAAACCCAAACCCTAGCACACAAGACCCCCCCTGCTCTCCTCTTCTCTTTCCCGGTCGCCGGAATCCGACCGCGACCGGCGGCTCCGGTCGCCTTCTCCGGCGCACACCACCCACGCCGACACCCCTACACACCCCCTTATCTCCTTTCTAACACACACACACACGTACATACAGACAGAGAGACAAAGAGAGAGAGAGAGCGGTCAGAGAGAGAGACAGATGGAGAGATAGTGTACGGCAGAGAGAGGTGGCGGTGCGGCGAGGCGCGGCGGCGCGGCTGCAATGCCGTTTCGGGATGCAGCAACGGTGGAGGTAGCGGCGGTTTCGGGGTTAGACAGTGGCGGTGGTTACATGCGATTCAGATCTGGTTCGTTTCAGTTCAACTTCTGATTGGGTTCCCCCGCGTTCGGTTTCGGCAATGATGTCGGACAAACGAAGCCGCCGACGGCAGTAGCGATGGCGGCGGCGGTGTTTTGGTCAGCTCCGGTTCAACACGATTCAAACCCGGTTCAGTTCAGATCTCGGTTCAGGTTTCGGTTCAAGTTCGAAACATGTTTTGGTTCAGTTAGATATTTCAGTTTCCTTTTGGTTCGGGTTATGTTTGACTCTCGATTTCAGGTCCGGGTGCGTGTCTCGATTCGGTGTTCGGTTTGGTTCGGTCAACAAAAGTCAACTCGGTCAATGCGGTCAACTCTGGTCAAACCCGGTCAACTGGTCAACTGTGGGGTCAATGAGTCAACGCGAGACTCGGTAAAAACTAATTAGGACGCGAAATTTTAATTATATAGTTTATATATATTAATATAACTATCGCGAAACCGAGCTCGACCCGACCCGTTAAACGATTACTTATCGCCAAAAAGTTAAAAATATATATAGTCGAATCACGTACAATATTCGCGTGAAAACTATTAGTTAAAAACTCAAACCGAACCGACGATAAATATATAAATCGGAAATAATATTTTGCAAAACACGTCGAGAAATTACATATATATTGTTTGCGTACAATGCAGATTGCGTTTTGATAAATAAATCGACAACTAGTAGTGTCGGGATCGTCCGAAAATAGAGGAAACTCTGCCCGATTTCCGTAAAATCCGTAAAACGAAACGCGTTACAATTCAAAGATAAAACGTCCGAATTCAAACGATTATTATAAAATAAATATAGGTATATATTTATTTTGTCGACGCTATTAAAACTTTCAACAACGAGCGCGATTACAAGGCAACAACGCTTGCGGCAGTCGAATTATAAACTAGATATAATTATTTATATTAATTCTAACGTCGAAACTCGGAAATTAGATTTCAAACATCGATAAATCATTCGAACGTCGATATAAGAATAAGTATATTGTTTATATTTGTTTCGAAAAGCCAAGATTTTCGAACGCTTTTACAAGACGAATACAAGGCGCGTATTATTTCAAACGACATAAATTCGGAAATCGTATAACACAAATATAATTATATATTCGAATGTTGAGACGTGGAATACTTTTATAAATAAATATAGTTATATTTATTTCAAACGTCGACGATTCGGGAACTTCAAATGCTATTTGTTATTATTCGATTTCAACGCCTAACGAAGTACGACACGCAACTCCGCAAGACTATAACAAGCGTACGATTACATCGTTATTTATTTATTATAAACAATAAGCCAGACTCTTGCTCGAATACGAAACGTATTATCAATATTGGTATATTTACAAGTTATATATATATATATATACACCTTACGAAACTACGAAGAGTCGTACTATTATCCATCAACGTACATGGCGACTAAATATGATTTCATGAAATATAGTTATGTTTTATATAAACATATATTTCAAGTCGCTCGAAAAAACTAAATCGTTTCTAAGAAAACCATAGGTTGGTTAACCGAGTTAAGACAATGACAATTTCATAGAATCGTATGAGTAACGATACGGTAGAGCTCGGTATCACGTAGTATAGCTACGTCATTTTTTAGAAACTTACAAGTTATTCTGTTTTAGGAATACACTAGATTGCATGCTAGCAAGTCAAGTTGTGGAGACAACACTATAGAACTCATATTAAGCTAGCTTTGCACAAGGAAATCAAGGTGAGTTCATAACCCCCACTTTTTACCGTTTTACAATTTATAAATGTTTTCGGGGGTGAAAGACATGCAAGTTTTGCAAAAGCATACACTGTTTCGATGAACGGAAATCATATATCTCTAAACCATGTTACAAACAGATTTCAACGAACTCAAATGGTTTACAAAAGGTTTATGCTAAACTTACGGGTTTTCACATGCTATACAAAGCTTTTCGAAACATGCATGAGTGTTATGACTAGTGACGGGATTGTCATAGTCACAATTAGGGGCGACGCCCCAGTTTTATTTATAACATGGGCTAGGCCCAATGACAAGAAGACATGGGCTAGGCCCAATGACAAGAAGACATGGGCTAGGCCCAATAACAAGAAAACATGGGCTAGGCCTAATAACACAGATTTATAACAATTGGTATGTAGCTATGGGATTAGATTATAACAGATCACTGTGCGTAAGTAGGATGATGACAATAGTAACCATTAATCACGTAGTGACCAAGATGCAAAAGGTATAGATCTATCGAGTTTGAGACATGCTCCACTCCTGGTATGATAACCGGTTAGGAGTGCTTTTGTGATCCCAATGATGTCAAAGTTGTCTCGAGTTGGTTACTTACTTATGGCACATAGGTCAGTGTATTAGCTACACACTGATTGATCCTTAGATTCCATAGGAAAACTACATACTATGATTTCAATACCGGTTTACAAAGATAACAAAAAACATTTCAATACTGGTTTACTTACAGATACGATTGAAAACATTTTATTACCGGTTTATAAACATAACAGTCATATGCATGGATTTGCAAACAACATGGAAAACATTTCAATACTGTTATACATATATGACATTTCAAATGCTTTAGGAGACTATGATCCCACAAACTGGTTTTCGAATGCAAGACTTTCAAATGATTTATGATTCATTTGAAACAAAAACAGACAAGTATGAACTCGTCAACTTTATGTTGATTTTTCGCATGTTTTTTCTCAGGTTACAATTACAAGTATGGCATGGTTGGAATAGTGGACCCCATGGGGATTCGAGTGGTTAGCAGGCGTTCATTTACTAGAAACCTTAGCACTCACGCTTGCTTCCGCTGTGCAATGAAGATGCCATTCAGGTCACGCCCCGCTCTGATGTGAAGGGATTACATGGGGGTGTAACAATACAGTCAAACAATATTATTCAAACGATACATGTATTGGCATTTAGTAACAAACTATCAAAGTATATTACATGATACATGGAGTTTTACAAACAAACATCATAAAAAGTAACCATCTGTACTATGTTTTGTTTTTGTCTTCTTTTGTTTTCTTGGTGGTTCTCTAGCGTTTTGGAGCAGACGACTCTCCGGATTCCACACCAGTAGAAACTATACATTTATTGATAAATTAAAACGCCAAAAATATCAAAACTAGCATAATATAAATTGAAGTTAACTCTGTTTTTTTTTGTCTCTGGATCTTTTTTGATCTTTAGACGCCATAATATTGTGGTATCGCGTTTTCTAGAGTTTTTGCATTTTTCGTTGGAATTGGGGAATTTCTTTGGGAAGTATATATGGGTTTTGTAGATGCACATTTACCTTTTTGCGCTTAATGAAGCACGTCCACGTTCGAAAGATGATGTTATTTACGAAAACGCCACCGCTCGAGTCTAATCCATATATTGTTTTGATCCAACGCATGAGAGACGTTTTCACCGTTTTTACATTTATAGTCGTCTTCTCTAAATCCAGCCCTTATATATATATATATATATAGAGGGAGAGAGAGAGAGAGGGAAATGATAAATCAAAAACCCTTCTTAGTTAAAGAAACCCAGAAAACTTCATTTTCACCGTCCATCTTATCTATGATGGATATTAGAAAGGTACAAAAAGTTAACTTTTCAGACAAATGTTATAGTCTAACAAAAAGTATAAAGTGTCACACTTTTCTCTCTCATCTGACATAAAAAATATGACAACTGAATTGTTACATAAAAATCTTGCTGTAAAGAAAATGTCACATGTTTTTTACGCACATTACAAAATAAAAACTTCGTAAATTATTAGTTCTAAAATTCATACACTTTATATAATCTAAAAAGCTATTATTAAAACATAATAAAAATGTGTTACAAAAAATGTGAATGATAGAAAAAATATAACATATTCTCTCTCCTCTCTCCACTGTTACGAAAGTGCGTCGGTGTCAGAAAATGTTATAAGTTTCGGTACAAATGTTGTAGTGAAAAAGTGTAACACGTGACAACATTATGTTCAACCATTTGGTTTTTAGAGTTTTTGCAACTCACATGGGATTTCTCCCTATACTTCACCTATATATATATATATATATATATATATATATATATATATATATATATATATTAATCATAGATTCAGATTGTTCAACTTATTAATTCCATCTTAAACAAAGAATTAGGCGAAAACAATTGAAGCTCCTTCTTGATACGTGCCAAACTAAGTTCTTTTTAAGCAAATTATACAGACAACCTAAACCTTAAAATCTTTTGTTTTTGTATACATGTTCAAATACAACATTACATATAGCTGGATACATGCGCATTACACCACACCGCCCTAGTTCTATATAAATCATGCAAAAAGAGCACTCAAAGAACCATTCATAATATTCACATAAAATAAAATCACAAAGGAAAAGAAAACATGGACTTATACTTACCTTAGCATCTTGAATCTCCTTCTCTTGAATAACATCTTAGCATCGTTCCGATATCCACCCATAAATAGAGCATAGCTCTTTGAATACTTATCTTTATTTTGTGCTTTGTAGTGATAATCTTCCTTTAAGGTGTTCCTTGTAATGGGTGCAACCTATCCGCTTTGGTTGATTGATGTTGCAGTCGAGTGTCCCAATTGTCTTATGGCATCTTGTGTTTCTGCATTTTGGTTCTGCACACTTGTTCCCATCAAGGTTTTTTTTGTCCCAATTGTCTTATGGCATGTTGAATTTTGTAGTTTCACTCCAACACGTCCAAATACTTAGCATATACAATTCTAATTATGTATCCTGCTTGCCTATCTAGCCACAATTCTTTTGTAACTAGTACCCACATATTATTTTTTTTTATTCCTATTTCAATTCCTCCTTATCTTTGACTACCAAATATAGATTCCTATTTCAATTCCTCCTTATCTTTGACTACCAAATATAGATCCATCAATTCGATTATTTTTTCCATTTTCTAATGGTGGTGGTATGGACTTACATCGTTGATCTAAAGATAATCATACAAGAACCAACTCAACATCAAATTGAATTTCTTATAGAGTTTACATCGAAATGCTTGCAAAAAATTCTACATCTTCAAGTAAGTCTAATAGTGCATTGCAATGTTCTACAAATCTAAACTCTAAAGCATCGATTATTGAACTCTTTCCAATCAACATCATGTGTACATGTAGTTAATGACAATGTTTAGAAATATGTATCCAAGTAATCATTCTTGTGTGAATGATATACATCATCTATTCCGATGTTAACATCTTCTCTTTATCCTTTCGTAATTCTTCATCTTCTACAATCCGATGTGCATGTAATGCTTTGGACAAGAGAGGATTGTAGAACAATGATCTGAGTCATGTATTCCCTTCAACTTTAACTACAATTCCTTGTAGCTTAAGTTGTGTAAGGCTTAAAATGTTCCTATTGATATTTGGTGGATAAAACACACTAGGAATTGTAAAATTTCACTGTTGTTTCTTATTTCAATTGTGTTTAAACCTCGAATGAACCAAGATGTTCGAATCGGTGGTTCGTGTCTCCACACCGAACAAGTTTTAATTCGTTTGAATAAGGAGAGGTTTCCTATGTAGTGATCTTTGAAAGTAGTATTTACATACCAAATGTCATCCCATGCTCCCTTATTCAAGTATTCTTCCGAGTAGTTGTTGATTATCGTGTGATTTGTTGAAGTGGAATTATCAAGAACAAATAAGTGTTCGAGTTTAAGAATCAAAGGATGATTATTTGACTGAATGATGGTGAAAACGATGCACACTGATTTGATAAGAGAAAAGAGAATTCGACAAAGGAAATTTGTAATTCCCTGGTGATGATCACTTTCTTAGATCATGCTATATATAATTAACTCTTACTAATCAACATCACGGCTTCGTTAATCCTAGTCTTTAAAAGACTCTCATTCTTGATTTTCTTCAATAGATAATGGACAATGAGTTCTTCGTTAGTGGTAACAAATCGGTACCTGATCTCACAAAAAGGTAGTTGAGGCCAACAAAGACCGCTTATCTCGGTTCCCTTTGGATTCTTGTCCATCTTCGATAAACTTACCATCAATTATCTTTGGAAGAAATTATAGAAAAAAAGTCTTCCAACAAAAATATTTGTGAAGCCAATGTATATGGAAATCACCCAGAGGAAGATCTTGTAGGTACATATTATATATCACAAGTTGTTAATATTTTTGTTACTAACTAATCAATTGCTATACAAGGTGTGTGGTACGTTCTCTCACCAAGACGAATTGTTGGTTCTGGTTGTTGGAAAACATACACATCATAAATAAAATTGGTGGGAGGAAGTCGTTGGTTTATTGTAGTGTGTGAGGGGGGGGGGGGTATAACTATATGGATGGTTTATTATTAGGTATCAAACAGAGTAAAACGTACTTGAATCACTATCATACACATTCGGAAGCAATTAAAGATGACACGTGAATTTATGTGTTTTGATTAAGATGACCTACGTTCAAGAGTTGCAACTAGGGTTTATCTTTAATTAGGTGCTCAAATAAAATACAACCACATCACGGTTATATATAAGACTAGATTTGTAAACAAGAAACAAAATAGGCTCCGTTAAATTAAACATATTCACCCCTTTGTCTTAATATATTCTGGTCGACACAAGCGCAAGGTTCAGACAGCCTTCACCTTCACCCCTAGTTAGTTAGAAATCCATGTTCTAAGATGGATATGATGTCTTAATTTAGATGGTGATAAGGAGCTATAGTTTGATAGACTTAAGAGAACTATTGGATGCTGACATAATCAAAGAATCATGAAGCTCCAAGGGTGGTAGCATGGATAGTTATTTAAGTTTTAAAATAACTTTTGTTATTAAGTTTCCAGGTAAACTAAACTTATTCTTTTTACCTAAAAGATTTTATTTAAGTCTTCAAATATTACAAAGTTCAAAATTATGCACGTTAAAATATTTAATAAAACGGAAGAAAAAGAACATAATAACTGCTTTTTTTGTGAACATTCTAATTTATCTTAATATTTAACTAGCTTATGTCCCCGTATGTTACACGGGTTAATTAATGAAAACAATATAATTTATTATTTGTAAATACTTATTATTTTTAATCCACTCTTCATCATTTTGATTGAACATGATAAATTCATAAATTATCATTAATAACATTAATTCATGCGACAAATCTTTAATAACATTGATTTCATGGGACAAACCTTCTAAATTATAAAATAAAAAACAAAGTCACCAAAATTCACACCAACAAAATTTGGGAAAAGTTGAATTAAAGAATATTAAATTTTAATAATCTCAACTATTTGTCGTTGGCCGCTAACAGTCTCAACTTAAAAAATAACCACCGGCTGTCTCAACTTTTCTGGCGACCAGAGACCAACGGTGTCAGGGTTCTGTTAGTCAGGGTCCATTGGAGGCCAATATATAATAGTTGGGACTCCAGTCATTATTTTTTAAGTTGGGACTGTTGGCGGCTAACGATGAATAGTTGAGATTATTGAAATCCAATATTCATTAAAAACAATGCAATTATTTTGATTCTTTTTTACTCACTTTTACTACATTATGTATTGAAAAGAAAAATCTTGTTATCAATACATAGATCTCAACCCAATGAAAAATGTCCCTATTCTATTTCTTTTATTATATAACCATGTATATTTTACAGGTAGAATAAATGTAACTTAATATACCAAATAATAAAAAAAGTTATATCTTTTAAAGACACAACTGTTGTGTTAACAAGTATATAACATATTAATCCGTATAATAAAGGTGATATTAATCTACTTATTATAATTGATAAATATTGTTGAAAACTGAAGACATATTATTATATTAGTAAACAAATTCAAACAATATACCTTTTAAATGATATTTTATCGCCACGAAATACTCTCAATTAAAGCTTATTAATCTTCACCTTTGTTTAATTTAATGACAAGTAAACAAATTCAAATAATACACCTTTTGAATGATATTTTATCTCCACGAAATACTTTAAAGCTTATTAATCTTCAAATTTGTTTAATTTAATGACATTTTAGTTATACATGTATAATTAAAACACGCTTAGTTTGTTTAAAAAAATAATATCGATATAACAAAGCAATCAATCATTATAATAAACAGAAATTTGATAACCGAATGACTTATTACTTTATTAGTAAAGAAACAAATTCAAATAGAAATCTGAAGATTATCGCTAAACCCGCATTTTATATAATTAAATATTTGAGTTGGAGAAAATCCAAAGCGTTTCATCTGCTTACAACATGTAGAGGGAATTCCCACCGTCGGCTTCTTCTCCACCCATGAATTTCGCCAACTCTAACAACGAAGAAGACGCCACTGCCATTGTTAATATTGGAGAAAGTTGTTGTGTGTTTCCGAAAGATGATAGAACCCCTGTGCTTTGTCTAATGTTAACCGTGGCAGTACACAGCGGCGTCGTCGTAGTTGGTAGCATTGCATAACAGAATTTTATGGGTGTCGAGGAAGCTGATGGTGTAACTTATCTCGTAGATGTGTTGGTTATGGGATTCTAAAATCTGAATAATGGTTATAAATAAATTGAAAATTATAATCCGCAATACAAGTTATGCCCTGCCATTCAGTTAAACAATGTGGGGATGAGATTATTTACCGATTACAGGTATTGTACCGGTACCACACCAAACGAGCCTAATAAGTACCGGTACAGTTACCAGGATTTTTTGATATCGGTATTTGGTAAAAAAGGGATTAGTACCAGTATTTTTCAATATATAGTGAAGATTCGGAATGTGAAGTTGTTTTCAGGAAGTTATTGTACGGATGGGCTAAGAGATCTTGGTTCTTTTCTGTCAAAATCTATTGACAACATGAGTTTGCATGACTTCAATTTGTTTAACATGCAATAGTTGCATTTCTAATTGTGTTTTTAATATATTATATTCAGTGGCTTTCAATATGCGCATGTATTTTACTATTTGTAATATACTTAAAAATAATGTGGAGTTGAATTCAAAACTAGAGGATATTACCTATAAAATTCACTTGTAGATTTTAATTGTATTTAAACAATCTTCTGCTGATATTTAAGCCAATTATGATTGATTTAGGTTCAAGAATAAGAATCATGCCTTTTCACACATCCCCTTAAATTGGGTATTGGTATTTTCACTCTTCGACCGGTACGGTATCGATCTCATCTCTAGAAAGCAACATGTAGTATAGGGTATGATAATATAATACTTCAAACAAAATAGGGAGCACAATTAAATCAAATTTTAGGACCCAGTTATAAGAATTCATGAAAATATAGACACATCTCAAAATATATGAATTCATTTGTTGGATTTATTGGATTCCAGGTCTCTATAGGAATCAGATTTTGCCTTTCATACTCTTGGGTTGTATGATTCGCGGAATATTTCTTAAAAGAATTGGAATCAATATTTGAATGAAATCCTTTGAAAACTAATTAAGTGTTTTGTTTGTAAATTTGATAAAAAGAATTAGAAAGTTTAAATATTTATATTACTAAATTGCCCTATATCAAAACACTACTCCCTTCTTTTTTATTATTCTTTCGAAGTCAAGATTCCTCAGATAATATAAAAATAATTCAATTCATATCGTTAAAAAATCATGGTTTCGTTTGTTCCATTAATTTCTCTTGTTTAATAAACTATATATTTTTTTTAAAATCATGATTTTAGTAAACAATTTTGCGTGATGATGACGATGATTATTATTATTTTGAGTGATTATTATTATTATTATTATTATTATTATTATTATTATTATTATTTGTTGTTGTATTTATCAGATATGAAGGTTTTTTGATCAACTTTTAACATTCAATTGGAATGTTACACATTCTATCACAAAGTGGAAGTGGAAGGAAAGTGAATTCCATCATTTAAATGAAAACTTTCCAATTTTAATTCCATCAAAGATCAACCAAACAAGATTTTGGATAGGATTTTTTTTTTAATTCTAATTCTAATTCCAATTCCAATTCAACGAATTTTGTGAACCAAAGGAACCCTTGGTCTTATTCCTGTATTTATATTCTGGCTTAATGTATACTCAGCTGTTTGCTTTGTAATCATTAATTTTTACAAAGATTGTTGTTGCTATAAGCATACACAACAAAACGTCCTAAGTTTTCATGGAAGAGTAATATTGTTTGTGTTTGAAATTTGTCATTTATATTAGTGGCAAAATCTTAGGAAGAATCCAAGTATGCACTACTCCAACGATACAATTGATACACAATTGCACTGATGATGGTTCTATAGGAACTGGATGATCTTATTTGGTTAAATACCTAGCGAAAAACTCCTATCTTACTTTTACGGTATTTCTAAACAAGTTCCTGGATAACAAGTTTCAAAAATTGTTTCTATTAAACATTGGGTCAGTGATATAAGTTTTTCTCTTGTGGGAAATTGTTAATCATAGTTAATATGGGATGAGAATTGTTTTTGTGGACGATGACAATAACAAAATGAAAGTTGGGTTTTAAAGGTTGTAGATAATAAACAAAAGCGAAGATGTTGGGCCGAGACGATCAGTTTCTACTAATCATAGTTACCACCGACGATCAACTCCAACTTATCATCATTCCCATCGACCACCACCATGTTCCATGCACCTTTTCTAAGGTCATCAGCTCGATCACCGCCAAGGGCAACTCCTCCTTGCACCACTGGGTTAGACGTGTTAAAAGTGAACATGGTCTTGTATATAAGTGGAACTCAATGCCTCCTAACTTGAATTTGAATAAAAAAAATACTTTTTACTTTGTTTATTTTTTGTTTTTTTATTTTTTTTGTTGATTCGGTTTATTTGAATAATATGGAATTCAAACCCAATTCGAATAATCTTTTTGAATCAGTTTGTTTGGATCTTATTGGTATAAAATTTAAGTTCTGTTCTAATATAATAAAATAGCTATTAATTTTTGTTATTGAATTGTTGACTTAATGACGTTTTAATTATTTATTTATTACTGAAACACGCTTACTAACTTATATCATAGTTTAAAAAATTTGATAACTTTAGGGTTATCATAATAATAACAATAATATCAAAAATGTTGATAACTGAAGCCTTACTATTTTTATTATTATTATTATTATTATTATTGTTATTAATAAACAAACAAATTCAAACACATTAAATGATAATTATCGCAAAACGAGTATTATATATACATTAACTATTTGAGTTCAAAAAATCAAAATGAATAACATCTAGAGAGAAGTTACGACATCACCTTCTTCTTCGGCCGTGAATACTGTTACACGCCTCAACATCACCACGGATGCTAATGACGACAACAAGAAGACGCAACCGCCATTGCTGATATTGGTAACTAAAGAAAGCGCAGGATAAACGACAACGGTGGCCGTGGTGGTGGTGTCGTCTTTGTTAAGATCCGTGGGCGGTATTGTGGTGTGTAACAGGATTCGTGGCGGCAGAAGAAGATGATGTTGAGACTTCTCTCCAAGATGTTGTGATGGTTAGAGATTCTACCCACTCACAAGACGCGTGGTGGATCGCTTTCGAAGATACAACAAATCAAGTTGTAGTATATCATAACAGATCATTAATCGTTCAATATGAATTCAAATTGTTAAGTTCATTCATATTGCAAAATTGGTAATCATAAAGTCCGTTATTGAGGTTAATTGTGAGTGTTGATAGAAAGGTTATGAAATTTACAGCAAATGTTTTTGGAATTATCATTATAAATGTATAATCATCATTTATTTTTTTTATTAGCGTTTGATTAACATTGTTATTTTTCGTCAAATCCTTTGAATCTCAAATTCATTCTAGAATATAATCAGGCAACTATACACATATGTTTTAAATGTAATTTGTTTGTAAACTAATTCATTGTTTAATAAAAATTTATGTATAAGATGTTCAAAATATAACAATTCAAATGGTTATCTTAGTTATTAATTTGTTTTGCTTTGTTCAGATATGTTAATTAGAGAGTTAAAGGGTTGTAGTTGTTAAAGTCTGAAATAAAAGGGCTAAAGTTGTACGTGGGAAAAAGCTGGAACTATATTCAAGTTTTGCAGTTGGAAAACCTGAGCTCATCTACTTCTTCATTCATTCACGATCACATTCAGACGCGATGACTCTCTTCGTCTAACATGTGTCTTTTTCGTTTTTGTGTTGTATAGAGGTTTTTTCTGTATCCTCTAAGTTTGGTGAGAAGATTGTATAGTATTTGACGTTTTGTATTTATTTATACCATGACATGTATACGAGTCGTATAGATGTACAGAGATTCTATAGATGCGTGTAGTTATGGTTCAACATAATTCATATAAGATGTATAGCGTCATACATCGTATAGGGGTAACACATACGAGTCGTGTGGACTTATACGACTTGTATACAAAATTATAACATTTAATCACTATTTCTACACAATACACAAAAGTAGTTCTTCCGGTTGGGTTTTTTTTGTTGTTGTACTGGATTAGGTCTGAAGTGTCGTGACTGTCATGGGACAAATCAGCTGGATGTTTAGTTCTAGAATTTGGCATTTCATGGTCACACTCACCCCTCCAATGGTACTACTAACCTTTAGGTGTAGTTAGGCTACTCGGTGTGGGTGATGGGCCTCCTTGGAGGATGACCCGTCACGTTAGCGCCACGTAGGATAGGTGTGAAGATGGGCCTAAAGGGGATGGACATAGGAAATGGAAGATGAGGCTATGTATGTATGTATGTATGTATGCATGCATGTATGTGTGTGTGAGAAGAAGAGTCGCGTTGAGGACGTCTGAAGGCTACCGCGGAAGACGACGCCGGACCCATGGCAAATGGTGTTGGGGGCGTCGTCGGCCAGGCAGGGCCTGAATGACCCCTACATGCGTTAAGTAGTTGGTTGTATTGAAGTCTAAAATTGGATGTTTGTTGTGGGGGAGATGAACCATCGCGACCAATCATATTCTACTCCTGTTTCGCCTGCCCACATGCTACCTGGAAGAAAGTCGCTCAACAGAAAATTTAAAAATCAATACTAGACTCAAAGTTCCTAAAGAAGTTTGAATCTATCATTTTGTGAGCTATTAGCTAGTGTTCGAGCTTAGACACAATAGGCCAGCAACTGTAACTATGATACCTATTGTGAGTTATTGTTTGTTTTTTCCTTGAAAATTTCCAGATCGTACACAACGAAGCAAAGATGTTATCTTGCACCTACTAAATAACAAAATTTGAGTTAACATATACGAGAATTAACAAACCTCTGCACCTACTAATCCCAATTAAATTAGACGTTATTAATAACATAATGTTGTACAAAACACAATATTTATAAAAAAACATAATGGTAATAAGACAAGGTAATATATAAAAACACAATGACAATAACACAATGTGATACAAAAACACAAGCCTTTTTAACAACAAAATTCATTGTAAAAAACACAAAACCCGTGTAGTTAGTGTATATGTTTACCTGAAAATTAGAAACGGTTTCTAATCTATATGGTTTTCTATTTAACAACCACCTACTACCCATAGTTTCAGCACTTTTTATTTACGTGTGTTAACTATTAACTATGATAATATTTAGGTAGACGTTCATTTTCTAAGGAATCACTTTGCAGATCTTTGTAGTTCTTCTCTACCCCGCAGAATGTGTTTGTATTTGAAGCTACATTGCAAGTGAATATGGAGTCTTCCGTCTCCACTAATACTAATGGAGATATTGCCAAGACTTCCTACAAAGGCTGTTACATAGTGACGGGTCGTGTGTAAAGATTGGTTAGTCTATCTTTCAAGTCAGGGTTTGCTAGGAATCATTGTCACTTCATGTGCATCTGAGGTGACCAGAAAATAATTGCGGTTAACCAATCATCGTATGTGATTTGTTATGTGGATCATGAATCCCCTAAATGTGTCTTGGGTCCTAATGTTCATATTCCCTTCGGAGCTCATCCGTGCAATGTGTTATTTCTAGCAATTTTGGATGGGATGGTATGTGTTTGCCTAATTAATACTCATGAATTGGTTGTTTGGAATCCGCTAACTCGTGCGTTCAAGATGTTGTCAAATTCTAATTCTCAGGGATTTTACAATGTATATGCCATTCGAATCTAATAAAATAGCTATTGCTTTAAGTTCGTGAACTGTAAAGTTAATGGCCTTTCAATTATATATGTATATTATTATAACACGCTTATTAACATATATCATATAAACAATTAAGGAACTAGTATACTAGAGAAAGTTTTAGATATAAAAAGAGTTAAATGCCAAAATGGTCCCTGAGGTTTGCTCACTTTTGCCACTTTAGTCCAAAATCCAAAATTTTTAAATCTGGGTCCCTATGGTTTTCATTTTGTTGCCATTTTAGTCCAAATTTCAAATTTGGTCAGATTCTCAACTTAAATCATGATATTTTGTCATTTTGCTCAGGGGCATTTTGGTCATTTTGACCCACATCATCTTCCCCAAATATCCTAACACAAAACCAAACACCCACCTATCTCTCTCTCTCTAAATCTGCACACACCACCCCCTCCTTCACCCCGCCACCACCGTCACCGCCACCAACTCCGGCGGATTCGTCTGCAACAGTCCGGCAGCGAACCTCCGGCACGCGACACCACTCCAAACTCACCCCACACCTACAAAACCTTTCCCCTTGCATCATCTTCACCACACCCATCTGAAACCTAGAGAGTGAGAGGGCGATAGGAGAGAGAGTGGGTGGTAGGAGAGAGAAGGTCGGAGAGAGCGAGAGAAGCGACAGAGGGAGATGGGGGAACGCCGGCCACCCTATACGGCGGCGCAGCAGCGACGACAGAGACGCTGGAATCTGCGGCGGCGCGTGTTTTCTTCTCGCATCTGAGAAGTGGTACGGGGGTGCCTAAAAGACAACTATATAGAGATTAAAAGTTCAATGAACATAAAGCTAACTGTTATAAAGCTAACTGTTATGCCGAGTTGAAATCGTGATCCACAAGGCAGTAAGTGTATGAAGTGGCGTTGATTTGTGATGGAAATGATAGCCGTCCGACGCCTAATCCGATTAATCTAGCAGCTCCGACGAATAATCCTTCGTTGTTATGTCCACAACCGATGGCGATTAATCGGCTTGCTGGTAGTAATCGGCGCATGGTGCGCATTGTAGCCAGTTGACGACATTTCTGGTGTCTAGCACCATATAAGCTTGAGTCGTTGGAAACAACCGGAACTTCTAGATTTTCAACAGAAAGCCCAGTATCAACCGGTTTCAGATGTGACTTCTTGACGCCGTTAACAGCTAGATCTAACCTCGTTTGAAGCGACTCAACTCGCACTAATTCACGAGCGAGTCGAGCTAGCGTAACTGACTCGTAACTTTTGTGTGAGGATTTGTGAACGACGACTCGAGAATGCAGTTACAGAGATAAAATCGAAGAAGAAGAAGAAGAAAGTTCAGATGACGTCAGCATTTGATATTGTAGAGGTTGAGGTGAGAATGATAACACATTGAGAGATTTCTGGATTGAGTCGGTGACGTCAAGCTCCGATGTGGTTGATACGGTGGCTGTTGGTGAAATGGTGCGTGGGTGAACGGTGGAGAGTGAGAACGTGAAGAGGGTTTGAGTTAGGGTAGATTTGGGGAAGATGAAAATATTATTTAGGGAAGGAGATGGCTTTTATAGGGTCAGCTTTTAATATATTAGTTTTATTAATTTTAATTGATAATCAGTTATAATAAAACCTAAATGACAAAAATACCCCTGAGAAAAATGACAAAACAAGGGGGTTTAATTTAGGGAATCTAGTCAAATTTCACTTTTGGACCAAAATGGCAACAAAAATGAAACCATAGGGACCCAGATACAAAAACTTTAAGATTTGGACTAAAGTGGCAAAACTGGCCAAACCACAGGGACCAAAATGGCAGTTTACTTATATAAAAAAGCTCTTAACGTGTAATGGTTCATGAACACCAAATAATGTGTGTAATTATGTATATAATATGGGTAATTAGGGTTAAAACAACCCATGTATATTTCAGTTTTAACCATGCGTACCAAAATAATGTGTGTAATTATATATAGAGTAAAGTACAATTTGTTCCTCTGTGGTTTGGTCCAGATAGCCATCTCACTCCTTGTATTTCATTTTTTGTCCTGTTAGACCTAGACATTGGTATTTCATTGCCAAATGCCTGTACACGTTATTCAAACGTTGGTTTGGTCGTCTGGTCTAGGGTTAAAACGGTAATCTTGCATCCAAACCTTTTTTATTTTGCAGTATATGCCCTTGTGGTTTCATTATTATTACCAACAACCTCTACCATTAACACCACACCGCACCACCAACCAAAACCATCATCACCACCACTCACCGCCACCACCTATCATCTTCTCCACCAGGTTAAAACTTATAAACGGTTCTCTCAAATTTGATAAACTCTAGTCATTCCAATAAAATAGTTTCATATCATCACTATAACTTGAAAAAAAATCAATTCAAACTCTCATTTTAACCCATTAGTAGTAAAGATTTAGGTATAACATATCTGTATAAACAAAACTATATAATAAAAAATTAAAGGTTCTCCAGTCTTTTATACATAAAGACGGTATTAGAAAGCAAATTGATTTACATGATCTAACAACTTGATATGGGCCACAAAATTAACTAATATATCTTACTTAGATACGTAAGTCTCTTTTGTTGGATACTTTGATTTTGAAATTTCTCGACTCATCATGTTCAAAACCACCAATCTCTATTGAACACTCACAAAATAAAGATCATCAGAAACAAAAACCCATATCTTAAAATCCTAAATTTCTCATCTTTCCAAAAGGGGTTAAGGAAAAAAAAAACAAAAAGAAACCAATTTGGGAACAAATGGATACCAAAAAGCCACCTCTGATGAAGATCTCATATTGAACATGTCTGTCACACCCTGGTCGTAGCGGAAGCGCAAACGTGTGACTATGAGGTAATCATTGCATCCAATCATGTAAACAACTATAAATCAACAACGATGCCATGCTCATAATAACTTGCAACCAATGTTTACAAGTTTCCAAAAGTGAAATCATGAGTTTCCAAATAGTTTCACATTGTCATAAAAATGTGGTTTGAAATACATTACATCATAATTAAAGATTCTTTTCGTCGTGAAAGCATGTTGAGGTTTTGACTCCTATGTACCCATACGAGGTTGGGATATAAGAGACAAATCCTCCAAAAGGTAGCATTCGCTATCATGTCATTTCCCATATCTCGAAGTGTATCACCAGCTCAAGTCTTGTGTCCTGAAATACATGTAATTTTAAAAAGTCAACATAAAGTTGACGAGTTCATGTAGTTATTATTTTCTCATAAAATGTCATGCTCGTAATACAATAATGAAATATGTGTATGTTATTAGCACTCATGGAGTTTAAGGATCTATCAGTGTGTAGCTAGCACCCTGACATATGTGCCATAAGTAAGTAACCAAACCGAGACAACTCTTGACATCATTTAGGATCACAAAAGCACTCCGAAGGGTTTACCAACCAGGAGTGGAGCGTGCCTCAAACTCTATAGATCTATACCTTTTTTACCTTGGTCACTAAGTGATTAATGGCTACTCTTGTCATCATCCTACATACATACATTGATCGTGTTATCAACTAACCCCATAGCTAACATACCGTTTGTTATGACATGTATTTCCCCTCGATAGTTTTAAAACAAAACTTTGAAATAATTGAAAGGAGGGACATGAACTTATAGCTTTGCGTTCCGTGAGTCGTACTTATCAAAGTTCGGTGTCCGTACACGTGTGTAACCCACATGTGTATTAACTTCATTAGACACCTAGGTCTCGTTGGACCTCGACTAGTTGTTCATCTCGAATTCTTGTTGTGTATATATTTATCACATTAGAACAACTTTTAATGTTATCATAGTGTTGGTAGTTCGTTTGTTCGATTAACATTTTTATACATATAATCTGAATATATATATATATATATATATATATATTATATATATATATATATATATAATATATTGTTATTCTTAGATCATGTGTGAACCCTTCACATGTCCTCGTGCCTTGCACGGGTGTCATTGGGCCTTGCCAATTTCATTTATGTCCTTGGGCCTAGCCCATGTTTACATGTCATTGGGCCTAGCCCATATTTTCATGTCATTAGGCCTAGCCCGTGTAATTATGTCCTTGGGCCTAGCCCATGTTTTCATATCATTGGGCCTAGCCCATGTAATTTATGTCATTGGGCCTAGCCCATGTTTTCTTGTCATTGGGCCTAGCCCATGTAATTTATGTCATTGGGCCTAGTCCATGTTTTCTTGTCATTGGGCCTAGCCCATGTAATTTATGTCATTGGGCCTAGCCCATTATTTTATATGTCTTATACTTATAATCTTGCTAAGTATGTATTTGTAAGTATACTTATTTTGTATACTTTTATAAATTCACTTAGTAAATTCTTTATGTTTTAACTTTCCGGGTTTTGATATCGATAACAGATATATATATATATATGTTAAGTGTCAAAATATATATTTTAGACTTGTCGTCGTCGTTGTTTAAAACCTGTTTTTTTCACGTCGACAATCGCCCATCGTCGTAATAACTCTTGGTGTCGGCGATTTACTTGTTGGTTGACGACACGATGGTGTATTTGTGTACATTTGTCCACCGTCAGTATTGTTTCATTTGTCCGATTATTGTTTCGACGTAGTGTAAAAATGTATTTGTTTGTGTCACCAACACTTGGTAATATTTTCAAGAGTTTGTAGTAATTTGTGTATAGTTGGGTATTTTTATGGTGAATACCCTAAGCTTCTAAATACTTACACATACAATACACATGTATTTATACATAATTCTTGATGACAAAACATGTATATATACTTGTATTTCCATTAGTAACCACATATATATTTATAAGGATTACTTATTTTTACTTGTAATATATATATATATATATATATATATATATATATATACTTGTTGAACACTCGAGTGTTTAGGGTTTTACCCTTGTCAGTAGGACTTACTTAATGACGATTTAAATTACTAATCGCGTTTAGTCCCGCTAATCATCCCGTTAATCATATCTTAATCGCAATTAGATTTTAGAAAATTTCGCCATAGTTTACCCTAAACTATGGTGTTTTCCATGTTTTAGAAACATATTTAAACCCTGTTTAAACTCAAAATCAATATCAACAATTTATTTCAAGCTTTCATATTATTTGTTTACAACTTATGTGTATCATCATACATGGCATTTTTGTAGTCAAAATCTTACTAAAAATGTAATGTGATTTCAATATTTATTAGCATTTTTAACTCATCATTTTTTTACATCATTAGGCCAAGTCCATTATTTTAAACCCTTTGATTACTACACCTTTTAAGATAGTTACATCTTAAATCATAATATTTATTTCTTATAAAAATCACCCATGTGTAGTAAAATTATTTTTAGGTTGTAGTAATCTTCATGGATGATGTAGTTGACGATCTTGTTTAGATTTAAACATTATCATGTTTAAATCCTCATTTTCATACTTGTTCATACAAGATCATCTAACTTTTACACATTACTTTAACATAAACAACACCATCATGCTAACTAGTTAACATATAAATACATGATCAACACAAAATAAACCATATTTAGTGTTATTATTAAGGTGTGAGTTAGGGTTTTTAGGTTATCTTTTCTTCAATTTCAAGATGACCAATTTGTACTTTATGAAACTAGACATAATAATAAACTAGAATATGAAGGGATTTGCCTTACAATGGGTGCACAAGTTTAGTAATGATTTAAGAAAGAAAATGAAGCTCCAAGATAGTTCTAACGGTCCTCCACTTTGCTAGCACCTTGAGTGGTCTTGATAGGGTTTAAAGTGAGTAAAATGAGGTGGTTTAATGGTGGTTATGTGGAGGTGGTGGTAGCCGTGGGTTTAGAGAAGAAAGATGGGCAAATGGTTTCAACTTTTAAGAGAAGAAATAATAGTAAATCTAGTGTAGACTTTGATATATATATATCTAACCATCTTTCAAGTGTCATCACCAAATCCACACCATGCCTTAAATCTAACATTTTCAACAAGCATCAAGTGGGTGTGGGACTTACTTGAGCCATGAACATGAAGGGGGGGGGGGGGTAAAGTTTAAAATTTTTATAACACATGTGTTATTTATTAGATATTTTAGTCATTAAGTTAAGTGTTGTGATTAGGGGATTGATCTTGCATTCTTAGTATATAATTAGGGTTTAGAGTGTTATTCTCTGATAATTAATCCACTTGATAATATAATATAAGTTCCGGATGACGAAAACGTCACTAGTTCGTTCTTCGACACATTAATCGCTAAGAAAAGAACCTTATTATTTAATACAGGAAGCTTTGGTTTTTGACCACCGCAAGTGTCATGGCACTTATTTAGTGCACTTCCGATCTAGATATATGCTTAACTAGTTTGCTAGATGAATATATGTTGAATTAGGATAGCCGAAAAGCCTTTCGTTCGATCGTTGACTCGATATCGGCACTTATATATCCTGCTGTCAAACTTTTCCAGAAGTTGTGTTTCCGTGACCTCAAGATAGTCGAATGGATCCCGAGTCCTAAATGAGGCTTAACTAGTTCTCTAGATGTATGAATGAGGCTATCATCCACTACAATGTTCGTCGGTTCGACAAAAGAATCGCTTTCCGGTCGAGTTGTGCACTTTTGTCGCATGACCGGAAACGAGGTCTTTTATGCATTTTTGCTATTCTCATATTGTTTTAGGATGTTCAACATTGTTGTATTATTATTCTGACATCCAGAATCCACCGAATTACTATTGCGAACAAACTGACATTTGTCGCCTTTTTGGTCGAAACGGACAATTTTGCAAGTTGGGCGTTGTACCGGAAAGTTATGTATTTTTGTAATGGGTGTTCTCATATCAATGTTTTCATTTATATATGGACTCAATCATGGAATTAGCATTCCGTCATTCGCTATTCTGTTTCGTTTTAGCGGTTTTGCCGACACAAATGGTGTCACCGCAAATAGCGCGCCAAACAATTTCTACCAACACTTTTAGTGCATTGTTTGGTTTGTTCGGCGTCGTAACAGAGACCAGTACATGTTATAATCTGATTTACTTGCCATTATACTTAGGATATAACGTACGACTCAGTTACGCAATTAAATTACAATAATATGCATGAGATTATAAAATAAAAATAGTGATTAGATTGTACGGAATTTACTGGTTATTTGCCATTTGTCACAATGTCTCTCACAGAAGCGTTCGTATCCATCTCCTCCGGTGAAGTCATCGTCACATTCCTATACGTAAGTCTCTTTTCATGAGTGGTGATGATGGTTCGTGAGGGTCTTGTACGGGGACCAGAGGCGGACCTATATTAAAGGTTTCAGGTTCACAGGTGATGACGTGGGTAGCTCAAGATCAATAAAATGACTTAGTCACAATATAACTTAAAGAAATGAAAGGTAAAAGGGTTCAGAATCGACAACTGTCGTGAAAATCAAAAAGAATGAGAACAGTGCCCAGTCACATTAACACTTTACGTGTATACTCTCCTGCACCTCCACAACAGAGCATGTGCAAAGAGCACACTCTTTTACCCGCAGGTCCAAACCCTTCAACCTCCCAAAAAGGACAAGTCCCCCACTGCAGACAAGGATCACTGATCAAAGGTTTCTTCTTATAGAGAATCCCTTCCCTATAAATCACAGCCTCTTGTCATTCAGGAACCAGACTAGATCAGTTCAGGTCACTCTTGATCTCTGATCTGACTTCTCCTCTCTAGAACTTGCTTTATGCTTGTTCTATTCTTCACTTAACACTACATCATTACATTTGATATTAACATTCTGGGTTGAACACTTCTCAATCCAGAATCCAAAAGTGAACGACTAACAACAGTGCTCTCTCTCCACGTGTTGCAAACATGGGGGACCCCACGACCTGCGTTAGGCAAACCGAAACCCTTGAACCCTTTTGTCTAACCAGTCCAGTCACTATCCGTGTCTTATATTGTTTGTAGCAACAAGTTGGCGCCCATCATGGGGTTGCGTCGCTTACTTTTCTTGAAGGGCCAGTAGTGTAGCTCCATTTCCATCAAGTTCACCATGTCTGAAAGCGAGTCTCCCAGTGAGGTTTACCAAGTATCACGAACTCCAGCTCCTTACGCCAGCCAAACGTCACCGGCTGCATCCACATCGTTTTCTACTCCGGGATGCACTCCAACGGGAATCATATTCCCAGAGTTTTCGTCTTTTTAGACACCGACCCCTTCTCGCATGGGTTCCATCTCCCCAAGTCGGTGCTGCAAGTACACCAGAACACATCGATTTGACACCCGAGGGAGTAGCTCGAAACTTCTTACAACTGAGATCCCTTCTCAATCAACATGTGAGCCAAGAAAGGGAAAAGAGGGTAAGGATAAGACTAGACTACGACGAGTCTGAACCTTCGTTGTTACCCGACCCCCACCTCATCCTTTCACTAGCTCACGTACGACCACCTCTCACTTTGAAGCCGGTCCAAGTTGGACGAACCAAATGTTTAACCCAAGCCATTATGCTTTTAGAAGGCCGAGTCCAACTGCTTTTCCCCTATTCACTTCCCAACCCGCTGTGACCGGCACACCTCTTCGGCGTGAAACCACTCTTGAGCAATTATTACAATCACCAGCTTCAAGTGTTCCTCCTCCAATTGCCACTACGTGGGAACGAAGCATGACAGTCTTACCCATGGCTTAGAGTGTCGCCATGAGTGCTCCCATGAATTACATGGCTGCATCTGAAAGCCTTCAAGGCTTCAACGTGATCCCTCAGTTGATGACACAAATGATGGCACAATTTCCTTGGCAGCACTTCATCAATCAAGTGTTGTCCACTCACCAGGGAACCTTAAATAGTAATCTGGCCCCAAGAACAGAAGAGGATCTTGCTAAACCCTACAAGCCCAACAATTTGTCTTATTTTTCTCAACAATTTGCTGACTATGATTTTCAAACCCGGATCAAGATGCCATCCCATATGAGAACGTATGACGGAACTGAAGATCCAGAAGACCACCTCCAAATCTTTATTGGAGCTGCCAGGATCGAAAAAGTGTCCAACATTAAATGCTGCCTCCTGTTCATGCAAACCCTTGCAGGGTCCACCAGGATATGGTTCAATGACCTACCTGACAAAAGCATTCGAACCTTCGACGATCTAAGCAAAGGTTTTTTAGCTAACTTTTCACAACAACGGAGGTATGTCAAAGACGCTACAGTAATATTCTAGATAAAGCAACAAGATGACGAAAGTCTCATCGAAAGGTACAAGAAAGAAGGGTTAACCTACGTGGGTGCTGATGAAAAAAATGAGGGTGGCAGGATTCATGAATGCCATCACCTCCAAGTATCTCACAAGTGAATTCAACAAATGCCTACCAAAACCCTTGATGAGGCCCTAGAAAGAGCTGAAGCTCACATTCGTGGAGAGGAAGCTGTTGACATTAAAGAGCAAAGGAAAAGAGTTGCTAATTGGTGAAGCAACAGTCCCAACAGAAAAAGAGGAAATTTTGGTCCTCATGACAAACGGTTCAAAGGTTTAGACCTCAGAAGGCCCGAAAGTCGGAACCCTCCAAGCCGAGAAAAAACCATAAACTTCACAGCTTTAAGCAAGACCCCACAAGAAATCTTGGCCACTGAACAAAGGATAAGGTTAAATACCAACCTTACTAAAGAAACCCTCTCTCATCTCAAGAAGCTGCTCCTGCACAATATGGACATCTTTGCATGGTGTCCCGAAGACATGATCAGAATCCCCCGAAGTATTGCCAAGCACAAGCTCAAAATTCCATCTGATGTAAAACCTGTTGTCCAGCAAAAGAGAAGCCTAGCCCCAGATAGAAGCTTTGCAGCTTGTCAGGAGGTTGAAGGGCTTGTTCAAGCCGGAATCCTTCGAGAAGTCAAGTATCTTTCTTGGATAGCTAACCCGGTAATGGCTCGCAAATCGGATGAATCCTGGAGAATGTGCATTGACTTGAAAGACCTAAATAAAGCATGCCCAAAGGTTTGTTATCCATTACTAGAAATTGACCTAAAGGTTGATTCACTCACATGCTTCCCTCTTAAATGCTTTCTTGATGCCTATAAAGGCTACCATCAGATTCAAATGAAACAAGAGGACGAAGAGAAAACAACATTCCATACTGACAAAGGTATCTTTTGTTACCAAAAAAGGATTTTTCGTTTGAAAAATGCAGGGGCAACTTATCAACGTTTGGTAGACAAAGCATTTGCCGAACAAATAGGCAAACACATGGAAGCCTACGTTGATGATTTGGTAATCAAAAGTAAATCGAATGTCAAATGCTCGATGATATACAAGAAACTTTCCAAAACCTAAGAAAGATCAACATGAAGCTTAATCCTGTGAAGTGCTCATTTGGATTTGAATAAGGCAAGTTCTTGGGACACATGGTGGGAAAACAAAGCATAAGGCTAATCCTGACAAGGTTAAAGAGATCTTTCACACAAAGTCCCCACAAACCAAGAAAGAGGTGGAAAGCTTGAACGAAAAGCTTGCAGCCTTGAAGCGTTTCATGTCCAAACTAGCAGAAAAGTACCTACCTTTCTTCAAAACCCTTCAAGGGTGCACGAATAAGAAAGAGTTCCGATAGACAGAAAAGGTAGAGGAAGCTTTCAACCAGATGAGCAACACCTGGCTTCACTCTCAGACATTGCCGCTACGGAAACGGGGGAAGTAATCTCTGTCTATCTTTTGGTTGCTGAGGAAGCTATCAGCGCGGTCCTGTGACACCCTGACCCCCAACAGAAATGATAGTCGGGCATGATTGGGTTTTTATCAAAGCTCATGACATTTACTATAAAGTTTCATATTTATTTTTTCCAATTTAAAAGGATAAATTACAACAACCACGTATACATACAAACACAATATGTTTTAAACACAACATTCATGACTTCTTTATTTTTATTCTAAGGCAATTTCCTATGTGTTCCTTGCTTCAAGCTGTCCACCTGTATCATTTGTAAAAATAAGGTTTTGGGTCAACAAAAGTTGGCGAGTGAATCTTATTTAAACATTTGAACAAATAAGTTATATTGGTTATTTAAATAAAAAAGTGCATAAACCAAATATGAGTAAACACATATGTAAATCTAACCACAAACCACATATTATCAATTAATGTACACACAAGCATTACAAATGATGAACAATAAGATCAAGGCTCAATCAAACGGAGCCAATCTAATGAGGCACCTGATGCTCAACTCGTCTCCAACGAGGAACTGATGGGCCTAATGTGAATAATTGCACGCAATTGACAAAAATGTAAACACACAATACAACAAATAACATTTACGTCACACGTTAGATCATATAATGGTAATAGCACAAGTGTTGGGATAAACGAAATATATGAAACGACACATGATACACCCCAAAACATGAATAAAAAGGGAAATTTGTAAGAATTCACTCATAGTAGGTGCGTTTCCTTGAAATGACGACGAACGCGCACGAATTTGGTTTTAACCACGAGAGAAACTAACCTAAATAATAATGTAATAATTTGATAAATAAATAAATTTTATTAGAAATTAATATTTTTAATTAATGCTTTTTATTAGATTGTTAGGTTTATTTTTGTGGTAATTAATACAAATTTTTAAGCTTTAAAACCTTATTTTTAAGTATTTTTAATTAATTTTTAGTGAAAATAAAAAGGATTTTAAGTATTAAAAAATTTACCCTTTTTAGGGTTGACTGGTCAACCGGCCGGATTCGAATTATTATTGGCAGCTTGTGAGGTTCGAACTCGTGACCTCCGTATACGTGCACGCAGCTCTACCAACTGAGCTACGTGTCTAACCCGAAATAATCTCTGTTTTTATTATATATATATATATACTAATTAAATC
The DNA here is from genome assembly GCA_947069175.1 of Scalesia atractyloides. Lineage (NCBI taxonomy): Eukaryota > Viridiplantae > Streptophyta > Magnoliopsida > Asterales > Asteraceae > Scalesia > Scalesia atractyloides. The sequence goes on along the minus strand of CAMTDV010000001.1, from coordinate 80,201,347 downwards.
AATTCAGAAATTTGTTAAATTAAAAAGGGTTTTATTTCCTTCAAAATGTAACCGACCGCTGACCCATACCCGTCTCGAACCCGTGACCTTCGCAATATGATGCACCCAGCCCTACCAACTGGGCTGGGTGTCTAACCCAATATTATTTGCAACCGAATTATATTTATTAACTTCTTGAATGATGATTTGAATGCCCTTAAAAAAGAACTGGTTTTTATTCAAAGAGCCGGACTTGCAACAGATTCGAACCCAGGCATGTGGCTTCATGTGCACACAGTCCTACCAATTAGATTGTGTGTCTAACCTGGTTTAAACATAATTTTAATTCATTTTAAACACAAATTCACGTTGTCTTCCTCATTTCAAAACATAAACTGTTAATTTGATTTGTTTAATTACACAAAACGTATTCTAGGTGTTTGCGATTTAATAATATTGAAGTAATATGATAAAAATGTACCTTCGAAAATCACCTAGTTTCTCCGGTGAAGATTCCGGCAAAGTGTAAAATTCTCTGACGAATAGTTCTTGAAGAACAGAGGTTTGCAGAAGTTTTAGAGTGAGTGTGTGCATCTTAAACGAGTCTACAACTCACTATTTATAGCCGAGGTTGGTCATATGATTTAAATTTTCAGTTTCGGTCAAACAATTATGGGTGAGTTGATTGTAAGACAAAATTTAATGAGTTTGACTCCGTTTTTAGATCTTAAATGCGTGTTTAGAAACAGTTTGTAACAGTTAATTGAAAAGAAAAACGGCAACTTGATGATTGCCGGCGATTACAGTCGTTACAGGCGGGTCTTTTGAATTTGGTTTTTAGGAAGTTGTTTTCAGTATAAAATGTATTTGTTTTCAGATAAATTCAAATGTGTGTGTGTGTTGTAGTGGTGTGCGACGCGTATGATCGGAGTCGCGTCTCGGTCAAAGATAAAATTTATATGCCCAAATTACCCTTAACAATGCATTAGTGGTAGTAAGGGGTCGAACCACAAAGTGTTTGTGGTTTGTGTTCGGATATGATTGATTTTCGGTAAAAGTGTCACTTTATGAAGCTTGCTATTGTAATTGTTTAGTTTGGTTATTTGGTTTGAAAGAATGTCGGAATGGTCCGACGAATTTGATTTAATTATCTAATTACTAACTTAAAACGATTGCATAAAACTATATCACTTGATTAAAACAATGATTGAAAACAAGGTTCACACCCGGTTCAACAAATGCAAGACCTAGGGTTACTACCAAATTTTACTTGATTCAATTGAATTTGTTGTTAACGGTTTTGATATCACAAAGCTTAGGTGCCAATTGCTATCACGTATGTAACGGACCACAACACACTTTGTTACTTCGGACAAATAATCCCTTTCGAAAGATAAAGCATAAATACACAAACTTGTTTCACAAAGTCAAATTTTATAATCACTCGACAATTCGCAAATATAGTTCAAATGCAAGACAATTATCAATCAATTCAAAACTACAACTCAATTTGTCACAAAATCAACTAAATTCATAAAGTAACCCTAAATCTTACAAATGTCTACACCGGGGTGAAACCTTCAGAGATTAGCCGCTCATGGTGAACGGAACTTGATCAACGAGAGATTGAAGCTTGATCACGAACATCTTGAAACCTTGAAGTGAGGATGATGGTGGTTAGGGTTTGGGATGAGAGATGGAATTGGATGAGATGAAGGATAATGATGGTGATGATTAGGGTTGTGGATATGGAGTGGAATAATCGATTCGAATGATGGGAATGGATTGGAAACAATGGGTGTTGATGATTGGGGTGTTCTTGGCTCCAAGATGTGTTTCAAAACTGACAAAACTCGTAACTCCTCACCAATGGGTCAAACAAACAAGATAAACCCGTTCAAAATTGAAATATTGCGTCTGAACAAACAGCAGGGCGTCGCCGACGGCCCATATCGGTGTCGCCGACGACCCCTAGAATCCTCAATATTTCTCCGGCGCTCTAAATCACTGTCTACGACAATTTTTCTCCGACGTCATATCTGAGGGGCGTCGCCGACGGTCCATCTGGGCTTCGGCGACGGCCTCTCTAAAATGTGTTTTCTTGTTTTCCCATTTTGACTCCCGGTTGATCCGTTTTTCGTTCCAAAGCTCCAAACGCTCCCGAATAGCTCCTTAAACTTCGTAAACCTGCAAAACACAAATCCAATCAAATGTAGGCTATTCGAGAATAAAAGTTACATAGAACGTTAACTTAAACTTAACAAAAGCATCGGTTTTCAACCACGTATCAGCGTATTGGTTCAATGAAGACCCGGGTTCGAAACCCATGGTCTCCCTTTATTTTTTTATTTTTAGTTTATATATCATTATTTTACTTTATTATTAATTATTTTAACTTTATTATTTATTATTAAATGCTAACAACAATATAACAAATTTTAATCTTTCGACATAACTGCGTAACGAACATTATACGTAAGTCTGAATTACAAAACAAAGCGGGTTTTAGACCCGTTTTACGACGAATGTTATAGTATCCCCTACTTTTAGAAATTTCATCCTGAAATTTAAGTAGTAGTAGGTTTGACTTGAAAGATGTGAGGGTATTCTACGAAATGCATCGATTGAATATCTTTTAACAGCAAAAACGGGAGTGTGATGTTTAGATTTGACGTTAAAAGTTTACATTACCAGGTGAAGTTCTGGATTTTAATTGAGGCGATAACGTTCCTACTAAGGGTTGAATACCCTGCTACAGGAATCGCTTTTTGATGCCTAAGGTATAAAAGTGAGAAGCATTGATAAACATAGTTGATTGACTAGATATGATCTCATGTATGAGGGTTTTGAGAAAATCGAAGCGTCACAAAGATAAAGTTATATCACAAAACGAAGTCCTCCACCATGACGATATTAAAATCCACACGGAACTTCTCATAATCGCCTAACAATGCTTTTGATCCTTTGACAAGAATACTTATATATAGGAAGTACCAGTGGCGTATCCACCATATTCTTGTCAAATTTTCATTGGTTTTGTCAGTAAGTTATAATTAGTTCTATGTGACTCGTCCTAAATTATACAAAACAAACATAACAACCAAAGCTTAAGTCTCATTTTTTGAGGGATACATGACTGAATGACAACGGTACCTCTCTTGTTTTCTATGATGAAGGGGTCAGTCTATGAAAGAGTGAGACACGACCCAACTTCTTTGAATGATGAGACGAGGTGAGTCGTGATGTATGATGCCATGAAATTTAAATCGATGAGTAGAGACATGAAATAAAACAACGATATCAATTAGCATTAAAATTCTTGGATACATAAATTCCCACATTGAAACAGGGATATACAAAGATTGTGATTTATAGAAAACATTAAAAACTAGACGGTTGGAGCTAAATCTTGACTCTTGGTGATGGAAGGCTAGTTAGGTTACTCATTTGCACCGTTATTGACTTCAACTGGATTGGCGTTAGTGTTGTAAGCTCTTCCTCGCGCTAGTGGGGGTGCTGGGTTTGCTTGATTTGCATGGTTAACTGGGTTCGCTTGAGCTTGGGCATTAATGATGTTAACCAATCTAGGGCACCCGTTTCTAAAATGAGTAGGGTCACCACAATTAAAGCAAGCTCGAACATGTGGAACCATGGGGTATTGGGGTTGTTGATAGGGTTGGATCATGTTTTGAGCAGGGGGTAGAGCTTGGTTTTGGGGAGTGCGACAAGTTTTACTTAGATGGCCATAACGCCCACAATTAGCACACAATCGACAGGGTATAGTGGGTTGATGGTGATAAAAGTAGGTGTTGCATTGAGGGTGAGGGCCAATGTAAGGTTTCTTATTTGGGTAAGCAGAGTTGGGTGCTACTTGAGTGATTGGGATAGCTTGGAGGGGTACGACTTGTGGAGCTGGTTGACTGCTTTGAGTAACAGCGAAGTTTTGCCCGTCTCGCTTTCTCTTGGTAGTGAGTTGGGAAGAGGATTCAGTTTGGGTTGCGTTTGAGGTTTCAGTTGGTGTTTTATCTTTCTTCTTCTCATCCTTGAAATCTCCATTCATAATGTGGTTTTCGGTGAGCTCTGTAGCTAGCTCCATTACTGCTTCCAAAGTTGCAGGTGTAGTACTCATCACAGGGTCCTGAATCTTTGGAGACAGACCCTGAATGTAGTGCTGGATCAAACGGTAAAGAGGGGTGAAACAATTTGGAACCATTTGATTCAACTCGAGGAACCTCTTGTTATAGGTTATGTGATCTCCCTCTTTTTGCTTCAAGGAATAGAATTCATCCTCTAGTTTCTTAATGTCACTTCTTGGACAGAAATGTCTAGTCATAAGCTCTCTCAATTCTTCCGAAGTTGGGGCTACAGCGGCTTCGGCGCCTCGTCTGCCTTTCTCAGCGTTCCACCACGTGAGGGCTACTCCATACAAGCGTCCAGTAGCATAGCGCACTTTGTGATCGTTGGGACAATCACAGTTGAGGAAAGTACTCTCCATCTCTTTGAACCAATGAAGGAGAGTAGTGCCCCCTTCAGTTCCTTCGTACTTGAGAGGGTCACATGAGTTGAAGTGCTTGTAAGTGCACCTGGAGGTATTTGGGGGAGTGTTGGCAACGTTTTGACCTTCTTGTTGATTGGGTTGATAAGGGCTTGTTGGACTTGAACTACGACCATTTGTTGAGCGATTTGGGCAGCCATGCGCTCGCGGGATTTTCCTGATCTCCTACCTCTACGAGAGTGACTAGAGGACATCTACAAGGAATACGTATTGAGAGTATGAGTTTGATGTTTTAGGTGTCATGTATCGTATTTTAGAAATGAAGATCCACAAAACAAATGAAGAAAAATAAATTTGCTACATCCGTAGGATGTCTTGGGCTTGGCTCATGTTTGGGCCACCATATGTCCCCATACTTGGCCTTGGTAGTCATGTGGGCCCCCATGACTACTGGGCCCTGGTAGAGTTCACATTGGTATTGGCCTGTTAACACTTGCGCTACCTGAATGAAAATCGTAAAACATGATTTGCAAGGTATAAGGTCGGAGGGTGTCCAAGTGTAGACACAGTGACAACTCAAAGTGGGGTTAGTTCACACGAAGTTTGGTGTGGCATGCTTTGGCCTAATAGGTCCTTCGTACTCTCATCGTTAGTCCCCAGGTAGGCAAACTAGTCCGTTATATTGGATTTATATGAATGCCAACCTAGACAGGACATTTTGCTTACTGGTACTTGTACCCTTCTAGTTAGTACATGCCCGTCGTAGAACTCACTTTGATGAGATTGAGAAAAAAATGAAAACATCACAAAATCTTGAATAAGGAAATATGAGAATGATTTAAATATGTGAGAATTGAAACGTGCGTGATGTACATGTAAGCATGTTATGTTTGACAATATGTATAACTCATTAAGTATCACACAAAATGATAGTGGAAGTGCTTGCATGCATTTGTGTGTGTAACAAATATGAAAAAAATAAAAATCATGAGTTTGCATGTATCCAAATAACATATAAGCAATTAAAATCTAATCGACTATAGTATAGGCTCTAAGGGTCTAATAACCTATCATATATCCCTATAGTCAAAAGCTCTGATACCAATCTGTTACACCCTGACCCGCAGCGGAAATGGTAGTCGGGGCATGATTGAGTTTTCATCAAAGCTCATGACATTTACTATAAAGTTTTATATTTATTATTTCCAATTTAAAAGGATAAATTACAACAACCACGTATACATACAAACACAATATGTTTTAGACACAACATTCATGACTTCTTTATTTTTCTTCTAAGGTAATTTCCTATGTGTTCCCTGCTTCAAGCTGTCCACCTGTATCATGTGTAAAAATAGGGTTTTGGGTCAACAAAAGTTGGCGAGTGAATCTTATTTAAACATTTGAACAAATAAGTTATATTGGTTATTTAAATAAAATGTGCATAAACCAAATATGAGTAAACGCATATGTAAATCTAACCACAAACCAAATATTATCAATCAATGTACACACAAGCATTACAAATGATGAACAATAAGATCAAGGCTCAATCAAATGGAGCCAATCTAATGAGGCACCTGATTCTCAACTCGTCTCCAATGAGGAACTGATGGGCCTAATGTGAATGATTGCACGCAATTGACAAAAATGTAAACACACAATACAACAAATAACATTTACGTCACACGTTAGATCATATAATGGTAATAGCACAAGTATTGGGATAAACGAAATATATGAAACGACACATGATACACCCCAAAACATGAATAAAAGGGGGAATTTGTATAAAATCACTCAAAGTGGGTGCGTTTCCTTGAATTGACGACGAACGCGCACGAATTTGGATTTAACCACGAGAGAAACTAACCTACATAATAACGTAATAATTTGATAAATAAATAAATTTTATTAGAAATTAATATTTTTAATTAATGCTTTTTATTAGATTGTTAGGTTTATTTTTATGGTAATTAATACAAAATTTTAAGCTTTAAAACCTTATTTTTAAGTATTTTTAATTAATTTTTAGTGAAAATAAAAAGGATTTTAAGTATTAAAAAATTTACTCTTTTTAGGGTTGACTGGTCAACCGGCCGAATTCGATTATTATTGGCAGCGTGTGAGGTTCGAACTCGTGACCTCCCGTATACGTGCACGCAGCTCTACCAACTGAGCTACGTGTCTAACCCGAAATAATCTCTGTTCTTATTATATATATATATACTAATTAAATCAATTCAGAAATTTGTTAAATTAAAAAGGGTTTTATTTCCTTCAAAATGTAATCTACTGCTGCCCCATACCCATCTCGAACCCTTCGCAATATGATGCACCCAGCCCTACCAACTGGGCTGGGTGTCTAACCCAATATTATTTGCAAACGAATTATATTTATTAACTTCTTGAATGATGATTTGAATGCCCTTAAAAAGAACTGGTTTTTATTCAAAGAGCCGGACTTGCAACAGATTCGAACCCGGGCATGTGGCTTCATGTGCACAGAGTCCTACCAATTGGACTGTGTGTCAAACCAGGTTTAAACATAATTTTAATTCCTTTAAACACAGATTCACGTCGTCTTCCTCATTTCAAAACATAAACTGTTAATTTGATTTGTTTAGTTACACAAAACGCATTCTAGGTGTTTGCGATTTAATAATATTGAAGGAATATGATAAAAATGTACCTTCGAAAATCACTTAGTTTCTCCGATGAAGATTCCGGCAAATTGTAAAATTCTCCGACGAATAGTTCTTGAAGAACAGAGGTTTGCAGAAGGTTTAGAGTGAGTGTTTGCATCGTAAATGAGTCTAGAACTCACTATTTATAGCCGAGGTTGGTCATATGATTTAAATTTTCAGTTTCGGTCAAACAATTATGGGTGAGTTGATTGTAAGACAAAATTTAATGAGTTGGACTCCGTTTTTGGATCTTAAATGTGTGTTTAGAAACAGTTTGTAACAGTTAATTGAAAAGAAAAACGGCAACTTGATGTTTGCTGTCGGTTACTGTCATTACAGGCGGGTCTTTTGAATTTGCTTTTTAGGAAGTTGTTTTCAGTATAAGATGTATTTGTTTTCAGATAAATTCAAATGTGCGTTTGTGTGTTGTAGTGGTGTGCGGCGCGTATTGGTTCAATGAAGACCCGGGTTCGAAACCCATGGTCCCCCTTTATATTTTTTTTTATTTTCAGGTTATATATCATTATTTTACTTTATTATTTATTATTTAACTTTATTATTTATTATTAAATGCTAACAACAATATAACAAATTTTTTAATCTTTCGACAAAACTGCGTAACGAACATTATACGTAAGTCTGAATTACAAAACGAAGCGGGTTTTAGACCCGTTTTACGACGAATGTTACAGTATCAAGTCACGGCAGTACGTGCTACAAGGATAAGTCCTTTACAAAAAAGGTTACCTTTCACCACTACTTCGATGCGTTGGCCTTGAAAAAGCCAATATCTGATAAAGGAGGTTCACGAGGGAATATGTGAAGCCCACTATGGCCCAAGGTCAGTAGTTGCAAATTTGATGAACCTTGGATACTTTTGGCCTTCCATGCACCGTGACACCACTGAACAGCTGAAGAAATGTGAAGCTTGTCAGTTGCACGCCCCAGTACCGAAAAGCCCCAAGCATGACCTTGTTCATATCTCCTCAGCTTGGCCATTTCACAAATGGGGCATGGACATTGTTGGTCTATTCCCACCGGCCAAAGGAGGAGTCAAATTCTTGCTAGTAGCCGTTGACTACTTCACCAAGTGGCAAGAAGTAAAACCATTGGCCAAGATCTGGGGAAAACAGGTCATCGATTTTGTTTGAGACAACATAATCTGTCGATTCGGACTTCCAGGAGTACTAATAATAGACAACAGAAAACAGTTTGCCGAGAAGCCTTTTAGCTCTTGGTGCAAAGAGTTTAGGATAACTCAAGTATTTAGCTCGGTTGCTTATCCACAATCAAACGGCCAGGTTAAAAGAACAAATTGAAGCATTGTTGAAGGTATTAAAACCCGATTAGGAAGATACGACAACAACTGGCTCGAATAATTGCCTAATGTCTTATGAGCAATCCGAACAACCGAGATGGCAAGTCATAAGAAAACACCCTATAGTCTAGTGTTTGGATCAGAAGCTATAATCCTAACGGAAATAGGAGTTCCAACACGGCGAATGCTCAACATAGACCTCGAATCAAACAAAACAAAGACCATGTTGAACTTGGAACTCCTCGAAGAAATTCGCGATCAAGCTGCTGTGCAAGAAGCTAAGTACAAATAAAACAAAAGATGGAGTCTTATTACAACACATGGGTGAAGCACAAACGGTTCAAACCTGGAGACCTTGTGCTCCATAACAACGAAGCTAGTAAGAAAGAAAATCAAGGAAAACTTGGCCCAAAGTGGGAAGGGCCACACACCGTCCTTGAAGCCCACATGGGAGGGTCGTACAAATTGGCAGACGCCCAAAGGGAGGGTCGTACAAACTGGAAGACGCCCAAGGTAAGAGGTTTCCCCGTCACTGGAATGGTAAAAACCTTAAAACGTTCCACGTTTAGTCAAAATTTCTCAGAAAGTGTTTCGAGAATTGTTCTAATCTCCCTTTGTAACAAAAGTCCTCTTGAATGAATGAATGATGAAGCTTTTTATCAAATTTGTCTTTCTATCCTATAATCAGGTTGAGAACCTAGCAAAAAACTCCATTGCAAGGGCCATGAAAGGGGATGAGCTCCCAGGCCGTATCGCTCAATAGATTCGAGGGTTAATGGACCTATATAAGGGGTGAGTTCCTAAATCAATACAACTCCATGAGACTTAGCAAAATTTTTCAAAAACATGTCTCATAGACGGGTTTGAACAACCTACATCAAATGTTCCTTAAGCTTCAACAATGGCTTACGAACCAAAAAACACCAAGTGAGTGTTATAAATAGGATAGGCAATGTGTCTTCTTGTTAATGATACTCTTAAGGCTAAGTGACTGCAGCACTGAAACCTTCAAGGTATAAGTAGCAAAAGATGCACAACCGAAAAACAAAGACAACATAACAAACTATGAAACAACATAAGGGAATAATAGAGCAACGCAACATAAAAAGGTAACCATCACAACGGCCTTAGGGGCCAGTTAACCTACAAATTGTTCATAAGCCTTAAAGGCTTCCACCACCAGAGGAACCCAAACGGTTCCCTTTAAAGCAAGCATGTTCAAAAAAGTACATAACATGAAATTGTCTGAAATGCTAAGAAAGCTACGAATCAATCAAACATTAGTAAAAGGCTTGGAAATACCAGCATCGTCAACTTTAGCCTTCTTCAGCTTCTTCCCCTTTTTAGCCTTCTAGTCACCGACAACCGTCACCTCAGAAGCTTCAAGGCTTGCCTCCTTCGAGCCTTCACCACCGTTAGCAAAAGTCTCCTCACTATCTCCTGAGCATGAACGTTTCTTGGAGAGAGATTTAAGCACCTTGTCGCAAACAACCTCGTTAAGGCCACGAGGTTTCAACTCCTTAAGAACGGAGAGAGGTTTGCCAAAGCATTCGGAGACCTCACCTACATAAGGTAAGTCGAATGCCCCATCTCCAAGACAGCATCCTGGAAGACCTTGAAAGCTTGAGGCTGATAGAAGGAAGATTTGTCTTGAGGCTCACCAGACTCACATGCTTTGTAACTAGTAATGAAACCTTGAGATCTCCCATGAACAAGGAGTTTGCTATAAACACCAACCAAAGCCCTGTTAAATTCGGAAGAGTGAAGAAGATAGGTGACTACCTGTTGAAAGCCATGCTCAATGAGCCATTTGTTATCACTGGTCACCTGAGCCAGTGAAGCCTCCAACCTTTCCTTCTCCTCTGAAGAGGCTTTCTCTCGAATTTTTAAAACCTCCACCTCTTTCTTCAACTCGTTCACCTCAACCTCATGCCTTTGGGTAAGATCAGCAACCTTTGATACCCAAGCCTTTTCCTTCTCAGCAAAGGCTGCACTCTCCTTCTTTAAGGTAGCCAGAGAAGCCTTCATCTACTCCATCTTCTTCGAAAAAGCTTCAAACTCCTGCATCCTCTTGCGAAACCAGGCCACACCTTCAGGGATCAGGGCCGAAAGATTGAAAGTAGCCAACATCATCTTTGATATCATTCGATCATCCTCCATTGACGAACAGGTCTCGGACGCCAGGAAGAGCAAAGTGAGTCAGCACATCCTCACAAACGGATGATGATGCAAAACTGTCATCAACCATAACCTTCCAACCCGACGCATAAACCTCCTCAGAGCCGGCATCACTAGAACCTTCAACAGCCTTTCGCGAACCCTTTAACCCCACAACCTTCTTCCCTACCGCTTTACTCTTTTTACCAACAGTCAAGGGCAACTGCTTCTTCTTACCTTCAACCACAGCTTCCAAATCACCTGAAACCTCTGTATCGTCGCTTAACTCCACATGTTCAGAACTACATGGTCGTTTAGCACCCTTTATCAAACGACGGCTCGAATGACGAGTAGAAACTTTCGCAGCAGCAACCTTAGTAAACCCTTTAGCATTGGGAACATTCACGTAAGCTGAACCCTCAAACCTATGCTCAGCACCACGAACAATAACATCATCACCCTCGATGGCGTCAGCATCCATAAAAACAATATCAGATGTGTCATCGCTCTTAATAAAATCCAATGCAGATATAACTTCCAGACAAAACAAAGAAAGACACAAGTAACAATACAAGAAAGCAGCAAACATATATACAAAGTAAAACGCATAGCCTGACCATCCCTCATGAGTACAGGATCTTGATCCACTTTATCCCATAACTTGCTAATACCCAGTAGCACTAACAAGTGTTCAGGAAAGGGACGAAGCCGTGAAGGACATGACCTGATAGACCTAAAAAACAACTATTCAACTCAGATTCAGCAGGTTCCAACTCATTAAGGACTGCATCCGGATGTCTCCAAACCATTTTGAACGGAACAATCGACTAAGAAACCCAAAAAACCAGTCTTTCCAAGAACAGAGCGTAGTCATCATAGACGAAACTAAACAAGTGTCGATTTGAGAAGTCTCAAATGTAAACCAATCACCATTCTTAGCCAAACAGAAAAAATGGCGAAAGGATAACAAAGACGGGTCAAACCCTGAAGCCCGACACACGATTTCAAAATGTAAAACCCTAGCGAGACCTTGGAGATGCAATTGTCCAAAGGAAACACGGTAATATTCTAAAACATTAAGCACAAAAGTAGAAAAAGGATAATGAAGATTGGAAAACTCGAAACGACGACAATACAGAGCAATGGAACCGGTAGGACATTGACCTATGGACTTGTCCAAACCCGGAGCAACTGGATTAAACTGTAGATCAATACCCCATAGTGTACAAAACACCTCAACCTCCTCTTGAGTAAGGCGAGAATAACTAGCGGCTAAACCTTTCGAGCACCCATGAGTGATAATCGAGAAAAAACCAAAAAAGGGTAAAGAAAAACTAACTTGGATGAAAGGAGTATTGGGATAAAGCTTGTGGTTAGTTGAAAGAAATGTGAAGAAGTAGTTGTGGATTATTAAAAGAGGTTATAATAAAAAGGACGGTTATAATTATCTAGAGGGCTAAAAACTGCAACATGCAGAAAAACCGTCCAATCAGTCAAATCAACTGTCTTTTCAAAATTTAAAATTTGGCATTTCGCCTCCCAAAAATTAAAAATCGGATCCCTTCAAGCGTTGAAGCCTTTTACCAAACCAAGTGTTGTGAAAAAAGTCAGAAGCCTTTGAGCCTACACCCCAAACACCTCTGACTTGGGGGGCTGATGACGTGGGTAGCTCAAGCTCAATAAAATGACTTAGATACTATATAGTTTAAAGGGTTGAAAGGTAAAAGAGTTCAGAATCGACAACTGTCGTAAATAACAAAAAGAATGAGAACAGTGCCTAGTCACATCAACACTTTACGTGTATACTCTCCTGCACAACCACAACAGAGCATGTGCAAAGAGCACACTCTTTTACCCGCAGGTCCAAACCCTTCAACCTACCAAAAAGAGGGCAAGTCCCCACTGCAGCCAAGGATCACTGGTCAAAGGTTTAGAGAATCCCTTCCCTATAAATCACAGGCTCTTGTCATTCAGGAACCAGACCATATCAACTCAGGTTATTCTTGATCTCTAATCTTATTTCTCCTCTCTAGAATTTGCTTTATGCTTGTTCTATTATTCACTTAACACTACATCATCACATTTGACATTAGCATTCTGGGTTGAACACTTCTCAATCCAGAATCCAAAAGTGAACGACCAACAAGAGTGATCTCTCTTCACGTGTTGCAAACGTGAGGGACCCCATGACCTGCGTTAGGTAACCGAAACTCTTGAACCCTTTTGTCTAACCAGTGCAGTCACTATCCTTGGTCTTATATTTGTTGTAACAACATGAATCCATTTGGTTTGAATTATTAGTAGAGAACGTGTATAAAAATATAAAGTGAATCCAAAGATAATTAATTAGTAAAAAGAACTGAACTGGTGCAATGGTAAGGAGTGCCTTTTACTTTCACTGTGGTGCGACTTCTATTCTTCTACCAAGCGTTTTTCTTGCAGTTTCTTCTAAAAATTAATGAATTAAGGTTTTTGTATTCATTCTTGTGCTTTTTATTCATTGGTTCCTATCCCTCTCCACTGTAGAAGCAGATCCATTAGATGTTTTCAGAACAATGTTTTGTTTTTAGATTTTACGCAACCTAAATTAAAATAATAATTTGATGTCTTTTTAACTTGATTTTTTTCTGTATAAAATAAAAAACTCATAAAAAACACACCTACTGGTCTTCTTAACTTAACTTCTTTATGTATAAATTAAAAATTCATAAAAGAACACCTCATAGCATTTTATTCAAAAAGTGCTAGAGGATTGAATAGGAATCGTCAACTTTTTGTTAGTTTATTTTGATGCCAAGCTGGAGCTTTCAATCAACAAGAAATTCCTTCTTTGCAAGGAACTAACAAAGGCCACTCGTTATAAAGCTCGACTTGACCGGAAATTCTAACGTCAAGTTGACCCGAAATTCGAGCATTTAAAAAAGTGAACCCAGTAGAAAAAAAATTCTAGATCCGCCACTGACGAGGACGGTGGATGGGGTTGTTGTGGTTTGAAGGTGGTGGAATGATGGAGTGGTGTAGTACATGTGGTGGTTGAGGTGGTGTTAACTGAGTGTGTGTGTGAGAGAGAGATGCAGAGAGAGAGAGTTGCATAAATATGTAATGTAGAAGAGGGTTTTTCTTAGTTTTGTAATTGTCAAACTAACGTTTGACTAAAGTCTTGGGGCATTTGGTAATGAAATACTCAGGGTTTCATCGAGCAAAAAAAGAAATACAGGGAGTCAGACAGCAATCTGAACCAAACCTCAGGGAGGTAAATTGCACTTTTCTCTTATGAATTTAACGTGCGTAACTAGGATTAAAACAACCCACACGTAATTTGAGTTTTAACCATGCATAATTTTCATGTTTGATGGCATGTAGGTTTTGATTTTTTGTAACATGCATAATTATGCATATAACATGCGTGATTTCAAATTTGGTGGTCACCCACCATCTCACATTAAGGGGTTATTGTACGATAACCCACCCTAGTATACTAATAAAAAATATTGGTAACTGAAGCTTGATTATCATATCAACTAAGTTATAGTCCGTGTATTACACGGGTTGAATAATTAAAATCGTTTAATTGCTTAATAATAAGACAAGTAACCAAGTAGATGTATCTGATAATAATCCCAAAAGCTTGCAATCTCTTCGTTATAGTATTCAATATTCTACTCGTTTTTAAAGTGTTTAATCATCAATTATGTAGGAAGTTTTTTAATTAATCTGTTTGGTGCAGATATGTTAACTAGCGAGTTAAGAAGTTATAGCCGTTAAAGTCTGAAATAAAGGGGCTAAAGTTGCTCAAATCAAACAAATATTTAGGTTCCATAATTCCAATTGAGTATTTAGTTCATATGAAACAAACATTTATTAGAAGCATAATATCCATATATTTTGAATGACCGTGAATCACATGAGGAACATGCTAATTGATAAACCGCCACTAAGTTGAGTGTATGTACGTGAAGGAAAATTCAAAGGAACAATGTATTATTTGATTTAAAGCTTGTTATATATTTGCTATTGTCGTATACCTTCATGTGTCCAAAATTAATAGATTTTTTTTGTGTTTATGGATCGATGATAAACACAATTGATTCATGTGTCCACCGCCTTTTCAAGACAACAATGGGTGTGATGGTTGTACCATTTTCAAACAAAGACAAATATGATGGTCTTAATTTTGACGAAAGTTATTAGTTCCCGTTTGATGGGCACGAACAATTTCATGCCGATGAATCCAGGAACTCCAATGGTGAAGACTTGAGGGACTACTAGCTAGAGAATGATCTTTATTCATTATCATCCTACTCAATAAATCCCATCAATAGCAAAGCTAAGGTAGGGTCTGAGGATTGTAGACAACCTTACCTTTACCCTGTTGGAATAGAGAGGTTGCTTCCAGTGAGACTCCCGGCTCGATAATAGTTTTGCATCAAGCCTTGGACATAAGGCACATAACACTTAGCAATTGAGACAAAGGTCGATTAGTGTGTGTACCCTTTTGTCTTTCGACTATCAACGCCACCACATGATGTATGATTAACCATCCATCACTTTTAACATTATTTTCACGAAATTAGTAAAATAACGTTAAAATATGTGAAATTTCACTTTTACCCTCAAAGACCCACACATATATACATTATTTGCACACACCGCAAATGAGACGTCTAGAGAATGATCTTCATTAATTTAGGTTATACTTATTTTTTCTTTTTTCATTTTTTGGTTGTTTGGTGTCCTTCAAAACCTTTACCTCTTATCACTACAATGTATTGAACGATTTCAATGTCTTAGTTCTAATCAGATGTCACCATTTTATCATATGCATATTTGGGCAACAAATGCAAAGGATGAATAGCTTTGGATTCATAAATAATGGGCCAAATTTTGGCCCACTCATCTACCTAACAGTCAATTTTTTAAATGGCCTAATATCTAAGCACTCAGATCATTCTCACGGTTAGTTCCCAAAAGTCAAGCCTCTCATTTTTTAGAAATAAAACACTTTCAACTTATTCTAAGAGGCCGAAATCTCCTACGGGGCTCATACTCGAATAACCCGAAATTCAAACCGAACCAAGTTTAAGTAACAAATTTGGGTTATTAGAATTGGGACTTATTGGAACTGAAATTCAACTTTGGTTTTTGAATAGATTTTGAATTTGTAAATCGTGAACAAAATAACCCAAATTTGAATGTTAAATAGATTTTTTTTGTATAATACACTTTTTATTTACCCTTTTAATTATTTAAGGTAATTTTGTTTATTTGAATAAACTCGATTTCAAACCCAATTCAAATAATCATATTCAAATTAGTTTTTTGAATCTTGTTGGAGTGGAATTTGAATTCAGTTTATTATTATTATTATTATTTAAATTTAAATAACCCAATTCGAATAACCCTAAAACCGATTCAATGAACACCCCCTGTGCCTTCCACACAAGTTAGCTCGATCATGTATTCAAAGAAGGAGAGTTTCTTGTTGTTGCATAGTTGTATACAACAACGAGGAGACCAAACAAGTGTACATCGAATGTAAACAAATCATCCAAGTTCCATGAGTATTTAAAGCATAACGAACAAGTGTATTATAAAAGCTAAAATAATAAAATAATAAAAAAAACAATACACCATAAGCAAGACAATTATCAGTTTTCAAGAACTAATCCATCATTCTTCCAGACTCAAGTTAATGCAAAGGGAAAATTGCATTACTATTCTGCATTAACATACCCATTGATGATGATGCAGAATTCCCAACATCTTTAAATGGAGATCTCACCAAATGACACCCTTTTCGGCTCTCATCACTTAAGATTTCATTATTGTTCGACAAATTTTCCTTCAACCGCGAAATCAATATCCGCTTCTCCCTTGCAAGTTGTTTCCCATGTGAAAGCGGTTGGGGGTCTTTCTTACTATCGACAACATCACAATGTCCCTTCATTCGACAACTCAATCCGTTCTTAGTCTCTCGTTCAATTTGTTTACTTAATGAAAGAATAACCTTTTTGGGTGTCGAGTCGATTTCTTTCACTTGATCTTTCTTCAACTTTTCAAGCTGACCCTTCACCAAATTAACCTCGGTTTGAAGCGTGTCAGCCTTAGTTTCATACGCGACAGCCTTCTCTCTCCATTCCTCAACCTTAAACCACCAAAACAAAACAATTTAACATTTGTACAACATATAATCTGACACATACAAACACACGAGAGCGAGCGCGCTTACTTCAGTCATGAGTGAGTGAATTTCTTTATTGGAAACAAGAGCTTGAGTCTCCCAAAAGTCTTTGGAAGTTTGTAGCTCTTCCATTTCTTGTCTAAGTTGTCCAAGCATCTCCTGCATTTGGGCCCATTGTTCGGTGTCTGCTTTCACTTGCTCCGACATCCGCCTCACTAACAACTTGCACCGACCCGAGCATTTGTTTCCGGCTTCTTGTAACACCAATGACTCCTGACACAAAAAAAAATTGTTTCTTTATTTACACCAAGAAAATCAAGAAAAGGTGATAATATTTCACAAGAAGTATTACTACCTTTGCTTGATTAGATAATCTATTGGAGAAAGATAAATGGTCACTAAAATCGATTCGATTCGAAGTAGAAGCAGAACTACCAACCGAATTGTTGATGATTGATCTATAATCTTTCTCCATCTGATCTAGAATTCCCTTTGACTTTTGTGTCCTGAAGCTTACATCAGTTGACTTATTTTGACTTTTACAAGTCAAAACTGAGCAGTCTCCATTGACTTCTTCAACACTATAGTTACTTTGCAACTCCTCTAGTTTTTTTGTTAATTCTTTCATTTCTTCCTCCAACACCACTTCCATGTTCTTCCCTTCACAAAGCTTCTTTCTTCCCTGTATAACATTTGGTGCATTAGTTACTTGTACTCTCTATGTCCAAATATGATATCAAAATCATCATTGAACAAACAAATCATAATACAAAAATTTTGAAATAGGCAAACTTGCATTAACTGGTTGTACATTCGTACGGACCTAGTATAGAGGGTGCGAGGTCAACCGACTCTCAGTATTTTATTCTTATATAATTTATTCGTACTTAACATGTAATACTATTTTTCGTCCGAAACCCAAGATTTTTAAATTTAGTTAGAAAACATCAACCTAATACATATTGCATTTGAAAAACCCTAAAACCCTAGCTCTTAGTTTTACCGGTATCAACAACACCTACATTTTTTTAATGATACGAGACATCAAGTTAAAAGACATCTAAGCACGAAAAAAACCTACCTTAATAGAAAATAAAAATCTTAAGTCCGTCACTGCCAATAACTCAAACGAACAAATTAAGATAAAGATAATAAGAACTTACATAAGCAACACTTTTCAAAGCAGATTTAAGCGTGCGTTCGATTTGCATTCGATTCTTCTCCACTTTCTTCAACGCGGACAGTCTTTCCATCCTCAAAAAATTACACTCGGCCCGCAACACCTCCGCCTGAAACCTCCACCTCTCCGCAGCCAACCGCCCACCACCACCACCTTCATCCTCCTCCGGTTCCACCCGCTCCCTCCTCCCCGTCAAATCCGAAAACTCTCTCTCCACTCCAAACAAACTCTCCAACTTTCCCTTATAGTTATAAGTATCCACCACCTCAGACTGCTGTTGTTTGTTATTATTATTATGGTTTCTTGTTTTTCTCCTGTGAGAACTGTGGGTTCTAGGTAAGTTAATGATTTTTGGGGTGGGTGGTAGGGGTGAAGTGTGCCATTTGACTCTTCTGGCTCTTGTTGACATTGTTGACTTGTGTTTTCTCTAATGACAACGTTGGATTGTTGGCTTTTTGGGGTATAAATAAGGTGGTTTGAGTGTGGGGAGAGAAGGTGGCGTGCAGTGGAACCTCGTAAAAAGGAAAGAACATGGATTTGAATTGAATTTGGTATTTATATGGTTTGGTTGGTTCATATGGAGGCTTTTTGTGGTTTGTTGTTGTGAGAAATCCGAGGAGAAACAAGTTGACGGCAATCAAGTAGAATATAGTGACGGGGATGCTACGGAGGATCATGCTTTAATTGTCAAATACTTTTTTTTAACCGTAATTTTCTTAACAAAAACAAATTTTTGAACCGTAATTTTCATTAACAATAAAACAAAACTAGCAAGCCGCTAACATGGGCACAACAAATAACGAACACGACTAAACAACAAACTTACATAACATTATCGAATCCACCACTTGTGGCCTAGTTGTAGTGAGGCCTGGGTTTTCCAACTAAGACCCAACTGCAATCCCTACTTGTGTCACTTTAGTGCATTAAACAATGATATATAGAGTCTAGCCGTGTTGTTGAGATGCCAGATTTTATCCTGAGACCACCCGGGTTTTCGTCTTACTGTGTGTTACGCCAGGTAGTGTTAAGCTCTTGTGGTGGCACAACGGCTGTCAAGTGGCAGTCGGTGGTATGGTTTCCCGGAGGAATGCCCAAACCAAACTCTGAAACCGGTGTGAGCACGGTTAAGACAACATAATCTAGTCGGAGTATGACAACGAGGCTCTCCAACTTAGAGAGTATAGTAGCCTAATAAAATAAAGTCGACGGTCTTAAAAAACATAAGAAAATCCAAATCCTTCATTTGATTCAATCAATCCTGAGCGATTCCTAACTAAAAAAAAATTAAAGTCTTGATTTCCCTACGATATTTGGAATCTTCACCGGTTCATTACAAAAGATACACATTTTCATTTTTAATTATATGTTTAAGAAGTTATATATCATGATTAAAAAATGGTAGAGAAGGACCATTTGTTTAATTCAAAATGAATCAAACGGGTTTGAGCTATTGTTACTGAAATTAGAGAGAAATCAATTATGGAGCTCAAAAGACCATCACTATGACCAACTTAATCTATCATATCTAATAAATTTTATAATTTTATAATTAGGGGACACATGACATCCATTTAGGGCGTCTATTTTTCGTTTTCTCACAAAAACACAACACAAGTCTGTTTGATGCAACCGGTTTGAAGGACCTGTTTTACTAAAATGGGTCAAAAAGTCATCTCCATATAAATAGAATATAACCCGACATATGCATCACTCACAAACTTCATTCGTGAATTCTAAGGTTTCTGTAGCCTCCCGCTCACCCATCCTGCGAATTAGGGTTTCCACATATTCTCTTCTCTCGATTCGCATCAGATCTTCAGACATCTTCAAATCAAGGTTATATCAACAATTATTTTGATTAACCATGATGATTTTATCATTCTTTAACATTCAATCTTCCTTTTAGTTGTTGATATAATTGATCTTCATTCGTTCTGACCTATCGCTTTTCTTTTCTGATAGTTAAATGTTGTCGACACCAAGGTACGAATATGTTGTTTATCTATTATTTAGATTTTGATGATATAATAGATTTCTTAGTATTATGTGTAAAATCAAAAGATCGGAATATAACATGTATAGGGTTTTGTATCTTCTAATCATTTTAGGTGATGTGTTTATATTTTTTACCAGATCTGATTGTTGCCATTTATGATCGGAACATATTTTATTTAGGGTTTTGTAACTTTCTGATCGTATTAGGTGATATTGTGTTTATATTTATTACCAGATCTGATTGTTGCTATGTTGCGATTGCCATTATCTGTTATCATAATTTTATATCCAATTTAGTTTTTCTGAGGCACAATTTGACCCCACACAGTCAGAGAATTATCTTAGATTTGTTGAATTACTTTTCTTTGTAGTTTTCTATTAAGTTTTCTTGATTGTTCACCTAAAAAGGGTAGAATAAGTGATAATAGGTTCAGGAGAAGTGACTGGATATCCGTATGGGTTGCAATATGTTGTTTTGTAACTGGTAGTGTGTATGTTGTATGTTTAAGTTAGGTTTAGTTTTGTTAAATGATTGTTTTTTATTGTGATTGTAAGTTTTTATCGATTGTGTTTTATGTAGAGTATGAAAACTACTGTGTTTTGCCGATGATTCGTCTCGGTTTATGTAACACCCTGTAAAATCGTGTCCAACAATATAGCGACACGTGTCGTATTTTTATTGTAAGTCTATTAAAGACTAACAGGGACTAGAAGCGTCAACATGCTCAAACTAAGTCTTTGAGTGATCTTCTGATGTCAACATGTATAAACCAAGCCTTTGAGTGACCATTAGTGTGAACATGCTTAAAACTTGGCCTCTGAGTGACCATGTGTCAACTTGCCCAGCCTCTGAGTGATATCGGAGCCAATATGCTTATAATGAGCCTCTGAGTGATCCTTTACAAAGTCCTAACTCTCATAGGTCCCATTTGTTGGACGAGAGAAATCAAATCCATAATTATATAAAAGTTGGACAAGGAGAGGTTAAAAGTGTCAACATGTTAATTTATACCTCTAAGTGACCTTTTAACGAACCGAGAGCTTGACAATGTCCAGGCATACTCCCAGGTACGCCAAATATTGGTTACGGAGGGTTAAATACGCTAAAAAGGTGTTTTAGGAGGTTTTATAAGTTGAGGGGCTAAAAGTGTTAAACTTTGATTCTGGCCATGAGGCGCGCGCTGGGCGCGAAAGATCAGGCCTGGGTCTCTCACGGGGCGCGAGAGGCCTGTGTCTGCAGAATATTTGCTTGGCCTCCACACATGTTGCCAAAAACCATTAAATCAAAACCATGGTCTTCCAAACTGCTATGCCACGTTTTAGGACACTTGTAAGCTCCCTCTTACACCCCTTAGCACCTGGCATCACCTCCTTCAAGCTCTCTAACTATAAAAAGGTGCCAAGGTTCACCATTTGAACTTGCACCTTTCTCATTCACACCTTTATCTCCCTCATCTAGAAGTTCCTATCTAAAAGGAGCATCCAACTTAGTTCTTTTGCATCCTAGGAACCACTTGTAAGTGTTCCATCCTCTTGCATTTTCGTTTATAGGCTTTTATAGCCAAAAGTCAAGCGTTTTACGGAAAACGCCTTAACTTTCGGTTAAGACCATTATGGTCCAACCATTGTTCTTAACGAACATGGCTAAGTGATCGTAATAAGGTAGGTGTTAGTCTCTATAAAGGGCACCTCCTGGAGATCATATTTGCTAGACCAATTGACGGGTCAAAGTTATTATATTAAAAAGTCAAACATGCCATTTTTCGGAAATATTATAATTTGATCTTCTATCTGTTATGAAACCTGTTTTGGCACTAAAACAAGTTGGTAATAATTATTAGAACATGTAAGAACATGTTCGGCTCGTCAATTTCAGTCTTAGGGTCGGTTCGCAACCGAAAGTCGCGAAGTTTGACTTCTGCTTTGACTTTTGATTCTTACCCAATTTAGATTAGTTAACTACTGATATAAAGTTGCATTATGATCATAATATAATGTAGTACAACCATTTGAGGTTATAGTACATGATCATAATCAGAATCTGAGTTTATGCATAAGTTCCATAATTATATCATTTTAACTAAAATGCCCTTTTTGCATAAAAAGAGGTTTAAATGACAATGAACTTGAAAATGAGTTTCCTACTGATATAATATTATAAGTAGGATTATTTGGGATGTCAAAGCAGACTATAAACTGAGTTTATGAACAAGTCTTTGTATTATGTCGATAAATGATTATAAGGCCTTTGTGGCTTATAAAATGGTTTTAATCACATCTTTTCAAAGTAAATCTTTTATCTACTGATATGTTATATTAAATAACATATCTAACACTTATTAATCTGACCATAACATCAGTTTTCATTAAACATCGTATACATAGTCATTTTACGACATAAACGCCATTTCGGCGCATAACATGGTCTTAAACCATAGTTATCAACCAAGACTTGTTACCTACTGATTTCAAAACTTATTTTAAACATTTTTACAGTAGGTATATGATATGAACTCAGAATCCCAAATAATTTATAAAACTATGTGTAAATGACCAAAATGCCCTTTTGGTGCATAGTTTGGTCACAAAATATAAATTACACATATAATTAATATCCTATAGATATTATATCATAAATTAATTATTTTTATAGAATACTTATGATTATAACAATAAATTATATTCAAGTTCCTTTTATACAGTATATAATTACCGAAATGCCCTTATGAGGCATAATTTCATTTTAAAACCTTAACGGGCATATAAGTTGATATACTACTGATATTACAACTTATTTAAAGTGTAATGGCATATAGAACTTGTCCATGACTTATCCGGTTACCCGATATCGCTAATATGCGTACGTTTAAGTATATGTAACTAGTTTACGGAAATTAACCAAAACGGGTCTAACCTTGTCATTTAAGTCTCAAAATACAGAATGTTTATAGTTTATCCATATTACACAAGTCAAGGTACTTGTTGGGATTAAACTACATTCTATCCGATCAACGTTTAATCTAACGTTATACGTTTTGATCAAATACGCTAGTCGGTCAAAGTCTATGACTTAAACAAGACTGTTAGTATTTAATTGGTTAGCTTATGCCATAATCTATACTAGAGACTTGCTGGTAAATGCTATCTGCACTTAGTACTTTTGTGTTCGGCTGAGTTAATAAATCTTGCGTTTAAACGAACACTAGCTCAGGTAAATACTCTCGACTTATTTTCCCTATACGGGCTTGGGATACGGTATTTATTACCGCTTGGTCGTAAATGGGATCAATCGAATGCCGGATTGTGGCTAGTAAATCCGCATATTTCGTTTTAATCAGTTTTGTTTGATAAGTTAAACATCGGGGGTTAACTACCGTGTCCTGGATATCCTCGGCTCATTACATTAAATAATGGCCACGACCTTAGCTCGGAGTGTAGGCATACACCTGACAGACGCTCAAGTGCATTTACCCAAACTTGTTGGGGATAACTCCTTCGTGAGTTCATAAGTGGTGTATACGTTAATCATGTCTCAGTTTTTGTACTAGGCCCTGTATATATGGACAAACATGTGATCTGTTAACAAGGTTGCAATTTCAACTTTCCCAAGTTATAAAAGATTTTGTGCTGATATGCACGCAAAACATTTTATTTAAATGTTTTCAAAATGAGTCAGTCGGGTGTATTACCAGCGAAAGCTGACGTATTTTCAAAAGACTAAGCTTGCAGGTACAATATGAAAATAGGCTGGAAGTGCTCGGTAGTGATAAGAGGATCTTGCAAATCCTAGATCTGCCCAAAGTCTGTTTTACATTCTATCTTTTGTACAATTTATGATCCACCTGTGGATCTTCTATTACGAGCCTATATATTATTTTGTATTTCGAACATTTGGTTTGTAATAGTAATTTAAATCCAAGACTTCCGTTGTGCTGTGTTTAATTGACTATGATGATATCAACTTACGTCACGATATTCCCCACTCGGGCCCACCGGTGTATGGATTTGGTTGGAAATCCAGGGTGTGGCAGGTTTGTATCAGAGACAACGTTTGAGAGAAGTAAACACTAGTCTTCTTGTGTTTAATCTCAAACTTACACAAGCACATTCCTTAGACTTCCAAGTCTAGGCTTTGACCTAGGATTTACTCATCTCATTATTAAGTTATTAGTATTGTTTTTAATTGATTTTTAACAGAAAAAATGCCGCCAAGAGTAAGAGGAAGAGGAAAAGGACCAATGAGGGGAGGACCTTCAGGACATATTCCTTCACATCCCCATCACCCGAACCCCTATGAAGATTCGGGGGATTCATGGCCATTATCGCAACATTCACCTTCTCATACTCAAAACTCCTATCACTCGTACCATTCACATCATTCACACCACTCTCACCATTCCCATCATTCTTATCAGGATGAATTTAACCCCAACCAATACTTTAACACACCCCCAGCTGATCAGAATCGATTGGATCAGCCAAACCCAATGGACGAGGACTCCGATCCGACGCCGTCAGGTTCAAATACGCATCCCATCGAGATATCGAGCGATTCAAACTCTTATACCGGATCGTCATATCAAGGTCCTAATGAGTGGGACCAATATTGGAACCAATTTACCTTTGCCAACACTCCTTCCCATCACTCTCAACCACCTCCTATATAAGAAGATGTTCACATAGAACCAGTGGAACATCATCAGCCGCCACCTGAGCCACCGAGGAGGAAACGTGGAGCACGTATGTCAGTACGTGCAGGTCAACAGTCGGGTTCGCTACCACCATTGCCTAAACCCTACCCCACCATTCAATAGGACCCACAAATGGATGGGGCCTCTAATGCCTCACTTGTGGTGGAACCAACGCCATCACCCGCAGTTCAACCACCACAATCGGGTTATAATAACCCTATCCCAACATATCCAGATAATACTGGATATGATCCTTTTAACCCATCTACACCAGTTGATTACCAAGCATTGTCGCATGACCCTTACATGCAAGCGGTCATGCATAACGCACTTTACCCGTCTCCTTTCCCACCTGCTTATCCACCTACTGGATATCTAAGTTACGGGTACCAGTATCCGATGATGCCACAGCCACTAACACAACCTCCGCCGCCACTTGAGGCCATTAATGAGGCCTTAGAACGAATGAAAGAAATGCAACACCAAGCGGAGAAAACGGAGAAGAAGATGAACAAGTTCTTCAAGAAACTCTCCAAATTGGTTAAGGGAAGGAAGGACGAGTGAAGTCCTTTTCTAAATATGTTTAGTCCCGGCGAGGACATTGTTATTTCTTTAGTCCCTGCGTGGACATTTTTAGTCTTTTAGTCCTTGCATGGACGATTAGTTTTATTTATTTATTTCTATTAATGCAACTTTTATTGACTTTTAATGAAGTATTTTTGGAATTATATATATGTATTCATCCTCTTCAAAGCAAACGTCTCGATTTTACTTGAAATTTGTGCTCTGCGATATAGTTCCAAAAAGATCTTAATGGTTTTGATTAGCCAAGTGGCACAGACCACAAATTTAGCCAACTTATAAATAATAGTTAAGGATGAAAACTATCATGATAGTTAAGGGAAGTTATCCTTCTATCTAGAGGTGGTAAACTAAGTTCAAGCCTCCAAGTCGTTAAGGTCAAATGTGACCGGGACTATTAATCAACCATTAAGGTACTCTTGTGTTAACATTCAGAAATGTTCATACTCCTGGTAGCATGACTTGAGGAACCACACTAGCCGTCTAGGTAAATGGACTATGTCCTAAAACCTATTATATAGGCAATGTGATCAATGTGATCCCGGCTAATATCATCAATATGATGATAATAATTGACATCGAATAGAGATGCAGGCCAATGTGCCACACTTTATGTCCATTAGTGGCAGGCCAATGTGCCGTATTTTATGTCCATTAGTGAAAGGCCAATGTGCCATATTTTATGTCCATTAGTGACAGGCCAATGTGCCGTATTTTTTGTCCATTAGTGACATGCCAATGTGCCATATTTTATGTCCATTAGCGATAGGCCAATATGCCATATTTTAATGTCCTTCATGACAAGCCTATGAGCTAATTATAATTGCCTAATGGCAATGACAGTTGTGATGTTACGATCCACTGTCTAATAATATATGGACGACGTCCAAATTATAATTTGCCTTTGATGGTCCTTTTGAGACCTAGGCCAAAAATAGATATAATAAGCTTAAGAGTTGTGATGTTATTCACACTAGCTTGATTAGGCGATTGATTGTCATATCCAATGTTTACAGCCAATATGGTTATTAATACCATAGCTAAAAGAAATTTAATTTGGTATTTAGAACCAAAGCTTTAAAGAATGGCTAACTCGGATGAGGCGCAAAGTAGCCACCGGGATGTTAACTCTAATAACGCAGAAAATATAGCCATTAATAATGAAGATTTCCAAGCTCGCATAGACGCAGCTGTGGGAAAGGCCATGGAAAAGGCCATAGAAAAACTTAGGGAGTCGAGTGCTACTCGCTCAAAACCATTATCAATCACGCCATCCTCAGCTCACAAAGAGAGCTCAGTTCACTCTTCAAATGCGAATAGTGAACCAAAGAAAATAGAATTTACTGATAGGTCCCGTTCTTCTAAAGACGGATGTAACTACAAATATTTCGTCTTCTTCAAGCCCCGGGATTTTAATGGGGAAATAGGAGTTGTAAAAGCCTTGAATGGCTGGACGAGATTGAAAGGATTTTGGATATCAGCGGCTGTGCTGATAAGGATGTAGTGAAGTATGTATCACAGTCCTTCAAAGGTGATGCCTTAATTTGGTGGAAGGCTATGATCCAATCTACAGGTAAAATATACCTGTATAATTTAGGATGGTCCAAGTTTATGGACCTTGTTAAGGAAACTTACTGCCCACCCCATGAGGTGGAAAAGATAGAGTCAGACTTCCTGACTCTCACAATGAAGAACCTAGATCGTCAAAAGTATGTTTCCGATTTCAATTCCCTGTCTAGGTTAGTTTCCTATTCGATTACCCCAGAGGCCAAACGCATTGCGCGTTTCATTAATTGGTGTTGATACAGTTTTGTGTGTGTCGCTTGTTCTTAGTTACGGTTGTAATTGTACGGTCTTTGCTCAAGTGTCTGTATAGGTTTGGTCGTGTCGAATAGATCGAGATATCCTTCTATCTTGATCTAGTATGACATCTTAGCTTGTCTGTGTTAATCATTTGCATGTGTGCATACTGATAAGTCTTGTGTACGTCAAGTCTACACACGTTCTCCAGGAATAAGGATTCTGTGCGAACCAAGAGATTTCGTACGAAACACAGGTTTCGTACGAATCAAGTAGTGTTTCGTACGAAACAGTGACTCGTACCAAATTCTGGAGTTGTGTCTCGTGTGAAATAGTGTGTTCCATATGTCTGGATTCGTGTTTCGTACGAACTCTAGACGGACACTATATAAGCAGACATGCACTTCTTAGTCAGGGGTTGACTCGCGTCTGAGAGTTGGTTGGACCACAGAGTTTGTTATCCTTTCAGCTGGATATCTCTGAAGACGAAGACACAAGAACACAGCAAGTTCGTTTGAGTCATACGAGCATTGTGTATATATGTTTGTACTTGTTCTCAATCATTAATAAAGATAGTGAACCTTTGGTTACCCCATGTTCTTTACTTTGCTTTGGTTGCATGCACACTTGGATTCCACACTTGTGTGTATGTTGTATGAACAAGGAACTGGTTTAACTTGATCCTCAGGTGGACCTACAAGTGGTATCAGAGCTTGTGCTCTTTCCTTGTTCAAAACCGGGCTTAGTTGTGTCTGAGCTAGTTTGAAGATTTCTGTAGTGTTCTTGAGCCTCCAGCAGAAAACTTAAGTTTTGGATAGATAACTAACTTAAAACTTGGTTAAAGTCTGATTGCATGCAGAAAATTTTATGGTAAAATTTTTCTGAAGAACACCCTTGAAGAAGAAATCTGCAAAAATTTGAATCTGATTAGTTTTGGTAGGGTTGACATTTTCTGACTTGGATCTGGACTTGGACTGTTGACTGTTAAAAATCTGTATTTTAACTAAAAGTGGGTAAGACAACAGGTATTTTCAAAAAAGCAGGTCTACACAAGAAAGGATATTTTTCACCAAACCGTTTCTGAAAAGATTCCTCTGAAAAACGCTGAACAAAACAGTTTGTGCGATTGAAAAGTTTCATACAAATAATCTGTTTCGCACGAAACATCTGGTTCGAACGAAACAAGTGTCTCGCATGAAACATCCTTGTTTCGCACGAAACTTGTGTTGCTCGCACAAAAGAGTGGTTCATCCGCATGAACTTGGTTCGTACGAATAACTTTCGTTACTGTTTGGTTTTCGTGTTTTTCAAGCTTTGTGATTTTCAGAATTTGTCATATTTTCAAATCTGGGAATTTTAAAAGGTAATTATAATTTGAAACTTTAAAACCTTTAAATTTACATAAAAAGAGAAAATATAATGAGTTCTAACCCGTGGGATTGGAGTTGTTCAAGCTCAAATCAGGAGTCTTCGCAAAGCTCCGCAACATCATGGGTAAAATCTTTGATGCCTCAACATACATCAATGATCTCTGCAAATCAATGGGCGTGTGTTGCGAATTAGAATCAAAGCATCTAAACTCTGTTAATGAGCGAAAGTGAAACAGGGAGTAATAACCGACCACCGAAATTAAATCACATGAACGATTATCCTTCATGGAAAATTCGTTTTCATACGTATGTTCTCGGTCAAAACACGGAATTGTGGATGTGTTTCACTACCCCCTACAATGAAGCACTTGAAGAAGCTGGATCAAATCCAACCACATTGGCCAATCTAGTCGAAAGTGACAAGAAAGCTTACGATTTAGAGAAAAAGGCATTTACTATCCTCACACAAGCTCTGCATAAAGACATTTATCATCAGTTTGTGTATTGTACTACAACAAAAAATTTGTGGGACACTTTGGAAGCAAGAGGTGAAGGTAACGTTGCTACCAGGAAGATTCGGCATGATCTGCTCAAGAAAGAGTTTGAGGGTTTCATGTTCATAGAGAACGAAACCTTGAATGATATGACCACTCGGTTTTATCATCTTCTCAGCAAAATGTACTCGTATAAAGTGTTAGCAGCACCACAAGAAATTGTGATGTGATTTGCTGATGCTTTACCACCGAAATTGGGTCAATTTATTGATCTTTTAAAACATACAAGTGTTTTGGACTCAATTAGTATTTATGAATTTGTGTAGAAACTGGAGAACAAGAATGAAGAAGAACTCCGGAAGGCACAACGAGTCTCTGCTCCACAAAACCTTGAGATGTATTTTGGAGGTATAAATGCAGGTACAAGCTCAAGTCAGCAACCAAAGCTGCAGACCGCGTTTGTGTCAAATGTGAACCCGTTTTTACCCCAAACAGTTCAATCAAGTCAGTCTACAGGTTCGAGTAATCAAGCCTATGGACAAGCTTTTGATCCGAAAGCCTTCCTTCCACAGCCAAGGGATTTAGCGCATAAAGCTCCACAGCAAGCTCCTCAACAAGCTTTCTATGGAAGCAACAGTCAATCTGCAAATCCCAACACTGTCAAACTTGACACGTCAAATCTCTCCAAAATCAACGTAGAAGTTGCACAGGAACATGCAGAACTTCTAAATACTATGGTCAGTGCGTATTGTGGTTTAGTTGCAGGTCAAATAGGGAACATTAATTTGACAAACGAAGACTATGAACAAATTGACCGAGATGAAATGGAGCTGATGGACATCAAGTGGGCATTTGCAAGCGCTATGAGAAGAGCAAAGGATTATATGAGAAAAAGGGGGAGAACCAGTTTGGAAAGCAAGAAGGATACAAAATACGGCTTTGACAAAACCGCCGTTACTTGCTTCAACTGTGGAGAAAGAGGTCACTTCAAGCGGGAATGCACAAGACCCAGCAAGGAAGGAAATCACAACCCTTTCGAAATCAGTCTCAACCATCCAACACAGCACAATACAACAACGAAAGAAGAATAGTAGCTGTTGGCAACTCTAACAATACCAATCAATCAGGACCTTTAAACACGCATAAAGCTTTGGTAGTTCAGTCTGATGAAGGATGCGATTGGTCAGTACAGTTGGGAACTGAGAACAACGAAAGAACTGCATGCTATGCAAAGATCGTGGATCAAATCAAGCATGATCACAGCATCAACTCTCCTAATAATGATGATACATCTGGGGATGCTGATAGTTCTGATGAAGAATGTTCAAGTTCAGATGGTTATGAATCTTGTTCTGATGTAAAGAAAGGAAGTGAAGCTGAGGTTGAAAAGTTGCTAAGTGAAGATGAGCTGTTGAAGGGAGAAAAGGTAGGTATGACAAGGAATGCAGAAGCTGCGGAAAAAGAGACAGAGGAACTCTCTACATAAGGTGCAGCTTTTCCTCATCACACTGCCTTTATGGCAAATGTTGAAGGTTATTCAAAACAGGTAAATTCTGAACCTCCTACTATTTGCAATGACTGTGTTGAATTGAAAATAAAGTATGAAACCGTCAACAGTCATAATCAAAATTTAGTTCTTGAACTATCAAAATGCAAAGAGGCGAATTTGGCGCCAACTAGAAATGAAAAAGAATTCAAATCTGTAACAGAATCCCTTAAGAAAAGTGTTTCTGAATTGACAAAAACAGTTTTGAATAAACAGACAGGAATTAATAACTACATTAATCTCCTAGAAGAAACAAAGAAAGAGTTAGCCATCACCAAATGTGAATATGATTCAATCAAACGCAAATTAGAAAGTTATTCTAACTCTCAATATGTGCTTGATCATATCATCGAAGTTCAAAAACTAAAAGGAGATGCTCAATACATAGGGTATAAGTCCTGTCCACCCCCAATGAAATACAACTATACCAAAATGCCTGATGAAGAGGAGATGTCTCTTTTTGAACCCTCTGTACCTTTGAATCCTGAGGAATTCACAGCAGGGTTAGGGTTCAAATTAGACAAATCCTCTCAAGAACCATGCAAGCCAGGAAATTCAACGTCTGATGTTGTTCAAACTCCATCTGTTGAGGAGGAGGATGATACATCAGATGATGAATCAAGAAATGATGATCAGGATCAGCCTCTTGATGAAAGGAGAATAGTAGAATCTTCTGCTACTCCTATTGAGAATCAAGAGACCGTTCCTAAGAAATCTATCAAGACACATGTGTCGACAAATGAAGCAGATAATGTGTTGTATACTTTGGTTGAAGATAAGAAAATCTATTCAAACAAAGATTTTCCAATTAAAAACGTAAATCCAATCTCTATAGATCAAGTTTTTGAAAAGTCAACAACCAAACTTTTAGAGAAGAAAAAGTCCACCAAACCAAAACTATTATCCGTTTCAAAAGAAAAAAATGGAAGCGAGTTGAAAAGCCTACAGTTTCTCAACCGAAGGTTGAAGCAAAAGGCTCTCGTTACCAAAAAAAGGCCAAAACTGTTAAATTTGTGAGTTCTAAAGGTACCGATAAAGTCGAAACTTTTCAAGGAAAATCTAATGTTGATTTTTGTAAAGAAAGTTAAGATTTTGAAACAAAACAGTCAAAATAATTACACCCAACACACTGATGGATGTAATGAAAATGAACCCAGTACCTCAGGATCCACAAGTTCAACATCAACCCGAGAAACACGATCTCCTAGTTTTGTTGAAAGGAGAATTTGTTTCAAATGTGGAGGGTTTGGCCACATTATAAAGGATTGTCGAAATCCAGCCAAATCAAGATGTATAGAGAAAACCCCTCATGAACCAACTTGCAAACATAAATCTGTTTCTCCGACTCAAGATAAACGAATCATTAAGGATCAAAAAGAGAAACAAAAACGTAAACAAGTAAAAGCAGTTGAGAAAGCTTTAAAAACGGATTCTTCTAAAAAGGATCAAAGATCCTCAAAGTCAATAAAACCAGACACTATTAAAACTGTAAATAATAGTAAATCTGGTAATAAACAAGGATCTTGGAAACAGAAGACCGATAATGGTTCAAAAGGAGGTTCTCAGTTTGATAATCATCAAGAAATTGAGATTACATTTCTCGATGATAAGGGACGACCTAAGGCTTGGGTCCCCATCTCAAACTAATCTTGTTTGTGCATGTGCAGGGTGTTCCAGGAGGGACTGTAAACTGTCATTGGATTGTTGACAGTGGAGCATCAAGGCACATGACGGGCGACTTGCGGCTCCTATATGATGTGAAAAGCATAAGGGGTGGTTAGGTTGCTTTTGCTGGTGACAAAGGTGGATACGTCACTGGAGAAGGAATGGTCTCCAATGGTGTTATGAGCTTCGACAAGATCAATCATGTGCGGCAAATTGATCACAATCTTCTTAGCGTTTCTCAAATCTGCGACAAGAAGTTCACGGTACATTTTGATGATGCCGGATGTTATGTGCTGAAGCCTGGATTCAAGATCCCTAAGGAATGGATTCTCCTGTCGGCTCGAAGAATTAATGATTTGTATATTCTTGATATGAGCCAAGCTATTACAACATCTGCACAAGTCACATGTTTTGTCTCTAAAGCCACCGAGAAGGAATCAATCTCTTGGCATAGACGTATGGGACACATTCACCTAAGGAAAATGAACTATTTGGTGAAGAATAATCTAGTGAATGGTGTTCCAATGAAGAATTTTCATCTTCAAGACGTTTGTGTATCATGCCAGAAAGGGAAGCAAGCAAGAAAATCCCATCCCGTGAAGAAGATCAACATTGTGAATATGCCACTAGAACGTCTTCATATGGACCTTTTTGGACCTATGAAACACAAGACAACCTTTGGTGATTCTTATTGTCCCGTACTTACTGATGACTATTCCAGATTCTCATGGGTAAATATGTTGGCACACAAGAGTGAAGTTCCTACTTTCCTCAAGAATCTCCTGACTCTGTTGGAAAATTTTGTACAATCTGAAGGTAAGGAGAATCAGAAGCGACAATGGCACGGAATTCAAGAATCAAGTTATGGATGAGTACTGTTCCTCAAAGGGTATTCTGCATGAGTACAGTTCTCGCTACGCTCCACAACAAAATGGCGTCGCTGAGAGGAAAAATCGAACTCTTATTGAAACTGCAAGAACCATGTTAGTAGAATCAGAACTTCCTGTTCAATTTTGGGGAGAAGCTGTTGCTACTGCATGCTACATGATGAATAGAGTTCTAACGGTGAAGAGACATGGGAAGACATGCTTTGAGTTGTTACATAAAAGGAAACCGGATGTTTCTTTCTTAGAACCTTTTGGAGCTCCATGCACTATGATCGACCCACATGGAAAGTTTGGTCCCAAGGCTATCGAAGGTTTCTTTCTTGGATATGCTACTCCGAATTTCCGGGTGTGGAATTTGTCTTCGAAGAAGATTGAAGAATGGGGTGAAGTCAAGGTTCAGAGATATACTGAAGCAGTTAGAGCTCCGGGTGCTCCTTGGATGTTTGACTACGATGGACTGTTTGACTCCTTTAATCTGCCAACTTTTGATGATGCAACAGTTGCTGCTCAGATGTTATTGGAAAGTGATACTGCAGTAGATTCATCACTAGTTCGACCAATTATTGTTAACCCTCAAGTGTCGACTTCGGTTAACAATCTTATTCAAAATGAGGAATTCGAAGACGCTGCGGATTATAATGTTTCATCAGAAGAAGATGAGTTTCATGATGCAAATGAAGCTGCCTCTAGTGCGGTTCCTGGATTTTCAAATGATATGTCAAATATTTAACCTCAAGGAACGACTGAAGCTCAGGCATCTACAACGTCATCAAATCCAGCTATCGATTTAACTGTTGATCTGAATACCAACAATTTGTGTATAAATTCTCGAGTTCCTGATGTGCCAGAAACTCGAATTCATAATATCCATCCTCAGCAGAATATTATTGGAGATGTCCAAAGTGGTGTGCAGACTCGTAATCAGCTTCGAAACAACCAGAATGCTGGATTATATTCGGAAAGCAGGGAATCTGGTGGTCTGAATGATTGGTCTTTTGCCTGCTATGTGTGCCAAGTAGAACCAAAATCTTGGAAGGAGGCAATGAAAGAAGACTCGTGGGTTGAAGCCATGCAGGAAGAACTTCAGCAGTTTCAAAAGTTAGGCGTCTGGAAATTGGTTGACAGGACTGACAACTACAAGAAGATTGGTACACGATGGGTGTATAAGTGCAAGAAGGATGACCGAGGTGTTGTTGTGAGAAACAAAGCGCGATTGGGTGTTCAACGTTTTAATCAGGTCGAAGGGATCGATTACAATGAAGTTTATGCACCGGTTGCACGACTTGAGGCCATAGGAATCTTTTTGGCTTATGCGTCTTTCAAGAAGTTCACCGTTTATCAGATGGATGTGAAGAGTGCATTTCTTCATGGTGTGGTAGAAGAGGAAGTATATGTTGAGCAACCGCCAGGTTTTGAAGATCCTTTCCATCCTGACAAGGTTTGGCTTCTCAACAAGGCATTATATGGTCTTCATCAAGCTCCGAGGGCTTGGTATGAAACGTTGTCTACCTATCTGTTAAAGAATGGTTTTTGACGAGGCTTGATCGACTGTACTCTCTTCATAAAGGAAAGGAATGAGGACTTGCTGCTCGTACAGGTTTATGTTGATGATATTATTTTTGGGTCTACTAACACTCGAATGTGCAAAGAATTCGAACAGGTTATGCAGGAGAAGTTCGAGATAAGCGCAATGGGAGAAATGACTTTCTTTTTAGGTTTGCAGGTTCAGCAATCAAAGGAAGGGATTTTTATCCATCAAACCAAGTACGTCGGGGATATTCACGATTTCAGATGGATGACTCAAAACCTTTGGGAACTCCATTAGCTCAAAATCATGGGATTAATGGGTGAATATGTAGAACCATCTCTCTATCGTGCTATGATCGAATCTCTCATGTATCTTTCTGCTTCAAGACCTGACATAATGTATCCAACATGCCTTCTAGCGCGCTATCAGTCTAGTCCGAAGGTTTCTCATTTGATGGTTGTGAAAAGGATCTTTCATTATTTGAAGGGACGCCCTGACACTGGTCTATGGTACCCTAAGGATGATAACTTCGATCTGACAGCATTCAGTGATTCTGATCATGGCGGCTGTAAAATCGATGCAAAGTCAACAACAGCAGGATGTCAGTTCTTGGGAAATCGCCTAGTCACGTGGCAATGCAACAAGCAGACTTGTGTAGCTACATCAACATGTGAGGCTGAGTATATATCAGCTTCTAGTTGCTGCTCTCAAGTTCTATGGATTCAACAGTAAATGCGCGACTACGGTTTTGAATTTCTTACTACTCCTATCTTTTTTGATAATGAAGCTGCTTTATAGATCACTCGGAATCCTGTAAAGCACTCAAAAACAAAACACATTGAGATCAAGTATCATTTCATACGAGATTGTTATGAAAAGAGACTTATCGATGTTGTTAAAAGCCACACTGATCACCAACGTGCCGACCTTTTTACTAAAGCCTTTGATAAATCACGTTTTGATTATCTACTTTTGGTCAATGGCATCAAGGTGAAACCCTAGTAACTCAACCATGGCTAACTATTTTTGTATATTCTTTTCAAAAAAATCTAAAACTACAAAAAGATTTTCAGTTTTATATTTTAGGGGGGGTAAATTTCAAGAAAATACAAAAATATGTCTTTTATTTACCTTCTTTGTTTAAGGGGGAGAAAATTCAGAAAAATACAAAAACATTAGAAAATTAAAAATGAGTTTCTTAGATAAGTTGAAGATGATGAAATTCACCGTTAAATCTGTCAGAAATGGTTAAAAGCATAGAAAGAAGGTTGATAAGTAGCTTTTACTAATGATGTATTGGTAGGCTCACAATCAGACTAAAATGTGCATGTTGATATAAACCTAACAGACAGAACACCAGGTGGGAACCATTCATTGGCATATGGTCTTGGTACCGAAATTTCGTTTGATAGAGTGCCGAGGTTCTGAGATATACGGTCTTTATGCTGGCTTATCATCTGGGTATCATGGTTGAATCTTTTGCCCAAAAACAACGGTGGCGCAAGTCTAGAACTTCCATGATACCATACATACGTGTACATACTGCATTCGACCATCAAATAAGTGATAAAAATATCACATCCAAAAAATAAGTGATAAAATATCACAGCTTTATGCGGGAGCTAAGTTCGTCTCTTTGTCGGTACGATGGTACTAACATGTTCACGGACTTACTCTTGTGCCCTGCATGCATATGAAAATCAAGTTCCTCATCAATAAGTGATTAAATCACAAAGGGCTTGTTTTCAATCAAAATAAGTGAGTATCTCACATCATTCATATACGTCAAAACAGATGATAAAGCAGTATACTCACCGGTAAGATTTTCTCTCGTGCATATCTTGATACGGGAATGTGTCGTGATGTGGTTGAACACCGGCTAGTAAGTATAAATCCATACCTTAATCATATCTCCTAATCATGATTACATCTGATAAGTCTGAGCTTACGTGGACAACAATACCGATAATCCTAGTTAAATACTTATCTGTTTAATTTTGAAAACCAAATACCGGTTTGGACAAAGATCAAAATGCTGGTATGATTCCTTTACCTTGAAACTCGAAAAAGATTGTTAAATAGATATATAGTTTATCTGTATTTTTAGTTTTTAAGTCTAGTTTACTTAGTTGCTTATGTAATTATCTTTTTGAAAGTTAGCCAAAGTTGATACTCGAAAGTTTTCTACCAAGATACGCCAAAGAACCAATTGTTTGATATCGCAACTTCATAAAAGTAATATCTTGCAACAAGTAACTCATCAAAAGAAATCCAAAATCTAAAATTTGTTTGAGTGTGTGTATCTCATAACGGATGAACCTAGTCATTTGATTTGACTTGGTCACTTATTTTTCTCAAATCTGCTGCTGGAATTCATACGAGTGTGTGTATCTCGTTCAGGGAATACAGTCATACGAAGAAATTATGATAAGTTTTTCATGTGTATATTTGTCTATTGAGTACAGATTGATACAAAAGAATATAAACAAAGACCAGCAACGAAGAAATCTGACAAGTCAGAAGAGGAAACAAGAAAGATTTGAAGTTTCTTAGAAGTCGAAGACCTTATGCTCTAATCATTGGAAAGCAGATCTATCAATGAATAGCAGATCTTCAGGGGGAGTTTGTTGATACTCCAAACCATTCAATGTGAAGACCAACATATGAAGACCAAAGACCGAAGACCGAAGACCAAGCAACATCCAAGGGGGAGTTTGTTGATACAGTTTTGTGTATGTCGCTTGTTCTTAGTTACAGTTGTAATTGTACGGTCTTTGCTCAAGTGTCTGTATAGGTTTGGTCATTTCGAATAGATCGAGATATCCTTCTATCTTGATCTAGTATGACATCTTAGCTTGTCTGCGTTAATCAGTTGCATGTGTGCATACTGATAAGTCTTGTGTACGTCAAGTCTACACACGTTCTGCAGGAATAAGGATTCTGTGCGAACCAAGAGATTTCGTACGAAACACAGGTTTCGTACGAATCAAGTAGTATTTCGTACGAATCAAGCATTTCATACGAAACAGTGACTCATACCAAATTCTGGAGTTGTGTCTCGTGTGAAATAGTGTGTTCCATATGTCTGGATTCGTGTTTCATACGAACTCTAGACGGACACGATATAAGCAGACACGCACTTATCAGTCAGGGGTTGACTCGCGTGTGAGAGTTGGTTGGACCAGAGAGTTTGTTATCCTTTCAGCTGGATATCTCTGAAGACGAAGACACAAGAACACAGCAAGTTTATTTGAGTTATACGAGCATTGTGTGTATATGTTTGTACTTGTTCTCAATCATTAATCAAGATAGTGACTCTTTGGTTACCCCGTGTTCTTTACTTTGCTTTGGTTGCATGCACACTTGGATTCCACACTTGTGTGTATGTTGTATGAACAAGGAACTGGTTTAACTTGATCCTCAGGTGGACCTACAATGGGTTAGCACCCGAGATAAAGGGCATGGTAAAGGCTGCTCAGTCCACTACCTATAGGTCTGCTGTTGACCTATCTCTCTCCCTCACCTTGGATTTGGTGAGGCAAAAGTCAGTCAAGACCGAGACTGACGGGAAAAGAAAACGGGAGGATGAGAACTCCCAAAGGTTTAAGAAAAAGGGAAATTTTGGGTTCAAGAAGAACCAACACAGGTCTGATGATAGACCTCTATGCAAGACCTGTAGCCGCAAGCATTGGGGGCAATGCAATACCGACCCTCAGATTAAACCCTGTTGTATTTGCAAAAGAAAAGGGCATAAGACCCACGAGTGCAAAAATCTTAAAGATGTCGTCCGTTATGGCTGTAATGAGAAAGGACATATTAAGCCTAATTGCCCTAAGAACCCCAGAAATAATGATGCAAAGCCTGGAGAGGCTAAGAAAGGAAATGCTCATGCTTTATAGATAAATGCCAGAGAGACCGTTAATGAAAACAACGTCATAACAGGTACTTTCCTCATCAATGATATATATGCTAGAGTTCTTTTTGATTCGGTTGCAGACAAGTCTTTTGTAGACGATAAGTTTAGTAAACTATTAAACCTACCCATAAGAACTCTAGACAAAACTTATGAGATAGAACTTGTTATAGGAACTTTCGAAATAGCATCTTCCATTCTTGATGGATGCTCTTTATTCATTAAGAATCATTCCGTTCCTATCTCTCTTTTGCCAATGAAATTGGCAGGTTCGATGTAGTTTTAGGCATGGATTGGTTATCCTATAACCAAGCCCGCATTGCCTGTGATAAGAAACTTATCGAAATTAAAATCCCATCTGGTGAAATGATCACCATCACTGGAGATTCACACTATACAAACCAAGGCAGGGGTAAAATGGTCTTCTTTCTAGACCCAGACGGGGCGCTAGGTCTAGACGACTCGTATATGGACAATTAAAATTGTTTTGGTATAACCAATAGGATTTTGTTTACTTAATATGAACTTTGATATTAGCCGACATTCCGCTAGTACACCCAAGGCACAGCAATTAAACCATATAAAGCCCATCTAAAAACCAATAAAGTCCGGGTATTGACAAACATCAACAATCATACTCTACGAACTCTCACAACCCACCGTCGCCACCGGCAGTATTGACATTTCATCATCTGCTGGTGCCGACGGTGGGTTGTGAGAGTTCGGAGAGTATGATTGCTGATATTTGTCAATACCCGGAGTTTGTTGGTTTTTAGATGGGCTTTGTATGGTTTAATTGCTGTGCCTTGGGTCAACTGAAAAGGAATGTCTGCTTATATCAAAGTTCAAATTAAGTAAATAAAATCCTATTAATTATACCAAAAAAAAATTGTATAAAAAAAATCTTTGTATTAATTATAAAGAAGTCGTACTAAATATACAAAAAATCGTATTAGATGTACCAAAAAGCCCCATTCTTCTGATTCACTATCGACGTAATTAATACTCGGGTCTGTATTGAGTGGAGGATTCATTATCGATGTATACCGTTCTAGACGGGGCGTGTACATGTCCAGCCATTGTTCTGCAGCGGCGCTTCGGTAGGTCAACCACAAACCGTTTACTGTAGGCATTGGAAACTGGCATTCCAGCTTAATATGTATGAAGTGGTTGTTGTTAACATGTGAAATCGTTATCGTTCATGGTTCTCGATCCATCGGCGGGTTGATTATCAGGAAGAATGTGGAACAACCGTCGATGCTTAACAGGTGGACCATGATACCGTACCTTTGCGAGATAAGAAGCCCTGAGTGGGGGAACTCCATCCAGTGAGTGGGGGAACAACGCTCGACTGAATCCTAGATTAGGCTCTGACAATGCGTGTAAAAGTATCCTTCCTCCCATGCTTCAAATACTGGCGCCCAGATCAATGTGTTCTGATCCATCTCCTGTTGAAGGTCTTTTCGATGTGGCTCCATGCACGTTCTCCCATACCCAAGCCCACAGCCACAGACCGAAACCAACAATGGCCGTCTGGCCTCACATCTTATATGCACGAGATGTACTTGTGAAACAATGAGGGAAGGACAAGCTTAAACCATTTGATTGTTGGCACGTACTCGTCGCCCACTTTCAGCGGAAAACCGCTATCGTCTCGGACCTCTCTTTGTTTAGAACTCGTTGAACAGCTTCGTCTCGCTATGGGTTTTTGTGAATTGATGACCCACTGTTGAGTGGCATGCGACAGAACGTACGAGCTATGGCGGGGGCATCGTATGTATTTTGTTGGGAACCCTGGGACGGAACGTACAGCTATGGCGGGGGGCGTCGTCAAATCGAAGTTGTGCTTGCTTTGTTGTTGGTCGTCCACGATCGAGTGTTGGACAACCGGTGGTTTCTTGGTGGATTTGGTTGGGGTCAACACCGCTTTAATCTTTCCCAGCAAGATTTTTTTCTGAGCAGGTGGTGTGACTCTAACTGTTGCTGAACAATGTTCAGCTCTTCTACCATGTCAACGTCATCCGATGTCAATTTACATGGCTGAAAGTTAAGCTTCTTCCAGAAGATGTCTACGTCTTCGAGTAAGCACACGGCAACCCACAGCTGTACCACATCCGACATCCACAAGATGAATGCAAGCGCTGCAACACGTCTAGTTTCCTAAGTAGCTCTCCACTCAACAAGTCAAGCGCTATATGGGAAACTTTTCCACGTAGGTGCTCAAATAACGGGTTTTTGTGGTGGTTCATTATTTTTTTGATGCTTTCTCGAAAGCTCCTCCTTATTTCACCGTATTGTGTTTCAACTATATCCTTGACACAACCTACTATACGGTCCAGTGAGCTCCTATCTTGGACGTATCTCTTTAAATTCGTGTGTTGACTCTCAACTATGTTTGTGGTACGCTGCCCGAAGTTGCGACTCTGATCAGTCCATGCAAAGACAAACATTTGCTTGTAGTCTTTCAGCCAGTTATCATACACCTACGTAAACACCACTATAAGGTATCAATAATTAGTTAAATATACAGAGGCAGGTCACATTTTATTACAAAAGTTTACTTGAACGTTAGCACTCCAGAAGTCGCTTTTGCAAGTGGCGCAAGTTGTACTGGTATATGGGTATTGATGGAGACTCACACAATCTCCCCCAGGATGACAAAATTTTTTGCCATTCTTCTTCTGTGAATGCGCTCTTGCAGTGCTTACAGATATTCTGTTGAATGTGAAACCTGCAGAGATATCGAGAGGCGTTTGGAAAAAACTTTAGCACAAGCGTTAATTAGTTCCAGGTCTCTATCCGTTACAATAACACGTGGCTCCATACATTTGTCCAACATTGACCTGATCCTCTCAAGCACCCATATAAAGTTATCACTACGTTCTTTGCAGATAACAGCATGCGCGATAAAAAAGAATAGTCGGTGGGCGTCATACCAACTATCTGGACAAATGGCATGTTGTATACGTTCGTCTTGTACGTGGAATCGATCAGCAAAACGTGCGGGAACACACGCCACATTTCACTCGAGTAGGGATGAACAAAGAAGATCTCTGTAACGACCTCTGTTTCGGGTTCCTCCCGTGTCTCGTAAATAAATTCGTGTGTAATAAGGATGTTTTCTAGTGACTGCATGGGAGTAAGTCCGTATCTTTGTTCGGCCCTAATCTTCTGAACTGCGTTTTGAACGTCTTTCTGAACATGGAAACTGTCGGGGAACTGCTTCCTTATCATTTGAAAAATTCTGCGCGGCTCCACATTTTGCGCTGTCAACTGCTCGATCAATCTATATTCGTCAGAAGCAAACATTCGCACAAACACGTGGCCTGACAAGTCCTGACAGACTTCGTGGTTATGTTCAGTGTTTCCCCCTTTTATCCCCCATGTTTCATACGGATGGTCTCGCACAGCCACCAGGTAAAACGGGCAACCGGTTTTCTTGCTTCCAGCTTTTCTAACCAATGCTGTAGTTTGGTGCTCACCACCACGGTCACATTCAAGCCATACCCTCCCGGTCCTTCCACCAATTTTCTTTGATCGTCGGGTCACAATAATGAAACCATCCGCCTTTGCCGTTTCCTGTGCCCAGTTTCTTAGCTCATCTAGAGAGTTGAAAACCTGTAAAATCGATAGCGTTATGTTAGATTTTATGTTTACTCAACAGTAGGGGTGTGTGTATAGATTGATGCTAAATATAAGTTTTGATACCGTCTCTGTGAGGTACGGATTTCCTGCGCATGGGGTTGCCTCACCACCATATCCTCCACCATCAGGATTGACTTGTTGACCGTACAAAGAATGTGTTGCATTGCAATTTTCGTAACAGTCTCCTCATTATCCATCTGGACCGTGTTGTTGCACGTACGAGTATTCACACCCGTATCCATAATCCGGAAACCCATGTTGCGCAGAATAACATGGTGCATCAACTTGGTACGATTCGTCCACATAGGATGTTTATTCAACATGAGGAAGCTCATTCAAATCTAGAAACGGTTTGTTTTTATTTCCCTATAAACTTGACACAACCTCCTATTGCTCGTTAGAATTGGGAACACTGGTCTCCCCCTAACAACGATATCATCATTAGTAAATAATTAATACAACAACTAGTTTAACCTAATAACTGTTACCGAATTAGCTTCAGGCACCCATGACTTGACAGAATACGCCCCAAATAAATAGTTCCCGTCCCAGTTTAATGACATTTCACCGCCTTTGAATGATATCAGATGAAGTAATATAAGCCAAAGAAGAAGACGGAGAGAATTCGGACGACGAATTGAAAATTTTCTGCGACATCAAATGCTCTACATGGGTCTATTTAACAAAGAAATATACGCCCCGTTAGGCCTGGAAGGGGCGTATCACTTTACTACTCTACTGACATGCATGCAGACCACCAAAGTCAAGATACC
The DNA here is from genome assembly GCA_947069175.1 of Scalesia atractyloides. NCBI lineage: Eukaryota > Viridiplantae > Streptophyta > Magnoliopsida > Asterales > Asteraceae > Scalesia > Scalesia atractyloides. The sequence continues at coordinate 80,158,458 of CAMTDV010000001.1, read as the reverse complement.
TTCAAGACGGGTCGTCTAGGCCTAGATGCTCCGTCTTGGGCTGGTCGTCTTCGAAGTCCGTCTAGGGCTGGACGCCCCGTCTGATGTGACTGATTTTACGTTGTACGAGGGCAGGAATGTGGTCGGAGGAAAGGAAACCTAGAAGCCCCGTTTAGGTCTAGACGACCCGTCTAGAGGGTGTCTACATAGGCACATGGGTGTGTGAATATGTAGACCAAAAAACAATTGTTGGATTAATGGCCCACTTAATGGTATAGGGATGGTAAAGGCCTTCAATGGCAATAGAGTCATTTATACCTAACCCTAAAATATAAGTAGCATGGTTAGAACCCCTATCTCAATCATCACCCTCCATTTTTTAATCTAAATGGAGATAATTCTAGTGAGAGAAAGAGCTCGATTATAACTATTTAGAGCGGATTTCAATGAGAGAACATTAGGGGATCATTCACGATCCCGTTCCAAGCAAGATAGGGGCATCTTGAATCTGTTTCACTGGAATTTTCAAGGATTCGGGCTTGGCTTTGGTTCAAAAGAGTAGAAGGTATATATTCCATCTAAAGTTTGATTTTACGCAAAAGTTTATGCATGTGAACCTTTCATACATTAATATCTGAGCACATAGATGGATTTTTTCAGGGCTGAAATTCATAACCACCTACAACATTGGTGAGTTGTCGTTGAGATCATGAAAAATCTAGTTAACTTAGGTAGCTTGGGTAACTCACGTATTGTATCCACATGTAGCATGTGGTCAACATCACACATTTTGTTCGATTATATATTCTAATACTTAATTTAAATATGATCTTTTGGTTTTTGGCTAACTAATACAAATGAAATTTGATGTTGATTTATATAAAAACAGTACTAAAAAGATGATCACACCCAGGTTTTAGGTATTATGAAATGGATTGTGTAACCTCGTTTTTTACCAAATGGAAATAATATAGACATGACTCGGTGAACTACTTGATTCGATACATAATGAAAAGATAAATAATTTGAATGTGATAGTTAATGATCCTGAACAAAACAACGTCACTAGTTAAATCTTCACCCAATACAATTAACAGTTCTAGGTTGTAAGATAACAATAGTTTCAACGACTAATGATAAACGAACCAATGACAAACAAGAAATCAATCTCAAGTTAATAATTACACTAATTACACCTAATCCTTACTAAACTTGATCATTCTATAGCATACAAGGGGTTTTACCCCGAATCATCAATATATTCAAAATCTAGCACATCATAACTTCTACATGTTGACATTAACTAGAATTCATGTTCCATTTCATAAAACATTCACATTATATACATAACCCATTTCATCAAACATCACTAGAACATAAAATTCGACTTACTTGGTGTTAGGAACACTTAAATGATCATGAATCTTAATCTATGCATACACTTAAACTTCATCTTGCCTTATGATTTTGTTGATTTGTGATGTTATAGGGTTCTTCTTTCTTCTTCTTGCTCTAGTCGACACACACCCCTTTAATATATGTGTCTTGAGTTTTAATTTTTATGTTTTTTATTTACTTTCCCACTTATCCAAGTTTGGTCCCTCTAGTTTGATGTTTATGTTATTATGGCTAAACGTATCCCTTTAGTTAAATATTAACTTGTATTTTAACTGAGATTATGTTTCTTATCACTATTTAATCAACATTTCTACTTGAGCACTCGTACCTACATATATATAATTTTTGGGGTGTTACATTATTTTATCTGACCTGTTATTAAACCGGATTTTGATACAGGATAAGTCCAATCTTTTGGATAAATTGTTCAAAGAGTTTGAAGAATGCGTATGCAGAATCAACGATACAATTGCAGAATCGTGTGTTATGTACCCGGAGAGTGAGCTGTTGAAGAAAAAACATTAGAATGGAACGGAATAAAGTTGAAACATCTTAATGTTGTGGGTGAACGTGAAACTGTACATGTCGATGGAGACCAGGTCCAATCAAGCGATAGAGCTAAAGGAGAAAAAATGGATGCAGCCAATGCACATGATGTCCCAACTCATGAAGGCGTTAAATGTGGACAAGGTAGTGTAACATTACTAGTGATAACACCATGAAAAAGGATGAACCTGACACAAAAAAATTCTCCCTTTTCACCAATGACATCGTCATTTGTGGTAGAGGTAGATGCAGCGAGGGATGCAGGGCATACTGAAAAGACACATGAAACACGGTTCAATGTTTTAGAACTTCAAGCCTTGAACTTATCGAAGAGACTGGACATTGTTTGGTCTGATCAAGAAAATAGTGAAGGAATGCAAACTGCGGCGCCAGCTAAAACACCACGGCCAAAAAGGACCATCATTTTGCCGCCTACGTTGCGGTCACCGTATGTCAACCGGGTAGTTTCATAGAGAGCCGATTGAGAAAAGGCTGAAGACATAGTTGCACGGTGTATATTCTGTGGAGTACGTAACACGTGGTACGTATCCGTCTAATACATAGTATTTTTTGTTAATATTATTTTGTTACAATTCATGAATCCACCTGTTATCAAGTTCCACAATCGCTAGAAATATATCTTTCGGGTTATAGGGATGTCTTATTCAACAATGATTGTCAAGTCACGGTAATTAGGGGGCCATTCGAGTCCATGATACCGGGTGTCATAGTACATGTGGATGTCATAAGTGCATGGGCTGTAGTTTGAACTACAAGGAAAAGATGAGGAAGATAGGGACAGCCCCAAAATTGTTCTGCAACGCTGGAATGTTGGTATGCTATTCATTGACTATTATACAACATTTAATAACACCATGACATCTAACAATGTTTTACAATCTTTAAATATGCAGCTAGAGAAAGAGTTTGACTTGTCTGAGAAAGACGGGATAACAAAATTTGCGGAGAACATGAACTATGTGCTGGTTGGGACGGAACAAAAAACTTTAAAGGTTTCCAGATGGTATACATACCTATCTTGAATGAGGATCACAACTATCTGCTATTTTTCAACTTGGCAACGAGCCAAATATTGATCATCGACAACATAGAGGGGGATGCGGGTATAGAAGAAAGATACGGCGGGACTGTCGAGAAGATGGTACGGTTAAATTAGATAGATACATAACTATATGTAGAGAGTGTAAAAAACTATAATATTTAACATTACCACATGTATTATTGCAGGTAAGTGCATTTTGTGGTTTCCTTAGCCAGATACAGCCAGTAATTGCTGCAAAACGACGAGTTACTACACCCGTTAGACTGGAATTCCCATGGCAGACACTATATAACGATATCGACTGTGGTATTTTCCTGATGCGGCATATGGAGACTTACAATGGTAAGCTACAAGTTACCCCGTATATTGAAAAAACACCTGTAAATACATATGAATGTATCTGGTTATGAAAAAACATGTCTTTTGTCTTGTATAGGAACAAGTGTGAAAGAATGGAAGTGTGGATTATCCGTTGAGAGATACACAAAGGGGGAAATCTCGGATAATTAAGCAAAGGAAATCGCCGATCTACGTAAAAAGTATATATCTAAAATGCTTCTTAGTGAGGTGAACACCGCACGAGTAACGGTAGAGAAAGAAGTGAAGGAGTTTTCATGTTTAGACGAGGATGACAGGGTGAAGCTTGAAGAAAATGCAGTCTGGAGGATTTGTCAAAGGTTGGATGGTAACCTGTAGGTTTGAAACAACATCTTAATCCTGTTGGAAAAAAACAAATTACGTAATTTTAACATTTACCATGACTACCGATTTGGTTGCTCTTATCTTGGGGTGTAAACAATGGTCATACATTTGAACATTTTTTGCTTTTAGTTTCCAAATATGTTGCTGTAGTTAACTGAGTGGGCAATGTTTATTGGCAAGATCCTATGTAAATATTTATAACTACTGTCAATTCAAAAAGAAAAAAACTGCATCATATAACCAATTAGGAAACTAATTGTATAACGTGCCACAACCCGTTACTTAAACCACCAATAAACATATCATGGAAACCGACTACTCAAAAAAGATGGGATTACCCATCACGATGGATCATTAAGTGTTTCGATTATTATGACCTGTAAACTCTCGAAAATAAACACTATTCATTGTTACAACACCATGAATTGTATAAAGTTTGAAAAATTAACAGGCTACTCAAATATGGGATTGCCCATCAGGATGGATAATTAAGTGTTCCGATCATTATGCTTTGTAAACTCTTGAAAATAAACAATATACATTGTTAGAAAACCATGGAGTGTATAAAGTTTGATAATTAAAATTGTAAAACGCATTGATACGTAAAAAAAAACAAGTAAAAAAACTCATCAAGTGTATAACGTTGGAAAAAAAATCAAATTATAAGCGTTCAAAAAAATCCACTTTAGACAAAAACATAAGTATATATGACTTTAATAACTCCCTAATCCTATCCTTCCTCCTCGACTACTCCCTCATCGGATTCGTCCACTTCTTCCACCCCCGCTTCCTCAGAACTAGCGTCTTCTTCTTTCCTTGTAGGATGTTTGCAAGTACGTCTGTTATGACCGTACTAAAATAGTTTTGACACCGACGTCTCTTTTTCCCCAATTGGCTTCTCGCAACTTAACGTTTAGACTTCATCCGTTTCGGCTTACCCATACCTTTGAATCTACTTCCAACGGGGAAACGAGCAGTTCCAGTAGATGGTTGTGTATTGCTAGTTATTTCAGCAAACCTTTCCCTATGACTCTTACGAGGTACATTAATCACGACCTCATCAGCAGTTTGGAAAAACTTAACTACATGATCCCTAAATGAGCACAACGCATCGAAATTGGTAACAAGCTTGTTAATAACTGACTCAGTATAGTATGTGATCTCACGTACAAGGCGGTTCACTTCATTATAACGATCGTCGTTCTCGTTCATACATAAAATTGCACCAGGAGCGCTATTGGGAACAACCTCCCTAGTCCAACGTAAAAATATATAACGTTGTGGAAATTCCATGACGTCAAGCATCCTAAGCACACAGAATATGTGTGATCACAACAATCCAAACTGTTCGAATCTTTTGCATGTGCAGTATACAGTCATGTCGTCCTCCCACAACATTACCTATGAGATACAATTAAAAAAAATCACATAAAAAGCAGAGAACTATATTTTTTTGGTGGAGGAGGACTATACTTCATATATTGGTGGAGGAGGAACTGCATTATATGCTGAAATTGCAAAGAATAGTAACGATGTAAAATCATCCAGAAATGACAACAGTTCAGGGGACAACATCAGTTCAAATGAAGCAGAATCGACTTCTAGTGGAGAACAATCTGAAGATGAGGTAGTCACAGAAACTGAATCAACAGATAGCAGTAAAGAAGATTCAGAGCATGAAACTGAAGAACCATCTGATGAATTTTCCAAGAACCTCTCATCAATCGGATCTTTGACACTTCGTGCAGCTTTCATGACACGTTTGGATTGTCAATCCAGTCAGGTAAGTCTCGATAAACCTATTGTGTCTAAGTGTTTTAAATGTATATTTTTAAAAGGTAAATACTTAGAACAGGAAGGTAAATTTGATCACATGAAGAAACATCATCAGAGCTTGATTGTGGATCTAACAAAATGCACTGAGGCAAACACAGCTCTTAAGAAAAAGGAAAAAGAACTGAAACTTTAAAGAAAGATGTTTCTGAATTGTCAAAGAATGTTTTAAGAAAACAAGCATCCATTAACAATTACATTAACATGCTTGAAGAAACAAAAAAGGAGCTAGCCAGTGCAAAGTGTGAACATGACGCAATCAAACTCAAGTTGGACAGTTATTCCAACTCAAGATATGTTTTGGATCACATCATCGAAGCTCAAAAGAAGAAAGGTGATGTGAAATGCATAGGTTATTAGGCTTGTCCTCCTCCGGTTAGGCACAATTACTCCAAAATGCCAGATGATGAGGATATGCCACATTTTGAACCCAGTGTTCCATTAGACTTAGATGAGTTTAAACCTGGTCTAGGATTCACAAAGGGCACATCTTCAAGTCAAAGCCAACCGGATAAAGTCAATGACTCAAAGTCTAAGAATAATCAAAATTCTCCCATCATTGAGGATTATGATAGCTCGGATGACGAGTTAGCCGAGGATAAACCTAAACAGTCAAACACGATAACAAAATAGGAAAATATACCTCTCAAAAATCACATTCTATGTGATCTTTCAACGAAACCATGTGTGACTGAAAATGTCAAGAATGTTAAAGCTCATGATAAAGCCTGTGAAAGCATGAATTTGCTTTATAAGTTGATTGGTTCTAAAAAAGTTTTCTCAAACAAAGAATTTCCCATAAAAAATGTTAATCAATCCTTGATTGATAAAGTTTTTGAAGATTCTACTAGTAAGTTTTTGGGAAATTCAAGCCCGAAAGTTGTAATAACTAAGAGTGCCCCTATCCCAAAACTGAAGATAGAAAGAAAAACAGAAATCAAAAGTGGAAATCTCAAAACTATCAACGAAAGCAAAATCATGCTAATCAAGGAAAAGAAAAGGGAAAACAAAGCCGAGACAAGAAGAAAATTCAAAAGATGAACTTCATGAAATCCAGAGGGACTGATAAAATTGAATCTTTTATAAACAAATCCAACACGGGTTTTGTTAAACAAAGAAAATTTTTAAAGCAAAATAGTCAGAACAACCACACACAACACACACATTGTTGTGATGAAGGACCAAGTACCTCAAGATCGCGAAGTTCGTCATCAAGATGTCAATTTCATCATACTCCGAGGTTTATTGAGCGAAAATCATGTTTTGAGTGTGGTAAGTATGGACACATTATCAAAAATTGTCCATATCTTACAAAAGGAAAAGCAAAGATTGATGCACCCCATGGTAAACGTTACCATACAAAATCTGTTTTACCAAAACAGGACCCTCGTCTTGTTAAACAAAGAAAAATGAAACAAAGAAAGAAACAACAAAAGGTGGTTGAAAAAGCTTTGAAACCAAAGGTTGTCCAAAAAAAATCAAATATTAAAACTGAAAAACAAAAACAGATTTGGAAACCAAAGCCAAACATTGTTTCAGGGGGAGTACAATCCATTCCGAATGATCGGAAAAACAAGGTATCAATTGTCGATGATGTCGGATGACCCAAGTCAGCAATGACTGGGGTCCCCACCTCCAACTAATCTTTGATGAGTGTGCAGGATGTTCTAGGAGGAACTATTGATAATTTTAGAATTGTTCATAGTAGAGCATCCAGGCACACGATCAGCAACATATGGCTCCAACATTGTCATATTCAGGAGTTGTTGCCTTTGTTGGAGAGAAGAAAGAAAGTTTGGTGACTGAAATTGAAAAACTTCGACAAGATGAAAAACAACTAACAATTTGTTTGTTTAAGGCTTGGATTAGATCTACAAGATAGATTCTATAGAAATGTATGCGCCTGTAGCACGACGGAAGATTATCAAAGATTCATATTGTATATCTTCCACAAGAAAGAAAAAGCTTACAAGATGATCGTGCAGTATACAGTTCTCCAAGGGTGTGATTGAAGAAAATGTGTTTGTTTGAAGAAATCAACTGGGTGTGCGGATGCCTTAGCATGGTTTGAACAACCGCACACTACTTCTCAAGGAGAAAGACAAAGACCTTTGCTCTCTAGACCAAACACATTGATACAAAATATCACCTCACACGTATCAATGTTATTGATTCACACGGATTACCAACATGCCAACTTTTTTCTTCAAAATTTTGATAAATCATTTTTATTAAAATTAATTTTGGTAAACGGCATCAAGGTGAAACAATGAGTTAATCCACATCGGGAAATCATTTTTGTAAATATTTTTCTTCAAAAACAATCTGAAAAGGTATATTTAACTGTTTAAATATACTTTTTGCATTGTAGGGGGAGTAAATTCCAATCAGAAAAATACAAAAACATGAGAAAAACAAAAAAGAATGAGTTTCCTGGCGAGAAAAAGAGAATATGATAGCAAATTAGTGGTCTGTCAAAACATCTTTAAACTTAAAATGAAAAATGATAAGTAGCTCTATATCCAATGTATCAGTAGGCTCACAATCATTTTAAAAGTGTGCACAGGGCGATATAAACATAATCGACTGAAGACCAGGTGGGAACTATTTATTGGCATATGGTCTTGGTACCGAAATCTCGTTTGATAGACTGTCGAGGTTCTGAGATATACGGTCTTTATGCTGACTTATCATCTGGGTATCATGGTTGAATCTTCTATCCGAAAAATAACGGTCACGCAAGTCTAGAACTTCCATGATATCATACATACGTGTACTATACGACCATCAATAAGTGATAAAAATATCATATCCCCAAAATAAGTGATAAAATATCACAAGCTTTATGCGGGAGCTAAGTTCGTCTCTCTGTCGGTACGATGGTACTAACCTGTTCACGGACTTACTCCTGTGCCCTGCATGCATATGAAAATCAAGTTCCTCATCCATAAGTGATTTAATCACATAGGGCTTGTTTTCAATCAAATAAGTGAGTATCTTACATCATATATACGTCAAAACAGATGATAAAGCAGTATACTCACCGGTAAGATTTTCTCTCATGCATATCTTGATACGGGAATGTGTCGTGAAGTGGATGAACACCGGTCGGTAAGTATAAATCATACATTAATTGTATCCCCTAACCACGATTACATCTGATAAGTTGAGTTTACGTGGACAACAATACCGATAATTGTTATAGGATACTTATCTTAATACTATCTAATCAAACAACAAGTGTGTTTTGACCGAACCGTATACTAATATGATTCTCTTACCCTCGAAATTCACAAAAAGAATGTCTGTAACTATTTATTTAATGCTTTCCGTCCTTATCTTTAAATTTTGCAAAATATCAAAAAGATTTTACTTCTAGTTTATTTTTGGTTGACCGATGTTGGAACTCAAAGTCTATTCTACCTGAAATCTTGATTGTAAGCCAGAAAACAACTACATCTTCATAAATGGTCGAAGTTGATAAGCTTTAAAGTTTAATAATTTAAAATTAAACGATCTTAAAAACTTGTAAAGTATTGTCAGTTGGTACTTGAAAGAGAATTGGTCTCATGTGTGTCTTTTGCTAATTCTGTTAAAGATCAATCCTTCATGAAATTTTCAAATAAAAATTCTATAAGGTTGATTACATCCCTACAGTTGTTCTCATTACGTGTTTAGCTTTGTGGTATGTACAGATGGAATATCCAAGCAAGCTAAAAGTCAAAGAGAACGAGTCTGAAGAAATCCAGTTACGGGAGAAAAGACACAACATGACTGCAAGCTGTGAATCAAGAAGATCAATCTTCATAGCTGACCACTTTTCAACACCACCAGATACATTCAAGGGGGAGTTTGCTGATGCACTTCCTAACTATGACATGTGAAGACATCTGAATATCAGACAATATGAAGAACGAACCATCACGAGCAACATCCAAGGAGGAGTTTGACTCAGTTCGGTTCAGTACAAGTCAAATCAGTTTTCACGCCAGAAGCTCATAGTCTGAAGCAGGCAATTCGAAGTAAGATCGAAGAACAAGCAACATCCAAGGGGGAGTTTGTTGACGCACTTTTGTGTCTGTCGCTTGTTCTTAGTTACGTATGTAATTGTTCGGTCTTTGTTTGTTGTGTTTGTATAAGTTTGGTCATGTCGACCAAATCAAGATATCCTTCTATCTTGGTTTCGTACGATATCTTAGTTAGTCTGTGTTAAACGGGTGCATGTGTGCATACCGTTGAGTCTTGTGTACGTCATTGCTCCGTTCAAAATTGGTTGCTTTGTATGAAACCAGTTGCTTCGTACGAAATTGGTTGCTTCGTACGAAACCAGTTGCTCTGTACGAACCAATTTCATACGGATGACTAGCATGGACACTATATAAGCAGACATGCACCTCTCAGTCAGTGTTGGTCCAGTGAGCCTTGAGAGAGAACCTTTGAGTGGAGACCAGAGGTTAGCTGTGCAAGACAAGACCAGACGTGTGTGAGCACTAGAGAGATAAAGCAGTGTATTCAAGAGTCTATGTACTGAGTCTCTCTTCATATCAATATAGTGAACATTTGAAGATACATCTTTGTCATATTGATTGTGCTCTTGCTTTGGTTGCATACACACTTGGATTCCGCACTCGTGTGTGTGTTATATGAACAAGGAATAAGTTTGACATCCTCAGGTGGACCTACAAACACCATCTAAATTTCATTGATATATAATTAAAAAAATTTGTAAAAATCCAAACATAATAAACAAACTTGTTATACCGATATGTCGCATCAAATGAAACAACGTTACCAAACATTGAAAAATTCCTCTTGGCATCTGAGTCTGAACAAAACAAAGCCCTTAAAATACCATCTTCAGTGGTTGTATACTCCATTGAAAAATTTGTAACATCTGTTGTAAAACGGGTTCCAAAACCCGCTTCGTTTAAATAATCCAAGTATTTTAAGTTTCGTTATGCATTTATTAATCGTTCAAATCCGTGTTATTATTTTGTGGTTAAATAATAAGTTAAATAGTTAAAATATTAAATAAATAAATAAAAAGTAATAATAATACTAATAAATAAGGGTTAAAATAATAAAAATAAATGAAAAGGGGCAGCCGGGTTTCGAACCCCGGTCCCCATCAAACACACACACACACACTCCACACCACTGAGCTACACACACTATTCTGTTATAAACCTAAATCAAATAACTTATATAACAAAATAGCACTTAAATATGAATTCAAGAACAAACACTAGTAACAGCAGTAACCTCTCAATCCAGTCAAACCTTGTTTTATATTCAATCCGAAACTAAAGAAACTGTCCTAATAAATGTGTTGAACACAATTAATGAATCAGTTATGGTTGAATTAAGTTCATAACCGAAATCTTGATTTAAAACTGAAAACGAAACTTGAGCCAATCTTCAACTATAAATAGTGATCTAGTAATCATTCAGAATTCGCTCACACTTGCAAACCCTCTGCTCAAACTCTCTGTTCAATTCCCACTCTTCGCCGGAAAATTTTGCGACGCCGGAATTTCAACCGGAAAACCGTAGCACTTCCCCAAAATGGTACAAGTCTCTAAATCTTTTTTATATCTGTTGTCTAGTGTTTAAGTTGTTCTAAAACAGCTAAACAAAACTATATAAATGGGTTAAATAGATGGGTTCGATTTCTGGGTATTGTTTATGAAGAAGATGAAGTTCAATCAGTGCATAAGTATAATTAAAATTGAATGTTTAAACGGGTTAGACACACAGTCCAGCGGTGGATTGTGTGCAAATACAAAGCACATGTCCCGGGTTAGAATCGCAAATGTTCTGACTTTCAGAAATAAAAACCATTTTTTTTAAAGTTATTCAGTGATTGAACGGGTTAGACACACAGCCCAACTGGTTGGGCTGTGCGCACCCGAACAGTGAGACGCGAGTTAGAATCCGGCTTATGAAACTGGTTTTGGGTAATTTATAAAACCTTTTTAATAAAAATAAAATAAGGTTTAAGCTAACTAGTATATAAATGAAATTAAAATCAGAATTGTTTCGGGTTAGACACGTAGCTCAGTTGGTAGAGCTGCGTACACGTATACGGGAGGTCACGAGTTCGAACCTCACACGCTGCCAAAATTAAACCCGAATTAACCGGTCAGACCGGTCATACCTGACACGGTCCATTATTTTTTATTATTATTTTCTTTATTATTATTATTTAAAAATAATTTAAAAATACTTAAAAATAAGATTTTTAAGTTTAAAATTGTAATAATACCACAAAAATAAATCTAAATATCTAATAAAAAGTATTAATTAGAAATATTAATTTCAAATAAAAATTTAAATATTTATCGAACTGTTACGTGATTATTTAGGTTAGTTTCCCTCGTCGGTTAACCCTAAATCGTGCGCAAACGTTATCAACCCCAAGAAACGCACCCACTGTGAGTGAATCTTTACAAATTCCCTTTTTATTCATGTTTTGGGCTGTATCATGTGTCGTTATATATTTTGTTTATTCAAGCATTTGTGCTACTACTATTATATGATCTAATGTGTTATGTAATGTTGATTGTTGTATTATGTAGTTACAGTTTTTTCATTTGAGTGCAATCATTTGCATTAGGCCCATCAGTTCCTCGTTGGATCGAATTGAGTATCGTGTGCCTCATTAGATCGGCTCCGTTTGATTGAGCCTTGATCTCACAGTTCATCATTTGTCATGCTCGTGTGTACATTGGTTGATATTATGTGGTTTGTGGTTAGATTTACATATACGTATGCTCATATTTTGTTTATGCACATTTTTATTAAAATAACAAATAAAACTATATCATTCAAATATTTAAATAAGATTCACTCGCCAACTTTTGTTGACCCAAAACTCTATTTTTACATATGATACAGGTGGACAGGTTGAAGCAAGGAACACATAGGAATTGGCCTTAGAAGAAAAATAAAGAGTTCATGAATGTTGTGTTTAGAACATTTTGTGCTTGTATGATTACGTGTTTGTTGAAATTTTTTCCTTTTAATTGGAAATAATAAATATGAAACTTTATTTAAATGTCATGAGCTTTGATGAAAACTCAATCATGCTTCGACTACCATTTCTGCTGCGGGTCAGGGTGTGACAAAATTTGGCATGTACTCTTTCTTTCTCAATAACCGTTTAATCATCATGTCAGCATCAGACTCTGATATGTACCTGTTTAGATCTCGTTTAAAAATTTTTAAAATCGGTTTTGGTTGCCCCAACCTTGTCGAACCCACCGTAAAGTGTCCTCATGGTATTAAATGCTTTGACAGGTCCATTATTCAACGCACTCAAAGCATTAACCGCTTGCTCTTGCATATAGTTTATACCTCGGTTAGCGGGAAGTAAATACCTATCATCGTTGCAACAAAAGAGTGGTTATGATCCTCCTTGAAATAATATACCTCGTATAGTTTCGAAGCGTTTAACTTTAAACACAGACGTGCTTCACATCACGTCCTTATAGAAGGAACCCGTCGAATAGTTATCCTTTTTGACCCATTATTTGAGGTGTCAACTTCTTTAGATGAGTCGATCACGTTAAAAGGTTTAGTTCATTCCTTTGAACAAACGAAATCTTTGGATTTAATAACATCATGCGGCTTGTATTGAGAAGACTTCCTGACAGTAAAGCCTGCAGTCATTGCGTACTTTTGATAAAAAAAGGAATGCATTATTCAGTGTGTCAAAGGTCATCTTCTTCTTCGGCCTAAGCGACTCATCCACATCAGGTAAAAAAGTCCTCTTACCGGATTTTGGAGACAGACGTAGTTACCCAACGGGCTGGTAATTTTGAAAACCTACAAAAAAAATCGATTAGATAAAAACTTCATTAAATTCAATTTACATATGTTCGAAAATTAGAACAGTAGAGAACTACAAAAAAAACACTATACAAATCCTATACGATGAAAAACACCATACACCTTTAAAAATAAAACACATTTATAAATAATATGAACACAATATGTGGAAAAACACTCCCTACTATCAATGTACAAAATAAACACCATATATATATAAAACATTATACTCCTTTAAATAAAACACCATATATAAATAAAACACCACAATGATAATATGAACACAACATGTGGAAAAAACACCCTTCGGAAATAAACACCTTGTGCAAACAACCCACTCGCAACTACCAATGTACAAATTAAACACCATAGAAGACTGCTACTATCATTATCAATGATAACAGAAATAACACCATATTTTTTTAAAACATCAAAACACGCAAACCCCACACGATTATATAAAACAATCTACAACAAAAATGAAACAAGACACAACAAAATGGTCTGTGCAATAAAAACACCCTTTAGAAAAAAACACTTTGTGCAAATAACCTCTCACAACAACCAATGTACAAATAAAAGACAGTATACGTATGATACTATCATTGTCAACCATAAATAAAAACACCATACTTTTTTTAAACCTCAACATCCACATACCCAACACGATTGTTTGAAAAAAAATATATGAACAAACAGATAATAAAAAAGTATTCGTTACCGAACAACAAAAAACTGTAAACATCGACCGAATAAACAACAAAAGACACCCTAAAATTTCATACCTGGTTCATCCTTATCCATCGATTGAGATGTTAATGTATACCCAGATACAATAAACTAAATCTCATAACCACGAATGAAATATGATCAAGATTTTATAAATAAATTGTTCGTAATGATATGTGGGTGGCGAGTATGATCAGTAAATTCAAAAACAATTAAAATTCAAATTCCCTAAAATAACTGATCAAAATCGGTTGTAAATATTTAGTCCTTAATTAGATTTATTAGTTAAATTACAATTATACATTAAACTACCAAAATAAAAAAGGGACATGTGTCACCATCATAATTTTTCTTATCATTCTCACACTTTTAGTCTTTTTTACAAGATCCTCTACCTTATATATATATATATAAAGCCCCATACATATATAACCCTACTAACACCCTCTTGTGATATAAAGCTTCATAAAGCCACTCTCTTACGCATTTCACTACTTATCACATAACATCCCCTAGAAGGCTTTATGACTACACATGGTTTTATTAGTTTAAAGCGAATCATAAACTCTTATAGGTTGAACCTGTAAGTTTTCAAGTTATTATTTTAAAAACATTGATTTAAATCATCCTTTTTATTCAATTATATGAAACCAATTATATTGCATATTGTCGTTAAAAGAACTCAAATTAAACCAACGACAAAGATTCAACCTCGACCAGAAGCACGTGAAGCAAAATACGGTTATGCATTTAAAGTCTAAACAAACTAACAGTAAATCACACCATACAAGGTACCTATTCATGTGCATTATTTCATATTTTTACAAATTCTAATATCATGTATTTGACTCTTTCCAATATTTATATATGTTTATTAAATAACAAAAAAAATACCCAGTTTATTAAAGATAAACAAAACAAAACTTTTATTTTAATAAGACTTAAATTTATCATATTTTATTTAGAAAGTATTTAGTTATAACACCAGTATGCTCTTATTTAAGTTATATTTGAAGAAATACTTAATTATAGCATATGATATAAAACAAGCAATGTAATAAAATTCTCGATTTTATAAAATAGTTTATAATATAATGTACTCCTACAACTAAGTTTATAATAATAATAATAATAATAATAATAATAATAATAATAATAATAATAATAATAATAATAATAATAATAATAATAATAATATCTAATAAAGAAAACTATGCAATGCCCAGAGACAGTCACACCTTCAGGGGATGATGACCAGTGTTTTCTGTTTAATTGGCCATTACCCTTGTATTGCATTTAAGTTTCTTTGATTTATACCAGCACATTTAATAAACCTGTTTGCAGTTGTTTTGTTTTTCCAAATTTATTCCATCTTAAATTTCTCTTGAAATTATACATAATATTAGGTACCACTTAGGCTTTGGAATTGTGATCAAAAGAAATCATCTCTTTTAAATAGACTAAACTTCAATAAGAAAAAATCTTTACTGTTCAAAAAAAATACATCATATTAGGTGAGTTTCTTACATGTAGTTAGTCCAAATTTTAATACAACTTAAATTAAATAAAAAAATAATTCAGTTTTTCCATTTTCTTTTCTTTTATCGAAAAATTATGAGACACATTTTAAATCCAAATAAAAAATAAATAATGTGTCTTTTATAAAAAAAAGTATACATACAATCCATCATGGATTTGTATTCTGAAAGTCTACATATATATACTCATAAATTGTGCATATTTATTATTATTTTTTTGAGCTAATATGAAGTTACTTAATAAGCTTGTCTATCATGAATTTGTTAATTACTTAATAAGCATGTCTATCATGAATTTGTATCTAAAGTCTACATATATATAACTCATGCATGTTCGTCATTCTGTTAGTTGATATGAAGTTTATTTTATTAGTATGTCTAATACAATTGAAGAATATTATTTGCCTTCCAAAAAAACAAAATTGATGAATACTATTCAATGAAGAGCCACAGAGAAGTCGTGCATGTTCACTATAATTCTGACATACATAGAAGTCATGGATATTTGCCTCCCCCGTCTACGCCATGGTGTGGTGATGTTGCTACTCGCTAGATTTTTTTCTAAACGACAAATTTGAATCACTAACAGACCACTATAGTATGCCCTGTAACGGAATAATAACAGATGGTCTAAGGGATGAGCTTGGAGATGTTTGTGAGCGCATTTACATTGGAGACTCTTTGCTTATATATTCTATATAATATTGAGTAAAAAATAAAGAAAACATCAAAAACACTCCTACATTAGAGTCTTTATAGTAGTGAAAGATTTATAAAAAGCAAACTACAATCTCTGTATTTAGAGAGTCATATTAACTCTCTATATTTTTGTTGTAATTATGTAGGAAGGAGAAAAAAATAATAAAATAAGTGTGTTTGTGAGTACAATAGAGATAGAGAGTTGAATATGGAAGGTTTTTAAAAAATAACAAAATATAAAAGAAAATTTGTTTTTAGTTGAATTATATAGATGGTAAAGCATCCGATGTGAATGCTATTAGTGCCCCTTTCAATTTCTTTTTTTTTTCTTTTAAAGAAAATAGTTAATAAACTTTATTTACATTTATAGATATATACTTATTATAATTTTTAATTTATAGTAATAAAAGTAAAGTTATGTTTATTTTTAAATTAAAACTAAAAATTAATTCTTAAATTAATCTTCATATACTTTTGTTTTTATTTTTCAATTATTTAAACCTTATTTATTTATTATAATAAATAATTTTGTAACAAAATAAAAATAGTAAATATTAAAAAAAGAAGAAGATGAGGAAGATAAGGATGAGTCAAGTGTGATGACTAATGAATAATGGATGGCCACTTCGTTGCAAATGGTATTAGATCTCGCTTGCAGGTTATAACTAATGAAATGGTGGTTTATTGTCAAATGCAAAGTCTTTAAATGTCTGAGTTTGAGTGAGGGTGAGTCTTGAATTCAAGTATCACAGACGATAGTAATTAAAAGAAATTTGTTGTTCAAAAAAAATTACGGTTATAACTTGAAACATTTATATTTTTTTGGAGTACATAATTTCAAGCAATTATGTGGGGAATAATAGAAATTATTTTAATACAGTCAAAAGACACTATAAATTAAATCAGTAGTACATAATTTATTAAGGTGGTCTCCGGGGATGTATCAAACGAAACAGTAGCACATCACACCAATAAGTATGTCCTGACTTGTTCGAAAATCACACCAATAAGTATGTCCTGACTTGTTCGAAAATTACACTCGGTAAGTCGGTATTGTTATGGGTGGATATTTCGACTAATATTCTGGACCACGACTGACTATCCGAGATATCAACAAGTTAGATATCCTACACCTGTTCGTTATTTTTACACTAATCTATTTTTGCACGTCTTGTTTACGTCTCGTAGGCTAAATGATAAGGGACCAATTCCAAGCATGATTTTTGCTTACTTAGTTGAAGGAAATGACTGTTGAAGTCGACGATCAGGACTCCAACATTCAAAAAAATATACTGGAGTGTCCCCAAAATATCACACATCTAGTTAGGATTTTATCTTATAAACAATAGGGCCAAGTGATCGATTAGGCTCTTACGAACACTGCTCACACACACACTCGCAAGCTTATTCACTCTTTTTGCAGATTTCACTCTTGAATCGATCACATCAGTTCCCGAGTTGTACTATGTTTCCTGTTGCAATAATATTGATTATGGTAAACGACTTTTATAGTCGCCTCCCGGGGTTTTGTGTCAGCGATCTACATTAATCAAGGGTTTTTCCTCGTAATTCCATGTATTCTTACTTATGAAATCATCCCATTTCATTCCAGTATTCCAATTGATATTATTATACCCTGAGCTATATTCTGGTGTTTTCAGCAGTATTTTTGGCAATATACACAATATTCTTGTTATAAACACTTACATCTTTGTTCAACGAATTAAGTGCAAAGTTTATAACATTTTCATTAACCAATCAAAGTCTATCACACATTACAAACTTGATCACTAAATTGCTTAGGTAATTTTTGACCAATTTGGCACCCACTGTGGGGCAAGCGGTGCTATTTTTCACAAAGTTTTTGCTAAAATTCTTGCTCAATCAATTTCTTTCGAAACTATTCTAAAATGGCTTCTCAATCAAATTCAACTTCATCTGCCACGCCTTCATCGAATTCTGGTCCAAGTGTGTCCCTTCCACCATCCATCCCAAGCTTTTAAGAAAAGGAATGACGACCAAACCAACAAAAACATCTCTACCAGCCAAATTGGTTGGACCAGATTATTAATTTTCCTATCATCCCACAGAAGAGAGTTTGGTAAGCTTTTTCGGTGTGATTATAGGTACACATCTGACTCCTTTTGTCAAACAAATAATTGTTATTCTAATCCTCTCCAGTGAGGAATCTGTAGCTTCATTTGGTGAGCGACTCATTTGTAGACCTCGCTCGAACACGTGCAGGTGTTGGTGGATACCAACCGGAGGAGTCTAGTGGTCGTGGTGATGAGAGATAGGAAAGAACTTTGAAGAAGACTTCAGAGAAAGATGTTGGTTCTTTATGAGATGAAGGTGGATCTAAAAGTGTTCCTCACAAGGATGTGCAAAAGAAGTATGGTTCTGAGAAGCGTTCAAAGAAAAAGCCTTATCTTAATTACGTTGTTATATCTAACATGTCCATGGCCTAGATGGAGGTACCAGTCATGGCGCAAGTGACTTGGGAGGTGACCATGAACTATATCTCAGCTACTCAACAAGAAAAAACTTAAAGAAGTGAATCGTAAGTTGTATATGGAAGCCGAGATGAAGGTATATCCTAAGAAGAGGAAGTTGCTAAGCAGACTGAAGCACCCACCCCCCTCCCCCCCGAAGGAGAAGTTGACTTGTCTGTCTTCAAGACCAACAAGGTGAAGAACAAGCTTGACGCCATGTTTGCTGCGTCTTCGAAGAAAACCACCACTGATGAGTGTCACTTGTTATTGCCTTGTCATACTAGTGTTGGGTAAGTGTTGCTTAAATTTGCATTTTTCTGGCAGATGCTCCGTTAGTGGGCATGGTAGAGCTAGCCATAATATTACCATCAAATGCTCTGCCCCCATTGCATCCGAAACTGTTACTGATGCACAGCCTCTGTCGCATACCGGAAAAGGGCTCCCATCATTGTTGCCCTCTATGATTCTTCCCTTTTCTCACATCATGCAAGACAAGGGAAAGAAGCTTACGGAGGGGGTTATGTAGCCTATTAAGATGGAGATCATCATGATGCAGGAGTTCTTGGCAGAGGGTTTGAGGACAGGTGCGTAACACTTGAAATAAGGATTTGTGACCTATTGGTTGGATGACGACGAAGAACCCCCCCCCCCCCCATAAGACGATTTATACACAACTTGCACTGTCCAGGGATAAAGGTGGGGGTCTTGGTCATGCGGTGTGGGTAGTTTGATATTTGTTGAAGCTACCAAGTATTAATTTGAATACAACCCGAACTATGATAACCTGCCCCATGAACCTCGTTGGAAGCTAACTCAAGGTTCTCGCTTTGATACGATTGAAAATTTTCATGAATTCTGTGCCACCTCTCTTCCTATGGCTAAGCGATTATATCAGAAAAAATCATAACTACGTGAAACTTTGTGACTCGCACGTGGAGTCAATTGTTAATGCCTTATCCACTAGTCAAGAGATAACTTGGGAATGGAGGAACATGTCCGAGGAAGTGGAGGAATTTATTGAAGAGAAGAAAGCATTTTTGGAGGTGCGTGACAAATTTAACTTTGAAAGCAAAGGCTTGAATTGGTGGGTTGCAAATGCTAAAAGAAGTTAGAGGAAGGCGCATGCACTGAATATCATAGCGGTAAAAAGAATGGGCAAAAGCTTCCAAAAATCCAATCATGAGTTGAAGACTGCTCACGATGAGGTTGTGAAACTCCAAGGAGAAAGTGACGATCATGAATATGAAGCTAAACAGTTAGGCCAAATCTTGGAAGAGAAGAACATTGAGCTAGTTGGCTTAAAGTAGCATGTTGAGGAGTAAGAAGCGCAAGAGAAAGCTAAAGATGACCAGATCTCAAGGTTACAAACAGAAGGTACCGAGTCTGCTAACCATGTTGCTGAGTTAGAGGATAAGGTTGAGAAACTAAATGAACACGTTGTGGTAACCGTGATGTGGCGGATGCACTGACTGCTGATTGCAAGTGGCTTATTGATCCTAGCGTTCCCTTGGTTAGTATTTTTCCTGCTTATGTTAATGACTGGTAACATTTTCTTGACTCGCACAACTTTCATATTGCAGTTAGCTGATGCGATTCTGATCTATTATGAATTGACAACCTACAGGGTGAAGCGTGCCCAAGTCGTGTATGACAACGGTCACAATGACGGGTTTGCTGAAGGTGAATCCTTTGTGTTGGACAAAATTCCAGCGATGGTGGTGGCGGTCTCCAATGTAACATCCGTCAAAAACGGATTTACCAAACCCGCTCCGTTTATCAACCGAACAGTCAGTTAAAATTTTCGTTGCGAATTAAATGCCCAAAATAATTTTAAACGATACATAATCAATTATTATACGGGAATATATAATTAGTTTTTGAAAAACTGTTAAAAAACGCAAAATAAAAATACATTGGTTCTGCCGGGTTTCGAACCCGGGTCAGTACCGGTCAACAAACAGACTTAACACATAACACTTGAACCACTGCGCCACTGATGTTATTTGTTAAATATTAGAATCATTTAATTGATATCATGACATTACGAATTCAAAACCGGCGCCCAAAAATTCAGTCGTCGGAAATCCCGGCAATCTCGTGAAACTTAACGTTTCTTTCAGTTATAACGTAAATCATAAACGCCATATCGGTTATAACCGATGTTTGAGTCCGCGACCAAAGTCATAACCGCCGGAGAAATTCAAACCAATGAATCCAGTTGGAAATCAGGCCAAATACATCTCGGTTTCTCCCTATAAGTTCACCCACAACCCACCGCAAACTTTTTCGCTCAAAACCACACCTTTACCGGACGTAATTCCACTCGCCAGAATATCTCTGCTCATCGCCTGAAAACCGGTTTCCTCATTTCTGAGCCTTACTAAACCATTTGAACTTTACCGAAGTCACCCATACCTTTTCAAACTTTCTGGAGACTCGCTACTGCAAGACACCTGACGCCGGAGCCTATTGCTGTCGCCAGAGTTCTGCCGGAAAACAGAGGAAGATAGTCGGTATACCTCACGCCTAATTTTCCTTTCTTTTTACTTATATCTCATCTATAATTAACCTAAAACACTAAAGAAACCGATTAAGACTTTGAACCAGTCGGATTTTCCGATTCTGGTTAAAATCTGACGGAGAAGACGAAGTAACTGTAACATATAAGTATAATTAAAATCAAGTTATAACTCGGGTTAGACACACAGTCCAGCGGTGGACTGTGTGCACAATAAACACTAACGTCTCGAGTTCGAATCCTGTTCCACACACGCGGCCATGATTTTTTTTGATTAACCGAACCGGAGTCATACTGATATATGTTAAGTATATTAATAACCGGAATAATTACCAAGTTAGACACACAGTCCAGTGGTGGACTGTGTGTATGTTTATATCACAGGTCACGAGTTCGAGTCCGGGCTATTGCACCGACTCGGACAATTATCTATTTTTTTTAAAATAAGACAGAAAAGGAAATAACTAGCTTGTGTTTAAGTATAATAAAAATCGGTAAAGTTAACATGTTAAACACACAGTCCAGCGGTGGACTGTGTGTTAGTTTAAGCCACAGGTCCCGGGTTCGAGACCTGTGGAGCGCACCGTCTAATTCAATTAAAATGTTTTTAAAATAAAAGGATTTTCTGTTTAAACTAGTTAATATATAAATATAATTAAAAACAGATATATAACGGGTTAGACACGTAGCTCAGTTGGTAGAGCTGCGTGCACGCGTACGCGAGGTCTCGGGTTCGAGCCTCACTCAGCACACAACAATACGCATACGAACCGGTCAACGGTCAGTCAACGGTCAACCGGTCAAAGTCAACGGTCACTGTAGCAAAAAAATCAAAATTTTTTTATTATTTTTATTTAATTATTTTAATTAAAAATCAATTAAAAATACTTAAAAATAACATTTTTAAGGTTAGAAAATAGCCTTAACTCACAAAAATACACCCAACAATTCTACTAAATTAGATTAATAAAATCAGTTTACTTACCAAACCATAATGCGATTTATCTAGGTTAGTCTCACTCGTGGTTAAAACCACTTCGCGTGCATTCAACATCATCAACCGAACGCACCCACGGTGCGTGAATCTTACAACTTCCCCTTTTAAATTACACGTTTTGGGGTGTGTCATGTGTCATAAAAATAATTAACTTGTTTATTTAAACTTGTGCCATACCACATCATGATCTAAACTTAGATTGTTTATATTGTTGTGATTACTTATTTCCTTTTGTCAAATTATATGAAACTCATTCATTAAGCCCATCAGTTCCTCGTGGGAGACGAGTTGAACAACGCGTGCCTCAAGTCAAATTCATTATTGTTCATGTGTGTATCAGTGAGTTTATATTGTTTGTAGTTGTGTCATTCATATTATCATGTTTATGCAATTCATTCATTAGGCCTCTCAGTTCCTCGTGAGAGACGAGTTGAGCATCACGTGCCTCTAAATGTTCCATTATTGTTCATGTGTGTTTTATTTAATATCTTATGATTGTTGAATAAGTTTACATCTATTTTTACTCATGTTTGGTTGTGCACATATTTCATAATCAATTTAAATAAACTTGTTCAAATGATTTTCCATAGGATTCACTCGCCAACTTTATGTTGATCCAAAACCTTTTTACACATGATACAGGTGAACAGGTTGAAGCAAAGAAAACATAGGAAATGCCTTAGAAGAGAACAAAGATGCTTAGATTGATAGATAGAACATGTTGTAACATTTATTGTAAATTTCCATTAAATTGTATTTAATGAATATGAAACGCATAATAAATGTCATGAGCTTTGATGATAACCCAATCATGCCCCGATCACCTTTTCCGCTGCGGGTCGGGGTGTGACAGATTGGTATCAGAGCCATGACTATAGGGATATAGGATAGGTTATTAGACCCTTAGAGCCTATACTATAGTCTGCCTAAATTTTAATTGATTAGGTGGTTACATACAAACTTGTGATATTTATTTGTTTCATATTTGTTTACATTTACAGTCAAACATACATGCTTATATACATATTCATTATACATATATACATATTCATTATACATATATCGATGTTCATGTATTCAATTTATTTTCATACTCTCATTATCCAAAGATTTTGTTGCAATTTTCAAATCTCATCAAAGTAAGTTCTGCGACGGGCATGTAGTAACTGGAAGGGTACAAGTACCGGTAGTCGGAACGTCCTGTCTAGGTTGGCATTCGTATAAATCCAATATAACGGACCAGTTTGCCTACCTGGGGACCAACGATGAGAGTACGAAGGACCTATTAGGCCAAAGCATGCCACACCAAACGTCGTTCGAACTAACCTACTTTGAGGTGTCACCGTGTCTACACCTGGACACATTCCGAATATCACACGTTGTATACATATTTCTCGATTTTCTCCGGGTTTTTGTGTACGCAACCTGGCAAACCCGTGCGAACCATATGAAAAACCGGTATTCATGGGGCCCACATGATTACACAGGTAAAGTATGGCGGCATGTAGGGCCTAACGGCGAGCAAAGCCCAAGACATCCTATGGATGTAGTAGATTTATTTTTCTATAATTATTTTATGAATGTTCATTCCTAATGCGACCCATGATCCCAAATCGTTCAACATATGGCTGCCGTAATACCCAACATTGTAATCCAAGTACAACAAGCACTTACCGCTAATCCTGTCAATCAAGCAAACCAAAACATTATCAACTCTCCCCCAAATACCACTAAATGCACCTACAAGCATTTCAAATCATGCGACCCTCTGAAATACAAAAGGACTGAAGGCGTCACTGCTCTTCTCCATTGGTTTGAAGAAATGGAGAACACTTTTCTAAATTGCGATTGCCCTGACGATTGCAAAGTGCGATATGCTACCGGTCGATTATATGGGATAGCACTTACTTAGTGGAATACAGAGAAGGCCAAACGAGGCGTCGACGATGCTATGGCCTTAACTTGGAACGATTGAAGGAAATCATGACCAGACGATTTTGCCCAAGGAGCGAAATCAAGAAATTGGAAGATGAATTTTATTCGTTGAAGCAAAAGGAAGGAGACCACACCACATACAACAAAAGATTCCTCGAATTACATCAAATGGTTCCCAACATGTTCACTCCCCCCTACCGTTTGATCGAGCACTACATTTGTGGTCTTCCGTCAAAGATTCAAGACCCTGTAATAAGTACCTCGCCTGCAACTTTGGAAGCAGCAATGGAGCTAGCAACAGAGCTCACCGAAAACCGAATCCGAAACAACGACTTCAAGGAGGAGAAGAAGAAGGATAAAGAATCGACTGAAACCTCCGACTACACCCAAACCGAATCCCCTTCTCAACCCAATCCTAAGAGATGAAGAGACGGACAACTTTTCGCTGCTACCCAACGAAACCAACCTATTTCACACGCCATACCCATCCAAGCTATCCCAATCACCCAAGTGGCACCCAACTCAACTTACCCAAATAAGAAACCATATCTTGGATCTCACCCTCGATGCAACCACTGTTTTTATCACCATCCCCATACCCTACCTTGTCGTCTATGCGCAACTTGTGGACGCTATGGTCATTTGAGCAAGGTTTGCCGCTGGTACTTCCTATATATAAGTATTCTTGTCAAAGGATCAGAAGCATTATCTGGCGGTTATGAGAGGTTCCATGTGTAGACTGTTAGAGTAATTATTATTTTTTGTTTTCAGTATATGCATTTGCCGAGGCCGCAGCTCCCCATCCATGAGGTTGAGCTTGATCCCCATTTTATTATGCGGTTGATCTGTGGCGTGCCCGCACGATCGGCTCCGTTTGATTGAGCCTTGATCGGTGATTTCATTTTACATTTCAATACATGCAATACGATCGGCTCCGTTTGATTGAGCCTTGATCGATCAGTTCATTTTACATTTTCATTACATGCAATACGCTCGGCTCCGTTTGATTGAGCCTTGAGCGCACAGTTCATTTTACATTTTCAGTACATGCAATACGCTCGGCTCCGTTTGATTGAGCCTTGAGCGCACAGACAATTTCATTATCAGTATCTTGTGGTTGTGGTGTTTGTAGTAGAGTCGCATAGAACTAATCATAACTTGCGGATAAAGTCAATGAGAATTTGACAAGAATATGGTGGATATGCCGCTGGTACTTCCTATATATAAGTATTCTTGTCAAATGATCGGAGGCATTATCAGGCGGTTATGAGAGGTTCCATGCATAGGCTGTTTGTGTGATAGTTGTTTAGATTAAGTTGTTCATTTTCAGTACATGCAATACGTTCGGCTCCGTTTGATTGAGCCTTGAGCGCACATACAATTTCATTTTCAGTACATACAATACGTTCGGCTCCGTTTGATTGAGCCTTGAGCACACAGACAATTTCATTATCAGTATCTTGTGGTTGTTGTGTTTGTTGTAGAGTCGCATAGAACTAATCATAACTTGCGGATAAAGTCAATGAGAATTTGACAAGAATATGGTGGATACGCCGCTGGTACTTCCTATATATAAGTATTCTTGTCAAATGATCGGAGGCATTACCAGGCGGTTATGAGAGGTTCCATGCATAGGCTGTTTGTGTGATTAAGTTATTCATTTTCAGTACATGCAATACGCTCGGCTCCGTTTGATTGAGCCTTGAGCACACAGACAATTTCATTTTCAGTACATTCAATACGTTCGGCTCCGTTTGATTGAGCCTTGAGCGCACAGATATTTCATTTTCAGTACATGCAATACGATCGGCTCCGTTTGATTGAGCCTTGATCGCACATATATATTTCATTTCAGTATTTTATGTTTGTTGTATTGGTTGTAGAGTTATAGGACTAATCATAATTCACTGATAAAACCAATGAAAATTTGACAAGAATATGGTGGATACGCCGCTGGTACTTCCTATATATAAGTATTCTTGTCAAAGGATCAGAGGCATTGTTAGACGGTTATGAGAAGTTCTATGTAGGATTTATTAGTTTCTTGGTAACTAATCATAACTTGTGGATAAAACCAATGAAAATTTGGCAAGAATATGGTGGATACGCCGCTGGTACTTCCTATATATAAGTATTCTTGCCAAAGGATCAGAGGCATTATCAGGCGGTTATGAGAAGTTCCATGTAAGATTTGGTATTGCCTTGGTTGAAATTTGTGTTACATTTATATCATCTTGCTATTTAGAGAAATTGGAATTGTGTTCCATTTCTACATAAACTAACCTCTCCATCATAACAAACGAGAGAGGAACTTCCACCATTCAAACATATATGCTATCAGAATGTGGATTCAAATAATTGCTGTTGTGTTTATTTTTGTTCAAATATTAGCTGTTGTGTTTATTTATGTTCAAATATTAGTTGTTGTGTTTAATTATGTTCAAATATCAGCTGTTGTGTTTTATTTATGTTTCCATGTAGGTTGTAGTGTTAGAAGTTTTGCCTTAGGATATAACCATACTTTTCCAAACGTATCTAAACTCTTATGCATGATATCATTTTTAGCGAATCATTCCTGCTTATCAATACTTATACAGTAGGCAACAAAAAGCGATTCCTGTAATAGGATACTTAACCCTTACCAGGAACGTTACCGCCTCAAACAAAAACTTAAACCCTTACTTTTATTCTAAGCAAGTAACTGACAAACTAAACACCATCATTCTTTTAGTAAAAAATATCACTATTTAAATTTTGGGACGAAATTTCTAAAAAGCAGGGATACTGTAACATCCGTCAAAAACGGATTTACCAAACCCGCTCCGTTTATCAACCGAACAGTCAGTTAAAATTTTCGTTGCGAATTAAATGCCCAAAATAATTTTAAACGATACATAATTAATTATTATATGGGAATATATAATTAGTTTTTGAAAAACTGTTAAAAAACGCAAAATAAAAATACATTGGTTCTGCCGGGTTTCGAACCCGGGTCAGTACCGGTCAACAAACAGACTTAACACATAACACTTGAACCACTGCACCACTGATGTTATTTGTTAAATATTAGAATCATTTAATTGATATCATGACGTTACGAATTCAAAACCGGCGCCCAAAAATTCAGTCGTCGGAAATCCCGGCAATCTCGCGAAACTTAACGTTTCTTTCAGTTATAACGTAAATCATAAACGCCATATCGGTTATAACCGATGTTTGAGTCCGCGACCAAAGTCATAACCGCCGGAGAAATTCAAACCAATGAATCCAGTTGGAAATCAGGCCAAATACATCTCGGTTTCTCCCTATAAATTCACCCACAACCCACCGCAAACTTTT
Source organism: Scalesia atractyloides (assembly GCA_947069175.1). Lineage (NCBI taxonomy): Eukaryota > Viridiplantae > Streptophyta > Magnoliopsida > Asterales > Asteraceae > Scalesia > Scalesia atractyloides. The sequence continues at coordinate 80,130,860 of CAMTDV010000001.1, read as the reverse complement.
TCGCTCAAAACCACACCTTTACCGGACGTAATTCCACTCGCCAGAATATCTCTGCTCATCGCCGGAAAACTGGTTTCCTCATTTCTGAGCCTTACTAAACCATTTGAACTTATACCGAAGTCACCCATACCTTTTTCAAACTTTCTGGAGACTCGCTACTGCAAGACACCTGACGCCGGAGCCTATTGCTGTCGCCGGAGTTCTGCCGAAAAACAGAGGAAGATAGTCGGTATACCTCACGCCTAATTTTCCTTTCTTTTTACTTATATCTCATCTATAATTAACCTTAAACACTAAAGAAACCGATTAAGACTTTGAACCAGTCGGATTTTCCGATTCTGGTTAAAATCTGACGGAGAAGACGAAGTAACTGTAACATATAAGTATAATTAAAATCAAGTTATAACTCGGGTTAGACACACAGTCCAGCGGTGGACTGTGTGCACAATAAACACTAACGTCTCGAGTTCGAATCCTGTTCCACACACGCGGCCTTAATAAAAATGATTTTTTTTTATTAACCGAACCGGAGTCATACTGATATATGTTAAGTATATTAATAACCGGAATAATTACCAAGTTAGACACACAGTCCAGTGGTGGACTGTGTGTATGTTTATATCACAGGTCACGAGTTCGAGTCCGGGCTATTGCACCGACTCGGACAATTATCTATTTTTTTAAAATAAGACAGAAAAGGAAATAACTAACTTGTGTTTAAGTATAATAAAAATCAGTAAAGTTAACATGTTAAACACACAGTCCAGCGGTGGACTGTGTGTTAGTTTAAGCCACAGGTCCCGGGTTCGAGACCTGTGGAGCGCACCGTCTAATTCAATTAAAGTGTTTTTAAAATAAAAGGATTTTCTGTTTAAACTAGTTAATATATAAATATAATTAAAAACAGATATATAACGGGTTAGACACGTAGCTCAGTTGGTAGAGCTACGTGCACGCGTACGGGAGGTCTCGGGTTCGAGCCTCACTCAGCCCACAACAATACGCATACGAACCGGTCAACGGTCAGTCAACGGTCAACCGGTCAAAGTCAACGGTCACTGTAGCAAAAAAATCAAAATTTTTTTATTATTTTTATTTAATTATTTTAATTAAAAATCAATTAAAAATACTTAAAAATAACATTTTTAAGGTTAGAAAATAGCCTTAAACTCACAAAAATACACCCAAAAATTCTACTAAATTAGATTAATAAAATCCGTTTACTTACCAAACCATAATGCGATTTATCTAGGTTAGTCTCACTCGTGGTTAAAACCACTTCGCGTGCATTCAACATCATCAACCGAACGCACCCACGGTGAGTGAATCTTACAACTTCCCCTTTTAAATTACACGTTTTGGGGTGTGTCATGTGTCATAAAAATAATTAACTTGTTTATTTAAACTTGTGCCATACCACATCATGATCTAAACTTAGATTGTTTATATTGTTGTGATTACTTATTTCCTTTTGTCAAATTATATGAAACTCATTCATTAAGCCCATCAGTTCCTCGTGGGAGACGAGTTGAACAACGCGTGCCTCAAGTCAAATTCATTATTGTTCATGTGTGTATCAGTGAGTTTATATTGTTTGTAGTTGTGTCATTCATATTATCATGTTTATGCAATTCATTCATTAGGCCCCTCAGTTCCTCGTGAGAGACGAGTTGAGCATCGCGTGCCTCTAAATGTTCCATTATTGTTCATGTGTGTTTTATTTAATATCTTATGATTGTTGAATAAGTTTACATCTATTTTTACTCATGTTTGGTTGTGCACATATTTCATAATCAATTTAAATAAACTTGTTCAAATGATTTTCCATAGGATTCACTCGCCAACTTTATGTTGATCCAAAACCTTTTTACACATGATACAGGTGAACAGGTTGAAGCAAAGAAAACATAGGAAATGCCTTAGAAGAGAACAAAGATGCTTAGATTGATAGCTAGAACATGTTGTAACATTTATTGTAAATTTCCATTAAATTGTATTTAATGAATATGAAACGCATAATAAATGTCATGAGCTTTGATGATAACCCAATCATGCCCCGATCACCTTTTCCGCTGCGGGTCGGGGTGTGACATCCAATGGCCGCAACTAGCGGAAATTGTAGGTTTTAGCGAGATGGTTCCAAGGACTTATAAATCACCTCAATCATAGTTCGTTTGATATGCTTTCGACCTTCACTCGTATTTGTCCGGGTAGTGGTCAAACGAGTCAAAGCTGGTTATCATTGGTCAAACGCTCAATTGCGGTAAAGGGGTCACATCTGATAAACATGTAGTTCGAGGTGAATACACGTTATTGCGTGAGCGTGGCACATTGGACGTCTTGATGAATATTTGCATGTTATGCAAGTTTGCGTCTCTAACACATAGTACTTTTGGATATAACACGCACCCTAAGGTGAGTTCACTACTTCTTTTGTATATGCTTTCATGGTGGGGAACTAAAGCGCCATGCTTTCCTGGAGGGAAACATTTATGTGACTTTTTAGATTTTGTAATTCATATATATCACAAGTTGACTAAAAGCTACACATATCAAGAAAGTCATTATACATCGAACCATTAATATGGGATGGCGAGGTAATATTTGGTAGTACTATTGGGTTTCACAAACCCCACACCATGTTGGAAGCCAAGCGTGAAACATTGACCTAATGCATGTACCACGTTCGTGATAGACGCGGTGGAAGGCACCAAAACATAACAGTTAGCTTCGGTTCATTTGTTAGTAACTTATAATAGGCTAGATATCGAAAATATAATTGGAATGTACATTATCTGCTACAGTTTTATTACTGCTAAAACTTGTGAACTCTATGTTGACACTTTAAGCATATTTATTCTCAGGTCGCTAAGGTACACGTCAGAACTAGGGTGCTTCATAGAGTCGCATTGGTTTCAATAAACATTTAGACTCAGCTTTAACTGCATTAGTTATTTTTGATTTTATAATTATTTACGCTTCCGCAACTCAAATATGTAAACAGTATTTTCTCATGAATGAGCAAAGAGGAAAATTTTTAAACACATATAGTGGTCGTTCAATATAACTAATGAATGTGATCCTGGTTTGTCACGCGTCTCGCGTTAGAACTCTACAGGTGGAATTTGAGGGTGTAACATATTGTCTCCTTCTTGATATGTAGGATGGAACTCCTTAGTCTATGTGTCCTACTCATCTACGCGGGGACCTAAACAGTTCTGGATAGTAGTTTGCCTACAAAGATGTTCATATTGGGCATCATCATGTCTTCCGTTATCCACATGTGTGCTGCGTGTGGTGCTTACACTATGATGAGAGTTTATGTTCATGTGTTGTCGGTTCCTATCCCCATGTCCGGTCGACACGTGTGACGGTGCGTGGTCACGGGGTGGTGAAACTGTAAACACCCTAAAAACATTTTGACTCAAAACGACGCAGCAGAAATACCGACTTAACGGTTTCTTCTTTATTGTCTATATACCCTACTTGAAGGTTCATATATAAAATGTTGGACACTTTCTTGAAACGATTTACAATTTTCATTCTTGATTAACTTGTTAATTGTAGTACATGGAAACAAATTATGAGACTGCTCTTCCCATACAATCCTTGCTCTTTGACTCGATCTTCAACCCTTTTAAATTCCATAGTAAAGATAATTCTGCGCAACCTGTAATCACCACATACATTTGCAATATTAATATTCGGTGACTTCATTCACAGTATTAAATATTCATTATTAATTAATCACTCCATATTCTTTCTTTTCATGAAATTACTTTTGATTATCTTTCCATGTATGATCTTGCATCCCAAATGTCAATCTTTAAAGGTTATCAATAGTAAATCTGCACTTTCATTTCATTCTTTGAACAATAATTAGTAACGTTGATGCTCATAAATATTGAAGCCGTGTATACATATTTACACCTTACATACCACTTACATTCTCATGAAATTATACTAACATATCCATATAATTAAGTCTTACACATACGAACCCATACACATGCTTACTTCTAATCGTGTCTACCCAGGGATTCCACCACTATCATGTAATTTAGCCACACTCATACATGCTTACATACTTATTCACCTCCGACAATCATCACCATCGTTCAGTAAGTCCACATAACTTCCTATTAGTTATTTTCACTTTTCGGGGCTCATTGAGGATTTCGGAACATATATTAGGAGATATGGAACTTGGATGCGAATAACTAATAAAATCAGCATGCCAAGTTTGTGGGATGCATCGGCGATGCCCTTCTATAGCGTCGCCGACGCCATCTAGAATGTCACGTCGCAATTGCGTAGACAGTTAGTTAGTACGTCGGAAGAAGGGGCAGTGTCGCCGACGGCTACGGAGGCCGTCGGCGATGCCCCTTCTGTGTTGTCGACGCTGTTTTTCCTTACTCAAGCTTACACAACCCGTTTCCGATTTCCGTTCTAACTCGAACTGACTCATTATGTCCCGTATCATCCCATGACATTCCGTAAGCTTCCCGTATCCTTTTAATACTTAACCCATGTCTCCTTAATCAAATCTATACTTCTATCATACTTACTTGATTCTTTTGACCCGTTCGACTATTCTAAGTTATTTCCAACATAGCTCCTGATTACGGTCCGTTATAACAATACTTTCTTAGTTCTGTGATTATTAAAACATTCTTATGTGGTTTCCATACCATAACATCCAATACCCACATCCGACACATACTTCTACATTTCGGCCCGTTTACTTCCATTATGATTTCCAAAAGTAGTTAACATCCTATAATTTATCACAACAATACATACCTTGATTCCTTCCCTTAACTGTAATTTCTTACACAACCCACTACATTTAACATAACAATATTTGTTTACAAAAGAAGAAGTGAGTCCGGAAAGCACTTACCTTATGTGTCCATGTTCATGCTCGTCTTCTTGCCTTCCTTCGACTCGTTAGTCACCCGTGCTTGAGTCCTTGCTAATGTAAATTCCTATTTTTTCATGCCATCATTTTTATAACTTGTTAGTATGCATGTTCATTCATATCGATAATTATTTCAAATTCTGAATTGCAATACTTTCATTAGTCAATCATTTACTAACATGCATATGGCACGAAACGGTAATCACATTGTTCCACGTTAGTGCAGTTTAACTCCAATTTATACATAGCACATCATTTGCCCAATGCATATCACATGATTACCTCAAATCTTACATTTACGGCAAAAAGTCTAACCATGTCGACTATGCGCAGTTTGACTTTCAGAAGTCAACTGCTTATCACATGAACTTTTTAATCTTTTACATCCTTCTTATTATAGTGGGTTAAACTACAAACGTTATAATCATTTTGTACTCATGTATTGACGTACATGCAAACACATAATCATCTAGTTACACAAACACCCAATTCGATCAAGTTAGTATTTTCATAACTTCCCAACTGGTACTCTATCATATATTTAGCTAACCCGACATCATTCCAACATTAACCCTTTCAAGGATCTCATAGGCTTCACCCTTACTTACAAATCGCTAATAAAAATCAAATAATCCACAAGGTGTGCGTTACATCAATCAAGCATATAGCACATTCTTAGAACATACTTCTTCTTATCACGATTGAATTTCACTTGCCCATAGATTTCATTACGAATATATTCCTCATGGTAATCTATTATTAATGCATCACATTCACCTTCTATACATTTTTTTCTTTGTTTACATCAATTCTCTTCTAACAATCTCACCTATGCATTTCATCAAACACTTGGTGTGCGTACACCATTTAATGCAAAATGTACAACTAATTTATGCATGATCTTCCAACATTCATACATAATTCATCAAATACAACTTGAATCAAGTAAATTACATACTATACTCATTCTATTTAACAATATCCATCACATACAACATACACATCAATGATTTAAGCAAGTATTTGACATGGGTGAACACCTATGTCATTATCTTCTCCACTAGAAGTGGGTTTTACTTCTAGTTATCAATCTACCCAAAATCCTTCATAATCTATGTTTTATATGGTAATTCTAACACACATACATAATCAATTTTATTCAATTTCGTGGATTAAACATAAACCCACTTCATACAAGATTATGAAATCTCGAACTACAACTTACCACATGTCTTGCATTCTTAGATGATTAGGAATCTTCAACCATGAAAGTGTTTTGGCTCAATTCCATCATAAATTTTCTGTTTTTGGGTGATTGGGAGAACTCTCTTCTTCTTCTCCATGTGTGTGTGTCGACACACATATATGCACATACTAAAAACAGTGAACTTTCTAGTTTATATGAATTTTAGACTCAATTTCCCACTTTAGTCCCTCAAGTTTATTATTTGCTTAAATTGTTCCAACTTTCATTTCTTTCTATTTAGCACATATTCTAACTAGGTTAATTAAACTAGTTAGACCACTTCATGTCATATACAAGAAACTTACTAGTAACCAAACATTCGGGTTTTTGGGGCGTTACAGAAACACAAGTTAAAACTTGAGTAGTGTGTTCATGTTGTTGCATTGGTGTTTGCGCCTGTGCGCATAACTGTGTACACAACATACAGTCCTGCTTGGGAATTTATATACCATGAGGCGGGAATTTCCCCCTCTAGGAGCGGTGTTGAGAGCTGCGCAGTTAGATCTAGAGACTTGATTTGATTTTGATCCGTCCGTGTGGCGTTACTTTCTACATCATGGAATGTGCGAGAATTGTACTCCACTCGTTCATACCTACTGTCATGGGTTTCGGGACCATGCGAGGTGGCCCCTATAGCCGCAGACTTGGTGATTGTAAGGCAGAACTGGCGGGTTTGGATCAGCCATCAGATCTTGTTAAAGAGGAAAAGATAGAAAGTTGTTTGTAGTAGAAATCAGTGGGTGCCAATGAAGAAACACCAGTCCTAATCCGCAAAGGATGAGACTTGAGAAGTTATTTTGAGAAGGAGGTTAATCTTTAATCCCTTTCTAGATCACTTGACCAATGGATTCTTGAGAGTGAATCTGCAAAACAATACCGTGAAGCTCGTTACAAGAATGAGAGGTGAGGGGTTCTTCTCATAACCACCCTCTGGCGTGAGAATAAGTATTTTTCTTTTAAGGAAGAAAGGAAAACAACTCTATGTTAAATGTGAGAGAACTGAAGTTGAAATGAATCAACCTTTGGATGAGTCTGGTATTTATAGCTGAAGGATGAGGAGAGAAGTGTGGGCTGATGGGCTTTGGGCCAGATATCATTGTCAAATATTATACAGTTAGCCGCCTCTCACATGACATGTAGTGTCTACAGAGGTGTAGATGGCATGGAGCGATGTGATTGGCTACACGTTATCTTCCAAGAGTACTTTCTCTCGGTCCTGTCATCAGACATTAATGGAGATCATGGAGCAACACCTGACAACAGATGAATGCCTTTTGTACTTGTCCCCTACACGATTCATCCATCGTGAGAATCGTGATTGCAAGTATTAAATGAGTGCATTAGAGATTATTGTAATATTATTGTAATTATTTCCTTCCTATTTTCTGTTGATCAATCTCCCTAATTGTAGGAGAGATTTATGTACATTGTGATTATATATTGAATTCAAACCCTCATCTAAGGGTGTGGTTGATTATAAACCTATTTTATGGTATCAGCCTAACTCTCTCTCTCTTTTTTTCCTTCGATCCTCTTCTTTTTTTTCTTTTCCATGGCTACCTCATCTGATATCCTTCCCACCACTGTTCCCCATCTTTCCCCCCATCAAACTCTCATCAACAAATTATCTTGTTTGGAGAAATCACATGAATTTATTGGTTGCTCATCACAAATTATCGGCTCATATTGATAAATCCTCTGCTCCACCACCGGCCACCATTATTGTTGATGACAAAATAACTCCGAACCCAGATCTTGCGGCATGGATAACCTCTGATCAGAAGGCTTCTCTTCTTCTCCTTTCTTCTCTCACAGAAGAGGCGGCAACCGAAGTACTCGGACTCTCCTCTACGCGTCAGATCTGGCTGGCCCTCGAGAACACGTACAGTAACGCATCTGTTGAACGTGTTCAATCCTTGCGGGATTCTCTTCGTCAAATAACAAAAGGTACGACTACTGTCACCGATTTTTCTCGTCGTTTTCACATTATTTGTGAACAGCTTGCTACAATCAGTCATCTGGTTGCTGAAATTGATAAATTGCACTGGTTCTTATGCGGGCTTGGTCCATCTTATGAGGTCTTCTCCACTGCCATACAAGCAGCCAAATCGCCTCCTGTGTTTCGTGATTTAGTTGCGCAAGCGGAGAGTCATGAGTTGTTTCTCCAGTCCCTTCATGGTACTACTACACCACCGGTTGCCTTTCACGTTCAAACCAGGCGTGAATCTTCAACGCCAAGCCGGGGTCGCGGGTCATTTATTCGTGGACAGTCTTCTCGCGGTTTTTCTAGTCGGGGCCGTGGTCAAGGTCGTAGGCCACCTCATTGCCAGTTATGCCGCACATCCGGTTATTATGTCCGGCATGTCCAAACCTTCACACTTATGCTACTCAGGCTTCGTCTTTAGATGATACACTAGCCAAAGCATTCCATGCTCAATGCCATGTTCACAATAATGATGCTCCTGATTGGAATGCAGATTCAGGAGCAACAAATCATATGGCTCCAAATCAAGAATCACTCAATCATTCTGTTCCTTGCAAAGGTAATCATCATTACATATTTGGAAATGGTAAGAAACTTCCAATTACTCACATGGGTTCATCCACTATTGCTAATAATATTCCTTTACGAAATGTGTTTGTTATTCCCAATCTTACAAAAAAGCTTTTATCCATCAGCAAGTTGACATCTGATCATCCTGTTGATGTCTTGTTTTCTCAATATTTCTTCTATATTCAGGATCGGAAAACAAAACAGGTACTCGCTAAAGGGATGTGTGAAAATGGTCTCTATGTGCTCAAGGATGAACCTCGAGCTTTTGCTGCTGAAGTTTCTAATAAGTCCTCCTACGAACTACGGTATGCTCATTTAGGCCATGTTTCTTATGACATTATTTCTGTTTTGAACAAATTTGGTGCTTTGTGTGTAACGTCTTTATTGCCTAAAGCTACAATTTGCATCTCTTGTCAACTTGCAAAGGGACAACGATTACCTTTTGATAATAATTTAAAGCGTGCATGTTATCCGTTGGATTTGATTCATTGTGATTTGTGGGGAGCCGCTCCTGTTATCTCCAAAGATGGTTATCGTTATTATGTTGTTTTCATAGATGATTATTCCAGGTTTACGTTGTTTTATCCTCTTAAAACCAAAACTGGTTTTTATGCAGTTTTACCAGTATTTATTAAACTTGTTCAGACACAATTCTCGAGAAAGATCAAAGTTTTTCAAAGTGATGGAGGTACTGAATATGCAAATCATACGGTTCGACAAATTTTTGAGGAAAATGGAACATTTCATCGCTTCTCAACAAAATGGGCGTGCGGAACGTAAGCACCGTCACATTGTTGAAACAGGACTTGTGATGTTGTTCAATTCTCGTGTTCCGGTGTCTTATTGGGTGGATGCGTTCTCTTCAACCACATTATAATAAATCGACTCCCAACTCCTATTTTGGACAACACCTCTCCATTTCAACTATTATTTGATCAAGTGCCTCAATATCAAATTTTCGGGTCTACGGTTGCCAAGTCTTTCCATACTTACGTGATTATGCCAAACACAAGCTTGAACCACGCAGTCTTCCTTGTGTTTTTATTGGATATAGCTCCCAACACAAGGGTTACGTTGCTTGGATCCTATTACTTCTCGAGTGTTTATTACTCGTCATGCTCGATTCAATGAATCTTGTCTTCCGTTTAAGGACTCCTTTGATCCTATTGACATAACCAAATTGGAGCTTTTTACTTTTCTTGATGATGCTTCACAACCTCACTCCTCCACGGTTTCCCCAACAACTCCTCCTACCTTACATTCTCTTACACCAAACACACCTCCATACCTACCCCTTGTCCTCTTTGTACACCAGCCTCTGACCATCTCCAAACCCAACCGCCCCCTCTACTTCTCAACCAACAACACCTTTCAATCTAGCCCAACTTATATCCATTACCGTCACCTATAGAACCTGGCCCAACCATTGTTAACAATACATCCATCAATCCCGAGCCCACTTCATCTCCTGAACCCGAATCCACTAATTCTATAAACCATTCACACATAAACTCCTCCTCACATCTCCAACCCGAACATGTAGAACCCACTGAACGCGAACCCGAACCTACTACTTCAACCCACAACTCTCATCCAATGATAACTCGGGCTAAGGCTGGCATCTATAAACCCAAACATCAAGTTGATCTTGCTGCACTAAATTCCTACGCGTTGCACACTGCTTTAACCTCTATCACCGAACCCCGTGGGTTTAAGTCTGCTGCAAAAGATCCTAAGTGGATGGCAGCCATGGTTGATGAAGTTGACGCGCTAAAGCATAATCATACGTGGACTCTAGTACCTCGACCATCCTCAGGTAATGTAGTCGGTTCTAAATGGGTGTATCGCATCAAATATCACTCGGATGAGACGATTGAACGCTACAAGGCACGCCTAATCGCTCAAGGCTTTACGCAAATTCCAGGCCTGGACTATTCTCATACTTTTAGTCCTGTCGTAAAAGCCTCTACTGTTTGACTTGTGTTATCTCTTGTCGTTCTTTACAACTAGAAGTTACATCAACTCGATGTTAAGAACACTTTCTTAAATGGCAACTTGAACGAAACAGTATTTATGGAGCAACCACCTGGCTTTATTAATCCTAAATTTCCGAATCATGTTTGCAAATTGTCCAAGGCTCTTTATGGATAAATACAAGCCCCCGCGCTTGGTTTCATCGCTTAAGCACATTTCTTGTTTCCTATGGGTTTACATGCAGTCGTGCAGATACGTCTCTGTTTGTTCTCAATAAGGACTCATGCATCATGTATCTTCTGGTGTATGTCGATGATCTTATACTCACAGGAAATGATGATTTTGCCATTCGTACTTTTATCACTCATCTTAATGGTGAGTTTGCCATCAAAGACCTTGGAGCTTTGAGCTATTTTTTGGGACTTGAAGTGATTTATACGGATTCTGGTCTTTTTCTCACCCAGGCAAAGTATGCTAAAGACATCCTCCAACGAGCAAATCTTAATGAATTAAAACCGGTTGCAACACCTCTTGCGCCCCATGAATCTTTTGTTGCTGCTGGTTTACCCTTTTCTGACCCTACACTTTATCGATCCTTAGTAGGTGCTTTGCAATATCTCACGATTACTCGGCCCGACTTATCTTATGCTATAAATCAGCTGTCTCAGTTTCTTCACAAGGCAACAGTTGATCACTTTCGGCAGTGAAACGTCTCTTAAGGTATGTTAAGGAGACTCTTTCCTTTGGTCTCACATATAGTCATCCGAATAAAAATTCTATTATTGGCTATTCGGATGCTAATTGGGCGCGATGTCTAGACACACGTCGCTCTACTTATGGTTATTCCATTTTTCTTGGAGGCAATCTTGTGTTGGAGCGCTAAAAAGCAACCCACTATTTCTCGTTCCAGTTGTGAATCGGAATATAGGGCCATGGCCAACACTGCTGCTGAACTCGTCTGGATCACTCATTTATTACGCGAATTGCATGCATTACCACCGGATCGCCCCACTCTACTGTGTGATAACAAGAGTGCTTTATTCATGACCCAAAATCCGATCTCCCATAAGCGTGCTAAACACATCGACTTGGATTATCATTTTATTCGGGAGCTCGTTAGTTCTGGGAAGATTTATACGCAATTTGTTCCTACCAATCTTTAGGTGGCTGATATTTTTACTAAAAGTCTTCCGCGCGCACAATTTGAAGTTTTTCGTTTGATGCTACGCCTTGGACCGCCACCGTTTCGATTGAAGGGGGTATTAAATGAGTGTATTAGAGATTATTGTAATATTATTGTAATTATTTCCTTCCTATTTTCTGTTGATCAATCTCCCTAATTGTAGGAGAGATATATGTACATTGTGATTATATATTGAATTCAAACCCTCATCTAAGGGTGTGGTTGATTCTAAACCTATTTTTGCAAGGTCTGTTGAAACCTGATTGGCTGCATGTTGTCGCTATGTGTACTATTCGTCCTTCACGTGAGTTGTCTTCGTGCGCATACGTTGGTGTTCCCATGCAAGGAAAACTCTGTGTGTTTGTGCATTATTCGTGGGTTTGGTCCTGTACCTGAATGGCTATGCGCTATCTAAGACTAACCCTTCATATGTTTGTTTATATTGATGATGAATGAGAATGCACTAAGCTGTTAAGGAAAGAAAACCTTACCAACACCCAAAAAAAATATTGGTTTTAGAATTAAAAATAGAAACGATCAGTACACAATTTGTACATTTTATTGAAAAGGGGACACACTAAAAAATATTAGAAGTATTGGTTTGTCTTATTGTAATTATAAACGTGTCGTTTTGCATATTGTTTTTCCCATTTGAAAGTATCAATAATGCTTTGTACAATCGAATTATTCATTATGTTTCGCCAATTTAGTTCAATAAAATTGTAAAATATTCAGGGTGTGTTTGGTATTGGGTAATGGAATGAACGAGAGAATGTAATAAATGAATTAATAAAATAGACGAGAGAAAGAAATGGATCATTACTCTTCTATTTCATGTTTGGTTACCCTTTACTTAAATGTAATACAATTCATTAAATTAACAAAAACACCCCTACCTCAAAATAAGAGAAAAAATCAATTTTCACAACATCATCGGCATAAATCATATTTTTGAATAATTTAAAAGTTCTTTCATTTAGATGACATCAATAAAACTGTTCTCACCCCGTGCTTTTATATAAAAATTCAAAAAAAATGTTTTCACCCTTGCTGCTATATAAAAATTTAAAAAAATTGTTTTAATCAATGTGTTATACATAAAATTCTACAAACTGATGACTTTGAAAAGATATAAAAAAATATCTCTTTCCTGTACTGAATCGTGAATGGAACAAGAAGTCATAAACAAATGGGAACTGGCATATAATTATCTCCATATCAATTCACATCTTGCACCGACTTCATATTGTACTAGCTGCAATATGAATTGTAGATTGTGTGTTCATATATAAGCCAGAAACTTGCCAAGTTACATCAAAACAGAAGGTAGCCGGGCAACAAGGTGCGCCGCCAATCCTTTCTAAATTGCAAACCCTAACCTTTCAAATACAAACCTTGCCCCTTGGGGTTGAACAATTGCTGTAGACGACCCGTTGAACCCTCGTCAAGATTGATTTAATTTTTCAGATTTGACCTTTTTTCTGAATTCTTTGACATGTGAATCTCTACATTGTGCAACCTTTAGTTGGATCTTTGTTAATGAATTAAATCAACGTTCTCGTCAACGAAATCAACCAGATCTTGATTTCGAATTCATACCGAATGGTCGAATACTCTTGTAAATTTGTGTTAGACGAGAAATTAATGACTCAGGTAAAATAGCACTGATGAGATTTAGGAAGACAATGATAAGTTGGAGTGAAATGCGGAGGCAAGAAGGAAGAGGTCAAAATCGGAAATAGTTATGTAAAGGAGACGGAATGAAAAAAAAAGCTGGGGGGAGGGGGGAGGGGAGGGTAATTGATTTCATTCCTTAAATCAACCAAACACTTCTTTTTTCCATTACCTTTGAATGCATTATTCCATTCCCTCCTTCATTACCCCATACCAAACACCCTGATTGGTCTTTATTAAATTTAATACATTTTATTAATATCTAGCTCTTTATTAAATTCAATAGATTTTATAGTATGCTCATTTTATAATGATCAATGAATAATTAAAAATATCAGTGATATATTATTTTGTTTTAAGATGATAAATTCTTTAAAGGAAAATCCATAAAATATAGTTTCTTCAAGTTTAAACAAGAGTTAGTTTAATTTAGGGTTAACATATCCTTTGGGGACATTACTTATTACAGTAAGTGCACATATCAATATATTTGTTTACGACATTATACGGTTAAAGTATCAGGATGTCAATTACCCGAAACATAATCTTATAACTCACCTCAATGTCAGTTTCATGTTAACTATACTTTTAATAATTGTATAATTTCAAGTTTCAAACTTCTAACACAATATTTAATCCTATATAATATATAAATATATTCGATTAGATACCTGTTAGTAACATGTATCTAAACCGATCTCAAGAACCCACGACAAATTTTAAAACTAAGACATGTATGTCCTATTTAAATACTCCTCACATTACCCATGTATGTTTCCTTTTATGTCTTTTTTTTATTTTTCAGAATGCATATTTACTAGAAGAACACCATAAATGAGTTACAATATTTACTTTCGTTTACAATGAAAGTTGGATAAAAAGTTAATAGTAATTGGACCGTTGGGGAAGCATGTAATTTTTTATAATTAAATTTCGAATAATAACATAAAATGTTGTTAAAAGCAAGAAAACACCACAAGCGCCAATACTCTACAAGTAAACTACTTGTTTAATTCGATCAAGTAAGATTCTAATTCCCTAATTTGAATATAATTAGTTATATTATATGTTTGGTACATAAAGACACCAAAATCGCGGTCAATCATTAAAGAATAAGATATTGTTATTTACAAAATAAAAAAAATGTGTATTTTAATACTATAATGATGATGTATTGATGTAAAATCAGAGTGGACAACGGAAACTCTCATTAAGATATCAAACTTTATAAAGGATATAATTTTGGTTATGATTAGAGTTGCGAAGCCATTATCGACTAATGAAAAGGTTTCGATAAACCAGATCAGTGGCAAACCAGCGTTTGCCTAACTGTCATATCTAGTTTTTCTTTTTATTTAAGGCTCTGATTTCTACAATCAAGATGTTATTCAATTAACAAAGAAAAACTTAATCTGGTGGGGCAAACTCCATTTGGCCGTTGAATGATCATAGCTAAAAGAAAATCAATCTTTCAACCCAATATATATATATATATATATATATATATATATATATATATATATATATATATATATATATATATATATAACACTAATTATTGCGAGAACAAAAAGAACAACTCTTAAATCACTAAATTTTAAGATTTAAGGCTCATATTTTTTAAATTTTATATTTCTTACATTCACATGTGTATTATATATATACATAAAAAAACCATATATTTTTACTTACAGATAGCCTACATACATGTAGGTAATTTAACCTACACATTTTGTTTTAAATTCTAGTGTGAGAAACAATAAATCTTACATTTGTAACACTTTCATTGACTTTTTAGGTTTTTAGGATTGAAAAAATGGGTGATTCATTTTGTTTTGCGTATTTTCACAATATTTAGTGTCATGTGTAGAATATTCCCTATATATAATACATACACACTTATTTTTTACACAACTCCCTCTCCATTCTTTCTAAAGAAAAGTCTTTTCTATTGAATTTTAAAATGACAAGACGCTGAACCAAGCAATATAATATTGCTTTAGGCACAAGTCGGCTGAATGTCGTCGAGCTAGCTACGCCTGAAGATTTGCGACAATTTTGGAACACAATTATGACTACATATATCAACAAGAGGGTGAAAACCATCGTAATATTAATCAAATATTAGGAAGGTTTATGCTTGAATGAACAAAATGTGCAAGATTTAAAGGGTTCTTTAAGAATGCGTTGAACGGTTGGAGGGTTTAACTGAGGAAGAGCGATTGCCGCGGCCCGTAGCAATTACCAAAACATTCACAACTCTCAGTTTGCTAATGTTGCGGCTTAGAGAATTTTGAGAACAATGCATACTATTTTTATTTTAATTTCCTCCCGTTGTTTTTAATATTTTAAATTTCAATTATGTATGTTTTATCTCGGCTTGAGAATGTTATGTTATTTTTTTAATTTGGTTTGTATTTTTCTATGTTATTATTTTATATAGTTTAAATGATATTTATATTTTGATACGTTTAAATGGTAAAAAAATAGTTAAGTAATGATTGTGGGATTTTATTCTATTGTTTGGGTATTAATGATAGAGGCAATGAAATCTCTCTTTTGATGTGACGTAGACTTAACGCTGACGTGAAGGGTTTCATTCTATACCATCCAACTAAACGAGTTAAGTGATTTATTTTCATTTACACAATTGAAGTTGAAAAAAGCTAATAGATAATTGGACCGTTGGTTGCATGTAATTTTTTAGAATATAATTTCAAACAATAACATAAAATACTGTTAAAAGCAAAAAAAAACACCACAAGTGCCAATATTTTACAAGTAAACTACTTGCTTAATTCGATCAAGTCTTATTTAAATATTCTATAATTAATTATATTATATATCTTGGTAGTTACGGACACAAGAAACACGGTCACTTATTAAATAATAAAATATTGTTTTCGACGATAAAAAATGTGATATTTTGATACTCTAAAGCTGATGTAAAATGTAAAATTAGGGTGGAGAATAGTTTCATCGTGTATGAACGGTTTCGGTAATGTAAGTGTTATATTTGATTCCACAATTGTATTTTATATTTGTTCTCATATATACTAAGCGAACCCATAAATTATTTTACCGAGATCATAATTATAAGACCAGTGTAATGATCAAGCACTATGGAGCCTTATGAAAAGCGGCATGAGAGGATGGGGGGTTATATGACAAGTGACAAAATGTGTAAGAAAAGAGATGTTATATAAATTGAGTGTGCAGACGTGTAGTGGGGGATTATGTAGGTGTGGGATTATACCCCTTCAATTATATGTGTATATATATGTGTGTGAGAGAAACCATTCTACAACGCTATTATGCTCACTAGTGTTCCCCGACGCTGTGAAACGCGATCGTCGACATAAAACCCCTACAACGCCCCTGTTCTAAAGTATTCATATTTGTATCAATAAGGATTATTTTCGGCTTCAAGCCACCATACTTTTTGATGAATGGAGTAGAGACACTGACATTTTCTTTTGTTTTGTGAGTGTAAACACAAAGTTTTTAGTATGAATTGGTAGCTCTTCGAAGGTGATTTCAATTTTAACTTGAGTTTTAGTTAAAAATAATAAAAAATTAAAAGCTTCCCACGAACTTAAACTATTTATGGAAAAAAAGAAGCTATTATTTATACGTGTCTAATTAATTATAGACTACTATTTGAACATGATTAGACCTTAACTCGTTGTATCATATACCCTTAACCACAAATTTATTGTTGAAATCTTGTCCCAAATAGGCAACTTATTATTTTTCTATTTTTATTATCTACCATAAAATAAATTAAAAAAAAGGACAACTCTAGCATTCAAAGACTTGCCCTTTTAATAAAGGAGGATGTGATTACCAATCTGACCAAATAACTTTAGTTATTTCTTTCAAACAATCATCGAAACTACGAGGTCACCTGTCTTCCGGTATTATAATAACATATACAAATAATAAAAAAAAAAATACTAGGTGACACGATCTAGGTGATGCCCTACCGTAGGTAATTACCTACACTATTACATAATGAGCAAGAGATGCGATGAGGTTTTTAAAAGATGTAGCTGGTAGGTTGACCTCTTAACTCTAAGGAGAGCAATATCTTAACGTTGATAGCTTTGTAAGTTTGAATTTACTTAGTAACAAAAGGGAAAACAGAAGTAAAAGAAAAGGATTACTTATAAGACAATTAACTAAAGTTTCTTAAGAGATTAGAACATTAGATAGGACGGAATTACAAATTCAAATAATGTTATAATGGTGTCTAAAATAACGACAAGAGGTTATTTTTAGCATGTAAAACACCAGAAACGCCAATGTCGGCATGTTCTTGTAAAGTTAAACAGTTTTCTTTTTAAGTGTTGGTTTTTGTTTACGACTATATTTAATAATTAAAGTTTCATCGACTTATTATAACTACATGTTTAAGGATGAGGTATATATACTTCTTAAATTTCATATAGTTTTACTTATTAAACGTAATTTCATAACAATTATACATCATATTTAAACTATGACTAAGGGGCCGTTTGTTTAGCTCTTATTAGGGATCTTAATGATTCAGACTTTTTACAGGTTTAACACTTAATGGTTCAGACTGTTTGTTTCACGAGTAGATATCTGAATGATTTAGACATTTACCTCTGAATGGTTAAGCATTATAATGAGTCTGAATGGTTTAGACCTCTAATATGAATTGGTTAGACATTTGCCTATGAACGGTTAAACATTATATTATCTCTTAGTGGTTGAAACCTCTTACTGGTTTAACACTTAATGGTTCAGACATCTTACTGATTCAACACTTAACCATTCAAAAGTTACCAAACAACCCCTAAAACCATATAAACCACACATTAGACGGGAATCCCCCAAACGCAAAATGACATTTTATTATTTTAACTATGATTGCAACAAGCAAAATATATATTGATACGGTGCACTTCATGAAACCAATAACTGAGTGTTAGTGTTGGAGCAACTTTTATGTGCCAATGACAAAATCGATGAATGATGTTGTCATGTTGTGCTTGCATACATATAAAACCCCTATGCTACAAAAACCAACCAACTTAAAAATAAATACTTAAAATATATCAATAACAATAGTACAACTCTAATTGATTTTTAGTGTTCCAACCCAAATTCTTTAACCTTAATACATTAGAATCGTCGAATCCTTTCCCGGTTTGATAGTTGGGGGTACAATCTCAACGGTTACATCGGGAAATGCCCTAGTAGAAACTCCATTAGAGAGTTACTACCGTTAAGCACTTGTCGCATATGACTTATTCCCACTGCTCGGTAGTAACTGACTATAGAGCTTATGTTGCCACTCTTCGATAGTAGCATACTATTGAGGTTATTGCTACCAGTAAGTTTACAATTAATTTAAGTTTGATGATCAATAGTAACTTACCATTGATAATCAATTAATATAAAAGACCATTTTTCAAGTAACTTTTCATTATCCATGCAAATCTAAAGCAATTTTTGGTGTACAAATAAGAAGAAAAACAAAATTCAATTTAGAGAAAAAGTGTCCAGATAATTTTTGTGGGTTGTTATAATTTCACGTATCATCTCTCTAAAATTATAGCCTTGTTCCCTAATGTTTAACACTTGTTTCACGAATAGTTCCTAACATAGATAGGAGTTAGTTTTTGATGTTAAGTAGATGTGAATTGACTAAAATACCCTTAGTATAAAAAACATTACAAAACTCTAATTTATTAGTTAAAAATTTCAAGTGGACTCCACCATTATTTTTAATAATAAAAACCTAGCCCCACCTGTGATAACCGCCTCACCCCGTCGTCACCCTCCTCAAACCGAGCTGTCAATCGCAACCACCCCCATTCTAAACCATCGATTTTGTTTTTGTCGATCGGTCCTTGTATTTTTTCCGGCAAGAAAGCATGTTAGTTTCACTGAAAAAGAGGGAGAGAGAGGATTGATTGATAGGGACAAGGTTAGATTAATTGGGCAGATCTGAGTGGAGATGCAATGGTAGTCGTTTTAGAACATGGTGGCGGTGGAATGTTTATGTAGATGAGAAGGTTATGGTGATGAAGAAAAGGGTGGTGGGCTCTTCTTAATTATATTTGTTTTTAATGGTAAGGACATTTTAGTTAATTCACATTCAGTTAACTCTAAAAACTAAACCTCATTTATGTTGGGGACTTTATAAGAAACGAATGTATTAACATTAGGGAAAAAGACTGTAATTTTATTAAGGTAGAAACTATATGTGAAATTTAACAAACCACAATTACTATCCAACCATTTATCTCTTCATTTTAAGTGACAAGTTTGCAACTGAGTTAGAAACACCCTCACTGTCCAGCCGCAGGACCCACGCCAAGGGGTTAGAGCCCCTTTGAAACCCCACGTAATTTAGGTATATTAATGTGTATTGTGATTTCTTATTCATAATAATTTTTGATTTCCTAAATAATTTGATGACACTCAAATTACGAACAATCTTTTATTTGTTTGAGTCTTTAAATCTTCATGATCATAACTGAGATTAGGGTTGATGTAATGAAAATTAGTTAATTCAAACGTATAATCGCTCGCTAACCTGAACTTATTTATAATTTGTTGATGCATGAAAATTTTTAATGTGTTTATACATTTACTTCTTGTTTTATTTGAAAGATGAGCCATGATAGAAAGACAGTTGCTTTAGTTCCAATTTCTAACATTAGATAACTTAATTGTGGAAATGACCAATTAATGAAGTAAGCTATATGAGTTGTGGTGACAAACACAATGCAATTATTAAAATAAAGTATGTTTATGTAGTGGATTAGAATGTTAAGCTTCGTTACGAGTTATACTAGTTGCATTAATCATATAGTAACCCCGATTAAGATCATTTGTTTTTCGGCTTGTGTTTTTATGTGTGGTTTGTTTCTTGTTCTCAAAGTATAATTACAATTTAATTTATCGTTACTTTAATTCAAATTCATTAAATCTTTTAGTATGTTTTACTTCTAGAATCTGATCAATCAGGTAATATTAACCATACACCTACATACACTAACTATCTACCTTATTTGGGTTTTTGAAAGACTAGACAACGATCACCACATACACCACTCGTATATTGATAGTCAAACCGGAGTAGCCGAGGTCCAAGGAGGTAACAATAGGGATTGCAAATTCGAGTTAGTCAGTTAAATACTTAGAAATAGAAACTCATTTGAGGGATACACAATACAGTGGTATTAGACTATGGACGCACATTAGGTTTATACATTCTTATTAAAAATTAAATATAAATGTATGAGAATTTTCTTAAGGATGATAGTATTTTTATCCTTTCAAATGGTAAATGATTAACTTCATAAGCTATGATTCCTTCTAGTAGAGATATATAGCTTTCACTCTTTTCATTGGTTAATATAGTATTAGGGGATGTTATGAATTTTTGGTCTTATGCTAAAAAAAAACATCAAATCCTTAAATATGTATATATATCGGAAAGATATTTTCCATGATAGATAAATTGCAGGGAAACCGGAAAAATAATTTACGCTCTTTTTTTTGTTAGCGGCAAATTTAGATCACTGACAGACCACTGGAGTATTATCGTGCCACCAACAGAATCATCCGATCATATCCATCTCCACTAGGCATAATGCCTATACACCAATTAAGAAGGTTACCCAATAGATATAGGAAAAACCCCCTTGTGAAAATCGAACACAAGATCTATAAAGCCATGGACAATTTACGCTCTTACATGGATCAAAGCAAGAATTTATGTAATTTACTTTACAAATAATTACCCTTGAAATCTGTTGTGTTATTAACATTTAATTTAGCCAGGTCTTTTCTTCAAGACGTTATGCACCTTACTATTGTGCATTGGAACCGCTCCATCTTGATCAGTTGTTATTCACTTCTTTGCTTATGGTCTTGTGTTTTTGTGTGTCGTTTGCTTCTTATTCCCTAGTTGGATTCCAATAGAATTTGTCGTTTGTTTAATTCAAATCAATCAAATACTAGAGACACCTGCAAAGGTTGTTGTGGATATGGGGAAAACGCTTTAGCACTCAGGATTAGCATCCTTTAACAAACATTAAGTAACACAAATTTGATATTTTTTTTTTTGTTATCAGCTCCTTAGGCGTTAGCTCAGGCGTACATCCTTTCCGCATAAGTTGGGTTAATGAATGTTGAGGAAGCATAGAAGAGGGATCCAAATATTCAAAAAGAGCTTTTGATATTTGATAAATGTAATTAAGTAGGTTTTGTATTTTAAATTATAAAATGTAAAGTTTTAAGCATTAAAGCATTTACATCCCTTCCCCATCTCTATTTCTATATTACATTAAAAATTACTATATTTTATTTCTCTTTTTTCAATAAAATAAATTTTATACATTTATCATTATCTTTTTCTCTATCTTGTATTCACAACCACTTTCAAAAATCATTCAAAATTAATAGGGGTGAACAATGTTCTCCCAAATGTACAGATGACCAATAATTTTTTTTCTTCTTTACTTACAACCACTTTTTAAAATATGCGGAACCCATTCACATAAAAATGTGTATTGAGATGTGAATGCTCTTAAAGGACTGTCGTTTGATTTTTAATTTCTATATAAGTGACACATTAGCCTAATTGTCGTTTGGTTTCTTATTTATATATAAGTGACACTTCAGCTAATTAGGTGAGTATGTTACACACTTAAAAAACATATCAAATTGAAACCAACGAGATAACTTTCAAGACAAATTAATTGTAGGAAATAATCCCACCAAAATACATATATCAAAGAGATGATTTACATAATTTACTCTAAATAACTAGTTTTTAAATTATATACAGAAAAAATATAATATTGTTATCACAAAACTGTTTCAAGTCGCTCAAACAAGACCACATAACTAACAACACTCTTTTCCCAAGATAAAACATTACAAGTGGCAGCAACTCATTTGACATTCATCCACACAATCTAGATAAGAAATAGATCACACCCTTCACCATAACCTCTTCAAACTAAAAACCCTACAAAACAACCAACACTTGTTGATCAGTTGCTTCTAATCAGATCACATATTCTCAATCCACAACAAATGGCTTCAATGACAATGGCTTCCACCATCCTCACCGGCTCAGCTGCCATTTTAGCCACCAAGCAGCCCAACGCCACCAGCCGCCGTGGATTGGTGGTGATGGCCAATGGGTCAAAGGTGGCAGGAGCTGAGAAAGTGGTGGTGGATGAAAACAAGGCGGGAAGTGGCCGGAGGGACATGATGTTTGCGGTTGCGGGTTTGGCTGTATTATCTGTGGCTAAAGTTGCATTGGCTGATGATGAGGAGCCGAAGCGTGGGACTGAGGCTGCTAAGAAGAAGTATGCGCCGGTCTGCATTACGATGCCGACCGCTCGCATTTGCCGGAACTAGGTGCATTTGGTATCGTTTGTGCATTGATCATATGTAAAACTGATTATGTTTTTGCTTGTTTGTTTGATGGTGTCTCCGGAAAAACAAATGTTTATTGATATTATCATCCCTTTTGATGTTGTTATTAGTTACATTTTTTTAAACGGCTAAATGTTACACTCCTGCGGTTTGAAAAAAATGTTACACTTGCTGGGTATTGAACGCATGACCTACTCTATAAAAAAACTTATGTTCCGTTATTAGTTTATGAATACTGGAAGATGGCATGAAGTCGTAGGTATAATTTTCAATAAATGTTAATCATGGTTGAAGTTGTTGTGATACACTTTTGCTTAGGACACATAAGAAAGTAAAGAAGTCATGGTTTGAATAACAACATTAGGTATACACTTAAGGGTGTTTCATTTTTTATGTCTAAGGGGGCAACCCTGACCCAAAGGCTTGATATAGGTTATTTTGGACATTTTAAAAACTATTACGAGTGATTTTGCGTAAAGTTATAGTAAACGGGTCAGACTAGGTCAATTAAAAATATGGATATTGTTTTGTTCCCGAGTTTAATAAATGAAAGAAAAGAAGGAAGATGGGTCAATATGGGTTAAAAGATAAAAGGGGTTTGCTGAGAAACAAACCATGGGTAGAACAGATTGACGAGTCGAAAGATGCCATCGTCGCGGTCACCTAGTGTTGACATTAGTGATATTGAGAGTTATAGCAATTTCTCTTGCTGCCGGTTTGACGACGACGCTTCTTCTAATTCTTTGAAATCTTATTCTTTTTCTTGTGATGATTCTATCTTCACTTTGCCACCATTCATGTTCCTACTGATTGGTGGGAACGAAGAAGTGATGAATTTGGACAAAAAGCCGCCTAACAAACTACTTGATTCCGGTTTATCTGGTTAGTCTTCATGGATCTCATTAGGGTATGTTCTTTATCAGTTGATCTCTAATTTTCCATAGTTTGTCTTCAGTTTGTTGGTAGAATTCGTCTTTTAAGCATTTTGATGACTCTTCAATAATCTGTGTCCCGGACTAGGTTGAAAACCTATGCTCCATCATCCTTGCTCACCAACTGTTTGTTGAGCCGTACATATTTTTTCTAACAATTTCAAAATTTTTTTTGATGATTTTGGCATTTGATTTTTTTTTTAAATCGACCCGTTTTGACTAGAGCATATTTTGGTCAGAACACGTTTTGAACAAAAGACTTACCGAACAAAAGAGTTATTGGATGGTGTTAGTCAATTGGACTCAAATATTGGAAACCGAAGGGTAATGGGTTGAAGGTTTGATGATTAGACTCATATGGTTAAAATGATCATATCACAGGTATAAAAAAGAACTTAAATCATATTAATATCATTAGTTTTGGTTCATATACTATGCCCAATTTATTATTGATGTACATACTACTAATTGCATTTTAGCTCCACATTTTTTCATCTATGATACTATTTATTTAAAGATTATACTGAAGTTGAATAATTTTTTCCTGGGAAAATTCTGAAATTGGCCATTAACCAAAGTGACTTTGAGAATTGGCCACCTCAGCGTCATGGGGTGACGCTTCATGGATCCAAATGTACATGAAGCGTCATTTTCAGGATAATGATTCACTTGTAGCGTCTTCCAATAGACACATGACACGTGTGTTTAAATCTTGAAGCCTCAGAAAGACGCTTCAACGCCGCAAAGTGATCGGCTCTGACGCTAGTGGTTGACGTTTGGCTTGAGATGAGGCGTTTGGCTATAATATCTGACAAGGAAAAGGGTGAATTAAGCGTATGTGGGGACGTTTCCCTGGCGTCTGTCGACGTTTACCAGGCTTCAAAGTAATTACCGACCTGCTCAACTGAAGCGTCGCCGTCCGACGTTTCCCACCTTCCATGACGCTACCATGAGATTCCGTACATCGTGGAGACGTCTCCGACGCTTCCCGATACTGTTGGCGTCTCCAAAGTTCAAGATTCCATGATGCTTCCGTATAGCGTGGAGACATCTCCGACACTACCCGATACTGTTGGAGAAGTCTCCAAACCTCAAAAAACCGTACAGGAGATTTATTTCATTTTCTTTATATTACGTTTTTGTTTTTTTCACTGTTTATTCAGACCGTTTTTCCTCACTTCTTTTACACCCTTTATTCAGACAGTTTTTTCCTCTAGCATAATTTTTCCTAAACCAAAGCTTTTCCTCACATTTTTCCTTGAATCTACAAATATCACGTTTTCTACTAAATTATTTCTCAACGAATATGGTTGCTAGATTTGTGATTTACAGTAGGGATGAGTATTTGGTTCCAGGTACATTCGGTATTGGTACCCATTTTTTCCATTTTTGGTACCGGTATATACGGTTAAAACACCGGTAAATACCACACCGGTATATTCGCCGTTTTTTCGGTACCGAAGGGTACCATGCTCATCCTAATATACAGCGGGAGAAAGTGAGAAGTCGTTAAGATGAGCATCGAATATGTATTTAAAGCCAATTCTATTAGACGTGGTTTAGAAACTCCAACAATATTTCATATAATAGTTTCGTAACATATGCTTCTGAGATGTGTCGGCTTCAAAACATTACACGATTATCCTACAAGATATCAACCTACCTTTATTCATTCGATCTCTCTTTTTTTCAATCCTTATGAGCTATTTAAATTGTACATTGTTCATGACGTTGGTGTCGGTTCATCTAATTGTGCACCTGCAAACGATTTCAAATTTCCCGATTTAAATGCTCATGTTTTTGAAACCGATGAGTTTTTTTACCGAGTAAACCAAATTTTGAAAATTCATTTGAAAATCCAATCCCCGAGTTTTCCCACTAAAACTAAATCTGGTTCATTAGGTCAGTTTTACGAAGGTTATACTTTCTGTAACAAAGAAGAGATGAAAATCGAATTAGGAAAAAATGTGTCTATCAGAATGTTTCGAGTATAAAGTAGATAAATCATCGACAACTTGTTATGAAGCATCATGTCCAACTGACAATTGTGAGTGACGCTTTAGGGCATGTAGTCAGAAATCTTCTAGTATGTTTTATGTTAAATATTTCAATGATAAATGACGTGTGCCAGTGTGCTTATAAAATGATGGTTATTTTTAGGTTGTTTTATGTACTAGTTCAAGTTTTATAAAAACATGATAAAATACTATCACACTACAACTCACGTTGGGCAATTGCACCTATTGTTGGCGTAATATAGTGATGGTAAGATACCGAGGTCGTCCAAGGATACACGTGATTTAGTACCGAGTCGTCGTTAACGTCTAACCAAGTCAAAAAGTTGAGTTTTGAAAAGAATAAAAAAAGTAAATGGAAGAGAAAAATTAAAAAAAGGTAGGAATCAATGATAGAAAAATGAGTGTTTAGTATCAACTTACCTATTACCTCTTGATGCCTCGTTAACTAGATTAGACCATTGGGCCGCAAGTGCTCGATGGTTAGATGAGGGATTGTGTGTGAAAATGCGTATTATTGTGTAGGAATGCTAACACACTCGATCCTTCTGCTTTGAATCAGCAGGGAAACGATACTCGAGGTTGGAATATAGTATTAATTAATTAGATAGTCCAAGGAATATATAGATTACTTGTTTCTATTAGTTCGTCATCAATTTCCCTAAGGTAGTTACTTTTATATATATCAAGTCCTTTACACTTTAGTGAAATCTTCGTGCAAAGGCAAGAGCTTACCCAACCCGAAACCCATCAAAAACCTTTAACCTCTGCTAAGAGCTCAACATGTTTTAACTCTACATAGACATAGAAAACATGAACGATCCAAGTTAATGGCATAGCAAGATTATTGGTAGATTTTAAGGATTATGTGGAAACTCTAATGACATAAGTTAATGGTGACACTATAACTTCACTCAGTTTCAGTAAACTATTTTAATTAATTAAAGTCGTTAACACACACACATCCATTGCTTACCCATGATCTACCTTAGTTAGCTTGACATCAAGGGGATAAGTTTTCCCAAAACACCCTCAAGAATCTAGCCAAGAATGGCCAGGGAAGAAGATATAATTGAACTTATATAGATTATATAAATCATGAAAAGCTTGATTACACTAATTATTCTTGAGTTATTTAAATTATACGTTGTTCAAGAAGTTGGTGTCGGTTCATCTAGTTGTGCACCTACAAATGATTTCAGATTTCCCGATTTAAATGCCCTATTTTTGAAACTGATGAGTTTTTGCTTTTTGACGGAGGGAAACCAAATATTGAAAATTAATATGAAAATCCAATCCTCGCTAGTTTTCCCACTAAAACTAAATCTTGTTCAACAAGTCGGTTTTACGAAGGTTATACTTTTGGTAACAAAGAAGAGATGAAAAATGAATTAGGAAAAATGTGTCTATCAGAATGTTTAAAGTATAAAGTAGATAGATCATTGACAAATCGTTATGAAGCCTCATGTCTAGCCAACAACTGTGAGTGGCGCTTTTGTAACACCCTGTAAAATCGTGTCCAATAATATAGTGACACATGTTGTATTTTTTAATATAGTCTGTTAAAGACCAATAAGGACTAAAGGCGTCAACATGCTCAATCTGAGCCTCTGAGTGACGGTCCGATGTCAACATGCATAATAACAGCCTCTGAGTGACTGATATGTCAACATGCTTAAATCATTAGCCTCTGAGTGACTGATATGTCAACATGCTTAAATCATTAGCCTCTGAGTGACTCATATGTCAACATGCTTGAAATTGGCCTCCGAGTGACCATTGTGTCAACATGCCTAGCCTCTGAGTGACATCGGAATCAACATGCTTATAATAAGCCTCTGAGTGATCTTTATGAAGTCCTAACTCTCATACGTGCCATTTGTTGGACGAGAGGGTTCAATTTTGTAAATATGTGAAAGTTGGATATTGGAGGGATTAAAAGTGTCAACATGTTAATTCTTACCTCTGAGTGACCTTTTAACGAACCGAGAGCTCGAAAATGTCTGGGCATAATCCCGGGTATGCCAAGTATTAGCTACGGAGGGCTAAAAGTGCCAAAAAGGTGTTTAAAAAGGTTTTTAGAAGCTTTTTAAAGTTAAGGGGCTAAAGTGTCAAATTTTGAAACTGGCCATGGGGCGGTCGGGTGCCGCGAGAGACCTGGCCTGAGTCTCTCGCACCCCGCGAGAACAGGTCTAACGCAGAAAATTTGTTTGGGGACCAAGCAAAGCTCCAAAACCATTAAAACGAAACCATGGCTTCTCTAAACTGCTATGCCACGTTTTGGGACACTTGTAAGCTTCTTCTTACACCCCTAAACACCTGGCTTCACCTCCTTTGAGCTCTCCAACTATAAATAGGTGCATAAGTTCTCATTCCAACTTGCACCTTTCTTATTAAATCACTCTTCTCCCTCCTCTGGAAGTTCCTAGCTGAAAGGAGCATCCAACTTAGTTCTCTTGCATTCTAAGAACCTCTTATAAGTGTTCCTTGCTCTTGCATTTTTGTTTATAGGCTTTTATAGCCAAAAGTCAAGCGTTTTAAGGCAAACGCTTTGACTTTCGGTTAGGACCATTATGGTCCAGCCATTGTTCGAAATGAACATGGCTAACTGATCGTAATAAGTTAGGTGTTAGTCCCTATAAAGGACACCTCCTGTAGATCACGTTTGCTAGACCAATTGACGGGTCAAAGATAAGTTACTAAAAAGTCAAACATGCCATTTTTCGGAAAATCATAAAGTGATCTTATATATGTTATGAAAGCTGTTTTGACACTTAAACAAGTTGGTAATAATTATTAGGAGAACATGTTCGGCTCGTCAATTTCAGTTCTAGGGTCGGTTCGCAACCGAAAGTCGCGAAGTTTGACTTCTGCTTTGACTTTCGATTCTGACCCGATTTGGATTAGTTACCTACTGATCTAAAGTTGCATTATGATCATAATATAATGTAGCATAACCTTCTGAGGTTATATTACATGATCATGATCAGAATTTAAGTTTATGCGCAAGATCCATAATTATGTCATCTTTGACCAAAATGTCTTTTTTGCATAAAACAAGGTTTTAAATAGTAATGAACTTGAAAATGAGTTTCTACTGATTTAATATTATAATTAGGATTAATTGGGATGTTAAACCAAGTTATAAACTGAGTTTCCAAGCAGGTCCTTAAACTATGTCGATAAATGACGGTTTTAGTCCTTGTGACTCATAAAATGATTTTTAATCAATCTTTTCAAGGTAAATCATTTATCTAATGATATGTTATATTATATAACATATTTTAAACATTTTAATCTGATCTAAATGTCAGTTTTTGCAAACATCGCATAAAGACGTCATTTTACGACATAAGCGCCGTTTCGGCGCATAGTGTGGTTTTAAACCATATTATTGACCAAGATTTGATACCTACTGATTTTAAAACTTTTTTTAAACATATTTATAGTAGGTACATGTTATAAACTCAGAATCCCAAATAATTTATAAAGTATGTGTAAAATGACCAAAATGCCCCTTCGGTGCATAGTTTGGTCATAAAAGATAATTTACACATATAATTGATATCCTACTGATATTATATCATAAATAAAATATTTTTGCAGAATACTCATGATTATAACTTTAAAATAGGTTCAAGTTCCTTTTATACCGTAAATAATTACCGAAATGCCCTTATGAGGCATAATTTCATTTTAAAACCATAACGGGCATATAAGTTAATATCCTACTGACATTTTAAGTTATTTAAAATATAATGGCATATAGAACTTGTCCATGACTTATCCGGTTACCCGATACCGCTAATATACGCTGGTTAAGCATATGTAACTAGTTTACGAAAATTAACCGAAACGGGTTTAACCTTGTCATTTAAGTCTCAAAATCCAGAATGTGTATAGTTTACCCATATTATACAAGTCAAGGTACTTGTTGGGATTAAACTACATTCTATCCAATCATCGTTTAATCTAGCGTCATACGTTTTGATCAAGTACGCTAGTCGGTCTAAGTTAATGACTTAAATAAGACCGTTAGTATTTAATTGGTTAGTTTATGCCATAATCCAGACTATGCCGGTAAATGCTATCTGCACTTAGCTCATTTTGAATACGGCTGAATTATTAAAATTAAAAGAAGAAAAGCTCAGGTAAATACTCTCGACTTATTTCCCCTATACGGGCTTGGGTTACGGTAACTTATTACCGCTTGGTCTGAAATGGATTAATTGAACGCCGGTTCGGAATAGAAATCCGCGTATTCTGTTTTATTCAGTTTTGTTTGAAAAATTAAACATCGGGGGTTAACTACCGTGTCCTAGATATCCTCGGCCATTACAATAGAAATGGCCACGACCTTAGCGCATGTGTAGGCATACACCCGATAGACGCTCAATTATGCATTCCCACAAGGTTGGGAGGAATTGACTCCTTCGTGAGTCCAAAGTGGTGTGTACGTTAATTGTGTCTCGGTCAAGGTACTGAGCCCCGCATGTATGACAAACATATAAATCTGTTAACAAGGTTGGACGATCAATTAACCCAAGTTATAAAAAGATTTTGTGCTGATATGCACTTAAAACATTTTTGGAATGTTTTCAAAACGAGTCGGTTGGGTGTATTTACCAGCGAAAGATAACGTATTTTCAAAAGACTAAACTGTAGGTACAATACGAAAATAGGCCGGAGGTGCTCGGTAGTGATAGAGGATCTTGCAAATCCTATTCCGCCCAAAGTCTGTTTTGTATTCTTTCTTGTACAATTTATGATCCGCCTGTGGATCTTCTATTACGAGCTTATATTATTTTGTATTTTCAAACATTCGGTTTGTAATAGTAATTTTACTCCAAGACTTCCGCTGTGTCGTATTTAATTGACTATGACGATTATCAACTGACGTCACGATACTCCCCACCCGAGCCCACCGGTGTATGGATTTCGGGTTGGAAATCCGGAGTGTGACAGGGTTGATATCAGAGCCAACGTTTGAGAGAATTAAACACTAGCCTTTTGTGTTTAGTCTCAAACTTACACGAGCACACTCCTTAGACTTCCGAATCTAGGCATTGACCTAGGATACTTATTTCATTATTAAGTTATTAGTATGTTTTTAAATTAATTTTTAAACAGGAAAATGCCGCCATGTGTACGAGGACAAAGTGGAAGAGAAAAAGGTCCAATGAGGGGAGGACCATCGGGGCAAATTCCTCCTCAACCTCATAATTCGGATGCTTACCAAGAATCAGGAGATTCGTCTCCTTGGCAACCAGCGAGACGTTCCGTCTCTAATAGACATTCACCTTCACATTCCCAAAATTCTTACCACTCACACCATTCTTACCATTCTCACCATTCCCATTCTTATCACTCCTACCATGAGGAATTTAACCCCAACCATTATCTTAACACGCCACCAACCGACCAAAATCAGTTGGACCAGCCACATCCTATGGACGAGGACTCCGACCCGGAGATGCCGCCGTCGGGATCTAATATGCATCCCATTGAAATTTTGAGCGATTCAAACTCATACGCTGGATCGCCCTACCAAGGTCCTAATGAGTGGGACCAATACTGGAACCAATTTACTTTCGCCCACACTCCTTCTAACCACTCTCAACCACCTTCGGTTCAAGAAGATGTCCACATGGAACTGGTGGACCAACCTCAACCACCCTCTGAACCACCAAGAAGAAAACGGGGAGCACGTATGTCGGTACACACCGGACAAAGGTCGGGATCGCTGCCACCTTTGCCTAACTCATACCCCACAATTCAAGAGGACCCACAAATGGGTGGACCCTCTAATGTTTCAGCTATAGTGGAACCAACACCAACACCTGCTGTTCAACCACCACCATCGGGTTATACTAACCCAATCCCCACATATCCAGACACGTCTGGATATGATCCTTTTAACCCGTCTACACCGGTAGACTATCAAGCATGGTCGCAAGATCCCTACATGCAGGCGGTTATGCACAATGCACTTTACTCGTCACCTTTCCCACCTACCTATCCACCAACTGGATATCCAACTTATGGGTACCAGTATCCGGCTATGTCACAGCCACAACCACAACCTCCGCCACCACTTGAGGCCATTAATGAGGCCTTAGAAAGAATGAAGGAATTACAACAACATGCGGAGAAGACGGAGAAGAAGACAAATAAATTCTTCAAGAAACTCTCCAAATTGGTCAAGGGAAAGAAGGATGAGTAAAGTCTCTTCTAATAATATGTAATCCCTGTGAGGACATTGTTGTTTCCTTAGTCCCTGCGTGGACACTTTTATTTCCTTAAAGTCCTTGCATGGACAGTTTATTTCATTTTCTAGTATTGTAATTTCTAATTTGGAATTTAATGAAGTACTTTTGGAATTATATATATGTATTCATCCGTTTCAAACAAGCGTCTCGATTTTATTCGAAATTTATGCTCTGCTGTATAATTCCAAAGGATCTTAATGGATTGATTATGCCAAGTGGCATAGACCACATATTGGCCAAGAAATGATAGTTAAGTACGAAGGGGTCTTCTATCAGGATAGTTAAGGGAAGTTATCCTTCTGTCCAGGGGTAAGGGATTAGGTCCAAACCTCCAAGGTCGTTAAGGTCGAAGGTGACCGAGACCATTAATCAATCATTAAGGTACTCTTATGTAACATCAAAGAATGTTCATAACTCCTGGTAGTGTGGCTTGAGGAACCACACTAGCCGTTAGGCCAATGTGCCCAATTATCCGAAGGGATAGGCTGATAAGCGATTGTACATCTGTCATGATGTAGGCCAATGTGCCCAAATTATCCGAAGGGATAGGTTGATATGCCATTGTACATCTGTTATGATGTAGGCCAAAGTGCCTAATTATCCGAAGGGATAACCTGATAAGCCATTGTACATCTGTCATGATGTAGGCCAATGTGCCCAAATTATCAAAGGGATAGGCTGATATGCCATTGTACATCTATTATGATGTAGGCCAATGTGCCCAATTATCCGAAGGGATAGGCTGATAAGCCACTGTACATCTGTCATGATGTAGGCCAATGTGACCAAATTGTCCGAAGGGACAGGCTGATATGCCATATACATCTGTTATGATGTAGGCCAAGGTGCCCGATTATTGTCCAATGTGACAGGCTGACATGGCATATGTATTATGTCTTAAGTGACAGGCTGATATGCCACATATATATTATGGCCAATATGAACGACCAATGTGCCCAATTATTATGTCCATTAGGGACAAGTCTATGAGCTATATAATTGTCAATAACGAAAATGACAGTCGTGACATTACGATCCGCTGTCCAATAAAATATGGGCTACGTCCAAATTGTAATTTGCTTATGATGGTCCTATTAAGACCTAGGCCAAATATAGATATGTTAAGCCTAAGAGTTGTGATGTTATTCACACTAGTATAAGCAATGGATTGTTATATCCAATATTGAAAGCCGATATGGTTGATACGCCATGGCTAAATGAAGTTTTATTGGTATATAGAAACCAAGGCTTAAAGATGGCAAACTCAAATGAAACACAAAGTAGCCACAGGAATGTTGAACCCAGCAATGCTGAAAATAAAAATATTAATGATAATGATTTCCAAGCTCGCATTGATGCGGCTGTGGAAAGGGCCATGAGTAAGGCCATAGAAAAGCTAACAGAGCCGAGTGCCACTCGCTCTAGACCCCTATCTATTCCACCATCTTCAGCTCATAGGGAGAGCTCTGTTCACTCTTCAAATGCGAAGAGTGAACCAAAGAAAATATATCTTACTGAAAAGTCCCATTCTGTTAAGGACGGATGTACTTATAAGTATTTCGTCTCATGCAAACCCCGAGACTTTAACGGGGAGAAAGGAGCTGTAGAAGCCCTAAAGTGGCTAGACGAGATGGAGATAATCGTAGATATCAGTAATTGGGGCTGATAAGGATGTGATCAAGTACGTATCACAATCCTTCAAGGGCGATGCCCTAATATGATGGAAAGCCATGATTCAATCAACAGGCAAGGTACACCTGTACAACTTGGGATGGTCCAAGTTTGTTGAATTGGTAAAGGAAACATACTGCCCAACCCATGAGGTGGAGAAGCTAGAGACAGACTTCTTGTCTCTATCAATGAAAAACCTAGACTGTCGGAAGTATGTTTCTGATTTCAATTCCCTATCTAGGTTAGTTTCCTATTTGATTACCCCAGAATCCAAACGCATTGTGTTTCATAAATGGGTTGGCGCCCGAAATAAAGGGTATGGTAAAGGCTGCACAGCCTAATACCTATAGGTCCGCTGTAGACATATCTCTCCTTACCCTAGATCTGGTAAGGCAAAAGTCAATTAGGACTGAAACTGACGAAAAGAGGAAACGGGAGGATAATAACTCCCAAAGGTTTAAAAAGAAAGGAAATTTCGGGTTCATGAAGAACCAGCACGTGTCTAATGATAAACCTCTGTGCAAAAACTGTAAATATAGGCACTGGGGACAATGTAGTATAAATCCACAAACCAAACCTTGTGGTATCTGCAAAAGAAAAGGGCATAAGACCTTAGATTGCAAGGATCTTAAGGATGCAGTTTGCTATAACTGCAATGAGAAAGGGCATATAACGTACAATTGCCCCAAGAAACCTAAAAGTAATGATGCAAAGCCTAGAGAGGCCAAGACGGGGAATGCCCGTGCCTTTCAAATAAATGCAAGAGAAGCTGTTAATGACGACAATGTCATAACATGTACTTTCCCCATTAATGATATTTATGCTAGAGTTCTTTTAGATTCGGGTGCAGATAGATCTTTTGTTAATCATAAGTTTAGTAAACTATGAAACTTTCCCATAAGAACTCTAGATAAAATTTATGAGATAGAACTTGCCGATGGAACCTTAGAAACTGCATCTTCCATTCTTGATGGATGCTCTATATCCATTAAGAATCATTGCATCCCTATCTCTCTTTTGCCAATGAAATTGGCGGGGTTTGATATTGTCTTAGGCATGGATTGGTTATCTCATAACCAAGCCCGCATTGGCTGTGATAAGAAGCTCATCGAAATTAAAACCCCATCTGGTGAAATAATCACCATCTCTGGAGACTCACACTATGGACTGCCAGACAAGGTGTTATTATTTAAGGCATCCAAGTGTTTGAGAAGAGGCAATGTCATCTACATGGCACAAGTCACTATAAATGAACCAAAGCCAAACCATAAAGATCAACCAGTTATCTCGGAGTATCCCGATGTTTTCCCTGAAGAATTACCAGGCATACCTCCGGATAGACAAGTGGAGTTCAGAATTGATATCATACCAGGATCAGCACCCGTAGCTAGAGCTCCATATAGGCTAGCACCTACTGAAATGAAGGAATTAAGGACACAGTTAGACGAACTCCTAGAGAAAGGCTTTATACAGCCTAGTTCCTCGCCTTGGGGAGCTCCAATCCTCTTCGTTAAGAAGAAAGACGGATCAATGCGGATGTGCATCGACTATCGGGAGCTGTACAAACTAACAATTAAGAATAGATATCCTCTGCCCAGGATCGATGATTTATTCGACCAGCTTCAAGGGGCTAGTTACTTTTCTAAGATAGATTTGAGATCAGGATATCATCAACTGAAGGTTAGAAGTGAAGATGTTCCTAAGACAGCCTTCAGGACCCGCTATGGTTATTTTGAATTTTTAGTGATGCCTTTTGGGCTCACAAATGCCCCGGCATCATTCATGGATCTCATGAATAGAGTCTGCAAACCGTATTTGGATAAGTTTGTCATTGTCTTCATAGACAACATACTTATCTATTCTCGTACCCAAGATGATCACGAGAAACATCTTCGGTGCATCCTAGAATTATTAAGGCAGGAGAAACTTTATGCAAACTTCTATAAATGCGAATTTTGGCTTAGAGAAGTCCAATTTCTTGGACACATGGTAAGTGAGCGTGGTATCCAAGTGGATCCCGCCAAAGTTGAGGCTATAATAAATTGGGAAGTACCCAAGACCCCAACAGAAATTCGTAGTTTCCTAGGATTGGCTGGATACTACAGGAGATTCATTGAGAACTTTTCAAGAATAGCCACTCCTTTATCTATCTTGACCCCTAAGAATGTTAAGTATAATTGAGGTCCAAAACAACAAGAATCTTTTGAGGTTCTTAAACATAAGTTGAGCAATGCTCCTGTGTTATCTCTACCTGAGGGTATTTAGAATTTTGTTGTCTATTGTGATGCTTCGCACACTGGCATGGGCTGTGTGCTGATGCAAAATGGCAAGGTAATTGCCTATGCATCACGACAACTAAAGATGCATGAAAAGAATTACACCACCCATGATTTGGAACTGGGTGCCGTTGTATTTGCACTAAAACTGTGGAGACATTACTTGTATGGCATAAAGTGTGTTATATACACTGACCATAAAAGTCTCCAGCATCTGTTCAATCAAAAAGAATTGAACATGCGACAATGTCAGTGGATGGAAACACTTAACGATTATGATTGTGATCGCTACCATCCAGGCAAGGCAAATGTAGTTGCCGATGCCTTAAGTCGCAAGGAAAAGGTTAAACCTATAAGAATTAACGCCAAGAGCATTAAGCTCAGAAATAGCTTAAGTGATGCGCAAAAACAAGCCTTATTAGAGGCTAATATTCCTAATGAAGGATTAGGCGGAACTGTTGATCAATTAACGCCTGGAAAGGATGGAATCCTAAGATTTAATGATAGAATTTAGGTTCCAATTTTTGGAGGACTTAGAGATCTAATCTTCCAAGAAGCGCACAATTCAAGATACTCGGTTCACCCGGGAGGTGCAAGATGTATCAAGACTTGAAAAAGAAATATTGGTGGATGGGTTTGAAGAAATCCATAGCCACTTATGTAGCTAAGTGTCTGACGTGTTTGCAAGTTAAGGCCGAACATTAGAAACCGTCAGGACTTCTACAACAACTTGAGATTCCCACTTGGAAATGGGAATGGTAACAATGGACTTGATTACCAAGTTACCTAAGACCAAATGTGGTAATGACACGATTTGGGTCATAGTTGATAGGCTGACTAAGTCAGCACACTTTTTGCCAATTAAAGAGACTTATAATTCTGACAGATTGACCAAGTTGTATGTGGATAAGATTGTGTCCCTACACGGTGTGCCAGTATCTATTGTATCTGATAGAGATACTAGATATACTTCTCATTTTTGGAAAAGTTTCCAACAATCTTTAGGCACACGATTAAACTTTAGTACGGCTTACCATCCGCAGACTGATGGTCAAAGCGAGTGTACCATTCAAACTTTGGAAGACATGCTTCGGGCATGTGTAATTGATTTAGGAGGAAGCTGGGATGACCATTTACCCCTAATAGAATTCTCCTACAATAATAGCTATCATACTAGCATCAAGGCTGCTCCTTTTGAGGCCTTGTATAGGAGAAAATGTAGAACGCCCGTATGCTGGGCAGAAGTTGGGGAAGCCCAACTATCAGGACCTGAGATTGTCCTGGAGACCACAAAAAAGATTGTGCAAATCCGTGATCGTCTCAAAGCTGCCAGAGATAGGCAAAAGAGCTATGCTGACAAGAGGCGTAAACCTCTTCAGTTCCAAGTAGGGGACAAAGTCATGCTGAAAGTATCACCCTGGAAGGGAGTGATGCGTTTTGGAAAAAAAGGACAAGTTGAGCCCAAGATATATTGGACCATTCGAGATATTCGAATGTGTCGGCACTGTAGCTTACAAGCTCAGGTTGCCAGAGGAGCTTCGTGGGACCCATGATGTATTCCACATATCTAACCTTAAGAAATGTCTAGCCGATGAGTCACTAGCAATGTCGCACGAAGATGTGCAAATTGATGAAAACCTGAGGTTTATTGAGAAACCAATTTCGATCGAGGATCAACAGGTTAAGAAGCTCCGAAGAAAGTTGATACCTATAGTAAAGGTTAAGTGGAACGCTTTTAGAGGTCCCGAGTATACATGGGAAGTTGAGTCCACTATGCGACAAAAGTACCCCCATCTTTTTGAATAAAATCTCGAGGTCAGGATTTCTTTTAAGGGGGTGAGGATGTAACACCCTGTAAAATCGTGTCCAATAATATAGTGACACGTGTTGTATTTTTTAATATAGTCTGTTAAAGACCAATAAGGACTAAAGGCATCAACATGCTCAATCTGAGCCTCTGAGTGACGGTCCGATGTCAACATGCATAAATAACAGCCTCTGAGTGACTGATATGTCAACATGCTTAAATCATTAGCCTCTGAGTGACTGATATGTCAACATGCTTGAAATTGGCCTCCGAGTGATCGTTGTGTCAACATGCCTAGCCTATGAGTGACATCGGAATCAACATGCTTATAATAAGCCTCTGAGTGATCTTTATGAAGTCCTAACTCTCATACGTGCCATTTGTTGGACGAGAGGGTTCAATTTTGTAAATATGTGAAAGTTGGATATTGGAGGGATTAAAAGTGTCAACATGTTAATTCTTACCTCTGAGTGACCTTTTAACGAACCGAGAGCTCGAAAATGTCCGGGCATAATCCGGGTATGCCAAGTATTAGCTACGGAGGGCTAAAAGTGCCAAAAAGGTGTTTAAAAAGATTTTTAGAAGCTTATTAAAGTTAAGGGGCTAAAGTGTCAAATTTTGAAACTGGCCATGGGGCGGCTGGGGGCCGCGAGAGACCTGGCCTGAGTCTCTCGCACCCCACGAGAACAGGTCTGACGCAGAAAATTTGTTTGGAGACCAAGCAAAGCTCCAAAACCATTAAAACGAAACCATGGCTTCTCTAAACTGCTATGCCACATTTTGGGACACTTGTAAGCTTCTTCTTACACCCCTAAACACCTGGCTTCACCTCCTTTGAGCTCTCCAACTATAAATAGGTGCATAAGTTCTCATTCTAACTTGCACCTTTCTCATTAAATCACTCTTCTCCCTCCTCTGGAAGTTCCTAGCTGAAAGGAGCATCCAACTTAGTTCTCTTGCATTCTAGGAACCTCTTGTAAGTGTTCCTTGCTCTTGCATTTTCCTTTATAGGCTTTTATAGCCAAAAGTCAAGCGTTTTACGGCAAACGCTTTGACTTTCGGTTAGGACCATTATGGTCCAGCCATTGTTCGAAATGAATATGGCTAAGTGATCGTAATAAGGTAGGTGTTAGTCCCTTTAAAGGGCACCTCCTGAAGATCATGTTTGCTAGACCAATTGACGGGTCAAAGACAAGTGACTAAAAAGTCAAACATGTCATTTTTTGGAAAATCATAAAGTGATCTTATTATGTTATGAAACCTGTTTTGACACTTAAACAAGTTGGTAATAATTATTAGAACATTTAAGAACATGTTCGGCTCGTCAATTTCAGTTCTAGGGTCGGTTCGCAACCGAAAGTCGTGAAGTTTGACTTCTGCTTTGACTTTCGATTCTGACCCGATTTGGATTAGTTACCTACTGATCTAAAGTTGCATTATGATCATAATATAATGTAGCATAACCCTCTGAGGTTATATTACATGATCATAATCAGAATCTAAGTTTATGCGCAAGATCCATAATTATGCCATCTTTGACCAACATGTCCTTTTTGCATAAAACAAGGTTTTAAATAGTAGTGAACTTGAAAATGAGTTTCTACTGATTTAATATTATAAGTAGGATTAATTGGGATGTTAAACCAAGTTATAAACTGAGTTTCCAAGCAGGTCCTTAAACTATGTCGATAAATGACGGTTTTAGTCCTTGTGACTCATAAAATGATTTTTAATCGATCTTTTCAAGGTAAATCATTTACCTACTGATATGTTATATTAAATAACATATTTTAAACATTTTAATCTGATCCAAATGTCAGTTTTCGTAAACATCGCAAAAAGACGTCATTTTACGACATAAGCACCGTTTCGGCGCATAGTGTGGTTTTAAACCATATTATTGACCAAGATTTGATACCTACTGATTTTAAAACTTATTTTAAACATATTTATAGTAGGTATATGTTATAAACTCAGAATACCAAATAATTTATAAACTATGTGTAAAATGACCAAAATGCCCCTTCGGTGCATAGTTTGATCATAAAAGATAATTTACACATATAATTGATATCCTACTGATATTATATCATAAATAAAATATTTTTCCATAATACTCATGATTATAACTTTAAAACATGTTCAAGTTCCTTTTATACGGTAAATAATTACCGAAATGCCCTTATGAGGCATAATTTCGTTTTAAAACCATAACGGACATATAAGTTGATATTCTACTGATATTTTAACTTATTTAAAATATAATGTCATATAGAACTTGTCCATGACTTATCCGGTTACCCGATACCGCTAATATACGCTGGTTAAGCATATGTAACTAGTTTACGAAAATTAACCGAAACGGGTTTAACCTTGTCATTTAAGTCTCAAAATCCAGGATGTGTATAGTTACCCATATTATACAAGTCAAGGTACTTGTTGGGATTAAACTACATTCTATCCAATCATCGTTTAATCTAGCGTCATACGTTTTGATCAAGTACGCTAGTCGGTCTAAGTTAATGACTTAAATAAGACCGTTAGTATTTAATTGGTTAGTTTATGCCATAATCCAGACTATGCCGGTAAATGCTATCTGCACTTAGCTCATTTTGAATACGGCTGAATTATTAAAATTAAAAGAAGAAAAGCTCAGGTAAATACTCTCGACTTATTTCCCCTATACGGGCTTGGGTTACGGTAATTATTACCGTTTGGTCTGAAATGGGATTAATTGAACGCCGGTTCGGAATAGAAATATGCATATTCTGTTTTAGTCAGTTTTGTTTGAAAAATCAAACATCGGGTGTGAACTACCGTGTCCTGGATATCCTCGGCTCATTACAATAGAAATGGCCACGACCTTAGCGCATGTGTAGGCATACACCCGATAGACGCTCAATTATGCATTCCCACAAGGTTGGGAGGAATTGACTCCTTCGTGAGTCCAAAGTGGTGTGTACGTTAATTTAAGACCAGTGATTATCATAGATGTCGCGCGCTTGAAAGATGAGTTTAAAGGAATGATGTTCCTGGCGGTTGGCATGGATGGAAATAACTAGATTTTTCCTGTTGCGTATGGTATAAGGAAATATGAGGATGGTGACTCTTGGACCTTGATTCCTATCATAACTGATAAATTGTGTTGCCGTTCATCCAAATTTGGCGATCATATCTGATCGGGCGAATCTTATACACTTAGCGATAAGGGCAATGTTTCCACAAGTCTTTCACAGGCTGTGTTGTAGACATTTAATAGTAAACCTACATTTACTGTCAAATAAAAAAGGAACACTTCTCACTTTGGTAGAAGACTTGTAAAACTTACAGGACCTCCAATTTTGAGCAATCTTTCGTCGCGCTATATGTAGAGGTTCCGAGAATAAGGAACACTCTTTTAAGTATCGGGTTGGGGAAATTGGTAAAAGCACACTGTCCAGGAAACATATATCATTATATGACATCTAAGAGTATGGAGACAATCAATGCTTTATCTAAACATCTACGGAAAATGCCAATCAAGCAACTCATAGAATTCTTCCGATATTTTGTTAAAAAATGGTTTTATGATTTATGAAATCAGGGTATCTAGGAAAAACACTTGCTTATAGAGTTTGCCGAGAAAAAAAAACAAAAAAAAATTGAAGGCTCTAGAACGTGGACTGTTGTTGGCATCGGGGTTAACACTTTTGATGTTGAAGACGAGAAAAAGAAAGGTTTTGTTGATTTTATAACACCCGCCAAAAAACGGATGATAGAAAACCCGGCTTGTTTGTAAACTGGATCCTACACGTAATAATTAAAAATGGTTTTTATTATCTTTTTATCTTTATTTATTATTTATAATATCTCGTGTATTATTTAATTGATATAATTATTTTAGGGTTTAAAATATCAAAATTCATTAATAAATATAATTAATTTTTTAAAAGGAATAAATAACGGGGTTAGTAAAAGAAGTTAGTATGGTTAGAAGTTAAATGGGGCTAAATGTGTAAAAGGTAATAATAAGTGGAAAAAAGGGAAGGGGCGGGATTCGAACCCGACCCCTTTAGAACAACAAACAACACGTGCACTAGTTGAGTTGCGAGCTGCACTGCTCCTGGTGGTAAAATTCGATTCGATTTCTTAAAAACTATTCAAGATGTTCAACCCTTAGGTTACCATCTTTCACAATATCGGTTTTTATATATTTGGAAATAAAGATATAGGCTTTGAAATTGTTTAACTAAATAGTGTTTGAAGTAAATAAAGTTATATGTTTTACATGTTAGTTGTTATAACTATGTATATGGAATCATATAGTATTTATATAAAAATTAGAGAACATGAAGGACCATTGTCATAGATACCAACCCGAGGGAATATGATGTGATTCATTTATAGTTGGAAGTATAAAAAGCCAACTTTTGGCTCATTTTAGACAATATTTTCTGGAGAGTAGAGAGAGAAAGAGGGCTGAGCTAGAGAGAGAAATGAGGTGGTTCTCTGGAGATGTTGCCGGTTGGTCCGGCGCGGCGGCGCGACGACTGTAGGGGCTCTGATGACTCGTTTATCGATCCGGAACCATTTTTCAACATCTTGAACATCATGGTAAGCTCCTTTCACAAAAAAAAATCCTTAGTTTTGTTCTTGTTTTAGTTGTTGAAAGTTTGGATTCGTTTGGTTAGTTTAGTGCATGTTCGTTTTTCAAAAAACACAGATTCTTAGATTTTATTTTCCTGGAAATATAACCGTTGGATCGACCCCAAAGTTTTACAGTTCTTACTAACTCAATAATTTTGAAATTCAGTGGTTGGAATCGTGAAATTTTTCCCAGAGGTATGCATTTTGCAGCTCAAAACGGAGTTGTTTGAATTTTTGGAATAGAAAATGTTGTAGTAAAGAATGAGTTGTTCACTGAGATCCAACCATCGGATTGACC
This sequence comes from Scalesia atractyloides, assembly GCA_947069175.1. Classification (NCBI taxonomy): domain Eukaryota; kingdom Viridiplantae; phylum Streptophyta; class Magnoliopsida; order Asterales; family Asteraceae; genus Scalesia; species Scalesia atractyloides. The sequence continues at coordinate 80,087,982 of CAMTDV010000001.1, read as the reverse complement.
TCATTTTTGGATTGAACGTTCCTAGCACATGTATATACATTATAACTGAAGTAAATTATGATCAATGGCTGGTAAATATGTTTTTTGTTTGCGATTAGTTTATAACTGAAAACACCTGTCGAAAACAAGAAAACCAAAATGGTTGTATGACTGTCCAAACTCCCTTGAAATTTTAGTTGGTATTATAAAGAAAGTATACATCTTTGATGATAAAATGGTGAATTTGTGAGTTCGAATGGGTATGTTATTGGTGAATTTTAATCATGCCCACAATGTGTTTGATGAAATGTCAAAACTAAATAAATAGTGAAAAATTTTGGGATTTATAGTGTTTACTTCATTTAAAATTGTTTGCTAATAATCCATTGATGTTTAGTAAACTTAAGCTTTGATAAACCGAATGGTGTATGGGATTAACATAAAGTAAATATGTAAATCTTATTTTTACTTAATCACCTAAATGAGTCGAATGGGTATGTGGGTTTAACTTGGTTTGGTTTACAACCAAACCAAAAAGACCATGGCTTGTTGTTAAACGGTGTATGTTGGATTGGTAAATTTGACTCGTAGATTAAACATAAATAAGTGATAACGGGTCGAATGAGTGGTAATAAATCAATTACAAGTTTGGGGTAAAGAAAAAAAAAAGAACTATTGAGAATGCATGATTGATGATGTGTAGATAAATACTTAGGTATTATGAGATGAATGCCCATGTTATGTGTTCTAATGATTTGCAAATTTGATTTTTGTCAAGATAGGTGACAAAAAGTTTGGATGGCAACGAGTAAAACAAATGATAAAGCAACAACACTCCTACAGGCGAATGTGAGTGACTCGAGTGTGTTTGGAGTCGTATTGATTTAATTAGTTTTATTGTTGGCTTGAATTTCGTAGAGTTAAGGTGGTTAAATGCAAATTATTTAATATGGTTTGACTTAACAATAACGTATGGTTTTGACGGTGTTTTGGGGGGTTTAAACCCATCAATAAAGAGTGCAAAATGTTATCGGGTCGAGAGACCCAAGTGCTGAGAATTTAGCTTAATTCCATATTTTTGTCGGTCTTGAAAAATTCATAGTAAAAAAACCTAATGTCCATTCGGGGCGAATTATATATCGATGGAAAGTCTATGTGTCCGTGTTACCTATAATTTAAATTTGAGGTGAAATACTCATCCTAAAGGGGATAAAATACTGAATTGCTACAGCTGCACAAAACTGTTTTGAAATATAAATTTTTGTAGTATTTTACATAATCATTAAGAATTAACAAAGAACTCATGGGGTGTGGTTTTCGTATGATCGTAACACTTAAGGTGATATATTTTGTTGTTTTAAAACAATAGTTGAGGTTATAACTTGGGTATAGGTTGGTATGGTTAAAAGTAGACATTGCACAGGAAATCATAAATGATAATTGAGTAATTATAGTGTTGTGCGTTAATAACCATGTACTTATATGTACCTACTAATAGTTGTATGGGTTATTTTGTTGTAGTGGCATTAACATGGTCAATAAAGGGATATGAGGTGATTAGAATTGTTGACAATCATATATGTGTTTTATGAATTACAACATAGATATGTGATAGTTTACTATTTTATTTATATCGATCAATTGGTCTAGATAATGGTATCCTTTGAAGTGTCATTGGCTCTATATTAGAAGGGATTGACACTAGATGTGGATAAGAAGCTCCTGGAATAGATTTTAGGGAAAGTCACAAGATGCATGACCAAGGATAATGAAGTGGTGGCTTGGTGTTGTTTTGTTGGGCGTCATGAGCACTGCAACCTCTTTTATGTTTGATACAAAAATAATATTATGAGTCCTCACTTAGCAAAAGCTAACTTTTGTGGTGTTTCCAATGTAGGTGATATGTTTGAAAACGATGAATGGAGTAGATAAGTCATGAGAATCAAATGGCTAGCTTGAACCGATAAGATGAAACGAGAAAAGAACTCACAAGTCGTTCACCAATAATCTGGTTTAGTTAATATGTTAGTCATTATCATGCTTACTATCACAACCCCCGACCCTACCCTGGGCGGGAGCCGTGCGCAGATACAGTGGTACTGGTGTTCATAATAAGTTTCGCAACAGAATTTTCATCAGGACCGGGTGTCAGGAAAATTTATCAGAGTTTTCGAAACACCAAATTTTCATTTCTTAAACTGTGGGGTAAACCCCGTATTTACATTAAGAAATTTCACTAGGAACTCCTTGATTACAGAAAACACGTTTATTTCGTGGTTACGTAGCCACTTATTTAAGCTGAAGTGCTTCATGGCACTTTTCCTTTCTTCATGGTAAGTCCCCTGAAACGCGTTTTAAAAACATTTGGTCAGTGAAAAATACTGGTGAGTTTATTCAGTTGTAAGAAAACACATTGTTATAGTTTATAGCATTAAGGGTTTTACATTTGTTTATATATATTAATTACCCCAAATCGGTATTTGTCCCTCGACCGGATCTGTGACTATGGTCATATCACTCATTGGCTAAGACATTGTCCAATGGTGAAGCTTATCAAGTAATGTATACAAAACCCCATATACCGGTAGTAATTGCAGAATACAAAAACTTAATCACTGTAAATAAAACTTGTAAAACATTTAGGGTTTTGCAAAAGCAGTTGAGAAAAAGAGAATGACTCACAATGTATTGAGAAAAAGAAAGAATGACTTACAATGTAGTGAAAAAAAGAAAGAATGACTCACTTTGTAGTTTCGAGTGAAGGCTCAACTTCGGGAGACTGTTCGTCTTTCGGGCTCTTTCAAAGAAAATGGGAACAACTGAGCAATGTAGAAGAGAATGATGGAAGGTTATACCATCAAGATTGGGTTTGGACGAAGTTCAAAGAAAGTAGTGTTGGTGACACTTGGGAAGAAAACAAAAGGAGACTACTTTCAAGTTTTAATGACAAACGCATTGAAATTAAATTGTGGAAGTGGAAGATGACCAACGCCAAAACTACCATTCCAGAGAGGGTTGTACCGGAACGAATAGTGAATGTAGAAGAGTTTCTGACGATCAGGATTGTTCAGATGTTTGAGAGACTTGGTTAGGAACGGGTTTTAGATTGGTGTAAGGATATCACACCATGGGTTTATTTGACGACAATGTGTGAGTGGTTGGCATCACTAAGGTTCAACAACAAAGATGCCCGGCTCACACTTGGCAGTTGGTTGGTGACACGGTAAGAGGTCAAATGGTGATGTCTTTCGAGACGATGAACTGTATCACACAGATTGACTCGTTGGGAGTTGACAAGTATTTCTACTACACCATGGACCAACTTTTAAACAACAAAATGAATACCGCGGACCTGAAAAGGATGATTGGGTCGGTGTTACCTTTTTCTGATGGGGGGATTGCTTTGACGATTGATTTGTCGGATGAAGGGAAAATCGTTCAACATATTTCTTTGGAGAATATCATGGTGCGATTTGGAGATCGTGGGAAGGTGAAAGGACTAGTTTATCGGGTACTTCATCCGTTGATGTTCAGGTTGCCGAAGTTATCCTAGCGACTTATTATTAAGATTAATATTTGGGATACCCGTGAATAGTATGCTAGAAAGATGATACCCTATGTCCGTTTGATTAGTGCCATGGTCATGCAGCAAAACAGGTTACCTATAGAATCATTATGGGTTTCGAAACCCATGGATCAGGTTTGTTTTGTCTCAATGAAACAACATTGGAAGATACAGGTTCAAGTTTATGGTCATCAGTATACCGTATCTGATGACCAAGGACGTCGATTCCAATACACTGATCCGAGTGCCACACAAGAAGCTGCATAAGAAGAAGAAATGATTGACGAGGAAAATGATTATGAGCCTCAAGGTCCTAGGGGACCGCGTCGGAGGTACGCCTGGCCACATTAGGAAATATCAGCGGGTGTGGCTACTTTTGAGACCAACCGTCGCAGGCCGAGCCATTGTAACTATAACCGAGGCCAACAAGATGTATATGATAATATCTCCGCAAGTATTGGAGAGAACCGGGAATATGAACAACGGAGAAGGAAATGGGAGCAGGATTTTCAAGCTCAGCAACAAGCTCGTTGGGCTGAAAAAGCCGCCCACCGAGCTAGGCAATAGGAGCAGTGGGAAGAACAACAAGCAAGGTGGGCTATGCAGCAGTCTCAGTGGGAACAACAGGAGATGCATCGGGTACAAGGGTTGGCCCGGAGACGAGCTTGGGAGAATGGGCAAGACCGCCTCCGAATTGAAGATAACGCGATGGAGGATCGTTGATGGAGTGCAACGACTATATCTCAACAAATTGAAACAAACAATGCCAAACACCTCCACGACCAAGAAAGGCACCATTGAGATTTTATGGCAGGTATTCCGTACGAAGAACGTGCCTTGGAGGCATTATGAGGACCTTCCCGTGCCTGCAGGGCCTTCAGACCCATCTTCTCATTGGCCCGAAGGAGTTGGCTCCAGTTATGTCCCGCCATGGTTTCAACAACCGGCCGAATGGGAAAGGGGTCTCCTCAATGATTACCGCGAGATGATGGAGTCTCTCACCGGTTTCCCGTTCCAATCATACTCGCTGGTCGATCCAAACGAGCCCTACCAAAGATAATGCGTGGTGTGTTTTCTGTCGTTGTATAATTTCCTTATTTTAGTTTGTTTATTTCTCTCTTGTACTTTTATGTTTTTGCTTAGTTTTAAATGAACTTTATGGGTGTGTTCCCTATATAACCCTCACGAGACCTACTCGTCCTCTCGAGCTATCGTGAGGTTTAAAGGGCTTGCGTGCATATGCTAAATGCCGCTGTGATTCCTACGAAAGTGAGTTATGATTGTTGTTGTTGTAAATTATCTTTTCCACATAAAAATCAAGGTTGAATAAAAATATGGCTTGGTAAATTCTTTATAAAAAATGGTAGAACTAGGTAACTAACAAATTTTGATGGTTGTGAGAAGCTTGCTTCTACACGAGGGTTGAGATTTGTAGGTAGATTATGTTTGCGAGACAACCATTTTTATTAAGGAATGAAGAGCACACGAGAAATGAGAAAAAACTAGGTGCATATGTTTCTTTTTAGCTTTGATTCTTCGTCAGTTAATAAGTGGATCGTATTTTGTATTTTATTTATTAGGGTGAAATTTTGGTAAGGTTAACTATATCACATCCCTGTGCGTTTTAAAGGCTCTATTCCTACACATTGAGGACAATGTGAACCTCAATTGTGGGGATGGGAGAGAAAAAATTTTCAATTTTGACCCATTTATTTAAACACTACACATTGAGGACAATGTTGACTTCAAATGTGGGGATGGGGGAAAAATTCCAAAAATCTTTCAGAATGTCTTTGTTTGAGCAATCTAAAAAGCATAAGTAACCAAGTCAATAAGGGATGGCACAACCCATTTGGTATTTTGTCATGGCCAGGTTCGAATTAATAACATGACAGATATTTTTTGGGTGGTTATTCGGGAATAATCTGCTTAAGAAACTTGCATTTTGTGCATATCACATATCATACCTTTTGTACGTAAGATTTTGAGCGGCTTTTATGCATCATATATATATATATATAGTGGAGGGTTCAAATGAGAAGAAATTTTTTGTAAAAATAAAAAGAAGAAATTTCAACCAATAATAATGCTTCATTTTACTTCATTTAATTTTGTATTTAATATTAGTGTAAGGGTATATTGGTAAACTTAGATAGATACATTTAATTTGTAACTTATTTTTAAAAATATATATTTTTCAAAGAAGAAAAAAATTAATTTAAAGTTTAGGATAAATTACGAGGAGTGTAGGATAAATTAAAAGTTGTGTAGGATAAATTTCAATATGTGTAGGATAAATTTCAAAAAGTATAGGATAAATTTAGATGTGTGTAGGCAAAAATTTTAGTGTAGAGGACTTTATGACAAATTAATTAGTCAAATATAATAATAGATGAGATGGGAGAGAAAAAACTATTTAGTGTTTTACATTTATACCATTTGTTCCTTTTCTTCTCAATTTAATTTTCTTCTCAAATGAACCTCCCCATATATATATATATATATATATTATATATATATATATATATATATATATATATATATATATATATATATATATATTGGTTGAGTGGACCTTTAGTTGCGTATTGTAGAACATGAAGCTTTTAATGCGTTTGAGACCATAAACCGAATAAAAGCACAAGAATGATTAAGGAATTAGGTAAACATTTCCCTTAGTCGCCAACTTTGAGCCAAAACCTTTCGTTTGACCAATTCATTTAGCCTTTGACCGTTGAGCCTTTATTTTTAAACCGTGTGATGAAAACTCGATTTTAGGATTACTTGTGTGTAAAGTTGTTTGACTGAAAAATAAAAAATAAAATAATATAAATATCTTGAAAAAGAGAAGAAATTTGTTGAGAAAAGCACAAAAATAGGTGTGGTACTTTGTGAATAAAAGGCGAACGCTTTTGACCCTTAGTTTGTTGATTCATAGTTAGTCATGTTAGAGTAGTTGTTTTTGTAATAAAAAGCGAATTTTCATCACCTTATCCACCTTAAAAAAATCCTATTCCATACCATTAGCCAAGCCCCGTTACAACCCGGAAAGGCCTTTTGACTTGTGCTTAGTATTTGTGCTCGGTGATGGAGAATGATTGAGTTGCAAGCCTATACAGGTAAGTGTTTTAATCGGTTTGAGTGATTACATCAAAAGTGCTAATACATCATCGATTAGCCAATTTTTAAACTGAGTCAAGAGAACATTGTGAAGGGTGTGTATGATTTGTGAGTTTCAAGGGCGGGTTAATCTTGGGTAACCATCTTTATGTGATTAATCGCTTTAATGCTAAATATTTTGAAAATTGTAAGAATCATGAACCAAGTATGACATTAGACTTTAGCTTACGTCTCAAGAATGGGAAGTGTGTTTCTCGTTTGACCCACGTGAAAGTGAAAAACAGATTGGCTTGAGGGCAAGTAAAAGACAAGTGTGGGGATGTGATACGTGGTTGAAAACCAGTTTTTTAGTATGTTTAAGCTTATGTTTTTACATAACTTTTAGTTTCGAATAGCCTACGTTTAATTGGAATTATGTTTTGCAGGTCTAATGGAGTTTAAGGAGCCATTCGGGAGCTATACGAAGCACTGCGATGGAAAACGGGTCAGCCAGAATCAAGAAATGAACAAAACAGAAACCCAAGTTTAGAAGGGTTGTCCCCGACGCCCTCCTGGGCCTTAGGCGACGCCCTCCTCATATCTCCGTCAGGTGAAAAGTGTCGCAGGCAGTGATTTAGCTCGTCAGGAGAAGATGGAACAACAAAGGGTCGTCGCCGACGCCCTGTTCTGCTACACTTCGCGAGTTTTGCTTCTTCGTTGACTATGGACGGGTATATGAGTTGCTTTTGACCATTTTCAGGGAGTTACGTGATTTTGGAGTTTTAAAACCTCCCCTGGAGCCAAGAACACCACCAACCTCAATTATAATCCATTTTAATCATCCATCATCAACCGAATTCATCATCCATCCTTACCTCCCTAACCCTAATCATCATCCTTTCTATCATTCCACCAATCCATTGTTCATCATCATCCATCCTAAACCCTAACCATCATCTCTATCATATTTAAAGCTTCAAGATGTTCAAAGTCAAGAGTTCACAAATCGTTGATCGTGTTCCGTTCATCATGAGCGGCTAATTCCCGTGGGTTTCATCCCGGTGTAGACTTTTATAAGGATTTCTAGGGTTTGCTACTTGTTTATGATTTGGTTTGTGACAATATTTTCATTTGAATCATTAGATAATTGTCTTACATTTGTATTGAATTTACGAATTGTCAAGTGAGTTATTAAATTTGACTTCGTGAAATGAATATGCGTATTTATGCCTTGTCTATTGATAGGATTTACTTGTCCGAGGTAACGAAGTGTATTGCCGTCCGTCTTGAATGTTGATAGCAATTGGACCTAAACCTTGTGATTCTAAAACCGTTAATAAACTAATCCAATTAAACCAAGTTAACGGGTAGTAACCCTAGGCCTTGCAATTGTTGAACCGGGTGTGAACCTTGTTTCTTCATCATTGTTTAAAACATTTTAAGCAAGTTTTTGTATAATCGCAATCATTCAAATTTTAGTAGTAAAGTAATTTAAAATAAAAATCGTCGGTACATTCCGACACTCTTTTCTCAAACAAACAAATTAACAAGTTAGTAAGCTTCATAAAAGTAACATTCTTTCAAATCAATCTTGTCCGCACGCAAACCATAAACTCTTCGTGAATCGAGTCGTACTATCACTAACTTATAGTTAAGGGTAAATCAGGTTTATAAATATTATCTTTAACCAGGGCGCGATACTCCGATTATAGAGTAATTATGATACTGTACAAAATTACCCTACAAGATTAAAAGCACCATACAAGATCATTTATAGAGTAATTTTGATAATTACCATACGAGTAAAATAATTACGAAAATGTCACCCTGTTTTTTTACTTTTCCACGCTATTCGTACATTTTGTATGATAAACATATTTGTTTTTTTATCTTTTGTCTAAATAATATGCATTGTAATTAGTATCGGGTGTAAACATATTATTTCCCTCTGCTTATTGTTGTTTTATTTATCTACGTGATCAATTAGAGATTTTTACAAACTTTAAGGCTGGGTGATGTGGTCTCACGCCCCTAGGAGCTTTATCACTGCACGTAAACGCCTGTATGCGACAGATAAGCGGGGGGGCTTCATTGTTAACTTGCACGGTGTAAAATAACGCCACTATAAAGCTTCTTTTAACTATATTAAAAAATATATATATATAAAAAAACCTTCTTGGTTGATGGAAGTGAACCCCATTGCTTTCTTTCTCTCACGTCGGCTATTTATTTGACGGAGGCCAAGGATAACGCCCCATTGGCTGAGGCGAAGTGTTGTAGGGAAGCCATGAGACACTAAAATGGATGAGGTGATAGGAGGCGCGAAACCACACCATCCTTCTTAACCATCATTTACCGTTCTAAAAAAGGAACGTCCGTCCTTGTTGAGAATTGAGATTCCCTTGAACCAATGGTCATAACATTAAGAACGAGTGTCCAAATAATAACATTAAGAACGAGTATTCAAATAAAAAATAAACAATTCAACAAATCATGATGTAACCTCTGAAAACATATCTTGACCAAACCCTTTCGATGCAAACGAGGTTGTAAAACCAATTTTATATCTAACTCTAAGGTAGTTGAAAGACAAAACTGTTGGCAGGACAGAAACTACGTTAGAATTCTCAGCTGCCTTGTATATATTAACCCCGCCTGGCACTTACACTCTACACCTGCTTATAACTTATACCAACACAACTCATCCTCACTTTGTAACTAACGCCACCATAATACACCCTGATCGCCACCATGTCCACGGCGGCGGTGTCGTCGGCGATCACATTCACATCTTCTTCTAAAGATTTCTCCAAATTTAACCTCAACATTCCGATCCAATCATTCCATTTCCATCCATCATTTTCCCTGTCCATCAAAACGACCGGATCTTTCCGTCATTATTCTCCACTGAAACACAACACCGACCGCAGAATTCTACGATATCACTTGAGTTTTTGGATGACGGAAACGGGAATAATAATTCAGGCAGACGCGGAGGCGGAGACGGAGATAACTCAAAATGGTAAATTGTATCGATTGTGAGAATGTTGTACAAAACTAGGTTTTTACATAATATACATTCTGGTATAATATAATTATATTGTGGCTAATGTTTCCATGCAAGCTAAGGTCGGAGATAATATATATAATTACATTGTGTCTAATATTTCCTTGCAAGCTAAGGGCGGGTATAATATAATTATATTGTGTCTAATATTTCCCTGCAAGGGCCGGAAGACACATGCATGAAGTTTTAATTACATTGTGTCCAATAGGAGGAGCGGCGGAGGTGGAGGCGGAGGTGATGGAAGTGAGAACGAAGCGTTGATGGTGTTGGCGGAGGTGGGGAGGTCGTTGGATAGTATTCCGGTGGATTTGGCAGCGGCAGTAAGGGTTGATAGGATACCGGGATCGGTTATAAAGAGGTTTTTGGAACTGGAAACGTCGCCGTTTTTAAGATGGTTGCTTCAGTTTGGAGGATTTAAGGAGCGTTTGCTTGCTGATGATCTTTTCTTGGCTAAAATTGGGATTGAATGTGGCGTTGGTATGTTCACCAAGGTATTATATGCTAGTATTCTACGAATATTTTAGATTTATAATATTTAAATTGAATTCTTTCTGTATGATATTAATTTGGGAAATTGAATTTTAGTAATCCAAAGCATGAGTTATGGCTTAAAGTGATCCAAACCGATATTTTGACTAATAACAATTCAATGTCGTACTTACATTGTCGAGGAGAATCCATAGCGGCGTATCTGGGAAGTAACTTCGTCAGCCCCTAATGGATAATTGACAGATTTTTATCCATTATGGTATTTGTAAATTGCGCCATAAATGCAAGTTAAGGAGAGGGGGAGTTACTTCTCTCTCAGAGTGGGATTGTCCTCAGGAACTAAATTGTATATTATGAATGTGATATTGCTAGAATAGATAGTTTGGATCGTTAAAAACCAATTTTCCTTTTAATAAAAAGAATCTTTTATTTGATATATGCATCTAGACTGCTGCAGAATATGAAAAGCGCAAAGAAAATTTCTCCAAGGAGCTTGAAATTGTTTTTGCAGATGTGGTATGTAAATTTCAACCCGTTTACTTTATGAACGAGTCAGTGGAGTCGTTAGTTTGGGTTGTATACTATCTTACCCGTTTACTTTACATTGCGTACAGGTGATGGCTGTAGTCGCAGATTTTATGCTTGTTTATCTTCCAGCCCCTACGGTGTCTCTTCGACCTCCAATTTCTGTAAATGCCGGGCGTATTGCCAAGTTCTTCTACAACTGTCCAGATAATGCATTCCAGGTTATTGTTTCAAATTTTGTAAAATATTATCACTGTTCAAGGTCTGTTGCAATGGAAGTTACATGCAATGAGTAATATGGTTTATTTCGTACATTATTTAGACTGCCTTGGGTGGAACATCATATTCATTACTTCAGCGATTGGGTGCTATCGCGGTATGATTTTCTTTTTTTGCTTCTTTTTTTTAGAAACTTAAAGATGAGTGGTTAAAGACTCACATATTTATAAGTTTCTTGGTTTTTAAACTTTTCAGCGTAACGGGGCAAAGCTTCTTCCTGTGGGCACTGCATCATCATTGGTATTATTCTCTTCCTATACGCTTCTTTTGTTATAGACGTGGCAAGATGAGCGGGTCAGCCAATTCATGTAGCGGGTCAGGTGGACCAACTAACACCTTTTTAGCTGCTTTTGATAAAACGAATTCATTACTTATGATTTATTGATTTTATTAATAAAAGATTATAACAACAGTATTATTACCATAATAGTCTAAAAGTTGAAGAAAAAATTTCAGATTTAACCCATTTGATATTTGAATCCTTAACTTATGGAGGTTTCTGATTGATTTGAAAATATATTATTCAGGTTGGCACAGTTGTGACAAATACGCTGATCAATGCTAAAAAAGCGGTTCAGAAATCTTCTGATGATGAGCTTGAGAATATTCCCGTGGTATCTACCAGTGTGGGATACGGTGTTTATATGGCTATCTCTAGCAATCTCCGGTAAGATTCGCTTAATACCCATCTGGGTTGTGTTATATATTAAACAGGTCAAATCACGAAAATAGCTATAAGGGGAACAAGTAAAATTGGTCAAACGGGTCAAAATCCCCAGGGAGTCTAGTTTTAGTACATACAACCTCCTAAAACATTTTATTCAAAGAACTAGATTATTTTTGTTTCAATAATATTTTTTTAGTAATCATGATTAACACTTAACAATTTATAACTTCTTTAAAATTGTACCAAATATGAGTTTGGTCAACCCAACCTAGAAGTAGACTGGCTTGTTTGCCTGCACTAAAAGAACAACTTTGATCCCAAAAAAGTCGAAAACAGTTGTTTTTTAACCTCAAAGTAAACAATTATCTTGACGACAGGTACCAACTTCTGGCGGATGTCCTTGAACAGCGACTTCTGGAACCTTTGTTACACCAACACAAGCTAATGCTGAGTGTAGCCTGCTTTATTGTACGGGCAGGAAATACATACTTGGGCTCGTTACTGTAAGTTTCATCACCTCGTTCTTCATAAAATGTGATTCTTTGTTTCTTTCAATCACGCGTTTAACTGAACCTTTTTTTCAAACAGGTGGGTGGATTATGCACGTTTGGTCGGGCTTCAGAAGGCTCATGATGTCGAATGAAGTCTAGTTTTCGAGTTCTGATGTAGATTCAGATTATCCGACATTTCTAGAGTACCTTTTGTTTTCAAGATTTATGAAGATTATTTACTGGGTTGTCGGGTTTTAAAGACCATGTAATGTGATTTCTTTCTGAGCTCTTTTAACTGTTTTTAACATGAAAGTGCCAATCTATTGCACTTTCATAGCATCTGGAGGATATTAGATTCTGTTGTTGAACAGAAGTGAGAGTTTCTTTAATGTTGTTCTAGTTATTGGAAAAAGTCTTGTCTGACAATGAATTTATTGATCAGGCAAGGAGTAGTGTTGTGGTTCAAATCATTGTCAATGAATAAATATGTAACCATGTATATTAGTTGAACCACTCATGAGCCACTCAAAATTGGCTCGCTAAAAGTTCAAATCAAGCCGAACTCGGAGTTCGGCTTAAAATGTTTATAGCATAACAAATTGTGATTTTAGTAGAGTTGATCACTTAACATATTGTGTTTCCATTTGTTTTGTTTTTGTTTTTCTATGCATTTTAATAGTTGTAATAAAGTTGAAGGGTCTCATTGGCTTTATGAGAAATTCAGGGGTTACTTTTGCAAGTTTGAAATGTTGTTTGTTATTGACCGTTGATTAAGCTCTATAAGGTTAGAGAATTGGGGATATATAGATAAGCGTTAGATAGAATAAGGTGTGATTTGATTTCTTTCAATTTTCTTTTGTAATGATTTGTGAGTGTGGTTAATAATACTTGAAGCATTTGTGGTTGAATTGTGTTTCTTTTGTATAAATAAAGTACCCTAAAGTTACAATTGCCTGTATAAAATTCTAAGGTAACTAAAGTAATTTTGGTTTAACTCGATTAGCAAAAATTGAAAGGGAAACTAATGTAGTCTTTTCACAAAGATCTTAACTTTAGCAATCTAACAACCTAGACAAACCGATAATCCCTCACCTCACGGATATTAAGATAAGTTGAATACCTAGACCTACTTGATTCACGAATATAACTCCTATGGTGTATTGGCCAATTAACCATAAAAATCAAAAGCACAAGTGATTAAGATCTAACACGAACCTATTATATGAAAGATATTCAACTAGGCACATGTGAAGATAATAAACATGAAATCAAGCAAGTATGAGTATGCATATACATCAAATCAAAATTACTAAGTCTTTACTTTATTAGCAATCCATAAAACAAAGTCATTAATGAATAACCATCAAAATTTTATCATGTATTCATCCTACCTAGGTAGTTCAAAAGTTACTAGCCAAGAATCATGGTAAAAAGAAGAATAAAAATCATGAAACAAGTGCAAGACATAGTTTAAATGAGAATGATATGTAAAACTAGGAAAATCGGAAGACGGTTTAAAATGATATGTAAAACCAGGAAAATCGGAAGACAGAAGCCGTTATCTTCAATCGTAGATCTTTGTATCTTCAACCATGCTAACACCGTGCTTCGAAATCTTCAATATTTTGAGTTTCCAGCTCCATATTCGTCCAGAGTACTTTTAGTTTCGTAGGGTTATCAGTTTATATGAGTTAATGATGTTTATATATGATGTTTCAGCTCAAAACCCACCAGAAAATGAAACTCTCTATGAAAATAGGTTCTCCGCGTCTCGCGAGGAGCACATTAAATATGGTCGCGCGACGCGGCTAGGCTATTTTCCTCGAATTTGTGTCGTTTCAACTCTCGAGCATCTGAACTCGTTCGGATGCTTGGTTTTTGCCAATTATGATCTGTTTTGTTGCCCTTTTTAGCAATTCTTAACTCCCGAGACCTGGAAAACACATATAGATCAATAGTACACACATTCTAACTAAAAACGAAACTAAAACTAATGAAAACTATACAAACTTTACACGGAAAACATATGTTTTTTTTTGCAATACATCAATGCTTCTTTCAGGGAAGAAGTTATTCAAGATGAGATTGACTCCATCATACAAAATAATACAAGAAACTCACAGATTTCCTCCTGGATGTAAACCATTATGGTGTAAATGAATCTTAAGGAGGAAGATGAAGGTGGATAGTAGCATAGATATTAAAGCTAGGTTGCTCATTCAAGTATTTAGATAAAAGGAAGGTATTGATTTATGCGATGGTTGCAAGAATTTCCACCATTAGATTGTTATTAGCACTTGCTGCTATACACAATCTTGTAATTCACCAAATGGATGTGAAAAGTGCATTCTTAAATGTTGAGTTAGATGAAGAGATTTATATGAAACAACCAGAAGGCTTTGTTATGCTTGGTGATGAAAACAAGGATTGTAAATTAATAAAATCTCTTTATGGCTTAAAACAAGCACCTAAACAATGGCATCAAAAGTTTAATAATGTTGTATGTTCTGATAGTTTTGTTCTTAACTAAGCTAACAAGTGTCTATATAGTAAATTTGACTCTTCGAGAAAAGAAGTTACAATTTGATTATATGTGGATGACATGTTGATCTTTGGTACTAATCAAGATCGATTTGATAAAACCAAGAAATTTTTGTCATCTAAGTTTGATATGAAGGACATGGAGGAGGCAGAGGTGATTCTAGGTATAAATATCACCCGTGAAAACAATGGTATCTCAATGAGAAATCTCCTTACATTAAGAGATTTTGAGGAAATTTAATTTTCAAGTTTGTTCTTCAGTTAGAAATCCCATAGATCCTACAATCAGGCTTCTAGTAATAAAAGTGATATTATTTCTCAACTAGAATATTCAAAGGCAATAGGATGTTTAATGAATGCTAGGATCAGCACAAGGTCTGTTATAAGTTGTTGGAAAATGAGTAGATTTACTAGTAATCCAAGCACACATCATTGGCAAGTTGTGAATTGATTATTTAAATATCTAGAAGGAACCATGTATAGCTTGTGTCATTCAGGTTTTCCTTCAAGTATTCTGATGTGAGTTAGATAACTTGTATTGAAGTTCATTCTTCTACAAGTGGATGGGTATTCCTCTTTGGTAGAGGTGCGATCTCTTGGCTTCAAAGAAATAGACTTGCATCACCATTAACAATGGAATTTGAATTTGTAGCTTTATCAGGAGTAGCATATAAAGAAGATGAATGGCTACGAAATTTGATGTATGAGATTTCTTTGTGGTTAAAACTGATACAACCCATTTCTATCAGACATTCAGATGTAATAGAGCAGTCACACTGGCTAAGTCATACAACCAAGTGTATAATGAGAGGTCTAGATACATAGGTGTTAGACATAGTATGACTAGAGAATTAATCATAAATGGAGTGAAATCTATTAATTTTGTTAGATCTAAGTATAATATGGCTGATCAACTTACTAAAGGGTTAGGAGGAGATCTCGTAAATAAATCACTCAAAGGGATGGGTTTAAAGTCCATATAAATATCTAATGTCAAGACACACAATTCCCATATGTTGAATTCAATGTGGAAAGATTTTCATGATGATATTGGAACACGTCATTAAATCATCCATATTGTGTGTTCAGACTACAAGATAAAGTAGGTTGAATTTTGTATAAATTCTTAATTGTCTTTTGATAAATTGCATATGTAGGTGCAAGAATAAAGGGACTACCTACAAGAATAAGAAATTTAGCCGCTTCAAGAAGCTAGGACTTGTATTTAATATACTCTTTGAAGGATTAGGACATGCTACTAAAATATTGTGTCAAGTAAGTACATATGGATTTGTGAACTTATAACTTCATGTTTTTAACAACATAGCGATGGTTCAATCCATAGTGACACCCTAATATTCGAATATTTTGATCGTGTAATTTACTAAAATGAAAATTCAATCAGCGGGACATTTTCATTTATGCATAAGTTTGTGTTTGTTTGAGAAGTATTTTAAGTTAATTATGGATGTCACTAAAATGAATGAGGAATTTTGATAATTTTAGTGTTATAGACATACTTTAGTGGTACTGGATTAGCTTGTCGACTAAATTAATATTGTTAATAATTAATCGAGTTAGGAGATGCGGAAATGCATACTCGTGTAATATCAATAAGGTTTGGCGTATTTTTCGGTTTCAGTTATGTAATTTAATTATGAATATAAATAATTGTATATGGTTTGGGCTTCGTTGACCATACCTTTTATAATTGGGCTTGGTTGACCATACCTTTTATAATTGGGCTTGGTGTCAATTTATTGGTACCAGACAAGGATCCAGAAACGGCCCCACACAAAAAGTAGTGTTCTTTTTATCGACGAACACACTAGTCGTCGCAAGAGGGCACAAATTCAACTCTCAAACATCAAATAGATTCGTTCTTAGCAAAATCTCTTTATCTAATCCAATTAATTATTGGTAAATACCACCAAATAGGTTAATCTTATAGTTTTTTACCATATGTTGAGAAATCCAAGTCAAGTTCTTCATCTTAGTTTTTTTTTCAATTGATTCGAGTTCTTCATGGATATAACAAAAGAATCTATTCAGTCTTTATGTTTTTAGATAAAATTTTATGTCAGTCTTATGTTTTTGGTAAAACTGATCTATTGTGACTCGTTATCAACTACTTCATTACCATTTGATATCGTGCATTTATGGACTTCCCCGCTTCTAAGTTTGCAGGGTCACTATTCACTAGGCGGTAAAGCGTAAACATTGTAACTATGTATAGTTCATGGGAATGAGAATGATTGATTATGGCCATATCTTTCTATATTAATAAATTAAAAAATCTTTTTTTTAAATGTGTTAATATTTGGTGTCTGCTTATCTTATTTTTCAATTTCTTTTTTCTATTAAATAATAGTTTAACTAAATATAATTTAGATAATGATAATAACTTTTTTATCAAAATTTGAATTAATAATCTGCTTATCTTATTTTTCAATTTCTTTTTCATATTAAACAATAGTTTAACTGAATTTAATTTAGATAACGATAATAACCTTTTATCAAACTTTGAATTAATAATAATATATCTTTCGATACTAATAAATGAAATCTTTTTTTTGACACGTGTCGATATTTGGGGCCTCCTTATCTTATTTTTCAATTTCTTTTTTCTATTAAATAATAGTTTAACTAAATATAATTTAGATAAGGATAATAACTTTTATTTATCAAACTTTGAATTAATAATCTCCTTATCTTTTTTTCCTATTAAACGATAATTTAACTAAATATAGTTTAGATAATGATAATAACCTTTTATCAAACTTTGAATCTTTCTATACTAATAAATGAAAATCTTTTTTAGACACGTGTCGTTTTCTGGTGGTTTCTCACCTTATTTTTCTATTTATCTCTTATATTAAATAACAATAATTTTAAACAAAATTTAGATAAAAATAAATATTTCTTTCTATTTATAATGTTGAACAAAAATTTAGATAAGGATTAACATTTGTTTTTTATATAATCATAAAGTTATATTTCTAGTATTATGAGTAGGCATATCTACTTTACAATGGCAGTCGTACTATTATAATTGGTTTAAACCAATCATTTATCGCACATTGCATCAACGTTTATAAAGAATAATATTTTTAAGTATAACAGTTCTATACTCCATTCAAAGAGAATTAACTTCTCGATTTTACGATATAAATTCCTAAAGTAAAGAAAT
Organism: Scalesia atractyloides; assembly: GCA_947069175.1. Classification (NCBI taxonomy): domain Eukaryota; kingdom Viridiplantae; phylum Streptophyta; class Magnoliopsida; order Asterales; family Asteraceae; genus Scalesia; species Scalesia atractyloides. The sequence continues at coordinate 80,070,090 of CAMTDV010000001.1, read as the reverse complement.
ATATAAAAAGGTAGGGATCGATCTCCACCTTTTTGTGTCGTAAACTCTCTTGAATACAAATTTGAGACGAGTGTTTTATGAGTGAAATAAACATAAAAGTGCATAAAACTAACTAAAATCATTGTATCTCATAATTTGATTTTATCATACAAACAAGATTCAACACCATGTAATACATCAAAGTTCATTTTTAAAAGACAAATCTTGATGACTGTATGTGTGAACATATGTCATTATATTTAACTCAACACGTGCAATACACAAGTTTTTTTAAAGATATATCTTTTTTTCTTATTTATTATATAAAATTACATTTATGCAGCCCGTGTAATACACAGGGTCCAACCTAGTTAATAATAATATATAATTTGTATTTCTCCTTATCCGTAGGAGATAGAAGAAGTTTTCTTTTTTTTTTCTTTGTAGAACCTGGCAATATATGAATTTTTATTCTTATTTAAACTAAATTTAATTAAATTATTTTAATACTATTATTATTTAATAGGATATATATTCAATCACAAACTTTATGGATCACTCTTATTTATTTATTATTTCTTTTATTTTTTTCGTTTATTAATAATCATCTAATATTTTATTGCTTTTACCACTATATTACTTATATAAATTAAATTTATGCAACCGTGCAAAACACGGGGTTGTAATCTAGTTATATTATTAACAAACAACCATTGTTCTCTATCGGTATCCACACACAAGTATCGACCCGAATTAAACGCATGCTAGCTTGCACTCAAGATATATGGTTTACAAAACCATAAAGTCTTTTTTTTTTATTCGGGTATATGTTTTATCATTTTGAATTATTTAACACAGTGCTCGCAATCATATGAAGCGAAAAGAAAGCAGCTATGCGAAGATAAGATATAAGATAACCCTAATTTAATAACAAGAAAATCAAGAATTTGATCAAGAATTTCTTCAAGTACAAGAATCAAAGGACAAATATATATTATGAACTAGAACACTTGATCAACACATACGAGAACTAATTACACAGTCATGGATACCTTAATAACTAATTATTTCATGGTCACCATGCACATATATGTACAGATTTCAAATTTACAAGATTTAGTCCATCACTAGCAACTAGTTGTGGTTGTGTCTACCACCACAGCTTGTAGCTATATTGTTGATGATTGTCTTTATGACCCCGCCTCGTGGTGGAACCGGATCTTTCTTTTCACTGGCTAGCGTCCCACCTGAAACCTGCATCGTTCTACAATCACTTCGTCTTTCCTACGAGCTTGGGTTCGGGAGAGGGGGTGGGGGTAGTGTGGAGTGAGGGTGAGGGGTGCGAGAAGAGAGAAACAAGTGAGCAACCACTTTATTATATAGATTATATTTGGGAGTGACGCAATAAATAATGATATTCTTGTTTTCAGTATTTTGTAAAGCATCAAGTCACGTTATTTATAAATAACGACATTATCCTACTTGTATTCGGTTTCTAACACGTTAACATCATAATGTATTTTTCTAAGTATAGGGTCAGGTTAACATCACAATGTATTTTTCTAAATATAGGGTCATACAATAACTAATCTATCTCGTCTCTATAATCTATAAAGCCGCTTTCCTCGCTAAACCAATCGGTCCGAAACATATTTGAACACCCTATTACATAATTTTATCTTGTCTATAAATGTTATATACAAAACAAATATAATATCTATCGTAAGATACATAGCATATTTCGTACTTGGTTTGATAAATACGAGTCGGATTTTGATAAGGTAGAAAATGGGATTTTAAAAAAATAGACCTCCTCACCTCAACATATTCTAAAATCACAAACACAAAAACACTTTTAAATGAAGGCTAAGAAGACCCTTGATTGATATAATCAAGAAACAACATATATATTAGATCGATAACTGAAGATTTGATAAAGAATGACCTCTTGGTCTAATGACATTAAGTCTTTATCCTTATCAAAATGATAATGCGTCAAGTCCCATAAAATGGACAATATATAAATTTAGGAGTAGATTTTATAGAGGCTATGTATGTATTCACCGCAAAAAAACACAACATACATTATCACTGTATAAATGGGCATATTTATGTATTATTATTATTATTATTATTATTATTATTATTATTATTATTATTATTATTATTATTATTATTATTATTATTATTATTATTATTATTATTATTATTATTATTATTATTATTATTATTATCATTTGAACACCAATAATTTATTCATATTAATAAGTGCCATCGGAGAACTGGGAGAGGAGACATTAATGTTATACCTTAAAGAAAAATACTAGTAACATGTAAAATACAATTAAAAATATTAGTAAATTGATGATCCAATTTTTTTTCTAATTTTGTATGATTTCAAAGATTACAAAGAACTTTCAACAACATTTACGTTGTTCGAACTATATAAATCTAATAGAATCGGAACATGAATTCATTAAACAATTTGTTATTATTGGAATATCAATACAAACGATATAACATGTTTAGTAAGTGAATGGAGTGCAATAGATAGAATGTTCTCATATTTTTTCAAGTCAAGGATTGCAAAAATAGCTACGAGCAAAAGCTTCCAACATTCATTCAGACTTATCAAATATCAAAGACATAAACTAAATGAATGAGAATCTCCAGTGAGATCATAACCTCCTGTATCCGCCGCTGCACTCGCCCCCACCATTACAATTGTTACCAACTTGCGCCTGTATCCTTCATTATATTGACTTATATGTAAGCTTAGCCGATTTAGTACACAATCGTTAATGGTATCTAACGGTATTACTGTGCTGTCGTGACTCATAAAAGCCAAACGCACACCAAGTCAATTGACAAAGATAGAGACTCGCATGCACCAAAAGTCCATGTCAAATTTATCATACTATTGATCATCTATCGATTATCTTAACCATCCGATAAAACACAATATGTTAGGATGCAACTTGCATAAATAGATAACATCATTTTCCTCGTTAAAATGCACTTATATTAAAATAATTAAATTAGAGTTTTGTGAAGAGTTTTTGTTAACTAAATTTAACTAATTTGTTTGCGAAGGAGATAGAAAATATACTTTTTTAAATGTAAACCAATTTCATCTTTCAATCTTGTCGAGTCCCAAATCAACAGGGTGACGTGGCTGTTGACGGAGACCCATTGATGTTCACCGACTATTGGAATTAACTTGCAAAAATAGAGCACCGTTAGCCTCATCAACTTGATAAACATGGTATTTCATTCATTAACCATAGTTTTGAAACTTGATTTTGACCAAATTTAGTAAATAACAAGATTCATTAAAATTCATTTGCTAAAATATATTTATGTAGTTTTTTGTTGATGATTGATCGACGAACTCTTGATTGGTAAATGAACATGAATTAAATATTCGAGTTTTTCTTTTCGGACAAAGTTAAAGAAACTTTATGACTTATTTAATCTATATAGGATGAGAAAGGTGTTTAATTTATCACAAGTGTTGGAGTTAACCTCGTTGGGCCGTTAATTCTCGTTGGGCTGTTTATTGGGCTTGGGAGATAAAGCAATCCAGCAACAATTATGAACTGTTGATATTCTAAGTTAGAAATAGAAATTTGTTAGGATTTGGTTTTGAGTCGGTCAAAGGAATTAGAGTTTGAGTCAAAATAGGTAGGCTTGTTTTGCAAGAAAGGAATCTGCATATATAGATCGTGATTTACGTTTGTAATTAGTAATTTGAGTTAATAATAACCGAAAGATTTTAGTAATTACGTTTGTAATTGTCCGCCAACAACAGGGACGATGTATGACTACTTTCCACTCAAAGTTTAAACTTAATTGAGAAACATGTAAAGATCTCCAAGTTTAGACTCACCTTATTAAAACATGTGCGCCTTTGCCATGTGATCGATCTAGCTACACACGTGTCAACTTTTGTGACCGCTAGATATTTAAGCGTTTTAGAAACATAAACTTAAATATTGATCATTACTTGATATCTTGTTGTTTAAAAAACGCTCACATTATTATGTGTAAAAAGCCATGCTTACGTAAACTCTATATATTCGTATCAGACCTATGTAACAATAAATTAATAATCCATCCGAACAATTTTATTGGTCAAAAGTTTAAATACCATAACTAAGAAGGTAAGATATAGAAAATAAAGGTTTGTTCCATTCGTGAATGAGAAACGAAGTGGCAATGTATAACCATCATGGTTATCTAATCCCCAAAGATTTAAAGATTTTCATTACGAGGTATAATGATTCTTACCTTTTTCTTGGAAGTCACATATTCTTCTCAAAATGGATAGTTTTCTTGGTTCAGTTAAAATGCAGTTAGTTGAACCAAAGGTATAAGAGACCACCGTATTTAATTTAATGATAAAGTTATGACACCTACAAGTTATATTGATCAACTATCAAATGACTTTTTTCAACGAAAATGTATTCTTTTTGTATGTGTACATTATTTTTTAGAAGCGTAATATTCTACTCATATGTACAGTCTATACAAAGAAACATAAACTTAAAAATATAACTATGTATCCATTCGAATTGTCTTGTTGCACATACGAAGATTCACACCAGTGTCCGTAATCTGAATGCCCTTGTTGCGCCGCATAATATAGTTCATCAAAAGTAGGAGGCGGAGCATCGTTCAAGTCTTGCAAGGGTTTGTTTGGATCAACAATAACGCCAAACGCAACCTCCTCCTCCTTTTAATTAGAATCAGGAATGCCAGAATCCTCCTACAACAACGGTATGATAAATATTCAATAATCTCAAAACAACAAGGCTGAAAGTTAAGTTAGTAAACATTACCAGATCGGTTTCAGGCACCCCCAATGAGTCGTTGGAATACTGTCCAAAGAAATAGTTGTCGTCCCAGAACGATGACATTTTTCCAGACTGATTTAGCTTCTCACTCGTCCGACAATTGGTAAACCAAGAAAGAATGCAAAGAAAATGAGAACATCGACAGGGATCATGAGGAAGCATCTGCATGTCGCTATTTCTATAATTCAAAATCAAAATTATACCCCTCGTATAGCCCTGTACTCGGTGTATATTCAAAATTGTATCAAAGTCAAATCAGTTAGATTGTATGCCTAGTACAAGTTTGTACGAGGCGTAGAAAAGCATCGTATAGGTCCCTCGTACAGGCAGCATACGCATCGTATATGTGATTAATTTGACACATATTTTACGAGGTTGGACCATCTAGTCAGAGACATAAACCCTATACGCATCGTACAGGTCTGTACGATGCATATGTAAGGGTAGGCTTGAGTGTGTAAATAGGCAGACATGTGTACAAATATGCACACCCTTATAAAATCGAAGCTTTGTCTGATTTGAGATTAGACACAACAGATTAGTGTATTGTTAATTCTTGATTTTCTGAATTATCCAATTATGCTTTCGAGTATTTCAACACTATATTTGAATCCAAAAGTAATACATGTATAAACAAATACATGTATTACCTTGATTCAGAAATACTATTGATCCACAAAACAACCTTGTTAGTAACTAGTTATTTAATCGTCACGTATAAACAAATAGCAACAAAAGTAATGGATTAAGGATTGAGGGGGTATACATTAAATCTTTAATTAATTTAATTCTTCACCATTTTCAATTTATAATGTATTATATTAATCCTTATCCATATTGTGATCTAAGGGAAGACAATTTCTAGCCTCAAAATATAAGTACAATTAAGAAATTTGGCATCCCCAGACGAAAGATATATGAAGTTTTTTTGGATACATTGGAATACAACTTAAACCTAAAATCCTACGAAAACCATACAAAAATTATGGACAAAAACAAACAAGTCAATCGAATATAATCTGCTAAAGATTTCAGGAGGAAAGAAGAAAGGTTGTGATGAAATGAACCCACAACGGCATAATAATTTATCAACAAAATTAAATATATGCAAGATTTTAGCCGTTACAGCCTTTGTTATATACATTATCATCGTGTATCATAATTCTGAATCTTACATCTGCAATTTACCAGTCGAGCGAACATTGAATAAAGTTGCTGCCTTTATATCTTCACCTTCGCCATCGCCGTTGCCGTCGCCATCGCCGCCTCCTTCTACACCCACAAATGTTAGCCAGCTGGTATTTTGTATCTCAGGATCGGTTAAGGTGTGGCGCAACCGTAGGTCGTATTTCAGAGAATGGTGGAGGCCGAATATCACGCGTGGATATATCTTTTTTGATAAAGAACCCACAGTGGATATTTTACCATGGGCTTATGATTATCTCCCTCCCTATCGCGTGTCAGAGAACACCACAAATCTTGAGGTGTACTCGAGACACGTGAGGCCTGACGTGATCAGGATCGTGAGAACGATCCTGGAAACGTTTAGGGAGGGAGATATGGATGTTAGATGGTATATTATAGGAGATGATGATACCATTTTTTTCTTGGATAATATGGTGCAACTTTTAGGGAGGTATGATCACACCAAATATTTCTATATTGGTGGGATATCAGAATGCATTAAGTCGAATTTCGACTTCTCGTTCGAGATGGCGTTTGGTGGCGCAGGGTTCGCGCTAAGTTACCCGTTGGTGGAGGCTTTGGTCGCGAATCTTGATCAATGCATTGGGACTTACCCCTTTTATTTTGTCAGCGATCAGATTTTGAGTGCTTGCATTGCTGATCTTGGTGTTTCTCTTACGTCTGAAAAGGGGTTTCATCAGGTAAAGTTTTAATTAAACATCAAATTATCATATTATATGACAAACTAATGTATATTTTATGGCAATAAAATATTAGCGATGGTGTTCATGCCCACGAGGCATAGTGATCTATGTGTGTGGTAAACTCAGTTGCAAAAAAGTTGCTAATTTAGCGGCTAGTAAGCAACTGAAATCACAACGGTCACAAAATTAGCCATCGCCATCAATTTGCTTGCAAAGCGGTCGCAAACCTTACAACCTCTTAAACTAGCCATCAGTGGGGATCTAGAAATATTCGTAGGGGTAACGTTTTATAAAAAAAGGGTAACAAAATCGAAAAAACGTAAAAAAAGGTCAATTTTTTCCAAAATTTACACTACCGCTGGAGCGCCAAGGGGTAGCGGAGGCTACCCCTGCGCCTAAGGTATGTCCGCCCCTGCTAGCCATCGCCATCAATTAGCCATACCATAAAAGTCCTAATATCTGTGGTAATCATTAACAGATTGATCTAGTGGATGACATTTCCGGGTTCTTATCGGCTCACCCACAAGAACCGTTGATCTCCCTCCACCACCTCGACATCGTCTCTCCAATATTCCCCACCATGGACCGCCATAAGTCTCTTAGACATCTCATGACTGCAGCTAAAGTAGATCAGACACGCCTTCTCCAACAAACCGTTTGCTACCACAAGCAAAACAATTGGACATTTTCTGTAGCTTGGGGCTACTCGGCTTACATTTATGAGCAGTTGATCCCTCGAAGCATTCTTAGAAGACCTTTTGAGACGTTTATTCCGTGGAGCTTGACACGAAAACCACCAGATTATATGTTCAACACACGAATAGTTACCAACAATTCATGTGAAACTCCCCATATTTTCTACTTCCATTCCATAACCAAAGTCAATAGTAATAACGATAGCAACAGTAATAGTAATAGTAATAGTAATACCACATCAGATGAAATCAAGTTGATCTATGTTCGCTACAAGCCTCGTCAATTATCAGCTTGTTCTCCACATAATTCAGCGGATCATATTTCAAAGATTCAAGTTTACACTCCGACAACAAAATTAAACTTTGTAAGCCCATGAATGCCCTATTTACTATATTGTGCCATTATATGCAAATGATGATATGTAATGTAATTAATACATGTTCTTCTTACATCATTTAGGTTGAACATAGAGGGGAATGTTGTGATGTATTAAATATTGATGGCAAGAACACGACAGAAATCAGGATAAGGGATTGCAAGAAGACTGAGATCATAATAGTTTAGACGACATATATAATCTATACAACATGTATACTTTGTTACTAACTTTTAGTTATTTGTATACACTTCACTTTTGTTTAGTTTACTAACTGTAACCATGGAATATAATCAGTTTCAACTACTGATCTTGCGTTGACGTCATCCGACAGGCTTCTGGTTCCGGTTAACGCTTTAGGGTTTTTAGGTTCGATCTTTTTTTGTTTTTCTAAACTTTACGATTGTATGCTTATGTAACCCTTTGGGGTTTTAAGCTTTCATTTAAACCTTCAGGATTTTTTGGTGGGAACGCGTAAAACGTTTTCAGATTAGTTTCATGGTTTTTTTTGTTTCGTTGGTTCGATGACGATGAGTCAACGTATGCTTTTGTGTGTTTGGTTGGTTTGATGATGAGTCTATTCTCATCTGAAAATCGTTTTGCATGTCCATATTGGTTGACATGATTCTGTTGGTAAGAATGAAAATGTTTAGTTACCATATTTTTGTGGTTTTGTGTTTTCTGGTTTTGTTTTTCCCGGTCAACCATTTAGGGTTTTAACCTTATAATTAACCATTTATACGTTGGCTTTTGTGGTTTTCTTTGCTTCGATGAAAATGTGTCTTTTCTCATCCGAGAACCGTATTGCATGTTGTCATGTTTGGTTGTGATAATTAACCTTTTTGTTGTTATGATGAGATTTGGTATTTGTGATTTGATTATTGTCGTTTCGGACCTCTAAAAAGATGAAATTAGCTTCATCTTAGAGACTTGGATGCTTGCTGAGGATTAATACACACACATACTTCGTTGCAGCTACGGCAGGATATGAGTTGTTACCTTTGAAATGCTTTTGGGTTTTGCTTTATGAATGAGGGTGTGATTTACATGTTTGGTATTCTGACCCTCTACTTTACTATTATAAACCACAATATATTATGCTTTTGTGTTTTGTTACTTAGCTGTTTTGTCATAGAGGTTGGCAAACTTTGTTGCAGCCGTGCCCTAATTATGAGTTGTTACCTTTCAAATGCTATTTAGTTTTTGCTTTGTGAATGAGGCTGTTAATTACATTTTTTTTTGTAGTTGGTTTTGCCAGTTTTTTTATTTATCAAACTAAGACTATCATTTGCATGTTTTAATGAGAGTGGTATACAGCCAAGAAGTTAACCCTATGCAATCCGATTCAGCTTCTTTATGTGTATTTTGTATTGTTTTAATTCTATCGGAGTCATGCTTCATTCTATTTTGTTTTGTATACAGTTGTTTTCCGTTTGTGATTCATGTTTACATATATGTTTTGGTTTTTTTCCAGAATGTTGTCTTTTAATGAAGAAATGATTATTTTCATACGTATCCAACATATATGGGAGACTACTCTCTCATCAGAATTTAGAAGGTTCGCCTGAAAAAGAAAAACTTCACCAGAAAATAATTGTCGATACGGAGACTCTAAACAAGGGGGCAATTAAATGTTATGAGACACATTAGTGAAGATGATACGGAGACTCTAAAGAAGGTGAATGTTGTAGGACTTTAGAGAAAGAGCACAATCACAACACACACGAACTAGGTATGTAGCTAACCACCTCTTAACATGTATGCAGAATGTGAACCTGCTTGATAGGTTGGAAAGCATTAAAGGGCTAAAGTTGATCCACATTGGGCTAAGTACCCGAATTGTTAAAAAATGGAAAGTCTTTGATACAAATAGGGATAAACCTTTAATTATTGTTTGGTTTCTAGTTATAAAATGTGGGCACTAAAGAAGGCGGATGTTGTAGGACTTTAGAGAAAGAGCACAATCACAACACACGCAAACTAGGTATGTAGCTAACCACCTCTAACATGTATGCATAATGTGAACCTGCTTGATAGGTTGGAAAGCATTAAAGGGCTAAAGTTGATCCACAATGGGCTAAGTACCCGAATTGTTAAAAAATGGAAAGTCTAAGTTTGATACAAATAGGGATAAACCTTTAATTATTGTTTGGTTTCTAGTTATAAAATGTGGGCAGTTGTGATTTGTAGTTTCTATATGCATTAGTTTTTCGTGTGTTATGGTATTGTAGTTTGTTATTATTAATTGTTAGTAATACTGTTAGTAATCTGTTTTAAGTTTTTAGAAACTAGGTTCACTTTTTATAAAATATAATTACAAAATATATAATAACGAGACTCTCGTTATTCATAGGAAATATCATATTACAATATCGGTTGCGATAACTAAATAAAAAAATATAAAATATAATCATATATACAAATCTTGATTCAAGCTACATCTCTGGTGGGTCTTTCACCTGCACTTTAGAGTATCCTATACTGCAACAAAGAACACGCTAAAACGTTGACGATTTTGGTTGAGGCACGTGTTCAACACGCTTCCCTTAAAACAGATTCCGCGCCTCTACTAAAGATGACGCGACTGTTTCCCAGGGTACAACAGCCGAAGCAGTATTTACTGCCGAAGATGGCTCACGCGCCCAAGGTTACACCAGGTAATTGTAGTGTTTGAACTTATGGAACAAATAAGAATGTGATGGTGGTGGAAAACAAGTAGAGAGTACTCCTCTCTCTAGTTGATCTTCAAGTGTTCATTCTCCTTTTAGTATTCTTCTTGTATCAAGCAATACCATATTCTTATATACACAAAAAGAAACACATAGCTTACTAATTGTACATTGTATAAGGCATAATGAATGGAAATATTTTATGTCAACATTTAATTGCCTATTTGTGAATTAAAAATGATAAGAAATGGTTTATTTTATAAACTTTATCCTTGGTAAACATTTTATGTAAACGTTCGTTTCTGTAATGTGCCCGTTATAACATTTTTAACATGCGTGTTAGAAAATGTTTAGTGTAAAAGAAAATTGAAACAGATTCAAGAAACAGTAAACCGGGCTTGTGTTTGACACAATTCCCTTAAACAAATTCGTCGTCTGTTCCCAGGGTACGCCGGTCCGAAGCAGCAACAACGCACTTGTAACATCCGTCGAAAAACGGGTTTTTCAAAACCCGCTTCGTTTATTAATCGAATATCAAGTTATAAAATTCCGTTGCGTATTTATGATTAATTTTAATTTTAAACAATAAATAATTAATAAACATTTTAGAATTAAAAACTATAATGATTAAAAAGTAAAAATAAATTAAATTAAAAAGAAAGGAGGCTGTCGGGTTTCGAACCCGGGTCAGCCGGATGAAACAAACAACACTCAACCACTCCGCCACTTGACTCATTTGTGATAAGTATTAAAACAAATAACATTTATGTTGAAACTCTAAATCAAACCCAGTGAATCAGCGCGCCCAATCCGCAGTCACCGGAAATCTCAACGATTTCGCGTGACTCCGACGGTTTCCTTTGACTAAACGCATGTATTAACATCGACATCGGTTATAACCGATGTCAAATTCCGCGATCTCAGTCATAACCGCCGGAGAAAGTCTTGACCACGAATCAAGACCTTATTCACACCCAATTCATCTTGATTTTTCCCTATAAATTCACACCCAAGTCTCTGGTAATCTTTTCGCTCAAAATCGCACAATTTCTCGAAGCAATTACCCTCGCCGGAGATATTCTGCAATTGCCGGACATTCGCCGGAAAACGGAGACTTACATCAATTCGGTAAAATTCTCGACTCTTTCGTTTTCAATCCATTGTTAGACTTATACTAACTTCAATCCATCAACCATAATCAATCCCAGACGACGTTGCCGGATATTCTGCACTCGCCGGAAAATTTCTGGAAATTTCTGAAATCACGCTGTGAATCGGTACAATCATCTAAACCCTCTGATAATCCTTGTTTAGTAACTCAATTTCACAACTCATCAATCAAAACTGTTAATTGATTCATCCAGACGGAATTCACAAATCAGAGCCGACGACCATTGCCGGAGTTCTGAGAAAATCAGTCTGTTCGGTACATTCGATTCCTTAACTCTTTTTATCCATTACAATTCAATCAATAAAATGTTCGACGAACGATTTTAACAAGAACAGTCGAATATCGTTGTTCTGTGTCTTTGAATGAAGAAGACGAAGTCGACGTTTTGTTTAAGTATAATATAAATTGAATATTAAACCGGGTTAGACACACAGTCCAGCGGTGGACTGTGTGCAAACACATAGCTTACGTCACGAGTTCGAACCATACGAACGCACCGATTTTCTGAATTAAAACCATTCTTTTTAAAACTGAATCAGAACAGATTCCAGTTTGTTTATAAGATTAATATAAGCCGTAAGTTAAACAGATAAGACACACAGCCCAACTGGTTGGTTATGCTGTGCGCTTACAAACCGAAGTACCCGAGTTCGATCCGGCTCCCTGCAAACCGGTTCGACCATTTTAAAACCTTTTAATATAAACCAAATAAATTAACATTTAAGTTGTATATATATATAATTAAAACACAGATTATTTCGGGTTAGACACGTAGCTCAGTTGGTAGAGCTGCGTGCACGTGTACGAGAGGTCCCGGGTTCGAACTTCACTCAGCGCACCAATTACCACTGTCCGACCGGTCAACGGTCCGGTCAACGGTCAACAAAAAGTCAACATTTTTTTATATTTTTATTTATTTATTTAATTTAAAAATCAATTAAAAATACTTAAAAATAATATTTTTAAAGTTAGAAAATGACCTTAAACTCACAAAAATAAATCTAAAAATCCTATTAAAATTGTTAATAAAATCCACTTATTTACCGAACCATTTCGTTAATATTTTAGGTTAGTTTTCCCTCGTCGATCAAATCCCAAAACTCGTGCGCATCCAACATCATATCAAAAGAACGCACCCAATGTGAGTGAATCTCTACCAATTCCCCGTTTTAATCACATTTTGGGGTGTATCATGTGTCGCTTATTATTTATTACATTTAAACACTTGTGCATCCATCATATCCATGATCAAATGTGTATCCAATATGTATCAATTGTTTGTGTGGTTAATGGTTAGATTAAATTTATCATTTTCTGTACATACATCATCATAGGCTCGTCTGTTCCCCATTACCTATGAGCGGAACTGTTCCCTATTACCTATGAGCGGAACGTGACGTTGCCAACATACGATCGGCTCCGTTTGATTGAGCCTTGATCTCACATACATCATCATAGGCTCGTATGTTCCCCATTACCTATGAGCGGAACGTGACGTTGCCAACATATACATTATCATTCATGTCATATACTCATGCAAGGTGGTTTGTGATTGTTTGTTTGTTTACGTTTGCTCACATATGATTATTGCACATTTTTTCCGTATAAATACAACAAGAAATCAATAACAAAGGTTTTTAACAAGGTTCACTCGCCAACTTTTGTTGACCCAAAATTCCCCATTTTTACACATGATACAGGTGATCCAGTTGAAGCAAGAAACATTTAGGACGGCCTAGAAGAATAAATCAGTTTAGATTTTGGATTGTTTATTTAATTTTCCTTCCTTGTATTGTATGAATTTGGCTTGAACATTTAAGTTGTAATTTGAATTTAATAAATATGAAACATATTAGTAAACATCATGAGCTTTGGTGATAACCTAATTATGCCCCGACTATTATTCCGCTGCGGGTCGGGGTGTGACAGATTGGTATCAGAGCCATAACTATAGGGATATAGGATAGGTTATTAGACCCTTAGAGCCTATACTATAGTTGATTAGAATTTTTAAATTGTTTGTGTGTTACATGCAAAATTCATGATGTTTATATGCTTTATGTTTATTGTTACATTCAATGTTATGCAAGCATGTTCATAAATACATACTATCATATAATGCTTATCATGAATCATATTCTCATAACATATCATATCCATGAGAGCACACACCTCACAATTCCTATGATTTTTGCAACGATTTTTGTATTTTCAAATCACATCAAAGTGAGTTCTCATGACGGGCATGTAGTAATTGGAAGGGTACGAGTACCGGTAGTCGGAACGTCCTGTCTAGGCTTGGCATTCGTATAAATCCAAAATAAAGGACCAGTTTGCCTACCTGGTGACTAACGATGAGAGCACGAAGGACCTATTAGGCCAAAGCATGCTATACCAAACGTCGTGAGAGCTAACCCCACTTTGAGTTGTCATTGTGTCTATACCTGGACACCCTCCGACCATACATCTCGCAAACATATTTCATGGTTTTCATTCGGGTGATGCAAGTGTTAAACCGCCAACACCAATGTGAATCCTACTAAGCCAATAGTCGTGGGGGCCCACATGACTACACAGGCGATGGTATGGGGGACTTTGGAGGCCCAAACATGAGCAAACCCAAGACATGCTATGGATGTAGTTGCATTATTAATAATTATGTTATTTTATTATTTTTAACGACACATGACACCTGCAAACTTCTTAAACTCACAATCTTCCTATGTATGTTCCTGTAGATGTCGGCTAGGCAACTACGTGGAGGTAGAAAGTCAGGAAGGTCAAACGAACGCCTGGCCACCCAAATTGCAAAACAAATGGCCGTGGTGCTTCCTGACATCGTAATTCAAGTCCAACAAGCTCTCACCGCGAATCCCATCAACCCTCCCAACCAAGAAGACCAGAACGTCGACAACCCTCCCTCCAAAAAGTGCTCCTACAAACACTTCAAGTCTTGCGATCCCCCAAAGTATGAAGGGACCGAAGGTGTCACTGCTCTCCTCCACTGGTTTGAGGAAATGGAGAACACCTTCCTCAATTGCGATTGTCCCGAGGATCGCAAGGTACGTTACGCAACCGGGAGACTGTTTGGGGTAGCCCTGACCTGGTGGAACACAGAGAAGGGTAAGAGAGGAATCGAAGACGCCATGGCCTTAACATGGGAAGAGTTAAGGGAAATAATGACAAGACGCTTCTGTCCAAGAAGCGAAATCAAGAAGTTAGAAGACGAATTCCACTCCCTAAAACAAAAGGAAGGAGACCATACTTCCTACAATAAAAGATTTCTCGAGCTGAACCAAATGATCCCCAACTTGTTCACCCCAGTGTACCGCTTGGTTGAACACTACATTCGAGGCCTCCCCTCGAAAATTCAAGACTCAGTTCTAAGCACTTCACCTGCAACACTGGAAGCTGCAATGGAACTAGCTACCGAACTTACCGAGAATCGCATCCGAAACGGTAAATTCAAGGAGGAGAAAAAGAAAGCCCCATTGAGGCTCAAACTTCAAACCATTCTGGCTCCTCTTCGAAGTTTACTGGTAAAAGGAAGCGAAACACCAGAAACTTTGCTGTCACTCAAACAAACCCCCCAATCACTGCCGCACCAATCACCCAAGTTGCTCCCTCAGCTGCACCATACAAAAAGCCATATTCCGGCCCATACCCGAAATGCACCCGTTGCCAATACCATCATTTTCCCGAACATCCCTGCCAATATTGCACCAGCTGTGGCCGTGCAGGTCACACCATCCAAACCTGTCGCACACTTCAGCGAATGAACCGCAACCAACCCTCAACCCAAACCCACCATCAGATAGTGGGTCAAGCCCAACAACCCTTACTTCTACCATCTACACAACATACGGCCCAAACCTACTACCAACCCAATTACCTCATGATTCAACCCATGCGGGCTTGTTACAACTGTGGTGACCCAAACCATTATAGAAACACTTGTCCATGCTTGGTGAACATCATTCATGCCCAAGCTCAAGCAAATCCGGTGAACCAAGCTAACCAAGATCCTCCACCTGCTAGAGGAAGAGCTTTCAACATCAACGCCAATCAAGCTAGGGCCGACAACAACGTGGTTAACGGTACGTTTCTCATCAATGGTAGTTATGCATCCATGTTATTTGATACTGGCGCGGATAAGAGTTTTGTGTCCTTAGAATTTAAACCCATCCTCAACCAAACTCGTGATAATCTCATGGAATCCATAACGGTGGAAGTTGCTGACGTGAAACCGGTCTCATTAAACTCTATTATACGAAATTGTACCCTCACTCTAAACGATTACGATTTTCCAGTTGACCTCATTCCTATGAAGTTGGGAAGTTTCGACATTATAATCGGTATGGACTGGCTCAGCCAACATCATGCTGAAGTGGTATGCCGCTAAAAGTTCATTCGCGTTCCTCTCGCAGACGGTCAAACCCTACAAATCTTTGGAGAAACCCCTTCGAAAGGACTCAAATTGATGTCCTGCCTTCAAGCCCAAAAGTATCTCCGCAAGAACTATGTCACATTCTTAACTCACGTCGTCAAGAAGGGAAACAAGGAGAAGAAACTAGAAGATATACCTGTAGTGAAAGAATTCCCACAAGTCTTTCCCGACGACATCTCAGGACTTCCTCCCATGAGAGAAGTCGAATTCCGCATTGATCTTATACCTGGCGCTACTCCAGTCGCAAAATCTCCTTATAGGTTAGCCCCATCCGAAATGCAAGAGATGGCCAGTCAACTGCAAGAGCTGACTGACAAAGGATTCATACGTCCTAGCTCATCGCCTTGGGGTGCACCTGTCCTGTTTGTGAAGAAGAAAGATGGAACGTTTCGCATGTGTATCGACTACAGAGAACTCAACAAATTAACGGTCAAGAACCGCTATCCATTACCTCGCATCGATGACCTACTAGACCAGCTTCAGGGCGCCACCTGTTTTTCAAAAATCGACCTTCGTTCTGGTTATCATCAACTCAGAGTACATGAAGAAGACGTCCCAAAGACCGCCTTCCGAACTCGTTACGGTCATTATGAATTCATGGTCATGCCATTTGGAATGACCAACGCCCCAGTTGTATTCATGGATCTAATGAATAGGGTATGCAAACCCTATCTCGACCATTTTGTCATAGTCTTCATCGACGACATCCTCATCTATTCAAAGTCTAAATCTGATCATGAACGACACCTTCGACTCATCCTTACACTCTTAAGAACCGAAAAGCTCTACGCTAAATTCTCCAAATGCGAATTCTGGTTAAGAGAAGTACAATTCCTTGGACATGTTGTCAATGACAAGGGAATACATGTCGACCCCTCAAAGATCAAAGCAGTACAGGAATGGCAGGCGCCACGTACCCCTACCGAGGTAAGATGGTTTCTTGGT
The DNA here is from genome assembly GCA_947069175.1 of Scalesia atractyloides. Taxonomy (NCBI): domain Eukaryota; kingdom Viridiplantae; phylum Streptophyta; class Magnoliopsida; order Asterales; family Asteraceae; genus Scalesia; species Scalesia atractyloides. The sequence continues at coordinate 80,053,062 of CAMTDV010000001.1, read as the reverse complement.
TTGGCGGGTTACTATCGCCGTTTCATTGCAAATTTCTCCCGTATTGCTGTACCACTCACGGCTTTGACACATAAAGGAAAACCCTTCATATGGGGACCTAAACAAGAAGAAGCCTTCCAAACCCTTAAGCAAAAGCTTTGTGACGCACCTATCCTCACACTCCCCGAAGGTTGCGATGACTTTGTAGTATATTGCGACGCATCAGGGCAAGGGCTAGGCTGTGTATTAATGCAAAGAGGAAAAGTGATAGCCTACGCTTCTGGACAACTCAAAGTTCATGAGAAGAACTACACTACCCACGACCTGGAACTTGGAGCCGTTGTATTCGCTCTCAAGATATGGAGACATTACCTCTACGGTACCAAGTGTGAAATATACACTGACCACAAGAGCCTTCAACATATCTTTAACCAAAAGGAGTTGAATATGAGGCAACGAAGATGGGTCGAACTTCTTAATGACTACGACTGTGAAATTCGGTATCATCCTGGCAAGGCAAACGTGGTGGCCGATGCGCTCAGTCGAAAAGGTTATGCGAACTCCATTCGTCTTCTATGTTCGCAAATCATAACCGACATCAAAGATCGAATCCGAGAAGCTCAACATGTTTCTGTAACAGAAAACGACGTACGCCATGAGCTGTCTTGTGGAGCAGAACTTAAAATCGAAACCAAATCCGACGGTATTCTGTACTATCTAGATCGCATATGGATTCCCGATCACAATAACCTTCGTGATTTCCTTATGAATGAGGCGCACAAAACACGATACTCTATACACCCAGGAGCCGACAAGATGTATCAAGACCTTCGATACACCTACTGGTGGCCTGGAATGAAAAAGGATATTGTTGTTTTTGTATCCAAGTGCCTTACCTGTTCCAAAGTAAAAGCTGAACATCAGAGACCTTCAGGACTTCTAACCCAACCTGAAATACCTGTATGGAAGTGGGAAAACATAACCATGGACTTCATTACCGGGTTACCTCGCACCTCCAGTGGGTATGACACAATATGGGTAATCATTGATCGTCTTACAAAATCAGCTCACTTTATTCCGATCCGCGAGGACTTCAAGAACGAGAAGTTAGCTCGTATCTACATCAGCGAGATCGTAAGCCGTCATGGTGTACCTTTAAGCATCATTTCAGACCGCGATGGTCGTTTCACTTCACGAAAATGGCAAGCCGTACAAGCCGCTTTGGGTACACGACTAGACCTCAGTACCGCTTTTCATCCTCAAACTGATGGACAATCTGAACGCACCATCCAAACTCTTGAAGACATGCTTCGAGCATGTGTCATAGACTTCAAAGGGAATTGGGACGCTCATTTACCATTAGTTGAATTTTCGTACAACAACAGCTATCATTCAAGTATCGGCATGGCACCTTTCGAGGCTTTATATGGTCGTAAGTGCCGATCACCAATATGTTGGCACGAAATTGGAGAAGCACAAATCACCGGTCCATAATTAATTCAAGAAACAACAGACAAGATCCATCAAATTCGAAACAATCTTCTAGCGGCACAAAGTCGTCAAAAGAGTTATGCAGACAAACGACGAAAGCCCTTGGAGTTTAACATTGGTGACCAAGTACTTTTAAAAGTATCACCGTGGAAGGGAGTGGTTCGTTTTGGCCAGAAGGGCAAGCTAGCACCACGCTACGTAGGACCTTTCAAGATACTTGAAAGAGTAGGACCTGTAGCATACAAGCTTGACCTACCAGAAGAGCTCAACAGAATTCATCCCACATTCCACGTATCAAACTTGAAGAAGTGCCTCACCGATGAAAACCTCCATATTCCCCTAGAAGACATTCAAGTCGATGAATCTATGCATATCATTGAAAGACCAATAGAAATTATGGACTTCGGAGAGAAACGTTTAAGACGAAGCCGTATTCCAATCGTAAGGGTACGCTGGGAGTCGAAACGAGGACCCGAGTTCACTTGGGAACGTGAAGACTCAATGCGCGAGAAATACCCACATCTTTTTCCTGTTACCACTACTACTTAAATTTCGGGACGAAATTTCTAAAAGTAGGGGATACTGTAACATCCGTCGAAAAACGGGTTTTCCAAAACCCACTTCGTTTATTAATCGAATATCAAGTTATAAAATTTCGTTGCGTATTTATGATTAATTTTAATTTTAAATAATACATAATTAATAAACATTTTAGAATTTAAAAACTATAATGATTAAAAAGTAAAAATAAATTAAATAAAAAAGAAAGGAGGCTGTCGGGTTTCGAACCCCAGTCAGCCGGATGAAACAAACAACACTCAACCACTCCGCCACTTGACTCATTTGTGATAAGTATTAAAACAAATAACATTTATGTTGAAACTCTAAATCAAACCCAGTGAATCAGCGCGCCCAATCCGCAGTCACCGGAAATCTCGACGATTTCGCGTGACTCCGACGGTTTCCTTTGACTAAATGCATGTATTAACATCGACATCGGTTATAACCGATGTCAAATTCCGTGATCTCAGTCATAACCGCCGGAGAAAGTCTTGACCACGAATCAAGACCATATTCAGACCCAATTCATCTTGATTTTTCCCTATAAATTCACACCCAAGTCTCTAGTAATCTTTTTGCTCAAAATCGCACAATTTCTCGAAGCAATTACCCTCGCCGGAGATATTCTGCAATTGCCGGACATTCGCCGGAAAACCGAGACTTACATCAATTTGGTAAAATTCTCGACTCTTTCGTTTTCAATCCATTGTTAGACTTATACTAACTTCAATCCATCAACCATAATCAATCTCAAACGACGTTGCCGGATATTCTGCACTCGCCGGAAAATTTCTGGAAATTTCTGAAATCACGCTGTGAATCGGTACAATCATCTAAACCCTCTGATAATCCTTGTTTTGTAACTCAATTTCACAACTCATCAATCAAAACTGTGAATTGATTCATCCAGACGGAATTCACAAATCAGAGCCGACGACCGTTGCCGGAGTTCTGAGAAAATCAGTCTGTTCGGTACATTCGATTCCTTAACTCTTTTTATCCATTACAATTTAATCAATAAAATGTTCGACGAACGATTTTAACAAGAACAGTCGAATATCGTTGTTCTGTGTCTTTGAATGAAGAAGACGAAGTCGACGTTTTGTTTGAGTATAATATAAATTGAATATTAAACCGGGTTAGACACACAGTCCAGCGGTGGACTGTGTGCAAACACATAGCGCACGTCACGAGTTCGAACCATACAAACGCACCGATTTTCCGAATTAAAACCATTCTTTTTAAAACTGAATCAGAACAGATTCCAGTTTGTTTATAAGATTAATATAAGCCGTAAGTTAAACAGATAAGACACACAGCCCAACTGGTTGGGCTGTGCGCTTACAAACCGAAGGACCCGAGTTCGATTCGGCTCCCTGCAAACCGGTTCGACCATTTTAAAACCTTTTAATATAAACCAAATAAATTAACATTTAAGTTGTATATATATATAATTAAAACACAGATTATTTCGGGTTAGACACGTAGCTCAGTTGGTAGAGCTGCGTGCACGCGTACGAGAGGTCCCGGGTTCGAACCTCACTCAGCGCACCAATTACCACTGTCCGACCGGTCAACGGTCCGGTCAACGGACCGGTCAACGGTCAACAAAAAGTCAACATTTTTTATATTTTTATTTATTTATTTAATTTAAAAATCAATTAAAAATACTTAAAAATAATATTTTTAAAGTTAGAAAATGACCTTAAACTCACAAAAATAAATCTAAAAATCCTATTAAAATTGTTAATAAAATCCACTTATTTACCGAACCATTTCGTTAATATTTTAGGTTAGTTTTCCCTCGTCGATCAAATCCCAAAACTCGTGCGCATCCAACATCATCAAAAGAACGCACCCAATGTGAGTGAATCTCTACCAATTCCCCGTTTTAATCACATTTTGGGGTGTATCATGTGTCGCTTATTATTTATTACATTTAAACACTTGTGCATCCATCATATCCATGATCAAATGTGTATCCAATATGTATCAATTGTTCGTGTGGTTAATGGTTAGATTAAATTTATCATTTTCAGTACATACATCATCATAGGCTTGTCTGTTCCCCATTACCTATGAGCGGAACTGTTCCCCATTACCTATGAGCGGAACGTGACGTTGCCAACATACGATCGGCTCCGTTTGATTGAGCCTTGATCTCACATACATCATCATAGGCTCGTATGTTCCCCATTACCTATGAGCGGAACGTGATGTTGCCAACATATACATTATCATTCATGTCATATACTCATGCAAGGTGGTTTGTGATTGTTTGTTTGTTTACGTTTGCTCACATATGATTATTGCACAATTTTTCCATATAAATACAACAAGAAATCAATAACAAAGGTTTTTAACAAGGTTCACTCGCCAACTTTTGTTGACCCAAAATTCCCCATTTTTACACATGAAACAGGTGATCCAGTTGAAGCAAGAAACATATAGGACGGCCTAGAAGAATAAATCAGTTTAGATTTTGGATTGTTTATTTAATTTTCCTTCCTTGTATTGTATGAATTTGGCTTGAACATTTAAGTTGTAATTTGAATTTAATAAATATGAAACATTTTAGTAAACATCATGAGCTTTGGTGATAACCCAATTATGCCCCGACTCTTATTCCGCTGCGGGTCGGGGTGTGACAGCACTGCCGGACTTGAACACTTGCATGAAAAACAATCAGAAATGTTGCAGAGAGAACTCGATAGGAAGAAGAGAACTATTTGTTTTTAGTGTGTCTAAACTGAATAGCGTTGGTCTGTATTTATACAGGTAGAACCCTAACCGATTTTGGGTCATCATTGCAGCATTTTAATAACCTCATAATGGTTATTCGTTATCAGTTTCTAGACTGATAATAATTACCTTCAAAGCTGTTTTGAAATTCAAAAAGACTGACTTAAATGATCATTAGAACCGAATCAGGTTCAGTTCGTGGCATAATGATCATTAATATCAAATCAGTTTTTTTCAAAAACTCAATCAACAGAATCGGTTACGGGTGCAAAAACCGCCCACGTGAGCCTGGTTTTTCTGAACGGCATTCGTGTTTGCAGGACATGCGGGCGTACACGAGTTTAACTAAATCCAGCTTCATACATGTCACTTTTAGGAATGGACTAGGAGGTTTATTAAACTTTATAATAAACTCCCTTTATATGTGTGGGGTTAACCCTTCCCCCACAGTGACTTTACCAATTCATACAATTAGGTTTTCCTATTGAACTTAATTCTTGAGATCTCCAGTCTATTAAGTTAGGTTTCCATCATATGAAATTCATTTTTCAAGGGCTTCAGTCCCATTCCCATGGACGACTTCTGAACTAACTCTCTACTTAGGCCTTTTGTTAGCAGATCTGTGATATTATCCTTTGACCTCACGTAGTCAACAGTGATAATTCCTGTAGAGATTAGTTGTCGTATCGTATTATGTCTACGTCTGATATGTCTGTTTCTACCATTTCCGGCTTAGGACATCTTGGTATGTCCTCAACAAATTGACGCAGCCATTCTGCTTCTTCACCTCCTTTATCTAAAGCGATGAACTCCGATTCCATCGTGAATCTACCGATTACCGTTTGTTTTGACGATTTCCATGATATAGCAGCACCTCCAAGTGTAAATACATACCCACTTGTTGCTCTGGAATCATTCGTGTCAGATATTCAATTTGCATCACAGTGTCCTTCTATGACCGTTGGATATCTATTATAATGCAACCCGTATTCTCGAGTGTATCTTAAGTATCGAAGTAATTGAGTGATACCGTTCCAATGCATTGCATTTGGATTGCTTGTGTATCTACTTAGTTTGCTCACAGCATATGCTATATCTGGTCTAGTACAACTCATAAGATACATCAAGCTACCAATAATTCTTGAGTACTCCAACTGGTTTACAGGTTCACCTCTATTATTGGCTAGATGTGGACTCGTGTCAAGTGGAGTCCTAGCTGTGTTGGAGTCATTTTCATTAAACTTCTCAAGAATTTTGTCCACATAGTGGGATTGACTTAAAACAAGTCCACTTTGGGTTCGTGTGATTTTAACTCCTAGAATCACATCCGCAAGACCCATGTCTTTCATGTCAAATTTTGCTTTTAGCATGTTCTTTGTAGATTTTATTATTTTCTCATCACTTCCAGCAATGAGCATATCATCTACATACAGACACAAAATGACGTACCCATCAGATGTGTCCTTTACATATACACATTTGTCACATTCGTTGATTTTGAACCCAGCATCAAGCATAACATAATCAAATTTTTGGTGCCATTATTTTGGAGCTTGTTTCAATCCATATAACGATTTTACAAGTTTACACACTTTCTTTTCTTATCCAATGGCTGTGAAGCCTTTGGGTTGCTCCATGTAAATTTCTTCCTCTAGATTTCCATTCAGGAAGGCTGTTTTCACATCCATTTGGTGAACTTCCAAATTCCTAATGGCGGCAATGGCAAGCACCAACCTGATGGATGCTATTCGCGTGACTGGCGAATATGTATCAAAGTAATCTAAACCTTCTCGTTGTTTATATCCTTTGATTACCAACCTTGCTTTGTACTTATCTATGGTTCCATCAGGCTTCATCTCCTTCTTGAAGATCCATCGATATCCTAGTGGTTTACATCCTTGAGGAAGATCCACTAGCTCCTAAGTATGGTTTTGTAAGATCGAATCTATCTCACTTTTGATGGCCTCCCTCCACTAAGGTCCTTCTAAGGAATGTACCGCTTGTTGGTACGTTTGAGGTTCATCTTCTACCATGTAGGTAAGAAACTCAGGGCCAGAGGATTTTTCCGTCCTTTGCCTTTTACTTTTCCTGATTTCAACTTCCTGAGTCTTAGATTTTTTAAGAGGTTCATTGTATTCAACTTCAGGAACATTTTCCTCGACCGGTCTAGAAGAACTCGGTTCACTTCTAGTTCAGTGTGGGAACACATGTTCAAACCATGATGCATCCTTGGATTCTATTATGGTGCCTTTGCATATTCCAGGGTTCTTAGAATCATGCACAAGAAAACGATAAGGACCATAAGGACTGGTGTATCCAATAAATACGCAATCTACTGTTTTGGGTCCTATTAGTAGTCGCTTTGGTGGTGTGACCACCACCTTAGCTAGACACCCCCACACTTTCAAGTATTTATATGGTGGTTTCTTTCCCGTCCATAATTCATATGGCGTTACATCCTTCTTCTTATTAGGTATCATGTTCAACACATAATTTGCCGATAAGATTGCTTCCCCCAACATGTTTTGGTTTACACCAGAACTTATCATCATGGCATTCATCATTTCTTTCAAGGTATGATTTTTACGTTCCGCTATGCCATTCGATTGAGGGGAATAAGGAGCCGTGAGTTCGTGTATGATTCAATTTTTCGCACACACATCAACAAAAGGTGAAACATATTCACCTCCTCGATCGCTCCTTACAATTTTGATTTTGTGATTTAGTTGATTTTCAACTTCGGCCTTGTACAAGATAAACTTGTCAATGGCCTCGTCCTTACTCCTAAGTAAGTACACATAGCAATACCGTGTACTATCATCAATGAACGTGAGGAAGTACTTGTTCCCACCAAGAGTAGGAATTGCCTTTAGGTCGCACACATCAGTGTGTATCATGTCGAGGGGTTCGGTGATTCGTTCGACCTTTTTGAAGGACGATTTTGTTTGTTTTGCTTCTACGCAAGTTTCACATTTATTATTTGAGTCGATATCGAAAGTTGGTATGCAATTTAGTTTAATTAAACGACGAATTGAATTAAAATTAACATGACCTAGCCTACCATGCCAAAGATTAGACGACTCAATCAAATAAGTAGAAGTAGTAGCGTTTTCATTCATAGCTTTCACAACCATTACATTTAGTTTAAACATACCATTGAGGGCATAGCCCTTACCAACATACATACCACTGTTGCTCAACACGACCTTATCCGACTCAATCACCATTTTGAACCCAAACTTGTTCAACTGCCATCCCGACATAAGGTTTTCCTGAATTTCCAGAACATACAGCACGTTGGACAAGGTGAGTTCTTTTCCCGAGGTCATCTTCAAGAGCACGTTCCCCTCGCCCTTGACTTCGGCCGTGGCCGAGTTTCCCATAAAAACTTTTTCCCCGTTGGTCACCTCCTTGAAAGTGCTAAACAAACTTTTGTCAAAGCACACATGATGGGTAGCCCCCGTATCAACCCACCAATCCATGTTATTTGGCCTACAAGATTAACTTCGGTGACCAGAATTGAGAGGTCCATGACCATGGCAACAAGGTTGTCGACTTCATGAACCATGTTCACTTGTCGAGCGCTTTCCTTCTTCGGAAGCTTGCATTCATTGGCCTTATGGCCTTGCTTCTGGCAATTATAACAAGTTCCTTGCTTCTGGCAATTATAACAAGCTTGCATTCATTGGAACGTTTCCCATGACCCTTTTTCCCACCCTTTCCATTGTTTTTCGACTTTGAAGACTGGCCATGCTCAACAAGATTGGCTTTGACAATTTCAGGACCAGCAAACCTTTACAAAGCCAATTTGTTGTCTTCTTCAATGCGAAGATGAACAACAAGATCTTCAATAGTCATCTCCTTTCGCTTGTGTTTTAGATAGTTCTTGAAATCGACCCAACTTGGTTGTAGCTTTTCAATCATAGCAGCAACATGGAATGTCTCGCTGAGGACCATTCCTTCTGCATGAATATCATGAAGAATAACCTGCAATTCTTGGACTTGGCTAATGACAGTTTTAGCATCTATCATTTTGAAGTCCAAGAACTTAGCCACCACAAATTTCTTTGTGCCCGCATCTTCTGTTTTGTATTTGCGATCCAACGAATTCCACAATTCATTGGCGGTCTTGGCTTTGCAATACACGTTGTATAGTGTATCCACTAAATTGTTCAGAATGAAGTTGCGACACAAGAAATCCGAATGATTCCAAGCAAGAATCGCGCTCACAGATTGAGCGTCCATGTCCCCTTCCTCAACATGGGGATTGGATTCAGTCAAGAACCTCGCAAGGTTCAGCGTGGTCAGATAAAAGAACATCTTTTGCTGCCACTGTTTGAAATTCACGCCGTTGAATTTCTCAGGCTTCTCGGCATGCGATACAGCGTTAGGGAACGGTGCAACCAGACCCGTTGTGACCGCAACAGCGGACTTCATGATCGCAGACACGACAGTAGAAACAGCAGTAGTCATAGGTTGGGTTTGCATTCTGAAAAACAACAGCAGTAAGAATTAGTAAAATAAGGTTGTTTAAGTTTGTTAGTAATACTTCTAGTAATGTAAAAGAAAATTTAAACAGAAACAAGAAACAGTGAACCGGGCTTGTGTTTGAGACAATTCCCTTAAACAGATTCGTCTCTGTTCCCAGGGTACGCCGGTCCGAAGCAGCAACAGCGCACTGCCGAACTTGAACACTTGCCTAAAAAACAATCGGAAATGCTGTAGAGAGAACTCGACAGGAAGAAGAGAACTGTGTGTTTTTAGTGCGTCTAAATTGAATAACCTTGGTCTGTATTTATACAGGTAGAACCATAACCGATTTTGGGTCATCATTGCAGCGTTTTAAAAACCTCATAATGGTTATTAGTTATTAGTTTCTAGACTGATAATAATGACCTTCAAAGTTGTTTCGAAATTCAAAAAGACTGACTTAAATGATCATTAGAACCGAATCAGTTTCAGTTCGTGACATAATGATCATCAATATCAAATCAGTTTTTTCAAAAACTCAATCAACAGAATCAGTTACGGGTGCAAAAACCGCCCCACGTGAGCCTGGGTTTTCGGAACGACATTCGTGTCCGCTGGACATGCGGGCGTACACGAGTTCAACTAAATTCGACTCAAGATTTGCACCCCCCCCCCCCCGCGCTCCCGCGTAGGGGTTTTGGTAAAACATGGCATATAGTTATGTTAGTTAGGTAAAACATTACCTTATACACTAACATCTATTTTATTCCCACACCTATGTGGGACAATGTTTTAGACTTCATTCACACACGTTCAGAAATCCAACAATCCACCACATAAATGGAGGTCGATCTCAAACAACATTATTCCAATTAAATTTCAGCAGTTGAGTTTTGCATACGATAGGTAGGTGTTACCCTTTGAACCTTCGCTCATGAAATGCACTTAGCCCACTTGTTCTGAGTAGACATTGATGTCTTTGAACTCGTCTGCCGTTTATGTAGACGACAATACATTTCATACAAGACTCTCCCTGACAACGTCAAGTCCTCATAGATATGTTCGTTATGGTCATGAACATGATGCCTACTTCTGTGAGAGCTATTAAGTATTGTGCCCCAACAATACCCTTCGAAGCGACCCCACTTCTCTCTCACATAGGTGACTCACTAGGTATGGATACCTTAGTCGAATCATTAAAAGCCATAGGCTCAGCCTCATACTTATCACTTTTAGGAATGGACTAGGAGATTTATTAAACTTTATAATAAACTTCCTTTAATATGTGTGGGGTTAACCCTTCCCCCACAGTAAGTTTACCAATTCATACAGTTAGGTTTTCCTATTGAACTTAATTCTTGGGTTCTCTAGTCTATTAAGTTAGGTTTCCATCATATGAAATTCATTTTTCAAGGGCTTCAGTCCCATTCCCATGGACGACTTCTGAACTAACTCTCTACTTAGGCCTTTTGTTTGCGGATCTGCGATATTATCCTTTGACCTCACGTAGTCAACAGTGATAATTCCTGTAGAGATTAGTTGTCGTATCGTATTATGTCTACGTCTAATATGTCTGTTTCTACCATTATACATTGTGCTATGAGCTCTGCCGATTGGCTATCACAATGTATACAAATGGTCGTTGCCGGCTTATGCCATCTTGGTATGTCCTCAACAAATTGACGCAGCCATTCTGCTTCTTCACCTGCTTTATCTAAAGCGATGAACTCCGATTCCATCGTGGATCTAGCGATTACCGTTTGTTTCAAGGATTTCCATGATATAGCAGCACCTCCAAGTGTAAATACATACCCACTTGTTGCTCTGGAATCATTCGTGCCAGATATCAAATTTGCATCGCAGTGTCCTTCTATGACCGCTGGATATCTATTATAATGCAACTCGTATTCTCGAGTGTATCTTAAGTATCGAAGCAATCGAGTAATACCGTTCCAATGCATTGAATTTGGATTGATTGTGTATCTACTTAGTTTGCTCACAGCATATGTTATGTCTGGTCTAGTACAACTCATAAGATACATCAAGCTACCAATAATTCTAGAGTACTCCAACTGGTTTACAGGTTCACCTCTATTTTTGGCTAGATGTTGACTCGTGTCAAGTGGAGTCCTAGCTGTGTTGGAGTCATTTGCATTAAACTTCTCAAGAATTTTGTCCATATAGTGGGATTGACTTAAAACAAGTCCACTTTGGGTTCGTGTGATTTTAACTCCCAGAATCACATCCGCAAGACCCATGTCTTTCATGTCAAATTTTGCTTTTAGCATGTTCTTTGTAGATTTTATTATTTTCTCATCACTTCCAGCAATGAACATATCATCTACATATAGACACAGAATGACGTACCCATCAGATGTGTCCTTCACAAATTGTAGTGTTTGAACTTATGGAACCAATAAGGATGTGATGGTGGTGGAAAACAAGTAGAGAGTACTCCTCTCTCTAGTTGATTTTTAAGTGTTCATTCTCCTTCTAGTATTCTTCTTGTATCAAGCAATACCATATTCTTATATACACAGAAAGAAGCACATAGCCTACTAATTGTACATTGTATAAGGCATAATGAATGGAAATGTTTTATGTAAACATTTAATTGCCTATGTGTGAATTAAAACTAATGAGAAATGGTTTATTTATAAACTTTATCCTTGGCAAACATTTTATGAAAACGTTCGTTTCTGTAATGTGCCCGTTATAACATTTTTTAACATGTGTGTTAGAAAATGTTTAGTGTAAAAGAAAATTGAAACAGAAACAAGAAACAGTGAACCAGGCTTGTGTTTGACACAATTCCCTTAAACAGATTCGTCGTCTGTTCCTAGGGTACGCCGGTCCTAAGCAGCAACAGCGCACTGCCGGACTTGAACACTTGCTTGAAAAACAATCGGAAATGTTGCAGAGAGAACTCGATAGGAAGAAGAGAACTGTGTGTTTTTGGTGTGTCTAAACTAAATAGCCTTGGTCTGTATTTATACAGGTAGAACCATAACCGATTTCAGGTCATCATTGAAGCGTTTTAATAACCTCATAATGGTTATTAGTTATCAGTTTCTAGACTGATAATAATGACCTTCAATCATTAGAACCAAATCAGTTTCAGTTCGTGACATAATCGTGAGCCCGGGTTTACGGAATGGCATTCGTGTTCGCAGGACATGCGGGCGTAAACGGGTTCAACTAAATTCAGCTCAAGATTTGCACCCCCCCCCCCTCTGCGCGCCCGCGTAGGGGATTCGCGTAGGGGATTTGGTAAAACATGGCATATAGATATGTTAGTTAGGTAAAACATTACCTTATACACTAACATCTATTTTATTCCCACACCTATGTGGGACAAAGTTTTAGACTTCATTCACACACGTTCAAAAATCCAACATTAATTGTACAACTTTCTTTGTTTCGGTCATCAGATTTTTAATTATAATTGTTGTTTTTGTGTTTTGTATATAATGTATTATTATTGTTGCTATTAACCATAACATGACATCTCCCACTGCAACGTGGGGGGCTTCATACTAGTTATTGTTATTATAAAACTACTATTACTATGTTAATGAAAGTCCCTGCTGTAACATTCGTTAAAACAGATTCTAGAAAACCAGACTCGTTTTATAAATCGGATTTTAACGAAATAAATAAATAATGAGAATTTCATTATATATTGTTATTAATATTATACGTATTAACATTAATGACGTTCGAGTGTGTGATAATTCAGTTATCTTGATAGATTTTTCGCGGTTTATGAGCATGCATACTAGAATGGTAAGGTATACAAACAAGAACATGAATGCAAACAGAAACAACAAAATAAAAACAAAGATACTGAACCTATTTGATTTGTACACCATAATAAATACAATGGTGATTCATGTATAATGTTTTATATTCAACGTCTTTTAATAAATCCAACATATCCTATGTGGTGTTCCATCTAATTTTCTATTAACTACTGGCAAGGTTTTTTCTATTCATGCATATGCATAATTTAAATCTTTATAGTATTTAAGTGTAGTCAAAGGACGGGTCACGAGACGGTTAGGTAACGACCATAACATGTAAAAGCGGGTTTGGATCACATTAGTTTCAATTTATTTAAGGCAAAATGAAGTCAGGTCAAAATGCAATCTATCATATGAGTAATATAGGTGTTTTGATTAGAATAATGGGCAATGACTAACATTATAGTTTTTTTTTTTTGGTAGCGAATGAACAATAAATATTTATTTTTTTTGAGTCTTGATTTTGTTTAAAATTTGAAGTTTAGATTTTAAACTTTTCAACTGACACAAAGGTCGTAATGGATCTAAAATAGAATAATGTGCAATGACTAATATTACATTCATAAATAGTCGACTGACATCATACACTTATGTAACATTTAATATTTTAATAAATTTGGTAAGTAAAATTCACATCATACACTTATGTAACATCTAGTTTGACTTGTTGTGTTCCGCAAACAAATAGTCTTTATTGTTTAATCCGTGTAAAACACGAGACAATAAACTAATTAAATCATATAAAGCTTGATATGCATCAAATATTGAGTTTTGGGGGATTACTTATGTGTGATCATCTATACTAGTTTTCTAATTATTAGATAATTTAATATGTGTTTTATATAACTAACGGAGAATAATCATAATAACTAATAGATAGTAGTTGATGCATATGCAATAGTTACATTTAGTTGGTTATATGTGACCATCTGCGCTAATTAACGGGATAGAAACGGATTACATAGATGATAATAATAAATATAGCAATGCCTAACTGTCGACTAATTACGTATTTGATGTGTCATCCTAAGTGGAAATTAATTCAATGTAAGTATTATAGTATTATTTTACATATATGTTTTAAATTCCAAACCGTTTCTAAGATCATCACCAATGCAATAAGTTAGATGCATTTATATATGTGCCAACTCAACTGTCACATCAGATTTTCACAAATGCGTCAAAAACACTAATTTATATTTTAACCCTACAAACTTTTTTACTAATACTTGTATTTACACATCACCACCAACTTTTACATTTATTGTCAATACTTAAATCCATCTTATAGTTAACCCGTATTTATTTTTGGTATTCCTAAAAATATAAAACAGTTAATTAAATACAATTAAAATAACTACAATAAGAAACTGAATTTAAAATAGTTAAAACTAAAACAATTCCTAAAAATATATAACAGTTAATTAAATATAGTTATAATAACTACAATAAGAAACTGAATTTAAAATAAGTTAAAACTAAGATAAAAGACCACAAATAAGTGTTTAGAGTTTCAAAATGGGTTGGGATTCTTTTATATTTTACTGTTGAGTTTCAAATTAGGTTTGAATTTTTAAACTATAACAGAACATCTTAATATGTAACTTTTATATTTTCTAAATTTTTTAATTAAAATTATTATAATGAGGAGATTAAGGTAAAACAAAATAAAAGATACTTTTTTTCTTATATTCAAAAGCCACGTCACCCAAATGCATAGCTAAATGCTATGCATTGGGCTTTGTCTAAGTGTAGCTAGCTAGTGTCAAGATAAGTGTTACTAAACTTGTATGTGTTAATAATAACAAATAATTAATTATATGAAGTATATACAGCTAGCAGTTTAACATGTCAACGGTCATAACTTGTTTGTATCGTAGATCGTGGCCAATCAATCAGAGAGTTTTTTTTTTATAAAACTGTCGAGTAGTATATAACATAAAAAAGTTTCTCGTACCATGTAACATATAAAAAAGATTTACTGGTATCTACATGTATCCTCCCCTACTGCTAAGTGCCGTTCATAAGTCTAAATGTACACATTTCTTCGATCATAACTACAATTTGCTTCTAAAAATTGTGCTTTTAAATTTAGAATTCTATAGAAAAAAGTTTAAAAGTCGAAATCTTTAAGTAATCAACGACTTTCCTTGAGCCGGGTTTGTTTTATAATATTGTGTCGTACAATGAAGAAATCAACGACTTTTCATTTTTGGAATGGATTTTATAAATTTTTCATTTTCATCATTCAACTACAATTCTCCATGTAAATTATTCGTTAAGTTTATTATTATATATATAATTGGTTGACCACTAGCTACAGTAACTTTTACTTTTTCTGAATCGCACTTTTCTCAATTTTAACATTGACACTTACATCCCCTTCAACTTTTTAAAACTTTGTAAAATGTCGTTTGACCCTCTCGAGTTTTACATGCTTATTTTTGTGTACACGTCGATATAAATTCAAATTTGTTTTTGCTTCGACATAAAAAAATTTTAAGTGCATAATACTTTACGTTTCATGGTTCATGTGTATGTACTATATTTTGCTACTTTTTTTATAGGCATTTTGAGTTAGTCTACGTTGTGACATTTATGTACATGTTAGTATGTATTAAAATTTATTTACATTTCGATGTAATAACATTTTGACAATCTCGAGTTTGACGTATTTAATATTATGTACGTGTTGGTATAAATTAAAGTTATTTACATTTTGATTTTTTTCTCAAAAATAAGTCATATCAAATATAATATGTTTTTGTGCTTATTTTTATGGACATTTCCAGTTGTTCAGCTTTTGATCGATAATCAATTAAAAAAAATCAGTACGCTCAAATCGCGTTAAAAACGACCCAGCAACATGGGACATCAATTCTAGTTAGTTTTAATTCCACTACTTTACAATTACAATCTTTCAACTCATTTAACTCGTTTTAATAAGTGGGTTATATGGCTCGTTGGATTGCACAAATTTAAGTGAGTGCGTTTGATACTTAATGTTATTGTCACAAGTAACGTAAACGCTTACGTGATGGTTCCGGTGAATTTTGATACAATGCTATTTAATGGTCGTTAGTTACATGATATAAAGTCAGGCTTTATTTATTGAGTTTCGAAAATAAGTGAATATCTCTACAATAGATTTTAAATAACTTTCTACTTGATCGGTAAATATACACATTCTCTACTTTACACCTACTTTATTCTTAAAATGCTTACGTTTATACTTCGTTGGATTTAAACTCGCAATCTTTTAGTTGAGAAAACGTCACTTTTTCACCTTGATGTCCAAATTTTAAATATACAAGGAAATAACTAATAGTATTTGATGTATTTGGAGAACTTACATTTAATCAGTTATACGTGACTATCTGCATTAATTAACTGTATTGATAAGGATTACATTGATAACAATAATACTTGGACTTGTACCAAACTTTAAATTAGTTTGAGGAGTCGTTCTAAGTAAGATAAATTGATTCAATGCAAGTATATGTCACAAATGACAGTTCAAAAGAAAACTTATCTATTCTAGAGCATTTAACGGTTGAACTTTTATCATGACATTTGAATTTGTAGGGTGATCACCATTCATGTAAGGGATTGTTGGAAATTATGATAATAATTTAGTTATTAAAGCAAAATGATTGAGAGATGATAAGCTTAATTGTGTGTTGAAACTTTAATGTATGGGAAGTTGTGTTTGTCCCACATTGGTGGTGAGATAAATCTTTTGTTGATTTATATCTATAACTATCTACACGAATGTATTCCTATGTGACAAGTCACACCCAGTGGCAGCCAGGAGGGTGTAAAGCACCCGACACGCGCCCGCGCCTGTGACTGGGCGCGGAGATGGGACCGGGTCGAGGGCGATGGGCGCGATGCGGCGCACCTTGCACTTTGAGCCAGTGGCCTGGTGACTCTTTACATTCATACTGGTCAGGTGAATTAAGTTCTCAGTATTCAATTGAAACTTAATTTTTATTGAATACTGTATTCAATTGTGACTTTTGGGATTCTAAACAGATTATACAAAGCCTTGTGCTTTGTTCAGGAAACACAGAAGACTGAAAATCGTATGGTTCATACAACACACACCTCTAACGAATTTCCTAACTTTGATACTCTGCACACTCTTGTTTCAGGTATCTTTTTAGGTGCTAGGTTAATACCGGCAGTACAATCTGCTTAGGTTGTTGTACCCTAGGAAACAGATGGGTTCACCTGGGTGGCCCGAAATCTGTTTGAAGTGAAGCGTGATCTTCACGTGCCTCAGTCACCTTCGTTTTAATTTCTTTGTTTCTTTGTAATGTGGTTCTCAGTTTAGTTTTCTTATGTATTTCCATTCTTTTTATTTCAATTTTGTATATATCATGTGTTCAGAATTTTAGTAATAAAATTATTGTTTTAGTTTGTATTGTGAACGGTTTTCCTACAAGCTTAAAACAGATTTCGAAACCCGTTCACTGTTTTGGTTTTTAAAATTTTTATAAAGTGTTTCTGTCGATTATTGCAAAACTTTTATAGTTTGCTTTGGTTTTCTATAACCAATTTGTTTCTATCATAAACTGATTTTTTTACTCTTGTTTCAGAAATGACTATTGTTCAGGCAAACACATCAACCACTGTTGGATCTACATCCACTACCATGGGACCATTAGTTGGTACCCAAGCGGCTCAAGCGGTTGCTAACCATGCTGAAAAACCAGAGAAGTTTACTGGTTTAAATTTTAAGAGATGTCAACAAAAGATGTTGTTCTATCTAACGACTATAAACCTTGTGAGGTTTCTGACTGAGTCCCCTCCTTTTCTCGCAGAAGGGACATCTGATGTTCAATTAGTGAGTGTTGTTGATGCATGGAAACATTTCGATTACCTATGTCGCAAGTATGTGTTGAACGGCTTGTCAGATGCATTGTATAACGTGTATCTGAAGGTTCCAACTACCAAAGAATTATGGGAGTCGTTGGAACGCAAATACAAGACCGAGGATGCGGGTACTAAAAAGTATGTTGTGGCTAGATTTTTGGACTATAAAATGATTGATTCAAAGATTGTTATGAGTCAAGTTCAAGAATTGCAGATTATTCTTAGTGACATTTTGTCTAAAGGAATGAATCTTAGTGAAACATTCCAAGTGGCATCCATTATTGAAAAGTTGCATCCTAGTTGGATGGACTTCAAGAATAACATTAAGCATAAGTGAAAGGAAATGACCATTGAAGACCTTGTGGTTCATCTTCATAGTGAAGAAGACAATAGGCTGTCACACAAAGGAAGTCAAGTTGAAACTTCTACACAAGCAAACCTTGTGGGACATGGTCAATCCTCAAGGGGTCACAAGGGTAACAAAGGCCACAAGTGTCATGGCAAAGGGAAAAACAAAGGTGTTGACCTTAGGCCAAAGAAAGGTGATGTGAAGAAGAAGGTTAGTCCCTTTAAAGGGAAGTGTTTTAACTGCGGACAAACTGGTCATCGTGCTGATCAATGCAAAGAGCATAAACGTGACACGACTCTTATGGTTGATGATGATGGTATGCCTTTAGTAGCCATGATTTCAGACCTCACTGCCATGATGGAGAAGGTAAATTTGGTGGCTAACGAGCTAAAAGGGTGGTGGGTTGACACTGGGGCAACCCGCCATGTGTGCCCAGACAAGACCTCTTTAATACGTTTAAAGAGGTGGTGGGAGAAGAGAAGTTGTACATGGGAAATGTTGCTACAGCTGATATCAAGGGAGAAGCTGATGTGATCTTAAAGTGGACTTCTGGGAAAGAGCTCACTTTGAAGAATGTGCTTTATGTTCCTGATTTGTGCAAGATTCTTGTGTCGGGTTGGATGCTTAACAAGTTTGGCTTTCGTTTAGTTTTTGAAAGTGATACATTTGTTTTAAGTAAGTGTGGTATATTTTTTGGAAAGGGTTATGCCCAAAATGGCATGTTCAAACTTAATGTAATGTCTATTAAGAAAAACATGAATAAAAATGCTAGTACTTCTGCTTACTTGGTTGAGTCTCCTAATGTTTGGCATGGACGTCTTGGTCATGTAAATTTTAATTCGAAGCGTCATTTAATTAAATTAGATTACATAACAACTTTTGCCATTGAATATAAAACAAAATGTAAAACATGTGTTGAAGCCAAACAAACAAGATCATCATTCAAATCAGTTGAAAGAATAACAGAATCCCTTCATCTGATACACACTGATGTGTGTGATTTAAAATCAATTCTAACCAGAGGTGGCAATAAATATTTTATTACCTTTATCGAGGACAATACAAGGTATTGTTATGTATACTTACTTAAGAGTAAGGATGAAGCAATTGACAAGTTTATCTTGTATAAAGCTGAAGTTGAGAATCAACTAAACAAGAAAATAAAACGTGTTAAAAGTGATAGAGGAGGTGAATATGTTTCACCATTTGGGGAAGTGTGTGCAAAAAGTGGCATAATACACGAGTGTACCCCACCTTATACACCCCAATCAAATAGCATTGCGGAGCGAAAGAATCGTACACTAAAAGAAATGATGAATGTCATGTTGATAAGTTCTGGGATGAGCCAGGACATGTAGGGGGAGGCATTTTGTCAGCCATTTTTTTGTAAAACAAACTACATTTCAAGAACAAGGATGTAACATCTCATGAGTTGTGGTGGGGACATAAGTCATCCTATAAATATTTGAAAGTGTGGGGGGTGCCTGGCCAAGGTGATAGTTACACCCCCTAAGGCTCTTAGAATAGGGCCCAAAACTGTTGATTGTATATTCATTGGATATGCCAAAACAGTAGTTCACATCGTTTCTTGTACATGAATCCAAGAATCCTGATGTGCACAAGGACTCTATCATAGAGACAAGGCCAGGAAATGTGACTTACTTTGAAGAAGAGTTTCTAATGTTAGAACAAACTCTTGCGAGTTCTTCAAATCATGCAAGTTCGTCAACAATGGTTGATAGATTATTCGAGAGGAAACTCAAGAACAATCAGGGGCTGAAGAAGGTGAGCCAAGAAGAAGTAAAAGGCAAAGGACTGAGAAATCCTTTGGGCCTGACTTTCTTATATACATGGTTGAAAGTGAGTCTCAAACCTATCGAGAAGCAGTCACCTCTTCAAATGGACCTCAATAGAAAGAAGCCATCAAGAGTGAAATTGATTCTATCATACAGAATCATACATGAGAGCTAGTAGATCTTCCACTAGGGTGCAAGCCACTTGGATATCGATGGATATTTAAGAAAAAGATGAAAGCTGATGGCTCTATCGACAAGTATAAGGCAAGGCTTGTGATCGGGTTTAGACAAAAGTAAGGTATTGACTATTTTGACACATACTCGCCTGTAACTAGAATAACCTCTATTAGATTGGTGCTTGCAATTGCAGCTTTGATAAATTTGGAAATACATCAAATGGATGTAAAAACCGCATTTCTCAATGGGGAATTAGAGGAAGAGATTTACATGGAGCATCCAGAGGGTTTCTCTGCTCCTGGCCAAGAGGGCAAAGTGTGTAAACTCGTCAAGTCATTATATGGCTTGAAGCAAGCTCCAAAACAATGGCATCAAAATTTGACCAAGTTATGCTTAACAATGGTTTCAAAATAAATGAATGCGATAAATGCGTTTATGTGAAAGACACTTCTAAAGGTTATGTGATCTTATGCCTTTATGTAGATGATATGCTTATCATTGGGAGTGATGAAAAGATGATCAAATCTACTAAAGACATGTTGAAAGCGAGATTTGACATGAAATATATGGGTCTAGCTAATGTGATTCTTGGAGTAAAGATTATTAGAACCCAAACTGGTTTGGTGCTAAGTCAATCATGTTGATAAGATCCTTCAAAAGTTCAATCTAGTGAACACGAGTGTAGCTCAAACTCCAATTGACACCTCTCAACATTTGTCAAAAAATAGAGGCGAGAGTGTTGCTCAATTGGAATACTCAAGGATCATTGGCAGTCTTATGTATCTCATGTCATGTACTTGGCCAAACTTAGCATATGCTGTGAATAGGCTAAGTAGATATACTAGTAATCCTAGTTCAGAGCAGTGGAAGGGTATGACAAGATTATTAAGGTATTTCAGATACACGAGAAACTATGGACTGCATTATGGCCAAAATCCAGCTGTTGTGGAAGGATTCAGTGATGCCAACTGGATATCCGATACGGAAGATTCAAGAGCTACAAGTGGTTATGTGTTTACCCTTGGAGGAGCACCTATATCTTGGAAGTCGTCCAAATAAACACTTATAGCTAGATCCACGATGAAATCTGAGTTTATCGCGTTAGATAAAGATGGAGAAGAGGCAGAATGGTTACGTCAATTCTTGGAATATGTTCCAAGATGGCCTAAGCCTGTGACGGCTATTTGTATACATTGTGATTGCCAATCAGCTACTGGTAGAGCTCAAAATGCAATGTATAATGGCAGATCAAGGCACATATGTAACACCCTGTAAAATCGTGTCCAATTATATAGCGACAAGTGTCGTATTTTATTTTTAAGTCTATTAAAGACTAACAGGCACTAAAAGCGTCAACATGCTCAAACTAAGTCTCTGAGTGATCTTCTGATGTCAACATGCATAAACCAAGCCTCTGAGTGACCATTAGTGTCAACATGCTTAAAACATAGCCTCTGAGTGACCATTAGTGTCAACATGCTAAAACTTCACATCTGAGTGACATCGGAGTCAACATGCTTATAATGAACCTCTGAGTGATCTTTTACGAAGTCCTAACTCTCACATGTCCTATTTGTTGGACGAGAGGGATTAAATCCGTAATTATATAAAAGTTGGACATTGGAGGGGTTAAAAGTGTCAACATGTTAATTTATACCTCTGAGTTACCTTTTAACAAACCGAGAGCACGACAATGTCCGGGCATAATCCCGGGTATGCCAAGTATAGGCTACGGAGGGCTAAAAGTGCTAAAAAGGTGTTTTAGGAGGTTCTAGGAGGTTTTACTAAGTTGAGGGGCTAAAAGTGGCAAAATTCAAATCTACCTATGGGGCGCTCGCGGGGCATGAGAGGCCTGTATTTGCAGAAAATTTACTTAGCCTCCACACAAATTGCCAAAAACCATTTGATTCGAAACCAGTGACTTTTAAACAACTATGCCACGTTTTAGGACACTTGTAAGCTCCTTCTAACACCCTTTAACACCTGGCATCAGCTCCTTCAAGCTCTCCAACTATAAATAGGTGCCAAGGTTCATCATTTGAACTTGCACCTTTCTTATTCACAACTCTTCTCCCTCCTCTGGAAGTTCCTAACTGAAAGGAGCATCCAACTTAGTTCTATTGCATTCTAGGAACCTCTTGTAAGTGTTCCTTCATCATGCATTTTTGTTTATAGGCTTCTATAGCCAAAAGTCAAGCGTTTTACGGGAAATGCCTTGACTTTCGGTTAAGACCATTACGGTCCAGCCATTGTTCATAATGAACATGGCTAAGTGATCGTAATAAGGTAGGTGTTAATCCCTATAAAGGGCACCACCTGAAGATCACGTTTGTTAGACCAATTGACGGGTCAAAGTTATGATATTAAAAAGTCAAACAGCCCATTTTTCGTAAAAATTATAAATTGATCTTATATATGTTATGAAACCTGTTTTGACACTTAAACAAGTTGGTAATAATTATTAGAACATGTAAGAACATGTTCGGCTCGTCAATTTCAGTTCTAGGGTCGGTTCGCAACCGAAATTCGCAAAGTTTGACTTCTACTTTGACTTTCGATTCTGACCCGATTTAGATTAGTTAGCTACTGATCTAAAGTTGCATTATGATTATAATATAATATAGCAGAACCCTCTGAGTTTATATTACATGATCATAATCAGAATCTGAGTTTATGCGCAAGTTCCGTAATTATGCCATTTTTTTGACTAAAATGCCTTTTTTGCATAAAACAATGTTTAAATGATAATGAACTTGAAAATAAGTTTCCTACTGATGTAATATTCTAAATAGGATTATTTGGGATGTTAAACCAGATTATAAACTGAGTTTACAAGCAGGTCCTTGTATTATGTCAATAAATGACGATAAGGCCCCTGTGGCTTATAAAATGGTTTTCATCAAATTTTTTCAAAGTAAATCTTTTACCTACTAATATGTTATATTAAATAACATATCTAAGACATATAAACCTGATCTTAACATCAGTTTACATTAATCATCGCATAAAACGTCATTTTAAGACATAAGCACCGTTTCGGTGCATAGTACGGTTTTAAACCATATTAATTGACTAAGACTTGTTACCTACTGATTATAAAACTTATTTTAAACATATTTATAGTAAGTACATTTATGAACTCAGAATCCCAAATAATTTATAAACTATGTGTAAAATGACCAAAATGCCCTTTCGGTTTTGGTCATAAAAGATAAATTACACATATAATTAATATCATATTGATATTGTATCATAAATAAGTTATTTTTCTAGAATACTTATAGTTATAACATTAAATTATATTCACATTCCTTTTATACGGTAAATAATTACCAAAATGCCCTTATGAGGCATAGTTCATTTAAAACCTTAACGGGCATATAAATTGATATCTTACTGATATCACAACTTATTTAAAGAATAGTGGCATATAGAACTTGTCCATGACTTATTCGGTTACCCGATATCGCTGATATGCGTACGGTTAAGTATATGTAACTAGTTTACGTAAATTAACCGAAACGGGTCTAACCTTGTCATTTAAAGTTTCAAAATCCAGAATTTTTATAGTTTACCCATATTATGCAAGCCAAAGTACTTGTTGGGATTAAACTACATTCTATCCAATCATCGTTTAATCTAGCGTCATATGTTTTGATCAAGTACGTTAGGCGGTCTAAGTCTATGACTTAAATAAGCCCGTTAGTATTTAATTGGTTAGCTTATGCCATAATCCAGACTAGAGCCTTCCCGTAAATGCTATCTGTACTTAGTTCGTTTTGGATACGACTGAGATATTAAATCTTGTATTTTAAATCAAGACTAGCTCATGTAAATACTCTTCACTTATTTTCCCTATACGGGCATGGGATATGGTAAATTATTACCGCTTGGTCGAAAATGGGATCAATCGAATGCCGGATTGTGGCTAGTAAATCTGCATATTCCGTTTTAATAAGTTTTGTTTGATAACTTAAACATCAGGGGTTAACTACCATGTCCTGGATATCCTCGGCTCATTACATTATATAATGGCCACGACCTTAGCGCGAGGTGTAGGCATACACTTGACAGACGCTCAAATGCAAATTACCCAAGATGTTGGGGATAACTCCTCCGTGAGTTCTAAGTGGTGTGTACTTAATCATGTCTCGGTCTCTGTACTGGACCATGTATGTATGGACAAACATGTGAATCTGTTAACAAGGTTCAAAATAACTTTCCAAGTTATAAAAGATTTGTGCCCTGTGCACTTAAATCAAATTTCTAAAATGTTTTCAAAATGAGTCAGTCGGGTGTATTTACCAGCAAAAATTGACGTATTTTCAAAAAGATTAAGCTTGCAGGTAGAATACGAAATAGGCCGGAAGCTGCTCGGTAGTGAAATAAGAGGATCTTGCAAATCCTTAGATCTGCCCTAAAGTCTGTTTTATATTCTTTCATTGTACAATTTATGATCCGCCTGTAGATCTTCTATTACGATCCTGTATATTATTTTGTATTTCGAACATTTGGTTTGTAATAGTAATTTTACTCCAAGACTTCCGTTGTGCCGTGTTTAATTGACTATGATGTTATCAACTTACATCACAATATTCCCCACCCGAGCCCACCGGTGTATGGATTTGGGTTGGAAATCCGGGGGTGACAACATACGACGTCGGCATAACATGATACGACAACTACTCTCAACTGGAGTTATCACGATTGACTATGTGAAGTCAAAGGATAACATAGCGGATCCGCTTACAAAAGGCTTAAGCAAAGAGGTAGTACATAAGTCGTCAATGGGAATGGGACTAAAGCCCTTGGAGTAAGTTTGTACAACAGAAAACCTATCCTAGAAGATTGGAGATCCCATGATCTAGGCTCAATACGACCACCTAACTGTATAAACTAAGGTCACTGTGGGGGAGTACCTCAACATACAAAGGGAGTTACAAACTTCCTAGTCCGTTCCTACTTAAATCAGTGATATCAAGAGAGGTTAAGCATATGGCTTTTAATGATTTGTAAATCACCTATGTTAAAGAGAAGTGGGGTCGCTTCAAATGGAATTGGGGACATAATTCCTAGAACTCTCGCAGAACCAGGATAGTGTTCCATGACCATAACACACACAACTATGAGGGGTTAGCCAGACCAGGAAGAGTAATGTGTGATGTGTAATAACGTCTACGTAAAAAGGAGTTGGTTCAAGGACATCTCTTCTACTAACTGCTAGGAGACTGAGTATATGTCACAAAGGAGGGTTCAATAGGAAACTTACCTATCCTGCATTAGTTAACCGCTGAAATTTTATCGTGACACTTGAGTGTGTGGGATGATCTCCATTCACGTGGGGAATTGTTGGAAATTATGATAAGTAATTTAGTGATTAAAGCAAAATGAATGAGAGATCATAAGATTTAATTTTGTGTTGGAACTTTAATCGGTGGGAAGTTGTGTTTGTCCCACATTGGTGGAGAGATAAATCTTTTGTTGATTTATATCTATAATTCTCTATACGAATGTATTCCTATGTGACAAGTCACACCCAGTGGCAGCCAGGAGGGTGCAAAGCACCCGACACGCGCCCGGACCCGGAACCGGGCGCGGGGATGGGACCGGGACGAGGGCGATGGGCGCAATGTGGCGCACTTTGCACTTTGCACTTTGCACTTTAAGCGAGTGGACTGGTGACTGTTTACATTCCTACTGGTCAAGTGAATTAAGGTCTCAGTATTCGATTGAGACTTAATTTTTATTGAACACTGTATTCAATTATGACTTGTGGGATTCTAAACAGATTATACAAAGCCTTGTGCTTTGTTCAGGAAACACTGAAGACTGAAAATCGTATGGTTCATGCAACACACACCTCTAACGAATTTCCTAACTTTGATACTTTGAACACTCTTGTTTCAGGTATCTTTTTAGGTGCTAGGCTAATGCCGGCAGTACAATCTGCTTAGGCTGTTGTACCCTGGGAAACAGATGGGTTCACCTGGGTTGCCCGAAATTTGTTTTAAGGAAGCGTGATCTTCACGTGCCTCAGTCACCTTCGTTTTTATTTCTTTGTTTCTTTGTAATGTGTTTCTCAGTTTAGTTTTCTTATGTATTTCCATTCTTTTTATTTCAATTTTGTATATATCATGTATTCAGAATTCATTAATAAAATTATTATTTTAGTTTGTATTGTGAATAGTTTCCCAACAATTTATTTTGTATTAACTAAGGATTAAAGTTATTGCGTTTGTAGCATCTTCTTTAGATAAGGTAAAAAGATTTATTATATAAACCTATAACCAAATTGTTTATACTACCTAAAATAATTAGATTTTGGATTGACTAATACAACTTATTTTGTAAAGGAGTCATGTTCGATTGTACTTAAATAAATTGGATGACTCATTAACCCATTTAAATTTTATAAGCTTTCATAAAAAAATTAAAAAAATTGAGGTTTTATTCTGCTTTTTTTAAGTTGTGCTGCTATTAAATTTTTATTTTTAAACAAATATGTGTTGGCCTTTAAAAGTGAAAGTATATATGTGTGGGCGTGCGGGGGGTAAAAGTGAAAGTGCATTAATTTTAACGTTATTTTACTAATTTCGTGAAAATAACGTTAAAAGAGGGGGTGGTTAATCATGTATCATGTAGTGGCGTTGTTAGCCGAAAGACAAGAGAGTACATGCACTAATCGGCCTTTGTCTTAATTGCTGAGTGTTATGTGCCTTATGTCCAAGGCTTGATTCAAAATCACTATCGAGGCGGGGGTCTAACTGGAAGCAGTCTCTCTATTCCTACGGCGTAGAGTAAGGTTGTCTACATCTTACCCTTCTCAGACCTTGTGTTAGCTTTGTTATTGGTGGAATTTTCTAAGTATGATGATGATGATGATGTTGTGTTGGCCTTTAAAACAATTATAAAAAATATAAATTTTTAGAGTTGAAAAATTAAGTCTTCAACGCCTAATTTTTATTTCATGGGAGTATTTATCACTCGGCAGTTCCTGTGATTGCGGCCATATCCCTATTTTGCTATCCCATTGTCCAAATAGCAAAGTATAGCAAGTACTGTATACAAAACTCCACCTACTGACAATAGTTTTTCAGTAAGAATACAAAGACTTAATCACTGTAATATAAATAACAGTTGGAAAACATTTAGGGTTTTGAAGCATTTGATCAAAGATAAAGACTCACAATGTTGTGAGAAAAAGACAATGACTCACTTTGCAGAATTTAGCGTTTTTAAGCCGTGTAAGTCCTGATTCCTAAAGAAACACACAATGTAACATGTATTAGTATAAGAAACCAAATCTCAAACTTCAACAATAATCACGGGATCAAAACCACAACGTATAAAGCTTCACCTTATCCAGGCATAACTTCAGCTTTTCATTGCTAGGGTTTCGGATCAATTGGACAGGTTATTGTATCCGCAATTAGGGTTTCATACATGGGAACTGAGACACGGACGTTTAGAATTCGATTTTGCAAAATCGATTTGTGCAGTGTGAATGTCCAAGACTCCTCTATTATACCTGATTTTTTACAACATCGGGCCACGCGACGAGACATGGTTTCCCGTGACACGAAGGTTTAGAATTCGATTTTGCGAAATCGATTTGTGCAGTGTGAATGTCCAAGACCCCTCTATTATACCTGATTTTTTACAACATTGGGCCACGCGACGAGATATGGTTTCCCCGTCGCGTCACGCGAGGAAGCCATGTTTATCTAGATGGAATCTGGTGCTTGTCGAGCCACACGATGAACTAAAAGAGCTTGGTCACATCACGGAAGAGGCAAGCTAGGGCGTAGGTGTCATGAGTTAGCCACGTAGGCTTGCCACGTGGCCTCCAGTGAATCTCACTTTGTCGCGCCACGCGACGGGAAACTTTTTTAATCTCTTTTCATTTTCGATTTTCGTTGGCACATTTTCAGAGATTTGATAATGGATTGTTGTAGGATCTTTTTGAGGGTTGTTACACTTAGTCAGTATCCATTATTTACCTCAGTTTGAACTAGATGACAACTATCCCCTTATATAGTTGTAGCTCTTGGTGATCCAGTGATATATCGGAGTACCATTGGTGCCTTACAATATCAAGTCTCGACTCGTCAAGAGATAGCATACATGGTCGGTTTGGTTTTTAGTTTCTTTGGATTCCTACTTATAGTCACTAAATTATTGTCAAGTGTATTTATTCTAACTGGTTCTATAGATGATAACTAGCTAATTATTAGGACAATCGACGATATCCTACAAGATATTGTGTGTTTCTTAGACCCAACCCCATCATTTAGAGTTCCAAGAAACAACATACAATTGCTTGATCGAGTGTCAAGGTAGAGTATTGTCTCTTACTTATCCTTTTGTTGGATTACATATGTATCTCATGAGCTACTTTAGTAGTCAATCACTTGTTTCACCATGGAACAAAGCATATTTGGATTGACTTGCATTTTATAAAAGACACGGTTATGAGTCATAGTCTTAGTGCTCGCTATGTGCCTGCTTCAGTTTAGTTAGCTAAATTGTTGACCCCATGGTTGTATATACATTTTGACACTCGTTTGTCCAAGCTTTACTTTTGCTATTCTTGTTTAGCTTGAGAGGGCATATTATAGACTACGTGGTTTGTTTATGTTGACCTTTTGTTAACCTTCTAATGGCCACAGTTAAGTGGTTAGGAGTCCAATTGTTTGAGTATATTCTATAATTTAAACTATAAACACGAATAATCTGTTGGAAATATTAATGAGGAACATACAAGTTGGTATGTTTTCTCCATCCCACATTGGTGGGGGAGGTGAAAGTTGAGTGCCTTATAAGGGATTACCCCTTATGGGCCTCCAAAGTGTCAAATGGGTTGAGAAGTGGGTCAAGCCCACACGCGCGCCGAGCCGAGTTGAGCAACGAGCTCGTGAATGGGCGCGTTTAAGGCGCAATGGGCGCGTTTGAGGCGCACTTTGCACGTACGCATCGTCGCTAGGAGCTGAGAAGCTTTTATTTTTAGATGGGGTCCGGTTCAATGCTTTAGATCGAGATCGAATGCGATAAAACTGGGATAGAGGGATAGAGATGAATCCGAAACCAGTGAGGGTTATCTCTAGGAAATCCGAATCCGTATGGGATATACCCAGGAATTCGAATTTATTTGTGATAATGGTTATCCCATTCCCCGTTTTTCTCATTCTCAGTTATGATCTCAACCTATAAATAAAGGCCTCCTGCTACCCATTCAAACACTCTAATTTTCGCAGCCTGTCATCTCTGTGCTTTTGTTTCTTCTCCAGCTTCTGCTTTTTCTGGTTTCCATTGCTGTTGGAATACCAGATCAGTTCTGCATTAAATCCTGGGAGTTTACGCTGCAGCTCACAACAATACGAGCGCGTAAAATCCTTTAAGGACAGGAATCATCCGTGCAGTTCAAGAATCTCGGTTTCTTAAATCACCAGGTTGGTTTTAGTTTTTGCGTGTTATTTAAATTTTTCCGATAATGGGACAGTCTCCTTCTATCTTCAATCTGTTTGTTCAAGTTGGAATAAACTGGTTTGGCCAATAACTCGGTAACTAATAATAAAATAATTAATTTTCTGTTTGATTAAATTGTTTTCAACAATCTTAAAGGATTTTATTTTATGTGTTTAATCAACAGAAATAATGGACGGTGAACTACCAACAGCTAATATGAGATTCATGAATCAAGAGTTTGTCAAGTTGGACAGATTCGATGGCCAGAACTATACCCGTTGGGCGAACAAGGTTAAGTTCATGCTCGTTGTGCTGAAACTCTACTATATCCTTGATCCAAGCTTGCCCGCAATCCCTGATGACCCTCCTCTTGAGGCTGGAGAGGTCCCGAATCAAGATTTGGCTAAGCAAAGACTTGTCCGTAAGGAAGCTGAAGATCTTTGCCATGGCCATATCAAGTATTCTCTTTCGGATCGTCTCTATGACTTATACGTGCCGGTAACAAGTGCTAGAGAATCGTGGAAAGCTTTGGAAGATAAGTACAAGGCTCATGAAGAAGGTACTAACAAATACCTTATTTCCAAGTACTTAGACTTTCAAATGGTTGATGACAAGTCAATCTTGGAGCAAGTGCATGAACTCCAAGTTCTTGTTAACAAACTGACCGCGCTTTCTATTCCGCTGCCAGAAATTTTCAAGTAGGGGTCATTATAGCAAAACTTCCTCCTACTTGGAAAGATTTCTCAAAGAGAATGATGCACAAGTCTGAGGACTACTCTTTGGATGAACTGTTGAAGCACCTTTGAATTAAGGAGGAAACACGCAACAGGGACAAAAGAGGTAAAGTCGGATCGAGTGTAAATCATATTGTTGGAGGATCTGGTCAAAAGGGAAAAGGGGCATCAAAGAATAGAAAGTTTACAGCACCAAAGAAAAAGGAATTCAAAAAGTCACATCAAACGACCAACCATCAACCAAAGAGATCGGGTAAATGTCATGTTTATGGAGAAACCGGGCATTATGCACGAGAGTGCTCTCAAAGGAAATCTGGATCTACGGTTGGTTCTACAAGTGTTGTTGATATTGAGAAAGTCACCAATCTAGTGGCTAATGTGGGTCTTGGAGATGTTAACATGCTTTCTCAATATACACGCGTTGTGGCATGTAGAGGATGGTTTTTGGATTCTGGAGCAACTGTTCATGTTTGGGGAATCGTGGCTCATTTCTTACTTATGGTCCTGTTCCTCAAGGAACAGTGGTGGTATGTGCTGATGGACATCGAGTGGAAGTTCGTGGTAAAGGCACAGTGCGACTAAACTTTAAAGATGGTCAAACGGTTACCCTTCAGGACGTGTTGCAAGTTCCTGGTATCACCAAGGGTCTTGTTTCTGCTGATAAGTTTGATCGAAATGGGTACAAGCTGGTTCTCAAGAATCTTCGTGTGAAGTTTTCTCTAAATGACATCTATGTGGGTCAAGCAAAGAACACGGGTGGAATGTATCGCCTTGACCTAGCTGAAGATGGAATTGATGAAGAAGAAGACTCGGATGAAGGTGGCGTTTCAGTGATTGATGGGTTTGGGAATGAAAGTGATAGTGATGGTGGTAGTGATAGTTTTTATCAATGTAATGCAATTGGTTTTGATTTGAATGAAATTATATCTTCTGATTATATCGCTTGTTCAATTTCTTTATGGCATAAACATTTAGCTCACACAAATATTAAAAACATTGAGAACATACAAACTAAGGTTTATTGAAATTAAAAGATAAAGATTTTGAAAAATGCGAAACGTGTGTGAAATCAAAATTCACAAAGAAACCTTTTCCAAGTGTCCATAAACGTAATACATCACTACTAGAACTAATTCATTCAGATATTTGCGAACTGAATGGAGTCCTTACTCGTGGGGGTAAGAGATACTTTATCAGTTTCTGCGATGACTTCAGCCGATACTTATATGTTTATTTATTGCATTCAAAAGGCGAAGCTTTTGAGGCATTTAAAATATAAAAGGCTGAGGTTGAAAAACAAAAAGAGAAACGCATTAAAATTCTTCGCTCGGACAGAGGCGGAGAATACTTTAATCGAAGATTTGATGCATTCTGCGAAGAAGAAGAAGGCATCATACATGAGAGAACTGCACCATATACTCCCCAACAAAATGGTTTGGCTGAGAGAAAGAACCGAACCTTGGTAGAGATGGCTAACTGTATGTTAAATCAATCGGGTCTACCTCGTAATATGTGGGGGGAAGCTCTGTTAACCGCATGTTATGTTCACAATAGGATCACTAGTCGTGTGATACCTACGAGTCCATATGAGTTGTAGAAAGGAAGAAAACCAAAACAAGAGTATTTGAGGGTTTGGGGGTGTCTTGCCTATTATCGCGTACCTGATCCAAAGACACTCAAACTGGGAGAACGAGCTTACAAGAGTGTATTCATTGGATATGCTCCGCAAAGTAAGTCTTACCGGTTGTTGAATGACGAATCAGGTACAGTTGTAGAATCCAGAGATGTGGAATTCTTTGAGAACAAGTTTTCTAGAGATGATGAAAACTCAAATTACACCACATCTTCTAGTACTTCTGTGAAAAGAGTCGAACCTTCACCAATGGTTGAAGAACCAAGGAAAAGTACTAGAGTTAGAAAAGAGAAAAGTTATGGAGATGATTTCTTTTCTTACCTGGTTGAGGGAACTCAAAAGAAAGTGACAAGAGAGGTCATTTTCGCTGTTAATTTGGATGATGATCCTAAAACTTTCAGCGAAGCAATGTCATCAAGAGATGCTCCTTTGTGGAAGGAAGCAGTCAATGATGAAAGGATTCCATTATGGGAAATGAAACTTGGGAGTTAGCTGGTCTACCCAAGGGAAGAAACCTATTGGATCCAAATGGATTTTCAAAAGGAAGTATCATCCAGATGGATCCATCTCTGCCTATAAGCGAGATTAGTTGCTAAAGGGTATAGGCAGAGAGAAGGGATCGACTATTTTGATACCTATGCACCTGTGGCTAGAATTAGCTCTATTAGAACTCTAATAGCGGTGTCTGCTTTGAAAGGGTTGTACATCCATCAAATGGATGTAAAGACTGCGTTTCTAAATGGGTATCTAAATGAGGAGATTTATTTGGAGCAACCAGAAGGCTTTGTGATGCCTGGACAAGAGAACAAAGTGTGTAGACTTATTAAATCTCTTTATGGTTTGAAGCAAGCTCCTAAACAGTGGCATGAGATGTTTGACACCACTGCGACTGCTTTCGGATTTCGACACAATAGTGCTGATAGGTGTATCTATACTAAATGTGAACCTGGTTATACAGTCGTGATTTGTCTCTATGTTGATGATATGTTGATCATTAGCACTCACCTTAAAGGTATTTCTGAAACTAAGAAATATCTGTCCTCGAACTTTAAGATGAAAGATCTAGGAGAAGTTGATACCATTCTTGGGATCAAGGTGAAAAGAACTGAAAGTCAGATTTCTCTAAGTCAATCTCATTACATAGAGAAAATTCTGACTAAGTTTCAACACTTGAACATTAAAGAGTTTAATAACCCATTTGAGCCAAGTGTGAAACTTAATGTGAACTCAGGGAGAGCAGTGGCTCAACTGGAGTATGCGAGTGCTATTGGAAGTATGATGTTTGCAACACATTGCACTCGTCCTGATATTGCTTTTGCTGTAAGCAAACTGAGTCAGTATACTGTCAATCCAGGGACAGAACACTGGAAAGCAGTGGGTAGAGTACTTGGATACCTGAAAAGGACCAGTAACTTAGAACTGACATACACGTCTAATTCCAGAATACTCGAAGGTTATTCTGATGCGAGCTGGATTGATCACACCAGTGATTCAAAATCTACAAGTGGGTGGATTTACACTCTAGCAGGAGGAGCAATTTCTTGGGCGAGCAAGAAACAGACGTGTATTGCCCACTCAACTATGGAAGCTGAGTTCATAGCACTAGCTGCGGCTGGTAAGGAAGCAGAGTGGATTAGAGATCTACTTACGGACATCCGTTTGTGGGATGTTCCAATGTCGTATATTCCCATGTATTGTGATAGTGAGGCCACACTATCTAAAGTATACAACGCAGTGTATAATGGGAGGTCAAGACACATAGGTCTACGGCACAATTATGTGAGACAACTTCTTGAAAGTGGTACCATCAAGGTTGTCTATGTCAAGACGAGTAAGAACTTGGCTGATCCGTTTACTAAACCTCTGACGAGAGATTTGGTAGTGAATACCGTGAGAGACATGGGTCTAAAACCACAATAGAATCGTTAGTGATGGAAACCCAACTTGAACTTAGTGCTCCTATTTCTCAAGTTTAATGGGTAAAAACGAAGTCACTTAACGATAGAAGGTACTATCAATTTTTTGATAGATCCATGTGAGGTATGATAGTACGTCGTTGTCGAGAACAAGGGTGAGCTAATGCTCTTAACAAAGTTTTGGAGGCTTCCAAGCAACGTGGATGATGTAAAACTTTGCCTATGATCTAGGGGTGGTGCCGCCTCGAGTGAAGATAAGTGGTTTGTCTTCTAAAGGATCATGAAAAGGGTTTATAGCGCACGACCATATTCGCGCTCAGTGAGAACGCAAAGTCGGCCGGTGATGTGTGGGGGTAAACCGAAGGGGGCTATCAGGTTAATGGTTTAATTCCATAGGACACCATCGAATCTGTCTCTTCTTGTTTATCAACATAAACTGGGTTAATCTTCGTGACACCTAGTGACATCATCGGTCTAAGTGAGAGGAAACATTCCAACTTGGTGGGGGATTGTTGGAAATATTAATGAGGAACATACAAGTTGGTATGTTTCCTCCATCCCACATTGGTGGGGGAGGTGAAAGTTGAGTGCCTTATAAGGGATTACCCCTTAAGGGGCTCCAAAGTGTTAAATGGGTTGAGAAGTGGGTCAAGCCCACACGCGCGCCGAGCCGAGCCGAGCCGCGAGCTCGCGAATGGGCGCGTTTAAGGCGCGAATGGGCGCGTTTGAGGCGCACTTTGCACTTCGCACGTACGCATCGTCGCTAGGAGCTGAGGAGCTTTTATTTTTAGCTGTGGATCGAGATCGAATGCGATAAAACTGGGATAGAGGGATAGAGATGAATTCGAAACCAGTGGGGGTTATCTCTAGGAAATTCGAATTCGTATGGGATATACCCAGGAATTCGAATGTGTTTGTGATAATGGTTATCCCATTCCCCGTTTTTCTCATTCTCAGTTATGATCTCAACCTATAAATAAAGGCCTCCTGCTACCCATTCAAACACTCTAATTTTGCAGCCTGTCACCTCTGTGCTTCTGTTTCTTCTCCAGGTTCTGCGTTTTCTGGTTTCCATTGCTGTTGGAATACCAGGTCAGTTCTGCATTAAATCCTGGGAGTTTACGCTGCAGCTCACAACAATACGAGCGCGTAAAATCCTTTAAGGACAGGAATCATCCGTGCAGTTCAAGAATCTCGGTTTCTTAAATCGACATGTTGGTTTTAGTTTTTGCATGTTATTTAAATTCGTCCGATAACGGGACAGTCTCCTTCTACATTTTTTCAATCAGTTTGTTCAAGTTGGAATAAACTGGTTTGGCCAATAACTCGGTAACTAATAATAAAATAATTAATATTCTGTTTGATTAAATTGTTTTCAACATAGTCTGTATTATAAACTATGGGTGTGCACATGGTGGTTTGGTTTCAGTTTGGTTTTGAGTCCTAACCAAATCCATGACCATCATGTTTAGTTACTAGATATTATTAACTGGTTGATTTTCTTTTAGTCGGTCTCAGTTAATCATTTTTTGCCTAGGTTTTAGTTTGGTTATGTGCCAGTTAACCATATGATGATTTGGTCTTTAAAAGTTTGGCCTCTAAGATAATTTGACTTGGGAAAAAATTAAAATCATGTTATGTGTTATAATTTGTTACCTGGACTAAAAAATTAACTTAGGACCAAACGATAAACTTTCTGATTATCAAAATGTTATGTGTTTTTTAATTTGTAAGAAGAATTCATTTATTAGACATGCTGAAGGCCAAGAACAAGTAGAAGATTAATTCATTTACATGAATAATCGTGATGGGAACCATCCCAAGATATACCCAGGAGATGCTAAACTACCAACATAAAAATATTCTAAAATATGGAAAAGTAATAGAAGAAGGACATAGGATTAGAGATGCTTGGGATGGTAAAATCACTACTATAATTCTGACTTCTTACATTATACCTGTACAAGGCAGTTAAGCCTAAACATAGATTCTACGGACCCTCTAAGATGTTTGAAAGACTATCATTTCTAGTTAATCGATTCGGTTAAGTCGGTTATGCCACACACCATAACCTTAACCAAGCTTATTTGTTTGTTTAATCGACTCTGGCTTAACCAAAACCCATGGTTAATTGTTTGATTCTAACAATTTGGTCCAGTTTTTCGGTTAACTCGGATACGTATAGTCAATTCACTTATTTGCGCACCCCAATTAGAAATAAAGAAATAATACAAAATAATTTCCGTCCTAATATTACGTGGTAAGGTGTCTCCCTCTTTCCAAACTTATTTGCGCACCCCAATTAAAAATAAGGAAATAATACAAAATAATTGCATCCTTAAATTACGATGGTAATGTGGATCCCCTCTATCCAACTTAAATTTTACAAGATAGGTGGTTAATATGATCTGAGTAGATTCGTATTAGATGCCTAGAATAAAGCAGACGAAAATAAAGCCTTTCTAGATGCCTCGAATACAACTTAAACCTAAAAGAAGTAAAAAAGCATGTAAGTATAAAATAAAAAATAAATATATAAAAAACAAATTAAACACTTGAACGAATACATATATAACCAACGATCAATTGTAGGAGGAAAAAAAAGCTTTTGATGAAATGTTAAACCCACAAAAGCACGATAATATGCCAACAAGATTTAATCTATGCAAAATTTTGGCCATTTCAGCTTTCATTTTGTACATTTTGATCATGTATCATATTTATCAATCATCCGTCTGCACTTCACCAGTCAAGAAAAAACTAAAACAAGCTACTTCTTCATCATCACCACCTCCATCTCCGCCTACAGATATTAGGCAACTGGTATTCACTGTCGCGGGATCTGTCAAGACATAAGTCTCCCGAGGATCGTATTTCCGAGAATGGTGGCGGCCAAACGTCACGCGTGGATATATTTTTTTTGATAAAGAACCCACGGCAGAGTTTCTCCCATGGCCCTATGATAATCTCCCTCCATATTGCGTGTCTGAGAACACCACAAAACTTGTGGTGTACTCTAGACACGCGAAGCCTGACATTATCAGGATCGTTCACGATCCTGGAATCTTTCAAGGAGGGAGATAAAGATGTTAGATGGTACGTTATGGGAGATGATGACACAATTTTTTTCTTGGATAATTTGGTCCAGCTGTTAGGGAGGTATGACCATACCAATTATGTTTATATTGGTGGTGTGTCCGAATGTGTTAAGTCGAATTTCGATATCTCATTCGAGATGGCATATGGTGGTGGAGGGTTTGCATTAAGTTACCTGTTGGTGGAGGCTTTGGTCGCGAATCTTGATCGATGTATAGAGACTTACCCTTTTTATTTGAATAGCGACCAGATTATGAGTGCTTGCATTACTGATCTTGGTGTTCCTTTTACGTCTGAAAAAGGGTTTCATCAGGTAATCTTAGTTAAGCATCAAATGTTCATCTTAAATAATAAGTGTGTTCTAACATTTGTGGTGCTAATGATGAAATGTTTATCTTAAGTGATAGTGTGCCAAGACACTATTAGCACTTTCATGCTATTAACGACCTCTAGAGATGACTTTATACACCATTATGTTCTAATATTTATAGTACTGTTTTTATAAATTCTCTATCAGTAACGTTTTACTTTATAAAAGTACGATTACATGGGTATCATGCTAAAACATATTTACAATTGGGGTAGACATCTCCAACAACTTTTAATATTATTTTTCTTTTTTTGCTGATTTGGTTTTCTCTATTAAGCTACTAGGTTATAGATTGGCGTATACACGGGTTGAATAACGACCATATCTTATGTAAACCCGTGTGCCATGATTTCGGAATATTATGTGTATGATTATTATGTAAGTGCTTAACTAGGTGATTATGTCTAACTTGTGCTATTGGAAAAGATGTCGCCCAACCAAGGGGCTGCAACCCCTTTTGTAGATACGTTTCAAACTCATACCCAATTTAATCACACTCTTCAGTCATACCCATATCTAAAAAGAAAATCTGATTTCTAGATTGATCTTGTGCATAACATTTCTGGCTTCTTATCGGCTCACCCACACGCACCGTTGATCTCCCTCCACCACCTCGACATCGTCTCTCCAATAATCCCCACCATGGACCGCCATAAGTCCGTTAGACATCTCATGACTGCAGCTAAAGTTGATCAGTCACGCCTTCTCCAACAAACTGTTTGCTACCACAAACAAAAACACTGGGCCTTTTCGATAGCTTGGGGATACTCGGCTTGCATTTATGAGCAGTTGATCCGTCGAAGCATTCTTAGAAGACCTTTGGAGACGTTTACTCCATGGAGCTTGAATCAAACACCACCATATAATTATATGTTTAACTCGCGATTACTCACCAATAATTCATGTGAAACTTCACATAATTTCTACTTTCATTCGATAAGCAATTTGAATAATAAGTATGATAGTAATAGTAATATCACAACATATGAAATCATGACGACCTATGTTCGTTATGAGCCCCGCGAATTGCCGCCTTGTTCTCCACATCATTCTGCGGATTATGTTACAAAGATTCGAGTTTATTCTCCGTCAACAAAACTGAACTTTGTAAGACCATGAACATCCTGATAAATATATTGTCATTTTTAGCTATAAAAATGATTTTATGTATTATGAAACTAATATACTTCGGTTTCATCATTTAGGTTGGAAATAGAGGGGAATGTTGTGATGTATTGAATGTTGATGGCAGTAATAACACGGCAGAAGTCAGGATAAGGGCTTGCAAGAAGACTGAGATCATAATATAACACGGCAGAAGTCAGGATAAGGGCTTGCAAGAAGACTGAGATCATAATACTTTAGAATACATATATGTAATGTATATACTGTAGCATATGAGTCAAAATTTTAATAAGAAATTATATAAATTAAAATGGTAAAGATACTCTCTTTACATATTTGGGAAATTATACTACATGTACCATGAACAAATCTAAACGAAATAATATATACAATACAACATATGTAACTAAATTGATTCAAAGCCATAGTCTTCAACAAGAGCCTTAACCGCATCTTCTTTTATGGTCCGTTATATAGTCTTCAACGAACTTTGAATCGCGTCTCCTTGTATGATCCTTTGTGTGGGCTTCAACGAGTTCTTGAACCACATCTTCTTATACAAAAATTTCCTACAAAATGAATAAACAAGTATTGACGGTTTTGGCTGAGGCACGTGTTCAACACACTTCCCTTAAAACAGATTTCACGCCTCTACTAAAGATGACACGTCTGTCTCCCAGGGTACAACAGCCGAAGCAGTCTGTACTGCCGGAAATGTCCACGCGCCCAAGGTTACACCGGATAAAATTATAGTGTTAGAACTTGTGGAAAAATAATGATACGAAGGAGATGAAATTGAGTAGAGAAAACATATCTCTCTAAGTACCCAACACATGGGTATTCAAGTATCTCTTCTTTTCCAAGAACTTTCCATGAATCATGTGTTTTCTTGTATTACTTCTCTTGTATTTTTCTAGCCTCTTCAAATTAAGCACATAACATACTTTTAATACAAGAGATATGGGGTGGAGAAAAGTCTCACTTACTAAGAGATTTTATTAGAGACATAACTCTAATAATAACAAATAAATTGACATAAAAACTCTACTTAAAAGTTTATTATCCATATGAAGAGTCTAGTAAATAATTATAGTTTTACTAAATTATAATTTTACTAAATTATAATTTCACTAAATTAATATCCATTCACACTACACAAATTTCCAAAAATCCCCCACATGAATGGAGATCGTTCAAAACACATAAAATTTCTAATGAAACCTCCGTAGTTGAGTATTGCCGGATAAGTAGGTGTTCCCTTTGAACTTTCTGTTGTGAAGCATACTTAGTCTCCTAGCGGATTGTAGACGTGATATCCTTGAACAAACCCCCATTTGTGTAGACGACAATACACTTCATGTAACATCCGTCAAAAACCGGATTTACCAAACCCGCTCCGTTTATTAACCGAACAATCAGTTAAAAATTTCGTTGCGTATTTAATGCCCAAATTATACGATACATAATTAATAAATATATTGGAATATATAATTTATATTTGAAAAAGCATTAAAAATAGTGGTTTAAAAATCAAACAAGGCTGCTGGGTTTCGAACCCGGGTCATTTAAAGAAATTTAGTATTATCTGGCGGTTATGAGAAGTTCCATGTAGAATTTAGTATTGTCTTGATTGAAGTTTGTTTTGTACTCACTGATTTAGCATTTATAGCATCTCATCATTTAAAGAAATTGGATTGTATTCCATTTCTACATAGACTAACCTCTCCATCACAACAAACGAGAGAGGTATTGTCATCATTCAAACATGTATACTATCAGAATTAAGACTCAAGTTTTGGTTGTTGTGGTTGTTTTAGAGTCACATAGAACTAATCATAACTTGCGGATAAAGTCAATGAAAATTTGACAAGAATATGGTGGATACGCCGCTGGTACTTCCTATATATAAGTATTCTTGTCAAAGGATCAAAGGCATTATCAGGCGGTTATGAGAAGTTCCATGTAGGATTTGGTCGTAGTTTGTTCATCATACATTTCAGCGTATTCAATTTCATCATTTAAAGAAGTTGAGCTATGTCTCACTTCCACAAGGACTAACCTCTCCATCACAACAAACGAGAGAGGTATTGTCATCATTCAAACATGGATACTATCAGAATTAAGACTCAAGTTTTGGCTGTTGTGTTTTGTTTTAGAGTCACATAGAACTAATCATAACTTGCGGATAAAGTCAATGAAAATTGACAAGAGTATGGTGGATACGCCGCTGGTACTTCCTATATATAAGTATTCTTGCCAAAGGATCAGAGGCATTATCAGGCGGTTATGAGAAGTTCCATGTAGGATTTAGTATTGTTTTGGTTGAAGTTTGTATTATACTCACTGATTTAGCATTCATATCATCTCATTATTTAAAGAAATTGGATTGTGTTCCATTTTCTACATAGACTAACCTCTCCATCATAACAAACAAGAGAGGTACTGTCATTATTCAAACATGTATACTATCAGAATTAAGACTCAAGCTTTGGTTGTGTGGTTATTTGTGTTTTAGAGTCACATAGGACTAATCATAACTTACTGATAAAACCAATGAAAATTTGACAAGAATATGGTGGATACGCCACTGGTACTTCCTATATATAAGTATTCTTGCCAAAGGATCAGAGGCATTATCAGGCGGTTATGAGAAGTTCCATGTAGGATTTAGTATTGTCTTGGTTGAAAATTTGTGTTACCAACACTGATTTTAACATTCATTTAAAGAAATTGGATTGTGTTCTATTTCTACATAAACTAAACCTCTCCATCATAACAAACGAGAGAGGAACTGTCACCATTCAAACATGTATGCTATCAGAACTTGGACTCAGATATTGGTTGTTGTGTTTATTTATGTTCTAGAGTCACATCATAGAACCAATCATAACTTACTGATAAAACCAATGAAAATTTGACAAGAATATGGTGGATACGCTGCTGGTACTTCCTATATATAAGTATTCTTGCTAAAGGATCAGAGGCATTGTCAGGCGGTTATGAGAAGTTCCATGTAGGATTTAGTAATTTCTTGGTACATTGGTTGTGGTGTTTATTTATGTTCTAGAGTCACATCATAGAACCAATCATAACTTACTGATAAAACCAATGAAAATTTGACAAGAATATGGTGGATACGCCGCTGGTACTTCCTATATATAAGTATTCTTGTCAAAGGATCAGAGGCATTGTTAGACGGTTATGAGAAGTTCCATGTTGGTTGTAGTATTAGAAATTTTGTTTTAGGATATAACCTTATCTTTCCAAACATATCAAAACTCTTGCGCAAGAAATCATACTTAGAGAATCAACTCTGCTTATCAATATTTTTACCGTAGGCAACAAAAAGCGATTCCTGTAACAGGGTACTTAA
Source organism: Scalesia atractyloides (assembly GCA_947069175.1). Lineage (NCBI taxonomy): Eukaryota > Viridiplantae > Streptophyta > Magnoliopsida > Asterales > Asteraceae > Scalesia > Scalesia atractyloides. The sequence goes on along the minus strand of CAMTDV010000001.1, from coordinate 80,011,104 downwards.
CCCTTACAAGGGACGTTACCGCCTCAAACAAAATTTAAACTCTTACTCTTTTTCTAAGTATGTAGCTGTCAAACTAAACACCATCCTTTTTAGACAAATATATCACTACTTAAATTTCGGGACGAAATTTCTAAAAAGCAGGGGATACTGTAACATCCGTCAAAAACCGGATTTACCAAACCCGCTCCGTTTATTAACCGAACAATCAGTTAAAAATTTCGTTGCGTATTTAATGCCCAAATTATTTTTAAACGATACATAATTAATAAATATATTGGAATATATAATTTATATTTGAAAAAGCATTAAAAAATAGTGGTTTAAAAATCAAACAAGGCTGCCGGGTTTCGAACCGGGTCAGCCGGGTCAAACTGGTCAAACAATGACTTAACACTCATCCATCAAACCACTCCGCCACTTGTATTCTTTAGTAATATATCCAGACAATTAATTGAAATAATGAAACAGAAATCAAACCCAGTCAACTGACGCGCCCAAATCCGTTGACGCCGGAAAATCCGACGATTTCGTCAAACGTCCTCGGTTATCTATGACTTAACGTAAACATTAACCTCAACATCGGTTATAACTGATGTCCAGTCCGCGACACAAGTTATAACTGCCGGAAAATCATTAACCGACGAATCAAGACGGAAAACGGACCAAATTCGTCGATGTTCTGCCCTATAAATACCCCCTCTAACCTCTGTTAGCTTTTTCGCTCACAATCACACTCTTTCCCGACGTAATTTCACTCGCCGGAGAACTTCTGTAACTCGCCGGAAAACCGAGCCTTTCACCTCTGTACACTACTCTAACAACTGAACACCCAGAGCTCATACCAAAGCCACCCACACTCATCTCAAGCTCCCTGAAGACCCTCTGCCGCAGGACACACGTCGCCGGAATAATCTGCTGTCATCGGAGTTTCGCCGGCGAAACAGAGGAGCCCTGTTCGGTATACCATACACTTAATCTCTCATTCTTTTTATTAATCTTACATGTAATTAATCACAACACCCTAAAGAAACTTGATTAAATTGTCGAACCAGCCGGACACCGATTCTGGTTAAGTCCAACGAAGAAGATGAAGTTTTCAGCTGTCTATATGTTTAATTTAAATCAAGATATATCTCGGGTTAGACACACAGTCCAGCGGTGGACTGTGTGCACATAAACACGCATACGTCCCGAGTTCGATTCTTGTCCCACGCACACTCGCCTTAATAAAAATGTTCGTTTTTGTAACCAAACCGGATTCACTACAAATAGATGTTAAGTTTAATAAAAACCGGAATAATAACCAAGATAGACACACAGTCCAGTGGTGGACTGTGTGAACGTTTAAATCACACGTCATGAGTTCGAGTCCGGACTACCGCACCGGTTCGGGCAATTATCAAACTTTTTATATAAAGCAGAAATGAAATGATCTAGTTTGTATATAAGTATAATAAAAATCAGTTTATTTACCAAGTTAGACACACAGTCCAGCGGTGGACTGTGTGTTAACCTAAACCACAGGTCCCAGGTTCGAGACCTGTGGAGAGCACCGAGCGAGTCATTAAAATCGTTTTTGAAATAAATGATTTTCGGATTAATTCAATTAGTATATAAATATAATTAAAAACAGAAATATTTCGGGTTAGACACGTAGCTCAGTTGGTAGAGCTGCGTGCACGCGAACGGGAGGTCTCGGGTTCGAGCCTCACCCGGCGCACACAATTATACAATAAAATCGGTCAACAAGTCAACGGTCAACAGTCAAAAAAATCAATATTTTTTTTATTACTTTTATTTATTTATTTACATTAAAAATACTTAAAAATAACATTTTTAAGGTTAGAAAATAGCCTTAAACTCACAAAAATACTTCCAACAATCCTACTAAAATTGATTAATAAAATCCGTTTACTTACCGAACCATTATGCCATTATCTAGGTTAGTTTCACTCGTGGTTAAAACCAACTTCGTGCGCATTCAACATCATCAACCGAACACACCCAAGGTGAGTGAATCTTACAACTCCCCTTTTTAATTACACGTTTTGGGGTGTGTCATGTGTCACTAAATTAACTCATTTATTTAAACTTGTGCCATACCATATTGTGATCTAAACTTAGAATGTATATATATTGTATGTAGTCATGTATTTCATATTGTCAAGTTGTATGCAAAACTCATTCATTAGGCCCATCAGTTCCTCATGAGAGACGGGTTGAGCAACGCGTGACTCAAAACAATTTATTATTGTATGTGTGTGCATTATTTAATATTAAATGATTGGTGAATAAGTTTACGTCTATATTTACTCATATGTGGTTGTGCACTTTATTTTATAATCAATTCAATAAACTTGTTCAAATGTTTTTCATCGGATTCACTCGCCAACTTTTTGTTGATCCAAAAACCATTTTTACACATGATACAGGTGAACAGGATGAAGCAAGGAAAACATAGGAAATGCCTTAGAAGAAAACAATGAAGTCTAGAATGATGTTTAGGACATGATGTAATTATGATTGTATATTTCCCATTAAATTGTAATAATGAATATGAAACGTTATAATAAATGTCATGAGCTTTGATGATAACCCAATCATGCCCCGATCACCTTTTCCGCTGCGGGTCAGGGTGTGACACTTCACACAATACTCTCCTTAGCCTGGTCATTCCTCATAATCGTATCCAATAATGGTCGTGGAACACTTTCCTGGTTCTGCAAGAACCCTAGGAATTGTGCCCCCAATTCCATTCGAAGCGACCCCACTTCTCTCTAATATAGATGATTCTTTTTAAATCATTAAAAGTATCGTGGTTACCATGATTACCCAAAATCATTTACCACATAATATGCTTAGCCTCACAATTTGTCACTAAATTTCATAGGAATGGACTAGGACGTATTTAAATACCCTTTTATACTTTAGGGGATATATGTAACAATATATACTAGCTTATGCATATCAGCTATGCCCCCACAGTGACAACCCTTAGACATATGAATTAGTTGTCCTATTGAACTTAGTTCTTGGGATCTCCAGTCAACTAAGTTAGGTTTTCTTCACACACCATTTTCTATGGGCTTTAGTCTCATTCCACAACTTGATCTCTAATAAAACCTCAGGCTATTAGATCCATAACATTATCTTTGAATTTTCTAGTCATTACAAATAGCACTGCGTATCTGAAATCAGTTGTCATAATGTGTTCTTAACTCGTAAGTTAATTTTCCCTATAGTTAATTTTCCCTATAGTCAATTTATAATCCTAAAACATCAATATTTAGGAAGGTCTCAAAAATTATTGAATATAGCACATAGCTAACTTTTATCATTCAGTTTAGGAACATAACTTGTTTACCTTTGATCTCCAACGTTTTACCATTGACTAATAAGGATTTTAAAATAAGTCTTAATCCAAGTCACTTGGTGAACATATTCATCACCAACAAGATGAATGTTCCTCGTCTATAATCGCTAATATGTGTGAGATAGAGTCAACTAGATCGACACTCAACAAAATGGCATTCATAATTTTGCCATAAGTGATTTGCACACATCTATTGTTATTGATTAGAATATATGTATATTTAGGATGCTCTCCCAAACGAAGGTAAAAACTCTATATAGTTCTAACAATAATCAAGTGGTAGACGCATCTACAAACAAATCACTATGAACGAATCTCGAAAAATTTATTAAATGTATACACTAACATATAGTACTTTTACTTTCATATGTTAGAATTCACATTTGTGGATTTTTTAATGACTTCTAACAAAGTATCTCAACATGTATTGTAGGACATGGGTCATCATTTTAATAAAAAAATATAAATAAAATAGTAAAGATACTCTCTTTACATATTTGGGAAATTATAGTACATGTATCGTGTACAAACTCTTACAAATATGACGTATAAAACAACGTATGTAATTCAAATGATTCAATCTATGGTCTTCAACAGGAGTTTTAACCGCGCCTTCTTGTATGGTCCGGTATCTAGTCTTTAACGAACTCTTGAATCTCGTCTTCTTGATGATCCTTTGTTTGGGCTTCAACGAGATCTTGAACCACATATTCTTATAAAATAATTTCCTACGAAATGAACAAACAAGTGTTGACGGTTGTGGCTGAGGCACGTGTTCAACACGCTTCCCTTAAAACAGATTCTGCGCCTCTACTAAAGACGATGCGTCTGTTTCCCAGGGTACAACATCCGAAGCAGTATGTACTGCCGAAGATGGCTCACGCGCCCGAGGTTACACCGGATAAAATTATAGTATTTGAACTTGTGGAAAAATAATGATACAAAAGTGATGGAATCGAGTAGAGAAAACTTATCTCGCTATAATTCTCAACATATGAATGTTCAAGTCTTCACAACTTCTCCAAGAATTCTTCATACATATTATCTTTCTCTTGTAGTTTCTCATAAAAACAAATGAAGCACATAGCCTACCATTTTTACAAGATTTGTGGGTAGTGAAAAGTTTCACTTTATTAGAGATTTTGTTAGAGACATAAACTCTAATAAAAACTAATAAATTGACATAAAAACTCTACTTATGAGTTCATCATCCATATGAAAAGTCTAGTAAATAATTATAATTTTACTTAGTTATAAGTTCACTAAATTAATTTCCATTCACTATATAAATTTCCTACAATCCCCCACATGAATGGAGATCGTTCAAACACATGAAATTTCCAATGAAACCTCGATAGTTGAATATTGCCGGATAAGTGGGTGTTCCCTTTAAACTTTCCGTTGTGAAGCATACTTAGTCTCCTAGCGGTTTGTAGACGCGAAGTCCTTGAACAAATCCCCGTTTGTGTAGACGACGATACACTTCATACAATACTCTCCTTAGCCAGGTCACCCCCTCATAGTTGTGTCCAATAATGGTCGTGGAACACTTTATTGGTTATGCGAGAGCTCTAGGAATTGTACCCCCAATTCCATTCGAAACCACCCCACTTCTCTCTAACATAGGTGATTCACCTTAAATCATTAAAAGTATCATGGTTACCATGATTACGCAAGATCATTTACCACATAATATGCTTAGCCTCACAATTTGTCACAGAATTTCATAGGAATGAACTATGACGTATTTAAACACCCTTTTATTATTTAGGGGGTATATATAACCATATATACTAGCTTAAGAATATTAGCTATTGAACTTAGATCTTGTGATCTCCAGTCAACTAAGTTAGGTTTCCTTCACACACCCTTTTTCCATGGGCTTTAGTCTTATTCCACAATTTAATCTCTAATAAACCTTCAGGTTATTGGATCCATAATATTATCTTTGTCATTGACAAGTCACTGAAGATAACTTTGTAGTTGAGATCAATTGTCATGGCGTGTTCGTAACTTGAAAGTTAACATTCCCTATTGTCAATTTCTAAAACTATAACCTCAATGGCCACCTAAATCTGGTTATAATATTTGTCTTAGAATAATACATTTATAATTTAAGGCAAAGGCATCTCCATTATGCACTATGACCTATGTGTCTTCAACTTAGTCGTCTGTTTGCAATGTTAGATTGGATTACAAAAACCTTATTGCCAAAATATTATGGTACAAATGCAAGACACCCCCACATTTAAGTGTTATTGGATAACATCCAGATAGAGTAATGAAAACCATTTCTACATACCCTTATAGGGTTGTTTTTTTAATGGATCCTCCCCCAGATTTCTTATCATTTGATCAACATTTCTGTAACTTCACTTATGACGACCTTTATACACATATGATTGAACAAGATCAACCTCATTGTATCAATGAATTTAATCATATTTCATAGCTTACATAAGTTGACCAAAGCAACACATGCCATTGTCGTTTGTTTGGCACCAACTTAGAATGATTCTTATTTCACATATAGAATAAGCCTAGACATTGAGTTCTCCTCATTAGCTTTTCGGAAAAACTCTACAAAAGTTACATGTCTTTTCCTTATAATGAATGAAAATTCTCCCTCAACTTTATCTATACACAAATTATTTTTGTGTTCATAGACATTTGAATGTTTACAGTTAATTAGTCTTCATCAATATCCATAATTAACCAAGTACTAGTATACCATGCTTTAGACAACAATACTTAAGCATGTGAACAGAAGATTCTTCACAGCCCTAAGGATATCATAATATAACTTTGCAACATTCATCACTTGTTAAGACAAAATAATGAGACTTATTCATAATCCTAAAACATCAATATTTAAGAAGGTCTCACAAATTATTGTATATAATGCATAGCTAAATTTTATCATTCAATTAAGGAACATAACTTGTTTACGTTTGATCTCCAACGCTTTACCATTGACTCATAAGGACTTAAACATAAGTATTAATCCAAGTCACTTGGTGAACACAGTCATCAAGAACAAGATGAATGTTCCTCGTCTACAATCACTATTATGTGTGAGGTAGAGTCAACTAGATCGACACTCAAAAAACATGGCATTCATATTTTGCCATAAGTGATTTGCACACATCTGTTGTTATTCATTAGGAGATATGTATATTTAGGATGCTCTCCCAAACGAAGGTAAAATTTCCATATTCAAGTGGTAGACGCATCTACATAAAAATCTCGCAATATTTATTAAAGTATAAAATAACATATAGTACTTTTACTTTCAATGATTTCTAATGGAGTATTTCGACATGAATCTCGTTTGTGTATTTCATCTCAATACACTCACTACTCACTCGTGATGTGGTTACACATTTGATGTCTCGTCTTTGACTTTTAGTCAATGCAACAACAATCAAGTTGTTTATGTCTAAATATTTTCATGTACTATCCGTTTAGAGCCATATTCTTTTAAACAATGTATAGTTGATGTTATAATTACTTTTCACAAAATTAATTTATACGTCACAAACATTAGTGATTTATTTCTTTGTAAAAGTTTGCATGTGTTATCCGAAGATATTGGAAACAAAACAATAAAATACATTGGAAACTAAATCATAAGTGTCAAACACTTTTGAAATTTAAACGGAAGCATACACGATATGTAGACATAAATTATCAAAGTGCTTTTATCTTCAACACTTTATAATCTGACCAAAATCTTCTCAACGATATCGTCCCATGGCATGTCTTGAGATACTCCCTCAATAAGACTCCATGCGCTTGTAAGTATAAGTTTCTCATTTCATCTTGAAACTTTAAACTTGGACAATTCTATATAAAACAACACCAGTTGTTACAAAGACTACATTTAAGTAGTGAACTTGAACAATTAAATTTGTTCACAACAACACCAAGTTGTTTTCCACAAATAATATCCATGAGATTGTTACTTTGTTCACTATATGCTATTTCTAGCAAGAGTAACAAACCATTTGAATTATCAATATTATGCAAAACTTTGTTTTAAAAAACACTCTAAAACATTTCCTTAGTTTTGCAATATATTATATTAATAATATCAACCATTTCTCATCATTTTTACGCATACATAGGCAATTAAATGTTGACATAAAACATTTCCATTCCTTATATAATGAATAATCTCTAACCTTGTATTTGTGATACACATTTTCTAACAAATGTGTTAGAAAATTAAGTCATTTTATATATATAAAACATAACCATTTGGATTTAGAAGTCACAAATTAAAGTTAGTGATAAATCTCATACAACAACACCATCATTTTATAGTGACTTAATCCTTGAAGCCAATCAAAGATCAACTTCAATGTATGACTTTTTTATTTCTTAACCATGCAAAGCATTAATGTGTTTATATTCACTAAATCAATTCTACAACAAATTACTTATATAAAATGTTTACATAAAACATTTCAAAGTATTTGTATTCTAACCATTTTTAACAATCATGTTAAAATGAAAAAAAAACTAACACGCACGTTAGAAATATTAACATTTCCACTAAATGTTAATTCGACTTGTTATAAACACATATATGGTTCATATCAATAAGTCACAACTAAAAATTGCTTTCAAACAAACACTTTTCATGAACCGTTTCTAACACGCATGTTAGAAGACAAATGATTACGAAAATCGTTTGCATTTTTTTATAAACTGTTTTAACACTTTTTATGAACCGTTTCTAACACACATGTTAGAAGACAAATGATTACAAAAATCATTTGCAATTTTTTTATAAATTGTTTCTAAAACTTTTGTTAGAAATAAACAATTACAAAAATTGTTATAAACTTATCAATAAATATGTTCTAATATACTTGTTAGAAATAAATGATTATAAAAACCATTATCATACCGATAGGTTCTAAAGCTTGTTAGAAATAAACGATTACAAAAATCGTTATAAAAAATATCAGTTTATATATAAAACCCAATTCTAACACGGTCATTAGAAATATATGATTATAAAAATCATTATAAGGCATATGAGTTTATATCAAATACATATAAACCAGTCTAACGCTCGTGTAAGAATCACTAAAGTTTGTGCTATAAATCCATGGATTGATGAAGAGTCTACTTTAACTAGAGACATAAAACTCTAATCAAGTAACATAAACTCTTATTTAAAGACATTAAAACTCTCTCAAGAGAATTTAACGTTTACAAAAAAACGTATGATTTACACCCATAATTCTGGTCTAACACACAAGTTAGAGAACTTTAACGTTTACACAAAAACGCATCTAATAAACCTGATCTAACACAAAGGTTAGAAAAATTAACCATTCTAAAATCATTTGAAAACCAAACGATTGAACCAAAACTATTCATTTTGTACCACGATATAGGATTAAAGATTGTATCCAATCTTAATAAATCCAAACACATCAAGTTGTACTACATACATATTTCCCAAAACAATATTTATAAGATCATAATCTCTAAAAAAATTATTATAAATCCTTTCGTGAACCCTAAATCCTTATAAATAAGGTTTTAAGATTGTAGCAACAATCTCACGAAATATGTTTTAAGTTTGTAAGACATGGGCACCATATTAATAAAAAAGATAAATAAAATTCTAAAGATACTCTCTTTACATATTTGGAGAATTATAGTACATGTATCGTGTACAAATTCTTAGGAATATGACGTATAAAACAACATATGTAATTCAAATGATTCAATCTATGGTCTTCAACAAGAGTTTTAACCATGTCTTCTTGTATGGTCCGTTATGTAGTCTTTAACGAACTCTTGAATCGCGTCTCCTTGTATGATCCTTTGTGTGGGCTTCAGCGAGATCTTGAACCACATATTCTTATACAATAATTTCCTACAAAATGAACAAACAAGTGTTGACGGTTGTGGCTGAGGCACGTGTTCAACATGCTTCCCTTAAAACAGATTTCACGTCTCTACTAAAGACGACGCGTCTGTTTCCCATGGTACAACATCCGAAGCAGTATGTACTGCCGAAGATGGCTCACGCGCCCGAGGTTACACCGGATAAAATTATAGTATTTGAACTTGTGGAAAAATAATGATACGAAAGTGATGGAATCGAGTAGAAAAAACTTATCTCTCTATAATTCTCAACATATGGATGTTCAAGTCTTCACAACTTCTCCAAGAATTCTTCATACATAGTATCTTTCTCTTGTAGTTTCTCATAAAAACAAATGAAGCACATAGCCTACCATTTTTACAAGAGTTATGGGTAGTGAAAAGTTTCATTTTATTAGAGATTTTATTACAGACATAAACTCTAATAAAAACTAATAAATTGACATGAAAACTCTACTTAAGAGTTTATCATCCATATAAAGAGTCTAGTAAATAATTATAATTTTACTAAATTATAAGTTCACAAAATTAATATTCATTCACTATATAAATTTCCAACATGTATCTCATTTGTGTATTTTATCTCAATACACTCACTGCGTTCTTTCATTACTCTCTAATGATGTGGTTATTCATTTGATGTCTCGACTTTGACTTTTAGTCAATGCAACAACTCTCAAGTTGTTTATGTCCAAATCTTTTCATGTACTATCCGTTTAAAACCATATTCTTTAAAAAATGTATAGTTGACGTTTGATGTTCTAAAAGTAGTTACTTAAAACAAAACAAATTACCCTAATTCTAGACTCAATTTATACTCTAGGCTCCTAAACTTTTCTAAACTACTAACCGGCAAGTGTACCGATCAATTGTAGAATAGTATTAAGCAAGTCTGGATTATCGAACCCACAGGACTCTCTAATTGCTATGACTACTAACTTAGACTCGATTACACACTATGTATATTTCAAAGGGGGTTTTTACTAATAAACCTAAATTATTACTTTAAATAAAACTACTAAAATGGAATGACCAAACTATGAACTTCCAGGGACTTTTAGGATTTTAATCAAGACATAATGAACTAGTTACCTAGGCTGGATTTTTAGACTACTACTCCTTCAATTTAATAATAATTAATCTGGTTGAATATTTTACCAGGATCTATACATATTAAAGTCTAGGTTTATCAAACAGGACCCCCGACCCTTCTCAGGAAGACACCTACAATAACCTGTCCTTTTTATTTGTTTACCGGTCCTAAAGATTCCTTTTCAGTTATCTTTTTAAATTAGTAAAGTGCCTAATTATTAATTACCTCTCAATAATTAACCTAGACCAACTATAATTTCTAGTTTAGATTAACTGATTCAATTATGACAAGGAAATTAGACTCGGGAATTTCTCAAGACCCTAACCTAACAATTTACCAAATTAATTCAGCCAACTAATTGCAATTTTTCAATTAACAAGTTAGGTATAATGACAAGTTTGATTCTATGGTTAATTTAATTGTTTCCCCGGTTTTATTGGCCAATTTTACCGACAACTTCACGAATTCCTAAGAACACGAAAAGTAACATAAACCTATTCTATGGAAGACATCCACCTAAGTTCATGCAAAACAACCAAACAATCATAAAACAAGCAAGATCATGCAAATACCCTAAACTAGATAATTAAAGTTGTGACCTTTACCAATTAAACATTCAAACCATAAATTAAATTAAAACAAATTCAAGTTTCATAAATCCATCATCCAAAACCTAGGTAACTGAATAAGATCTAGCCTAAAAACATGTTTGAAAAGTAATTTAAACAAAGTTTATAACAAGGAAACATGATTAAGCAAAACAAGGTAATCAAAGGCGAAGATCGGTGTGATAAAACCGTGACAAGCTCCTGCCTTGAACTCCCTTGATCACCACCACACTCCTTGCAGCTTAGATCTACTCCTTCTAGCTCCAAAACCCCAAAGAATTGCTCCAATTCTGCCCTAGTTCGTCCAAGGTTGCCCAATATGAGTTTAACAATGATTATGAGTCTTTTTAAAACAACCAAGTCCCAATCTTTCTCTGGTATCGAAACTTTCTGGATAAAGGCCTCTCTCGCGGGCCGCGAGAGAGTTTGGGTAGTTCGGTCGCGCCCCGCGACCGAGTTGGAATCCGGGTTGATAACTATCCCTCTCTCGCGGGCCCCGAGAGAGGTAAGGTGTGCCGGTCGCGCCTCGCGAGCGGGTTAAAGTTCCTGTTTTGCGTTTCGTTTTCTCGTTTCCAATCCACTCACGTCCCGGCTCAGTTCTTTTTATCATTTTCGCTTGTTTTTCCCATCCTTCCAACCGTTTTCACGAACCAAGACCTGCAAAACGCGTTTGGATTAAAAGTAGATAAATTCTTGACAAACCGAAAAGAAAACGCGCTAAAATTATACAAACTCTACAAGATAAATGAATGTATTATTCAATACATCAACGTTATAAATATTTTCCACAAAAATAATCCATACGTCACAAACATTAATGATTTATTTCTGTATAAAAATTGTATGTTTTATCCAAAGATATTGAACACAAAACAATAAAATACATTCGAAATTAAATCATAAGTGGCAAACACTTTGAATATTTTAAACGGAAGCATAGACGATATGTAGACATTAAATCTCAAAGTGATATTCTCTTCAACACTTTATCATCTAACCAAAATCTTCGTAATGATATCATCCCATGGCATGTCTTGAGGTACTCACTTAATAAGACTCCATGAACTTGTAAGTTCAAGTTCCCGATTTCATATTGAATCTCTAAACTTGGACTATCTGCTCAAAACAACACCAAGTTGTTACAAAGACTACATTTAAGTCGTAAACTTGAACAATTAAATTTGTTCACAACACCACAAGGTTGTTTCCCACCAAATAATATCCACGAGAGTGTTACTTTGTTCAAGATATGCTACTTCTAGGAAGAGTAGCGCACCATTTGAATTATCAAAACTATGCAAAACTTTTTTTAAAAACATTCTAAAACATTTCCTTAGTTTTGCAATATACTATATTAATAATATCAAGTAAGGTTTATGAAAACATAGATCAAAAACCCAAAACATCAAATGGTTTTATATTGGTTAGTTTTACTACGCATGTACTAAACGTTTTCTAACACGCATGTTAAAAAATATTATAGCAGGCACATTTTAAATTGGACATTTACAGAAAACGTTTTCCAACGATATAGTTTATAAAATAAACTATTCCTAATCGTTTTTAATGCACATTGCCTATTAAATGTTTATATAAAACATTTTCGTTCTTTATGGCTTATAAAAATAACAATCTCTAGAGTTGTATTCGTGATACATGTTTTCTAACACACATGTTAGAAAATTAAAGTCATTTTATATATACAAATAATGACCATTTTGATTCAAAAAAAAAAACTAAAGTAGGTGAAAAATCTCACACAACAAAACCGTCACTTTAAGGTGACTTAATTATTGAAAACCGATCAAACATCAACTTCAATGTATGACTTTTTATTTCTAAACCATATAAGATTTATATAATTTGTTTATATTTATTAAAATAAATGCTACAATAAATTACTTATATAAAATGTTTATATAAAACACTTCAAAACATTTATATTCTAACCATTTTTAACAAACATGTTAAAAAGAAAGAAATTCTAACGCGCACGTTAGAAATATTAACATTACCACAAAATGTTAATTCGACTTGTAATAAACACATATTTGGTTCGTGTAAATAAGTCATTTCTAATACACACATTAGAAAATAAACTATTAAAAATTTGCTTCCAACCTAACAATTTTCATAAACCGTTTCTAATACGTATGTTAGAAGATAAATTACAAAAATCGTTATCAAATTTAACGGTTTATCAACTGTTTCTAACATTTTTGTTAGAAGTAAACAATTACAAAAATCAGTATAAATTTTATCAATAATTAATTTATAACATACTTGTTAGAAACAAATGATTACAAAAATCATTATCATACTTTAAGGTGACTTAATTATTAAAGCCAATCAAACATCAACTTAAATGTATGACTTTTTATTTCTAAATCATATAAGAATTTATAATGTGTTTATATTCATTAAAATAAATGCTACAATAAATTACTTATATAAAATGTTTATATAAAATACTTCAAAACATTTATATTCTAACCATTTTTAACTAACATGTTAAAAAGAAAGAAATTCTAACGCGCACGTTAGAAATATTAACATTACCACAAAATGTTAATTCGACTTGTTATAAACACATATTTGGTTCGTATAAATAAGCCATTTCTAATACACACATTAGAAAATAAACTATTAAAAATTTGCTTCCAACCTAACACTTTTCATAAACCGTTTCTAACACGCATGTTAAAAGACAAATGACGACAAAAATCGTTATCAAATTTAACGGTTTATCAAGCGTTTCTAACTTTTTTTTATAAGTAAACAAATACAAAAATCAGTATAAATCTTATCAATAATTAATTTATCACATACTTGTTAAAAACAAATAATTACAAAAATCATTATCATACTTATCAATAAATAGCTTCTAACAGGCTCTTTAGAAATAAACGATTACAGAAATCGTTACCAAACATATTAGTTTATATATAAAACATGATTCTAACACGCTCGTTTAGAAGTTTAGAAATAAATGATTACAAAAATCTTTATAAGACTTATTAGTTTATACAAAATAAACTATTTCTAGCACTAAGCCGGTCTAACGCGCACGTTAGAGAATTTTAACGTTTACAAAAAAATGTATGATTTGCACTAATAAACCCGATCTAACACAAAAGTTAGAAAAAATAACGATTACAAAATCGTTTCAAAAACTAAACGGTTGAACCAAAATTATCCGTTTTGTATCACGGTAAAGGATTTAAGATTATATCTCAATCTCAATAAATCCAAACACCAGAAGTTGTACTACCTATATATTTCCCGAAACAATATTTATAAGATCATAATTTCTAACTTATTTTTTTATTATAAATCTTTTCGTGAACCAAAAATCCTTAGAAAAAAGGTTTTAAGATTGTAGCAACAATCTTACGAATTATGTTTTAAGTTTGTAGGATATGGGTCACAATTTTAATAAAATTTATATAAGTAAAAATAGTAAAGATACTCTCTTTACATATTTGGAAAATTATAGAACATGTACCATGAACAAATCTAAACGAAATAATATATACAATACAACATATGTAACTAAATTGATTCAAGCCATAGTCTTTAACAAGAGCCTTAACCGCATCTTCTTGTATGGTCCGTTATATAGTCTTTAATGAACTCTTGAATCGCGTCTCCTTATATGATCCTTTGTGTGGGCTTCAACGAGTTCTTGAACCACATCTTCTTATACAATAATTTCCAACAAAATAAACAAACAAGTGTTGTCGGTTGTGGCTGAGGCATGTGTTCAATACGTTTCCCTTAAAACAGATTTCACGCCTCTACTAAAGATGACACGTCTGTCTCCCAGGGTACAACAGCTGGAGCAGTCTGTACTGCCGGAAATGGTCACGCGCCCAAGGTTACACCGGATAAAATTATAGTGTTATAATTGTGAAAAATAATGATATGAAGGAGATGAAATTGAGTAGAGAAAACCTATCTCTCTTAGTACCCAACACATGGGTATTCAAGTATCTCTTCTTTTCTAAGAACTCTCTATGAATTCATGTGTTTTCTTGTATTACTTCTCTTGTATTTTTCTAGCCTCTTCAAATTAAGCACATAACCTACTTTTAATACAAGAGATATGGGGTGGAGAAGGGTCTCACTTAATTAGAGATTTTATTAGAGACGTAAACTCTAATAATAACAAATAAATTGACATAAAAACTATACTTAAGAGTTTAACATCCATATGAAGAGTCTAGTAAATAATTATAATTTTACTAAATTATGATTTCACTAAATTAATATCCATTCACACTACAAAAATTTCCAACATATACATGTATACTTTTTTAATTAATTTTTAGTTATTTTTTTTTCATTTGTATACAAAGGGGGTTGGGCACGGGTTGAGGTTCCAACCCTTGTGTAAAACTAGGGTTGTAAACGAACCGAACCTTTAGCGAACAGTTCTTGAACTGTTCGGCGGTAAGTTCGTTTATTCTTGTTCGTCTAATAAATAAACGAACACGAACAAAAAAATCGTTCGCTAAGTTAAACTAACAAACATGAACAGATGTTGTGTTCGTTCGTTTATGTTCGTGAACGTTCGCTAATGTGTTCATTTATTTTCATTTAAAGGTTTTATATGCTCTATTTTTGTTCTCTCAATTATTTTTTGTATTTTTGAAACCCTAGTTATAGTATATGCATCCTACAACATCCCTAATTTGACCATTTCAATTTCACTTTGTGTTAAAGTTTGATAAACTTCTTAATTTTGTGTTAATCATGGATTATGATAATTACGTAAAATGTGTTGGGATAATTATGTTTAGTGGTTATTTATTTTTTGAAAATTTCTTAGTAATATTTCTCACAAATTATGAAAATTTTACTCTAAAATGAATATATGTTTGTAGGTATTCATTTGTGTTAATGAACGTTGTTTACATTCATTGATGCTCATGAACATTAGGATGATTTCATTTGCGTTTGGTAAGTGTTTTTGAACACGTTTGTTGCCTTAAGAAACGAACACGAAAAAGAAATCTCATCAGTAAAAACAGTTCATGAATATGCGTATTCCTTAATGAACGAACACGAACAAGGCCGTGTTCGTGTTCGTTCGGTTCAATTACAGCCCTAGGTAACACCACCGCCACCCCCTAGGGTAGGGGTTGAGGGTAGTTTGTCTGGGTTACCTTAATCGCATGGTAAAGGTTTTGAAATATGACTCTTGGAATTAAAGATGGGGTAGGGTGTGTGGAGTAAAAGGGCGGGGTACATTGTGTTAAGATATTTATTGGTAGCCGCTGCCAGTGTTTTAATTCTAGGTGCTACCTTTAGGTACCCATTAGGAATAGCAATTGGTCGGGTTTGGGCCAGGTATTGGTAATCCCAAGGCCGTACCCGATTGTAATTCTTTGTCCTATACCTGACCCGTCACTCGTTGGGTATTTGTCAGGTCATTACCCATCGGGTATCGGGTATACCCGCTACATTGTTAAAAATTCCATTGAGAATCCCATGTGCATTTTTTACTCTAAAGTTTATATAAGTATTTTAATAACTATAACGAAGGAAAATATGACCAATAACACATATGCATATCATATTCAAATGCGTATTTGAAACATATATCTACATAATTAACTAATTAAGATACTGCTAGACATAATGTGAGTTTATGTATTTTGCATTTAATTTAAAACACCAGACATGAAAAATAGTAGCATTAATGAGGACCCAAGTAATCTACCTAACAATTTGAAATATGTTTTGAAAATCTCAAAACTACCCACATTTTTAATTTGCTAGAAACAACATAACTAAATGTAAAATCTTTATGTATTTGTTAAAGTCTCCAAGAGAAACAACATAGCAAACTTTATGAATAATGAATAAGGGTATATAGTAAAGTGTATATAAATGTGAGATTGAATTTAAAATAATATACTTTTCAGGTATTATTAGGGTAAACGGGAAGGGTATCGGGCATATATCACTAAACCCCATACATGTACCCGAATTCTTTATACTTTTAAACTCATACGCGACCCATACCCGTCAAACTCAAGCTTTTTTCCATCCCTATCCCTAGTACCCATTCCCCCTTAGTTTCAATACTTATATAAGCATTTTAAATTATAGAAACATACAATTTATACTTGTTACTAGTTGCTTAGCTTGTTAGACCAACTATAACTAACAATAGTTGTTTAATGTCATGTTTAAACATATATTTTTTCCATACAACTGTCTATTCATTTATCCAAGCAACAAAAGCTAAACTAATTTATTTAAACCAGCAGTAAAACATGCGTGTGTTGCGGTATGAGTATATCGCAAATTTTGATTGAATTAGTCCAAACGTTATATGATGCGTTAACCGTATTAAAACACATGTTTCGACATATCCGTTTGAACTCAATGTAACCTATATAAGCATTGTAATTTGATGAAAAACCTAAAGTCAATCGAGTTATACTGTATAATCATAACGTATTATGTGTGACCCGACTCATACATAAAAAGGTAATGCGTATAAAGGAAAAACTGACACGTGTAATAAAAAGATTAATTTGAGCTTTTGAAAACATGGGGAAAAAAAGAAACCACAATTCAACTCCACTCGATTCAAAATAAAACTGAGGAAAAATATATAAAATAAGCACGAAAAGATATTATATTTGACCAGATTCGTTTTTCAAAAAAGTTTACGTTGAAACGTAGAACAACTCGAATTTTTACCAAAACGTACATAAAAATGTGCACGTAATTTTTTTAAAACGAAAACGTATCATATTTGACCTGATTCGTTTTTAGAAAAAGTTTACGTCGAGACACATAAAGCAAATCGAATTTATACGACACCTACATAAAAATATGCACCTAAAAATTATTTTTTTTTATGTAAAGGAAGTATAGGTTACTTAATAGGTTAAAAACGTTCCAAAAACTGTGCCAAGTACACCAATGTCACACCTCTGCCAGCGACCACCAACATCGGAAAAGCTTGTAAAAATAAAATAAATAAAAAAGAAAAAAAAAACACCGAACGAAAAGCAGATATAAAATCGTTGAACCATTCAAGCCCGTTGTGGCATGTTAATGCAAAGAAATTAAACCGAAACCTAGAAAAGAATTATTAAGTCGATCTAGGACCCGTGTTGCGACGTATCTGTTAAATGAGGAAAATAGACGCGTTGCAACGAGTCTATCAAACGGGAAAAATATACAAAAAAAATGTTGAACCACACATGCACGTTGCCGACGTGTTAAATGGCAAAATTTAGAACGAAACATAAAACAAAAAATTTGTAAAAAGATAAAAAGTAAGAGGGACCAAAGTTAAAAATATAAAAAGTGTTAGGATTAAATTATAAAAAATGAAATGTTTTAGATTAAAAGTAAAAGAAAAATCACTAGGTTTAAAATGTAAAAAAATAAAATCTTTAGTTAAAAGTCAAAATTCAATAATTTTTTTTTTTTTTTTGTAAAACTCGTCGTACATAGGATAAAACACTATGAAGAAAACACGTTACTAATTTATACTGTGGAAATTTATAATCATATCTAGGTAATAAAATAAATTCAACTGTTTTATTTATAGTGTATAGATCATGTACAAGAGAAATCCCTCATACGAAGGATACATGACATCTATAGCCAATGGTCTTCCAATATCAATGGCTCATAGCGATACAGTGACATTTTCGTAATATGGGATTCAAATAATTGAAAAAACAAATAGAGAAGGTCTTTTCTCACTTGAACTCCTTCCTCACTTGATTTTCAAACGGCTTTAACTTTTTCGTACGTTAATATTTTTTTAAATTACGCCATATTAATGAGCATTGCATTCTTTTTAATTCGAGCAGCCTATTGCTATAGTTTTCCTAAAAAATAACATGATTTTGAATACCCATTCCGTAATTACGTGATTTTGAGGATCCAACATGTCTACGTAATTCTGACACTCATTACGTGATTTCATTATAGTATGTGAACCCCCACTAAGTGATTACGTAATTACGTAGCAATAGTTGACTATGTGTTATTATGTGACTACGTGATTTTGAATACCAAATATTGCAGGTCTAATCATGTATTAAGAATAAATTATATACAAAACATTAGCCAAATCAACCTATAATAACCACATAATGCCGAATATTAGAGATTTAATCACGTAATAAAAAATAAACAATCAAGTTCTTATTATTTGAATGTGTAATTACGTAATAAGCATAATTGTAATAACATTAGTTATAACAAATCATATTGAATGTGTAATCACGTAGTGGATTTATATTGAATGTGTAATCACGTAATGGTTTATGTTGAATGTGTAATTACGTAATGGGTATTCAAAATCACGTAGTCATGTGTTGGGTATTCAAAATTACATAATGAATTAATGGGTATTTAAAATCCTATAATTTATTTTTAATAAAACTATAGCAATATGCTGCTCGAATTAAAGAGAATGAAATACTCATTAATACAGTGTAATTTTTTTAAATATTAACGTATGAAAAAGTTATAGCTGTTTGAAAATCAAGTAGGAAAGTGTTTAAGTAAGAAATAACTAAATTACCCTTCAAACCAATGACATTTATCCTACTCTCAAACTCTCGTATACTTTGTATATAAATATTGTTATGTACACGATACATTCTCTTAGTTTATATTCATTTATCCAAACAACTATCACTATTATTGTTTAAGTAAAATATTTAATATTATATGCTTATATATGTACAAGATCATTTTGCTGTGCAAAGTATACATTAGAAGGATATAAGGATAAGTGTCATTGGCATGAAAGGTAATTTGCTCCTTACCTAAGTGAATAACTCTCCATAATTTTCAAACGGCTATAAAAAATTTTATAAGTTAATATTTTTTTTAAAATACATCGTTTTAATTATTATTTCATTCTCTTTAATTCGAGCAGCCTATTGCTATATTTTCTTAAAAAATTACAAGATTTTGAATATCCTTAGCCTATTACGTGATTTTGAATACTCGGCACATGACTATGTAATATTGAAACCCAATACGTGATTACATATTCAACATAAATCATTACGTGATTACACATTCAATATAAATTCATTACTTGATTACACATCCAATATGATTTGTTATAACTGATATTATTACAATTATACTTATTACATGACTACACATTCAACAATAAGAGCTTGATTGTTTATGCTTTACTACGTGATTAACTCTCTAATATACAAGACATATTGTGGTTATTCAAAATCACGTAATGGGTATTTAAAATCATGTAAATAAAATTTTAGAAAACTATAGCAATAGAGTACTGGAATTATAGAGAATGAAATTTTTGTTAATACGGTTTAATTTTTTTTTTTAAATATTAACGTATGAAAAAATCATAGTCATTTAAAAATTAATGAGGGAAGTTGTTCAGTTAAGAAAGGATCAAACTACCCTTACACCCAACGACACTTGTCATCCTCCATTTCTTACGTATACTTCGTATGTAATTACTCTCTTATACTTGTTCCAGCATCTTCGTTTTATATATTAAATTCTAACAAAAGTAAAAAATAAGACAAAACTTAACTTCTATCGATACATACATCTAAATACAAAATTGTAGAGTTGCGGCTTATTTTTACAAGAAACTTGCTTACTAACTTCTCAACCTGTTTCTCTGATAAACGAGTTACATATGTTCGGGTTACATAAAGGTTAAAAATGATGTTATTGACACGAATAATAATACGAGTGGTATTTAGATTCATCATTTAAACCCACGACCCAATACGCATCAACCCGAAGCGATTTACACCATTATCTGTACTTAATGAATTTTGGTATATGTTAATTATTCAATATTAAGCCCCAAGAAAATAAGAAATATTTCAAAGGATAACACCTAAATATCGAGGCCACATGTCGAATTTTGTTCAATGTAATCGTTTACGTCTAGGGTTGATGTCTTCTCCAGTGACGACGATAAAGCAATGATAAAGTTAGGCTCTATCTAATGTGTTTTGGGAGAATAGTTGTAAGTGATCTTTCCCATTAGTTTTATAGTGATTAGATACTATAAAGGTGCACGTCTATTTTGTTGAATTTTAATTACATGATAAAGTTAGGCTTTATTTAATGAGTTTTGCCGGTATAGTTGTACGTGATATTTCCCATTAGTTTTATGATGGGGAAGATCCACCGAAGAAAAACTAGTTCAAACGAGTTAGTCTTTGTAGGTGTCCGATCCTAAGAATCCTCTACAATACTTTAATTATCAAAACTAAACAACATTGTTGGTTCGTCACGAGAAACAGAGGTTGGGGGTTTTTTCGTAAACATCATTCGGCATAAAAATAAGCAATCTCTTTTTAGTATAAGGAGTGATCGTAGAGAGAATAGAGTGTCTTTCACCCGAATAGGGAATGTGGTATTTATAGTCGGATGGTGAGAAATTATATTGAGCGAGATGTCGCTTTCGAATATCCATTTGGTCCTCTCCTGACTGACTGTTAGTTGTGGCAAGAGAGGGTGCATGTCTACGGGCGCCATTGGTTGGACGTTGCTATCAGGATATCCTTGTGGTCTCTTATGCAATAGCCGCTAGTAGAGGTTAAGAGGTGTAGAAATCCGCAGAACGTGATTGGCCAGACATCGCTATTAAACATGATGTCATTTTTGTCTCCTTAGTCCTAGTGTATCCGACGTAGCGGGTGGGCCCCGCGGAGCGTCATTGCCTAGACGTCGCTTTCATGGTGTCATTTTCGTCTCCTCTGTCCAGGTGTATCCAACTTGGTGGGTGAGCCCTGCGGTCGTTTGTCTTTGCCAGCTATTTGGGTTCTGAGTTGAGTTTTGGGTTTCCCCCGAACATGCACGGGTCTGAGCCCATATCTCTTCACCCCATAAAAATTGGGTTTTGGCTAACTAGGCTAAGAAGGATCGTAGCGATGTCATGTGGTACTCGTTATAACTACTATTAAAGAGCATTTTGATTCTAAAACACATACTCTCACCCTTTTGTTTTCTTAAAATATAACACAAAATCTAGTAAAAAAAGTTTAGAAGAAAATCTAGTAAAAAAATCTAGTATAAAAAAATCTAGGACAAAAAATATAGAATAAAATTTAGCACAAAAAAATTATACAACATAGAAAATAGAAATACAACATAATTTTTGAGATTTTTTGTTGGCGCTTTTTATATAACAATATGTTACTTGAATTAAAGATAAAAAATGCTTTATTTTATAGTTTTTTTTTTAATATTGTCGTGTTAAAAGTTACGAGCATTTGAAAAATGAGAGAATTTGAAAAAGGTCTGTAAGTGGTTATTTCCAAAAATACTCATATACCCTTTTATTCTTACTCTATCATCTTAGTTATAGATTTGAAAAATAATTTAAAAAATAAACTATTAAGATTCCTTTTTGATCTTTTTAGGCAAAAATTAATTTTTTATTTGATTATACCTCGTTTTATAGTGTTAGATAATTACATATTGATTTTTTACAACTAATAACATTCATGAATTTGCACTACATATTTTTAGTTAGTTATATTTCGGACAGAATTTCTACATATGGTGGAGGATGAATACAGAACACTAATTATTGCGAGAATAGAAAGAACAACTTGAAATCACTAAATTCTAGGATTAAGGTTTATTTTTTTTTTAATTTTTTTTTTCTTATATTCATATGTGTATGATATATACCTAAAAAATCATACATTTTTACCTACACATAACCTACATACGTATAGCTACACATAACCTACGTATGTATAGGGTATATAAAAACATTTTGTCATATTTTATTCATAAATTCTAGTGTGAGAAACAATAAATCTTATATTTAAATCTTATATTTGTAATATTTTCATTTACTTTTTAGAGTTTTAGGATTGAAGAAATGGATGATTCATTTTATTATGCGTGTTATATAAAATATGGCTTTTTTTCCAGGAAGATTCACAAACAACTGAACTTGTATGGAACTGAACAAGATTTGGCGAACAAATAGAAAGGTTGCCTTTTTCTTGAGAAGGTAAAAGAAGAAAAATAAACAATCCCACATGAGGAAACACTAACAACGAAAAAACTAACACCAACTTTATATATAATATTATCTACTAATGAGTTATAGTATATTATTCATCACAAATCATAATAAGTTGTATGTTAAATCACCAAGTATTCTTATTTTCAGTTAGGCCGATGAAATTTGTTGTAAGATTAGAAATCAATAAGAGAAAATCAAGTAATGGACCTGGCCCAATGAATTACGCCTGCTCAAGATCTTGCAACCTTATAAAAAAAGTTTTAGTTTTTTTATTTCTTTTTTTTGTTAAATCCAAAAGCGTGTAATTAAAACAAGTTCAAAAACCAGAAATATGTACAAATTTACAATATTATAAGAATAAAAGATATATTTACAATGTATAGCCTTGCATAAATTTACAAAACAAAAGATACACTTACGAAATCCTTCATGGATTAGTAATGCAAGAAAGGTAGGCCTTCTGGACTGATGATATGGGGAAAAAACACAATAACAAATATGATCCAAACGACATGGATCAATCGTGTAATTTACTAAATATTGTGTGTACTTTTGTTCTGATAAATGTTTGTAACAGATTTAACTTTTTTTTCTAGATTTTCTTTATTTTTATGACAACATATATGAAATACTTTATCACTACGCCTCAAAATAAAAATATTCAATTTCAACATTTTATGTATTACAACATATGCTAGAAACTACTATAATATGGTAAAAGACTTAATAATTGTTATTGAATTTTTATGTTACGATATATAGATATTACGAGCAACCCTAGAAATCTAATTGAGCCTGTAGGTCTAAAATAATATAGTCTAATACTCCCTCAGTGGAATTCAAGGAAATCAGAAGCATAAAAACAAAAACAATAATAAACTCTAAGCTCTCTAACCTTGTTATGTTTTAAATGATGATTTCAATTTTACATGGTATTTTAAAAGCCCGTTATGTTTTAAGTGATGATTTCAATTTCGGGCAGTTGTTTTCTAAACTAATATAATAACTTTCAAATGATGGCATACCAATTTTTTTAATATGACAACATATATATTTCGAAACTATACATACATACATGCATACATGTATACATACATATATGCATACATACATACATACATACATACAGACAGACAGACAGATACCAAAATAAGCATACAAATTATCAAACTTAAACATAATTTTTTTCAAACCTAAACATATACACATACATACTTACACACACACTTTCACCAAATACACATACTTTATACATACACGCATTTACATACATACTGTTTTCACCATATATACATACATTTAAATAATTACATACACATATACATACTTATATACTAGCATACATACTTACATACTAACCAGTGACAGATCCAGAATTTTTTTATAGGGTGCGGAATTTTTTTAAGAGTCATCGTTTGTCTATAGTTAAATATTATAAAACTTTTAATCTATTTCTTGTTGGGTCGGGTCACATACTAAAGATATAAAACCCAAATGAATTGTTAGAAGTTATTCTAGCATAAAATTCTATGTATAAAATAAAGTTGTATACAAAAATTTCTAAAATATGGCATACCTTATGATAAATTATAAAATAAAACTTGTGTACAAGTTATTGATCAAACTCACTAAGAATCAAATTGAAAGCTAATATAGTTCAACTAAAAAAGACAAGGATATATTTTTTTATTATGGTTGGCAGCTGGCACACATATATATATGAGAAAATGTAACGTGTCAAAACCTGAATGCTTAATTCACAATTATAATTCCTTGCATTATGTTATAAAGTGGTTTAACTAGTTATAACTTAGTTAAAGTATGGACCAAATAGTGGGGAATGAAGTTTGTAATAATTAAGGAAGAGTAGCAAACTTGAGGGACTAAATATGGTGAAATGGAATTAAGTTTTATAAAAAATAAAATAAAAGGTTCTAGTATGTGTGTGTAGTGTGTCGTGTATAGAGAGAGGAAAAGAGGGAAGAGGTGAAAACCTCTCAAAAGCAAAAAGGAAAATTCAACAAATTGGAAGGGAGGGGCTTGTTGATCAAGATGGATGAACCAAATAATAGAATCATCTAGCCTTAGAAATCATGTGGTAAATTGTAGATTCTTACTTGGTGATGTTGCATGAAATAGGTTATGATCAAATCCGTAAATTAGTATGAACTTAAGCATGATTTAGTATTAGAATCACTAAATAGAACTCGTTTTTGTATGATTTTGAGTAATTTCATGTTTAGAAGTAGAACCCATTTGGGATGATGAAGATGGGGACATGGGTGTGTCACCCATGTCTAATCCTTATATAAATTTGATGAATTATGTAGTGTTAGATGCATAATTGTTAGTAAGGTTGAAGTATTGTGCTAATGAAGTGAATGCAAGAAGTATGAATGAAAGCATGAAATACTTGTACATTGTGCTTAGATAGTAGTACATACACTAAGTGTTTGATGAAATGTCTAAATAACATTAATATGTGAAAGTGTATACAAGTGGTGAATAAATATACATAGAAAGTGATAATGGTGTATTTGATGGTAAACAAACGTGAGGGATATGTTGCTAAATGGAGTTCATATGGAAATTGAGATTTATTGATACACTAGGAACATGTACATCGTGTTTGAGTGATATGATGTTCACCATATGTTTGAGTAATTACCAAATTATGATTAAGAAGTAAATGTGAAGCGTATAAGATTCTAGAAAGGGGTAATGTTGGAATGATATTGGGATAGCTAAGTATGGGTCATGCGATAACTGAAGAATCATATAAATGCTAGCATGAATGAAAGTGATTATTTATGTCTATGTATGTAACTAGGTGATCATGTGGTTATATGCGTGTTACTACATGAGTATGAAATGTATATGATGTCCGTAGTATAATCTACTATAATGATGTGGATGTACGAGATTAAGTTGACAATTTATATGATAGATAGTTAACTTTCTGAAAGTCAATTGTGCATAAACAGCGTAGTAAGGCATTGTGTCACAAATGTTATGTTAAGGAAATCATTAGGTACATACTATATCAATATGTTTTATATGAGACGACACGAAGAATTATGTGGAATGAAAAGATGTGATTTCTAACTTATACATTGTGTTGTTGAAATTTGACTAGTAAAGGTGAATGTAGGATATGAATGTGAAATGAATGCAATTTAGAATGTGCATGTATGCTAATGAAAGTATAGGATCATGTCAAGGCGGGTGGAAGCATGGGAGGCTAACGGAAAGGATACGAGGAAGCATGTACGAAACAAGCACTCGAGGTAAGTGATTTCGGACTTCAACTTTATTCATGATTATGAATATATGTACTTATATATGCATTTGGGAATCACGAAAGGATGAGTACATATTAATGGAGGCAAGGTATGGAACAATGGATCAAATGTAGTTTAATTATGTTTATATCCACATGATGGAAACAAGCGGGTCATAATTAAGAAAGTAGTATAGTAAGATGTTGATTATGAATGCCGGGATAAGGAATTAATGTTGTGATGATTTAGGGTCTTGAATAACCATAGAAAACTCCAATTTTATCTGTTGGGAGTCATGGGAATAATTAACGGGGCTTAGAATGAGATTCAGGTGATCAAAAATGAGTTTTAAACGAGTTTTGGGGGATTTCCAGCAGCCAAGAGTCGTAGCTTACGCCTGGGGCGTAGCCTACGCTTACCAGCTGCTGGAATTACAGCAGCCTTGAGTCGTAGGCTACGACCCAGCCGTAGGCTACGCTTGGTAGCTATTGGAATTTCATGGATTTTTCAGTTTTTCTTGTGTTTCAACCTCTTGTACCTTCATCTGAGCTTCCATAACTTCGTGTTAACCTTCTAATCTTGTTTGCTTAGTATGAAACACAAGTATGGTTATGATAACTTGTTGAAGAAGAATGGAATGTCGGTCAAGATATAATGAAAATGGGATTTATAAGAATGTATGTAGATGGGACTTTTATGTATGCATGTAATGGTATTTATGTACGAATGCATTGTAATGTTAATAATTATATTGTCATGAGAATAGAAATGAAAGTGCAGGTATATTAAGATTGTGCTTTTGAAAGTTGAACAAAGGAGTCCGAAGATCGGATCCGAGATTGTAAACAGACGGCGTCGCACTTGTAGAGGGAATTTGATGTGGTCCTCTGGTTTCATTAAAAGTTACTTATATGTTGTTTGTGTATTGTATAAAGTCACTTACTTTTCTAATGATGTGGATGTATGTTGACTGCAGGTTATACGGGTCTTTCTCGTGAAGCATGGAGTGGTAGAAGATCGAGTCAAGGTGTAGATTGTACGGGA
Organism: Scalesia atractyloides; assembly: GCA_947069175.1. Classification (NCBI taxonomy): domain Eukaryota; kingdom Viridiplantae; phylum Streptophyta; class Magnoliopsida; order Asterales; family Asteraceae; genus Scalesia; species Scalesia atractyloides. The sequence continues at coordinate 79,983,755 of CAMTDV010000001.1, read as the reverse complement.
GTGGGTCACGCAGTCGTATAGATATTCCTTTTATTAAACATAATAAGCAAGAATGGAAGAATGTAGTATTTTTATTGAACTATTTGATTGATTGTCAAATGTTAAGAACGTTTATAAAGAAAGAAAAATTTAAGGTTCGTATTTCTGCTGCGTCTTTTCAATAAAAAACATAAAAGAAAGTGTTCTTTCTAAAACGCAATGGACAAAAAACACAAGAAAATGTCTTTTCTAAAACGTAATGGATCAAAAACACAAACAAAGTATTCTTTCTAAAACGCAATGGACAAAAAAATACAAAAGATGATGTTTATTCTAAAACGCAATTGACTCAAAACACAAAAGAAAGTGTTTTTTTCTAAAACGCAATGGACAAAAGCACACAAAAAATGTGTTTTTCATTCTTTTGTAAAACGCAATGTATAAAAAAGGTGTTTTTCATTCTTTTGAAAAACGCAATGGATAAGAAGCACACAAAAGATATGTTTTTTCATTCTTTTGTAAAACACAATTCTAAATGAAAGTTTAACTTGAAAACTATTTTGTAATTTTCTTAGAGACATTTTGTTGAACACTTGGTGTGCAACTTTTTACCACTGATTCCTTAATAAAATTGGAACTAATAATGTTGCCCAAACGCAAGAATACAACAAGAGAAAGGTTAGAATCATAGATATCTTCACTTTGACTTGAAAATGTTTGAGAAATTTGAGAAGAGAATTACATGTTTCAATCGATTTCTCATGTTCCATCGCATTATGATAAATTGAAAAATATGAAATTGCATAAAAATAAACTGGGTTTCTTCAAAAAAAAAATTAAGAACATGTTGATTGAGTGTTTAAACCATTCATTGATGAAGAAAAACGCACTATAATATAGTAATTCTAGAGAGAGAAAGTGAAGGAAAGGTTAAAGACGGTAATTTTGAAGATGCTCTCTAAAAAATTAACTAAAATGTCTCTCATTATAGTTTTGTTATTCGCCACATGTTCTCTTATTATTCCTTCCTACACTTTCTACCGTACTTGTTAAATCTGAGTACGGGATCAGAAAGATAGATGAATACAAACAGATTCACAAATTCTTTCTATCAGTTTGTGTGAATAAATAAAACTACAAAACTCAAGGATCATAAATAGTGAAAACAAGAAGGTGAAGGTACTATTTCTCTCATTCATTTTATGATGTTCATTTGATTGGCTTCCTCATTTGCACCCAATGCTAACCTTTCCATATGATGTTTTGCCACATTGCTCACTGCAGATGAAGGATTATGACGTTTGATTTTCCGTAATGATCTTTGTATATTGTAAGATTCAACCTCAAAATACATATTTACAAATAGAGTTTTGATGGTATTATAGAAACCATCTTAGAATTATACATCTCTTCCTTTTGTGTTTTTTACCCAAAGTTCCATCACATTGCAATTTTAGTCTCTTGGCTTTCAAAAGTTACGACTTTGCCCCTTTTGTTCCTTTACTTGAAAAAAAAAATAACTTCTTACGTGCGGATTTTTATGTACGTACCCGTATAAATTCGAGTTGATATATGTTTAGACGGAAATTTTTCTCGGGAAACGAGCCAGTGCAAGTATAATATGTTGTCCTTACATACCAGACAGAGCAACATTAAATATAAGACATTTTCATTTGACTGTATAAATTCGAGTTACTCTGCGTTTTGTGTGTTTTCTATTTTTTAAAACTATAATAAGCCCCTTTGATTGTTGCACATCGGCCGCAGGTCACATAACACTTGCAATAATGTGTTTGATGTATGCAATGTCCCCGTGCTGCAACATGCGCGGGTCTATTTACGAGTTATTTCTTTTATAACCTACTATGAAATAATGGTTGGTGATAGGTAAATGAGGTGGAGTAATATTGGTGGATTTTATTTCAAATAAAAATAAATGGACCTATCACAAGGTGATTCCGAGTCATGAGATTCCATGCATTATAAGTATGGGTTGGTGGTAACACGTAACATTGGTGCATGCACATGAACTAAAGACGAGTTGTTTATTGAGATCGGGTGTTGAAAGCTTCTTAGTTGTGTTGGGAAAAATAGTTAGGATTCTTTTTCTACGGCAGGTAAAGTCAATGTATTTAGGTGCTGCAAAAACAAGTCAGCAGCAGATGAATGAGGTTGGTTTAGCCAGTGGCAGATCCAGTCTTATTTTGTGGGTTCACATGAACCTACTCGGATTGGAAAAAAAATGGGAAAAATAGTGAGAACCTTGTATGATTTGAAAAAAGTTAGTGAGAATCTATCAAAACTAACCCATTGAAAAAAATTTCTGAATCCACCACTGGGTTTAGCAACCAAAGAAGACAGAATAGTGGTGGCTTGTCGTGTTGGCGGTCTATAGCAACGGGTGCAGATCAATCATGGAAGATTTTCGTGTAAAAATCTGATAAAGGTTACTTTCTAGGGAAAGATGGTGAACGGTGGTTCGGGTCAGCGGGTATAACGGGGAGTATCGTTGGGAAGGCGGTGGTGACTAGTGATCAATTTAGTTTCTTGGTGATGGAGTTTTATTTGGTGGGGAAATATAACCCAAGTTTGATCGTGTTTTGTTATGTCAATGTCCCTTTCTTGCCAAGGGGGAAAATCACAGTGGGGAGTTCAAATTTTTTGTGGTTGAAAAACCAAAAGGCATGTCACAAAAGAAACAAAAGAGTGAGGGGCTTAAGGATTCGTTTGGCGACTGAGACACGGATTAACCGATGGATTGTTGCCTTTGTTGGTGGTTGATATTAGTGGAGGCATATCAAGAATGAGCGTGACATGACGGTAAAACAATGATCAAAGGAGAGTTTATCCGTTTTAGAAATAAGGGGGTGCATAAGATAATTTGAGTTGGTGTATTATCTATTAAGCTTAAATGGGTTGAAAGATAATTCAAGGTAGTTCAAGATAAATATAGTTTGGTTTATTTATTTAGATAGTTTGAATTATCTATTTATTAGATAGGTTTATTTGTGGTTTGCACTTTGTAACGCATTTAGTCCCCAACTTTTTCAAAAAGTACATGGATGGTCCCTATGGTTTGCACTTAGTAACGTATTTAGCCGCTAACTTGGGCATGTTAAAACCTTTAGATTTGTTAGCTAATGACTAAATACGTTACATAATGCAAACCACAGGAACCACCAGTATACATTTGAAAAACTAAGGAGCAAATCTAAAATTTAGGTAACCACAGAAATGATTGGTATACTTTACCCTTTTAAAACTACAACAATAACAAGACGATGCTATTCTAATAATAATCTAAAACTTTGAGTAGGAACGATTTAAGAAGTTTTGTGCACTAACATTAGGGTTGTTTACGAGTCGAACCGAATCGATGATACCTTTGCTCGTACTTTATTCGTTTACAAACTAAACCCAAGTGAATCAAGCGTTTTTTCAACCAAGCGGAATTCGAATGATGTATTAGCTTTTAATAGGAAAAAATATATAGTTTTACCTTTTCTTGAAAGTCACGTGTTCATCTCAAAATGTATAATATTCTTGGTTGAGACAAAATGCATTTAATCCAACTAAAGGTATAAGAGATCAACTCCTTTAACCTAATAAAGAAACTATGATGCCCACAAGTCATGGCGTCCAACACCTCTTAATGTTGATCGATTATGACACGACTTTGCTCACAGAAAACGTTAGAGGAACTTTCTTGTATATTTATATGTTAAAAAACTATGATGCCCACAAGTCATCGCGTCCAACACCTTAATGTTTGATCGTCTATGACACGACTTTGCTCGCTAGAAAACGTTATAGAACTTTCTTGTATATTTATATGTTATTGTTTTAGAAGTGTAGTTATCCGATTTTTGTTTAATATGTAAAAAAGACAAATATCTTTTAGTATAGTTAAAAAAAAATTAATACCCTAGACGAAATTGAAGCTTTTCTGGATGCCTAGGAAAACAATTCAAACCTAAAAGAAGTAAAAAACACGAGTACAAAACCAAACTATTTAAACTTATGTATATAAAATTTATATATTACTATCCAACGTATGAAGAAGGAAGAAAGCTTTTGATGAAATGAATCCACAAAAACATACTAGTTTACCCACAAGATTGAATCTATGGAAGATTTACACCATTTCAGCCTTCATTATATACATTTTTATCATGTATCATATATATAAATCTTCTGTATGCATTTTACCAGTCAAAAAACCATTGAATAAAACTGCTTCTTCACCATCACCATCTACACCTACAAATATTAACCAACTCATATTCACTATCGCGGCTTCTGTCAAGACATGGCCTAACCGTAGGTCGTATTTCCAAGAATGGTGGCGGCCAAACATCACGCGTGGATACATCTTTTTCGATCAAGATCCCACCACAAATATTCTCCCATGGACATATAACAATCTCCCTCCATATCGCGTGTCTGAGAACACCTCAAAACTCGAGGTGTACTCCAGACACGTGAAGCCTGATGTTATCAGGATCGTGGAAACATTCAGGGAGGGAGATAAGGACGTTAGATGGTACGTCATGGGAGATGATGACACCATCTTTTTCTTGGATAATTTGGTGCAACTTTTAGGGAAGTATGATCACACAAAGTATGTGTATATTGGTGGTGTATCCGAAAGTGTTAAGTCGGGTTTGGGGATCTCGTTTGAGATGGCGTATGGTGGTGCAGGGTTTGCGTTGAGTTACCCGTTGGTAGAGGCTTTGGTTGTGAATCTTGATCGATGCATAGAGACTTACCCTTATTATGCTTTTGGTGATCAGATTTTGAGTGCTTGTGTTGCTGATATGGGTGTTCCTCTTATTACTGAAAAGGGGTTTCATCAGGTTCATGTTATATTTACTCAATTTTAATTTCTTTTTATTTTTTTTGAACGGCAAAAGATTACATAACTACAAATCTCACAAAATTCCTAAATAACATAAAATAATTTTTTATTTGTCGGTGATTATTGAAGGATTCAACAAAATTTCAAAAAAAAAAACAAAAAATTTATTATATAATAAATTGTCTGAATTTTATTTTTATTTTTTCGTCACAACTTTTTAAAAAAACTAAAACACCGCCGTTGATTTGTCGCTAAAGTCAGTCAGTAATACCATCGAAAAATCCACTGGTGATCCCTCGGTGATTTCCGTAGCTAAAATTCGTTGTTGGTTCGTCAGTGAAAAATATCACTCACGCTCATTTTCCAGACGAACTTTCACAAACACTTTACAATCTATTGGTATCTTCACCGACAGATAGTTCTATCGATTGTAATATCGACTAGACAAGTGGTATGACTTTAATATCCGCTATGTAATGCCGACCCGTTTTCTATATTTTATATAGAAGTTTTTCCCTTTAATAAAATAGTTCTATCGTAAACGTCATTTTATTTTAGCAAGTCTTAATGTTATGGTAATGATTTTACAGCTTGATCTGACAAATGATATTTCCGGGTTTTTATCGGCTCACCCACAAGCACCGTTGATCTCCTTTCACCACCTCGACTTCACCTCTCCTATTTTCCCCACCATGGACGGCCATAAATCCGTCAGACATCTCATGACTGCGGCTAAAGTAGACCAGACACGCCTTCTTCAACAAACCGTTTGCTACCACAAGCAAACAAACTGGGCATTTTCGATAGCTTGGGGCTACTCGGCTCACATTTATGAGCGGTTAATCCCTCGAAGTATTCTTGGAAGACCTTTAGAGACATTTACTCCATGGGGCTTCATAGGAGAACCACCACATTATATGTTTAACACGCGATTGGTCACCAATAATTCATGTGAAGCTCCTCATGTCTTCTTTCATTCCATAATGAGACTCACTAGTGATAGTAGTAGCAGTAGTAGTAGTAATAGTAATAGTAATAGTAATAGTAATAGTAACAGAACAATGGATGAAATCATGATGACCTACATTCGTTGCAAGCCGCGTCAATTGCCACCTTGTTCTTCAGATCATTCGGCGGTTTATATTTCTAAGATTCAAGTTTACTCTCCGGCTACAAAACTAAACTTTGTAAGCTCATGAATATCCTAATGAATATATTGAGCCATATTTGTTACATATGATCATCTATGAAACTAATGCATGTTCTTTTTTTCATCATTTAGGTGGGAAATCGAGGGGAATGTTGCGATGTATTGAATGTTGATGACAAGAACAAGGTGGAAATTAGGATAAGGACTTGCGAGAAGACTGAGATGATCGTAGTGTAGACGACATACATATACGTATATGTATACTTTGTTAACTGATTGTATACAGTTATACAACTTTTGTATAATTAGTATTTTTGTATTCTGTAATATAACAATTAGCTAATTCAGTATATCAACATCCATAAAAATTATCAGTTGCTTTGATTTTGTATCAGTTTGATTGTTTAGTGGATCATTTCCATGATCTTTAACTAATTTAATTTGTTTGTAACTCTGTCACAGATAATAAAATTTGGGATTTGGCTCATGTGGTTTGACTCAAAAATTCAAAATATTTTAGTATTTTTATTTTTGAATGTTTATTTAGGTTATGAGCATGAATTTTGAGACCCTTTATGATATTTTTATGTGATCTTTCGCTCTGTTTTAGGAGTTGTTTGTTTAACTTTTAATGAGGCTCTTAATGGTTCAGACATCTCTCTTACTGGTTCAACACTAAATGATTCAAACTGTTTGTTTCGCGAGCAGATGTCTGAATGGTTCAGTCATTTGCCTCTTAATAGTTAACCATTATAATGAATCTGAATGGTTAACACCTCTAATCTGAATTGGTCCCAGACATTTGACTCTAAACGGTTAAGTATTATACTAGCTCTTAATGGTTCAGACCGCTTACTGGTTCAGCACTTAATGATTCAGATCTCTTACTGGTTCAGCACTGAACCATTCATAAGTCGCCAAACAGCCCCTTAATGTCTTAATCATAAAACCTTTCTGATATGTTTACGTGATCTTCGCTTTGTCTTAATCGTAAAACCTTTGTGATATTTTTATGTGATCTTAATGTTTCATTCTGGTATGGATTCATGTTTGGCAACAGAAACTTCACGGAAGGAATTAGGTGACCTAATCGTAAATCTCCATCATGGAAACCCGAATCTTTGTCTTCAAATCCTCTACACTCTTGATTCGGTAAGGTTTTATGATTTCACTCCGTTTTACACACCACGAAGCTCTATGAATGTATTAAAATGCTTGTGTATATCAGTTTAACATCCTATTAATTTGATTGATGCTTGTGTATATCAGTTTAACATCCTATTAATTGATTGATATATACATTGATAATGCCATTAATGACTGCTGCATTTGATTATTTGAGAATTGAAACTGACTACAATATCATAATCAATTTAAATTAAGTGTAATATCAATTTGAGCCGGCCACCATTCCCTTTTATTTGTGGGCAAAAAACAAATGGTTTGTTTGGTATTAGGTAATGGAACGGAGAAGGGAATGAAATAGATAATTACTATTCCATAGTCTTGTTTGATTACCATGTGGGAACGGAATAACTCATTACCTTGTGTTGTTTGGTAGGTAGGAAAAGACGAAATAATAAAATCGACAGTGGATGGCAGTAGTGGGCCGTGATGGTGGTCGATGGCGGTGGCGGCGACCGCAGGAGGTGGCGCCAACAACAATGGGTGGCGAAGGCGTTGGTTGGTGGTAGCACCGGTGGTTAGTGATGTTGGCGCCAGTGGAAGGTGGCGGTGAGATGGCGGCGATGGGTAGTTGTGGTTGGTGGTGGGGGCAGGTGGCGACGCTCGTCGGTGGGTGGCAGCGATGGCAGTCGAGGTGGTGGTCGGCGGCGGAGGGTGGCTGGTGGTGACGGCGGCAGCGGTGGTCAACAACGGATGGTGGCGATGGTGGTGGTAGTCGGCAATGATGGCGGGTGGTGATCGCGATGGGTGGTGGTGGTAGTGGGCGGTGGTGGTGATGGAAAGGTGAGAGGGGGAATTGTATGAAAAAAAAAACAAAAGGGCTGTATGGAATGAATTTAAGGGAATATAATGTCTTATAGGCTAGTGGGTGTGGTTTAAAGCCTCTAGGGCTTTATCACGCCACGTAGGCAACACATAAGCAGGGGGTTTTATCGTTAACTTATACGGTGTGAAATAACGTCCCCTATAAAGCCCCTTTTAACTATATTCAAAAAAAGAAAAAAAAAGATAAATAAAAAAAAATCTGAATGGTTTAAGAAGGTGTACACCATGTTCTTCTTCCTCTCACGCCGCTATTCAGCGGAGGCCAAGGATAGCGCCCCCATTGGCGGAGGCGGGGTGTAGGGGCGCCATGGGGCGCTAAAATTGATAAGGTGGCAGGGGCACGAAACCACACCCACAGCCTTATATAATGGGTGATTCCATTATCTTGACCAACCAAACACATTTTTTTCATTCCCTCACAATAGTCCATTCCATTCCGCTTCTCATTTCTGTATACCAAACACTACCAAAGATATTTTAACCCTTTTGAGTCAACAAGTGTTTTCAGCTAATTTCGTAAAATATCGATTTGTAGCAGCCTTTTATATTTTAGTAATACTTATTGGCAAAAATCAAGCAAATCCTCAGAGAAACTTACGCATCTGCCCTTGCCGATTCTTAGTTGCCGTTCATTCCCAGGTATAAATTCTGTAGCAAATGCATTAACATGTTATGTTTTGTGTACCTTTACAAATATATTAACCTTCTTATATATAATAATATTAAAGGAGAGCAACTCATTTAGACATCATCCAAATAGGTATAACCTAACTTTCATAAAACAGGTGAAGCAGATAAGAATCAAGAGACGAGTGTGCCTCGCTACAAGCCATAAACACCCCGCCGCACCGCGGCAATGCAAAAGGAATAGTAGCTAATACTTTGGTTTCTTTGCTCGTTGAGCAAGGGCAACAATCCAATACCATGTTATTATTTCAGCTTTTAACATTCATATTTTTAGACATATTATCATATATCGGTTTAGCTAACAAACATTCACCTTTGTATATTTAATTGTGCATCATTTATCCATACATGGAGAAAAAATTAATCACTATTTTTTTAATTTTATAAATAAAATAAAAAATAGTATATATGCAATGATTATTGTTTTCCACTGGTCTTTTCTTAAAACTAAAAAAGGATGCAAATAAATTAGTTTGATTGTTGATTTATGTACAGATTTATATTTTTTAATATTTAGCTCTAACTGTGTTTATATTACTTGCCATGTTTTGCAGAAACCAGTTCCTGCTAAGAAGAGTGAAAGGACATTCAAACTGGTTTACTGGAAAAACGCCCCGCTTTACATGCCACGCCCAAATCATATGATTTAAATTTGAAATAACTCATTGATCAACTCGAAAAAACGCCTCACCAAAAATAATATTCATTTTCCAAAAATTGAAACAGCCACTGGTGGGTCTCTTACTTCACTTTAAGCTAGTCTTTGTACAAAACATTTCTCCTACAATTTTGCAAAGTCGCTTCTAAAACTGTAATGCATATCCCAAGTCTTATAAAGCTAAATCAGATAGATGAAAATTGGCACAAATAATCGCATATATAGTATAAAGAGGGTGAGTGCTGATCTAACTTGCATTAGCATTGGAGGTTGACTTCTTTCTCTTCTTGTGCTTCGGTTTCACTGCATCTTTTAGTGTTTTTGATTGTTGTTCTGGTGATCCAATTGAAGCAGATGAGTTGGTATCAGAAGATTGTTGGATAGATTTGGTCTCGGTATTCACTTGTGTGGATTCTTCGTTATGCTTTGCCACATTACTCACTACGGATGAAGGATTATGACGTTTGATTTTCCGTAATGCTCTTTGTGTATTATAAGATTCAACCTGAAAATACATATATGCATATAGATCAGTTTTGATAAGATAATTAGTTCCACATGTGAAACATAAATCACTGTATTACTTGCTATTATAGAAACTATTTTACAGTTAAACAAACCAACACTTAATAAAATATCTCATATGTAAATTGAAATTAAAGAAACTCACAGCACTCTTTATTTTGCTTGTTATATCACCGGCTTTCACAGACGCAATGCGCAAACACTGCATAATAACACTCTGCAGGACTCCATCGCCCCCAGCTTTCTGAATAGCACAAACATCACCATTTGTATTGAGTGTAGCGGTCAATGATCCACCCATCACTTCCTCTTCATAGTGTGTCGGGTCAATCACCTAAGATCACCAATTAAATTAATACGGGCCCAGATGTTCGTGGATCAACTCAACCAGATCTGAAGATAACTAGCACATGATTCAAGAGAAAGTAGCCAGTAAAATTCAGTTTACATACCACAATGTTTTCTTTACCGATAAACCCAAACGTTACTGCCACTGGAAAATGGTGCATTATCAACGGTAGCGGCTCCCTCACCTGTTCAATGCACACATAAGGGCGATAACAGGTTAAAACGGGCTCAGATTAAATGAATCATGTCACACTTTTTGCACTTCTTTTATTTAAGACTAATATAGTGACAAGACAATACTACCTTAAAGACAAGGTCGGTGGCTTTTGTCACCGACCAATTCTACCCCCAACTTTACAATAAGGTCAAAACTAACCTATTAACTTTGAAAATGTCAATTCGACCCCCTCAAGTTTCTAAAGTTTCGAGTTTACCCTAAAACCAATTTCTTACATTTTTATTTTTTATGTACGTCTAGGTAAAATTCGAGGTTCATCTATGCTTTGACATTTTTGTTTGGAAACGAGTCGGGTAAATTATATAATGTTTTATTTTTATGTACGTTTTGAGTTGAACTACGTTTTGACATAAATTTGTTTGGAAACAAATCAGGTCTTTTGCGTTACTATACGTTTCGACGTAAATTTAGTTCAAAAACGAGTCGGTCGATTGTAATCTATACTTTATCACGCCACGTACAATGCCAAAGCACGTGATTATTTTACGTACGTTTTGAGTTAGTCTACGTTTCGACGTAAATTTTGGTTGGAAACAAGTCGGGTCAAATATAATAGATTTTCAGTCAACGGTATGAATCCGGATTACTCTACGTTTCAACGTAAATTTAGTTCGGAAACGAGTCAGGTTAATTGCAGTCTATAATTTATCATGTCGCACACAACGCCCCCGAAACGCGCGGCTGGTAAAAGAACTAGTTCCAATAATAATCCAAAACTTCGAGCAGAAACAATTTATGAAGTTTGGTGCATTAAAATAGACTTTGAGTCACTTTCAACCCGTTCAAACAATCAAAGATGTATATACAAAGACGAAACTCACATCAGGTGGGTGTACAGTCAACTCTTGACCATCTTCTCCCCCGATCGTACATTCAGGCCTCCTGAACGTTGAGAGGGCAGCCAAAGCAGCAATATTGGCAGCATCAACAAGATTTCTGTTTTCATGTGAATAAAAAGCTTTATAAGTAACAATAAGAGGTTACATACTTACATACACTTAGATTTGTATGTGCTTTTTTCTAGCTTACCCTCCATTATCTATAATGTGAAGATCAATCCGAACGGACCATACCAACTTCCCCGCAATAACACAAAGTGATTCTGTGTCTACGGCCCTGCTTTCCCTGCAAGATTAATGTGGGACAGATTGTGTTTAAAAGGCTTAAAAAGAAAATTAAAATCCAAAAAAATAGCTACAAAAATAAACGGATACCTTAAACCACGATCTACAATTCGACCCAACTCAATAGCAGAGTCTCCGGGACGACCTGGTTCAAATGACGGATCAGCCATAGGTGAAAATTCGGTGTAAATTGCGAAAGTCCCTTCATTTGGTCTATCTCTATAAGGTTGAACTAGTTGTCCCGTGACAAATGCGAGAACTTGAGTCTTGCCGAGTTGCACCTCTGATGAACCATCTTCACTACACTTACAAATAAACGATACGTCTTGTCAACAAGCTACTTGTCTTCTAGGTTTTGTACTAACAACATTTCATGAGATTATAATTAGGATATCTTACCTGCCAAACCTGATAGTTAGGTTTCTGTAGTCAAACGGCCGTCTGCCGTCAACCCTAATGTCCGAAACTAATGCATTCTCGATGAATTTCTTTTCGTTTACCGTCATTATTAACGAATTAGCTAGCCTCTGCTCCATTTTCTCTCCTGTACTTCAATTAGGGCACCCGAAAACATAATTGGTATATGGTCATACTGTCAAATACTCAAAATGCATCGAAAACTTGAAATTAGTTTCGGAGTTTTGACGACTAAATACTGAGAAAACGTTATTTAACCTAAAAACATGACGGTAAGTAATTTCGCAATAACAGTGATGTTTCTAGGTTCAGTTGTACCGAATCTGAAACCCTAACCTAATAATCGTCCATTATAAGACTATTTTCACCGATTAAAGTACATAAACACTTGAAAACAATCATTTTATAACTACACAAATTGATTACGCGTGTATACACTCTTCACCATAAACTATACAGACAGACATTGAAGAAAGAAACAATAAATGAATAATACATACATATATATACATATATTGAAGCGAACTTGCCTGTAGACGGAGTAGCAGGCGGCGGCGGTGGTGGCAGTTACGGTAGTGCCGACGACTCTTGGCCTTTGTGAATTTGCAGGTTGGGGAAGAGGGGTTTGCAGAAGGGTTTTTGGCAAAAGTTGCACTACGGGAATATTATAGCAAGGGTATTACAAAAGTGACACCTTAACTATACCAAAATGGCACCATGATGCTAAACTAACCTTATGTCCATTTTCGGTACCGGTGTTCTTCGGGTTTTTGATAAAAGTGACCCCTTAACTATACCAATATGGCACCAGGGCCGATTCAACCTATTTGGAGGCCTAAAGCGAAAAAATTAGCATGTTCGATTTTGATTTGAGATAAATTAGCATAATATAGGAAGCAATTAGCATGACATACAAAAAGGAGATAATTGTAGTTTATACCTATTGTTTATTCAATGTTAACAATCACGGAACAGCCCAACATAATAGTCACATTGTTTAAAAAGATAAACTTCAACTTTAAATCAAGAAATTTAAGCTTACCTATAAATCAAGATAATCAAACATGCATTACCTCTCAAATATACGTTTCCCATGCTTGCCTCCAATGAGAGTAGTCACTATGGTAGTCGATGGGGGTAAATGAGGGCTTGAGTTCACCGAAGGTTCAGTCGTTGGCAACATGACTTGAGATCAATGACAGGGACATAAAGAATCCAAAATCCACATTCTGGTTAAAGAATCCCAAATCCTAATTATGATAACATGAAACCCCAAGAACTGTGAAAACTTGCATGTAGTAACATGGTAACATGAAACCACTATATGAACTGTAAAAACTTGCATTTAGTAACATGGTAACATGAAACCACAACTGTGAACTGAAACCTTGCATTTAGTAACATGCTAACATTGTTCATTACTAGGGTTGTAAACGAACGGAACGCTAACGTTTAGCGAACAGTTCGTGAACCGTTCAGCGGGAAGTTCGTTTATGTCCGTTCGTTTAGTTAATGAACTAACATGAATGTAATGCTTCGCATTTCTGTATTTCCTTATTTAGAAAGTTGTATTCACGTTCCTATTTTTAAAAACTTGTATTCGTATCGTATTCCTATTTCAATTCCAGTATTGTAATCTGAGACTTTGATCATAATGGAAACTCATGTTTATACTCATACATGTTATACTATTGTTATACCCAAACAATTATTGAATACACATTTGCGTGCAAACCGAGACTTATTATACGCTTGAACTATCAATCCTACACACATACACAATACTTATCACATGTTTACAAACACGTTCTATACTTGAAAACGAGCCAAAATACAAGAAAACGACATAAAATAACCTAGGAAACAAGTGTACGGACCAAGGTTGAACAAAAACAAAAGTTGGGAAAACAGCACTCATCGCGCCACGTGACGGGGAAGAATGCTTGGTCATGTGGTAAGACCAGGTCGATCTAGAGCGTCAAGATTTGCCCAACAGAGTTTCAATCTTTTCCATCTTCATTCTCGTCCAATCACCTTCTAACCTCTTTAAAACACTAACCCTAATTTTCCCCCTATAAAACCAAGTTTCCTCCGTCACATTTTCACTTTCCACAACTCCTAGTCACTCCCAATCATCAAAAATTTCTCCATTTTGGGCAGAAAGTTCCAAGTTTTCAAGTGAGCTTTCCACTCACTTTCTTCATCATTTCTTCTTGTTTTTTTTCTTTCATTCCACTCGGATAACCTCTAGAAATATTTCCACAAGTTTACCATGGTAAACTAAGTTAGAACATCACCATATTTAAGGTCCAAAGTTGGATTAAATTCTGTTTTTATGAAACTTTTATCTTATGTACTTTTGCTTTATGAACAATAACTCAACATTGTTCCTAACAAATTTGCATGTTGATGGACTTGAATTGGGCTTTCGTTTCAGAAAGATTGAGGTGCAGACACTTTCAATCTCATTAACCTAAATGATCAAGTACACTTACTAGTAACAAAGTGTCCAAACTACATCAAGTCTCCAAACATGTGCCATGATTGGAATGCACTAATCTAGTTTGAGTTTCACTTGGTTAATTGATGATTTAGATGAATAACTAAAAATGTTCTTATGTTCATGACCATCCGAATCATCCTTGTGATGATTTGTGCATTGGAGAATCCATACAATATGGTTAAATGGATATAATTCATCATACCTCCATGCATGACTATATATGACTTGGACTACTAACTATTATAAATAAATAAATAAATATATATATATATATATATATATATATATATATATATATATATATGTAAACTAACCAATCCGAAGACACTAACCAATTCATGGTTTGATGTCAAGAGGATTTTGGTTATGATATCTTGGATAAAACTCCTCAAGATTGGACTCCCAATAGGCAAATTTGTGCCTATGAAAAACACATAGTTATGGTGTCCAAACTTAGGTGTTTTATCAAGATAATTTTTATGTATTTCCTACTAAGTAACCCTTTTGCATTAGCATTTCAATTCCAAAATCCTCGAACTCATACGCCTCGTTTATCCTTGTAGGATAATTCGGTGGTTCTCTAAAACATTCAAACTCATCAACTCACATATGTGAGATTTACTACGCAAACCGTGAGTATACTCGATCCCATTTACCGTTTTACACACTTTGGGTGCAACATGTACACAATATCATTAATAACATATTCACGATCAAACTTGTTTATGTACACACTCTATTTGTTAAAACATGATACTTGTTACATACTATATTTATACTCGATTTCTATATGATCATTAACTTAAGCAAAGGGTATGTAAGATAGCGTATCAAAATTAAGTATGTAAGCATGATTGTATATATATGTATGAGTGTGTCGAACGTAGGCGAAACCACTCGGGTTATGCCTACTTATAGATTTCAAATATGACTACCAAGTAGTGCGAATGCATAAATTTTGAGTATGATTGAAGACAAATACGTATAACATTAGCATGAAGTATCGAGCGTATAGGTGGAATAAAATGGGATTTTGCATATATAAGTTACTATAAAGTTGCGAGTGTGTAAAATACGAAGTGTAATGGTGATATCTGTAATATTGTCATGTGATATTGACTGTATAAATAGAAACGTATAAAGCGGTATGCATGTGTGTGGTTGCTTGAGTCAAAACATTGAGTTGGTTAAAATAAGTCGGGTTTGTCAAAAATGAGGGACCAAAAATGTGAATGTCGTGTAAATATTGAGAAAAGTATTAATTTTTGATGTAAAATATGGTTTGTAAAAAGAAATGCTACTTTTGTTTTAAAATTTGTATTCGAAATTTTATTACCCATGTGTTCAGATTTAGATTTGCATATTTTAAAAAGAGGTTTTAAAATAGTGAACTTGCTTTATTTTATTTTATTTATTAATGCAAGAAAAGTCGTGTTTTGAAAATTTTCATGTAAAACTTAAATTTTTGAAAAGTATTTTAGCAAAGTACTTATACGTATGTGAGAGAAAGTTTTCGTTGGTTGGTTGTTGGAAATAAAATGTCTTTAGAATGTTAGTATGAAGTTAGTGTGTTTTGAATGAGTTGTGAAAATCGAGGGCAAGTGGTTCGTTTGACCGACTAAGTTGATAGGTAGCATTTCATAAAGTTTTTGAAAAATTGTGAAAGAAACGTTTAAAGTGTCATTAGGGGTTTTCTGTCTGTAATTTACGTAAATATGATGTAGGGTGAGGAATCGTTTGGATAAAATAGTAAGGTTCGAGGTTTATGCATAAATGAGAAAATTTGAAACAATGATAAAAGGTTTAGGTATAAGTTTTGACATAGTGATTGTTATGAAAATAGTCGGGTTGGACTTGGACGTCGACTCATTTCTCCAACTTGAGTTTTGTGAAAAAGAATCTAGGTGATCGACGATGAAAATCACGTTTGAGCATGTAAGTATTGTATAACATATATGAGTTCACATAGGTGACAAAAGCATAACAAGTATTCAATAGTATAAACACGTATGATTGCGTAATGAGTATGAATTTAGTTGGTTTGCGAGAACTATTATTGTTTTTGATTGCGAAAAATGTGCGAATTGTGCATCGGGTTCGAAATGAACGAGATAACAAGTATTAAAACACATAGAAATTGAGATAGCATAAAAGATAGGCTTAGTAAAATATTGGAGTGCTTTGGGTTGAGAAGCGTCGACTATTCCAAAGTGAATCGAAGATCCTTTCAAATTAGAGGAACGTGCTTTGGCCTATAGGTAAAATGATCTCGTCGGGAAACGATTAACGACATTTTACCCTTCCAGTTATTACACGTCTCTAATTGATCGAAATATCGAAACCTTGGCGAGATCCAAAAATCGAGGAGTGGGACTAGTTGATAAGGTGCGGGTTTCACTCCTAACTTGACAACATCGTACCCTAAGCGTGGTTAGTACTTACCAAACGAGGAGCGAATTCCGACTCGTTGATAAGGGTCCATTAGAGTATGAAATGGAAATTTTCCATCAAGGTATGGATATCACTCCTAACTTAATGGCGTAATTTCATGAAAAATCGAATACGCGGATTGAGAGTCGTTCCCCAAAGTGTGGTTTTCACGCCTATTTTAGTGAACTCGTCTCCTTTGTATTACGAGTGTCTTCAAGTCTTCAAAGTGCGTATTGTGTAAAAATGTCTAAGGAAAGACATCATGTATATGTGTTAAGACCAAAAGAAAAGAGGAAAAGTTAGTAGGAAGCATAAAGTTTTAAGCATAAACAAAAATGGTCAAAGCGGGTACTTAGAACTATGGACTAGGTCGAACATGGCAATTCTACCTAATTCCCTATAATTATGGCTCTGATACCAATCTGTCACACCCTAACCGATGGCGGAAACATCAGAGTGAGACGAACTAGATTGTTCGAGACATCATAACACTATTTGTGACAATATTTAATTAAACAACTCATTTTATTTCAAAGCATCGAATTGTCAACTTACAACATAATCGAAATACAAAGTAACAATAAATAAAATAAGTTCAACAAAATATAATAATCATCTTAGCATTCTACGCGTGTTTCTAAGCCGTTCCTACTAAGTTTCATCATACCACTTCATCAACCTGCAACATGTTAAAAAGTATAGTTCAATAACAAAGTATTGGCGAGTACACAAGTTTGATATCATAGCATAAGTATAAAAATCGATTAAACAAGTCCACATGAATAGCTAGCATACGAGATAATTGTAAACGAGGCATGTGAACTACAAGTCAATCCTCTAGTGTACCGCATAATAGATTAAAACTTAACATTGACCACCAGAATACGGGCGGTGCGTTACTCTTATAGCGCTATACATGTTAAGGGAGGCTTGATCGAAGTTAATGACATTTAGATCACATAAGAATAGACCAAGTAACAAGTCAAGTAGCACATAACTAAAGCATGTTTGATGGATTGTTTGTGTGATTTCGTAGAATAAAAGTGTGATTTAGTGTAGTTTGATAAACTAACATATTGCACCCAAAAAGTGTAAAGCATAAAAAGGGTTCGAGTGTACTCACTGTTTTGCAAGCTTTCACTTGTTACTTCGCGAAGGGTTTGGAGGGTTCGAGGAACGCCAAGTTATCTTTTGAAAACCTTGAACCTTTAGATAGAGAGAGCTTTAGAGAGAAGAGAGAAGTGTTTGAGGTGTGAAATGAGAATGGGAGGAGGTGGGTATTTATGGTTGAGGTTTGGGGTTGAGTTAGGTGAGTATTAAATGCAAGAAACACAATCCAACAAACACAAAATGGACCAATCCATGGGCAACAAACCACTTTATCCGGATTAGGCTATTTTTAGTCCTTGAACTTAGTTTATCTTACATTTCATGGTAAAACTTTATATTTTTGCATGTTTTCAAGTGTATAAAGTATATGTAAGTATATTTTAGGTATCAAGTATGAATGTATGAGTATTTGCACGTATAACAAGTATCGGTTTGTATGTAAACACGTATTTAACAATTAAATGCATGTAAGACAAATATGTATCAGGTATTAATTTATTACGATCAAAGTCTCGGATTATATGATTGGGAAATGAAATACGAATGCGATACGAATACAAGTTTCCATAAATAGACATACGATTACACTTTCTAATTAAGGAAAATACAAAAAAGCGAGGCGTTACATAAAATCTGGAAAACATAAATTTTGAACATGATTACTGTTCCGAAATCACATGACTTGTGGATTAAAAAAAATCGGATCTGATGTTTTAATGGTTAATCACTGCTCTGAAATCAAATGGGTAATGTTACAGTTCCGAAATCATTCTAATGAACTCAAAACACCCAGATTTCGGATGCTATATTTTAATTTTATGTTTTAGGGTTCATCACTTGTTCTTATGAAATTCGGAAAAAAATTCCTATATTTTGGAGTTAAATGCGGATTATTAAGTGTTTTCCCAGTTTTGATACGAAATCTGTTATATGATAAACAAATATTATTTTCGAAATATTTTGATATATTTAGATCAGCATTAAAATAGGAAAACTAATCCCATAATCCCTTAATTTTCGAATTTCAAAACTTATCACAACTAACTGCCATTATTAGAGATTTTGAAATCTTGCAGTATAAATTTCAGACTAATCAGAGCCTCATCCGAGATGACTAACTCGGACTAACATGAGTCTCATCCAAGATAACTAACTCGGACTAACATGAGTCTCGTCCGAGATGCCCATCTCGGACTAACTTGAGTCTCATCTGAGATGCCCATCTCGGACTAATCCGGAACTCATTCGAAATGCCATCTCGGACTAATCCGGAACTTATCCGAAATGCCCATCTCGGACTAATCCGGAACTCATCTGAAATACCCATCTCAGACTCATCCGATACTCATCCGAGATGCCTATCTCAGACTAATCTGAAACTCATCTGAAATCCAAGAGTTTATCCGAAATCTAATTACTAAATTAGGTTATTATTGTGAACTAAATTTCAGCTTGGGGCTCCGCCCCGAACCCCGTGCGGGGACACGCTGTTCCCCTGCACCCCTCAGGATTTGCTATTAAATTTCAGTTCGATCCGTGCTAACAGGGGGTTTTCTATTAAATAAATGGTTTTGTAAACACTTAATTAATTACAATAAAATAACTTTTTACAAAACCAAATGGCTTAACTTGAATGAGCTTTTGATGTATCACTTCTGCCTAAAGGTGATTTGATGCATTTATTTATTGTTCAAGTATTACGAAAAGCTATGTTAATTATGCATTATAAACATGAATGTTTTATTTCTGGCCAAAGCTAATCTAATTCATTCATGTCTAGCATGCTTGACAAGTGCATAATTAAAGGGATTGTCTCATTTCTGGCCAAAGCTGATTTGTCACAGTTACTTTGCACACATACTTAGGTGATTACACTTCTGGCCAAAGCTGATTTATCTTCATTTAAGTAGAACTTTTAACTAAGTCTATTATTTTGATGTTAGTAATAGACAATATCACCGCTTCATAATTAAAATGGTCATTACTTATGCCTGCCTTAGAATAACTTGCCCTTATATCACATTAAGACTTCTTTTCTTAGTATCATAATTTGCTCATATTATTTCCACTATCCGCCCCAATTGCTGGATTCCACCATTGACTGGTGATAACTTTGCTGCATGGAAAGACTCTCTCATGCTTACTCTTGCTTTAATGGATTTCGACTACGCTCTAAGAGAGAATAAGCCTGAAGACCTTACTCCTCAGAGTACCGCTGCTGAGCAGCTGGCTCATGAAAAATGGACAAGGTGTAACCACATGTCTCTCATGTTCATGAATCAGTCCATTGCTAAAACCTACTTGGCTTCTGTGGAGGAGTAGTTCAAGGGAACGTCTAAAGCACACGCTAGTACTCTTATCCTCAAGCTGGTGACTACTAAGTATGACGGGAGGAGCGACATCCGTGAACACATCATGATGATGAATGACATGGCCCATAAGCTCAAGGGATTAGACATGGCGATTAGTGATGGTTTTCTTATTCAGTCATCATGACTTCGCTTCTTTCGTTCTATGAAGCATTCAAGATAAATTACAACACTCAGAAAGAAAAATGGTCGATGAGTGAGCTGATCGCCATGTGCGTGCAGGAGGAGGAGCGTATGAAGATGAATCGAACTACTGATGTTGCACACTTTACTACCTCCATCTCTAAGAAGAGGAAGAACACTTATCCAAGGAAGGATGTTTCTAAAGTCCAAAAGCCTAATCCTAGTACAAGTGCGCCTTCCAGCCCTAAGAACTCCTTAGGCAAACCCTACTGCAAGTTCTGTAAAAAGACAGGACATAAGCAAAAGGAATGCCCTGACTTTAAGGAGTGGCTGGCTAAGAAAGGTAACGATTTTTTCATGATACTTGGGTCCTATAATTTAAATGTTCCTACTAATTCTTGGTGGTTTGATTCTGGTGCTATGACTCATGTCACTAACTCTACTCAGGGATTCCTTACAATCCGGAGGCTGGGAAGAAACCAAAGAACACTTAAAGTGGGGGATGATAGAGAATTAGAAGTGAGGGCCATTGGAACTTTACAATTGTTTATGAAAACTAGTTTATGCATTAAACTTTATGATACCTTATATGTTCCTGAGGTAACTCAGAACCTTGTATTAGGACCAAAGTTAGACATAGACGGTTTTATTATTACTCATGGTCATTGCAAACTCTCTATTCTCTATGATTCTATGGTTTATGGTACTGGCATTCTGGATGGCGGTCTCTATAGATTAGAACTAGATGATGACTTTTCCAAATCTTTGTTGTCATATAATATTAATGAATCACTCACAAAGATGAAACAAAATCGAGACCTAGAGACTTCATCCATGTTGTGGCATCAACGTTTAGGCCACATCTCAAGAGAACGATTAAATCGACTCGTAAAGGATGAAGTCTTACCTCCTCTCGATTTTACTGAATTTGGAACATGTATCAAATGTCTTAAAGGTAAAATGACATTAGCGAATAAGAAAGGTGCCACTAGGAGCTCTAATTTATTAAAACTCATTCATACTGACATTAGTGGTCCTTACCAAATCGCTGGCATAACAGGACATACTTCATTTATCACTTTCATTGATGATTATTCTCACCTTTTAAATATTATAAAACTGAAGTTGAAAAACAACTAGATCATAAAATTAAAGTTGTGAGATGAGATAGAGGCGGTGAATATTATGGAAGACATACTGATGTGGGTCAAGCTCCTGGTCCATTTTATGAGTTTCGTAAGGGCCAGGGGATTGTAAACCAATACACCATGCCAGGTACACCTCAGCAGAATGGTGTCGCTGAAAGAAGAAATCATACCCTTATGAACATGGTGCGCAATATATTAGTCAACACTAATTTACCATTATTCCTCTGGACTGAACCGTTAAAAGCAGTTGTTCATATACTCAATAGAGTTCCTTCTAAGTCTGTCCCTAAAATTCCTTATGAACTTTGGACAGGAAGGGAACCGACTCTTAAATATATGAAAGTATGGGTCTGCATTGCTGAAGCGAAACTTTACAATCCTTTCCTAAAGAAACTTGACCCTAAAACAGTTACATGCTTCTTTATCGGGTATCCTGATCACTCTAAGGGTTATCGTTTCAATTGTCCTTCCCATGTCACCCGTATTGTTGAAACCAAGCGTGCCGTGTTCCTGGAAGATTTAAAGTCAGTGGGAGCAGTACCAACCCTTACGAAGAATTGCAAGAAGTACAAGACGCGGGGGGGGGGGAGATTCGTCGCTTACCATTACTCCGTTTACTCCTCTTGTACCTAATGCAACAACTGCACCTGAAGCTACTGCACCAACTCCAAATTGACCTCCATACTGAGAACCCATTATGCCTCATAACGAAGGCACATCAAACACTCAAAACCAAGACACCGCTGAACCTGATAATCAACTCAGGAGGTCATCCAGGCACAGAAGGCCTACTAATTGGGATGATTATGTTTACCTACCTGACTGAAATGGATGCCGGAAAGCTCAATGATCCTATCTCTTATAATGAAGCCATTAGCAGTTATCAGTCTTCTGAATGGAATAAGCAATGAATGATGAGCTTGAATCCATGAAGAAAATAACGT
Source organism: Scalesia atractyloides (assembly GCA_947069175.1). Lineage (NCBI taxonomy): Eukaryota > Viridiplantae > Streptophyta > Magnoliopsida > Asterales > Asteraceae > Scalesia > Scalesia atractyloides. The sequence continues at coordinate 79,961,134 of CAMTDV010000001.1, read as the reverse complement.
TTGGGATTTGGTAGAATTACCTAACGGTTTAAAACCCGTAGGATGTAAATGGGTATTCAAAACAAAACTAGATCCGAATGGGAACGTCGAACGCTATAAAGCAAGATTGGTTGCAAAGGGCTACACTTAGAAAGAGGGAATTGATTATCAAGAGACGTTTTCACCTGTCTCTCGTAAAGATTCATTAAGGATCATTATGGCCCTAGTAGCTCATTTTGATTTAAAGCTGCATCAGATGGACGTTAAAACCGCTTTCATTAACGGAGACTTAGACGAAGATGTTTACATTAAACAACCTGAAGGCTTTAAACCTGAAGGTCAGGAGCATCTGGTCTATAAGTTGAAGAAATCCATTTATGGGCTAAAACAAGCATCACGTCAATGGTACCTTAAGTTTGATGAAGTCATGAAGAGGCAAGGTTTTATAAAGAATCAAGTGGATCAATGCACCTACCTCAAGATGAGTGGGAGCAACTTTACTATACTTGTCCTTTACGTAGATGATATTCTATTGGCAAGTAATAGTTTAGACATGTTGCATGAGTCGAACCGGTTACTCTCGCATAACTTCGACATGAAGGATCTCGGAGATGCTTCTTACGTTATTGGCATCGATATTCACCGAGACAGACACAAAGGGATCTTAGGATTGTCTCAAAAGGCTTACATAGATCGTGTCCTTACGCGTTATAACATGCAACAGTGCAAACCCTCAGTCGCTCCAGTAGTTAAGGGAGATGTTTTCGGTTCATTCCAATGTCCGAAAACAGAGGTTGAAAAGGAGCAGATGAGCCAGATACCTTATGCGTTAGTAGTCGGGAGCCTGATGTATGCTCAAGTCTGTACTCGCCCAGATATCGCTTATATTGCTGGAATACTAGGCCGTTATCAGACTAATCCTGGCCTAGATCACTAGAAAGCAGCTAAGAAAGTACTTAGATATCTACAAGGGACAAAAGACTATAAACTGACTTATAGAAGAAGTGATCATTTAGAAGTGGTAGGCTATTCTGATTCTGACTTTGCCAAATGTAAAGATGACAAGAAATCTACTTCGGGCTATATCTTTATGTAAGCAAGCGGACCTATCTCATGGAATAGTCATAAACAACAGTTAACTTCAACTTCCACAATGATGGCAGAATACATTGCTGTTTATAACGCAACCTGTCATGGAATGTTGCTTAGAAATCTGATCACTTGACTCAAAATCGTTAATTCCATTTCTAGACCATTGAAGCTTTACTGTGATAACTCAGCTGCCGTTAGTTTCTCGAACAGTAACAGTTTGACTGGAGCTGGTTTATATCTCGATACAAAATACTTGTTCGTACGTGAACGAGTTGAGGAAAATAATCTTTGTATTAAGTATACTAGTACTAAAATATGCTTGCGGATCGGATGACTAAAGATCTCCCACCTAAAGTTTTCGAAGAACATGTTTCGAATATGGGATTTACTAAAGACCTTATTTAATAACATATTGTACTTACTTATTTTAATTAATGAAATTTCCTCAGTTTGATTTTGTATGTCTCTAACATATGTTCTGCCAGTGTAATGACATATAGACATTTATAAATACAACTCAAATGCTAAAGGGCTTATTTACATATTTTGATCATAACTGTTAGGTTTTAAATTGAGCCTGTAGTATGACTAATGGGGGTCCTCAGTCGAATGATGATTCAACGACTGTATTTCTCTGCTACGGTTCTTGGTTTAAAGCTAAAATGAGTGTTAACTACTGATCAGGCTTATCTAATACTCATGATAAATGATTACTCGGAAAAGTGGGAGAATGTAAGATTAAATATATTATTTATAATATTTAATCATGTAGCCATTATAATCATTTATATTATATTAGATCAAAATATATTAATCCTATAACATAATTAGTTGGTAATTGTTGATGGACCATATTACCCTTATTAACTAATTAGGGTTTCCTTCTGGGTGTATATAAGGAGATGATTAGAGAGGCTTAGGGTTATACACTTACAATAACATCACTAAAGCCGTCACCCACCTCTCTCTCCATAACCTAAACCGAATTCATCCCTAGTTAGGTTTTTATCATCATAACCTTACAACCTAAGGAGGAACCAAATCATATTGATAAATATGTCGAACCCCATGGCTGCGTCTCTAACTGGATTCTCTGCTGGCCTGTCTACCGTCACAGGTATTTCTTTATGTTTTCCATTATGTTTAAACAGAACTGATCAACACTATTTATTTTCAGGTTATATAAATTTCATATAAGTTTAACTTCAAAAATTTAAGCTTACCTATAAATCAAGATAATCAAACATATATTCTCCATGCTTGCCTCCAATGAGTAGTGACTATGGTAGTCGATGAGAGTAAACGAGGGCTTGAGTTCACTGGAGGTTCAGTCGTCAGTGACGTGACTTGAGATCAATCACAAGGACATAATTGGTGTGGTTTGTGGAAAGTGAAGGATGAATACGATGATTAGGGTGTCGTTTCGGATGAAAAGACAATTATGCCCTCACCCAAACCTTAACCTTCTACTTCCTAACAAAATATACTCAACAACGTTTGAGTATAGGACTCAAATGTATATAGAATGTGATGTTAAGGGACTCAACAAAATTTTAAAAATTTTTTGCCAATACCAAGTAAACGCAAATTGCAGATTAATAAAAGAAAACAAATAAAATAAAAACTATTCATAGTTTACAAACAATAATGAAATCCGTAGAAACATGTTGAAACACCCACCCGAAAGTGAAAGCCCAAAGATAAAAGCCGAAGGAAATAGGCGTGTCTGGATGATATAACTGTCATTGGTTTTTTTGGAACGTGAACAATCACCCCCAAAATCAAATCTCAAATTCAACACACACACACACACACTCACTCCAGATTTGCACCAATTCTCCTCAATGCCTATGGATCAAGCCGAGCTCAATTCCGATCAGGTATCCCCATCTCCATATATACACTCAATCCACACATTCACATTCGTGTAATCCTGTTCATTTGTCGTAATCGTATGTATGTAAACCCTAGAAATCACTGATTGTTTATTTATTGTTGCTTCGTGTTTTAGATCCTTACGGAATTTTGAATCTTATCGAGATAATCATAGTTTTGTTTTTAATTCATGTGGACCGGTGATAGGTTTATTAGATAACGAACATTTTTTTTAGTTTACTTAATTAGGTGTTGTAGGGATTAGTATGGAGTAAAGTTATTGTTATTGTAATATTTGATGCAGAGTATGTATTCTACTTTTTAGGGTATGATGATTCATGACTAATTAGGGGTGATTATTGAACTATTTGATGTGGAATTGTTACATTTTTTAGTTTATTTTATTGTTTTTTGTATGAATAATTAGATTGAATGGAATACGGGCTTGAAGTGTTTGTGTAACTAAGATAGAATTTATGCTTGAAGCAGCGTTAAACTTCCGGGATGTAGGATAGTTACTCTGTGACACCTTAGGCGAATTTCACATCATCCTGGAGTCTGGACGCTGGAGAGAACTTAGGCCATAAGAATGCCATACCTCAAACACCACTAACGTGTTTTGGGGGTATTGGATGTGGATGAGAGAGTAACTCCACAGTTAAGTGTGTGTGGGAAGTTTTCACTTGAGATACCGAGAACAAATCCGTGAGCTTCTTGTGGGGAAAGTGGGCAATAGTGGTTGGTGTGAGGGGACGGATGTTACATACTCATTTCAGATTTGTATTCTTGTTGCATGGTTTGCTTCTAGTCCCTTTCGGGTTGTGAGCTTGTAGAAGTTAACGTGTTCTGCAGTGACGTGAACAGGTGTCGTGGTTGGTAAAAAAATGTAAATTAAGATCAATTTAAAAGTAATAAAAAATGCATTTGTTGTATAGGTATAAACTCATATATATTGAAATTTCATAGTGTATGCAAAAGTGGGGCATGGATCAACATTTACCGATCATTCACTCTTATCCTAGGCATATGGTTTATGAAATCAGGCGGGAAGAACTGAAAAATAAACAAGGGTAAAGAAACTAAGAGGTGGCTGTTCATCATTCCTATAAGGCTTGAACATTCTAGTCATATTGGGCTAGGATTTAAATGTCAATTAAGTGAAAACGTAAGGGTGACATAACTTTTGCACTATCATTTCAACTTTCACTAACTAACTTTTTACCATGATGCAATAAAATATGTGTCTCTGTTATCATTTTGATTATATATAAAGTATCTACATCATTCATTGCATAACATTATGCTCTATGTCAAGGTTTTGCGGAGGGACATCCCATGGGAGACCTATATGACTACTAAGCTGTTCACCGGAACAACTCTTCAGCTATTAAGGCGCTATGACAAAAAGAGTGAAAATGAAAGGGCACCACTGCTTGAGAATGTAAGACTATGTTTTCTTTTATTTTTGCCTTTCTTTGGTGTGTGCTAATATAATAAATAGAAAAATCATATTATACTTGTTCGATTACTCAAAAAAAAGTACAGTGATGGTCCCTGTAGTTTACCAAAATTTTGGATTTGGTCCCTAGCTTTCCAAGAGTACATGGATGGTCCCTGTGGTTTGCGCTTTGTAACGCATTTAGTCCCTAGCCAACAAATTTTAAGGTTTTAGCATGTCCAAGGAAGGGACTAAATGCGTTACAAAGTGCAAACCAGAGGGACCATTCTTTAGCCGAAGAATATTTACAGCAGAATATTATTTTAGGAATAGATTATGATCTCTTATTTTATTGTGCATATTTTTGTATATCATTTCCTTATTAACTGATTGTATTCTTCCTATATAAAGGGTATTGTAAATCAATAAAGATCATCAAGAATTCTAAACCATAAACGCTTTTATGGTATCAGAGCTTCGGTTCTGAGATACACCATCTTCTTCTTTTTTTTTTTCCCTCTATTTTTTTCGCACAACCGGTCACCATGACCAAACCGGACGAACAGTCCTCCGACCAGCAATCCTCGACGGCCCTACACCCGGCGTATTCGGTCACAATATCCAATCCAAAATCCGCACGCTCGATGGCACCTCTGTAACCTACTAATCCTGGGTCAAACTCTTTAAGTTTCATGCAGTTGCCTATCGTGTTCTTAATCACATCGATGGCACCACCAACCCACCCGAATCTACAGACCCGACCTATTCAGTCTGGAAAGAAGTGGACGCTTTGGTGTCCCAGTGGATTTACAGCACTGTCAGTGATGATTGGCTCGGACCTATTCTCGACACCGAAGCCTCTGCCCGCACGACTTGGTTGAGGCTCGAGAAATTTTTTTAAGCAATAAGAGAGCCAAGGCTGCAGCTTTGGAAACCATGTTCGTGAACTTGACTCTTGCCGCCTGCAGCTCAGTTAATGATTATTGCAAACAATTGAAGGAACTTGCTGATCAATTATCAGATGTCGATCAACCGCTGACAGAATCGCGTCTGGTTCTGCAGCTTGTTCGTGGTCTGTCACAAGAGTTCGATACTACTGCTTCACTCATTCATTCCCAACAAGCCGATTGGGATCTTGCACGAACAATGTTACAAGATGAAGTTATCAGGCAACAGGCTCGACATCAGGCCTCTCTATCTTCTGTCCTCATTGCCCAAACAACCACTAATCAACCACCGGACCAGCAGCGGCAATCCCAACAAGCACTGCCGAACCATCAACAGCAACCGCCTCCGACCAACAATCCCATTCAGTACAGCACCAGGGGCCGTGGCAACAACCGGGGACGCGGATACCGCGGCAACCCTACGGGGTCCTCGTGGCAATTCTAGAACCAATCCGGTCCCCCGACTTACCCACAGTGGGCTTGGTGGAACACGCCACCTTGTCCTTATCCGAACCAATCCACTTGGCGGCCCAATCAACAACAAAACCCGGCCGCCCACTACACTGGTTTTTCAGGTCCAACACAGCAGTTCACGGCACCACCAGGTTATGACGTATTGAGCCCGTCCGACTTAAGAGCTGCTTTTAACACTATGCAGCTTTCCTACACTGACCCTACTAAGTTCATGGACACCGGTGCGGAGCGTCATGTGACAGAAAACCAAGGTATGATTCGTATCCCTGACTCTTTTCCTGTTAACACTAAACTTTTAGTCGACAACGGGCAATGTTTACCAATTGAGGGCTCGGGTACAGGATTCCTACCAATACATGACCGAACCTATATCCTACCCAACATGCTTTACAGTCCCCACATAATTAAAAACCTATTGTCTGTCCGACGTTTTAAACGGGATAACAATGTTTCCGTTGAATTTGACCCGTTTAGTTTTTCCGTGAAGGATCTCACAACCGGACGGCTCCTTTCCCGCCACAATAGCACGGGCGACCTTTACCCGGTTACTCCACCCACTCTTCCGCCTCAAGCTTGTTTCCTTGCTTCTAACGCGTTACCATGGCATGATCGTCTCGGACACCCTGGCAGTCAAGTTTTAGATGTTTTAACTAGAAAGTTTGGTTTTCCTTGTCATTCCAATAAACAATCATTTTGTAATTCATGCCATTTATCTAGTAGCAAACGTTTACCGTTTTATTATTCCAATTCTTTTACATTCTCTCCTTTTGATATTATACATTGTGATTTATGAACCTCACCCATACCAAGTCAAACCGGGTACAAATACTACATGGTCCTAATTGATAACTTTTCAAACTTTGTTTGGGTATATCCTTTGAAATACAAATCCGAAACCTTCACAACTTTCACCAAATTTCACCGCCTAATTGCAACACAATTTAATCGCAACATTAAAACATTCCAATGTGATTTAGGGGCCGAATTTGACAATCATGCTTTTAAAACATTTGCCCACCAACATGGACTTTTATTCCGTTTCTCCTGTCCCCAAACATCCTCCCAAAACGGCCGCGCAGAGCGTATGATCCGTCGCCTTAATGACCTCATCCGCTCATTACTCATACATGCGCATCTACCACCTATTTTTTGGGTTGAGGCCCTCCACACCGCCACATATCTTCACAACATCTTACCCACAAAACGCCTCAATTTCTTCACTCCTACCTTCGCTCTATATCTCCGTCACCCTACCTATGACCATTTACGTGTCTTCGGATGCGCTTGTTATCCCAACACATCCGCCAAACAACCCCACCGCCTTCACCCGAGAGCCATTCAGTGCATCTTCCTCGGTTACCCACCTGACTTCCGAGGATACCGTTGCTTTGACCCCACTACGGGTAAGGTACACATCTCCCGTCATGTAACTTTTGACGAACATACTTTTCCGTATACTATACCTACCCCACCCGCCACTTATTCTTTTTTAGACAACCCCATACCCTTGGGATTCAACTTCCCACCGCCTCTACCCACACCATTACCTACCCCATCACATCTTCACACCACCTCCCCATTCCCTATTACATACTCTCGTCGTCCAAAACCAATGCCACACAACCCTAACCAAACCACGAGTCCAACACCCTTTAATAACCAACCCCTTCCTGCAGCCAATCCATCACCTGATACTACTCAACAGCCTACAGCCCCCCTCCCACTTTCCGGCAAACCACCGCCCCACAAACCTCTCGGCCCACAAACTCCACAAATATTCACCCCATGACCACCCGGTCTAAATCTCACCACACTCTCTATACTACCCCCATTAGCCCAGTTCCCACCTCATATGCTAGGGCCTTTGCCGACCCTCATTGGTTACATGCCATGCAGGCAGAGTTTAGTGCTTTGCAGGAAAACGGCATATGGGAATTGGTGCCACGCCCACACGATCGGCCGATTATTCGATGTATGTGGTTATTCAAGCATAAGTTTAAATCCGATGGATCTTTGGAAAGATACAAGGCGCGGCTGGTAGTTAATGGGAAATCTCAAACAGTTGGTATTGATTGTGAGGACACTTTCAGCCCGGTTGTTAAGCCGGCTACTATTCGGACAGTTTTTGTCTATTGCTGTCTCTCGTTCATGGCCTATCCATCAGTTGGATGTCAAGAACGCCTTCTTACATGGGACACTGAATGAATTAGTGTTTATGCATCAGCCTCCTGGTTTTAACGATCGTCGTTTCCCTATTTTTGTTTGCAGGCTGAAAAAGTCTCTGTATGGCTTAAAGCAGGCTCCACGGGCATGGTACACTAGATTTGCAAATCATATTTTGTCCAAGGGATTTCGCACTAGTGTCTGTGACAATTCCTTATTTGTTTACACCCATGGCACACATACTGCTTATTTGCTACTTTGTGTTGATGATATCGTCCTCACAGCCTCATCTGACGCGCTACTACAGAATATTATTCGCATGCTCTCAAGAGAGTTTGCAATGACTGATTTGGGCCAGTTACATCATTTTTTGGGTATTCGGGTGACCCAAAATACTACTGGTTTATTTTTGGATCAGGCTCAGTATACAAAAGACATCATCGCACGAGCATCTATGACCGCATGTAAACCATGCACTACTCCAGTTAATTTATCCTCCAAGCTCAGTGCTTCGGAGGGTCCTTTGTTTCATGATCCAACTCTTTATCGTAGTCTAGCTGGAGCTTAACAGTACCTCACGTTCACAAGGCCAGATATCTCCTATGCGATACAACAAGTATGTCTTTTTATGCATGAACCCTGTGAACCCTGCTTTCCTAAAGCGGATTATTAGGTACTTACAGGGCACAATTAACTATGGTATACGGGTTGTCAAGTCTACTACTCATTCTTTGGTAGCTTATTCGGATGCTGATTGGGGTGGTTGTCCGGATTCTCGTCGCTCAACTAGTGGTTACTGTGTTTTCCTAGGCGACAATCTTATTTCATGGTCCTCTAAACGGCAACCTACCGTTTCGCGTTCAAGTGCTGAGGCTGAGTATCGTGGTGTTGCGAATGCCGTAGCTGAATCAACCTGGCTACGAAATTTACTTCTTGAGTTACATCTTCCCCTTCGGCAAGCTACTGTGGTTTATTGTGATAATGTTTCAGAGGTATATATGTCAGACAATCCGGTTCAACATCAGCGGACTAAACACATAGAGATTGATATTCATTTTGTTCGTGAGAAGGTTCGTGTTGGCTAGATCCGTGTCCGTCATGTTCCTACGTCATTGCAGTATGCGGATATCTTCACTAAGGGCCTCGCTCGCCAACTTTTCCAGTCTTTTTGATCCAGCTTGAGTGTCTGTCCTCCTTCCGCTCAAACTGCGGGGGAGTCTTAGCCGAAGAATATTTACAGCAGAATATTATTTTAGGAATAGATTATGATCTCTTATTTTATTGTGCATATTTTTGTATATCGTTTCCTTATTAACTGATTGTATTCTCCCTATATAAAGGGTATTGTAAATCAATAAAGATCATCAAGAATTCTGAACCATAAACGCTTTTACATTCATGTACTCTTGGAAAAAGTTGAGAACTAAATGCGTTACAAAGTGTAAACCACAGGGACCATCCATGTGCTTTTGGAAAGCTAGGGACCAAATCCAAAATTTTGATAAACCACAAGCAGCATCCGTCTGCGTTACTCCCTCTTTTACTCTTTATGTAGACTTGTGCACAACAATACGGCGATTAGCCTCATAATCCTTACATGGTATATGGTGACATTTAGGTTAGCACTCACAAGATATATCTTTGTCGCAGGACGGCCCATCTTATATCCGTGTTTTCATCAACATCTTGCGTGACATACAGAAAGAGGACACTGTCGAATACGTGTTGGCTTTAATTGATGAGATGCTTACAGGTAATCAGACAAATTAATCACACTTACTTTTGGGTGCCATTTCATCCTTTCTCATCTTTTTTATCATGTAATCACTTTTGCAGCAAACCCCAAAAAAGCAAAGTTGTTTCACGACAAATCTCTTGAAGATGAAGATATTTATGAACCTTTTATGAGGTTCTCTTTCAGTAATTTTATTTGAAGCATATCTATGATGTAGGCTGTTTTTTTAATATGTAAGTAGGCCTGTAAATGAACCGAACGAACACGAACAGAGGCATGTTCGTGTTCGTTCATTTAATTTTAGCCGAACATGAACATATGATCACACACATGTTTTTGTTCATGTTCGTGTTCGTTTATGCTCGTTCGTTTAAAACCTAAACGAACAGTTCACAAATGTAACTTAACAAACAATAACCAACACAAACGAACATGAGGTAAAATTTTCAATTAATTAGTGATTATGATAAATTACATTGGAAAACCCATTTTTACTAAAAAAGCCCAATTACCAATAGTATATAAGTAGTTAGAAAGTTCCTTTTATGTTTAATATTTATATGAATATAACTACTTATATATTTATTATGAAACGAACATAAACAAATGTAAATAAACGAACATAAATGAACAACATAAATGGGCGTTCATGAACATAAATGAACGAACAAAACGTGTTCATGTTCGTTCGTTTAATTAAATGAACAAAAAATGTGTTCGTGTTCGTTCGTTTATTAAATAAACGGACATAGACGAACTTCCAGCCAAACAAGTTCACGAACAGTTCATGAATGTTCGGTTCGTTTACAGGCCTATATGTAAGTCTTGTGGCACTGCATTGCGTTATGATACCAATATGCTCAAACGTTAATGTATATAATTGTGATTCCTGAATATGTTATCACTTACATTTATATATGATTTTATTCACAAATAGTTGAAGCATTTCAAATACTTTTGCAATTCAGATTGTTAGGGAAAGGTAGCTGGTTCATTCAAGAGAAGAGCTCTAAGATACTTACTTTCGTAGTGAGGTACTTAAACCAATGTTCATAATACGTTAAGATTTGTAGATGGTTGCACTTATTCTAAGCATTATTGATTTATATCTTTTATATTTATAGTGTTAGGTCAAACAAAAATGGTTCGATTGCAAACGGAGAAGGCTCAAAGAAGAAGGCACCTCAAGTGATGATGTTTTAAAAGGATAGTGGATTGGCTTTGTATTCAGGTATGTACCGTATCTTTTGTGTTGTAATATGTTTTTTATTTAGAGTAAAATGCCATTTTATCCCTGAGGTTTGTCCAGTTTTGTGATTTTCGTCCAAAGGTTTGGTTATTTCGCATTTCGATCCAAAAGGTTTGAAATCTTGCCATTTTATCTAGCTTGTTAACACCATCATTTTTCTCCGTTAATTCAGGGGTATTTTCGTTTTTTCTGTTATATTCAGTCTTTTTACATAAAGTGAAAAAGACTAAATAGCCCTTTAAGTTAGCATAAAAGACGGAAATACCCCTAACTTAACGGAGAAAAATGGATGGAGCTAACGAACCGGATGAAAATGGCAAGATTTCAAACCTTTTGGATCTAGATGCGGAAAAAAAAACCTTTGGACGAAAGTGCAAAACTGACCAAACCTCAGGGACGAAAATGGCATTCTACTCCTTTTTATATATAAAATCTGAGTAAAAGCTGTTTGGTAACCGGTAACGGGATTGCTTTTTACAGCTGAAAAGGCCCTCCCATCCAAAACGTAGCATTCCATCCGCTGTCAACTGCCTAGCAACTTTGTTAAAGGAACCTGTTGTTAGGTCTGCGTTTGTTCAAGCTGATGGGGTAAAGCTCCTTGTGCCACTAATTTCTCCAGCATCCACTCAGCAGTCAATACAGGTAACTTAACATTTCTAAACGTCCCAAAAGTGGGTTGATTGTAATTTCCACTAGATGATGGTAATTTATTTAGTAACGGGTTTATGAAGAGTTGGTTATAGAACTACAACGCTAGTGTGTAGTCCACCATTTTGGCAACATGTGCAAAACGGATAATGGTTAAAAAGGAACAAGTCAAGTGGGTAAGTTATATTTTTAAACCATAAAACCTCCTAAATTGTTTTATTAGAAAAAAGAAGAGTATTTTTGAAAAAATATACAGCTGTGAGTGTTATTGAAAATAAAGTGTTTGCAATCACATCTCACACAATTTATAAAATAAAATAAACCTAGTGTATTTTCCCGCGTGCTATTCGATGAGTATTGGTTCGGTTTGTTACAGTACCGATACGATATATGCACTTGGTAGAGAAATCAACACGTGTTCTATATTGACTGAAAACGATAAAAACAAATACTGGTATAGGCACCATCGTGGTTCGAACGATATCGATCGGTTCAGATATTGGTACCGATATATCGTCACGGTTTGGTATGACAGTGGCACAATATCCATTTTCAAGAATATTTATATTGGCAATGTTGAAGAAAAAATAAATAGTTGTGGAGTAAGATTTTAAAAAATAGTTAACATACACAAGTTAGAAAAAAATCAAATTATATTTTGAATAAAATATTATTAAAAAAATTTAAACTAATACTTTAAGATATATATATTACCATTCATGGCTATTCACAATATATATATATATATATATATACACATAAGGGAAGGGTTATCTTGAGAACGCTAAATATTGCGAGAACCGTGAGAACGAATGAGAAAACCATATATATATATATATATATACACATACACACACACATAAGGGAAGGGTTATCTTGAGAACGCTAAATATTGCGAGAACCGTGAGAACGAATGAGAAAACCAATCAAAACCATTTTTTTAATACAATCATCATTTTAATTAAAATACATCAGAAAAAGAAATTACATCAATAATTCATTTCTCCTGTCAAAATCACTCTTATTAGATTTTTGACACATGTGTAAATATAACAAATTTACACATGTGTAAATGGCAAACTTACACATGTGTAAATTTTCTTTATTTCCGAATTCACGGTAATTTAAATGTGTAAATTAAATTTCTAGAATTGTATTCGAATAATAATGACAAGTGTAAAAAGAAATTATGAACTTCACTTGTTTTTGACCACGTTCTAGTGGTTTTTTCATTCGTTCTCGCGATATTTAGCGTTCTCATTTAAACCCTCCCCTATATATAAAGGGAGAGGTTAACGTACATTTGGGCTTAACATATAATTTTGGTGGTTTCAATTATCCAACATGCGATTTTGGTATCAAAAATCAACATGCGACTTTATATATATATATATAGGGAGAGGTTGACGTACATTGCGTACATTTGGCTTTATCAACGTGCGATTTTGGTGGTTTCAATTATCAAACATGCGATTTTGGTATCAAAAATCAACATGCGACTTTGTTGTTTTTAAACATGCGATTTCACATATACATACAACATGCGATTTTATGTTTTAAAAAATACAACGTGCGATTCAGCCCAAATGTACGCAATGTACGTTAAGCCCAAATGTATGATATACTTTATCTCTCTCTCTCTCTATATATATATATGGGAGGGATAGAAAGAAAACTCACTTGAGTTAAGAAAACCCAAGAAAACCTTATGTAGCAATTTTTTTTTGTAAAAAGATTAGGGAATGTAAATTACATGTTTTCGAACATTTTATAACAAAAAAAACAAAAAGCGCCAAAGGGATTTTTGTATAACAAGTTCTAAAAATTCAATTTTTAGCATATATATAAAACTGATCTTTTTTAAAATTTTATATAAAATCCCTTTGGCGCTTTTTGTTTTTTTTTTTTGTTACATAACATGTTATTTACATTCCCTAATTTTTTTACAAAAAAAAATTGTTACATAAGGTTTCTTGGGTTTTTGTAACTTAAATGGGTTTTCTCTCTATATTTCCCCTCTCTCTCTATATATATATATATGTATATGATTTAAAAAAACATAGCAAAGATTGTTTCGGGTCAACCCAACCGTTTTGCCACCTACAATGAAACCTTTATAATAATTCACTTACTTTTTTATCTAATTGATAGAGTACTTCTAACTTGGCTGTTGCGAAACAGCTTCTGTATGAAACATGCCTCTGCGTTTGGCTCTTATCCTACTACAAACCTGCAATCGAGTACTTAGCTACATCTAGAGCCCTACCGCGGTTATTGGAGGTTGTCAAAGGTTCAACAAAGGAGAAGGTGTTTCCATACCGTTCCATATACGCACACTTTATTTCAAATACCATTAATCATTTATCAACTCTAATTACTTTCGGGATGTTTGGGTCATCAATGATTGCTAGGTTGTGAGGTTGATCGTGTTGACTTTCAAAAACTTGCTTGCAAAAGGAACGTTTGGAGCTCAGATGGTTGATCTTGGACTTCCTCAAGTTGTTTAAAGTTTGAAAGCACAGGCCTGGAGTGACGAGGTGAGTGATTAGTCAATTACTCTCGACATCTATGTTTGACCGTTTTATTGAGGTTTGGCCAGTTTTGCGACTTTCGTCCAAAGGTTTGTTTTTTCTCATATGGATCCAAAAGGTTTGAAATCTTGCCATTTTCATCCGGTTCATTAACTCCATCCATTTTTGTTCTTTAAGTCAAGGGTATTTCCGTCTTTTTTGTTAACTTAATGGGTTTTTTTTTTGTTTTTTGAATACTTGTACATTATGCTAAATGCTTGTGCATAAAGTGGAAAAGACCGAATTGCCCTTTAAGTTAACAAAAAAGACGAAGATACCCCTGACTTAAAGGACAAAAATGGATGGAGTTAACGAACCGGATGAAAATGGCAAGATTTCAAACCTTTGGATGAAAGTCGCAAAACTGGCCAAACCTCAGGGACGGAAATGGCATTTTACTCTTTTATCATCTCGTTTATTCTTGTAGGATCTCTTGGATGCGTTAAATCATCTGGACGAGGGGCTGAAAGATAATATCAAGAAACTGAGCTCTTTTGACAAGTACAAGCAGGAAGTCCTTCTTGGACATCTTGATTGGTCTCCAATGCATAAAGATCCTAATTTCTGGCGAGAGAATATTACAAGGTTTGAAGAGAATGATTTTCAGGTATTTTCTAGCCACTTCCGATACGCTCCTTTTTTATTTTAATTATTGATCTTTGGATACTTTTGCGATAAAAAATGCAAGATCTCCGGCTATGATACCTAGGCAATTCCTGATATCTCACATCGTTACATTAGGAGAGATACTAGGACATAAGGAATGTCCTACATCATATACTCTCCACAAGTTTTAGACGCATTAGTTATGATATATAAGAGTAGAACTCCATAGTTACGTGTGTTTGGGTGGGAGTGTAGGGCTGCAGATGAACCGAACGAACACGTGTTTGTTTGTTGAGGAAATATATGTGTTCACAAACTGCTCATGAACACTTACCGAACGAGACTTTATGTTCGTGTTCGTTTGTTAAGGAAATGAACGTGTTCGTTTTGTTAATTTTAGGCAACGAACGCAAACGAACGTTCATGAACACAAATGGAAAAAACGAAGACAAACAAGCGTTCATGAACACAAACTAATGTGCATGAACACAAATGGAAAAAACGAAGACAAACAAGCGTTCATGAACAAAATATATAATACAATATATAATACACTGATACTTATTAATATTTATTTGTCAGAATTTTGAAGTATTTAAATAAAGTATAAAAACTAAAAACGCTAGTGAACTATCAAACACAAACGAACACGTTACCAAACGTTCACGAACATGAATGAACGGACTCGGTCTTTGTTCATGTTCGTTCTTTTAACTAAAAGAACACAAACGCACTTCCCAACAAACGAATTTCCCGCTGAACGGTTTACGAATTGTTCACTAAATGTTCGGTTCATTTGCGTGTTTGGGCGGGAGTAATCCCATGATGGTTGACCTCTTGGGAAGTCAACCAATAACAAAATCGTGAGTTCTGGTTGGTATGACGGGCCAAATGTTGCACCAGCAATAAATGATGTACACTTTCCAGAGTCCAGATTTACCCTGAAAACTAAAAATAACCCAAGAATAAATAAACTTTAGTTGTTTCGCCAAACTGATAATTAACATATGTTATTTTGTGTAGACTTTACGGGTCCTGCTCACAATATTGGAAACATCAAGCGACCCAAGGGCGCTAGCCGTTGCTTGCTTTGATCTGTCCCAGTTTATCCAGTACCATCCTGCAGGTTGCGTCATAGTCACCGACCTCAAAGCAAAAGAACACGTGATGAAACTGATGAACCACGAGAACGCTGAGGTCACCAAAAACGCGTTACTCTGCATCCAAAGGCTTTTCCTTGGTGCCAAGTATGCAAGCTTCTTGCAGGTTTAATCATGGATTCATAGAGTCCTTTTAAGTTTACCGGTTTCCTTTTTGAATAAAATTTGTCTGTATTTTTATGTTGTTTATGAAATAAAAAGGTTGAGGGCTTTTAGTATTTATTATTGTAAATTAAATTTCATCTATGTATTTAATTTGATGTTGGGTGATGCATCATATCTGCCGGATTTGACTGGTTTTGTTGTATGTTTTGTTTGCTTATGATTTGTTTTTTGTTTTGTTGTGTCATGCTCATGCCACTTTATTGTTTTGTTTTATTCTCAAATAATTCATGTACCAAGAAAAATGATTGGGTGGACAGGGTTTAATTGTTGCCTAATTTTAATATTGTATTAACTTATTGTTGTTAGTAGTTGAAGTATTAATTGACCACAGGTAAACAAATTCTTTATATAATATGTATGGATTCATTACATAACCATAAATTTATGAAAACTACCAACTCATTCAATCAAAGGTTGATAGGCACTACTTTTTTTTTTTGCAATATTTAAAAGTTTTGAAGATAATATTTTAAAAAAATAAGAAAACCAGAAAAACAAAAATTTAGAACCACATAGGTTCATTTTGCTGGCCAAGTTAGTCAATTTGAAAAAAACCATAGACTCATCTCTCTCTTATATCTCTCATCGGACAAACGCTAGTCGTTCTTTATCGCCCCTAAGATGATCTGAAAAACTGCTAGCCATCAATGTGTGGTCTAAAACAGATCGAGCAATCATGTTACATTCTCGTTCTATTTGATTCGAACCCAAGGTATCAAAACCACTTCTCCCTTCTACATGTACATATTTAAAATCAATGAAAATGGATTTGTCATTGAGAAAGTTTCCAATGACCTTTCGGTTAGAAACATGATGGACTGATTACTAATATATGTATTTTAAACACAAGAAATAAATGATTGATGATATGCCAAATCCTTAAAACATTTCTTTTGGTTTTCTAAATGTTGTTTGAATAAAATTCACTTGGTATGTATTTTGTTTCTAACACTCATTAAACAAGTTTCTACTTATAACCACATTTAAAGTTTAAAGATATCAATGTGAAAGGTTTTAGCTTATTTTTTAAGTACCAAAAACGCAATTTTTTTAAGCTATAGAATTCTAAGAAAACCGTCTTCTTCCTTTTCACATGTTATCAATTCGGTTAGAAAGCTATTATGTTTAAACTGGTAAACAAGCTAACGGAACCAATTGAGTTAAAAAAAATATGCAATGTGTGTAGATTATATAATTAAAGCATTCTTTGTAAATGTATATGTAAATGTAAATGTAAATGTCAAATGTGTATGCATAGATGGATTAAACAATGGTAAATTTTATGAAATACATTTGCAGGCTATAAACAATAGTAGTTCTTTAAATATGTGTATAAGTAGGTCAAGATGACCATAAGTATATTGCACTAATTATACTTTTAGAGTATAACACCTTGTGATGGTTAACGTAGATATATTAGATTATTAAAAGAATAGAATATAAATCATGACGCTAATTCCTAGACTAACATTTTCAATTGTGAATAGTTGTTGTTAACCATTGATAGATATATATTATTTTAATGTTAAGATTTTTTTATTGCTTTATTATACATATACTATTATTACCGTTAAAACCTCACGTTACGACACACAGTTAATAACATACTTATTTTTATTGGCATTTCAATCTAAATATTTTTTGCGTTGTTGATACCGGTGTACGATTAAAATTTGTTTTAATAACGACATACTTTTGCGTTTTCGTTCCAATGTTCAGAGTCGAGCCGCAACTATGAGAACCGAGTACATTTTTTGTGTTTTCTTTGTCATTTATGCGATTCACCGCGTCCTCGTTGCAACGTCGTTTAAATTAAAGCAAACATGGCCTACATTAACCCTTTAATAAACTAAGTAACAAATTTGTTTGTTTTTTTTCTTTTATTCATCCTATTATAGTTAAAGTTAACTTTTAACTATTGACATATTTACTTACTCATATTAGTTGTTTCTAAACATAAAACACTCATTTGGGCTATATTGACCATGGGCTAGCAAGAAGACTAGAATGATATGCCCTTCTAAGGGATCTCGTTTTATTAAAGCAGTTAGATTTATGTGTTAATTAAAAGTTATGTATAATTTTACACCTAAATATGTATAGGAAAAGCTATTTAATGGCTTTTCTAAGTCTGAATCAAAATAAATTTAAGAAAAACAAATTCAATCTAATTTTGAATTTCATCTCATTACAGTTTTTTACCGATGCTTATTTGTTTAGTATTTTCTACTACATGTCAAGTATATATGTTATGAAATTACGAAGCTAATCATTTATATAGAAAATATGTATAGTTGAAAGCGCTCAAATCTCTGTATGACCTGAAACCTACGAGGTTGGATTTAGTTTAATAGGTCAAGGTCGAACCCGTGGACACATTTAGCTAAAGAGGTTGTGTTCTTGTTTGCCCAGTGGGTTCGCAGGTTAAGCATGTTTAACCTAATTATTTTATCTTTTTTTTTTTAAATGTGTTTTATGTAAATCTAGAACTTTAAAGTACTAAAATAATGTTATCAGGTTAAGCGTGTCGTATTCTAGTTAACAACTTAACATGTACCAAATGTCACTGATGTAAATGACCCATTTAGGAGTGTTGCAATGATAACAAGTGTCACTAATGCATTTAAGACACATTAATTCATATGGGTTTAACGAATTCTTAAGTTCTAGCTATATACATAATATTTGATAGTAAAAAAACACTAAATTCCTATATAGATGCAGATGATGAATTACATCAAAATAGAAGGTAAACGGGCAACAAGCTACGTCATCTCCCTTTTTTGAATAAAAAACTAATTCTTTTAAAAACTACACCTTTATTTATATAGAAAATATGTATAGTTGAAAGCGTTCAAATCTCTGTATGACATGAAACCCACGAGGTTGAATTTAGTTTAATAGGTCCAGGCCGAACCCATGGACACAATTAGCTAAAGAGGTTGTGTTCTTGTTAGCCCAGTGGGTTCGTAGGTTAAGCATGTTTAACCTAATTATTTTATCTTTTTTTTAAATGTGTTTGATGTAAATCTAGAACTTTAAAGTACAAATACGACATTATCAGGTTAAGCGTGTCGTATTCTAGTTAACAACTTAGCATGTACCAAATGTCACTGATGCGGATGACCCATTTAGGAGTGTTGCAATGATAACAAGTGTCACTAATGCATTCAAGACTCATTAATTCATTTGGGTTTAACGTATTCTTAAGTTCTAGCTATATACGTAATATTTGATAGTAAAAGAAACCCTAAATTCCGATGTAGATGATGAATTATATCGAAATAGAAGGTATACGGGCAACAAATTGCGTCGTCACCCCTTTTTAAATAAAAAAACTAATTCTTTTAAAAACTATACCTTCAACACCTAATTGAAGGTGTATTTTGATATTTAGTAAACTTGCGGGCGAAAACTTAGAACACCAAGGTTAGAATCTTGGAGAAGCACGAATGTTATGCGGGATCTTGAAGAATTTGTAAGAGGAGGGTTTTGGCTCTAGCAATCAACATGAAGGTTATAGCTAATGAAAAGAGATCAAGGTTACAATAAGTGTTTTCACTTTGGTTACGGTTTAAAACATTCATGATTATGTTAAACATTTATTTGATAAGGACTGATGGGTCTAAGAGTGGTAATACATCAAAGAAATTTTAGTTGTTAATCAGTTTGATTAAGAAATGATTTTGGAATATTTTGGAGCCATACAAGATAAAAAAAAAAACAATGAATGCAAGGATGTGACAAAACCCTAAAAACTGATTCACACATGTTGATACGAGATGGGTTAGGGTCAAATATAAAGTCTACTAAAAATAAGTTGTAATAGGGTATCAAATGGACTTCGATTGACCACATTCAACCGACACTGTAACCGTCACATTGAACTCTACGATGTGAAATTTTGTTTTTTGTTTTTAGATATTTAGCTAGATTTTAGACTTTTTCTTTACATCATGGTGTCTTTTTATTGAACATGTGTTTTTTATTATATTTATGTTATTGTGTCTTTTTTGTGATTCATTGTGCCTTTTTTTCTATATTTGTACACTTCTTATTTTTAGTTATCTTTGTAGAATAACTTTACCCGATATGAGATCTCTTCTTGTCTATAATTTTAGAGCCTCATGGTCATAATTAGTCGGATAGCAATACTTTTACATATTACATACTCACCACCCAAAAATTATGATTGTTTAGTCAATAAACAAGGGGGCAACATGTAGGTAACGAAATAACAAATATGAGATTTCAAGGTTGCATGTGATATGGCGGGTCAAGAGTACTTGCATTAACACACTAAAGGTAAGTGATGTCAAACATTGTCACAAACATTTAATACTGAGTTAGGTTGAAGGAAAGACTTTAACTCAAGATTCGGGTTCATCGAAAATATACGATGAAGATGGTATCTTCAATGTAACAATGAGGGTATACATTTGTGGTTCTTTAACTAATCGTTGGTAGTGGACTTTCCCTCGTTGGTTCTCTATTGCACAAGTGAAACCCTTATATAGTAAATGGACAGCTAATAGACTATACATCACATGGTTTGAACATAACATGAAAGATAACAAAGAGAATGGAAATGCAACGAATAGACTTATTAAAAGAAAGGCATTTGCATCAAGACAAAGACTATAATAGAAATGTGATAAGATAGTGATTGGTCTCGGTTAACAACTGCTATCTGTGACGTGTGAGTTATAGGGTTAAGTTATTATACAAATGAGTTTTAATATACAATAAGTTAAGTTCTTAACGTAGAAAGCGAAGGACGTAATTTTTTATTATTTTTTTCTCATCTTATTAAGCCCGTATTTTAGTCACATAAAAAAACATATAAGAAAAATATAGCTTGCATTTTATAAAGAACATTATGTCATAATTAGGGAAAATAGAGCAAAAAGAAACAGATATCATTCTCAATAATTTTGTATTTTCTAATAATAAACATATAAGACAAATATAACTTGCATTTTGTAAAGAACATTATGTCATATTAGGAAAAATAGAGCAAAAAGAAATAGATATCATTTTTCGATATTTTTGTATTTTCTAAATTATGTAACACTTTTGGTGTTTGAATTTAAAACATAAGATATTTTTTCCCAATTTTAAATATAAAAGTATAAAAGAGATTAAAGGAGAGAGATGTTATATCAGACGTATAAATGATGATGTCATGTCTTTTAGAGATCAGAGGGAGATGATATGACCTTTGAGAGAAAATAACTAAAATATCCATTTGAATTAACTTGATTATAGGTGATGTGTTAAAATTTTATTGGATGAGAGAAGTTCTCATGGTTCTCGCAAGTGGTAGTGGTTCCTACTTGAACTGAATCATATATATATATATATATATATATATATATATATATATATATATAAGGAGAGGTTCATTTGAGAAAAAAAAGAACAAATGGTACAATTGTAAAACATTAAATAGTTTTTCTCCTATCTCCTTTAGTATTATCTTGGACTAATTAATTAGTCATAAACACTATCATCACCACACAAAAATTTTTGCATACACACATCAAAATTTAAACTAAACATATTAAAATTTATCATACACATCTCATAATTCATGCTACACACCTCGTAATTTATCCTATACTTTAAATTGATTTTTTTTTCTTCTTTGAATTTTTTTTAAAGAAAGTTATAAATTTAATGTAGTTACCTATTAAAAAGGAAGACTACCAATTAATAATCTATCTAACTTTACCAATATACACTTACATTAATATTAAATGCAAAAATAAAATAAATGAAAGATTATTATTTGTTGAAATTTCTTGTTTTTTATTCTTACAAAAAAATTATTCTCATTTGAACCCTGCAATATATATATATATATATATATATATATATATATATATATATATATATGGGAGGGTTTAAATGAGCACGCTAAATATCGCGAGAACCGTGAGAACGAATGAAAAAACCACTAGAACTTGATCATAAACAAGTGAAATTCAAAATTTCTTTTTACACTTGTCATTTTTTTTCGAATACAATTCTAGAAATTTAATTTACACATTTAAATTTACGTGAATTCGGAAATAAAGAAAATTTACACATGTGTAAGTTTGCCACTTACACTTGTGTAAATTTGTTATATTTACACATGTGTAAAAAATCTAATAAGAGTGATTTTGAGATGAGAAATGAATCATTTGATGTTGAAATTTCTTTTTTTGATGTTGTATTTTAATTAAAATGATGATCGTATTTAAAAAAATAATTTTGACTGATTTTCTCATTCGTTCTCATGGTTCTCGCAATATTTAGCGTTCTCAAGATAACTCTCCCATATATATATATTTATATCTATATATATAACATTTCAATAAATAGCAGCCATTTGTCTTTTGGTATATTTCGTCTTTTATTGTAAACTTTTACTTTCACCCCGTAGTTTATTCATTTTAATTTTTTTACTATTATCTTTAAAAACTTTACTTTACTACCCTACATTTTAATAAAATTATCAAACAACTTTTAAACTTTAATAAAGTTGTTCTATAAAGTCAACTTCATCTACGTATTAGTTCACGTGAGTCACTTGTATTAAAAATTCGTGCTTTTGTTTTACATACTTTCCCGATTCTAGTCATCGTTCAGTTAGCATCATCTTACCCCCTCCCTCTACTGATGGGCGGTTTTGCGCAGCCCGAAACACGGAAGGCTTAAGGAGTACTTCTTAATAAAGTATATATAACATATTTTTTTTATCCTTTGTAATATTTCAACGGCTTAGAAGAACATAATTTGAGAGTGGGTCCCACAAACCTTATAACTTCTAGTGAAATAAAACACATGGTGTGATCAAAAGGTAATTATTTTGTAGGAAATGTAAAATTGTTCAAGAAACTTCCAAGAAATTGGTTCCCTTGGATGGAAATCGAAAGGGTCAAAAGTGACGGAACTAGATCTATTAACATACTTGTTGTATACATATATCTTTAAAGGACAACCCAAAATCTACTTTTTAAGATCCATCTAAATCTAATGTCACATTTATTAAATTAAAACTTGTATAATTTTGACGAGAATAAACAACTAATACTACCATACCAAGAGGCCATCAGCAACATGCTTATCCATCCTAGTTGGCACTGTTACTAAACTGATTTGGTTAGAAGCTCTCTGAAAAATATTGAAGTAGACACAAAATATGTTCCTGCTATCTAGTGTGACAATCTTAGTGCAATATTTATTTCCGCAAATCTTGTGTCTATTTCCATGCTTAAAAAACATGTTGAAGTTAATTTTCACTTTGTTAGGGAAAGTGTTGTTCAAGGAAAACTACGTGTACAGGTTATATCCATAGGTTATCAAATCTTAAACATTTTTACAACCATTGCCCGTTTATAGATTTGTCTCTTTAAGTTCCAAGCTACATGTTGCTCATTGTTCTTAGCTTGCGGGGAAATATTAAGCTTTTGTGTAGATAACATTAGTTGTGGGTAGAATATGTAACTTTGTGAGGGGTACAATATAAAGTAGGGGTGAGCAGAAAAACGAAAAATCGAATCGCACAAAAAACCAAACCGAAATTTATAGTTCGGTTTTTGCACTTTATGAAAACCGAAAAAAAACGAATCGAACTGAATAACCCAAAAATCAAATTTTTAATGTTTGTTGTATAATGTTATAGGAATAATTAATTTTATTCTTGAATGTTAAATGTCTATAAGTAGTGTGATTCCAGCACTTCGCGGCATGTTTTTGGTCGACATTGGGTTCAGTTTGTTAAGATACCGGTACAAAATAGACACTCGTTATAGCAACCGAAAGAGATAAAAATGATAGAAGTGTGAATACAACTTTGTTTTCAATGGAATATACACCGGAACGTCGAGACAACCATAAAACGAATACCGGTACCGGTGTTGTTCAAACATGTGGTTTGTTACGATAATTAACAAAAAATAAATAAACATTTGAATGAAACTCTTATCGAAACGTAGAAAAAAGTAAGCACGTCCCAATGGTTTATACGAACTTTGTAACCCATTATATCATATTATTAATATGACAAAAATATACATCGTATATAACGGTGAGTTAGTTTTGATAAAATGTACGTTTGTGCTTCGATTACTTGTAAATTACTATTCACAAGTCGATTTTAAGTAGACAATAAAAGAAATACGTATGTCAAAAAAATGCGTAAAATTGTATTAAGTATCATACATTAAAAGTTGTGATAGTAAAGAGAAATATACTAAAAATTTATTTAATTATAACAATAAAAAAGATAATTATAAATTATAATAATAAATTAACAAAAAAGATTAAACAAAAGGCAATTGACCTGGTTAAGGAATTAAACAGGTAAAAAATATAGTTTAGTGGAAAAAGCTAAAGTAAGGAAAAAATTTGATTTAGTGTTCACCAATTGGTTTTGTTATATATACAATTGTTGTATCTTTGCCAGTAAGAAATAATAAAATTTTAAAAAAATGAAAAAATTTCAAAGTATTACAAAAAGTATCTTAATATAATTTTTTGAAAAACTTAAAAATAGTTTAGAATGTTAGGTTTAAGTAACGATACTAATTCAAAAGGTTTAATATATTAACATAAATATAAAATTTAAGAAAGATCCACGCTCGTGAAGGATAAGGGATTAGTGAGACCTAAAGCTCTCAATCAATCAAATCCATCCTTTTTTATTTTTTAAATATATTTAATATAAATGTTATTTTAGTAGGTACTACATGACAATAATTTAACAGTCACTTTTAACATGACAATCAAAATTTACGAAACAATAACACATACTTTAAATACCTTGTTTGTTAGCCATTTAGACAATACAAGCAAATTCTATAGACATTATTTGTTAGCCATTTAGACAAACCCTTTATCCAGTATCTTGATATCGTTAAATGAAACATTTTATAGTTAATTTATGATGATCAATGTAAGCTAATGTGTTTCTTGGCCGATATACTTTAATCTTGCTTAGTTGTCTTAATCAAATGAATGTCTAATCACAGGCATCATTGGGATTAGCTGTATTAAATATGCTAAAGACCATAATATTGAAAAAAAAATGAAAATCCAAACGTGGGTAACCTTATACAGGATTGATTTCACTATTATTGATTAAAGGATTAAGGTGCAAGTTTCTAGTACTAATAATACATAAAACAAAAGTAGTTACAAACATAGGTATCAGCATGTTGACTCGACCCATCTTCCAATATTCATTGTTTACTCGTCAAGTTTGGATATAATAAAGATAAAAACATCTAATAAAGATAATACTTTAATGATCATGGACAAGAAAACATTACCAATATCCCTTTTAACTATTTAACCTTTTTATCCAACCTGTTAAATCAATTAAACATATAAATCCACTTATGCTTATATATAACTAGGTTATCATCCGAGACTGCTTCTCGGGCTTGAGAAAGTTTTTAATATTATAATTTTATGAGCAACATCGAATTTAAAATAATACAATAAGTTATCTATAAACAAATTTTAAAGCCTTGGTGTAATTAAACATGGATTGTTGAACATGTAGCACAAGGTTACAATCGTACTAATGACTTATGATAAAAAAAAAAAGAAAAAAACAAATGATAAGGTTCAAATAATTCAACCAACAAATAAACACACAATACTGAATATAAAAAACAATGTTATGCCAAGATGTTTTGGAATAACTCGATTATATGAAATATTAAAGGTATTGATTTATTGCAGACAAAAACTTTCCTTGACTCCTTGACCATTTGAAAATACCCATCTTGCCCTATGGAACTCCCCAGAGTTTATCAAATTATTCTAACCGGCAATATTATACCTGTAACAAACAACAATTAATAAATGTAGATATGCAAAGAAAAAAACAAATTTAGTATATTACCAATTGATTACAAATTTTGTAGTTTCGAAAAGTCCTTCTGTAAATATTTTCAATTCCCATTTAAATCCATCAATCATCTTTTTAATTATTTTAGAATTTTTGTTTAAACCAATGAAAATTCCAATGTGTTCAGATAGTCACTACAAAATAAGAACAAATTGTTAATATTAGAGTTTAAATTGTTAAAAAGTTAATAAAACAATACAAAAATATTAATGCAATAGAGTCATTTATCAAAGTATCGACTATACAACTTTTAAAAACATGATACTATGAATAATTAGAAAGCTCAATAAATTTGTATGGGTCATAGGTATCTTCAAGATCAATTATATCTGAGTTTGATTTCCTCAATAATATTTGACAAACGTCTTTATTAAAAATTGTAGTTTTTAAAAGTGTCTTATTTTGCATTTGGAAACAAAGAATATAACCAAAGGCTAACTTAAGCTCATCCAACCATCTGTGAAACAAAAGTAATTACCAACTTATTTAAGAGTCGCCGTGCATTTATAACCATCGAATAAGTAAAGAACAACATGAGTAGTTCGAACATTAGTTCCATTTTGTTTAACGATGAAAAAATTTGGATATAATGATATAATACATAAATCTTAACCAAATCTTTAATTTAAAAGTTAAGTCTCTTATTGTGACATAATTTAGAAATTGTTATATACCATACATCACTAACGTTTTTATGAAAATTTGTATTAAAATTAAAAAAGATTTGGAGTATGAATTTCAAATTGTATGTAACTGAAATTAAATTACACAAATTGTATAAAATTCCATTTAATATTGTTAGGTAAATTAAGGAATTTAACAAATATAATAACCGATCTATAATTCATAAAATAATAATGCGATACAGTATACCTTGACCAAAGGTTATAAAATTTAAAGTCAAATTTGGATTTCCACCACTTATAGACATATAGATTGATATGTCAATAAACGAAGATTATCAATTGTTTTTTTTTTGTTGTTTAAATTAGGCTAGCATTCATGATTTTATTATTTTCAATACCCTTTTGATGTATATGATAGACAGAAGTTTATAACGTTTATTACACATTCACAACCCATTTGTAAGTTTAACTAAAGTTTACTTCATCTTTTCTGGATAAACATTGTATTGTCGTTTAATTTCTTTTTATACTCGTTTACAACAATTTTGAAATTAAATAATGTTGTCTACGGTGTAAGCCTTACACGGGCCACAATGACAATAACTATTAACTGAAAGATGTTTAATTTATCGTCATTGGTTAATATTTTCATTATATACTTCGTAATTCAATATTATATCTTTGAAACCTATTAATATATTGTTATAAGAAGACATTCATTAAGCTTAAAAATTTCTTCAAACTTTTCAAACATTCTGTGCAAACATATTTTGGTACCCTACAGGACAACAAAATGGGTAAACACACAAACACAACGCAAGGTCAATATGGATTAAAGGAAGTAATAAAAAAAAATTAAGAAAAAATGTTAAATCGCATACCATCTCATCCATGAATATCATGTCTATACGATAAATGCAAGAGGCTAACAATCTTCACCTTAATGGTATAGTTGTTTGAAAAAGCATTAAAATCCTTTAACATGCTAACCTTTTTGATTTCCATATCAAGTCTACACAAAATGAATGAAAAGTAAATTAGAAATCACGAAAGCAATAATAAAAATTAGTAAAGAAACTGATATGAAGAAGAGTCACAATCTAATGAGAACCTTTGATGCATTTTCGAAAACTTAAGAAAAAAATAGTAGTTCATGATTTTATGTAGGCATAGCAAAACGAAGTTCTATTTTTAGAAACGTAAACCAAGGAAAGTATATATATTTGATTAACAATTTTGGTTTTAATTTTGAATACATATTGCTTAAATAGTGTGTAATCGATTTTATATAAATAAAAGAAAGTATAATTGTGAAATTGATTACAAAAACGTTCACAATCTAAATTTCAAAGATAAAAATGAATAATACCATAAGTAGAAAATCATATAGGGAAAATATAATACTTTAAATAAAATTATACAAATGATATCAAAAACTGATTGAGATGAAAAGTTGTAAACGGAAATTAAAAAAGAAAATTATTATAAACGAAACAAAAATTTAGAAAAGAAATTATTGTAAAATTGACAACTTTTAAATTTTAAAAATTTAAGTATGCAACTAAACGTAAACTTCAAATTTTGAAATTCAAATTCGGTTAAACCATAAGATGTATAAGAAACATATAATACGGAACTAATAGTATTAATTAAAGGGACCTATCATTTTCCCGCCAAAACGCAACCAGAGAACTTCTCTAGTATACTAACACATGTCTCATACTTATTTTTATTTATTATAGATAATAGATACAGTAAAAATTGATTAACTAAAGGGTATGAATTTGATAATTTGATATAGGGAATTAATAGACAATTCATATATCTATCCAAACTTTTTTTAACATTATATATACATCTAACTTTAAATATTAAGGTTAAGGTTAAAGACTTTTTTTTAGCCCATGCATTTATAGTCTAGTGGCATCTTGGCCTTTGGGATCAATAGGTCCTGGGTTATTTCCTATAAGGGGGTTTTTTTTCTCATTTTATTGGGTTTTATCCTAAATTGGTGTATAGGCATTATGTCTAATGGAGATGGATATGATCGGGTGGTTCCACTGGTGATTCTCCTGTGGTCCGTCAATAATCCAAATTTGCTGTTCAAAAAAGAAGGTTAAGAACTTTTAGGAGTAGATTCATGAGGTCTGAGCATTGGGGTAGATGTCTAACGTTTCTTTATGGTCTAGGCAGATTTTGCATTAATTGTGTTTTTTTCATATATGTTTAAGTGAGATCTTGTGATTCGAAATATTTGTTCTATTTCACTATGTTACCTACCCACCACTTCTTTTGTTATTTAGTAGTGCTCTGTTTATAGATATGTTTAGTTCTCGCTTTTCTACTATATGGCTTTGGTGTCGGAGGTCTTTCTGGAAGCAGTATCTTTATTCCTAGGGATAGAAGTAAGGTGTGCCTACATCTCATCCTTCGCATACCCTACCAATAACTTGCTATTTGTGAAATTTACTGGGTACCATTGAAACTATAAATATAAAAAATATACTTCTTTTGATAATTTATACCATCAAGACATTTTTACCCCTATTAACTTCCAATAACCCACCTTTTTTCAATTTCTCCCAAATTATTCACAAGTGGTATATACTCTCATTCTAGGAGTTACATATGTCATTATGTCTTATGAACAAGGTGTGAGTTGATTTAATTTTTTCTTCTTCAGACACTATTTCTTTGCGGGTGAAAGTATAGTAAAAATTGCAGTAATAAATTGCGTCAAAACATTAGGTTATAAGGGCAAAACCAAGAAGATATCCATCTACCTTTCTTTGCGACAAAAATATGGTAAAAATTGCACTAATAAAATGCGTCAAACATTACGATAAAGATACAAAACCAAGAAGATATCCATTCATCTGCCTCAAACGAGGTTTGTAGCGATGGTGATGAAGAAGATGAAGGAGGAAAAAACTAGGAGATTATTGAATGTTTTACATTTTGTTTCTAAGTAAGAAGGATATAATGTTATTCCACATATCAACATTTTTAACGTCAATTGATACATGATAGAACACATATAACTGGTTGAATAATAAGCAACAGGGTTAGGTTCATTTGTGAATAACTCATTTGATTGTAAATATTAGTTAACCAATCCTAGCTCTTGATTATCAATACACAAGTGTAAATCAATTGCCAGGATTTGATGATAAAAATACACTAGTGTATTTTACGATTTAATGATGTTTTGATGATGAAATCAATGGCTAGGATTTGGTCACTCAATTCACAATTACACTAATGTTTACTCTAGAACCCCACCCGTAAGCAACACACACACACACACACACATATATATATATATGGTAAGGATTTAGAGAAAACACCTAAAAGCAGGGGCTTGGGTTCATGGAGGAGTTACACAACGCAACATGTTTGAACACAAACATGAACGAAAAATTGGCGTTGTTGCATGATATGTTCAAATGGAGGCTTCAAACTCTTCAAGAACAAGAGACCAATGAAAGTGAAAGTGAGGACTTGGATGAGAAACTAGAAGAAGAATCCGAAGAAGAAAAGGATGGGAGTGATGGATACTTTTCAGACAAAATCCTTTCTGACAAAGAGTTTTAATTTTTTCTCTTTACCTTTTCTTTTGTGTAATTTTTTTTGTGTTTGATATGTACTTTTCAAATAATAAAATAGTCTATTTCTCTCCAATTAGTTATAAAACGCCAAAATGCCACAATTGCAAAACACCAAAAGTTAATTAGTGTGTTTTATCATTTTTATCTATAAAACGCCATTAAAATACAAAACGCCAAACATAAAAGATGTGACGTGTTATGTAACTTGATAGATAAAACTGTACAAACAGTAACTGAAGCGACAGATACTTTATTACTAACATTTATTAAAATAAAATTCCGCCTAAATTACGCGTCAAAAAACTCTTATATAAACAAACATCTCAGGAACTTCTATTGATCACACCAAAAAAACAAACGCCATTTTTTCTTAGCAAACCATTCACTTTAAAACACCAAAAAAGTTAAAACAATCATAGATGGCAAACATCGTTTATTGGAGATTCAGTATTGTTCTCCATTAAGTTTTGCTGAATGGATTCTTAGGTGAAGGGGATAACTCAATAAGATTTTGCTGAATGAGATGAACAAATCTTCAAGAAAAAGAGACTGATGACAGTGATATGTCATTTTATATGTTATGTTTTTTAGGAAGGTTTGGATGAGAAGAAGAGACATATGGCAGTGTAAATGCTATTTTGGACTCCATTATTAAATGATGAAGAGTGGGATGAGTATGAAGATGATGGCCAAATATCATCCAAGCGAAAAACCCACTCACAATCACACCCCAATAATAGCATCCACAAAACAGCATCGATCTATGTCTCTAACATCCATCAAACCACTTCAACAGTCAACAACAAAAGATCACACCAAAAACCAAAACACCATATTTTGTTGAATGATCAGCTTTACCTAGAGCAGGACGTTTCAGCTGTGTAGGGAAATCGACACCTATCTAGGAAATTCAAAGATTCAGGAGACAAAAACTTGAAGAAGAAAAGACTGATGGCAGTGAAGATTTGGATGAGAAATTGGATTAGCATTTTTTTTTTCTAAATTTTTTTGGTGTCATTTCTGTGGTTTGTTATCTAATTTTCAGCTAATAAAATACATTATTTCTTTAATTACTTGGAAAATGCCAAAATGACACAAACGCCAAACAACAAAACTATAATAAAATTCCTTTAATCACGTATTATTAAAAGCTCCAAATAATTACTGAAATGTATAAAAAAAAGGTGCAAGATAATAGAAAAATAGTGTGCCTTACAAAAGTTTAATTTTGTCATCTTTATCTATAAAACGCCATCAAACGTCAAACTTAAAAACATGGGATGTGCTACAGCCTTAATAGATAAAACTGAACAAATAGTAAGTGAAACAACGAAAACTTTATTACTAACATTTATTATATTAAAAACCACACCATGGCAATTGATTTTTTTTATATTTTCTATCACACCCCGGATTTCCAACCCCGAAATCCATACACCGGTGGGCCCGGGTGGGGAGTATCGTGACGTCAGTTGATAATCATCATAGTCAATTAAACACGGCGCAGCGGAAGTCTTGGAGTAAAATTACTATTACAAACCGAATGTTCGAAAATACAAAATAATATACAAGCTTGTAATAGAAGATCCATGGGCGGATCATAAAATGTACATGGAAAGAATACAAAACAGACTTTAGGCAGATTTAGGATTTGCAAGATCCTCTATCACTACCGAGCAGCTTCCGGCCTATTTCGTATTGTACATGCAGTTTAGACTTTGGACAATACGTCATCTTACGCTGGTAAATACACCCAACTGACTCATTTTGAAAACATTAAAATGGTTTTAAGTGCAAAAGGCACCAAAATCTTTTATTAACTTGGGAAAGTTGACCTTGCAACCTTGTATCAGATTCACATGTTTGTCCATACATACAGGGCCCAGTACAGAAATCGAGACATGATTAAATACACACCACTCAGGACTCACGAAGAAGTCATCCCTAACGTCTTGGGAACATTGCATATGAGCATCAAAAGGTGTATGCCTACACCCCGTGCTAAGGTCGTGGCCAGTAACTAATGTATTGAGCCTAGGATATCCAGGACACGGTAGTTAACCCCTGATGTTTAAATTATCAAACAAAACTGATTAAAACAGAATATGCAGATCTCTATTCCGAACCGGCGTTCGATTAATCCCATTTCCGACCAAGCGGGAATAATTTACCGTAACCCAAGCCCGTATAGGGGAAATAAGTCGAGAATATTTACCTGAGCTAGTCTTCTTCTTTTATTTTTAAATAACTCAGCCGTATACAAAAGTACCAAGTGCAGATAGCATTTACCAGGGAAGACTCTAGTCTGGATTATGGCATAAACTAGCCAATTAAATACTAACGGTCTTATAAACCGAATAGTGTACATGATCATTACGTATAACGCTTGATTAAACGATGATTGGATAGAATGTAGGTTAAACCCGAAAAGTACCTTGACTCGTATAATATGGGTAAACTATATACATTCTGGATTTTGAAACTTAAATGACAAGGTTAAACCCGTTTCGGTTAATTTCCGTAAAATAGTTACATATATGTAACTATGCGCATATTAGCGATATCTGGTAACCTGATAAGTTATGGACAAGTTCTATATGCCATTATACTTTAAATAAGTTAAGATATCAGTAGGATATCAACTTGTATGCCCATTAAGGTTTTAAAACGAAATTATGCCTTATAGGGGCATTTTGGTAATTTTATACATAGTTTATAAATTATTTGGGATTCTGAGTTTATAACAGGTACCTACTGTAAATATGTTTAAAATAAGTTTTAAAATCAGTAGGTATCAAGTCTTGGTCGATAATATGGTTTAAAACCATACTATGCGCTTAAACGGCGCTTATGTCGTAAAATGACGTTTTTAAGCAATGTTTACTAAAACTGACATTTGGATCAGATTAAAATGTTTAAAATATGTTATTTAATATATATCAGTAGGTAAATGATTTACCTTGAAAAGATTGATTAAAATCATTTTATGAGTCAAGAGGACTAAAACCGTCATTTATCGACATAGTTTAAGGACACCTGCTTGGAAACTCAGTTTACAACTTGGTTTAACATACCAAATAATCCTACTTATAATATTACATCAGTAGGAAACTCATTTTCAAGTTTATTATCATTAAAACCTTGTTTTGTTCAAAAAGGGCATTTTGGTAAAAAATGGCATAATTATAGAACTTGTGCATAAACTTAGATTCTGATTATGATCATGTAATATAACCTCAGAGGGTTTATGCTACATATATTATGATCATAATGCAACTTTAGATCAGTAGGTAACTAATCTAAATCGGGTCAGAATCGAAAGTCAAAGCAGAAGTCAAACTTCGCGACTTTCGGTTGCGAACCGACCCTAGAACTGAAACTGACGAGCCGAACATGTTCTTACATGTTCTAGTAATTATTACCAACTTGTTTAAGTGTCAAAACAGGTTTCATAATATATATAAGATCAATTTATGATTTTTCCGAAAAATGACCTATTTGACTTTTTAATTTCATAACATTGACCCGTCAATTGGTCTAGCAAACGTGATCTTTAGGAGGTGCCCTTTATAGGGACTAACACCTACCTTATTACGATCATTTAGCCATGTTCATTTTGAACAATGGCTGGACCGTAATGGTCTTTGTAACATTTGTCAAAAACGGGTTTTCCAAACCCGCTCCGTTTGTAATCGAATATCAAGTTATAAATGTCTCGTTGCGTATTTATGTCCATTTTAACTTTTTTATGATGCATAATTAATAAACAAACTAAACTATAAAAGTTGTAATTGATAAAAAGTAAAAATAAAATAATTAAAAAGAAAATGAGGCTGCCGGGACTCGAACCCGGGTCAGCCGGAAAGAACTCCAAAGACTTAACACACACACACATAACCACTCCGCCACTTGTTGTTTTCTGTCAACTCTAGGAAACAAATAAATCTTATAGACAATCATGAAGTGACCTGATTACGCTAACTATAACCGAAATCGGTCACCAAACGTCCAAAGACGTTTGATTGATCGCGGTTTACTGAGTTTAACCGATGCGCCGACACCTTCAATCAAGTTGGCTTTGAATGAACTTAAATTCAAGAATGGATCGGTTTTAGTAACCAAAAACTTTCAATTCCTGAATTACTTCAATCAAAGACCCCTCTCGCGACTCAGAAACATTCTACAAACCTTCAATTGCATTTTCGCATAACTTTCAGTTCGCCGGAGAAGCTATTTGGACTCGCCGGATCTTCGCCGGAAAACCGTGTTTTCCATCAAATCAGTAAGTCTCGCAATTCTTTCGTTGTCTATCAATTGTTAAGCTATTGCTAACTCAAACCCTTCAATCGGAATCAATTTCAGACGTCGTTATCGGATAATTCCCGCTCGCCGAAAAACTTCTGAAAATCCTTATCTTCAGCTGTAAAACGGTATAGACATTCAAACCTTCTGATAACTCTTGCTTAATACTTCAATTCCTCATTTATCTAATCAAAACTGTTAATTTATTCGTTCAGTCTAAATCCGTAAAAACAGAGCCGACGACTTGCCGGAATTCTGAGATAAATCGTTCTCCGGTATGTTTACTTCTAAATATCGTCTCTGCCATTTCATATTAGTCTGTTGAATGTTTGTCAATCGAATTAAACAAGATACAATAGTGTAATCGCAGACTGTAATTTTGTAACGAAGAAGACGATGATAGTTTGATTATAAGTTTAATAAAATCTGGATATTATCTCGGGTTAGACACACAGTCCAGCGGTGGACTGTGTGCACATACATATCACACGCCGCGAGTTCGATCCTTAACACACGTATGCTCTGTAATAAAAATGTTTTGTTTTTCTAAATGAACCGGATCCTTGTCGCCGTTAGATGTTAAGTATAATAAAAATCTATATATTAACCAAGTTAGACACACAGTCCAGCGGTGGACTGTGTGTAACATTAAGTCACAGGTCCCGGATTCGAGACCTGTTGATGACACCAGTATTTAAAACATTTTTGAAAATAAAGAATTTTGAATAAACTGAGTTAGTATATAAATATAATTAAAAACATAATTATTTCAGGTTAGACACGTAGCTCAGTTGGTAGAGCTGCGTGCACGCGAACGGGAGGTCTCGGGTTCGAGTCCTGCCCGGCGCATGCATTTACACAATAAACCGGTCAAACAGTCAAACAGTCAATGGTCAACGGTCAACGCAAAAGTCAACATATTTTTATATTTTTGTTTATTTAATTTAATTTAAAAATCAATTAAAAATACTTAAAAATAATGTTTTTAAAGATAAGAAATAGCCTTAAACTCACAAAAATATATCTAAAAATCCTATTAAAATCATTAATGAAATCCACTCATTTACTATATCTTCCGTTATTATTTAGGTTAGTCTATCCTCGTTGTTAAATCCTTCCAACTCGTGCGCATCTCATCATCTCCAACCAAACGCACCCAATGTGAGTGAATCTTTACAAATTCCCCGTTTTAATCACGTTTTTGGGGTGTATCATGTGTCTTACCATTTATTATATTTAAATCATTGTGCATACATCATATCATGAATAAATGTGTATTCAGCTTGTTTCAACTGTTGCGTGGTTATTGTTTAGATTTAATTTATTATTTTCAGTACATGCAATTTCATAGGCCGCCGCTCCCCATTACATTATGAGCGTTGAGCATGTTCCCCATTACATTATGAGCGTGAACCTGGCGTGCCAACATACGATCGGCTCCGTTTGATTGAGCCTTGATCGCACAGACATTTATCATTTTCAGTACATACAATACGATCGGCTCCGTTTGATTGAGCCTTGATCGCACAGACATTTATCATTTTCAGTACATACATTTATCATATGCCGTTCGTTCCCCATTTTTGTTATTGTATGTTATTGTATGTTATTATATGTTATTGTATGTTATTGTATGTTATTGTATGTTATTATATGTTATTGTATGTTATTGTATGTTATAGTATGTTATAGTTTGTGGTTGTTATTGCTACTGTTTGATTATTTACATTTGCTCACTTATGATTATTGCACAATTTTTCCTTGATAAAATAACAAGAAAATCAATAATAAATGTTTATCTAACAAGGTTCACTCGCCAACTTATGTTGACCCAAAACCCCCCATTTTTACACATGATACAGGTGAACCAGCTGCAGCAAGAAACACATAGGATTGGCCTAGAAGAATAAACTGGTTTAGAGCTTAGATTGTTTAGTTGGCTATTTTTCTTTCTATTTGTATGGACATGTTTGGATTATTGAGAATGTAATTTTGACTTTAATAAATATGAAACATATTAGTAAATATCATGAGCTTTGGTGATAACCCAATTATGCCCCGACTCTTATTCCGCTGCGGGTCGGGGTGTGACAGTCTTAACCGAAAGTCAAAGCGTTTTACAAAAACACTTGACTTTTGGCTATAAAAGCCTATAAACGAAAATGCAAGAGCAAGGAACACTTACAAGAGGTTCCTACAATGCAAGAGAACTAAGTTGGATGCTCCTTTCAGCTAGAAACTTCCAGAGGAGGGAGAAGAGTGATTTAATGAGAAAGGTGCAAGTTGGAATGAGAACTTATGCACCTATTTATAGTTGGAGAGCTCAAAGGAGGTGAAGCCAGGTGTTTAGGGGAGTAAGAAGAAGCTTACAAGTGTCCCAAAACGTGGCATAGCAGTTTAGAGAAGCCACGGTTTCGTTTCAATGGTTTTAGAGCTTTGCTTGGAGACCAAACAAAATTTTCTGCAGCAGACACTCTCTGGCGGGCCGTGAGAGGCACAGGCCTTGCCTCTCGCGCCCCGCGAGCGCCCCAAAGGCAGTTTCAAAGTTTGACACTTTAGCCCATAAAATTTAAAAAGCTTCTAAAAACCTTTTTAAACACCTTTTTGGCACTTTTAGCCCTCCGTAGCCAATACTTGGCATACCCGGGATTATGCCCGGACATTGTCAAGCTCTCGGTTCATTAAAAGGTCACTCAAAGGTATAAATTAACATGTTGACACTTTTAATCCCTCCATTATCCAACTTTCACATATTTACAAAATTGAACTCTCTCGTCCAACAAATGGCACGTATGAGAGTTTAGGACTTCACAAAAGATCACTCAGAGGCTTATGATAAACATGTTGATCCCGATATCACTCAGAGGCTGGGCATGTTGACATATCAGTCACTTAGAGGCCAAATTTCAAGCATGTTGACATATCAGTCACTCAGAGGCTGTTATTTATGTATGTTGACATCGGACCGTCACTCAGAGGCTCGGTTTGAGCATGTTGATGCCTTTAGTCCTTATTGGTCTTTAACAGACCATATTTAAAAATACAACACGTGTCACTATACTATTGGACACGATTTTACAGGGTGTCACATTTTCAAAACCCCATAATTACCTGTCACATTATAAGTCTACATCCTACACCACACGACAAGAGATACCAAAAATACACATCAAAAAAATAAAATTACTATTGCTTTTTAGCGCCAAAACATATATCTACCTCGTCTCGAAAAACATCATTATATAAGTAGAACATGTAAACAAACTTAACACTCCACAAATTGTCTAAACACGCCACAAATCATTTAAAACGCCATACAACTTTAAAAAATGGCTAAGGTTATTGCATGGAGGTTTGATAGGTCAGAGAGACGTTTCGTCCTAAAGTTCTCTAACAGGAGAAGGGTGAAGGTCAAGACCATCAAGGCAATACTAAGTATGAATGAAGCCGTTTAGATGGATATTCTGGCCCTTGGGGTTCCAAGGGCCAACGATTGTGAAAGGACCCAGACGGTAATAAGAAGATTGAAAAGAAAATTTTCAGTAGATGATGATGATGATGATGATGACATTACTGATCTACCAACAGTTAGCAGTTGGAGTTTGGATGAACCATCAAGAACGGTGAAAGTGACTTATCAAGACAGGGTGGATTATTAATTGACGATGGACGAAGTGCTAAACACAGATAAACTACACCTTCTTGAACAACTATGTGATTTAGCATGATGATATTTAAATATAGGATGCGAAAAAGGCTGAACGATATTATGGCGTTATACGTCAATGAAATAGATATTGACAACGAGTCTAAAGAAAGTGATGACCAAAGCGATTGGTACATCTCTGATGTAATCTCATCCACAGAAGACTATTAGTTTACTTTGATTTCGTCTTAGTTGTAATGTTTTGAATTATTAATGAATTTAGGAACGTCAAGATATTTACATTTATAAGATATAAGAGATTAATTCAACTGCACAGATCTACAAATGAAGTGGCTGCTGAGAGGGAAGAAAGTGAAAATGCCATAATGAACAAACCATTAGTTTAATGATAAACAATAAGAATAACAAATTTACTCTAACCCTAAAACATTTTAATAAAAACGCCGTAATTCAGATATTCATAACAAGGTGTAAACACTATTGGTAAGTTCTAAATAATGAAAACACCGAATATTGATTCTAAGTTGAAGGACATAATGACATTTTTCAAAAAAATTGCTTTGAAAATAAATTTGAAAATAAAACGCCGTAGAAACAAGAATAAAGAACCAACACACGTTATCTGATGGACTTTTGTTTTAAAATGAATTATAACGGCATCTATTAAGCGGACTTGAACAATGACAATCGTACCCCGCATATCATTTAGCGCCCCCTGACACGTGTTTGACAAGGATCCGTTCTCACTATTTTCACACTTCCAATCGTTTTCTCCTGATCTCGCTTCTATATATATAAATGTAATAAAAAATACAAAAATTATAATAACTAACCCATTGATATTATTCTATTATATATTTTGAATTAAACACATTTAAGTGAAAAGACTTTGTGTGCCACATGCATATTTTTGCTTTGGAGTAAATCTGCTTTCCTCACTCATCCTTATTTGTCCAATTCTTGATCCCCATACCCCCTCAACATATATCAGGAGATGCTGCAGGGAGACCAGACAAACCATTTTAGTAAACAAATAGTTTTTATTTTTTTCTTTTTAAAACATTTCAAATACATATGATTACCTCTAACACTTTAATTTTAGAGTAAACGGTCAAAATGATCTTTAAGGTAGGATACCCGCTCGGCTACACCGCCCCGCAACGGCTCGGGTACCTCTTTCCGGGCAGGTAGAGCGGGTGTTGGAAGCCGGATGAATGTGATTGTTGGGAGGGGAGATGACTGTTGCAAAATTATATATATATATATATAATATGGATGGGTTAAAATGAGAACCACCTTAAGTTGTGAGAATTAGGCTATCCAAAATGTTTTTTTGAATTTTTTTTCAAAAGTCATAAAAAATCACTTGTTTCAGCAAAAAAAAAATTAAATGCCGCATACCCACATTTACATGAGGCGTAAAAACATATTTATCTTCATACAAAATTTACAACAGCGTGTAAAAAAAACTTGCGTCAGTCAAAACTGCTGCCTCGACAATTTATTTACAGATGTGTTTATAATATTTTCATCTATGTTTGTGCAAAAAAATTTAGGCCCAACTCGCGCGAGAAGAAAAAGTTCTCGCGGTTCTCATAACTCGTGGTGGTTCTCATTTGAACCGAGCCCTATATATATGGGGAGGGTTTAAATGAGAATACTCAATTTTTATGAGAACCATGAGAACAAATCTCAACCACTCATCTTTATCCCTTATGTTTTAATGAAAAAGGTAAAATAGGAATTGTACAATTCTGTTTTATTTTATAATCATCATCTCTTTACAAACATCATGCCCTGCTCTTACCATAAATTGAAATCACGAGACGATGATATCATGATTAGGTCGTAGATCTGAATCGTTCGATAACTTCTTCAATCATTTGATTTATTCAACGATTTTAGGGCTTCTAAATCTTCAATCAGTTCTGAATCGCCGTTTCATCAATTTCTCAGTGATTCGCAGGTATTAACTTAGGTTTTCAATATGTTTATTCAATTCTAATCTTCTTTGATTTGTTGTTTTTGTTACAAGTTAATTGAATTTTGATTTTCAATGATTGTTGATTTTGTTTATATGTTTCACAATCTCAATTTGGATATGTGGATGTTACATGTTTGCTCTTAATTATCCCTAATTTGTTTTTGTTTGGTGAATTACAGTCATGGTTTCTCCTATAACTTTTTAGAGCAACAGTGATTCGAATTGCATAAATGTTGTTAATCATGTGGAACAATTAGAATAGCTGGCCGAAGTAGGTGGTATGACGAATATGAGTAATCTACTCCTATCCAGTAAATCAACAGTTTGGGAGCAAAACAACTTGATGTCGAATGTGGAGAACGTGTCCAGCTTTGATGATGCGCTGAATAATTCCATTAATAGCAATGTTGTTGATGAAGAAGGTACTACTACTCTAGATGTTCACAAGATGATGGATAAACGTTATTGTACAATTTGTGGTGCTTGGGGTTATCATGATGCTAGAAATTGTCCAAAAAAATAAAAGTCTAGGGTTCAATGTGTTTTACAAGTAATTTTAGTGTGTATGTATTTGTTTGTATTGTACTTATTTGTGTAGTTGTTTCTTATATTAATGAAATATCAGTATGAGTGTTTATTTTTCTGAATTGTATGTGCCTTGATGTGTTATCATTTATCTTGCATATTTTCGACTTAAATTAGTTTCGTGACTTACTGTTCTGCTTTACACATGTGTAATTGCATACTTGGGGTTATCATGAGGCTTGTGTGGTTGCTAATGGCTTTCATTCCATCTTATTTAGTTTTACACACGTGAAACTGTTTGTTCTATTTTATGTGTTATTGATGCTAAGTCTTTATTGTATCATAATCTGATGTTCCTTATATTCTATTTTATGTTATTTGTAGAGCCACATATACAGGATTTTCAGGAATCGGTTTGCAGTACTTTTTATGATTCACCGAATGGTACTAGATATTGGATTCCCAATGTAATGGAAGTGTATAGACCTGTTTTGGATACGGTATTTGCTAAAGAGGAAGATGCAGCTTCCATGTATCAGTCATATGCTGAGAAGGTTGGGTTTGATATTAGGTTGTGACAACTAAGAAATCAAAAGATGGCACTGTTACACTTAGGTATATTGTTGGTAGTAGATCAGGTAAGCCCAATTGCCAAAATGTTGATTCGATGCTTGTGAAGGCATCTTCCGAGTTGCCTCGTAGCACTAATTACAAGGTGTCAGACTGTAAAGCTAAAATAAAGGTTAATGTTTTTAAGGGTTATCGTAGTTTACGGTTATATGAATTTGTTGAGTCTCATAATCACCCATCAGTTCCAATTAAGAACATGGAATTGACACGCAAGAAGCGGCAACTACAATTTAGCGACCAAGATTTCATTCATAGACTAAGTTTAGCTAAAGTTGGTCCGTCGACTGCCTATAAGATGCAAACTGTTTTGAAAGGAGGACAACACAATGCTCGTGGTATCATGGTAGAATATAAAAATTTCAGCAACGATTTAAGAGCTTTCATTGGTCCAAGAGATGCTCAAATGGTTGTAAATATGACGGATAAGCATAAAGTTAATTTAGAAAATTACTATTGTGAATACATAATTCGTTGTGGAGAGCTTAGGTCCTTATTTTGGACAGATGAGGTTATGAAGTGCAAGTATAGAGCTTTGGCGAAGTGTTAGCATTTGATGCCACCTACAGTACTAAACAGTAAGAATTTTTTTGTTTTTTTAATTTCAATTGTCTTGTTTTC
This sequence comes from Scalesia atractyloides, assembly GCA_947069175.1. Taxonomy (NCBI): domain Eukaryota; kingdom Viridiplantae; phylum Streptophyta; class Magnoliopsida; order Asterales; family Asteraceae; genus Scalesia; species Scalesia atractyloides. The sequence goes on along the minus strand of CAMTDV010000001.1, from coordinate 79,919,166 downwards.
TAATATTTTATTTATCATTATCTGGTAGGTGTAATATGAGTTTTGTTCCTTTTACGGGGTTGATCACCATAAGAATTGCATAACATTTGCGGCTGCTCTTTTTTATGAGGAAACTATTGAATGGTTCACGTGGTTGTTGGAACAATTTCTTGAAGCACATGGTAAGTATTTCTGTTTTACACATGTGTAACTTTGTTTGTATTTTACACCATAAGAATAGCGGAACACTGTTTTATAAATTCGAAGGTAAACAACCGATGTCACACCCCGACCCGCAGCGGAAAAGGTGATCGGGGCATGATTGGGTTTTCATCAAAGCTCATGACATTTATTATAATGTTTCATATTTATTATTACAATATTAAAGAAGATCATACAATCAAATCATACAAGTACAACATGTTCTATATATCTTTCTAGACTTCATTATTTTTCTTCTAAGGCACTTTCCTATGTGTTCCTTGCTTCATCCTGTCCACCTGTATCATGTGTAAAAATGATTTTTGGGTCAACAAAAAGTTGGCGAGTGAATCCTATGAAAACATTTAAACGTGTTTATTGTATTGATTATAAAATAAAGTGCATAACCACATATGAGTAAATGTAGATGTAAATCTATTCACAAAACACATAATATTAAATATTGCACACACATACAACAATTGATTGTTTAGAGGCACGCGTTGTTCAACTCGTCTCCCACAAGGAACTGATGGGCCTAATGAATAAGTTTTGAGGCACGCGTTGTTCAACGAACTGATGGGCCTAATGAATGAGTTTTGAGGCACGCGTTGTTCAACTCGTCTCCCACGAGGAACTGATGGGCCTAATAAATAATTTGCATACAACTTGACAATATGTAATACATAACATCAAACAATATTTACATTCTAAGTTTAGATCATAATATGGTATAGCACGAGTTTGAATAAGCGAATTAATTTAAGCGACACATGATACACCCCAAAACATGAATAAAAAGGCGAATTTGTAAGAATTCACTCACAGTGGGTGCGTTTCTTGGATTGATGATGAATGCGCACGAATTCGGATTTAATCGGCAAGGGAACTAACCTAAATAATAAAATAATTGTTCGGTAAATAAATAAACTTTTATTTGCGATTAATATTTTTAATTAGTGTTCTTAATGGGATTGTTAGGTTTATTTTTGTGAGTTCAAAGAAGTTTTCTAACTTAAAAATATTATTTTTGAGTATTTTTAATTGATTTATAAATAAAATAAATAAATAAAAGAAAATAAAAATTTTTGACTTTTTGACCAGTTGACCGTTGACCGTTTGACTGTTGACCGGTTCGGACGTGTGTATGTATGAGCTGGGTGAGGCTCGAACCCGAGACCTCCCGTACGCGTGCACGCAGTTCTACCAACTGAGCTACGTGTCTAACCCGAAATATTTATGTTTTTAATTATATTTATACACTATTTAATTTAATCAGAAATCATTTATTTTTAAAAAGGATTTAATTATATCGGACCGGTGCACACAACAGGTCTCGAACCCGGGACCTGTTGTTTAGTGTTGCACACAGTCCACCGCTGGACTGTGTGTCTAACCTGGTTAATATACTGATTTTTATTATACTTAACATCTTACAGCGAGTTGATCCGGTTCGGTTTAAAAAGAACATTTTTATGTCAGAGAGTGAGGTTGTGTCAAGGATCGAACTCGAGACGTGTGTTAATTGTTTGCACACAGTCCACCGTTGGACTGTGTGTCTAACCCGTTTATATAACTTGTTTTAATTAATCTTATAAACATCATCGACTTCGTCTTCTTCGCTCAAAGACTCAGACGGCCGATATTCTTCTGTTCTTGATTGAGTCGTTCATCGAACATATTACAGGTTGAAATGTAATGAATAAAATGAGTTAAGGAATCGAATGTACCGATCAGACTGTATTTTCTCAGAATTCCGGCAATGATCGTCGGCTCTGATTTGTGTATTCCGTCTGATTGAATCAATTAACAGTTTTGATCGATTAGTTATGAAATTGGGTTACTAAATAAGGATTAACCGAAGGTTTGAATGATTATACCGATTCACAGCGTGATTTTGGAAATTCCAGAGGTTTTCCGGCGAGTGCAGAATATTCCGGCTACGTCGTCTGGGATTGATTCTGGTTGATGGATTGAAGTTAGTAATAGTCTAACAATGGATTGAAATCGAAAGAGTCGAGGTATTTACCGTTTTGATGAAAGTCTCGGTTTTCCGGCGAAAGTCCGGTGATTGCAGAAAATCTCCGGCGAGTGAAATTGATTCGAGAAATGGTGCGATTTTGAGCGAAATGGTTTCCAGAGACTTGGGTGTGTATTTATAGGGATGAATCACAATGAATTGGGTCTGATTTCAGTCTTGATTCGTTGGTCAGCCTTTCTCCGGCGGTTATGATTGATGTCGCGGGATTAGTCATCGGTTATAACCGATGTTGAGGTTAATGCATACGTTCAGTCCAAAGAAACCGTCGATAACTGGCGAAATCGTCGGAATTTCCGGCGAGAGTGATTTGGGCGCGCTGATGACCAATTTGATTTCGAGTTTCATTATATGTATTAATTGTTTCGATATATCAACAAATAACACAAGTGGCGGAGTGGTGAGATATGTGTTTGTTAAGTCTTCCGGCTGTTTGGTCTTGAGAGTGACCCGGGTTCGAAACTCGGCATCTGCAAATTATTTTTATTTCATTATTTAATATAAATTTTCAATTATAGATTTTAAATTCTAATATATTTATTAATTATGTATTGTTTAAAATTTGTTTGAACCCTAAACATGCAACGAAAATTTTAACTGGATGTTCGGTTAATAAACGAAGCGGGTTTGGTTAACCCGGTTTTTGACGGATGTTACAACCGAGGCTAGTGTTAACTGACCAAGCCCCAGCAATGAAACAAGCCATAGGTAAAGTTTTCAACGAATCTTTCCATCGTTTATGTATGTGGCATATTATGGATAAACTTCCTCAAAAGGTACATGTAATTTGAAAATAATTATTCTGGTCAGTTTTACACATGTGTATTTATGTTTTTCTAGTTTCTACGTTTTTATTATTCATGTGTAATAATGGTATTTAACTTTTAAAAATTTTATCTCAAGATTGATGGTGATGTGTTACAGAATAGCAACTCGAGGAAACATATACATAAGTTGGTCTGGAATGTTTTTATCACTCCCGCCACATTTGAGAAGCGATGGGAGTTATTGATGAATGATTGCAACTTGCAGCGTCACAAGTGGTTCTCTGCTATGTTCTCTATTAGAGATCAGTGGGTCCCAGGTTATTTTAGGGACATACCGATGTGTTGTTTAATGAAAACGATGTCTCGATGTGAAAGCTTGAACGCACTTTTTAAGGTGTACTCTAGCGCATCCAATACTTTGGTTAAGTTGACATTGTGTTTTGATATGGCAATTAATGGTTAACGCTATCGGCAACGAGTTTTTGAGCATAAAACCGATTCAACATCTCTCATCTTATCCACTCTGTTACCTATAGAAGCACATGCATCATTTATATACAACATAAGCATTTTTAGTGAGGTCCAAAAAGAGATATCTAAAGCCTTTTTAGCTTGTATGAGTGGTACACCTGATGTCGTTGATAGTTATGAAAATTATACGGTTTCTCACTTTGATAAAGGTATCGTTATTGGCGATTACACGGTAATTCTGCTTTTTTCGTAATTTTATTTCTTCTTTATCTTTCATGTGTTTAGATATATACCATTATCAGTGTGTATAATAGAGAAAGTTATTATATTTGCAGGTTAAGATCAAGCTGAGTGATAATTCAATAACATGCTCATGTATGTTATTTACACGCATTGGATATTTATGTCGTCATGTTTTTTCTGCATACCGATTTCGAGGCATAAACAAAATTCCTGAAAAGTATATAGCTCCAAGATGGAAAAAAAGATGCATTGCCTAAGAAAGTGTTCAACATTGAATTCCGTTATGGTGTTGACAACTCAGAAAACTTTAAGCTTTGGTCAGAGGTGCTAAATTTAGCTCAACAATGTGGTGACCGGTTACGGGGTGATTCAGTATAGCTTGCTTGGTTTGTGGAACAAATCAAGGTTATTAAGAACAAAATTTTTGAAGATGTTCCAAGTGATCCAAGTTCTAATAATAGGGGTGGTGTCTTTGAAGAATTGGTTGGTGAATCACAACCTGCTAGTGTTTCTTGTGTGGCTCCCCAGGGTATTAGGAATAAAGGATGTGGTACATCTTGTCGTTTAATTGGCCTAGGAGAGAAAGCCAAGGTTAAGAGCAAGAAGAAAAAAAAGAATTGCAAATTGTGTGGAAAACATGTCTACCATGATTCTCGTAACTGTCCTACAAAAAAGAAAAAAAAAACAAAAACGTAACAAAGTCGCATTGACGAAGATAATGATGAAGATAATGATAAAGAAAATGATGAAAATATCGATTTAGATAGCGATGAAGATGGTGATGGTGAATGAAGTTTTTATTTTCTTTTAGTTTTGATGCTGGATTTTTATTATTACAGTGTTTTAATATACACATGTGTAAGTTTCTGTTTTACACATGTGTAAGTGTTCTATTTATCTTTTTTTATGATTTACATACGTTAACGATTTTACATATGTTTTACAGAGTTAACTAACACAAGATACTTGTGAAGTTGTTAATGGCATTCTTGAATGATTATTATTGAGGTAGATTCTTTTTGAATGGATGTGATCGTTGTATACTAGTAGAGTTTTGAATGATCCTATAATGATTAGATTATATAAACCATGACTCATTCGAGTCATTTTTGTCATAGTACACTGATTTCAACAGTGTGCACAAATTGCAATTAACAACAATATAAAGTGTAAAGTGCCTACAACACAAAATAAGGCTTAGTATTTTTTAATAGCAAACACCATGCATTTGTGATGCAATTCGGGCATTACGTATCTGCTTTTAGGATCAAAACATCACTGCGGGCATTACGCATCATCTTTTAGGATCAAAACGTGTCAGACCGCCACTGATCACAGCTAATGTCAATCAAACTAACAACACATTAACAAACATACATACAAATTAAAACAAATAACAATAAAGATAATCTTACGAACGGTTAACATCTTTTTTATCAGAATAACAAAGTTTTCCAAAATTCCCAACAATATAGAAAAATAAACTTGTTTGGTATGACCGAGAACCTAAAAACGATAACCTTACAAACAATCAACATCCTATATGATCAAAATTTCAAAAGTTTCGAAAATTCCAAACGTACATAGCCAAAGAAACTTGTTTGGTATGACTGATAACCTAAAAACAAACGTTTCAAATTATCAACTAGTTTTCTGGATCAAGATTTGCTTTCAAAAGAAAAATCTTTACAGCGTATTTTTGTCTAAGCAAGCTAATTTGAGCATTTTGTTTGTTGGTTTTCTCTGTTTTGAATCCACATTCCCATTTATTTACGCCGCTTTCCTTGTAAGCCTCCATATGTCTCATGACAAATACTCCACAATCAATTCCATTTTTCTTTGTAGTGAAAGTCAGCTTCGGTTTTCGAGGTTTCACAGATTTCATTTCTTTCCATTTTGGATGACCCACTGCTTTCAAATAGGCTACAAACATGTGTTTCTGTTTCAACAACGAGAGTTTGTAAGTTGTTTTATTTATATAGTTTAAAGCGATTTGAACAGTTTGTAACCATTTGAATATAGTTGCTACTTTTGATATCCATTTCTCATTTGACCTGTCAAAGATGAAATATAACCCAAGAGGAACTGTCAACCCATTTTAGGTGAACAGCTTAAAAAATTTTCATTTTTAGTTATTCATACACATGTGTAAATTCAAAAATTCTGTTTTACACATGTGTAAAATTGGTTTTACACATGTGTAAATTCTCAGTCAACATTCTATTTGAAGATGTAAATAAGACTTACCACTTTCAGCACGGTATCTTTTTATCGTATTCATCATTATTTTGTAGACCAACAAAGCTTTTGCTTGCGGCAATGTTGTCAATTACTTCAATCGCTGAATTTCTCCAATCGAAACATATAAGGTAGCAGTGGTTATTCTCAGCGAACGGAATCAACACCATTCTAAAATTTTTTAAATTAGGTCCATCTTCTAATCCTTTTAACAAGTTCTTAATGATCGATTCAATCACATCCAATCGTCCAGCTTCATCCATTTTTTCATTTTCCAGAATACTTATACTCTGTGTCGACAAAAGTATTATTATTCTAAATTATTTTCTTAGTTTAAGCTAATGTTATACAAAACGTGTAAAATTTTTTAACTTACCATCACATTTGTATCACAAAAAAAAGTCTCTCATCTGAACCTGGGCTTCGAAATTTGTTATCATGATTCAAAACTGCAGCCCAGCAGTCTATGACATTGCTTAGCAATCTCTGACCTGATTCTAAAGATTTTAGCAGAAACATTTTTGTAACATTTCCAGAAACACTCTCGACACAATCATCCTTGTCATAACATATCAATCAAGGAAGTATTCACATAATTTTAATATAATTACTAACATAATAACATATTCAAATTATCAAAATTGATTAAAATAGATTATGGCATACCCGAATTCAGTTTCAATTTCCTTTGCTTCCTGACATAATGTGTATGCATCTTTTTTTTCTGAACCTTCCATCAAATAATCCCAGCCTTTCAATTCTTCTTTGGTTAACGGTTTTCAAATATCAACTACTCTTACCAAAAACAGAGATTTCGATGGATATGTTGGATGTTTGATTCTATGCAGTCTTTCAGTTATATCTTTTGCATTTTGCTTCTCAGCATCCGCATTTTTTTGAAACGGAACTTGTATAGGGCTTATTCCTAAACTGAAACTTGATTGACTAGAAACTATATGATTTGAGTTGCATTTTTCTTTTGTTCGACCAATATGAACCTTTTGTGTAGGTGTTTGAGCTTCAGTTTCTATTGGTACAGTTAGTTCAAGAGTTGGATCATTTGTGGGTGTTGTTGGTTGTGTTGGCAGTGTTGTTTCATCTTCTTTTTGATTGAAAAGCTTTTTGAGCTTTTCCTTGTAACTTTCAACCAAAAAATTTTACTTCCTCCCTTTTTGGGAAGTTCGCAAAAACTTTTTCTACTGCCTTCTCAAAATTGTTCTAGTATGTTTCAACCCAGTAGTAATTTGTATCAACGTTTCTTAAATGTGTCTGGTCAAAGTGATAAATGCAAAAAAAATTCAAGTCATTTATTTTACACATGTGTAAGTTTCTGTTTTACACATGTGTAAATTCTCTGTTGAAAGTGTGTAAATAATAAACAAAAAAAAAAGAAAAATAACTATGACTAAAGTCAAACTAAAATTATTTGGAATCAAGGCCAAATTATATATCATTTTTTTGTTTATTCATTCAAGTGATCCAATTATGATCATATTTGTTTTTAATTATCAATTTATTAATCCTTTTTTACAAATGTGTTTCTGTTTTACACTTGTGTAAGTTCTATGTTAAAGACTTACACATATGTAAACCAGCTAACTTTCAAGCTTCTAAAATGTACATTTCATTTATCATTTAGTTGTGTTACATACCTCCAAGCTATTTAGATCTGTCATGCCTGGTCCACTTTCTTCACTTTCTTCTGTTTGTGTTTTCTCTGAGTTAGTTTCTTGACTTGTCTCGGTATCAGAACTTCCTTCTTCAACAAATAACCCTTTGAAATCTCCCTTTCGAATCCCCCTTGTTCAATCTCCATGTCTTCTCTCAGTTGTAGTCTTTATGCCGTCCAATATTCTAGCGGTGAAACTGTTCGCTCTTCATTAAGTCCTTTACATGTCACACTATCTACATATAAGATCTACAAAAAATTTTCAAGTACTCATTTTTGCTTTTATCAGAGTACAATGTTAAATATAAAATGTATAAGAATGAAGTTATACCACTAAAATAGTTAGTGCGCCATGAAAGTAGCAAGAAATGTCCCTTTGTACCCACCATTCTTTACATCTTTTAATAAGGTGAACAACATATTTGCACCAATCTATCTTTGAGAAGTCCATTTCTTCATTCAGTAAGTCAATGATTCCAGCTTTTGATAATCCATTATAATGACATTCGACCATTGTGTTAACAAACAAGACAACGAAATCAAGCTTCAACCTCAAACCCTCATTATCATCTCCAAAAGCTATCTTGTCTACAATATTTTTCGCTTTAACTGTCAACTTGTCATTATGCCTTTTCTTGTAAGCTTTTCCAAGTGTTGTGTACTCTTTGGGTGGCTTATGGGGTGACAAATCAAAACTATTTGGAATACCTAGCAATTGGTGTATCGCTTCTTCATCTACCTTGATAGCAATCCTTCCAAATCTTATTTCCATTTTGTCGGGATCGAAATGGTCAACCACAAATTATGCTAACTTTCCTGAGACTGTATCAATCTTTAATGACAAAATTTTGCCAAATCCCATTTCCGGACTATATTTCTTTGTTTTTCAGTCAAAGCTTGTATACATTCGTACATCTTTCTTGGAGAGGATCTTGTTCTTATGCTGAAAAACAGAGGGTCCCTGACATTTTTTTCGTTTTTCTTTGGTCGATCCAGCAGTTTTTTTCGTCTTCCCTTTCTTCATACCCGCTGCTTCATCCTTGTTTTGATTTTTTGATTTGTTGCCTTTTTGGTTTGAGCTACTTTTCTTTTTCTCTTTTTGCCTCCTGTTTCAAATTATATGCAAAACTATTTTACACATGTGTAAAATGATTAATCACTCAAATTCACTACTAACGAAGATGATTTACACATGTGTAAACTTATCACTTACACATGTGTAAACATATTATTTTCCCATGTGTAAACTGATTAATCATTCAAATTCATTACTAACCAAGATGATTTACACATGTATAAAAAAACTTACTTACAGATGTGTAAACATCTTATTTACACATGTGTAAATTGATTGATCACTCAAATTCAATGCTAACCAATATGATTTACATATTCGTAAACAGATTACTTAAACATACGTAAACATCTTATTTACACATGTGTAAATTTATTAATTACTCAAATTTAATGCTAATGAAGATGATTTACACATGTGTAAACTTATTACTTACACACGTGTAAACATATTATTTTCACATGTGTAAATTGATAAATCATTCAAATTCATTACTAACCAAGATGATTTACACATGTGTAAAACAGCTTACTTACAGATGTTTAAGCATCTTATTTACAGATGTGTAAATTGAGTGATCACTTAAATTCAATGCTAACCAAGATGATTTACAAATTCGTAAACAGATTACTTACACATGTGTAAATTTATTAATCACTCAAATTCAATGCTAACAAAGATGATTTACACATGTGTAAACTTATTACTTACACGTGTGTAAACATATTATTTTTATATTACATACCTTCGGCAACTTGGAGTTTATTTGGCTGTTTTTCAGGAAGCTTTTCACCATTTTTTTCCTTTTTTGCTTCTGTTAAAACAATTGAAAGCAGTTAAAGCACGTATAAACAGTGTACTTACACATGTGTAAACAACTTACTTACACATGTGTAAAAAGCTTATGTAAAAAGCTTATTTACACATGTGTAAACAAATTCAATATTAACTATTATTACATTCATTTAGTTCTTTCATCATCTCATCCCTCTGTCTTCTTAAAACCACCTTTAAATTCCTTGATCTTTCTGTTGAAATCAAAGAATTTAACCACAACTTTATGTTATTTGTTTAATGATCTATGAAAATGCATTTGTCATACCTAATTGTTGTTCCACTGTAGCATCCATTTCTAAAAGTGTATTAAGTTTATCAACATTCAATGCCACTTCAGATCCTGTAACCAAATGTCAACAAAATTTATTGTTTGCTTTCAATTTGTTATTCAAGTAATTATTTGATTTAAACTAATTTTGTTGCTTGCCTATTTCATCATTGTTCTCAGAACTGTCAGTATCAAGTATATCTGGATTTGATATTGTGTTCGAAAAACTTTTTGCTTTAATCCTTAGAATTATTGGACTTTTACGTTCTGGAAATATAGTTTATTAATATATCATTTAGTAAGTTTTACAATAAATCTTTATAAATCTCATAATAGTTTTCAGGATGCTTACTTTTCATTTTTCCTTTGCACTATATTTACAAAAGCACCCTATTTCAGTGAAGTCATCAGTAAATATAAAGACTAAACTCAGCAAGAGAGTAACACGATCACATTTAAACAATAAAATAAATCAGCAAGGAGGAAGATTAACTTATTATACAAAAAGGTTCGCAGATGGTGTATACAGTCGTATTCACCCAGCATTTATGTTTGAACCTTAGTGAGCAATACAAGTACATTTTTCCTATATTTGCTAGTAACAATTTCATGTAGTGAAATAGCAAGTGGAATGACATTTCTGTGTAACTGGTCATTTACCCTTTTCCTCCTAAATCACCCACAAACACTCTCTCACACGAATCCACAAGTCACAAATACTAAATCATCTTTCATCAAGCCCTAAACAAAACAACTGAGCCAAAATATTATCTAAAACACCCTAAATTGCAACTGAAGTTATGTTTAATACAAATTGTTATTTCTGAACTATATAGTCGATAATCAAGTCTAACGTATTAATCGAACCCTAAACAACGTAGCTAAATCAAATCAAAATTACATAATCAAATGACGATGTGAGAGAAAGTTACCGGTGAATTGGAGCGCCGGAGTTGATAGATCGACGAAGAACGTACCGGAAATGCGTTATAGGGAGCGGCAGAGTTGATAGATCGACGTGAGGGTTTTGGGTTGAAGGGTTTTGGGGTAGTGAAATCACCGTGTGTGTGTTTGTTGTGGGATATTTGGGGGGGGGGGTTGTATTTTAATGTTTGAACAATAATACCCTTGTAAGTTTTAGTTTAGCTTTCCTTCTCATGCAAACCCATCTAATCTTAGTCTTTAATTTAGGATGATCTATGGATGAAAATTGTTCCTAATGTTCTCACAAAATTAGGTGTTCTCAAGATAACCCTCTCATATATATATATATATATATATATAAACCATATATTTACAATCTTTCACACTAAAAAAACTCACATTTTACAACTTCACTTCTACAATCTCTATACAATATTTTACCAATGGAACCACAAAGATCAAGCTAGAAAACTGGCAAGTCAAAAGATGCCGGTTCATCATCCCGTAATGGCACTTCACAAGGTCGTGGTTTCGGCTCATCGGCGCAATTTAATTGGCCTTGCAATTTTTAGGTGTTTTACGTTTTATAAGTTGAACGTTTATTTTTTTTATTTTCATAACTTTTTTGTCTTTTTTTTAATTTAATGTAATTGTTTTTTATTTAGTGTAAGTTTTATTTTGTTTTATGAAGTTTAATATTTGATTATTTAAATTAAATTATTGAATAAAAAAATCTCTAAACCAGACCCTCTATTTGGATGATTTTAAATCATTGCCAATACATAGCATTTAGCTTACATTTGGCTTGTGTAGATTTAGCATTTGAGGAGAAATGCATTAGAGAGCTTACATTTAAGTGAAATGTTCTTAGAGAAAAATTGTACATTTGGTAGGATGATAGGCCCTTATGTTTGTTTTGTATTTATATTATTCTTTTCATGTTTTAATTTATTTTGATTTACATAAATAAGTTTACACTATAAGCTTTAGTGACTTGTGTAGTATTTTTTATTCATTTCAAATACAGTATTTGGACAAAATAATAAAAAGATGTAACGTTTTTATTTTGAAACATAAGTCTATTAATACTACTTTAATAAAAAAATAATACAAAAGTTTAAGATGCGTATACATTAATGTTCATGTTTAGAAGTTTAATGTATTGTTTTTGTAACTTTCGATATAAATAATGCGAAAATAAAAAAAATGTATATCGACAGAAATAACTTAATTATTAAAAATAAATATAAAATTCGTGATAATGTGGAAATATAAGTATTGATAAAAATGTTTATAGAATTTGAGAGAAAATATGTATTTTTAGTATATTTGCTGAAATCTGATGTGACAGCTGACTAGATACTTGTAAATGTATTTATTAACTTACATTGGTGTGATGGTACTAATTGAAGAAAGTTAGGGTACTACCCTAAACCACACCTCCCCACACTAATGCACCGGAAGTATATAGAAATAGAAGTAGCACTTGTAAGAAAATTCGTACGTTTGTAATTGCCACTATGTAACAAAATACTTGTAGCTGAAAATATAATTTAAAACAAACCCCTAAATAGCAAACAAGTGAATAGATTAATTTGTCAGAAACTTTGGTTTTTTCCTGAAAACTATATACCCTTTAGTTTAAAAGATGTTGTAAAACTTACTTTATTATAAAAAAAAAACTATATGGCTTCACATGGTAAGCCAGTTAGCCCTTTTATATACAAAGAAACCGGACATGTGGTTTTGTCTTATTATGCCGTTTCTGCACATAAATAAAAACTATACCTCATAGATCATTGATAGCAGACCTCATCGAAACATAAGCATAAGGATGCTTATCTTAGTTTTAAAACTGTGAAACCCTTTAAACCTGTATAAAGTTTGGTTTTATGGTTGTTTTATGATACGATTTTAATCATCTGGCTTATAATTTTTAAATAACGTTGAACTCTTTGGTTTGTAGTTAGACTAGAAGAATGAGGTGTCAATTTTGTCGGGTTGACGGGTCTCGGGTTTGCTGGTAGAATTGTTTAGCCCGAACACGATCCATATTTTATTCGCGTTAAAAGTATCAATCCTAACCATCACACACGTAAAATTGTGTAACACAAACACGAGTTGTTAACCTGTTTAATCAAATATTTCAACGGGTTGGTGGGTAGTAATCAAGTTATAGACGTGTCAATTGGCATGTTAGTCGTAAAATATAAGGTTCGACGGGTTAACGGGGGGTCATTTTGTTTAAGTAAACAAGTTGGTAGGTCGACTTGTTTAATTAATTGTTTTAAACAGGTTGGTAGGTCAACCCACACATAATCTGCTTATAATATTAAATGGGTTAGACCTGTTTAATTGTTTAATTAATCCGTTGGTAGGTCGGCCTGTATAATTAATTGTTTTAAACAGGTTGGTAGGTCAACCCACACATAATCCGTTTATAATATTAAATGGGTTAGATATGACAATAAAAATCTAAATGCTTTTGTGTCATGTCGGAAATTCTCACTCGTATTGGATCATAAAATTAACTTCACATGTTCACATTGATTTATTGATTCCATTGAAATTTGTTGTTTAAATTTCAGTTAGACTATGTGTTATGAGGGCTTGGTTGAGAAAAAGATGTTGTCACATGGTGCCACCAAATATCCAAGGTTTGAATTTTGCCTCCCACGCCTACAACTACATCCACGGAGTTGCCTCGCGCCCCCGACACCACCGTATGGCGATATGGCCCCTCACAGTGTGGCCTTTCTACGCTCGATGATCCCTAGCCTTAGTGAGACAATGAAGGGGCTAATGGTTCACATACAATTAGAATAAAGATTAACCTCTTGCATATAAACTTTTATAGTGTAACAATTGTTTATTTTAAGTTCTAGCTTAAATCATTTTGATTCAAATAGCTCTATCTAGCATCTTCCTCTAAACCAAAACTATCAGTTATACCTATGTTACACGACGGGATAACACTTTTACTATAAATGTAAAAAAAACACACTCACTTAATGAAGATACATCCGAAAAGCATGAAAAGTTACAACATTGTAAAGACGTACCGCTTATTCAAGAAAAATAAATAAAAGATTGAAATTTAAAATGGCAAATTTCTAGTGAAAAAATACAAAGGAAGAAAAAAATAAAAAGAAAAAAGGAAAAGAAAATTCGATGTGGTAAGAATTCAATTTTGCTAGTCGTTGATCAATTCTTTATGTTATAAGGTTCGGTATAGCAACCCAAAAAATAGCAATAAAAATAAACAAAATCATGATATGCCGAAAAAGATATCCACACGCGTTTTACGTCGATATTCATAAAAATGAATACCGTTACTAGTTGCTATAATACACCATATCAGTACAGATGTTGGTATCAATTTGGTCCATTACTTTACAAGTATCGTACAAACACCGTTATAACTTTGTTATAACTTCAACACCAAAAAAAATACTTTACTTTGAATAGAACTTCGTTTTTAACAAAATTTATTCTGGAATGTGAAAAACAATTCTCAAATTTCTCAAATAGGGTGCTCTTCTCTTAGGATCCCTACCTTGTATATACACACACACACACATGGTAAAGTTCATGCGAGAACCACCATATCACGAGAACCATGAGAACCAATGTGAACACAACCAAAACTACTTAAAAAAGCATAAGAATACACTTTTTTTAATTTTTCATTAAAAATCGCAACATTTTATTTTGAATTTTTTAATCCAAATAACAATTACTGATGAACATGTGCATTTCTTGACAGCACCAATACAATCACTACATCCGTAATACATTACCGATATTACACAATTTCTCATCCGTATACAATTTATAAAATTAAAACCCTTATAAATATTTTCACATTTTTTTATAAAATTACTAAGGTCATTGATATTGATGCACATGTCCATAGTTTATATAGTAATGAGAGAATCAATGTAAATGCATATATGCATTAAGTTTGTATGTTTGGTTATCTTATAAGTTGTCTGTTTGAAAAAAAAAGTCAAGAATGTAACTTTTTTCTGAAATCGATGAATAAAGGGTACAAAAAAATGTTTGATGCTATGGAGGATGATAACGTAATGATGCTATGGTGGGTGATGACGTAATGATTAATCAAAAAGTTAAAAAATGTTGTTTGTTATTTAATGATGCAGTTGGAAAGATATGCATATGTGCATCACTTTATAAATGATTTTGTCATTTGTATGCACATATGCATTTTGATTAATTTTATTTGATGGTTAATAGTTTGGTTATATTTGTCTGTTTATGATGTAATATATTGTTTGGTATGGTATGAAGGTTGATGATGCACATGTGTATAGTTTGAATTATTATATATATTGGCAATGTATTATGAATGGTGGTGTAGACGGAAGTTAATTGTATAATATTGGTAATGTATTATGCATAATAATGTAAATGGAAGGGAAATTGTATAGGTGTTGTCAACAAATATGAAATATGCGCATTTGCATTAGTAATTGTTATTCAAGAAATATGAACTATACACATGTGCATCAATAATTATTATTCGGACTAATATATAAAAATAAAAAATTATAAATAAAAAGTTGCGATTTTTAATGGATTTAAAAAAATAAAATATAAATTTTGTGTGTTTTTTAAATAGTTTTGATTGTATTCACACTGGTTCTCGTAATTCTCGCAATAAAGGATGGTTTCTAATGAATCCTCATCCTATACATATACAATACAGTCTTGCTTTAGCTTCTACACACTTTATAAGCCATAGTATGTGTAACAAACCCAACTAAATCAGTACTAAGAACAAACAATGTTGGAAAAAAAAAAAGAATGAAAAGGAAACAATACAATAATATGGCCTTAGGCCTATAAACGAACAGAACATTCATGAACTGTTCGTAAGCTTGTTTGGCGGAAAGTTCGTTTATTTTATAAACGAACGAACACGAACAAATTAAATGAACGAACATGAACACACCTTGTGTTCGTTCAGTTATGTTTGTTGATATTGGTTTAAATGTTAATAAATATATAAATAGTTATATTTATAATTAAATATTAGGTTTTCTAACTACTTATATAAATATAAGTAATTAGTAATTGAGTTTTCTAGTAATAAAAAATGAAATTTTAAAATTTTTATTAGATCGTAACTGATCACTTACTTAGTATTTAAATAAAAAAACTACTTGATTTTAGTATTTATGAACCCTAATTTAGATGTGTTTTCGGATGAACTATAATAAATTAGACTTGTTTGTTTGTGTTCACTAATGTTAAATTGTGTTTGTTTATATTCGTTCAATTACGTTCATTTGTGTTCGTTTATGTTTGTTCAATCAAGTTAATTTATGTTTATTCAAATACGTTCATTTAATTTCTTTTTATGTTTATTTATGTTCGTAAACTGTTCGTTTAGGCTTTAAACGAACGAACATACACCAATACGAACATTCCCGGTTTCTTAATTAATGAACACGAAAAAAAATGTGTTCAATTATATGTTCTTGTTCGGTTAAAGTTAAATGAACAAACACGAATATGTCTGTGTTTGTATTTGTTCGGTTCATTTACAGGGCTATATGGCCCAATCATGAGTAAAATGTGAATCACTTATGTAAAGTCTTGTATGCAAACTTTGCAAATGTTATATAGTATACAAATGTGTTGGATGTGGGATCAATTAATTCTAACCATGAAACCAAAACGAAGCTAGCCCAACTGTTGGTTATTGTTTGGTATTAATAATTCACGTTTTGGTTGTATTTTAATCTAGAAGGTTGAAATTGGTAATATATATCGGCAAACAATAATGTTGAAAGTAACTCAAAATGTGCTCAAAATTCTCATTGTTTTTTTATTTGAGAAAAATATACAATTGTTTTTAGTTAAATACTTTTAATTATATTTAAAAGTGTACAATCTACTATCTAATAAATGAATACAAATTAGACACTATCTAA
Organism: Scalesia atractyloides; assembly: GCA_947069175.1. NCBI lineage: Eukaryota > Viridiplantae > Streptophyta > Magnoliopsida > Asterales > Asteraceae > Scalesia > Scalesia atractyloides. The sequence goes on along the minus strand of CAMTDV010000001.1, from coordinate 79,902,496 downwards.
TAAATGAATACAAATTAGACGCGTGTCCTCATCATATTTCGTCTCATCATTTTTCCCCGCTCAAATCCCATAACACCAAACAAATAAATGTTTTATGAAATAGGATATGAAGTTAATTTTATTTTAATATTATTAATTCCTTTTTTACCCATGCATGATATAATAAATTAGCTATTAAGCATGAAAATAAATTATTCGTTATATATAAACCGTTAAGTTAGATTATAATTTTCTAATAATTAATTATTAACTAAATTCGTATAACAAATATTAATAAGAATAACAAATCTAACTTATGACATACAAAGAAATTATTTTCATTTATTTTAAATAAAATTTATATTTAAATACACAATAATAAAAAGAATATTATTTATATACATATTATTATATGTAATGTAATATGTAATTTTAGTCATACGAAGAACATATATGTATTTGTGTTTTTTAGTATTCAATTTGTAATATATGTGCTATCATTGTATTTTTACAAATTATACAATTTTATCATTTATATTGTACAACCTTATGTAATATACGGGTCTATAACCTAGTGCATCATACATATGGTGACGCTTCTTTTTTAAATCTAGTTTACTGTTTTTATAAACTTGCATCATCTTTATATACTTTGTTATTTCATCTTTATATACTTTGTTATTTTTTTAATAAAGTTATAAAGAAATTAATTCTATTTGCATTGAGCATATTATTGATATATTTAAAAAACAATGTTTTTTAATTAATGTATGATGCGTTATGCGACAAAGGTTAAATGAAACACTAATGATACAACGATGCTTACAAATTGTATCTTCATGAGGATTTGAGCTATTAGAATGTGGCATGTAGAACCCCTTGTAATTTAATGGACGTATCTACCATCGTCTAAAATACATTTAATAATGCAAGATTAAATATATTATTTGTAATATTTAATTATATAGCCATTATAATTATTTAAATTATATTAGATCAAAATAATATTAATCCTATTATAAATTAGTTGGTAATTATTGATGGACCATAGTACCCTTATTAACTAATTAGGGTTTCCTTCTGAGTGTATATATAAGGAGATAGTTAGAGAGGTTTAGGTTTAGACACTTTTACTCATAACATCATCAACATTATCGCCCACCTCTCTCTCCATAACCTAAACCAAATTCATCCCTAGTTTGGTTATCACCATCATAATCTTACACCCTAAGGAGGAACAAGATCACACTGACAAAGATGTCGAACTCCATGGCTGCGTCTCTGACTGGATTCTCTGTTGGCCTATTTGCCGTCACAGATATTTTATTCATGTTCTCCATTATGTTTAAACAGAATTGATCAACATTTGGTATCAGAGCATATGTTGATAAATCAATTATGTTTTGAATCCATTATTCTGGGATTAAAAATCTGGAAAACAGAATTTTTTTTGGAAAACATAATAATTCGAAATTACATAACTTGTGAGTTAAAAAATTCGGATTTTATGATTTAAATGGATGTTTAATCACATCCGAAATACCACGGTTATGAAATCTGCATAATATATTAAAGTTTCAGTTTTGGATTGCGGAATTTGGTTTTAAATTTTTAGGGTTCATCACTATGTTTTTATGAAATTCAAAAAACTCCTATATTTTGGAGTTAAATGCGGATTATTGAGTGTTTTCCCAGCTTTAATCTATTTTTTATTTAATTAAATTTTTGAAATCTGTTATGAGAATAAACGGATAATATTTTCGAAATATTTTGATATATTTAGATTAGCATTAAAACAGGAAAATTAATCTCATAATCCCTTAATTTTCGAATTTCAAACTTATCACAACTAACTGCCATGTTTAGAGATTTAGAAATCATGCATAGACAAGTTTCAGATGGATCCGAGATCCATTCGAGATGCCCATCTCGAACTAACTCGAGTCTCATTAGATATTCATTCGAGATGAACATCTCAAACTAATTCAAGTCTATCTCGTTAGAGATCCATCCGAGATGCCCATCTCGGACTAATCAGAGTCTCATCTGAGATGCCCATCTCGGACTAATCAAAGACTCATCCGAGATGACCATCTCGAACTAATCAGAGACTCATCCGAGATCACCATCTCGGACTAATCAGAATCTCAGCCAAGATCACCATCTCGGACTAATTCAAGTCTCATCCGAGATGCCTATCTCGGATGAATTCGAAACTCATCTGAGATGCCTATCTCGGACTAATTCGAGTTTCATCCAAAATCCAAGATTTTATCCGAAATCTTATTACTACATTAGGCTATATTGTGAACTAAAGTTCGGTCCGCTAACAGGGGGTTTGCTATTAAATAAATGGTTTTGTAAATACTTAATTAATCATAATCAAATAACTTTTGCAAAACCAAATAGCTTAACTTGAATGAGCTTCTGATGTATCACTTCTACCCAAAGGTGATTTGATGCATCTATTTATTGTTCAAGTATAATAAGAAGCTATGTTAATTGTGCATTATAAACGTGAATGTCTTATTTCTGGCCAAAGCTGATCTAATTCATTCATGTCAAGCATACTTAACAAGTGCATAATTAAAGTGATTGTCTCACTTCTGGCCAAAGCTGATTTGTCACAATTACTTTGCACACATACTTAGATGATTACACTTCTGGCCAAAGCTGATTTGTCTTCATTTAAGTATAATTTTAACGAAGTCTCTTATTTTCATGTTTGTAATAGACAATATCACAGCTTCATAACTAAAATGGTCATTACTCATGCCTGCCTTAGTGTAACTTGCCCTTACATCACATTAAGACTTCTTTTCTTAGTATCATAATTAGCTCATATTATTTCCACTGTCAGCGCCCAATTGCGGGATTCCACCATTGACTGGTGATAACTTTGCTACATGGAAAGACTCTCTCATGCTTACTCTTGCCTTGCTGGATTTTGATTACGCTTTAAGAGAATAAGCCTGAAGACCTTACTCCTCAGAGTACCGCTGCTGAGCAGCTGGCTCATGAAAAATGGACTAGGTGTAACTGCATGTCTCTCATGTTCATGAAGCAGTCCATAAGCAATGCAATTCGAGGAGCCATTCCTTATTCTGAAGATGCTAAAACCTACTTGGCTTCTGTGGAGGAGCAGTTCAAGGGAACATGTAAAGCACACGCTAGTACTCTAATCCTCAAGCTGGTGACTACTAAGTATGATGGGAGGAGCGGCATCCGTGAACACATCATGATGATGAACGACAGGCCCATAAGCTCAAGGGATTAGACATGGCGATTAGTGATGGTTTTCTTGTTCATTTCATCATGACTTTGCTTCCTTCGTCCTATGAAGCATTCAAGATCAATTACAACACTCAGAAAGAGAAATGGTCGATGAGTAAGCTGATCACCATGTGCGTGCAGGAGGAGGAGCGTATGAAGATGGATTGAACTACTGATGTTGCACATTTTACTACCTCCAGCTCTAAGAAGAGGAAGAACACTTATCAAAGGAAGGATGTTTCTAAAGTCCAAAAGCCCAATCCTAATACAAGTGCGCCTTCCAGCTCTAAGAACTCCTTAGGCAAACCCTACTGCAAGTTCTGTAAAAAGACAGAATATAAGCAGAAGGAATGCCATGACTTTAAGGAGTGGCTGGCTAAGAAAGGTAACGATTTTTTCATGATACTTAAGTCCTATAATATTAATGTTCCTGCTAATTCTTGGTGGTTTGATTCTGGTGCTATGACTCATGTCACTAACTCTACTCAGGGATTCCTTACAATCCGGAGGCTGGGAAGAAACCAAAGAACACTTAAAGTGGGGGATGATAGAGAATTAGAAGTGAGGGCCATAGGAACTTTACAATTATTTATGAAAACTGGTTTATGCATTAAACTTTATGATACCTTATATGTTCCCGAGGTAACTCGGAACCTTGTATCAAGACCAAAGTTAGACATAGACGGTTTTGATATTACTCATGGTCATCGCAAACTCTCTATTATCTATGATTATGTGATTTATGGTACATGCAATCTGGATGGTGGTCTCTATAGATTAGAACTAGATGATGGCTTTTCCAAATCTTTGTTGTCATATAATATTAATGAATCACTCACAAAGATGAAACAAAATCGAGACTTAGAGACTTCATCCATGTTGTGGCATCAACGTTTAGGCCATATCTCAAGAGAACGATTAAATCGACTCGTAAAGGATGAAGTCTTACCTCCTCTCGATTTTACTGATTTTGGAACATGTGTCAAATGTCTTAAAGGTAAAATGACATTAGCGAATAAGAAAGGTGCCACTATGAGCCCTAATTTATTAGAACTCATTCATACTAACATTAGTGGTCCTTACCAAATCGCTAGCATAACAGGACATACTTCATTTATCACTTTCATTGATGATTATTCTCGTTATATGCACTTGTATCTCATTAAGGAAAAATCTGAATCTCTTACAACTTTTAAAGATTATAAAACTGAAGTTGAAAAACAACTAGATCGTAAAATTAAAGTTGTGAGATCAGATAGAGGCGGTGAATATTATGGAAGACATATTGATGTGGGTCAAGCTCCTGTTCCATTTTATGAGTTTTGTAAGGGCCAAGGGATTGTAAACCAATACACCATGCCAGGTACACCTCAGCAGAATGGTGTTGCTGAACGAATAAATTGTACCCTTATGAACATGGTGCGCAGTATGTTAGCCAACACTAATTTACCATTATTCCTCTGGACTGAAGCGTTAAAAGCAGCTGTTCATATACTCAATAGAGTTCCTTCTAAGTTTGTCCCTAAAACTCCTTATGAACTTTGGACAGGAAGGAAACCGAGTCTTAAATATATGAAAGTATAGGGCTGCATTGCTGAAGCGAAACTTTACAATCCTTTCCTAAAGAAACTTGACCCTAAAACAGTTACCTGCTTCTTTATCGGGTATCCTGATCACTCAAAGGGTTATCGTTTCTATTGTCCTTCCCATGTCACCCGTATTGTTGAAACTAAGCATGCCACATTCCTTGAGGATTTTAACGTCAGTGGAAGCAGTACCAACCCTTACGATGAATTGCAAGAAGTACAAGACGCGGGGGTAGAGACTCGTCGCTTACCATTACTCCGTTTACTCCTCTTGTACCTAATGCAACAACTGCACCTGAAGCTACTGCACCAACTCCAAATTTACCTCCACATTCAGAACCCATTATATGTCATAACGAAGGCACATCAAACACTCAAAACCAAGACACCGCTGAACCCGATAATCAACTCAGGAGGTCATCCAGGCAACGAAGGCCTACTAATTGGGATGATTATGTTACCTACCTGCCTGAAATGGATGCCGGAAAGCTCAATGATCCTATATCTTATATTGAAGTCATTAGCAGTGATCAGTCTTCTGAATGGAATAAAGCAATGATTGATGAGCTTGAATCCATGAAGAAAAATGACATTTGGGATTTGGTAGAATTACCTAACGGTTTAAAACCCGTAGGATGTAAATGGGTATTCAAAACAAAACTAGATCCGAATGGGAACGTCGAACGCTATAAAGCGAGATTGGTTGCAAAGGGCTACACTTAGAAAGAGGGAATTGATTATCAAGAGACGTTTTCACCTGTCTCTCATAAAGATTCATTAAGGACCGTTATGGCCCTAGTAGCTCATTTTGTTTTAGAGCTGCATCAGATGGACGTTAAAACCGCTTTCCTTAACGGTGATTTAGACGAAGATGCTTACATTAAACAACCTGAAGGCTTTAAACCTGAAGGTCAGGAGCATCTGGTCTATAAGTTGAAGAAACCCATTTACGGGCTAAAACAAGCATCACGTCAATGGTACCTTAAGTTTGATGAAGTCATGAAGAGGCAAGGTTTTATAAAGAATCAAGTGGATCAATGTACCTACCTCAAGATGAGTGGGAGCAACTTTACTATACTTGTCCTTTACGTAGATGATATTCTATTGGCAAGTAATAGGTTAGACATGTTGCATGAGTCGAACCGGTTACTCTCGCATAACTTCGACATGAAGGATCTCGGAGATGCTTCTTACGTTATTGGCATCGAAATTCACCGAGACAGACACAAAGGGATCTTAGGATTGTCTCAAAAGGCTTACATAGATCGTGTCCTTACGCGTTATAACATGCAACAGTGCAAACCCTCAGTCGCTCCAGTAGTTAAGGGAGATGTTTTCGGTTCATTCCAATGTCCGACAACAGAGGTTGAAAAGGAGCAGATGAGCCAGATACCTTATGCGTCAGTAGTCGAGAGCCTGATGTATGCTCAAGTCTGTACTCGCCCAGATATCGCTTATATTGCTGGAATACTAGGCCGTTATCAGACTAATCCTGGCCTAGATCACTAGAAAGCAGCTAAGAAAGTACTTAGATATCTACAAGGGACAAAAGACTATAAACTGACTTATAGAAGAAGTGATCATTTAGAAGTGGTAGGCTATTCTGATTCTGACTTTGCCAAATGCAAATATGACAAGAAATCCAGTTTGGGCTATATCTTTTTGTTAGCGGGCGGACCTATCTCATGGAAGAGTCATAAACAACAGTTAACCACAATTTCCACAATGATGGCAGAATACATTGTTGTTTATAACACAACCTATCATGGAATGTTGCTTAGAAATCTGATCACTAGACTTAAAATCGTTAATTCCATTTCTGGACCATGTGAATCTTTACTGTGATAACTTAGCTGCCGTTAGTTTCTCGAACAGTAACTGTTCGACTGGAGCTGGTTTTATATCTCGATACAAAGTACTTGTTCGACCTTATTAAATAGCATATTGTACTTAGTTGTATTTTAGTTAATGAAATTTCCTGAGTTTGATTTTGTATGTCTCTAATATATGTTCTGCCGGTGTAATGACATATAGACAAATATAAATACAACTCAAACGCTAAAGGGCTTATTTGCATATTTTGATCATTACTGTTAGGTTTTAAATTGATGTTGTAGTATGACTAATGGGGGTCTTGAGTCGAATGATGATTCAACGGTTGTATTTCTCTGCTACGGTTCTTGATTTAAAGCTAAATGAGTATTAACTCTGATCAGACTAATCTAATACTCATGATAAATGATTACTCGGGTAAGTGGAAGAATGTAAGATTAAATATATTATATTTATAATATTTAATCATGTACCCATTATAATCATTTATATTATATTAGATCAAAATAATATTAATCCTATTATATATTAGTTGGTACTTCTTGATGGACCATATTACCCTTATTAACTAATTAGGGTTTCCTTCTGGGTGTATATATAAGGAGATGATTAGAGAGGTTTAGGGTTAGACACTTTTACTCATAACATCATCATCATTATCGCCCCACCTCTCTCTCCATAACCTAAACCGAATTCATCCCTATTTCGGTTATCACCATCATAATCTTACACCCTAAGAAGGAACCAGATCACACTGACAAAGATGTCGAACTCCATGGCTGCATCTCTGACTAGATTCTATGCTGGCCTGTCTGCCGTCACAGGTATTTCATTCATGTTTTCCATTATGTTTAAACAGAACTGATCAACAAATGCATCATAGGTTATCCTTAGTTTTCACACACCAAAAATACGATGCTCAATACTCCTCATGTTTTTAAAATACACGTTCACGTCAAGAATCGTCAAGCTTAGCTCATTTATTCTTCTTTATTATTATTCACCAACACTTTCTAATTGTAGCAATTATTCTGATTATAGATTACTACACTTTATAATTGATAGTATATCAGTTTACTATCCCTTGTATTATTTATTTACACGATAATAGCAAAATGTTGGATAATTTGTGAGGCGTCAGGGTGTTTACATGCTCAAGTGGAGCATTGGAGGGCTCATCTGCTTCTAGTCATTTGTGTCATTGTTCAATTTTCCAAACTCATATGAATTGTGTATTTGATGTTGTTTTCTAGCCTCAGTATACTTTCCCTCAATGGTCGATCTTGGGTCGGTTTAACCATGCGACTGGAACACAACTTTGTCATTCCTCTTCCAACAAAACGATGATTAAATAAGTTATTTTTCTCACAATTCATTTGAAATAACCAAAGCTTTATACCGCTTGATGCAAATGGCGGAACAGTTTTAGTTGCTCGAGAACACGAAGATTAAAATCAAAGGTTTGAATCAAAATGTGTAGTTGGAAAACTTAAAGCTTTGCAATGTTTATCCTAATCAATAAAAACTAAGAAAAGATGAAAATGATCCAAATAATTTGATAAACTATGCATCAAGATCAAGTACAAGAGGGTTTTTTTATATGAAGTGTACACGACAATCCAAGCCTGATAAGTGTCATTTTCAATTTAATTAGGGAAGAGTACTATGGTAATTTCTCCCTTGAACTCTTCACCCCTAATTTTCAAAAGACCTAACATTTTTATACAATAATCTTTTTTAAAATAAATAACACCATTACATGATTATATTCTAGTACGTAATTATGTACCATATATGCATGCAGTAACAAATACTCAATGTGGCCCTACATCTATAATCATGTACCGTAAGTATAAAGTGTAATGTCAGATGTATCAGTATGTTATTACATTATTGTAGTTTTTGATTATATAATGTTTTTTAATTAAAGTTAGGCTTATTATGTGGTTATACATTCAATATAATGAGAAGTTAATTGTTTTTATGCTATTACGTGATTAGATCAGTAATATAAGTTTTTACGTGATTACAAGTGTAGTGTCACATTGAGCATGTGTTACTACTTTGCACACATGGTACGTGATTGTTACATTGAGTATTTGTTACTGCTTTTGCACACATAGTACGTGATTCTAGATTTAGGTATACATTGAGTATCTGGTAAGTGACTTAGGTATTAGTTGATCATTTGGTACGTGATTATAGATGTACTGTTGCATAGAGAATTTGTTATTGCTTTCACATATGGTGCGTGATTTAGGTATTCTTTGATTTGTTTCTAGTACGTAATTACGTACTGGAACATAATCACGTAACATTACAGAATCATGTAACTTTATAGTTTATAAAATAAAAATTACTAATAATTAAGAAAACTATAGGAATAACATACTCAAATTAAAGAGAAGGAAATACTCATTAATACGTTGTAGTTTAAAAAAAATGTTATCGTAAGCGATTTAAAATCAAGGGGTGAGTAGCTTATGGGGAAAAACGACCAAAATACTCCTTTTTATCTGTTAAAGGCCTTTAAATTACGCAATTATCATTACTTTATTATGAGTCATTGATCTTAGGGAATCAATGGATACGATGGTGACGTGCACTTCGTACGCAAATGGTATCTTGTATAGTGGGCACCCTCTAAAAGCTCATACTAACATAAACAAAAAGATAAACATATAAATAAATATTAATCATGATATTGAGTCTTGGGCTCCCTAATCTCCACCCGTCGCATGGCCGACCTGCTTCTTCAACCCAATCTTCTTTAATTTGGAAGCCTAAATAATGTCTCTAAACCAATCCTCAAATCAAACGACCTCATATACTTCAAGCCCAGTTGTTGCCTGATGAATCGATCTGTGGATTCACTTCCGTCAATAATAACTTAATTATACAATTTCATTATGGTTTTCAATATGAATTAAGTAATATTTAAATTGTGTGGCACTACAAAAATTATGTAATGTTACATTACACATCCTCTTAGAATACCTATATACTAAAATGAGTTATTGATGATCTAGGTTTGATATCTAATTACATAACTGTGTCTTGTATTCGTCGGATGTCTATGTAATAACCAATCATTAGGCATCTTATACGTGTTAGAGATTTTTCAAATACATTTCTTAATATTTTAAAGAGTAAAGTGCAATTTGTTTTCCTGCGGTTTTGGTCCAAATTGTTGTCTGACTCCATGTTTTTCATTGTTTTGCCATCTAAAACCCTGACGTGGGTAGTTCTTTGCCACATGCCACAACACTGTTAAAACCCATGTGAAAAGACAATCTTAACCCTTTACTGTGGTTTCTCCACTATCACAATTTGTCACTCCCTCCAAAAAACACCTTGTTTGACTTTAATTAGTCAACGAACCTACATACCTGTTGGAATAAACCCTATGACTTTAATTACAACATGAACAATATGCAAACAAACCGATTGTTTGTGCCATAACCACAACCATTAATAAAGTGCTGATCATCACCATTAATGAAGAAGCACCAGTTGAACTTAGGGATATCCGGGGATATATAAGTTACAACCAGGGTGTCTCTGCATAGAGGGTTGTCCTTTCACTTCACTCTTTGGGTGTGAGCTCGCTTAAGCTGATCTGCAAAACTAGCAGCGTCGTTAGTCTCGTCATGGGGAAAAGGGTGGTTTTCTCCGTGACCACACTCCGGCGTGAGAATAAGTATTCGTGGATTGGAAGTAAGGTAGTAAGTGTGTATATTGTATGTGTATCGAAAACGTGGTTTTACCTGGAGATCCGTTTACTTATATATAGCCGAAAAGGTATGTTCAGAAGATGGGCTGGTGGGCCTTGGGCCCGGCCCATACAACCAGAGACATCCGTTTTGTCCATCTGCGTCAGACATTAAATGCTCCCTGCAAGAGAATTAATGTTCACTGTCAGGAGGTGTGCTTTGTTGGATGTTGAGTGGTGCCACATGTAAAGGCAGTCGTCTCTTGTGTCAAACCTGCTGCCAGTCGAAAGCGGAGAAGGTGGAACAATCACTGGCAGAGATGTGGTTGGTGTATGGTCTGACGTCTGCATCACTGGTCATGGACACTGTCACACGCAACCTGCCGAGTAACCCTTGGTCACAATTCTGCCACTTTATACCCTTGAGTATGGTCAACACCTCTTAGTGCTTACCCCTTCTGCGAGGCTGTCAGGGTTTTCCCGCCAGCGCAGGGTGTCAGGGGTATATCCTTTTGTTCCAAGACTATGAGGCGCTTCTCATGTGTGTCTTGTCCTTGCAAGGTTTTGGGATTCGAAGCTCAGAGGAATGTTGTTCTACGCAGGGTCTAGTATCCTGCACGCGTGAGTCTAACTCGCCGTTGTGCCAAGTACACAAGGTTCGTTGTGTGACTTGTGTTGTTTAGTCTAACTTGTCGTTGCGTTGAGTGCGCAAGACTCGTTGTGTGACTTGTGTTGTTTAGTCTAACTTGTCGTTGCACTGAGTGCGAAGACTCGTTGTGTGACTTAATTATATTGGACTAATTCACCGTTGTGCTGAGTGCGCAACTGTCATTGTATGACCTATTGGCGTTGAAGAATGCGCATTGTTGCATGTTGCATGAAAGGTTATCCTTGTAAAATGTAGTCAATGGTATGATCATTTGGGACCATACCTCCTCAATTAACAAACTACACTACCACCTAATCATCATCATCAACAAAACTGAATTCAATGCACTGTGACTCTAATTGGAACATGAACAAACCTATGCCCACTTGCAAGATGATTTAAAAGTTAATCAAACAACATAGTACCAATACTTAACCATAAATATACATACCAAATCTTAGTACCTAATAGTTATGCATAATCAAAAGAACAAAATATAACCACTCTAGTCTTGGTGAAGTGGTTTTTGTGATGGTGGTAGTGAAGGTAGATCGGTGATGGTGGTGATGATGACTTTGTGGTGGTTATGGCGGTGGTGATGGCGGTGATTTGGTGGTGACAACGGGAAGACAACACAAAGGTTGAACGCTAAATCGTTCAACCACCTTAAAACAATCGTGACCCGTACCACCGTGTGGTGGTTCTGGGTCTCCGACACTTGCAATCCAGCTACATTGTACAAGGAAAGTGAAACAAAGCTTAATCAGGTATGTGAACGACATGATTTCAGTACAAAGCTTAATTACCTCTGATAGATCCAATCTCCATTTGCACATTGATCTCCATTGAATCCGGCGGTGTGTGAACGACAACAAGAGGAAGAAGATGAGTGTGTGTGAGTAGGTCGAGGGTGTCAGAAAGTGATGAGGAGAAAATGAAGGTGATCTGAAGCGTGGTCAATAAGATTTGTTGGTGAAATTACTTCTTTACCCCTAAAAGTAACAGTCAAACTAATTGTTGACTAACGCCTGGGGGCATGTGGCATTGAAATACCCACATCAGTGTTTCAGAGGACAAAAAATGAAAGACAGGGAATCAGACGATAATCTAAACCAAACCTCAGGAAGACAAATTTCACTTTATTTTGTTTCAAACTTTATAACCCTAGAGAATTATAATTCAAAAACTAAAAATTACTTGATTAGTAAATTAATTTATTACTCAATGACAAAAAAAATCAAGCATGATTCAAATAAATGAATATAGATTTTAGATATTCTAATTAGATAATCATCTAATACCATACCTAAATTCTCATTGTATTACCCCCTTTGCATATTTTGAGTTTACCCTTAAAATTCATGCTTTTTTTCATCGTTGCATGCAATCAATGTTTCTATAAAATATGTCAACTAAGTCTTAGGTGTATTAATAAGTCATTTCTTTATAATTTTTTGGTGTAAAATTTTCTTTTCCTCTGCCCAAAAAGCTGGGTGCAAAGTTTTCACCCATTTCGAAAGTTGTGGTTGCAAGTTTTAAGACACTTAACCCCAACACTAAACGTATTTTACGGACTATAATTTAATCCATCAGGTTCATTGATAACGATAGAAGGTAAATTATTTTAAAACTAATATCTTATTATCAATATTTTTTTCGTATTTTGTTATCGATTGCAATAATAGTTTTTTCATAGTTATCGATTAAAGTAATTTTTTTTTTCATTTTCTTGATCATAATACCTTCTTTCTTTATTATAGTGCATTTGTTATTTAAAAATATCGATATTAACAAACGGGTGAGATTATTGTAAAAAATGAGTGTTTTGTGAGAAGGATAAGAAAAAATCTAAATCATTAGATATTTAATCTAATGGTTGAGATCTTAATGATAATTCTGTAAATAGTGTTATTAAAAATTATGACTGATTTGACTATTTAGGGGTATTATTGAACTTTTATCCATTTTCAAATCAAACCCGTATCTCTCCCCTCCACGATCACAATCAATTCGCTCGAGAAATCAGGAGATTTTTTCAGCAATTATTTTTAATCGGATTTTAAAGAAGCGGAGCAAAATTTAATCGCGAATACTGAAGACAATGAAGAAGATTAACCAAGCATCTGCTACCGATCGGAAGAACGTTACAAAATCGCGCTTAATGCCGCTGTCGGATATCTCAAAAAACCATAAAGGTTCGTGTTGTGTTTTGAAATTGGTTCAGGGTGTTATTTCTGCTGTGGTGTATGCCTTCAATATAATTGTTGGGGTGTTTTATGAATCAGGGTGTCTTCAATATAACTGTGTTAGGGTGTTATTTCTGTTATATTCAATGTTAGGGTGTTCTTTATAAGATGTATGCCTTCAATATAACTGTCGTGTTGTTTTTATGAGTTAGGTCCTTGCATTGATGTGGTTTCTGGTGTCTTCAGTTAGGGTGTTATTTCTGTTTTTATATATTTAGGGTGTTATTTCTGTTTTGATTCTGATTAAAGTGTTGACTGGTGTTATATTTAGGGTGTTATTCATGTTTAGATTCTGGTTAAAGTATTGTGTTTTGAAATTGATTTAGGGTATTATTTCTGCTATGGTGTTTTATGAGTTAGGGTGTTGTTTTTGTTATATTTCTATTCTTCATAAGATGTATGCCTTCAATATACATGTTGCGGTGTTTTTATGAGTTAGGGTGTTATTCCTATTATTTAATGTGAGGACAAAGGTCCTTGCATTGCTGTGATTTATGGTGTCTTCAGTAGGTTTATGTTGCCTTCAAAGAGTTAGGGTGTTATTTCTATTATATTTTTGTTCTTTATAATATGTATGCCTTCAATATACATGTTGTGGTGTTTTTATGAGTTAGAGTGTTATTTCTGTTATATTTAATGTGAGTACAAAGGTCCTTGCATTGCTGTGGTTCTGGTGTCTTCAGTAGGTTTATGTCGCCTTCAAAGAGTTAGGGTGTTATTTCTGTTATATTCAACGTTAGGGTGTTCTTTATAATATGTGTGCCTTCAATATAACTGTGGTGGTGTTTTTATGAGTTAGGGTGTTAAATCTGTTAGATTTCTGTTCTTTATAAGATGTATGTCTTCAATATACATGCTGTGGTGTTTATATGAGTTAGGGTGTTGTTTCTGTTATATTTTTGTTCTTTATAAGATGTATGCAATTAATATACATGTTGTGGTGTTTTTATGAGTTAGGGTGTTATTTCTGTTATATTTAATGTGAGGACAAAGGTCCTTGTGTTGTTGTGGTTTCTGGTGTCTTTAGTAGGTTTCTGTTGTCTTCAAAGCGTTAGGGTGTTAATTCTGTATCTTTATATGGTGTTTATTTTGTATGGTGTTATATATATTGTTTTATGAGTTAGGTAGTCTTCAATAACACTGTTGTGGTTTATGGAGTCTTTAAGATGTTTAAATATATTTAATGTTGTGGTGTTTTTATGAGTTAGGGTGTTATTTCTGTTATATTTATGTTCTTTATAAGATGTATGCCTTCAATATACATGTTGTGGTGTTTTTATAAGTTAGGGTGTTATATTTGTTTTTATATATTTAGAGTGTTATTTCTGTTTTGATTTTGATTAAAGTGTTAACTGGTGTTATAATACTGTTTTGATGTTATTGCTTGGTTTAAATGTACTCTTTGGATGTTTTTTATAGTTAGGACAAGCCAGCGCCTTAAATAAAAAGTGTACCGATCGAAGTATAAGAACACCAAAGAAACAGTAGTCATATGTTCAGATTCAGATACAGAGAAAAGTGAGGACAAAAGTACTTGTACTGTATTAAAATATCGCTCATATGAACCGATTTGACGATAAACTTAACTGATAAGACTTGACTTTATTTGCAGCAGATGTGCCTGCTCATATTAATGAACGTATGAGTGAGAGGACAAATATCAAAAAGGAAGTGCCAGCACTACCTGCACCAGAAACAAAAAAAGAAGACATTGATCGAACAAAGAAACAAAAACCACCCTAAATTTCATACTTGGTTCATCGTTATCCATCGATCGAGATATCAGCGTATATGGTGTCGAAGATGATCAGTAAATCTTATATACCGTGAATGAAAAAATGCTGAAGAAGCTATAAATAAGTTTTGGTTCTGATATGGCGTCGAATTGATCACATAATTCAAAAACAAATTAAAATTCTAAAATCCTTACAATCATTGCAAAAAATCGGTTGCATATATTCATTCCATGATTAGATTTTATTAGTTAAATTACAATTATACCCTTAAACTACCAAAATAAAAAGGGACACGTGTCACCACCAAAATCTTTCTTATCCTTCTCATACTTTTATATTTTTTACAGGAACCTCTACCATCAATAAACCTCTATTATTATTTTTTTTTATCATTATCATTATTATTATCACGATTAAAATTATTTACAGACTATGTCAATTGAGTTTAAAAAAAGCATAAGATAAACCACTAACTACGGTTTCGAAGAAAAACAAATTAAACCAATCGGGTTATGTGAATTGGCTGAAGGCCGAAGTAGCCAATTCTATTGGTTTGACGGTTGAAACTATTTTCTTTTTCAAATCAACGAGGTTGCATTAAATAATTAAAGATGATAAATACTACATGCTTGAAACATGATAAAAAAAAATATACAAAAAATAACAATTAGATCACTGGATCCAAGTTATAAACTGAAAAAACCGTTGTGCACCGTTAAAACTGAATTGTGAATCAAATTGTTAGGACATAAATCGATCAAGCCCCTGACTTGTTTATTTGTAAATGGCTTGGTTGGATTTACCGGTTATACCTTAGAAGATGAATATTAGATTTTGTGAACCGAGACTTGTGTTCTTTTGGTGTTTGAATGACTATGAATAAATTACAAGTGGTGTTTGATTTTCCCATAGGTGTATATGACGTAATTATCAACTTTGTAGGTCAGCTTCCCGCTGATCGTATTTTTGTTATTTATTTATATTTATTTCGTCCTTACCAAAAATCAACAAACATTTATTGTTAGTGTGTCATCTATAATCAAGACTAGGGCTTTTTACAATTGCTTTGGTCAAGTTTGACGAAAATTTTAGGCTGAACTACGAACTATGGTTTGAGAAAGGACAAACCAAATCGAATGAGTTGGGTGGGTTGGCTGAAAAATCAACTTTATTGGTTTGGTGGTTTTTACCATTTTTTTAAAATTATTACTTTATATTAAATATTTAAAACAAGAAATATGATTTATGATCATAGTACATATAAATATTTCTCAAGAGATGACACAATATATATAAATGATTAAAAGTTAAGTGTTATACGTTTCAAAATGAACCAATCAAATTAGTCGACCTGCTTCAATTTAAATTGATCGGTGAGTTTTAAGAACTATAACTCTAAAAGAATAAGGCATTGTGCTAAACGTATCATACAGGGGGTACAATCAAAAACTAGTTCTACCCATACGATCATACCTTTAGTTGACAAATCATTAAGAGTAAACTGCTATTTTGGTTTCTGAGAATTGGGCACTTTTGTTACTTTAGTCCAAAACTCAAACCTTTTGAATGTGGGTTCCTGTGGTTTTAATTTTGTTGGTATTTTGGTCCAAAAGTAAAGTCAGCTCAGATTTCTCCAAAAAATCTTGGTTTTTTTGTCTTTTTCCTCAGTTTAGTTTAATGAAAGGAAAAATGGTCATTATACATAACAAATTATTAATTAAAATAATTAAATTAAATACATGGTTTGACCTAATAAAAGCAGACAAGTATCATCATCTTCCCCAAATAGAAACCCTAATACCCTAATCCAGCGTCTTCTTCAACCCCCATTCCCCTGCAAGTGAAGATCGACAATGGTGGTATGAAAGCTTCCATTTTTTTCCACAAATTTCACCTCTTTTTTCTACACAGCATAGTGGCCCAAACTTGACGGTGATTTCAAGAATCTTGAAGTTCATATCTCTGTATCTCTTTGCGTTCACATTCCAATTGCAATATCTGCAATTCATGCATATAGAGCAACCAATCACATAAATTCGCAAATACTAACAACAATTTCTACTCTCACAAACCCTAGGGCTCAGAAACATCCACCACCATCTAAGACCCTACTTCCTTCTCTTTCTTATTTTAACTCAAGATAAACACGCTTCTTTCTCCTCAGTCACAAATCACTTGGTGGAATCAATAGATCTGGAATTTGGGTGTGGTAACGGATGTTATGTGAGAAGGGTTCTAATAAAAAAGTGGTGTTTAATAGATGGTGTTAGGTGTTTCTGGTGGTTAAAGGTGGCGGGTTACATGGGGATTGTGGTTGCATTAGAGGATGGGTTGCAGGGGGTGGTGATTGAAGGGGGTGGTGGTTGGTTGGGTTGCAAGGGGTGGTGGCTGTAGAGGGATTATGGTTGCGGTGGTGGATTAGTTGCACGGAGATGTTGGTTGAGGCGATGATAGATGGTGGGAAGGAGAAAGAAAGAGAGAGAGTTGTCTGCTTTTACAAGGTCAAACATCCAATTTAATTTAATTATTTTTAATTAATAATTTGTTATAACAAACGTATAATAACCATTTTGCCCTTCATTAAACTGAGAAAAAGAACAAAAAAACATGATTTTTTTGAAGAAATCTGAGTTGACTTTACTTTTGGATCAAAATGACAACAAAATTGAAACAAAAATACACAAATTCAAAAGATTTGAGTTTTAGACTAAAATAATAAAATGTCAAAGCCTGGTAGATCAAAATTACACTTTACTCAATCATTAATATTCAACCTCTTTCAAACTAAAAAAAAAGATCACCTTAAATTGATGACTTAGAGAGGGCATGATGAAAAATCAATAAAAAGCATGTTTAGCTAACCCCATGATAGCATTCACATTAGAATCATCATTTTTATCCTATAATTAAGCTAAAAAACTTTTATTCTTAAAATTTGTATATCTTTTAAAATCCACACATTCGATTCCTCATGTATGTCTTTAGTAATTTAAATAATAGTTATTTATTATTTTTCCTTTTAACGTCCACTCGTCCAAAAATATGCTGCCTATATTTTGGTGAGTAAAAGACAAAAACAATAAAAGATGTATTATTTAACCGAAAAAATGTAAATACAAGGAATCAAATGTATAATGTTTTTAAAAACCAAACGAATTTTAGAGTTTAAAAAACCAAACGATTTTTAGAGATAAAAGCCTTTTTTTAATTAAATTATAGCTAAGTAGTTGAATGAATGCTATAGAAAAACATATTTGTTACTGTTAGTAATTCCAAAATCTATATTAATAAAGATTTTGCAATTTAGAAAGAGTTGGTGACACAGCTTGTTGTCCGTCTATCTTCTGTTTTAATGTAACCTGATTAAATCGATAATTAAATCAATGAAAATTTAATACCAAATAGTTTCTTGAGTTTAAAAATAAAAAATAAAAAAAATTCCACTTATAGTATTTTCTCTTTTAATGTAGGTTTTTTTGTTATTAATCAATATTATTATTAATATAATATAATAACATAAAGGATATTATCTACTAATCCTACTATTATTAATTGATTAATATAATTATAACATAAAGGATATTGATCTAATAATCTTAATATTCTTAATTAATTATAAAAGACTTTAACTAATGTCATATGGCAATCTCTCCTTCAATCTTATAATTTTACTTGTATTTTATTTAAAAAAAATATTATCCTTATTATTATTTATTATAAATTATCTCAATTTTAATTTTAATATCTATCTAAACTAT
The DNA here is from genome assembly GCA_947069175.1 of Scalesia atractyloides. Taxonomy (NCBI): domain Eukaryota; kingdom Viridiplantae; phylum Streptophyta; class Magnoliopsida; order Asterales; family Asteraceae; genus Scalesia; species Scalesia atractyloides. The sequence continues at coordinate 79,883,724 of CAMTDV010000001.1, read as the reverse complement.
CTCAAATCTAATAAACCATTCCAACAATGTCACATAGCAATTCCTCATGCTACCTAAATATAATATTAATTTATATTTCATTTTTATATTTGAAATATTTAACTCATAACTAATTAAAAATATTATATGGATAACTACAATTAATATGAATAACTACAACTTAAGATACTTGACGAATAATTAATTAAATATTATATGGATAACTACAATTAATATATTTTTCTACAAGTAACTTCTATTTTGTTTATTCATTATTATGTTTAACTACAATTACCACAGAGCAATTTTTCATTCAGTTTTGTTATAATTAACAATAAATATATTTTACTACGATTAGAAACGTTCAACAATATAGATAACAATTAAACATAGTAAAATATAGTCAAATATGTCATCGGTTCTCGATATATTAAATAAATATTATTTCATTACTTTGTTACCTTATTGGCTAACCGTGTAAAATAATTAAACAGTTTCCTAAAGAATTGATGACTGCGACAAACACTTTACAAGTGAGCTGGGTATTAATTAACATGAGTAAAAGATTATAAACTTGTGGAATGACTATTATGTATGTCTACTTGTCATATTTACATATAAATTATTTTTATTGTTCAACCCGTGTATACACGGGAGTATGACCTATTATATAACATAAGAATATTGATCTATGTCATACGAGTCTAATCTAATTCTAAGGATATTCATCTAATAATTCTAATATTATGAATTCAATAATATATATCATAAGGATATTTATCTAATAAACACGAGTCTAATCTAATTCTATATTATTTTATTAATATATATATATATATATATATATATATATATATATTCACACATATAATATATATTATTGCTGAATATAACTATAGAAGGTTGAAGAATTAACGAATATACAGTTTTGAATTTGAATTAGTTTTATATAGTTACTAAATTCTATTTAACTTATAGTTGTAATTTAATTTATGATCAATTATATATATACATATATATATGTATATATACATATATATATGTATATATATATATATATATATATTTTTATTATATATAGTTGTAATTTAATTTATGATCAATTATATATATATACATATATACATATATATTATATATTATATATGTACATGTATATAATATATATATATATATACATGTACATATATATAATATATAATATATATGTATATATGTATATATATATATGTACATATATATATGTATATATAAAGTTATTTCTCATTATTGTAGAAGATATTTACATAGCTCATTTAGTTTACCAATAACAAATATATAATTTAAAGTTATAAATAGTGGAATCCCGCACACAATTCAACACGTGAAGGACACGTTAGCACGCGTCAGATCGAAGCGTGATACAAAAACGAGTGGTGTGGGATGGGGCTTAGAAGAGTACGCATGGCACCTATTTAAAAAAAAGATTACATAAATAAAAAAAGAAGATTACATAATTTATATAAAAAAGACTACATAAATTTAAAAAAAAGTTAGCTAAAAAACTCGAAACTTAAAAAACCGACACTAAGTACGATATTTTTTCTTTATTTCTTCTTCTACTTTCTCGTAAATCCCCCTCTCTTCGGCGTTAAGGTGGTCGATCTTCGTAGCAAGGAATTTTATATCCGATTTCCTTTCCTTGTGCTTGAAAATCTCGATGGTTGATGCATTATTTTTTTACCAAAAGTTTAGAGGTTTTATAAAAATGAAAGATTAAATGGAGTTAGGTAGAATAAAGTGAGGTGAAACATGGTGAAAATTTTGAGTTTTTTTTATATAGGTGGGTTAAATTATTTTTAATTGATTTTTTTTTTAAATTGCGCCGTTGGAGTCCAACAATTACAAGCCACCCCAATCAGCACACACCACGTCACCCCATAAACCACCTTCACGTCGGTGGAAAACCCCAAGCCCAAACATAAACACCATGGACAACGTCGTTCCCGGGGTGGTGTATGGCATGGTATGGCACAAACGCCACAAAACCATGCCCACACCATATGATCTTAAAAAATAAATTTTACTATTCTTTGAAAAAAATGATATCAAAGTGAAACCTATTAATGATATATGTGCTCCAGCTTTGCACAAAGTACAAAATATGATATCAAAGTGAAATCTATTAATGAATTATGTGGTTTAACTAATATTTAGATTTAGGTATACTAACAGATTTATTATATGTAGCTTTTAATTTTAAATTATTCATAATTGTAATTGTTTAAATTGTAAATTTTAAGTTATGTATATATTAATAAATAACAATCATTATCATCTTCCACTTAACATATTTTCTTTATTCAACTTTATTTAATACATCATGTCCATAAGCCAAAACTTAATAAAATCATTAACAAAACCTACAAAACATGTAATATTAAATCATTACATATAATAAAAGATTATAAAACACATGATATCATCCCACCCCACCTCACACACTTAAGTCACACACACACAACCTATTCCATTTTCCTTCATCTTCCCCAAATCACCAAACCCTATACTTACAAACCCAACACCAAATCCTCCTTTGACCCATACCATTGTCTACATGGGTTCCAGCAAAGCATCCATTCTACTCACACCACTTGTACCCCATGCTTCACCAATTGTACATCCCCCCATCTTCTCTCTCTCTTTTATCCCAAAAAACAAGACGAACCGTTCAACATTTTCTCTCTCTCTATATCTCTCACTCTATCTCTCTATATCTCTCTCTCTGTAACTAAACTTTTTACTCTCAGTTCAAAAAATCCCACCCTTTTCCCCTCTCTCTCTAACCCACATTTCTTTTTCTAGAGAGAGAAACATACACCCAAAAAAATTCTATCTTTTTCCACCATGGATACAGTTGAAGCTACTAAAATGGTGATGTCAAGAATCCAGAAATTAGACCCGGAACACGCTTCCAAAATCATGGGTTACATTCTTATTCAAGATCAAGGTGATAATGAGATGATTAGGCTCGCTTTTGGCCCTGAAAACCATCTCGTTTCCGTTATAAAAAAAGCTAAATCTTTCTTAGACATTTCGTCGAACACCTCATCTGCAAACCCTCAAATCATTGTTCCGAATAACAATGGGTTTCACCACACAAACCCTTCTTCCCCTAGCTCCCCCTGGTCGGTTTCCGACCACCGTAGCCCCCGGCCGGCGAGTTACGCCGCCGTGGTGAACGGTGGCGGCTCATCTGGTTCCTCATTTTTCTCAAATTTCAACGACTGTAACGAAGATTATGCCTCTGTAACTTCCGTTAACACCCCCCAACTTGTTCCAGATCATCCTCCGTTGTTTGACGACCCCCAAATCCCCGATTTGAACGGCGGTTTTTCAAACTGGAGTGATGACGTCAGCGGCGAGTACAGTGACGTCACCCACCAACATCATCATTTACACAGAAGAAGCTGCTCAGTTAACGACGTTTATTTTTCTAATGGTGGTGATGACGTCAGCGGAGGTTATGGTGACGTCAGCGGTGGTGGGTGGAGGCCTTGCATGTATTATGCAAAAGGGTTTTGTAAAAATGGGAGTTTATGTAAGTTTGTTCATGGTAATGGTAATAATGTTAATGGTGGTGGGTTTGTTGATGAATTAGGGTTAGGTGGATGTGGCTCTCCTAGTGGAAAAATGGATGTTTTTGAAGATTTGATAAGGTTTAAGGTTATACAACAACATCAACAACAACAACAGCAGCAGCAGCCGCAACAAAGATTTGGACTTATGGGTCATCATCCTTTTCAGCTGAATAGGTGCATGAACTTTGTGAATGAGAATCCTAGGTAAATAATATATGCTTTATCTTTTTATTGTTATGTGATAAAGGTTGTGACTTTATTCATTGTTCTTTAACTTCTGGTTTTGCATATTTTGGAATGTGGAATGTTGAATGTTGAAACATCATCATTGTTTTTTAATCATGTGATATAATTAGTTTTAAAATGTGTATAATGAAGATTATAAAAAGGGAATCTTTGAACCTTGTTTGTGTTTCTTGATTAATTATTTTATGAGACTTTATTTAGTGGTTTTAACTTTTGGCTTTGAATATAGTTTTGAACATGTTGGAACTTGGAACACTTTAACTCTTTTTAGTTATATGTTTTGATTGTTTTTTAAGTATATGGAAACTGATTAAAAAAAGGGAATCTTTGATCTTTGTTTTTGTTTATTGATAAGTTATGTTCATTAAATTTTATTTATAATTCTTTAACTTCTGGTTTTGAATATGGTGGAACATCATGGTTTTTTTTACTTTTTATTTTTAGTTATATGTTATGATTGGTATTTTAAGTTTATGGAAAAAAAATTAAAAAAAGGAATCTTTAATCTTTGCTTGTGTTTCTTGATAATTTATGTTATGAAACTCTTTTCATTGTTCTTTAACTTCTGGTTTTGAATATGTTGGAACTTGGAACATCATGATTTAAAAAAAAATTTAGTTATATTTTATGATTGGATTTTTACTGGTATGAAGAAAGATAAAAAAAAGGGAATCTTTGATCTTTGCTTTTGTGTTTCTTGATAAAGTTTTGTTGTTATGTATACATTTGAAAGATGAATAAGTTTATGTTCTTTATGTTTGTATTTTTCCAGCAGTTTGAATTTATGAAAAAGTTTGTGTATGTAGATCAGCAGCAGCAGCTGCACTGATGATGGGAGATGAGTTTCAGAAATTCGGTCGGTGTCGACCTGACAGAAATGATTTTGGGTCAATGGGTTTCGGGAATTCAAATTCAAGTTCGCGACAGATTTACTTGACATTTCCGGCTGATAGTACTTTTAAAGAGGAAGACGTTTCAAATTACTTCAGGTAGTTAATGATTTAATTCGCAATTACGTGATTTTGATTTGATTGTTTTTTTTTTCGTTTATAAGAGATTTTTTTCTGTGTTTATTAAGCATGTTTGGACCGGTTCAAGATGTGAGGATCCCATATCAGCAAAAACGGATGTTCGGGTTTGTTACGTTTACGCTTCCAGAGACTGTTAAAGCGATTTTGGCAAAGGGAAACCCACACTTTGTTTGTGATTCACGGGTGCTCGTTAAGCCTTATAAAGAAAAAGGAAAAATACCCGACAAGTATGAATGAATATTTTTTATTTCTTTTAAAAACATATTCGATAATTCGTCTTAAATTTATTAATAAATTGCATATCATATGTAGGAAGCATCAGCAACAAATTGAAAGAGGCGATTTTTCTGGTTGTTTGAGTCCAACCGCACTTGAATCCGCTGAACCTTTCGATCATATACCATTTGGTGAGTAAAAACATAATACATTTCGATCCTTTGAAAATTATTTATTCAAATTTTAAATTTTTATCACCAAATTTTTTTTATTATCATTGCAGGTGCTAGAATGTTTAATCATGAGATGATGATACGAAGAAAAATAGAGGAGCAAGAACTACAACAAGCGATCGAGTTTCAAGATAGAAGATTGATGAATCTGCAACTTACCGACATGAAAAACCATCAGTTTCAAAGGAGTTTATCCGTTTCGTTACCAACTCATACACACCAAAATCTTGTGTTTCCATCTGATGGTGACAACAACGAAGAACATGTTTCCGGAGGTAACAATCGATCTAAAACATGTGACGTAGCAAACGAAGAACTTGAATCTGATCCCAATGTGGAAACCCCCAAGAATGAAAGGTTTGATTTTGAGTTCTTATTGTTACGCAAGTCTTTATTATTATCGCGTGTTATAATTGTGTGTGTTACCGTTCAAATATCAGCTTAGAGCCCGCGCTTCTTGATAATCTGTTTGCTTCCCCGACAAAATCGACCACCACAGACAACGAGAATAATTTTTCAGCTGATGTGTCGGAAACTGATTATAGTGGTGCAATTCCGATTCATGTTACTTCCAAATGCCAAGGTATACACCAAAAGTTCAAAACAATGTAGTTATTTTATTTTGTTTCTTTTAGTGTGAAAGTTTTGAAACTTTGTTATCTTTTTTTTAAATATTCACCAATTTTTTTTGCTTGTGGACAAGAAGCCATTGAAATGTAGGTGATTTTCTGTGCATTGGCAATCATGGATCGGTTTTAACTTTGCTTGGTAAGAGTTTATATATCTTTTCCTTTAAAACTTGAATTGAACTGGTACAAATCGATTATCAAGTTAGTGGCGGAGCTTGAACGAAAACTCAGTAGGGGCCAGACTCTTAAAAATCCAATATTTTACAGTACAAAAAAATCTGAAATTTCAGTAAAATCAACAGTGTAAGCGAAAAATCGGTGGGGGTCTGGGCCGTGTATCCGGTGGTACCACCAGATGAGTTAAACACATGCAGGTCACAATCTTAAAGTTGACTAGGTCAATACTTAGATCATGTTGCTACCAAAATGGGATTTGTTTGTTGTTGAATCTTTTTTAGATTTTTTATATTTTATTTTCTTGTTTTGATGCAGGAGTAGGATATACCAAGGGGAAAAACACCATCAACAACAAAAAAGAAAAAAAAAAGATCTATTAGGAAGACATCAAGATTATGGTCATCTTCAATACCTCAATCCCCATACTACTTACAACTATACATAAATATGCAATACATAAAAAACAAGGATAGATGAGAACTAGTTTTATGAGTAGGGTATCTTTGTTTGTTTATATTTTGTACTGGACCCCCACCCCCACCCCCACCCTACCCCACTAAACACTTATTGCACCATGCATATAGCAAATCAGAAGAAAAAAGGGTAGTAGTGGTTAACTTTTTTTTACTTGTCAAGTTTCACTTGCAGCCTTTTGTGTGTTTTTTATTCAAGCATGTGTACACTGGATTTGCCCCCCCCCCCCCCCCCCCCCCCCCCCCCAAAGGGGGTCATGATTGGTTATGTACATGGTTTAAAAAAGCGCGTTTGTGGCATGAGGCGATCTGGACTTCGCCTCAGAGCCTTGGGGACGCGCTTCATGTATATTTGAGTCACAATTGTTAAATCTTAGGGTACGTAGGAGGTTGATATGTAAAAAACTGAAGGGATGGAAAGATTGCGGATGCTTTACTTAGATAAACAGCTCATATATAAATAAAATATTAGAGACATAGCTTCTTGTTGTACCTAGAATGGTGCCTCACGTATGTGAAGCTCAGGCGTATTGGTTTTAAGACCTAAAACATCTCCGGACGGCTTGCTCTTTGTATAACCAAAGTTATTAGCGTGTTATTTTCTTTTAACGGCCAACGAGGTAAAAACCTGGTTACCTAGGTAACCCAATGGCAAAAGGCGATCCCATATGCAATCGCATATAACACTAAGTAGCCTAAGTCTACCATCACCAGTTCTGAGAAAAGCCCACCGCCTGAAGGCCCAATGCAGTAAAACTTGGTTGGAATCGGATTCGAACCTGAGCCTCAAACTCAAATCTTTAGTTACCTTACAATGCCAATTTAGCTATAGCTTATTAGTGTGTTATTAGATTGGATTAGAGGAATAGTTGTACATTGTGTAATGGAAGTTGTACATTGAGTTTTTTTTTTACTTACTTGAAAAGGCCATATAAAAAGGGCTTTTAGATTTGAGAAAATATAAAGTAGGTGGATGAAATGAGTTTGATTTCAAGGATACCTTAGGGACTCTTTGTCTGATTTTCTGGTTTCTTTAAGGGTGTACATTAAAAGAAGAGGCCCACTGTCCACATAACATCACATGGGGGGCTGACAGCCCATTTCAAAATTTTATTGGCATCTTCATTCACATATTTTACTGTGTGTGTATTTTGGCCTTTTGTTTTGATAAGCATTAGTGACTTTTTTTTTTGGCATTTTTCTCAATAATGGCTTGATGGTACATGTCCTTTTAAGAGAGCAATAATGTTATTCCACTAGTACATCATGCAGTAGAAGTTGTACATTTAGCTTTAGTCAAAAGGATTAGTTGCTGAAAATTGCTTTACAGTTAGAATATACCTCAAGTGATCAAGATTTTGAGACCCAATTAGATTTAGTCAAAAGGGTTTACATCGCTTTAAATTGACGATAATGTTGATGTACAACCAAAGATGCACATGGGACAACACTTTTTTGCATGACAGGTAATAGAATCTTCTCATCAAGATTTAGAGTTTTAACTAAGTACATCCAGAGATTCATATGGTACAACACTCTATTTTGCATGGTAAAAATAATAAAAATAATATAGAGACAATGTGTGGTACATGCAAAGATGCACATGGTACAACACTTGAATGCATGATATTGGAGTAATATTTTGGGGGGATGGTGGTGGATTTTGCTGTTTGTGTCCCTTTTATGATTGTGTTGTTTTTAATTTGATTAATTAATTAATTCATCAAAACATACCCACACAAACATAAAGTTGGGAAATATTACTATAAAAATGTTGGAATATGTTTACATCAAACAAAATCTAATGCTGTTACATCAATGGTCTATTATTAGTGTGTGTTTTTTGACTTCTTTTTCCTTCATGTTTTGTCCTCCAAACATTTTAAATGTTACAAATCTATGTCACCCTTTATTTTTACGGGTGTTTGTAGATCGTTGAAACTGATTGAACTGTTCAAACAAAACAACCGGTTGGTTTGGCCGATTTCAGATCTAAAGGGTTAGTTCACAATTTGTTTTTTGTTGTTAGCCGGTCTAACTAAGTTTTGTTTGTAACTTGGAACACGTCGTGTAAACCCAACCAATTGTTTACCTTATAACATTATTTTTTTATATACGTAGTTATCTTTGTGTATTATAATCATGAACTATCTTTTCACATTTATTTGTTTTTTTTACTACAAATTAATGTTTCATTTAGATAAAAACGGTTCAAAGTGTCATAACGCCAAAACCGAACCGTTAAACTAGCAAACTGACAAGTCTGGTCGACTCATCCAACCCGACAAGTTTGGTTTGTCAGTTTTAAAAACTCTGGTGAGCAATTCGGCTTAGAATTTTATCAAGACTGACCAAACAAGACCGTAAGTATCTCCTTTTATTAATACATTGGCAAGTTTACAATAACAATAATTAGAATAATTGCATCACCTTGTGTACAATAACTTTGTACATGTTTACATGCATCATGGATCTATAGTGATTCCAAATTACCAACTGTATCTTGGATGCATGTGAGCACTGAGTACTATCATCAGCTTTCCATCAAGGGGAGTACACCACTTTCTTATCAACTCCATGTAGTTTTCTTGTCTAGGTAGTACGCTAAATCTATGTCATGATCCTCCTCTTGATCGTCATTCACATGCCGAATCTTCGTGCAGTAGAACTACGAAAGATCGATGTCCATGATCGATAAGACATCATCGTCAAGTAAATAATTGAATAGGGTAAGTCTGTTCCATCAAGTGAATTAGAAATTTAGTTGCACATTTTAGTAAGTGTTTTATGATTATGTTGTTATAATTGCTATGTAGACTTTTCATAGTCCACAATGTATAGTCTTATGGTCACACACTCATAGGGTGAGCATCGATTGATCTTTGTGATAGTGCTATGATCACAATAGAAAACCGTTGGAGTTAGTGTATATCCATACAAAGAAGCGATACCCTCCAAGAGGAGAAAATACAGGTAGTGGTATGTGGGAGACACGGCTATGTGATCGTTAATACATAAACATGCCATTTGGAATCTTGGATATATATATATATATATATATATAGGAATGTTCATTTGAGAAGAAATTTAATATGAGAAGAAAAAGAAGAAAAGGTATAATGGTAAACCATTAAATAGTTTATAAGTTCTCTCATTAATTATGTTATCTTTAATTAATAAAGTAAAAACATTTTATCCTACACATTTTTAAAATTAATCCTACATATGTCTTACACTTATCAGAATTTACCCTACACACATGTAAATTTACCCTACACATTTCAAAAATTTATCCTACACATACTAAAATTTATCCTACACATGTCGAAAATTGTCCTTTACTATAAATTATTTTATCTTGAAAGAGTATATTAAAAAATGAGTTACAAGTTTAATTAATTAGCTAATTAATGACAATTATAGATTTACCTATATGCCCTTTTTCATAATATTAAATGCACACATTAAATGAAGTAAATGGAGAATTTATATTGGTTTAAAAGTTATTCTTTTTATTCTTACAATTTTTCTTCTCATTTGAACTCTTCACTATATATATATATATATATATATATATAGGGTATGGTTATTGTAAAAAAAATGTGTTTTGTGAGAACTGTAAAAAAGAATCTACACCTTTTGATCTATAATCTAATGGTTGAGATTATAATGGAAAAAATTGTAAATAAAGTTTACCCTTAAAATGATTAATTTTCTAGATTAAGTGTATAAAAGTAAATTTAACATTTTTAAATTCAAAACCCCACATGCAATACATATGCAACTTCCTCCCGTCTTTTCTAAACGTTAATAACTTTTTATACGTAACTTTTTTCGAAAAAAAATTACATCATAATAACGAGTGTTTTTTATTTTTAATATGAGTATCATATTGCTATACTTATATATAGAAAAAAAATACGTTTTGATGAGATGTTTTAGTCCATGGTGTTTTGTCTATTTTGTTTTAGTTATATAGTGATTCAAGGTGTTGTGTTTTACAGTAAAACACCATGAACTTATATAAGACACCATAACATTGCAAATACCATTGAATTCAACAAACTACAATCTTCTTATACAGAAACACCATGAAACTAAAATAAAATATCATAGAAAACAAGACACCATACAAGTATACAAAGAACCATTCCATTAGCAATAAAAAATATCATTAAATTCAACGAGCTAATTTTTTCCTTTTACAAGACACCATAATCTGTTTTGAAATCCTAAAATAAAACATCATAGAAAATGAGATTGAAAGATTGAACGTAAATGGTATTTGCAATGTTATGGTGTTTTATACACGTTCATGGTGTTTAACTATAAAACACAATGCCTTGAATCATTATACAATTAAAACAGTATAGAGAAAACACCATGGACTAAAACATACGATCGAAACGTAATTTTTTTTGCATATAAGTATAGCAATATGGTACTCATACTAAAGATAAAAAAACACTTGTTATTATGGTGTAATTTTTTTTAAAAAAAATTACATATAAAAAGTTATTGACGTTTAAAAAAGACGGATGGAAGTTGTATATGCATTGCATGTGGATTTTTGAATTTTATCTTTAATTAGGTTTTTTTGGTTAAATTACTTACTTGCCCTTATCCTAATAAATTAAATAATGACATGTGTATCATCATGTTCTTTTTTATCCTTCTCACAAATTTCATCTTTTCTACAGGATCCTAAACCTATATATATATATATATATATATATATGGTAGGGTTCTAGAGTGAACACTAGGTTGAGAGTGAACTGTATGAACTAATCTGAGCCATCAAATTATATCATCTAGAGATTTTTAAATAATGGCAAGATTGTAATTATAATGTTGTAACTTCTCTTTAAATTAATTGACAGAAAGTATTTGCGTCTTTTGTAAATTGCATTTATTAAACAATATAATCAAAATTCCTAAAATCTTGCTAGTTTCCGTATATACAGGATACACAGTTGTTAGTGTATACACATGTGTACAGTCTCGATAGTATTAGTTTATACAAGATACACTGATGTTAGTTTATACACTTGTGTACAGTCTCGCTAACTATCAATTTATACAAAATACACAGCTGTTAGTTTATACACACATGTACTTGAATAATACACATGTGTATAAATCTGGTTTATACCGACCTGTGGGAACAAGATGTAATTATACACAAGTGTATAAATCTTGTATATACTGACCTGTATACATATATGTAAAAAATAATTTAATTAAGTTTAATATTTAATTTTTAAAAAGAACACAAGAGTTTATTTAAAAATAAAGATTAGCCCTTTAATCTTTTATAATTAAAATAATAAAGAAATAATTAAAAATAAGAGAGAGAGAGTTAAGAGATAAGAAAATTAAGAGATTTTAATTAAAAGTAGTTGACTAGTATCAATCTTACCCTTTTAATCTAAAAAATGATCAAAGGCCAAGATTAATTCACTCGGTTCACTTCCAATACTTACACAAAAAAGAAATTTTTTAGGTAAAATTATGCTACGAAGCGAAAAATCAGGGGGGCGGGGCACCCTTGTCCCCCGGAAGCTTTGCCCTTGGTGAGGTCCATTATTTTGGCTATTGGTGCTTGAGTGACAATTTGGCAAGTTGGGGAATTCGTGCTCGTGTGACATCAAAAGACTCATGTCCCCTCTAGAATTTTCGCATACGGCTCAATACAGAGTTGCGGTCTGGAGTTTATTTGAGTTGTTTAAGGATCATCTGGATGTGAATCTTGAATGCTTTATAAGTGCCTATCCTAAAATTCTTAACATAAATAAGTCTTCAGTCCAAATATGATGTTAGGTCCTACTTTATGTTATGGATAGCTTAGGAATAATGAAAATGGTGTTTAGAACTTGTTAGAAGTGTGACTTCATACTCTAGAAGATTATTTCAAGCATGTGTAAGACCCCATTCATTGTTTAAACTTGTTTAATTACATTATTAGAAGTGCTAAGAATGGCTAAATTAATTATTATTTTGAAAAACTGAATAATTAAGAAACTGATGAAATTGTTAAATTTGACCAATGTTGACCTAAGCATGATTTTTAGTAACAAAGTAGTGGACCAATATGATTAATTATAATCTTAATTAGCCAAATATGCATATTGAAGTATGAATTATGAATGGTGATAATGAGTTAAGACTACTCAACGAGTTGAAAACTCGATGAGTATGTCATTTGGACTTTTAACTTGTTAATATGGTGTCATGTAAATGAATGGAATGGAAATTGATTAATAAGAAATTAAACTCATAAGTTGAATGTTTGTGTGAGAAATTTTAATGAGATATAAGTTGAAATTCCTATAAATGTTGAATACTAAAGTTTGGATTGAAGAAGCTAAAAATAATTATGTGTAAGTAGCTAAAGGAATACTCAACGGTAATGGGAAAATTATGTGTAGCTTGATGTAATTGCGAACCGAGTCTTATAATATGAAATTAAAATACCAATACAACACATTACAAACAAAAAACATGTAAATGGGCAACAAGTTGCATCGTCATGGGCCGACCTACATTGAGTGCGTACGAACCCCAATGTTTTCCAAAAAATTAGTAGATCCAGTATACTAAATTTGTTAAGGACCCCATAAAAATAATAAGGTGGACACTATATAAAGAAAAAGGAAAGTTGGTTTAGTGGTAATTCCATCTTTTTATAAACAAGAAGTCACAAGTTCAATCCTTGTATAGCTCACTTTTTGTGTGTTGTTTTTTTTAACTCCAAAAAACAAACCCAACCACTAACAAAACCCTTATATGCTATGAATTTGAGCTTTAAAAAATTGTAACGTTTCTTTTCCTGTTTCTAATTACATTACAATTACCAACACAACCCTTGTATGCTATGAATTTGAACTTTAAATAATTGCAATGTTTCTTTTTCCGTTTCGAATTATATTATATTTTTATTGTATGTTTTCTAATGAGTAATGATTATATATTTTTGTTACATGCTCCCGACCCGACCCGACCCAACCCGACCTAAATGATGTCTGACCAAAAAATTTTAATGTTTTGTTGTGAAAATTTTGAACAGCAAAAAAAGTGGACCTCATTAGAAAAAAATCCTAGGTCCGTCACTGTGTGCCACAACCCTATTTTGAATTGCAAAATCGATCCTATTAAAGACAAAACAACTCTTAATAGTCAGAAATTACAACATGAAAACACAAATTTCTAATGTATATACAACATGTTTCTAAAGACGTGTGAGTTTGTCATTTACCTGTGAGTTTATCATTAAAAAAGAGTTTTTATTACAATAAATAGTATTAGCCATCTCTTACGACTTCCAACAGCATGATAGCTTTCAGTTAAATATCATCCATCCTTATTAAATTTGCTAAAACCACTCTTTTAAACACTTTTCTTTCTAGAGTCCAAAACTCTCCTTGATTTTTGTTAAATATAGATATGTTCGACCTTTGCCCACACACTTACTTATTTGTGTATATCTTTGGTTAAAGCTCACTTTTGGTAATTTGGTCCCCTCAACTTCACTCTCATAATTTATTTAAAGCCCATCTTGGCCACTTGGACTTGGTTCAGTCAAGTTTTGAACTAATATATAAAAGAAAATTCTCATTTATTAAAATAATAATGATATTCTTTCTTTCAATCTCATAACTTTTATTTATTTAGATAAAAAGTTTATTATATATTATTTTTTTAATATCATCGAACGAACACAAACGAATGTAACACGAACACAATCGAATGAAAGAGACATTTGTCCGTGTTCGTCCGCTAAGCTAACCAAAAGGATTTTTTTGTTCGTGTTCGTTCGTTAAGCTAATCGAATGAACATAAACGAACTTCCCGCCAAACGGTTCACAAACTGTTCGCTGAATGTTTAGTTCGTTTATAGCCCTATTAGCCGCCATGAAAACAATGTGAACTTGAGATACACTATAAAGATGGAAAACTGAAATGACAAATAGAATTATATTAAAGAAGTTGAGTTCAATGGAAAGTACCAAACTCTTACCTGTCTTTAAGGTTGAGATTTTTCTGGCAGATGAGTGTTTGTTTTAGTGAGAAGAAGTTATGTGTATAGTGATTAACAAAAGTATCGTTGATCCTTTCACGTATATGATATATGATATGATATATACACGCGTTATATTGTGAGTTCTAAATCCTGACAAAGGAGCAGATGAGAAGTTTTATTTTACATTTCAAAGCAGTAATTTTGCCAACGAATATTGGTAGTGAACAAATAGCAATACATCATAGTAGTATGCTTTCCGACTTTCTGTGCAACTAGTACTTCAGTCTTCATTACAGTGTTAGTATATTGATTGAAATATTATACATATATTCCAAGTCCGACCAATTTCGGATTTGTTTCCACCATCCATGGAGCCCTGTGCGCATGCATAAACAACTTTTTAACTCATATATATATGTTTGTGTATATGTATGCACATACATATATTATATTATATATACATGTGTATATATGCATCATGAAACTAATTGTGCATATATACGAGTAAGCTTATACGTAATATGAAGGGAAGTAAAAGGGAAGAATCATACTTGTGCATTACGAAATTAATTGTTCCTTGTGCAGCACGTTCAAGGAGAAGTTCCCGAGCTTCAACCGCTATCCCTTCCGGCTATAGAAAGAGTGAAATGCATAAATGACTTTCAAAGTTACAAGTTTACCGTTTCATCGTTTTGCTTTTCTTGTAATGAGATGGTATATATGTAATATGTGGTGTATGAAACTATGAATCATTTTTTGTGGTGTACAATTCACCTTCCGTTTTATTTAGTTTATGTGCTTTTGGTGCGTACCTGTTCTGGAAACCATACGCCTGGCTGCGTGCTACCCTCAAGAACAGCTAGAGCAAATGCAGCTACCGAATAACCAACTGATCTGGAAACCATTCATGCACACATGTTATCGATGCTTAGAATCAGAGGTGGCAAATGGGTTGGCTAATGGGTTTGGGTCAACATGGGAAATCTTAATGCATGTTAAAACAGGCCGGGTTGACCCACAAGCACTATATTTTCACTTGGTACATAATTATCGTGTTGGATCTAGTTACAAAACCTATAGTTTTCGAACAAATAATGCAAGTTACACGGATGGTCCGTGTGGTTTATCAAAATTTTGGATTTGATCCCTAGCATTCCAAAAGTACACAGATGGTCCATGTGGTTAGCACTTTGTAACGCATTTAGTCCCCGACCAACAAATCTAAATGTCTCAGCAGGTCCGGGTTAGGGACTAAATGCGTTACAAAGTGCAAACCACAGGGACCATCCATGTGATTTTTGGTAAAGATGGGGACTAATTGCGCTACAAAGTGCAAACCACAGGGTACTTTTGGAAAGCTTGGAACCAAATCCAAAATTTTGGTAAACCACACGGACCATCCGTGTACTTCACTCTTTTTTTAATAGAACATTCTAGAGGGTTTTATGGTTGTAAAAGTCGCTAGTCGGGAATCGGATTGGGAATTTTATATGTAATTTTCAGTTTTTTATATATACACACATATTTATAGGTAAATATTTTAAGTAGATAGGTTTAAACCCTCTTCGAGCCATTTGTTCAAGTATATAGGATTAACCGCCGGAATCTATATGGTTTGGTTGGAAACTGGCCGGAATTTACAGGTTTCGGCCGGAATCGCCGATTTTTGGTCGGCCGACTAGGTCTGACTAGGGCTGATTAACAAAAAATTAATTAGCGTCCGGCTGACCAGCAATTAATCGCCGACTAGTCCCCATTTTTACAATACTACTTTTCCACATTTTGAATACTTGCTTCAGCAACTTTTGACCCACTCAACCCGTTTACCTCATTTAAGCTATTTTTTTTATTTACCCATTTGTAAGATAAAATCTAACCCAAATCGACCCATTTAAGTTCTTCAACAAGAACTCGAGGAAAATATGACTTACATAGATAGTCTTCTATGACTGAAAACACAGATTGTTTGTCGTCCTCCTGAACACTCCAAATCAACCTGACCCGAAGAGGAAAAAAAACATATAAAGTTAACGAAACTTAACTATGGCTATCAAAGTCTTATACGTGGAGATTGTTATTATTATTTTTTTTGTATAAAGAGATTTTTGAACTAGTTACTCTTAGTGAGACGCGCTCTCCAGCATAGCCATCAATAACGCGAACTACTGGATCAAACAACCGAACCATCTCTTGTACTTTGCTTCTGTCTCTTAGGACTTCCTAAAACATTGGAACCAAACATGTATGATGAATGTGGGACCCTTGTTGAATTCTATAAGACTAGTAATCACGGGTCATCAGCATTAACTATATGAGATAGAGAACAAAATACAAGTGATATTTAACAAACTGAAACATGATTTGCATATAAAGCAGTAAAACTGAAACTAATTACAGGTCTTTTGGCCCATTTACGGATCTACTTGTGAATGGGTTGATTCGGGCTACTTTCAAATGATAAACTTAAGAATAAAGTACACAAATGGTCCCTGTGGTTTACCAATATTTTGGATTTGGTCCCTAGCTTTCGAAAAGTACATGGATGGTCCCTGTGGTTTGCACTTCGTAATGCGTTTAGTCCGCAGCCAACAAAGTTTTAGCATGCCCAAGTTAGGGACTAAATGTCTTACAAAGTGCAAACCAGAGGGACCATCAGTGTACAATACTCTAAACTTAAAGTAGGTTAGCTATATAGGAAATGGGTCAAAGTGACAAAAGTTCCCTAAAGTGTATTTCTAATGTATAAAACTTTCTAGATCATATTATTCTAAACAATATATTATTATAATAATATAAAATTTGTAATCATATTAGACAATATTTTTTATACAAAACAAATTCCGTACAAAAAGTGTTCCAGGTCAACCCAACCCAACCCATTTGGACCCATACAAGAGGTTGCATGTATTGACTCGAAACGGATTTGGCCCATTATCCAGCATCCCAACCAGCTCGTTTTTCCACCTCTATTGTTAATGTAGAAAAATGAATCGCGATCTTCACATGTATATCTTACAGAAGGAAGGAAACGAGTCATTGCATCCATGGCCCAGTTCCAGATAAACGGTGCAGTTCCAAATCGAGCACTAACAGTTGGAACTCCAAGGACCTCATGTGCACTTGTCACTTCTGGCAAGTTCCTGGAAGCATAGAAGGTTTCATGCATAAGCTACCAGTAAAAGTTCCTACCGTTACGTATAAATATAAGAGTAAAATGTCATTTTCTTCCCTGAGGTTTGGCCATATTCATTCGGCTCGTTAACTCCATCCATTTTTCTCTCGTTAAGTCGGGGGTATTTTCGTCTTTTTATGTAGTAAGGGTATTCTGAATACTTGTAAATTATGCTAAATGCTTGTTCATAAAGTGAAAAAGACATAATTGCCCTTTAAGTTAACAAAAAAGACAAAAATACCCTGACTTAACGGAGAAAAATGGATGGAGTTAACGAGCTGGATGAAAATGGCAATATTTAAACTTTTTGGAACCAGATACGGAAAAACAAACCTTTGGACGAAAGTCGCAAAACTGGCCAAACATCAGGGACAAAAATGGCACTTTACTTAAAATAGAAAGATTTCACATCCATATGATTATATGCATCGTGGTTTATCCGAAATATATGAAGGTTGAAACATAGAACTTACAATCGATACACGTCTTTTTTCCCAATACCTTTCCCAAAGTCAATGTTGAGCATTCCGCTATACGGCCTTAATTTGATTTTCTCTCCTGTTAAATAGTTGCTTACTTGTTAGCATCATGATTCATGAAACATGAATAACGTTATACGAGAAGCAAAAACAGTAATACAGAGTTACAGACCTTTGTTATATGCAGTAACCTCCTCTCCAAGAAGTAGAAAACTAGTGGCTAATATTGTCGGGCCCGCACCACCAGTTCCTGCTGTGTAGTAGTAGAATCTGAGACAAGCATATCATCAGATCATGCGTGTAAATTAATAACATAATATTTTCATTACCAAGAACACATGGTGTAAAATGCCATTTTCATCCCTGAGGTGCCAGTTTTGCAACTTTCGTCCAAAGGTTTGTTTCTCCGCATCTGGATCCAAAAGGCTTGAAATCTTGCCATGTTCATCCGGCTCGTTAACTCTATCCAATTTTCTCTGTTAAGCCGGAGGTATTTCCGTCTCTTTTGTTAACTTAAAGGGCAATTCGGTCTAATGGATTCGGTCGGGGTATTTTAAATGTTTGAACATCAAGTGAAAAAGAACGAATTGCCCTTTAACTTAACAAAAAGACAAAAATACTCCTGACTTAATGGAAAAAAATGGATGAAGTTAACGAGCCGGCTGAAACTGGCAAGATTTCAAACCTTTTGGATCCAGATGCGGAAAAACAAACCTTTAGACGAAAGTCGCAAAACTGGCCAAACCTCAGGGACGAAAATGACATTTTACTCATAAAAATTATTGAGCAGGTTAATACCTCAACCGTTCAGGCTCGCCCACATTTTCGCCTTTTGCAACACGTACCAGCTCTGCTGCCATCACTGTCAGGATACGAAGATAAACGATAATGTGAATTAATTAAGTTTTATGAAAACTTATTAATAATTAGTTATTCAATCACATGTAGTCTTTTGAAAAAAGGTTTGTACAATTGCTCACGCCTGGATAGATTCCACCGGTAGTTATTGCAGGAACTTTTGCGGCCAATGCTTCGTTCATAAATGACTTTGCACGCAACGCGTAACTTGTATCATCACACACATCCAGATATGCGGTCTAACAATGGATGAAGGTAAGTAAAGTTAAATTACAATGAAAGTATTTAAAAACAACAGATTGCTATAAGTTCAAGGAATCATGGCAATAGATTTACCTTGTTCTCACCTTGGCCCGTATGGCAGCTTGCAGAACTGTGCAATTTTCTGTTTGTTGGAATGGCCCTGCAGCGTGTACCACAAGATCGACATCTGCAGAAGTAGAATGTGTAAATGATATTAGACTTAGCTATTTGTGCTAAATAAAAAAAGAAAAAAGTATATATATAAAGGAGTTTTTCATATTTTCTAAAGAATTAACACACCAGTCAAAGCGGATTCCAGTGATTTAGCATCGTTTATATCAACTTCTGCAAACTCAGCATTATTCCCGAGTGTAGCCACCATACTAGCACCCTTTTCCCTGAAATATGTTATGATATTTCAGCATTTTGGTTATACAAGTAAAGGATGTTAAGCAGAACACATCTAACAGAGAAATGTCTTCCAATTGTTTAGCAACTAATCTTAAAGATACTGCCTACCATCTGAAACAAACTGCACCGACTATGAGCAGATTCCATGGTAACATAACATTGGTAGGTGAAAGAAGTAAACACTAAGAAACATATATGCTACATATATCGTAAAATCTACGTTAACATTTTATGTTTCCTTTAATTAATGATAAGATTGTTCTTGTCTTTTTTAAGCTAATATTAGCAGAAATATATTCCTTTCGGGAGGTGTAAGTGGACATGATACACGTCCCTTAAAAGTGTATTCTAGGAGAAACAATCGTGCCAAATCAGCTGCTGATGTGGAGCATTTTTATTCTGTTTTCGGCTATATTTATGACCCATTCAATAAACCAAAGAAGCTGGAAGGTGGATCAGACCAGGAGCCTTCAGAATTCTAAGGGAGCAATTATCTTCCAGTATTAACATGCTGGAAGGTGGATCATTAGAGGAGCTTTTTGTTTTCTAATGGAGCAGTTATCTTTTATTATTAGTATATATAACAGGCTATGCTTTTGCTTTTTATCATTCAAGTTTTTAATCAGCAAACTCAGTTTGTATTGAAGACTTCCCCTTCTCAAATTGGGGCTATCATTTCAATTCAAATACTATTGCCTGTTTTTTTTTTTGTTCGCTAGAATCTATCATTTTGGTCACTGCTAAGGGTGTGGCGTCTATATTTTGTAAAGAGATTGTGCGGTTACATGGGTTCCCACGATCAATCGTTTCAGACCGGGACGTAATTTTTTGAGCAACTTTTGGCAAGAGCTATTCTGTCTTAGCCAAACTAAGCTAAAGTTGAGTACCAGTTACCACCCCCAAACAAACGGGCAAACCGAGGTTGTGGATCGGTGCTTAGAGGCGTACTTACGTTGTTTTGCCCATGAGCAACCGACAAAATGGAGTAATTATTTATCCTGGGCAGAATACTCCTACAACACCGGATACCATACGTCTACATGCACAACTCCTTTTTCAGTCGTCTATGGTAGGGAACCTCCTCCTCTTACTCCATATGTTGCGGGGGAAACAAAGAATGCCATATTGGAGCAACAACTGGTTGATAGGGATGATATGTTGAAGTTTCAAAAAGCTCAAGATCGAATGCGCAACCAAGCTAATTCCAAGCGACGTGAGCTATCATTTCAGGTTGGTGATTATGTATTTTTAAAAATCCAACCTTACCGCCAAAAGAGTTTAGCTAAACGCAGGTATGAGAAGTTATCCCTAAGGTTCTATGGCCCTTACCGTATCAAACGTACAATTGGATCAGTAGCTTATGAACTTGAACTACCCCATGATGCCAGAGTACACCCAGTCTTCCATGTATCCATGCTCAAGCCTGCTCGTGGTTCGTTCTCTGCTCAACCAGTGGCCCCTTTACCAATTACTAAGGATTGGGAAGTGGATCTACAGCCCAATTCAATTATTAGTCATCGTTGGGTCTACGAAGCTGGTAAACCAGTCTTGGAACTCCTAATCTCATGGTGTCATCGCCCCTTGGAAGAAGCTACCTGGGAATCTTATGATTTGCTAGCGAAACAATTCCCTGATTTTCGCCTTGAGGACAAGGCGTTTTACCAGGAGGGAAGTAATGATACACGTCCCTTAAAAGTGTATTCTAGGAGAAACAATCGTGCCAAATCAGCTGCTGATGTGGAGCATTTTTATTCTGTTTTCGGCTATATTTATGACCCATTCAATAAACCAAAGAAGCTGGAAGGTGGATCAGACCAGGAGCCTTCAGAATTCTAAGGGAGCAATTATCTTCCAGTATTAACATGCTGGAAGGTGGATCACTAGAGGAGCTTTTGTTTTCTAATGGAGCAGTTATCTTTTATTATTAGTATATATAACAGGCTATGCTTTTGCTTTTTATCATTCAAGTTTTTAATCAGCAAACTCAGTTTGTATTGGAGACTTCCCTCTTCTCGAATTGGGGCTATCATTTCAAATCAAATACTGTTGCCTGTTTTTTTTTTGTTCGCTAGAATCTATCAGGACACTGGACAGTCCTTTTAGCCTGACATGGAATATCCGTAAGTCCAATAGAAAAATACCAAGATACCTTGAATACAGTTTTGATGGTCAAATTAACCAAACAACAACTGAGAAAGTTTAGCGTTGATGGGTTTGATTCACTTTTGAAACAAATCTTTTCTTTTTTGTGGAAATCATGATATTGAAATGGCTAACATGGACAACAATTAAGCTAACCCGAAATACCGGAGACAAATGGTTAATATCACCCATTGCCATGATTATGTGTTTTAATTATGTCAACACGGTTGTTGATATGCAAATCAAGAGTTGTCGATCGGCAACATCTGAACTGTTTATGTGTACCGATTTTGAATAAGTGCGATAGTTTTCATGAATCATATACATCAAAGTTAGTAAGAATGACCTAGATGTATCCAAATGATTTAAATCAATGAGAAGAAAAGCATTGTGTGTCCTTTTCAGTTTTCACTACTACATTGATGATGTGAGAAGATGAAAGATTTGTCATCTTGATTAGTATATCCAATGGTGGTAACAAAGTAATTATCTTTGGTTTTATAAATGTCGAGAGACGTTTTTCTTCAATAAAGCTTGTGAAGCTGGATTTGAACAATCAACTTGGTGGTGATTATATAAGAGATTGTTGCATCTGTTTACTAGAAAGGAACACAAATTGATAACTGGTTTTCAAAAGATGAAAACACGTAGAAACAACTATAGAGTGTAACTTTTTTCTAATAATATTGTGTTTTTCAGGTAAATTATTCATTAACTTAATTTTGGTAACCCGCCCCAACCCATCAACCGTACGGGAACATGTAAATCAGTGATCTGATGACCAAAACATGATCTGCCTACTTTATAAATGCATCCAGATTACACCTACGCCTAATTTATCAGCTAAGGTATCATTAATATAGATATATATCACCACTACCACAATGAAACATTAACAAATGAATCCAGCTGATTAACTGATAAAGAAATCAAATCCTTTACATTACTTACACGACTAATCTCTCTCTCTCTCTCTCACACACACACACACCAGTTTATCTGAACCTACTTGCAGATACAGTTGCTCTGAACAACGTGCGTCGATAAATCTAACAAACTCTGTACGAATAATCAACAAACTATTAGGTATATTAACATCGAAAAGGAATCGAACCTGTTACGACCAGCAATGACGATGCGGAGGTCAGGGGAAAGCTTGGAGAGAGCGATGGCGGTGGAACCACCGACTCTACCGGTTCCTCCGAGCACCAGAACCCTAGAACTGTCAGTTTCCGGTTGCAGACTGGCGGAAGCCACCGTCGGAACCCTAATGCTGCTCCAGTGGCGCATACTAGCACACGCCATATTCCTCCGCTGTGATCGAACGAACAGAGTTGGATAGAGTTCGTTATATATTGATTGTAATATTGTTATTATTATTATATTTAAAATACTCAAAATAACATATTTATAAAAAAGTTGAAAAAAAAAACACTAGACCTTGTGGTTACGGTCTGGTTCAACGGGTTTGGATAAATGTAACACCCCAAAAACGGGTTTGGTAATCAAACCACGTTAATATTAAAGAACGGGTAAAAGAGCTTTAGCGGTAAAAGTTAAACTATAAACAAAATAACTAGGAACAAATAAACCTAGTTAAAAACATAAATATAAGTAACCAAACAATGTGTTGTAGTCTCATTGTTAATCAAAACTAAACTTGAGAGACCAAGGCTGCCAAAAAGGGAACTTATGCTATAAAATCTCAAAAATTAAAACACAAAACACACAGTTAGTGTATGTGTGTGTGTTCTACGGCTGGAAAACAAGGGAAGCCCTAGTTCAAGCTAAATCCATCAAATTGAAGATCAATTCGAGACCCAAATCAGTGCATGAACATGAATTATTGATCACCTCGATTAGGATATCATAAGGTATGTCTTAAAACCTAGATTTGGTGAAAGTTGTAAATTAGTAAGTAGATTGCTTGCAATTAAATTGTTGGATGATGATCCAAATATGAAATTGAGTGTATGTGTATGCTTGATTTCGTTAGATACAAAGAAATTATGCCACTAATTGATGTAAGATCACTTGTAAGAAATTAACAAGTAGATATTGAAGTGGGTTTTGATAATATAATGAAGTTGATGATATACCTATGTTTAGGATCATCATGCATAGTAATAATAAGAAAGGTACTTGAACAATTGATGAGTTTGAGTACATATTCATACTTGCTATGAAATGGTTGTATACAAAATGATGAAATAGATGTAGAGATAATGTTAGCAAGTATTTGAGATCAAGTTGTATGTTAGTTGTATATAAAACTTGATTATAGTAAGTATTCGGATAAATATCTAAGTAATATGGTGGAATGGGTTTTTACATAAAGATGAAAACTCTTAGTCCTAGTACAATGAAGCGATAAATTAGTATTGACAATCGAAAGCTAAGTTAACCTTATGTTAACAATTGCTCGAACTTGTTTAAGTGAAAGAAATTTATATAACTTAGTTGAGAAAAGTAGTTAAAATGGTAGCTTACGAATAATGACTACCGGGAATTTGATAAGTTGTTTAAATGAGTTGTTAAACTTAATTGCGTATTCGTGTATGTTATCAGGTAGTTGACTTTCAAAAGTCAAACCGACCTATAATAAGTCCGTAAGGTGGAACGGTCTTGATAAATAATGACAATCTAACCATCGAAATGATAAAAAGGTAGTTTGACCTTGACAAGCTAGGAGGAAGCTTGGAGAGAAGCGGGTCAAACGGATCGAATACGCGGAAAAAGGCATAATCGGACTTCGAGGTAAGTAAAGCTTACATCTTTTAAATAGTAGATTTACATATGTAATTGAATAAGCGTTTTGGGTATTCGGGACGAGATTTCAAAATATAAAGTTCCAACACGGATAGATACGGGTTGGAACAAGTGAATATGGTATTAAACCATGATTTATGGTAAAAAGGGTAAAACAGTAAATCAGTCATGTGATGACAAATAAATAAGGAGTTTTGAAAAGGATACCATATGGCGTAAGTCATAATGGGTCAAACGAATTAAGAAATTATTTTTGAGCAATATGATCTTACAGTGTAAAACGAAATGGGTTAAATGGGTGAGATGGCAAATAAGTGCCATCTCATAATGACAAATGATCATTTAGACCGAACGGGTCAAATGGTGATATTTTCACCATTTGACAATGATGACTAACATCGCTTGTTGAATTTTGTATTCATAGAACGAATAGAGCATGATATTAGAACGGATCTATGCTATGAGCCGAGCCAGGTACGTGTAAAGGGTCAAACTCTCAAAGAGAACTTACGGTTCGTTAAGATGTAAATGAGTTATGAATGAACAATAGACTACCTAAGGTAAGGTAAATTTATTAATCTAATTCGTAGACATTATGTTCTCAAGAACATAATGATTTTAAATAGATTATAGTTAAATGTTCATTTTTTGTCAAAACATGATATGGTAAGTCCTTCGTCGTAAAAGAAGAGACTAAGTCGACCAAAATGTCCTCGAGTGATGAAAATAAGTAAACGACTCTAATATTAATTTTAAATTGAGTTTTATAATATAATAGACACTTCCGGTAACGTAAAAGAGAAAAACATAAGCCTTTTTGGGTTAATGCCTTTTTAAATGGTCTTTTCCGTAAACTGTCAAACCAAATTGTGGAAATTGGATAAAATAAATTTTGATGATAAATCCATCACAAATAATGTTGTGGTGGGAATTAGATAGACATCTTAGTGTGGAAATAATAAGATAGAAGGTTTGGTTGTAATAAGCGTTGAGTTACGCTAAACAACCAAACGGGTCAAAATAATTAATATATAAAGGTTTAGTTGAATAAAGCGATGTATTTCGCTAAGGCAACTACACGGGTAGTAATGGAGTGTTAACGCATGCCAAAATGGATGCGTAAATGTATAGTTTAGTTTAAATGGGGTTAAAGGGCAAAATCGGAAATGTTGAGCATAAATCGGGAATAAATGCATAATTCATAAGAAATAAGTACATGGGTCAAGGATTTGGGTTAAATATGTAAGAAAACATTTTATGGTTATTTAAAAACAAGTTTCATGAGAAACGAATATAAATTTATTAAGTTACGAAAGTTCCGAAACAAAAATGGCAAAAACTAGAAAAGTTCTTACGACGGCCGTATTAAGATACGATGGCCAGCCGTATCCCACGGTTAGCAACCGTTGAATAAAACAGGAAATAATGTTTTACGGACGTGTCGTCATAAGTTCCGAGTTGTGTATTAAAGGTTCGGGATTTGAAACGGGTCGAACGAGAGATTAACCAAATCTGCAGCAAAACTGCTGCAGAAGGTGT
Source organism: Scalesia atractyloides (assembly GCA_947069175.1). Taxonomy (NCBI): domain Eukaryota; kingdom Viridiplantae; phylum Streptophyta; class Magnoliopsida; order Asterales; family Asteraceae; genus Scalesia; species Scalesia atractyloides. The sequence goes on along the minus strand of CAMTDV010000001.1, from coordinate 79,857,487 downwards.
CGTCGCTGACGGTACAATTGGCCGTCGCGACGCAATGTCTTTGTTCCGACGTGTTAACCTACTGCCTACGGCAGAAAAGTTCCGACGCTAGTTTACAAGAGGTGTCGCCGACGCGGCAAAGTGCCGTCGCCGACGCCACCTTAAAAAGTTTAAATTTTTGCTTTGTTTTGTTAGAGTAGTTCGTTATGCTGTATTTTTCGGTAATTTGCTATAATACTAATATTTAGTAAATTTCCAGTTCAGGGTAATCGTAAGCACTTCCAGATGACGATCAAGGCCGATGAAGAACCGAACACGAACAAAGATAAAGCTTCCGCATTTGGTTTCAATGTTACGAAACTAATTAACAAGACATGTGAAAATGTTTATCGTTAATAAGGTTTTAATAAACTAAAAAATTTTATAGTGTATTCGTACTTTTCGTTTTAATCAAAAATTTTATAAAATTTCAATATAATAAGACAGGGTTCTACAATAAAAGATGTGGATCAAACCGTTATCAAAATGTTGGGTTAGATGGGTCAACGGTCTGGTTTTGATTATTTTTTAGGAACGACTTATTTCATTAGAAAACTACCGGTAATGTGCTAGCAAAAACAACAACCAAGATTACATAGAGAAGTTATGCAAGTCTTTCCAATCAATACAACTGAAAGGAGATTTGTTTTTTTTCTTTATCCAAAGGTAACTGATAGATCTAATCTTTTCCATTATCTTTGATATGCAAGTGTCCTTGTTTGCGTACACCAAAGTGTTACTTGCCTTCCAAATACACCAGCTTTCTGTTTGAATGATCCTGTAAATCATCTTGACTTTCGGATGGTTCGGTTTTAACTTGTATAACTATTTTTTTTTCAAAATTATTAGTATTAAAAAACTTATATGGTAAGTTTAATATTTAAAATTAATTATTATTATTATTATTAGAGTAAACTACAAGGTAACAATTAAGTCTTTGGTCTTCAAATTGAACAATTAAGTTCCCGTGGTTGTTGATTTGTATCAGTAACGTCCCTGCTAACACACTTCATTGATCAACCGTTAGTTAATCAGGGCAAAGAAGTCTTTTACCATCTAATTAGAAGAGCACTTTCGCCATTTCATTTATTATATCCCCAATTGCATAAATGATCCTCTACCTTAATCCACCCACCTTCTTCGAATAATGTGAAAATTTTAAAGATGATGTGAAACAACTACGGAAGAAAACGAACTGTTTTGATGTTTCCATGGTTAGGCGATGGTCACATTTCTCCTTTTCTAAAACTAGCTCTTCAACATCTATCTTTGTTCCACTCCTACTAACCTTGAATAAAGTTTTTTCTTTTTTTATTCTTTTAAGGTGGTGGTTTGAAGTTGAAAATAATGTGAATAAAGCTTTTTTTATGTGAAATATAATAATTGAGAGTATTTTAGACATTTAAACAATTAACAAATGGTTGACCAGCAAGCAGTGATGTTACTGATTTAAATTGACAATCACAAGAACTTGATTGTTTAATTTTGGTAAGTAGGGACTGAATGTGCCATTAGGTGTTTACCATAGGGATGAAAATTGTAGTGTATTATTATCAAGGGCGGATCTACATGGACACCAGGCTTAACTTTCTTGACGAAGTGCAACTAATATATCTCATATCCGTTTTATTTATCGTGATACCATAAGCCAATATTAGGATGCCCCTTAGTGTACCAGTGTAGGTGAAGATGAGATGGAATGAAAATTTTCGATTGACAGAAACAAAAATTCCGGTCGATAAAAACTTGTAGGTTGCAGTGACTCATAAAGAAGATGAAGTCATTGGAAATGAAAGAAAACACTTGTATTGAATATAGTAAAACATAATTTAATATATAACTATTTACCTGGATTATTTTATTTGTTTTATTATTATATTATAACTTAAATACAAATGTCGGTGCATTTTACATGTATGGTCCCTCCACTTTTTCTTCATGAGTCTTCAACTTTTATTTGTTTGCTTAGATCCTTTGCAATATTTATATACCTTTAGCTGTACATACCTTCTTTCTTCCTGAAAAGACATCTCTCAACATTCATATATGATCTCTCATATTTTTTGTCATAGCCCTTCAGCTTTCATTTAGTTTGCTTAGGTCCCTGTGGAGTATTTATATGCTTCGTTTTTTTCTTCCTGAGACATCTCTCTCATATGTTGTAGATCTTTACTTGGTTGTGTATTATCCTTGTTTAAATGCTGTTATATTAGTTTATTAAATAGGTTTTTTGTTACTTAAAATTTTGGTAGAATAAGTTCTATCGATTTATGTTTTGTTGTTTATTGTTCAAGTAAAATCTTTCTTACTTAAAGCTATAATGTTCCCGACTTTGCTTTATAATAGCTAATAAATACAAAATACGTCATGTCATGTATTACTTTGAAACGTAAAATATAGAAATGGAAAGGAAAAAGGGTGGATCGATGCCTACATACATTATATATATTATTATATATATTATTGTCGTCGGTATACTTATGCATATTATTATTAATCAATTATATATATATACACGATATACATATTTTACTATTAAATAGAGATAAACATTTAGTACTTGGTATCGGTATCGAATTTCTAGTATTAACTTTTTCGGTACCGAATCATTACCCACTTTTTTGTGTTTTTGATACCGGTACTTTCGATTCAGTGCCGGTACCGAGGTCATCCATACCATTAAATTTCTTTTATTCGTTTTTCCTAGCGTACACTTTAATAACGACATAGCTTTTCGTGCTTTCCGAATATATTGTCGTTAAGTACGCCTCTTCTACATTTATGTTTTTTTTTTCGAACAGAACCCGTCGTAACGCTCCATTATAAAAGTGATGTCTCGACGCATAGTGCGGATATATTTTCTAGTTTCTTTACATAAAGGAAATAGGTTATGTTACGTTTTGAGTTTAAAGGTGACTTTTATATTTGTCTAAACTTTATATTTATACTGTTGGTTTATTATATGGGAAAAATGAATATTGGGCTGTTAGGCATGTAATTTGGATACGAAACCAATGATTTTGATCATTTCTAATTAAAATTTAATTATCACAAAACCATTTTCCCAAATTATCTCAATCTCTCTCTTCCTCTCCATTCCTCCAACCAATTTAATGCAAATAATGTTCATCTAACAAAACCAAAGTTTCAAAGTAGCATATGATTCCATTTATTGATTTTAATGAATATAGGATTTCATTGATTATTATATTTACATAATGAATTAATGCTTTGATATTTATCATACATAAAAAGCTAGGTAAAGAACGTATATCGACAAAATCAAGACTTTTAGTTGCTGATTGCAGTATTCTGCAATGATTTTTCCACCGCCACTTGTATTGAAATATAAGAAAAAAACATATGATTTTATTGATTAATTTTCATCAATATGTTTACAGCAAATTCTCTTACGGTAACACTGTTGTGGGCAACGGTGTTAGAGATCTGGTAAAAAAAAATATATATATGAAATTAGATGTAGCCATGAAATCAAGTTTAGCAGGCAACTGTGTTAGAGATCTGGTGAAAGAAAAAGATATGAAAGGCTTAGAGACAAAGGAAGAAGATGAGATAATTTAGGAAACTGTTTTGTGAGAGTGAATTATTAGTTGAAAAACTTGCTAAGTTTTGATGGTTTCGTATTTAAGTTATATACATAACAGCCTCATATTCACTTTTTTTATTATTATATATATGATTTATTAAGAAGCATACTTTTTGGAGGACACTCTAACATGGTTTTATTAAAATATAAAAATCTAAGTTGTTCATGGAAGTTTTGGATCAACTCAAAAAGTGATTATTATAAGCTCATGGTTTTGCTTCATTGTATATTCATTTTACACCTATTCTAGTAATTTTTCATTACAATACAGGATTAAAAGACATAATATAAATAAATAATTATCAAAGTCTCATTAATTCGTTTTGATGAGTTAGATAAAATTTAAGGTAGTTAAAGATAAAGGGTCAAACTCCATTGTGAATAAGTTTAGCGGTTAAAGAAAAGGTTAAAACCTCATTAGCTAGAATGAGATGGTTCTACAATTATGTTTACTTCGATTATCATAGGCTTCCGGGGATACCGCTTTTAGTTATTTTGTTGACCATTTTTTATATACCATAGGGGCTTTGCATTTAGCTTATGGAATTATATTACCACAATTGTAACATTTTTTTCTTTTGTGTTTTTAAAATACGTTTCTTTTTAAAAGATTGTGTTTGTTATTTACAAGCATAAGTTGACACACGTTCTATAAGGTAATGGGCATACAATATACGGAGTTGGTTACAGTACAAATCATACTTATCCTACAAACTGTGAGAACAGATTCTAACACTTAAAAAAAGTTAAATTAGTACACACTAAAACAGTACATATATAAAAGTAGTACTTTTGAATTATATAGCATATGAAAATTAATCAAGATAATTGATTTTAGCACATAAGTAAATGATATAAACACTTTTCTTTATGCAAAATTATATCAGCACATAGAAAACAAAAAAGAAATATCTAACTTAAGAATTAATTGCTTGTTAGCATAATTATAGAGAATTTAATATAATTGATATTATTTAGGTTATTATTTTAACATTCCTCTATAATTGGTTGGTGTAAGACCCTATCATAAATTATTTAAATTTCTATTAAAAAATTTCGCATTTAAATAAGTAAATGCAAATACACGTCATTACAATTTTTCGAGTTTATTAAAACTTTATCAACACTAAGCATTTTGACATGTCGTTACTAATTAGTTCCGTAACATTGAAACCAAATGCGGAAGCTTGATCTTTGATCGTGTTCGGTTCTGCTTTGAGCTTGATCGTCATCCAGAGGCGTATCGGATTCACCCTAAAATGGAAATTTGCAAATATTAGTATTATAGCGAATTTCTGAAAGCATAACATAATCGACTTGATAAAAAAATCAAGTCAGAAAATATAGTTTCTGAGGTAGCGTCGGAGACGGCATATAGTCGCGTCGGTGACGCCATGCAGATCATTACGTCGGGTCAAAACTGCCGTAGGCAGTAGTTTAATGTGTCGGAACAATAGGGTTGCATTGGCGACGGCCAGTTGTACCGTCGGCGATGGTATCTTCAGCAATAGTTTTGCTGCAGATTTCTTTAATTGTCCGTTTAACCCGTTTCAAGTTCCGAACATTTAAAACACAACTCGCGACTTACGGTGACACGTCCGTAAAACACTATTTCCTGTTTTATTCAACGGTTGCTAACCGTAGGCTATGACTGGCCACCGTAGCTTAAAATGGCTGTTGTAAGAACTTTTCCGTTTTTGCCATTTTTGTTACGAAAACTTTCATAACTTATTACATTTTTGTCCGTTTCCTATGAAACTAGTTTCTAAATGTCCGTAAGATGTTTTCTTACATAATTAACCCGAAATTCATATCTCAGATTCTTCGTTCTTATGAATTACGCACCTATTCCCGGTTTATGCATATATCCATTTTGATCCGTTAAGATATTTAAGCACTTAAGCTTAAATCTCACTTCCCCTTACCTTACTTCTTATTTCCATACCAGGATATCTATTTATTTTCCACCACAACTATACTTGTGGTGGATTAGTTATAGAAAATGATATATTTTTAAATTCTACCATTCGGTTTGACAATTTACGAAAAAGACCCATTATGAGGCATTAAGCCAAAACGGCTTATGCCATTTATCATTATACTACCGCAAGGTGTACTTTCTTATAAAACTCATTTTTAAACTACCCTCTAAGGTCGTTTGGTCGATTTATCATTCAGGGGCGTTTTGGTTAAATTTTAGTTCTTTTTACGACGAAGGACATTTAAATGCATATTTGACCAAACAAGCATCTTTACTCATCTTCAATTAAATTTTTACTATGTTCCTAAGAACGTAATGTCTAGAATTTAGATTATTAGATATACCTCTCTTTAGGTAATCCAATATTCATCCAAGTCTCAGTTAACTCTCATCAGACCTTTAGTCCTCGATGAGAGTTTGACCCGTTACAAGTACCTGGCTCGAGTCATGAGATTGACCCGTTTAAATACCTTGCACTATTAATTACTAATTAATAGCGACACGAGCCATATGTTATTTCCCTGTGAACACAAAACTCGACAAACGGTTCATTAGATAATATTGCCAAATGGTGGTGTCCACACCATTTGACCAATTTGGTTTAAATGACCATTTTATCATTATGAACTGCTATTTATTTACCATCTCACCATTTAATCCATTTCGGTTTACGCCTTATGCTTGTATTTCTTAATTCGTTCAACTCATTACAGTTTACGCCATAGAATGCCCTTATTTTAAAGTTTAATATTTATTCGTCAAACTCGTGACTGAATTACCAACTTACCCCTTCTTATTCCTTATGGTTTACACCATAAGGTAACTTTTCAAAATTTCTTATTTATTTGTCATTATATGACTATATTACTATTTTACCCTCTTTTACCATCAATTATGGTTTAATGTCATATTCACTTGTTCCGACCCGTATCAATTTGCGTCGGAACCTTGTATTTTGAAATCTCGTTCCGAATACCAAATCACTTATTTTAGTCAAATACATAATTAAATTTACTATTTTAAGGATGTAAGCGTTACTTACCTTGCACCCGGTTATGCATTTTTCCCGCGTACTTGATTCGTTTGACCCGCATTCTCCCAAGCTTCCACCTAGTTTGTCAAGCGTCAAACTATCATTCATCATTTGCAGGATGATTAGATTAGTCATATTCTATTATGACTATCCCATTTTTACGCATTATATATCAAAATTACCATTTGATCTTATTAAATATCAGTTTGACTTTTAAAAGTCAACTGTCTATAAACATATGTAAATGCGTAAATAGGTTCAACGAACGTATTTAGGCATCTATCAATTTGTAACACCGTGTAAAAATCGTGTCCAATAGTATAGTGACACGTGTTGTATTTTAAATATAAAGACCAATAAGGACTAAAGGCGTCAACATGCTCAAACCGAGCCTCTGAGTGACAGTCCGATGTCAACATGCATAAATAACAGCCTCTGAGTGACTGATATGTCAACATGCTTAAATCATTAGCCTCTGAGTGACTGATGTGTTAACATGCTTAAAATTTGGCCTCTGAGTGACTGATATGTCAACATGCCCAGCCTCTGAGTGACATCGAAAGTTCCTAGCTAAAAGGAGTATCCAACATAGTTCTTTTGCACCTTAGGAATTACTGGTAAGTGTTCCTTCTTTGTGCATTTTCGTTTATAGGCTTTTATAGCCAAAAGTCAAGCGTTTTACGAAGAATGCTTTGACTTTCGGTTAAGACTATTATGGTCCAGCCATTGTTCGAAATGAACATGGCTAAGTGATCATAATAAGGTAGGTGTTAATCCCTATAAAGGGCACCTCCTGAAGATCACGTTTGCTAGACCAATTGACGGGTCAAAGTTATGATATTAAAAAGTCAAACAGGCCATTTTTCGGAAAAATTATAAATTGATCTTATATATGTTATAAAACCTGTTTTGACACTTAAACAAGTTTGTAATAATTATTAGAACATGTAAGAACAGGTTTGGCTCGTCAATTTCAGTTCTAGGGTCGGTTCGCAACCGAAAGTCGTAAAGTTTGACTTATGCTTTGACTTTTGATTCTGACCCGATTTAGATTAGTTACCTACTGATCTAAAGTTGCATTATGATCGTAATATAATGTATCATAACCCTCTGAGGTTATATTACATGATCATAATCAGAATCCAAGTTTATGCGCAAGTTCCATAGTTATGCTATCTTTGACCAAAATGTCATTTTTACATAAATCAAGGTTTTAATGATAATGAACTTGAAAATGAGTTTCCTGCTGATGTATTATTATAAGTAGGATTATATGGGATGATAAACCAAGTTATAAACTGAGTTTTCAAGCAAGTCCTTAAACTATGTCGATAAGTGGCGATTTTAGCTCTTGTGGCTCATAAAATAGTTTTAAGCAAATCTTTTCAAGGTAAATATTTTACCTACTGATATGTTATATTAAATAACATATCTAAGACATTTTAATCTGAACTTAACATCATTTTTCATGAAAATCGCATAAAGACGCCATTTTACGACATAAGCGTCGTTTTGGCGCATAGTATGGTTTTAAACCATATTAATTAACCAAGACTTGTTACCTACTGATTTTAAAACTTATTTTAAACATATTTATAGTAGGTACATGTTATAAACTCAGAATCCCAAATAAATTATAAACTTTGTAAAATGACCAAAATGCCCCTTCGGTGCATAGTTTGGTCATAAAAAATAATTTACACATATAATTGACATCCTACTGATATATCATAAATAATATTTTTCCAGAATACTTATGACTATAAACTTTAAATATATTCAAGTTTCTTTTATACGGCATATAATTACCGAAATGCCCTTATAAGGCTTAATTTTGTTTTAAAACCTTAACGGGCATACAAGTTGATATCCTACTGATATCTTAACTTATTTAAAATATAATGGCATATAGAACTTGTCCATAACTTATTCGGTTACCCATTATCGCTTATAAGCGTGCGGTTGATTATACGTAACTAGTTTACGGAATTTAACCGAAACGGGTTTAGCTTTATCATTTAAATTTCAAAATCCAGAATATTAATTGTTTACCCATATTATGCAAGTCAAAGTACTTGTCGGGTTTAAACTACATTCTATCCGATCATCGTTTAATCAAGTGTTATACGTATTGATCATGTACACTACTCGGTCTAAGTCTATGACTTAAATAAAGACCGTTAGTATTAATTGGTTAGCTTATGCCATAATCCAGACTAGAGCCTTGCCGGTAAATGCTATCTGCAATTAAGTTCTTTTGTATACGGCTGAGTTATTGAAATCAAAAGAAGACTAGCTCAGGTAAATATTCTCGACTTATTTTCCCTATATGGGCTTGGGATACGGTAAATTATTACTGCTTGGTCCGAAATGGGGTCAATCGAATGCCCGTTTGTGGCTAGGAAACCCGCATATTCCGTTTTAATCAGATTTGTTTGATAACTTAAACATCGGGGGTTAAATTACCGTGTCCTGGATATCCTCAGCTCGATACATTTTTTATTGGCCACAACCTTAGCGCGGGGTGTAGGCATACACCTGACAGACGCTCGTATGCAAATTACCCAAGACGTTGGGGATAACTCCTTCATGAGTTCGTAAGTGGTGTGTATTTAATCATGTCTCGGTTTTTGTACTGGGCCCTGTATGTATTGACAAACATGTGAATCTGATACAAGGTTGCAAAGTCAACTTTCCCAAGTTAATAAAAGATTTTGTGTCGTTTTGCACTTAAAAATCATTTTTAAAGTTTTCAAAATGAGTCAGTTGGGTGTATTTACCAGCGAAAGCTGACGTATCGTCCAAAGACTAAATTGCAGGTACAATACGAAATAGGCCGGAAGCTGCTCGGTAGTGAATAAGAGGATCTTGCAAATCCTTAGATCTGCCTTAAAGTCTGTTTTATATTCTTTCTTGTACATTTTATGATCCGCCTGTGGATCTACTATTACGAGCCTGTATATTATTTTATTTCGAACATTTGGTTTGTAATAGTAATTTTACTCCAAGACTTCCGTTGTGCCATGTTTAATTGACAATGATGTTATCAACTGACATCACAATACTCCCCACCCGGGCCCACCGGTGTATGGATTTGGATAGGAAATCCGAGGTGTGACACATTTACCCGGTATGCGATATGTTAAAGCTACCTTCTTATCTAAATTCCCTACCAAGTTCATGTCATTTCTTTCTTTCACTTAAACAAGTTCGAGCAATTGTTAACATCAAGTTAACTTAACTTTCGATTATCAATGCTAATTTATTCTTTCATTGTACTAGAACTAAGGGTTTTCATCTTTATATAACAACCCCTTTTTATCATGTTATTAGACATTCATCCGAATACCTATGTAATCAAGTTCTACATGCAAACTAGTAAACAACATGATCTTATACACTTATTAACATTAACTTAAATCCACTTCATCATTTCGTACAAAACCATTCCATAGCAAGTATGAATATGTACTCAAACTCATAAATTGGTCAAATATCTTCCTACTATTATCATGCATGATGATTCTAAACATAGATATATCATGAACTTCATCATATTATCAAAACCCACTACAGTATCTACTTGTAAATCACCTACAGGTAATCATACCTCAAATATTTCATAATTTTTTGATATCTAACAAAATTAAGCATACATAACACTCAATTTCTCATTTGGATCATAATCCAACAATCTAATTGCAAGTATTCTACTTGTCTCAAGTTATGATTTTCACCAATCTAAGTTTTGAGACATACCTTATGATCCCCTCATTTAGGTGATCATTTATATGCGCTCATGCATCAATTCTAAGTTCGATTCATCCTTCAATTTGACGATTTAAGAAGTACAAAGGGTTTACCCCTTTGTCTTGCTCCTGGTCGCTACACGCACACACCTTTTGTGTGTGTGGTGTTTTGTTTTTTATTATATATATTCAAGTTTCCTTTCTTGGCAGCTTTGGTCCCTCAAGTTTACTTTTGATTATAAATGAGACTACAACTCATTGTCTTGTTACTTATATACATGTTATTAACTAGGTTAATTTGTTACTAGTTATTTTGTTCACGGGTTCACTTTTACAACTAACGGTTTTTTGCCCGCTCTTTAATAATTAACGTGGTTTGATTACCAAAACCCATTTTTGGGGTGTTACAGTTGGATGACACATGACACTTTTTAAATTGTTCTTACAATTTGTATACGAAATGTGCTTTACATTTTATCCTACACCTACAATATACAATATATAAAATAAAAAGTAAAACATTTGTTGTCAAACTCAGAATGATTGGAGTAAGAGCATGTGTTGTGGGAAGAGTGAAAGGGGCGGGAAGCCTTGCCTTGATGGCAGCATGATGCGAACACAGCCCTCCTAGGGGCACTAAAGGGTAGATGAGTGGAGCTAGTCATGGGAGTGAGGAGAGGTTTGTTTAATTTTTATTTTTTATTAATACAAAAACTAATTATTTAGCCCCACATCGTCATTTTTTTATTACTAAGTCATATTATCGTAACACACCTAGCCTAAAACTAAAACACATTATGTCACATGCCTCCGATTTCTCATTTTTAGGTTGTACATTAAGCCCACTTCTCGTCTGTCGCACCCTCAAATTCCACATGCGGGATTTTACCACGAGGCGTGCGACCGACCAGGATCTAGCCACTAATCATGTTGAACCAACCATTTAAAATAATAAAAGTATCACTATCAACATGATTAGCGATAAGGTCTAAATTTGTTCAAAAGACAGTTTGTGTTGCAGCGGAAAAGAAACTTAAAACCAACCGGAACTTAAAACTTCAAGTTAAGTAAAATATCAAAAGAATACGTTTAAATGAACCACCCACTCCGGCCGATTGCAATGCCCGTCCAAAACTGTACCTATTTACCTGCAAAGCATGCAACTACGTGTCAACAATAAAGTTGGCGAATTCACAAAATTTGAGTTTAGTAAAAGTAAAGTTCCCAACGTTTTAATTTAAGTATGACTCGGGTAGCTGACCCTCATCATATGATTAAACTGTGTACCGAATGCTGACGTTTCGTTTGTGCCCTCAATAATGTCTATCAACATTAAAGCAAGAGTGAAGGTTAGAAGTTCACGCCCGGCCTCCAGCACGGTGTGAGGTTTGTCAAACCCAATAGCGCTATCAACTAATACCCCGCGTATGCCCACCCAGCAATCTAATCGGTAAAATATAGGGACTTTCATGATAGAGTTTTCGTTTAGTCTAAGTGTACTATCCACCTCCAGTGGATAGCATGTTTAAGTGGTCCACACAAGGGACATGCGCGTAGCCCAAACCAGGGATACCGTAAAAAGTGTTGTCCCAAACCAGGGACGCATGCTTTTAGAAAATAGTTGTGAACTCACCTTAGTTTGCTCGGTATTCACTTGAAAGGTAATCAGGAAGATCAACTTTATCCTGATATGTTTACCGTTTCAATTAGTTGAATTTATGAATTCATACACGTAGTCTAACACATAATCACCGAATCACGTTGTCGTACAAATTACACGTTTAAGTAAGTTAGAGTAGGTGATCGCCTAATTTCATATAATGCATTCATAGACACCTGTTAACGTTTCTAACAACATACAACACTTTGTTGCAACATATAATCATATTTAACACGTTCACAAATACTTTTAGCTTAATGCAGTTTCATGTCAGTTTTAAGACAGTTTTTCGGAATTTATTTAAAATACTAAACGAACTCATAAAATTATGATATTTTAACACAACGTGATTTCTAGTTCCCGAATACTTTTGTATTTTTTCCATAATCTGAATCTTTACATAAAAATCAATAAAAATCATTCTCTACACCTAGGTCTGATCTACCACTTTCTGATGACAGTTTATGCCAAAAATCATTTAAAAATCCTCGTTTATTCTTTTTACAAAATTCCAGTTGGAGACTTTCATGACCTCCCGGAAATTCCTACAATAAAAATTTGAGATCATAACTCAATTCATACATTGAGTTATGATACTCGTAATGGGCTACAAATTCTGGCAAAAAACGAAGCATGAACCTTTGACACAAAGAAAATCATAAAACATTCATTTTTTGTCGAAAAAATGCCATTCTAGTGGGGTTTGAAAGATTTTTCCTGGAAGTTCACCCTAGACTCAAGAAAATTTAGTTTTTGACAAAATTTGACCTAGTTACAGCCGCTTAAAGTCGGGTGTAACATTCTGGACAGAACCCGTTTAGTTATCCGAACCCCATAAATGATTTATTTATAAACCCAACAACTTATAATCATTAACCATAGCAGGTTTCTACCATAAATAAAGTCATATAGTAATTAATTTATCACTAATAACTAGATTTAGCCCATCAACAACACCCGAGAGACATACCCGAACCCATGATTCATCACAATCCCAACAAGATAATTTCTAGTAACCCAAGTATTCGTCAAACTTCAAGAATCATTATCTAATAAAAAAATGCAGCCTAGATAACCTAATAAGAATCATATTTGAACTTTTATACCTATCACAAACACAAGATATAACCCGTAACGAAAACCCTAGTGGCTTAACCGAACACACAATAACCCAAACATTATAAACACATGATCTCTAACAATCAGAACTGTATGAAATCATCAAGTCTATCTAATTCATCAACAATCCCTGAAAAAACACAGCCATGATCATCAAAATATAGTAATCGAATCATGCAATAATTTCTTATAACTATAAACAAACCACAAGAGATGATACCTAGTAACGATTGGAGACTACTTGAGCCTAGTTGTTGACAATTCCTTGAGTCTTTGAACTTGCTCTTCGTCCACTGAAGAAGGGAGAAAGAGGGAGACTAGTTAGATTGTGATATTGGTTTTCGAGGTTATGATAGGATTTTAAGTTTTTATAACAACTCATGCACTAAATGTGTTGAGATAAGATGTTGTTTAGGCTTGAAACAAAGGGGGGGGGGGGGTTGGGGTTGGGCCGTAATTAAATTGCAAAAGGACGAGGAGACAAGATTTGATACAAATATTTGAATATCGATCACTGTTATCTCATAATATGTATATTCTCTTTTTTATACATATGTCATTACCTAATAATAAGAATATAATCGATTAAGAAATAATAAAAGAAAAATGATCATGCTATGGTTCGAGACTTATAAGTTCTAAGCTATGCGAGTGGGTTGAACCGACACGCGACATATTCTTTGGTTCATACGGTTCGGGTCAGTTCAACACGATATAGATTTGGTTCGAGATATTCCTTGACACACTATAATTTACACAAGTATTTAATTAGTGTAAAGCGAAACAAACGGTTTTTACCTCGAAGTTACGGGTTATCACATCGTCTATCACTAGGATACTCACGTACGCATAATTTGCCAATACCGCATAGTTTGAGATGGTATTCCATCAGTTGCCACAACTTTTTACTTTGTGTCTTTGTCGATACCAAGTCACCAACTCCATACCCACTAGCCACCACGTTACCTAAGCTTATATTATATTTTAAAATAAAAAATCTATGCAATAAACACTCCAAATATATCAACAAAAACCAATTTATGTGTCCATCTCAAATTTGCACCCCTTTTATCTCAATCCAATCATTCTAAAACAATCACAAGTAGAGACAAAAACCCTAATTCCCAATCACCATCATATACATATACATACACATACAATATCTAATTCCCACTGCCCATCAATTTGCCCTTACATTCATATGTCTTCCATTGCTATCCTGCTCGATCGTCTTCGTGCTCGCAGTTCATCCGCAGAACCTCACTCTTCTGTCACGCATCATGCTCAACACTTCTCCTCTTTCTCCTTGACCTCGAGCTTTCTTCCGATCTTATCTCCTCAAGATGACTGACCACAACGTAAGTTCATTCCTTATGTATGTGTGTCTATATCTAATCTGTATGTTATGATGCGAGTAGTCTCGTTTAGTTTCACTCGGATTTACTGCTTTTGTTGATGTTTTAGGTTTAGTATGTTATGATTATTATACAGTGTCAGTAAGTTCGTTATGTATCTGAATCTAATTTGTATGTTATGAGAGTGATTTTGTTTGATGTCAAATCACTCTGATTCACTGATTTAGTTGATGTATTGCTAGTTAACTTGTAGAATTCGTTAAAATGATGAATTTTAGGTTTAATTTTTTATGATTATATAGTGTTAGTTCATGTAGTTAATATCCAGATGTATCGTCGATATATCGGTCCCCAGCCGAGATATCTGTGCAAAGTATCGATGAGAATATCGGCGATATTGGACCGATATTTAAACGATACATCACCGATTTTCTCGATATCAGTACCTTTCTTCTTAGTTCTACCATTCTTCATTCTTCTTAGTGTTGCTATTAGTGTTTTAAGTCTTAATTGTTAGTTGTTAGTGTTAAATGTTAAGTGTTTTAAGTCTTAAGTCAGTTCCTACTTGCTACAATTGTTAGAGTTTTGCAAGTTGCAAAAGGTTAATTTGTTAATGGTAGGAGAATATGCTGAATTGTTAGTGTTAAATTGCTATATATATATATATATTTAACATGATATTAAAATTACTGATATTCCACCGCGATAACCAATATCTCAAATAGCGGTCCTTGACCAATATCCGATATTTTACCGCATTAACTACTTAGGTGTTATTAAGTTAGTTTTGTTCGTTATGTATCTGAATCTTCTCTGTGTGTTATGAATATCTCGTTTAATATCACCCCGATTCACTGATTTTGTTAATACTTTGAATGATGGATTTAGGTTTAATGTTTTAGCATTATACAGTCTTAGTCAGCTAGTCTCACTCAAGTAAGTCCACTTCGCATATAGAAGTAATACTTAACATTAAAACTTGGGTTCTGTATCATCCAATAGCTTCGTAACATCAATCTGGGAATTGGTTAAATTTTGAGATTTGATATTAACTGCTGTGCTTTCTTATTGCAAAAGAATGTTACTGATTTGATCTGAATTCCCAACTTCTTCACCGAGATATTCCGTTAGTGCTTGCTATGAAGTTGATGAATTAGTCTTGTCACTCTCATACATTGGGAATTAACATAATTGAAACAATAAGCATTAATGTAGTTTTATCTTTGTTTTTGTAAGATAGCTAGGACTGCATTATCATTTTTCTTTTGATAAGGAAATGACTCACAAATTTCTCAAAGTGTAAAATTTATATGTTTCTTTACCTTTCTAAAATGGTTCTATATTCTCAAAGTGTAAAATTTATATGTTTCTTTACCTTTCTAAAATGGTTCTATCAAATGATCAAATAACATCTGGAAGTTGCTAGAAATAGCTCTACAATATTATTGGTGACATTATGACAGAATGTGATAAAGCAACTTCGAACTTTATTCTGTTCGTTCACCAAAGAAAAATTCTAACTTCCAACTGGTCAGATATGTCTTTGAAGCATTTTCCTTTAAAGTATATTGCTCACTACTTTCAGGTGTTTGTGTTTGGATCATTTACCGAGGACGAGACCAAATCGCTGCAAAGTTCCACAAACGAGAATGATGTACAGTTTATGTTTGGTTCTCTGGATGCTGCAACTCTTAGATCCGTGGGCTTTAACAACAGATCAACCGAGACAAAAATTACCAAAAAGTCCCAACCAGCAAAACTTGTAAAGAATAATAAACCGATGAAATTGTATATAAAAATTGGAACGCCCATGATTCAAGTTCTCTTTCGTTTAGCAACGGTATAAAAGAACACGAACAAAAAGATGAACCGCCTGCATCGCTTGTACCTGGAAGCGTTGACCAGTCAATTTCACAGAAGTGTGTCTCAGAAGCTGAAACTTTTGTTAGGTCATTTGAAGCTCTGGATGTCAATGACACCAAAGACAGTATCTTCAGTCCACCTATAATTCCATATACAACTGCAACCGAGTTACTACCTCGAGGTTTAGTCAATTCAGGAAATTTATGCTTTCTGAATGCAACTCTTCAGGCTCTTTTAGCTTGTTCCCCGTTTGTACGTCTTTTGCAGGAGCTAAGAATGCTCAATATACCTGAGGTAGAATACACTTTGGTGAAGATCATTTAGGAACCACCATTTATGGCGAGAACCAGTGTCAACACAACCAAAACTACTTAAAAAAGCTTAAAAAACACACAATTTAAAAAAAATTCCATTAAAATCGCATCTTTTTATTAATAATCTTTTTTAATTAAAAGTCGCGATTTAACTGGAAAAACTAAAAAAAATTAGTATTTAGTTTTGGGGTTTAGCTTTAGGGTTTAGTTTTTAGCATTTAGCTTGGGTGGGGGGGGGGTTCATTGTTTGTTTTGGGTTTATTTTGGTTGTGTTCACAAGTGGTTCTTGTGGTTCTCACGATAAATGGTGGTTCCCGCATGAACCCTACCCTATATATATGTATAGGGGAGGGATCATGAGAAAACTTTTGTGAGAAAACGCTATCTAACCATTACTACAACCCTAAACCCTAAGAAATAGACCCTGAACTCCAAAAAAACTGAACCCCAAAAGCTATACCTAAGAGCGAAACCCTAAACGGCCTAAAGGTTAATGCCTAAAAGCTAAACTAAATGCTAAAGCTAAACCCTAACTCTGAAAATTAAACCCTAAACCCTAAAAACTAAATCCCAGAAAAACACAAATATCAATCGTTTGATAAGAGTTTTCTCATGAAGAAAGAGTTTTCTCATGATCCTACATATATATATATATATATATATATATATATTTACATAGGGGAGGGTTCATTGGGGAACACTAAAAAAGTGGGAACCGGGGAACACCCCTTAAAAATTATACTTAACATGTTAAAAATTATTTTTCTCGACGCTTTTTCTTATTAAAACATGTAGAAACAGTTTTAATAAAAAAATCAAAAACTAAAAATATATAAAAAATGTTCAAAAAACAGTTAAAAAAATAAATATCATATAAAATTAACTTAACATGTTAAAAATAAAATTTTTAACATTTTTTTCAGCGCTTTTTCTTATTAAAATGGGTAGAAACTATTCGAATAAAAAAAAATATTTTTGTAAAAAAAATAATTTAGCCTTTTTAACTGTTTTTTTTATATTGTTAGTTTTTGATTTTTTTATTAAAAATGCTTCTACAAGGATTTATAAGGAGAAGCGCCAAATTTAAAAAAAATGATTTTTAACATGTTAAGTTAAATTTTTAAGAGTGTTCCCCGGTTCCCCACTTTTTTAGTGTTCCCCAACGAACCTATATATATATATGTATATATGGTGTTTGTGTATGGTACGTGTTTGGAATTATGCTGTTTTTTTAAATCTCATTGCAGATTGGGTACCCAACTTTACGTGCATTTGTTGAGTTCATATCTGGCTTTGACATGCCACCTGGACGACGTCCAAAGAAAGAAGATGAATTTTTTCTGGAAACGGGGAAGCCTTTGCGACCAGTCATGTTTGACTCCGTTCTGAACAATTTCTCTCCAGATATGCCAAATAGCTTCTCAGGGAGACCAAGGTATGTTTTTTGGATTCTTGTTACTTCAGTACATCTTTAGCTGAAAAACGTATATATTTTTTATACGACTGATTGCATTAGCTTAGCAAGACGCTAGGAGCATGCCAATTACAATAAAACTATAAGAATAACTTGGGTTACAGATCCGATCTATCCAATTTAGCGATGCTATTTTGCTTCCACTGTTCTACTTTAGGGTTTATTTTTTAGAGGTTAGGGATTAGCTTTTAGGGTTTAGCTTTAGGATTTAGTTTTTAGTTTTTAGCCGAGTGAGATATCGGTGCAAAATATCGGTGTTTTAAGTCATAATTGTTAAAAGTTAGTGTTTTAAGTCTTAATCAGTTCCTACTTGCTACAATCGTTAGTGTTTTGCAAGTTGCGAAAGGTAATTTGTTAGTGGTAGGAGAATATACTGAATCGTTATTGTTAAATCGCTATATATAAATTCTGCATGATATTAAAATTACTGATATCCGTGATAACCTACCGCGATTACCGATATCTAAAAGATTGGTCCTTGACCGATATCCGATTTTTACCTCATGAGCTACTTAGCTTTAGGGCTTAGCTTTTAGGGTTTAACTTTTACCGTTTAGGATTGAGGGTTTGGGTTTATATCTTAGGATTTAGGGTTTATAGTTTAGGGTTTAGTAATGGTTAGATAGAGGTTTTCATGATCCCTCCCTTATGTTATAATCTGTATCTATGCTGTTAAATGATTGCAATTACCTATTTAATGCTAACCCATGTCTACGTGTATTTGATGAGCTTCTATATGTTGCCTATTTGTGCTGACTTGAAGTTTTTCCAGGCAAGAGGATGCTCAAGAGTTCCTCAGTTTTGTGATGCATCAACTGCATGATGAATTGCTTAAATCTGAAGGACAAATTTCTATTGTTAATGGGGGAAAAGTTTCATTGGTTTCATCAATGAGTGATGAAGAAGGTGATAGTTGGGAGACAGTCGGCCCAAGAAACAAGACTGCAATCACCAGAAAACAGAGTTTTGTTCCATCAAAGTTGAGTGAGATTTTTGGAGGTCAACTGAAAAGTGTTGTGAAGGCAAGAGGTAAGTTGCGTGAAATTCTTTGATTTTGTTTGTATTTCTTGTCATTAAGTCTAATAGATGGCATCTTTATCTTTAACGCATGTCATCTGTACATATAAGATGGAATTATATCGTTAACATCCACGAATCTTTCTTAAATTATCTAGCTCCATTAAATTAGAAAAAATAAACAATCATGACGGAGAAGCGTGTTAGTTTGGCAGTTGCATATGCAGTTAATCTCGCTGATATATCGGTTATCGTTCCCCATGTAAAATACCGATGTCAAATATCGGTCAGAATATTAGTATTGATATTATTGGCAATATTGACCGATATCAGTACCTTTCATCTTAGTTCATCTTAGTTCTACGATTCGTTATTCTTCTTATTGCTGCTATTAGTGTTTTAAGTCTTGATTGTTAAATGTTAGTGTTTTAAGTCTTAATGAGTTTCTACTTGCTACAGTTGTTTGTGTTTCACAAGTTGCAAAAGGTTAATTTGTCAATGGTAGGAGAGTCTACTGAATTGTTAGGGTTAAATTGCTATGTATATAAATTTGGCATGATATTAAAATTACCGATATCCCACCGCGATAACCTATATCTCAAATATCGGTCCTTGACCTATATCCAATTTTTTACCGCATGAACTGCATACATATGCAGCATGAACCCTGATGTCAGACTGATGTGGACTTATGAGTTCTGCAGTTATGTTGTAGTCATCATCTTTCTATTAATTGTTCTTTTTCCTTTCTTCAAAAGACAAATTTGCTTCTTGTGGTTTAACAACTTATATTTGTTAAACTAAACAGGTAACAAAGCCTCGGCTACTATAGAGCCATTTCTTCTACTCCACCTTAATATATGCCCAGAGCCTGTCCATACCATTGAGGATGCACTTCGTCTTTTTTCTGCACCAGAGATGCTTGAAGGGTACCGTGCATCATCGGCAGGAAAGGTACCATACTTGTAGTGTGTATGTGGTGTATAATGTTTGTGCTATTATGATGAATTCCTTCATATCGGCATCACTTGGCAATTGTATTTATTGTCATAACTTAAGGTCTAAGGCCGTAGGCAACTAAACACATGTGGCATGCGGACTAACACTAACCAAACAGTATTATAATCATCATTTCAGCTCTCAGATTGTTACATAATCTAAAATAACAATACTTCATATATTTGATGAACTGTTTATACTTTCAGTTTCCTAATTCTCATTTGATACTTTTTTTCTGAAGCGGCCCATTTCAACCTGAGCCCATTTTGACCCGAATCAGTCACCTCACCCGACCCAACCTGCCCGTTCCAGGTGTATGTTAAATAGATGACAGAAATCTGAACCCTTGGCTTATTAAACCGTATATTTTACTTGATCGTAAACCTTAACGTAGATGTTTGTTAACATTTCTATAACTGAAATGTGTTCATCTGATCATCAGGCCGAGTTGGTAAGTGCAAGCAAATCCGTCAAGATATTAGAGCTTCCAGACATCATAATCCTGCACTTGATGCGCTTTAGCTACGGAAGCCAAGGGAGCACCAAATTACTAAAACCCGTTTACTTCCCGCTGGAGCTCATTCTTAACCGTGAGCTGCTTGTTTTGCCGACAACCAAGGTAATCATGATCCTTGTTATATTTTAATTATCATAGTAATAGTATTGCTTTTTTTAATCCATCAGTTAGGGGTGTGCACGGTTCGGTTTTTAGGTAAAACCGAAACCGTAACCGAAATGTTCAGTTATTGAAAACCGTTTGGTTTCGGGTTTTTCAGTTTTAGCAACAGTTAGTTTTGGTTTTTCGGTTTTTTGAATAAAATTACGTAAGATTCAAAAATGAAAAGTATAATCCATGATTCAAAAATCTTTATTAGATGTTTATATTTAGGTTATTATATTTAACCTTTTTAATTAGTATTGTTCACATAAACCTAACCTTCTAATATATTTTTATGTTTCTCCAAAGTTTTTATTAGGGCGTTATCTCTTATAATACTTTGAAAATCATTTAATTTATATGTTAAATTTTGTTATTTGTTGTAGGTAATGGATAAATTATTTCAAAGAGAGATAAAAATGTTATTTTTTTATAATAAATACATTACATTCAAGAATAAAACTAATAATTCCTAAATCAATATAGAACAAACATTAAAAAAATGATATTTTAGGTTATTCGGTTCAGTTTTTTTTTTGGTTTTCAAAATATTTGAAACCATAACCGAACAGTAAGTTTTGGTTTGTTTTTTTTGGGTTTTTTGTGCAGTTCGGTTAAATCAGTTTTTTTGGTTTTGGTTCGTTTTTTTCGGTTTTCTGCTCACCCCTACGGGATCTCATTCGTTATCTGTAAATCTCCTTAACATAGGCGTAAAAGTATATGTGGATCAACCCAGCCCGGGCCCATTTCCACATTTCCACACTAATATAATTTGTATACAGGGTCGTAAGTATGAACTTGTGGCGACAATAACTCATCATGGGAGGGAGCCTTCAAAGGGTCATTACACTTCTGATATTTTGCATACAAGTGGCAAGTGGCTGCGATACGATGATGCCTCGGTAGTTAATATTCCTATCAACAAAGTGCTTCATGACCAAGCTTATGTTCTCTTCTACAAACAGCAGTAGATTTACACGTATTTCACAGGTTTTCTCTTACTTTTTTTTTGCTCTATTACACAACAGAAAAACATATAATTATCTTCAATTTTCTGCTTTATAAGGTTATGGTAACGTGTCGGTTTTTTATTTGTTACGGTTGCTTAAAACGCGCTTGCTCTCTTCTTTCCTTTGGACTTGAAAATTTTACATCAACCTGATTAATGGGTACTTAATATGTTTTGAAAAGTTATAAAAATATATGGGTTAAATGGGTCAACCTATGAACCTGCTAGGTTGGCCCAAAATCACCCGACCTGTTTAGCTACACATGTTCACTGGTAATTTAGGGGTGCAAACGAGCCGAGTCCGAGCCCAACCAGACTCGAGCTCAAGCAACATATGAGAGCTCGAGCTCGGCTGGAGCTTTGTTTCCAAAGCTTGAGCTTGGCTTGTTGGTAGTTTCTCTAGTTCGGGCTCGTTTATTATCCATTAATTAATATGTTAAATAAAAATAATATAAATTAACAGACTCTTTTCAGCACGCGAGCTCAATAAGTGAAGCTCGGGCTCGTTTACTAAACAAGCTTATTTTTAGGTTTGGGCTCGGCTCGTAAACAAAAATTAAAATAGCTCGGCTCGGCTCGTTTAGTAGACAACTTTTAATAAGGGGTATATGTTATTAAATATTAATAAAAACTCATATTACATTAAGGGTCAACGAGCTTGGTCAGGCTCGAGCTCGGGATCGATAAATAAACGAGTTTTATTTTAGGTCAAGCTTGGCTCTGGCTCGATAAGGCTCGGCTCATTTCGAGCTTTTTCTCGTGCCGAACTCAAGTAGCTCACGAACCGCTTGGTTCATTTGCACCCCTTAGCTGGTATAACCTGAGCTCATGAATTTTTGTCAGGAATTCATACCCTTAATTGGGGTTGTGTTTTTTTTCTCAAACGAGTCAGACAAGTTTATAAAGTGTATTTCAAAAATTGTAGTTTTTAACTTTTTTTTACATGAATTGATTCAAACATTATCATTGGAGTACATTTGTATGACTTTTTAACCGTTTGACTTTGATTTTGCATCGTCATATCATACGCGTCGAACTTGTCAAACATAAGTGGTTGGTCATGTCAATGGCATTCACTCGTGACATTCACATCTTATGTATGTACTTAGTGTCGAAGTTATTGCACTTGTTTTAACATTTATGAAAAAAACATTATTTTACCCCTTTTACTAGAGAATTAATGAAAATGTATGTGTGTATATAATGACGATTATATCCTATTTACGAGTAAATTACTGTCTTTTCGTTCTTTTGTCAAAAAATTTGTTTCAGTCGTTTAATTTATTTATTTATATTTTTCAGTTTCAATGTTGGTGGTTTTCATTTCTTGCCAATTCATTTCATGACACTATGAAGACTTTCCGGTGGCTATTGACAGAGTTGAACAGAGGGAGGGGCTTAATTTTTAATTTGTTTATTTACTGTTATATTAAGAGCTTGTACCGTCTGTATATCGGCATTTACATAACGTAACATAACGGTTATACTTGACAACAAAATGTAACGGTGTTAGTGCCAAGGATTGAAATGGAAACCACAAATATTGAAATCGAGAAAAACAAAGTTCAGGAATTGAAAGAGATTTTCAACAAACTACATGGACGAAATATTACTTTACTATATAATTACACATATATAATATTTGTTATGTAACTATTTATATGTTATACTAAATAAACTTGTTATATTTATATACTATCATTGGCTTATTTAGATTGAAAAAGCTTGCTAAACTCTATGTATGAAATTTGGGCTAGAGCTTGTATAAGCTTTTGATTGATTTCACATATGAAATTTGGGCTAGAGCTTGTATAAGCTTTTGATTGATTTCACATTTTACCAAATTGATCTCAAATAGTTATGTGGAACTTAGTTTGTTTGCTCTCACATGGTTTGATATTTCTTTCAATAAAATGTTGTGTGAAATCATGTCACAAATGAAAACAATTAATAAAAACTCCGGATGTGATTCCTCTCTTTGGTCTTTAACACATGACAAGCATTAAGCATATATCTTCTTGTATGAAATAATTATTGTATAAAGATGTAAAGTACTAGTGGAGCTTGCCGTATGACTCTTGTACCCGTGTAATACAAGAGAGCTTGAGCTCGGCTTATTCAGAGTTATAAGTCTAAAGCTTGAACTAATGTATTTAATTGGCCACCCTCCTTTTTTGCTATGTATCAGATAACTTATCACAATAATACGTCATTAAGCCAAGATGGTTTCAATGATACATTTTAGAGTAGTTTATTTAACAATGATAAAGTTTTAAAACCAAATTGACTTTCATATGGTCATGAAAACCGAAAACCTTAAAAGTTGTTAGAAACTGTCATTTAAAAAATATTGTAATTAGTTGTAATTTGAATAGTTTGATATTTTGTTTAGCTCTCAGTATTCTCACATCCCTATCCTTTTTCACTCTATTTCTCTGTATATATCTATTGATGTATAGAGGGAGACAGAGTAAAGAAATATGTGAATATTAAGTCCTGTTGGTTATTACATTTTGAACTCTTTAGTTTAAAAACGAATATGAAAGAATAATGATCATTTAATATATTCAACATACTTTTGGTTAGGATTGGTGTAAATGGCATACAGTATATCTGAATTTAGATGGTCTTATCACATCTCATTGAGTGCTTTATATGATGTATATATACAGCGACACATATTTAATACATCACATTTCATTAAGTGCTTTATTTGATGTATATATAGAGCAAGACGTATTTAATATATTACGAACTTAAGCTAGAGAGACAATTAGGCTACATGGTGCGGTGATCTTTCTAGTCACCATCACCACTTTTCATGTCATTGTCACATCAATTTATTTTCATCCACCATTTTATATATTGTGGTCCATGACCTCCATCATGGTCCACCACCAATTAAATTACTCTATTTTAAGCTCATAGTTGGCATGGATAAATCCATGTTCACCACATATGGGGGGGGGGGGGGGGGGTTGTACCACGAGGATCATATCCCATGTGGCAATCCAAATTACTATCCCTACAACTTTATATATGTGTTTTAAATGTGATACATAAAACAAGATCAACAAGTTTTCTTTCCCTCTTGTACACGGGGTTATCTTTCAAGCTTGAAATAAAGTATATAAGCAAAGAAAGGTAACTTACCTTACACATGTGTTTTAAAATGTGATACATATGTGATTCATTCTTAGAATAAACTACATAAGAAAAAAAAGAATAATTATCATGGGTAAATTTGAACTTTGAAGAGCAAAAGGAGGGCATGTTCCAAAAATCTTTTTTAAAAATCAATCCTTCTAAATTTCTGTATAATTTTTTTTTAATATAAACTATATGTAAATTCATCTATTAAAAAAACATTCTCGTGTTCTCATGAATTAATGTGAAGGTGTTCACAATACTAATTTGGGAAAGAGAACTATGAAGAAATAACCAAGTTTTAGTATTGACATATTGTTACCTGTAACCAATTGATCTAGTGGTGTGATGTTTTAAGGGTTATGGTTTCAAATCCTGCGTTGATCAAATGAGTTAACCTCAGGTCGCGCGCAAGACCATGCCTAAGATACACCACTACGATGACTTCTTGGACCTTTCCTGAGTCGGAGCGAGGTCAAGACTAATACAAAGGCAATCCTTACACTTATTCTTTCAGAAAAGAATCCTGTTTCCTTTGACCTTGCGCCGACTACATAGATGTTTCCTGAGTCGCACGCGAGGTCAAGATTAATACAAAGGCAATCCTTACACTTAGTCTTTCAGAAAGAATCTTGTGTTCTTTGACCTAGCGCCGACTGCAGATGCTTCCCGAGTCCCGCGAAAGGAAGAAGCATAGGTCAACACCAAAGAAGTACGAAAGGTACAAGTGGTAGAGCTGTGATCCAATAAACGCTCGACAGGCTGTATTGGATCATGATGTACGATGAACAATCGTGAAGGGAACAAGAAGTACACAAGGACGACACGTGGCACCACTCAGCTCGCACCGACCACTGTCCCACGATCTCCATTAACCGCTGATGACAGACCAGACAACAAGGACAATCATTAGGACACGTGGATCCATTCACCATGCGTCAAGCACCCTTCTCGCCAGAGATCACTAACGGTCGTGGTAGAGGAGACATAATGGATATTCCTTGTTGTCGACCTCATGCCCAAGGCCCATCAGCCCATCTCCTTCAGAAATCTCTCCTGCTATAAATATAGGACTTCACCTCCAGGTTTAAGGATCGCTCCCTTGCTCTCTCACTTTATACACACACATTATCCTCAAAACGAATACTTATTCTCACGCCGGAGGGTGGTTACAAAGAGAACCCCCTATTCTCCTCCTTGTAACGAGCTTACTGTGTGTTGTTAGTTTTGCAGGATTCTCACGGTTGATATTGGCGATACAAAAGAAGATTAACCTTTATTTGTCGAGACACAAACCCCTTACTAATCTCTGGATTAGTTTGGTGTTTCTTCATTGGTGCCCACCGATTTTTACAATCACTTCATCTTCTTTCAGAGCTGATACTCTGATTCGATGGCTGATTAGGGTACTCTGTTTCCGACTTATGGCACCAATTCTCAAATATGAACGGTTGCGGACGCGCATATCTAAAACCAACCTATTGACGAGAACGCCGAAGGAGGATACACCGACGCTCGGGTTATCCGCGCAAGTGGCTCTCGTGTCACCTAAACGGTGACCCCAACGATTCACGTAGCTGGCCCTTCTGCTCCTGCCATGTCAGGGTTACCAGAAGTAGAAACCCCCGCATCTTGGTTCGCAAAAAGTCAAGCAACTTTGAGCCTCATTTACGCACAGTTGTGTGCGCAACAGGGGCAAGCACCAACTCAAACTCAACAGACTCCGATGGTGGCACCGATGGCCAGACAATTAAACTATGAGACACCGCATTAAGAGCATGCACAGAGACAACACGTCTATAGACTATGTCACGAGATGGCAAAGCGTTCACACCGCGCGTGATGTTCGCAACAACTCAGAAAGTTACTCATACATGCATACCGAGTCCAGGCAGCGCACTCTGATCAGTAGCCGACTTGGGCCGCGCAACATTCTGAACGCTGAATGGAACACCAATACCGATGAATCTGACCTAACTTACCAACAGGAAGCCACTTAAGTTTTCAGTCGCTTTCCAAAAAATCACGAATCTTACAAGCCAAGGACGCACGCAGCGTACAACCCATTGGAAGAACACGATTACAGCTTAGTATACATACCAGCAGCTACAGCAAAGTAGTCGAAGTTCAAACGCGAGATCACTCCCACGCCGTTAGGGAAGGCAAAACTACCGCAAACTGTGGGTAAGTTCAACGGCTTAGCAGATCCAGACGATCACGTTCAACTTTTCACAAGTGTTGGAGTAGTAGGAGGATAGACCATGCTTATATGGTGCCATCTATTTGTATAAACCTTAGCGGGAGCGGCTAGCGCATGGTTCGATAGCCTCCCCGCGGGAGAATCAAATCATGGCCAGATTTTCAAGAGAAGTTTCTTGCGAACTTTAGCCAGCAGAGACGCTACAAGCGCGACACGTCGGAGGTCATGAACATTTGGAGGCCCGATAGTTAAGGGTTAGAAGATTTTATCACTCGTTTTAACAAGTAGTGCCTAGAAATTAGCAATGTGAACGAAGACCTCATGCGCGCTCATTTCAAAAAAGCCATTCGATGTGATACCTTGAGCAGGACTATCACCGGCAAAGATGGAATGCTAGAAAAATGGGACAAGCTGATGGCAGCAGCCAAAGTAGTCGCGCAGACTGAAGAGTCATTGACTGGTGGTAGATCAAGTCATTACTCGAATGATCAATATTCACATTCATGGATTAATGCGCATGAGCCCAGTAGGCGCAATAGAAAGAACAAAGGCTCCGGCTAGAAGGCGAACAAATCCAGCAGCTACGATGAGAAGCCTCGTTATAACGACATACCGTTTTATGATAGTCACTTATATTTTTTTAAAAATATAAAAACCACTGAAAATTTCGTTACCGGTTTCATTGTTGTACATCTATTAAATAAATATTATAATGTTTTAAAACTGAGTGGTTTAATAGAATACTAGTTTTCTTTTACGTCGCGCGTTGTGACGAAACTGAACAAATGATAATGTAAAACAAACGTGATTTGAAAATAAATCATGTTGTTTAGAAAGCCAAACCATTAGATCGGTTTAGTTTATCGACGTACCGTTTTATGATACCAAATAAATTCTTTATTTTGAGTACAACTTCGTTTTTAACAAAACTTATAACGGAATGTCAAAGAAAAAATCAAACATAACTATGTACTTAAGTTTTTAGAAAAAAGTTATAAATGTAAGTTGTTAAAAAAGTATAAAATTAATTGATAAATTAATTTATCTTCTAAAAAAAGAAAAAATATTAAAAAATAGTAAAGGAAATATTATATGGTTTAAAAAAGGAAAAAAAGTTAAAAATATGTTATTAAAAGTAAATATAATAATAAACCATTATAATATATTAAATAAAAAATAATAAAAAACTATATATTATTTAAAAACAAAGTTAATACTGATTGTGTTTGGTAAACAATATATAATATATATAAAACTTGGTTACTATTTAGTGAATCAATATATTGTCTTGAAACTTGAATTTTGCGTTTTCTGTTTTTTGATTATTTCAATTTTACTTTTTCATCTTTATTACATATATATACATAGTGTTAAGATCAAATACAAATAATTTTTATCGTACTATTTAGTGTTAATTCATTTGTATAGAATCACGATCCTATAATATAAAGCGTTTAAGAAGCAATTATCAAAACATTTTTTTATCTCTAATACCAGTTAGTAGAATTAATTATGTAGCTTACTAATCATATATTTTGTATATATAAGTAAATATGTGTTTAAAACAAAAGCATGTAAATTTCATTAGTGAAAAAAACAAGAATAGGGATATTCGATTTAAATAATTTTAACTTTTACTAATTAGCTGATAACACTCCTAACTTTCAATTTGTACGCCAGCACTCTCAACTTTCAACTTACTGGCCGATAACACTCCCTTACTAACTAAAATAAGCTACCGAACCAACATTCTTTAAAATACCTTTGTTTTTTTAAATAAATAAATAAAAGTTATAGAAAAATGGAATTAATAAAATAAAAAAAAGGAAAAAGGAAATGAAGTGTCAACACACCTAAAATGATTCGGTATGAAACGCGGCGAAACGAGACAGAGTGCCAGGCAGGCTGTGAATGAGAATGAAGGTAAATACGATGAATAGAATATTAAAAAAAGAAAAATAAGAAAAATTAATTGGCTGTTAATGAGCTGGCACCAACCGACACGTGGAGTTGCAGAACGACTTTTTATGATGGGTCCACATCAACCGACCTCCTTTCTCGCAATTGGTCGCCGACACTACTCGACAAGACGTACGAGGGCCCTCTCCTTTCTATACAACTTGAAATAAAAAATTAATTAAATTGTGGTTTTTTGAACAAAAATTTCTATCCCAAACAAACTAGTGAAGTATTAAATTGTCGTCAGTAAAATTACCTGATCACATCTATCTTCATTAGATTATAATGCATATATATCAATGCAGAAGTAAACCCAATAAATATAAAAAAAATCTCTTGTAAGAATCGAACCCATAACTTAATTGTCTTTAAACGTTATCTCACTTCTAAGATGACACTATACTATAATGTCATGGACAAATTCAATGGTGTAGTTGATAGGTAAAGCCTCTAGAAACATTTAAGGTTTGTAAATCACAATTCAAATTTTAGAAGTAACGCTATTAAAGAAATTCGTCGTCCTAAAAAACTAATAACTGCAACAAAAGTTTGAACGACTATATTGTGTGATTTATAAAGTTATGTTTATTAATGATACACCATATAATATAAAATGGTGTAAATGTGTGTATATATAGCAATACTAAGTTAGAAACTCGAGTATTATATATGTTAGAATAAATAAAATATAAAATAATAAAAAAAGTTTAAAATTTATAAAAGGATTTTTTAGATAAGATATATTTGAAGTCAAATATCTTAGATTAGTTACTAACTACAAAATAATTTAATATATCAACTACTATCGCTTTTTTAACTAGAGATGGTTAAATATGAGAAACGATATAAAAATATTGGACTCAAATAATTGTAACACATAGCGCAACCAGTTACATATTTATTGGTTATATATTTCCTTTTTATTTATGGTTTGTGTGAATTTGACATTGACCCAAGATCTTGATATCTTCCTCGTGAAAACTGATAAGCTCCAACGTGTCAGCCAATCGAAATGCCTTTTTCTTTAGTTACAATTACAGTCTCTGCCATCCTTGGATCGTAAGCCAGTAGCTGAAGTTCTTTAGCACTCCTTTTTAAAATTTAGGGGCAGCTGGAATCACTTTCTCTTTATCGGTTGGAGGCCAGATGACTGATTGCATACGTTTGTGGGTATGTGGATCACGGATACCAGGATTCTTCTTGAGATAAGATTCGGTTGTTTTCATAGTAGGAAAGTCGTGAATTACTTCGTGCTCAAGCTTGGAGCGAAATGCCCATCCAGGACTACGTTGATTAAGATCTAATCATAAGAAGGAGCTCTCAATAGACTTTTCAGATCGATCTTGGTCCATGATTCAAATTGCGACTGCTTTGCATAATACTCCTTGTGGCCACTTTCCCTTGTCACCAACCACAACTTCTTATCATGATATATATCCAGCATTTGACTTCAAATTTGTTACCGACCTTGTCATATAAGCTTGATCCTGTTTCCATCACATATTGATTAGACACTTTTGTTGGATCCTTGAGTTTAAAGTTTTCATCAAGTGGATTCAGATCTTGGTTTTCATGATGAGCTTCTATTTGTTGCTTGGCTTCTTCTGAGTTTACTTTCTTTTCTTTGTTTGCTCTGCAACTAGGTAGGCATTCAAACCAGCTTCTCTTTCAGCATCAGCTGCTGCTTTCTCTTCTACAGTTTGCTCATGATGCGCAACGTTCTGTGAATTATCGTCTTTATCAGCAAAATCTTTTCCATTTTCTGCAGCTTGGCCTTTAATTCATAGATCTCTGCCATCAGTAAGCTCACGTCGCCCTGAAGTTGTTCGATTGCTTGATCTCTAAGAGTTACTTGATTCTGTAGGGATGATATTTGAGCATCCTTTAAAGCAGCATCTTGTTCTAGAATAACAACTCTTTGTTGCAGCTTCTTTACATTCACATCTTCATCATCATCGTTGTCTATTGCTCTACAAACTTCATTTTCTCTGCAGCCATTCGCATTGCCACTTCATCTTGTTCAGACATCCCTCCACTAGAACTGCGTGCTTCTAAACGAGCTCCACTTGAGCTTTCTTGATGTGATCCAGTGGCAGAGAAGTCAGGAATGTGTGTTTCTCTGTCAACAGCTGTGAGTTCAGGGGCATCTTGAGTGATTGGTTCAGCAATGACACTTGAGCTTGTGGGCTTGGGGTCAACGGGAGTTTCTGGTTCAGTTCCCTGTCTTTTACTAGATTCGTGCTCTTGAATTCGTGCTCTTGAATATGATCATCTTTTGTCTGTGTTTCTTCAGTAGGAACGATTTTGGGAGGAGGGACCCCTGAATCGCCCAGTAGTGATGCAAGAAGAGCAGCAAGATTCTCTGCACTCATCAGATTCAGTTCTTTGACGGTTACTTCAGCTTTCTCTGACTCAACATGTTCCAACTCATCTTCGTTCTCTTCGTCTGTCACAAGATCTTCAACTTCAGGTTCTGGTTTCTTTGCAGCATCGATAATTTGAATATCATGTTCTTCAGCCACTGTTGCGTTTACTAGTTTTGGTACATGCATGACTTCTTTGAACTTTCCATGTTTCTCCAGAACATACTTTCTAGTAAACTTTACCTTTGCTGTATCTCGTTGCTTGTAGGCGGCTTCAAAGTAATTGGAACCCATTAGGTTTAGATTAAGAAAGTTATCGATATTCACCAGATCTAGATATTTTTCATCGAGAATCATTTGAATAAATCTTGGGTAAAGTAGGTAGATCTTCTTCTTGGGATTCTCCAACATGTTCTTCATATTGTCAAAAATAAATGCGGAGTAATTGTAATCCCAGTTGTTTACCAGGGCTACTAGTGCGGCTGATTGTGTTTGGTTAAGCTGATCCAGTCCGCCTTTGTTTTCTGATATACATTGCAGGAAGATGTGAACGAGACATCTCCAATACGACATAAACATCTTCTTTAATACAGTAGGATAAGCGCCTT
Organism: Scalesia atractyloides; assembly: GCA_947069175.1. Lineage (NCBI taxonomy): Eukaryota > Viridiplantae > Streptophyta > Magnoliopsida > Asterales > Asteraceae > Scalesia > Scalesia atractyloides. The sequence goes on along the minus strand of CAMTDV010000001.1, from coordinate 79,825,354 downwards.
CGTGCGTCTAAATGCTTTGAGTACATTATCTTTATCAAAACCAGTTGGATGATGTTCTTGATCTCCGGTCTTTTAACACTTCTCGTACAACCGTCTTTAAAATCACAATATCCCTTTTCTAGATCTCCGACTCGATAGTTGCTCTGCCCTTCTTAACTTTGGCGTTTATCCAAAAATCTTGAATCATGTCCTCGTCAATCACAGAATTCGTCTTTAATGCGTGAGCGAGGCGGTAGGAGTTTAGGCCAACGATCAGTGAATAAAACATCTTGTACTACTTTGCTGGAGGATCAGATAAGTAACAGGCTTGATTATGAAAGTCCTCGACCTCAAGCTTTCGTTTTTCCATCATTTTCTGCGCTTTGAACAAAAATATCAAGCTTTGTAGCAAAAATCAACTTAATTGACCCTTTTTACCATTTGATCCTAAATCCAAAGGTTCAAAGAGCCAATAAGTCAATGGGTTCAAATAAAAAGGGTTAAGGGGTCAAGCAGTACAGGGGTTCTAAATAATTTTGAACCAATTAATTAACAAAGGTTTAAAACAGATTGAACCGTTAACATGATTCAGATGAACTGGGTCAAAAGGGTCTCAGATGAGCAGGGGTTCATATGCAACTCGGATGACCCCTTGTCAGTTATCCGAGATGACCTGGCATCTTAGATGATGATGTTAGATCTCGGATGATTATCCAAGATGCATAGGAACTATTCCGAGATGCATATGAATTCATCCGAGATGCATGTAGTCTATCCAAGATTCATCCGAGATCCATTCCAGATGCAAGGGAGATGTCTAACCTATAGAATGCCCAAGAGAAGTATCCGAGATGAGTCAATGGTTCAAATGACTCGAGATAATTCGAAGTGGGCTTCTTGTAGACTCGTGATGGGCCCATCCGAGATGTTGGGTTGGGCCCATTTCGGAACAGTGATTGTTTGGCCCATTTCGGATCAGTCCGAGATGAGTTGATCAGTTCAAGAAGGGTGAGCCCATCCGAAATGGGGGAGCCCAATTGAAACAGTTAATTTCAACTTTGTGGGCTCCAGACTTATTTTAAACAGTAACGACTTTTCGTCAAAATCAGCTATCCAACCAGTCGAGCAACCATTAATATAATAAGAAAATAATAATAATAAAATAATGAAGAGAGGGGAGTTGTCATGGGATCAAACCATTGTCGAATTGACTAAGGAACACTTCTCAGCACTTGCCTAATTAGACAGGTCCATCGATTGACAATATATTTGTCCTTTAACTTATCGCGTCAGTCTTTAATTTCAACTTCATGACTTGATGACGTCCGTGCATCCCATAACATGACATACTCCCGCGATCAAGGTAAGCGCAACCGTTCATCATAACGGGTGAGTATACTGAGATCATCCTTCAATTTTACAACGTCAAACTTGTTGGTGAACAGGTTAGTACATCGTACTGCAAAGTGACCAATCAATATCTGACGAGGTTAGGCATTATACCTTTTACGGTATTTTTGACTTTTCAAGTACATGGAATTTTGTCGTGATGAGATTTCCTCTCTATTATGGTTTTGGATTTCGATGTTGGCTCTTTTAAGGATATCCTGACTGTTCCTAGGTCTGCATGTATCCAGATGGAACAGAAGGGCAGCCTTGATATCCCAGATGATTCATCAGTATGAAGACCTGAAACCTCAGATGTTGGCTATCTATCAACGCAAGATTTAAGACCACAAAATCATACACCGGTGATATGTTACCCACATGACGTATAGATTGCAGTGTTTGTCACTTGGTACTTGTTTCTTTTTGCCTTTGAGCGATAAGCCTATCAACATATCGCAGTGGATCCTTGCCTTTTTAGCTTCGGTACCTTACATGTGTTAATCAGATTCTTAGTACAAAAATTTATTTCACTTCCCAGCATGTGTTTCTCCCCATCAACCAAATATTTCTGCCCTAAAATTTGTGCAAAAGTAGAATACTTTATGCACACATTTATTTATTAGGGAGTGGTTTTTTTGTTTTTGTTTGTTTTTTACTTTGCTCAGTCGGTGAAACACATCATTTTTAAAAGGTCCACAAGTACCTTAAATCTCAAGTTCCTGACAGATTTTGTAAAAAGATCCGCCATATTGGCAACAGTGTGGATATGTTCAAGCTTAATTAAACCTCTGTCATAGCAATCTCGAATGAAATGAACTTTGATATTAATGTGCTTGGTTTTGGAGTGAAAAACAAGGTTTTTGATGATTTGGATAGCGACATCGTTATCAAAGTAGATAGTAGTGTCAAGATAAGTCAAACCGTAATCCTCGAGCTGATGTTGCATCCAAATAACCTAGGAGCAGCAGGTAGATGCTGCAACATATTCTACTTCTACAGTTGATAGAGACACTGTTTGTTGCTTCTTGCACTGCTAGGAGATAAGCCTGTCTCCCAAGAATTGACATCCAGCCGATGTAGACTTCATATACCTGTCCGTACCTCCAAGTTTACTACCAGAAAAAGCAAACAAATCAAAGTTTGAATCTCTAGGATACCAGAGTCCCAGTTTTGGAACTCCCTTAAGGTATCTAAAAATTCATTTAAGAGTAGTGAGATGAGAAAGTTTAGGATTAGCCTTATATCGAGCACATTGGCAAAAAGCAAACATAATATCCGGCCGACTTGTTGTTAAGTACATTAATGAACCAATCACAGATCGGTACATCGTCTGATTGACCGAATTCCTTCATCATCCTCATTCAGCAATGGTCGTTCTGCAATGGGGGAGCCCATAGGCTTAGTATTTGTCATGTCGAATTTTGCAAGAACGTCCTGAACGTATTTTCCTTGATTAATCAAGATCCCTTGACTGCTTTGACGAACTTGCAAGCCTAGGAACATAGTCATTTCTCCAAGTGAGCTCATTTCAAACTTCTTCTTCACCACCTCCTCGAACTCTTTGCATAGATCTTCATTGGTTGACCCGAAAATGATGTTGTCAACATAGATCTGAAGAAGGATGAGATCCTTGCCAACACGTTTAATGAATAGCGTTTGATATATCGTTCCTCAGGTATATCCATGTGCAAGCAGATGCTCTGTTAAGGTTGCATACCATGCACGGGGTGCTTGGTGCAGACCATACAAAGCTTTATCTAACTTGTAGCATAGCCTTGCTTATTTGAATCAACAAACCCAGGGGGTTGAGCGACATGAATCTCCTCCTCAACCTTCCCATATAGAAACGCCGTCTTGACTCCATCTGATAAACAATGAAACCTATATAGGATGCATATACCAAGAAAATGCGTTTGCTTCCACAAGAGCTACTGGTGCGTACACCTCATCATAATCAAGACCTTCAATTTGAATCCCTGGGCCACTAACTGATTTTTGTTTCTCACAATCACGCCAGTATCGTCTTGTTTATTTCTATATACCCATGGAGTACCAAGAGCGCGCTTTCCTTTTGGCAGTTTCACTAGTTTCCATACTCCCAAGTTTTCGAATTGATTGAGCTCTTCATGCATTGCATCAACCTATCCAAGTTCTTGCAAAGCAACATCAATGCTCTTAGGCTCAATCTGTGAGATGAAACATGAATATAAACATGTGTTCTGGTTCTTGATCTACTTCGGGTCTGAACACCAGCAGGTACAGGGCCAATAACGTTTGTAATCGGATGGCTTTTCTGAACACGTTGTGGGATTGCTACAGCAGGTGCCTGCAAGTTTGATTGCAAATCAGAAAAGCTTCCTGACACTATCCCAGATTGCTCCCCCCTTATTTGATGCAGCAGTAGTGTTGATCACCGGTGGATCTACAGTGCAATCTGACAGAACGGCTCCGAAAACAATGAAGCTCCTTGAATGTTTGTATTTGAAGGACCAGCAACAGTTTGCTGTGTGGAGGGGTCATTATTGTGAACTGCATCATCAGGAGTAGCTGTTGTTGTTGGTTCAGGAACTGGCTCCTGAATTGGTGAAGAAGGATGCGATGCAGTAGTGGCTTCATGAAATCCCGGTGGATCTACAGTAAGCTTCTTGAAAGCATCTTGAATAGGTTCAACATCATCTTCAGCTATGATGGGAATAGGTATCACTGTACTTGAGACATCCACAGTAACAATCACATCAGAAAGAATATTAAATGTCTTAAAAAAGGAGGAATAATGATATAACCAATCAGGTCCAATTCGCGTGTCTTTAGGATTTTGTTCCAGCCAATCCACATAGTACGTCTCCACAATTTGATTCTTGATTTTTTGTAGACTCGATATGTGGTATTTTAGCATAGCCGATGAAATAGCATGGATCACCTCTTGCTTCAAATTTACCTTTGGCATCCATGGTTAGGAGAACACAAGGACACCCAAAAGTGCGAAAATGTTGTACAGAGGGTTTCTGTCCTTCAACTATCTCATACGGTGTCTTTATGTGACGTTTGTTGATTAGCGCATGATTTTGAACATAGCAGGGCAGTGTTCACTGCTTATGCCCAAAGATCAATGGAAGGCCGGAATCTATCAGCATTGTATGAGCAGCTTCCATGAGAGTTCGATTTCGTCTTTCAGCAACTCCGTTTTGTTGAGGAGTTCGAGCTGCATTGTATTGACGATTAATTCCTTTTAAAGCACATAAATTACTCAGTTCAACGTTCTTGAACTCCGTCCCATTATTGCAATGTATAATTTTCACTCGCTCATTTGCTTGGTTTTCCATGAGAGTGACAAATTTCTTTACCAGACCTACAGTTTCACTCTTCTGTTCCAAGAAAAACACCCAAGTGAAGCGAGAAAAATCATCAGTGATAACTAAGAAATAAGCCTTTCCTTAAATACTCAGCACATTTACAGGACCAAAAAGATCCATGTGAAGCAGTTCTATGACATCTATATGCCGTGTGCACAAGCTTGGGCTTATGAGACTTACGATGCTGCTTCCCACGAGCACATGATTCGCATTTTTCGATCTGCATAAAATCTCTGATTGGTAAGTTTCTGACTAGACCTCCTTTTGCCAGTCGATTATGATTCTTCATGTTCAAATGGCCAAGTCGTCAATGTCACAACATTGCATCATGTTCAGCAATTTCAAAAAATAAACAGGTAACTTGATCAATGGGGGCTTTGTACATATCGATCACGTAGGCATTTCCTCGGCGTTGAAATTCAATTAAATACCAATCCCCGGGTATGACAATCTGTAACACCCCAAAAATATTACCTCATATATATATATATATATATATATATATATATATATATATATATATTGGAGGGTTCAAATGAGAAGAAAATTTTTGTAAGAATAAAAAGAATAACTTTTAAACCAACAGAAATTCTCCATTTACTTTATTTAATGTGTGTATTTAATGTTATGAAAAATGGTATATAGGTAAATCTATTATTGTCATTAGTTAGCTAATTAATTAAACTTTTAACTCATTTTTTTAATATACTCTTTCAAGTTAAAATAAGTTATGGTGAAGGACAATTTTCGACATGTGTAGGATAAATTTTGAAATGTGTAGGGTAAATTTGCATGTGTGTATGGTAAATTCCGGTAAGTGTAACAAATATGTAGAATAAATTTTGAAATGTGTAGGATAAAATGTTTTTGCTTTATTAATTAAAGATAACATAATTAATGAGAGGAGTTATAAACTATTTAATGTTTTACCATTATGCCCTTTATTCTTTTTCTTCTCATATTAAATTTCTTCTCAAATGAACCTTCCCCTATATATATATATATATATATATATATATATAACTAGAGACATTTAACCTAGTTGGTGATGGGTTGTTAAATAATAAAAATAAAATCTTGAATTGGGGTCCTTTTGAAAATGAACTAAACATGAGGGACTGAAATTGTAAAGAGGGTGAAAGTTGTTTTAATAAAACAAAAAAAAAAAAATAGAAATAACACACTCTTGTGTGTGAAGTGTGTGTGTGCGACCAAACTTGAAGAGAATAACTAAAACCCTAGTTCTTGGAGGTGATCAAATTGGAGGGTGAATTGGGGCATTTAGTGGTGTTTGAATTAAAAATATTGATGATCCATACTTGTCTAACATCTGGTAAGTTGTAATTTTGATTTTAGCGATACTTAATTTTGGATGAGTTCTTGAGATGCTTAATTGATGTTATGACATATGGGAGGTGTAAATTAAGTGTAGGATCATAATCCTAACTGAAATTAGATGATAAATTTATGAAATTTTAAGTAGAGATTATTATGCTCTATATAAAGAAGTGGGTTATGTTCTTGCATGACAAAGCCCTAAGTGATTGTATGATTATAAATGCAATGATGTAAGTTTGCCGAAATGGCATATTAATATGGACTTTGATGAGTAATAGCGAAATTGAAGAAGTGATGTTATAATGTTAAGTTTAATTGTGAATTATACATACTAAACATAGAGGTTTGAAAGGATGTGGATATATGGCTATTAGATAAATCATAGGCTTGATAAAGGTAATATGTAAATCTTGCCCACCAGACGTTTGATGTAATGTTTAAATAATCCTGAATACTTGAGAAGTTTGTAAGAATCACGTAAAGGAGACTTTGACAATGACGTGTGTCCTAAATTATATTATGAGTTCTAAACGATATATCGGATTGAACTCTATAGGCAAATTGGGTGAATCGTCAAGTGGCCAAGCCGGGATGGGCGCACGCTTGAAAGGAAAGCTTTAAGGTACGTGGCTTATGCTTCGTAAAAAGTTTTCTTATATTTTTATATAGACATATCATATGTTGATTATTGATGCAACACTTGTGATATATGGTTATTCAAAGCGATGGATTTTGCACGAATGAACTGGGTCAAAATGATAAAAGAATAAAGATTTGGTTGAATAAAAGCGATGGATTTTGCTAAGGCAACCAAACGGATCAAAATAATAAAAGAAAATGTTTGGTTGAATAAAAGCGATGGATTTCGCTAAGGCAACCAAACGGATCAAAATGATAAAAGAATAAAGATTTGGTTGAATAAAAGCGATAGATTTCGCTAAGGCAACCAAACAGGTCAAAATGATAAAGAAAATAAATAAAGGTTTGGTTGAATAAAGCGATGGATTTCGTTGTGGCAACCAAACGGGTCAAAACTAAGTCATAACATATACTAGGATGGTGTGTGAACACTACTTAAGTTTAAACCCGGTAAAAAGGGTAAAATCAGAAATTTTAGTGTAAAACGAGTAACGGGAACGCTGACCATAAGTCAAGGGACTCGGGAAAGAGTTGTAATTAAATAATGGAGAATGCGTAAAGAAGAATTCGGAATAAGTAAGTTCAATGAATATAAAGTTGAACGTGTCGGATAAGCGTAGTTGCGTACCGGATAATGGATACGTAAACACAAGAAAGTTACCCCGAGGGATGGGGTGCAATCATAAAAATGATGATTTAGATAAAAGGCATGGTTAAATAAGTTTATTTGTCAAAATATACAAACGGGTCAAAACTATCCGAATTACAAACTTAGAATTGAGTAGTATAAATACTCGCAACAAAGGTATTACAAAAAGGAAATACTATTTTACGAACATTTTTTGCAAGTCCCGAGTCAAGTTTTAATGCACGGAATTTGAAACGGGTCAAACGAACAAGTAAAACGACACATCAGCAAAAGCGCTGTAGTAAGCAGCGTCGCCGACGCCTAGATGGGCTGTTGCCGACGCAGTAAAGATTTCCCGACGTCTTAAACTACTACCTATGGCAGTAAAGCTCCGACACATCAATAGAAAAGGCGTTCCCGTCACAGCAAACTGCCGTCGCCGACGCCACCTCAGATTCTTATAATTTTTCTGAATTTGCAAGTTTGCTTAATATGTTACACTGTGTATTTTTCTTTATCCAGAAAATTATTAACAAGTTGTAATCTTTTAGAAAAAGGATAACGTAAGCATCTATGGATGAAGATTAAGTCGTGATGAGGAACCGAACATATTTAAATTTCAAGCTTTCGTTTTGCGGTGTTCATTGGATGTATAAATAACAGTTAAAATGTCTTAAAGTTTGTTTACAAATACTTAATATAAAAATTTGGTATTTTGAATATAGGTTAATAATATATTTCTTTAATTCAATGCATAATTTTGTACATATATATAGTAAGCAAGGGTCTTACACAATCCTGGGCTTCAACATCACGCAAGCACCTTTAGGATACGCTAAGAAGACTGTGTTTAAGTTATGGAAGATATTTTACATCAGGAAGCTGAGGTCCCCGTTTCTAACCGTGCCTTTCATAGTAATTCTTCCCGTTTCTCCACCTGCAAATGTGACAAATCCGTCGTCGAAGATTTTGATGTCCTTCAACTAGGAGTAGTCACCGGTCATGTGCCTGGAACAACCACTGTCGAAAACTAAAGTCTAACGACAACTCTCCATAGCCGTTCTTGCACACATAATGGGATTAGTGAGAAACTGGAACCCAGACCGTATTCGATCTGGGGTGATAATTACACTTCATTCGCAAGACCTCACGGAAGGTCACATGACTTTTAGTTGAATTCGACATATTGGAAGAAGAGGTTGTAGAGTTTGATGGAGAACACTAGGATTTAGATTTAGCCAGAATTTTAGGTCTCCAGACTTTTGAATAATTGTGGTTTGAAACAACTTTAGTTGATGTTGCGTTTAATTTCTTGGGCTGATTTTGGAAACCATTTGTGTTTGAAAGCTTTTGAATGTTTTTCTTTGCTAGATTCCAATCTCCATCAGAGGGCTTTGCATGAGTGAATTGATGTCCATGACGTCAATGGTGAGAAGCCGTCTGATGGTTGGTGTTCCTGGATTGGTAAGACATGAGGGACGATGAACACAGTTTCTTGCTATGCCCCCCGAAATTCCACAATTGAAGCAAGTTTGTCTTTTCGAGAAAAAAACTCTTAGTTCTGTTTGTGTTATTCTGGGGAGCTGATTGGGCCTCTTCTTTCCACTAGGTGCTGATTTCTTGTGTGCACATTTACTCTTGGATGAAACCTTCTCACAATCATTAGCACAAGAGTGAGTATCGATAGTTTTGCCCTTCAACTTTGGTTCAGTTGGTTTTTGAAATGGGTTTTTCTTCTTATTAACAGCATTTGAGGAGGCATCCACTTGAGTTTTCATTTTGTGTTGTGTTCTGGTTTTTCACGATTTTATTTTCTTTGTAGGAGTGGATTCTGCGGGCTTAGTTTCATTTGAAACCTTTTCTTCAGAAACTGAGTTTTCGGAGACAACTTCTTCAGTTTATTTGGAAACTGTTTCATTTGAAACCAAGCTTTCAGAATCAATGGATTATGGGTTACCAGATGATGAGAAAATTTTGTCAATAATTTGACCATCACAAACACCTTGCTCATTATCTGATGAGTCAGAATCTACCACCTGATTCACAGATTTATCGGACAACGTACATCAATAATTTCATTCACACAATCCACGACAACAATATTTTCAACTTCACAATTTTCAGAGAAATCTGTAGTATCAGTTGAGGTTTAAGGAAGACTGGAACAGTTTTCTGAATCACTCGAAACGGATTCCTCAGACTCCTCTGGTAAAACAGCTAAGTCACAATCAGAATAAAAAACCACATCATTCAAAGTTTCAGTTTCAACAACTTCAGAAAAACCCTAAGTCTCAAAAACCATGGACTGAACAAAGTTCCAAACGTAATTATCATGTTTATCACACAAAGAAACATCTGAATCATCAGCCTCAACTAGATGTGGTTCATCATCCACTTTTGACCGCTCCTCGACTATCACTGACTCTACACATACACTAAAACAGTTAACATTGTTTACAGAATCAAAGGTAGAAGCCGTTTCCTGTGGTTCCTCTAGATGGAGTTTTTATCAACACCTTTTCATGTTTTAAATTTTCAACTGATTCATTTAAGCATTCTTGATTAATGTCTTTAACAAAAATCATGGTTTTTTGAAAATCAGTGGGTCGGGCGTTCTTTGGTTTAAAAGGTTCCCAAGGAATATAATCGCTTGGTTTGCCATACATCATTTTATCATATTTTTCTAATTCTTGCTCGGTAACGGGCATTCTTGAATAATTATGATTATATGGCAGAGGAACTTGTGTATAACCCAACCCTTGGCCCTTATTTTCTTTAAATGTAAGCATTATATTACATAGATTACGAACAATGTCACTAGAATTATCAAATTTCTTAATGTTTAACTCATTTTGTTGATACTTTCCAGTGAGAAGTTTCAGCTCAGCTCTCACGGAGTCGCGCTCCATTGTTTTTAAATATAGTCTATTTTTGTAATCATGGACCCAACATTTCTGTTGATTGACATCCAAGTGGAGTTAAGTTATGTCCATCTTTAGCGCATCAATCTTTTCATAGAGAATTTTATTGTTCTCGAAGACCAATATACTTAGACATGGCACTGTTGTAATCGCTAATTAGAGCAAAATTATGTGTTCTCATCTGTGCAATTTTATTTCTACGGTGTTCGGAAAATTAAAGAGAGTTTACCTTTTTAGAGAGAGTTTTGGGTTCCTCAGTCATTGCCATCAAGCATTGGTGCACAGTTTCTTCAACTTCCGAGATCTTGAGAGACTCCACTTGTACTTCAGCATCCACCCAGCTGAAACACCATTGTTCTTGAGCCATCAGTGCCTTTCCAGCTCTAGTTCCTCCTTGGCTAGTTAAAGTTGAAGTTGTTGCTGAAGTTTGAGCTTGAGAGACAGGGACCATGGCCTCTCTGAATTCCAGTAGCAGCAACCTAAGTCGCTTCATGTCACACTAGTTTTTTCTTACAATCCCTGGTGAAATGTCCCGGTTCATGACATTTGTAACACCTTAGTTTGTCTTTCACCGATCCAGTTCGAATGTTTGACATCGGACGACGACCATATCTCTTTTGAAACTTCTTTGCTCGAAAAACTTCCATAACCAAATTCTAGGAAGCACCAAGTTCTTCAATGTCTTCTTTAACCACCTGATTTATTTCTGTAGCAAAAACTAATGGGGGCAAAAGGTCACCAGCAAGGAAAACATTTAAACTATTGAGAATGGACGCCGCGAGAGCCAACTTTTCTTCATTTTGTTTAGTCAAGAAAATAAGATTTTCAGCAGAAGGTGTGGATGAGACATTTTGGGATGGTGAAGGACCACAAGACTGTAAACCACATTTGCGTACTGAGGATGTTACTGAGTAGTAGTGGATGCAGTTGTGCTATTTGGAAGTGACATGCTATAGACGTAGTTTATCATTTGGGCTTGTAGCTGTGCTTGGGTCATCGGGATGAAAACAACATTTGGGTTACTGTTTGTCATGGGGCTGAAAACAAGATTAGGATGACTTTGAGACATCAAAGCATTGTTAGAATTTGACATCCCTGCAACAATCATAGAGTTCTTGTGATTCAGCTTTCTCTACTGATTGTCAATCTCACATAACTTGATGGTAGCGATCAGCTCGGTGAGTGTGACTTCATTCAGATTGGTTGTGCACTTAATCATTGAGACATCAAAATCCCAGCTTTTTGGTAACAAGTTCAGGAGTTGACGATTCATCCCACTGTTGGTTATAGAGATGCCAGCGCTGATCATCTGTGAAACTAGCTTGACGAATCTCCTGATTTGGTCCTCCACAGTTTCCCTGTAAATGTGATTGAACGGACTGAACTGCTGGTTCAACATGTTTACCCTACTAGCCTTCATGTTAGTGTTTCCTTGATACAAATTCTTAAGCACATCCCAAACCTCTTTTGCATTCGTGTAGTTTTTGACAACAATTACGATGTTCGAACCAAGAGCCATAGTAAGATTCGCCATTTCCTTATAATCATCGTCTTTGATTTTCTGATCATCATCCGTCCACATATTTTTAGGCTTTGGAATTTGAGTGAGAGGATCATCTTCAGTAGCATACATAATGGTACGAGGACCATTCTGAACATCCAAACCCCAGGCTTTTTAGCCTTATAGTATTGCTCAAAATGCCAAGTCCAGTCAAAGTAATCGTCTCCATACATCAGCCTTGGGAATTTTGTCGATGTGCCGATGGTTTGATCAAGTTCCTGATGCAATTCAGAGTCTGAAACTGAATAGCAGCCAAGGTAGCATTGGCGAGGTCCGCAACAGTCAAAACACCGTTTGGGTTCATCATTTTTAGTTTTACCAAATAGTAATTAATTATATTTTAATTAAGGTGACAAGTCCAGAGGTACATCTGAAATGGTCAACAAAAGTCAACTCGAAACACTCAATTCAGAACAGTAACAGTCAACTCGAATAGTCAATTCGGAATAGTAACTTGGATCAGTAACTCGAATAGTATCTCGAACTCGGAACAGTGATCTATCCGAGGTACTTGATGATGATCCGAGATGATTATCTGAGATGCTTGATGATGATGCGAGATGGGTTCGAGCTGCAAGTATTTTATCCGAGATGTGTTTGAGGTATTCAAGATATGATTCGAGATGATCCGAGATACAAACGAGACACCAGAAATCTCTGAAACAGTAGTAGATCAGAACAACAGCTATTCGAAATAGTGTGATATCATATCAGAGCCTGGAAAATAGGTTCAAACAGGCTCTAATACTAATTGTAAGTCCCAAAAACCGGATCTCATGATATCACACATAGCTTGATTGGTGGCGGAATCACACAAACAAGCTATAAATCAAGATAGAAGAAATAAGATGAAATAAATAAAGATCAACTTGCATACAAATCTTGGAATTTGCCTAATACAAGTATGAGAGAACCACCAAAAAGCCACTAATCCTAATACAACATTATCTATTTATACTAGAGGGTTAGTGCACCATTAACCTAAAACCCTAGGGCCCAAAAGCCTTCCCCAAGCCCATAAATACAACGTAGCCCACACCACTAATGTAACTAATGCATAAACCTTATTAGGGCCTAACAAAGTTTGAAGCAACGAATATGTTAGGATAAATTGTGTGATATCCCGGGTTTTTCGGATAACTTACACGTGACACTTGTTGAATAATATATGTGCTAAGTATTAAACGTGCATGGAATGAATACGTGATGAGTGTTTGTGTGATTGTTTAGTTATAAAGTAATTATAGTAGATACGTACACGAACTGAACCGAACTGCGACACGAACCAAAGTGATTCATTGTGACTCTAGGAGTTAACAAGTTTTAAACCTTAACTCAAGAATTCGGCCAAGATCAAAACTCAAACCCATAACAAACCTACAACTGTTCGGCCGATCAAACCAAACCAAACCAACCCGTGTGCAAACCCAAAACCGAGATCAAAGTTAAACCTTAAACTAAAACAATCCGGCCGCAAGATCAAACCCGAAATCACATGATCAAAACCGCGGATTTATTTAGTTCAAACCCAAACCGAACCCACCCTATTCCTTGACCGCGAGATCAAGTCCAAACCAAACTAACTCATTTTAGTTCCTCGGCCACAATACTTATCCCAAATCGTAATCCTTATCTCTTGCGCCTATATCTACGAAACTTATGCATGATTCCTTCTAAAACACAAACTCTAATCGCCTTCTCTTGCTCCATAAATCGCGAACAGCTTCCTCCCTTCATCATCTCGATCTGAATTAGCCTTGTTCACCTTCTCGGTCGCAACAGCTTTCCTTTTCTTTTCTTCCGGTCGCAGCAGCAACAGCAGCAGCCTTGCGATCGCAGACGGATTCTTTCCGGGTTCGCTTCCTTCTCTCGGTCACAGCAACCAGCAGCCGAAGTCTTCATCATCTCAGTCGTAAAACAGCCCTTTACTTGTTCCTTGGATCGCCAGTTCAGCCTTGATACGCTTCACCTAGATCACAAACAGCTTAATCTCATTCCTTGGTCGCGAGATCAGTTTTCTTTCCTCTCGGCCGCAAGCATCCTTGATCACCGATCTCTTATAATACTCACGGTTCGTGTACCTTATCATCTAGAATTTATCATATGTTGCTAGATCATAGTCGAGTAGATATGTGTTTGATTTTATTGTTTTCAGATTATGTGAGTGTTAAGTAATCGGCTGGTTTGATCATTGTTCATATGCAGAATTGTTTTCGGAAATCACAAGTTACAAGTATGTTTTGGTTATAATAACTAGAAGTAAGAACTAGGGTTTGCATGGATAGGTTATTAGTATTAATCTATGATTAAAAATCGGTTCTTGATCGCCTAGGCTAATCGCATGAACGAGTTATACGAGTTTATTATAAAGAGATGCTGAAACAGTCTGCTGAATAATAGTTACAGCCGATTTCATCTGGCTGTAACTCGGTCGTTAGTTGTCGAAAAACGGATTTTCTGATGTCTAAAACGTAGAGATTTGAATAAGGAATCTAATGGCGCTGGATTTATAATTTTCTGAAGTCGTTTGATATTTTTAAAGGGCTAAACAAATTCAGTAGCTAAAGCTGTGAAAATTCTGGAATTTTGTTGGTTGTTTATCAAGCTAGATTTTAAAATCAGTAGGGAGTTGAGTCATGATTTTTGTACAGCAACTAGGTATAGAAATTTCCGGGCAACTCCAACTGGAATTTTGTTAATCGGACGATCAGTGATTTTTAAATAAATTCTTCCGTTGACTGCAGTCAGAAAGCGGTAAATCTGACTGCAGCTTAATGAATTAATATTTATGGTTAATTGGTAAGGATTTAGGACTTGGAAAAATTATATAAATTTCTATGGTATAGATGTCACCTACTGTAAAAATATTGGAATTTTTGGAATGTTAGAACTATTTTATAAAAATCCTAGAAAACAGCTGAATAATTGAGTGTTAAGCAGAAAGTTGATAACTTGTGATTGTATGCATTAAAGTGTTGCATGGATTTGGAATATGTTCATGATAAGTTGTTTGATTACTATGATCACATGAGAATACTTGCATGCATGTTTGAGTGTTAGATATGTTGTTTGTGTGTATCACTTTGTGAGTAAATTTCGTGTGGAATTTGTATTGGTGTGACTACACACTGACGTGGAAATTAATTGGTTTGTTAGGACGCAACTAGCGGTCCCATCTCTTATAACATCTTTGCTACACTAACCGAGCAAATAAAGGTGAGTTCACGGCCCCTAACTTTATCCGGTTTTTAAACAACAGGGGGAGAAACATGTATACACTCTCAAACTCAATCTCTTTACGTTATACGAATTTAACGTCACATAACTATACGGTAACTAAGTTAATGTTAATGTAATGTTATGGGCACTAAGCAGCTTTATCACTTAAGTCCTCGACAATCTCCTCGGATCGTTAGTATTTGGGTTAAATAGCGGGGGAATTATAAGTAGTACTACTGGGTCTGACGAGCCCCATCCGAGCTAGTCGCGCTAGCCGACCGGGTATGGTCAACGGGTGTATGATTGGCCTAACATCGCCATGGTCATGTGATAGGCCTGGCAAAACGGAGGCACAACTGTCAGCTTCGATCGCGAACACTTAGTGACATGACTTTAGGCTAGCTACCTATATACATTAATGTTGAACTTAATTACGGATCAACTTAATATTCCGGGTTTGGAATATTGGAAACATCAACTTATTATCCCGGGTTGGGGATAATGGAAACAACAACTTAATATTCCGGGTTGGGAATATTGGAAGCAACAACTTATTATTCCGGGATTGGAATAATGGAACTGATACGTTATCCCGGGTTGGGGATAACGGAGTAATCAAACTATAACCGAACAAACGAATTTATGAAAACCTGTGAACTCACTCATCTTTAATGTTGACACTTGTTTCTTTGCATGTTTCTCAGGACGCTAGGAGCTCTAGGTGCACGCACATGCATTGAACAAGACATCTTTATCGAGTCTTATTTATTAATATTGTTTTGAGATTTTTCATTTGTTTTGGCGTTTGTGTTGGCGCCCGCATCACTACTTATTTATGCTTCCGCTCAAACTTTAAAAACAATGCTCTGCTAAATATTGGTAATTGATATAAAATCTACAATGAACGATTTTGCAAAACGTATAATCAAATCATGTAGAGTCGTTCGACGTACTAGTGATTCAGATTCTGGTTTGTTCACACGCCTCGCGGTAAAACTCCGCAAGTGGAAATTGAGGGTGTGACAAATTGAGTTTAGTGCTAATTGTGAAACTCGTTGTGCGACACAAGATCTGTAGCTTTGATATGATTAAATTAAACGAACTGTGTTAGTATGTTAATGATTAATGGCGTGCTGTAACGCTCCGCATTTTCTGTACTTTCCATATTTAGAAAGTTGTATTCGCATTTCAATTTTTAAAAACTTGTATTCTTACTTCATTCCAATCCTATATTCTCGATACTTTGATCATAATGGAAATCATATTTTTTATATTAACATTGTTTAATCATACATGCATAATATGTAATCAGTCGCGAATTTAATTTAAAACCAGGACATACATCGGGATTATATTTTCTCGGAATCACATTCATACATGAATCTATAATATACTTGCATACACCTTTATAGCATAAATAACCAATAATACAAATGTAAGGACTAAAGATGAAAATTTCCATCTAACAACCACTTTTGTTAATGTCCTAACTCCCAACCACTTTCATTAATTCCCAAGCCTTAATCTCCACTTATATATACAAGCCTCCACCACATTCTAAACACTTTCCACACACCTAATCTTCTCTCAAGTTCTCTAATCCTCTCAAATATCTCAAATCAAGGTAGAAACATTCAAGTGTTCTACGTGAGTTTTCACTCACTTTTCTTCACATTTCTTCTTTTTCAAACTACTTGGATAAACTCTAGGAAGGTTTCCACAAGTTTGCCATGGAAAACAAAGTTGGAACCTCACCACATTTGAGGTCCAAAGTAGTCATAAAATTCTGCTTTGTTTTACTTTTTTTATTTCTTATATATCTTGCTTAACACTTGATGGAAACTTCCACCAATTTTGCTCCTAACTAAACTCATAGTTATGGTTTATGTTTTGGTTGATTTCCACAAGAAATGAGACTTAAAACCTCCTTAAAATTCTTCCCTAAAAGTCCCAAGTGACCTAAAAAGTGTTGGAACCATGAACAAGGCTACATCACATCCCCAAATAGTCTCCATGTTTGGGATGCACGCATCTAGATTGCTCACTTGGTTGTTTTAAGATTTAGTAGATCATGTGTTCTATTTTAATTCTATATTCGTGACCAATCAAAATCATCGTTGATGATTTTGTGCTTTGGTGAATCATTTAATGAGGTTAAATGGATGGAATTCATCCTACCTCCTTGCATGACCATTCTTATGGTACCTTACTTTACATACGTTAACTCTTAAATTCCTAATCCAATCCGTTAAAGAAACCGCAACTCACACACCTTCGTTTCCCTTTAGGGTAAGTTCGGTGTTAAGAACTCATCCAACTCACTTTTGTGGAATTGCTACACAAATCGTGAGTATATATGACCCTCTTTCTGTTATTACACTTTTTGGTGCAATATATATATATATATATATATCATATTAAAACTCACAAAACTCATATACGAAAATACTTTATTTATACAATCGAATCCAATACACATGCTTTATACGTTTATATTATAGAAATACATGCAAGGTAGAAAAACATTCTTGCATAATACTTTGTCATTAACTTCGTACAAGTCTTCCTTAACATGTATGGCGCTATAGAGTAGCACACCGCCTGTATTCTTGTGGTCATGTTAAGTTTATACATACAAACGGTCTTGTCATTGCTACCACAAGATTACGCTAGTGGAATCTTTAGGTTGACACGTATGTGATGCATGCTAGCTCATGTTATGTTATGCCTTAGTGTACGTTATAGTCATGTGGATTTCGTCAAAAACTTTTATACTTATGCTAGTAGCCAAACTTGTATGCTCACCAATGCTTTATGTGTTGACATGTTACTTTAATACATATTGCAGGATTATGATCACGAAGTGTTGAAAAGAATCTAGTAGGAAGGACTAAAAACACACCAAACTTTAATTCATTTTTAGTCGTTATGTTACCTTGATGTTCTTTTGTTTCCAAATCATGTACTTGAATCGTTAGCAATGAAATGAAAATTTACTTTCTAAATACTTGTCACAATTAGTGGTTGTGATGTCTCGTACAATCTCGTTTTCGTCTCACTCCGCTGTTTCCGCCATCGGTTAGGGTGTGACACGTGCATATATCACATACATGTCCCTTTACACTTAATGTAATCACACATAATGAATATGAAGAGTTATAAACATGAATTAGATGAGATTGAGGAATGATGAAGATTGAGTTTAGATTCATAAAAGCTTGAAGATCAAAAATCACATTCATCAATTCATTGAAGAATGATGAAGAACAAGGCACGTATGAATCAATAGGATGAAGATCAGTGATCACACACATCAAATATAATAAAGTTGAGAGCTTACAAGATCAAAGTATGAGAACTAACTAAGTCGTTTGAAGATCAAAGTCAAACCATCAACCGAATCACATAGGAATTAAGAAATGCCTTTTAAATGGTTTTCACAATCTAAAAATGTTTATAAAAATTTAATTTTTATAAAACAATGATGATTTTCTAAAGGAGTTTGATTTTAAAAATCACAAAAGTAAAAGTGCCATTTTTGTGTTTAACAATATAACACCTCAGAAATTTTTATCGAATCTTATGGCAACACGTGTCCAATCAACTCTCAAATATGCCTAATAATTTGGACGAAAGGGACTAATTGTGTAAAATGGTGGAAGATTGGATATGGAGGGACTAAATATGTCAACATGACAAAGTTTGGCCTATGACACTTACGGACCGTAAAGCTTAATTGCTTACGGACCATAAAGTTAATAAAATATTCTAACATAGGCGGTTACGAACCATAAGACGTTGGGTCTTATGGACCATAATTAATTCAAAACCATGGGCGTGAAACAAGGCTTACGGAGCGTAAGCCTGAGGCCCTTACGGTCCGTAAGACTCGGTACTAGCAGATTTTGTTTGCTGCCCAAGGCATTCTGCCATGCTGCCACCTTGCTCGTGAATTTGAACCATTTCCCTGGTTTTGACACATCCTAGGATACTTATTAACATCAGGAGAAGCTTGCGAACATTTGGCATGATCTAAATGATCATGTTCAAGTATAAATGGCAAGCATAACTCACATCATTCTTTGCTCATTTTCATCTTTCTCTCTAAATCAATCATTCTAGAGTTTGCTTCTTCCTAGAGGCCTCCTACTGAGTTCAAGTTTCTCCTAGAACACTTGTAAAACTTGTAAGTGTTCTTTCATGGTTCATTTCTTTTGTATGCTAAGTTATTAGCCGAAAGTCAAGCAAATTGACTTTTGCTTTGACTTTCGGTTATGACCATTATGGTCAAGCCAATGTTTGAATTGAACATGTCTATGTGATCCTAATAAAATAGGTGATAATCCCCTATGAGGGCACCTCCTGAAGATTACGTTAAGTTGGTTAAAAGACGGGTCAAAGTTATGTTTAATTAAAAGTCAACACGCCATTTTTTTGGAAAACATAATGAACTTATAAACGTTTAAACACATATTTTTTACACTATATCAGTTAGTAAATAATATTAGAACATATCTAAACATTTAAGCTCGTCATTTCCAGTTTATAGTCCGGTTCGCAGCCGAAAGTTTAGTAGTTTGACTCCTGCTTTGACTTTCGATTCTGACCCGATTTAACTAAGTTAGCTACTGATTTGAAGTTGCATTATGATCATATATAGGTATAGGATAACTCTCTGAGGTTATACTGTGTGATCATAATCAATTGTCGGGTTTTATGCAAGTTCATACATTATGCCATAAAAATGCCAATTTTGCCATTTTGTGCATAAAATGGGTCATAAACCATAATGTACATACAAAATGTAATACCTACTGATGCGGTAACTTAATAATCATCTTTTGGCATAATGAACTTGTTAAGGGCTCATCCGATACCGCCTATGCGCATACGGTTGACTTATGTAACTTAGTTTATGTAAGTTAACCGAATTGGGTTAAACTCCTTCAGTTTCATTCATAATCAGAATGTATTATTGTTTAAGCATATTATACAAGTCTTAGTACTTGTGAGGGTTTAAACTACATTCTATCCTGTCACTGCTTAATCTAGCGTACAATATCGTTTTCTTTATATTATAGTTAACTTGTCCAAGTATATGACTTGAATAAGACCCGTTAACATTCTAATTGGTTATTATACCATCCATTCCAGACTAGGGCGTCCAGTAAATTGCAACCTTACTTGTCATTTTGTTTGAACGGTTGTGCTTATATATATTGTCTTGGATTGTAAGACTTAAGCCAGGTAAATACTCTTAACCTATTTTCCCTATACTGGCTTGGGATACAGTATATTATTACTGCATGGTCGGGTATGGGATCAATGACCTATGTGTTGGGAATCCAAATAATTCGTTTTAATTCATATTGCTTGATAACTTAAATGTCACACCCCGACCCGCAGCGGAAAAGGTGATCGGGGCATAATTGGGTTATCATCAAAGCTCATGACATTTATTATATGTTTCATATTCATTAATACAATTTAATGGAAATTTACAATAAATGAATACAACATGTTCTAACTATCAATCTAAGCTTCTTGGTTCTCTTCTAAGGCATATCCTATGTTTCCTTGCTTCAACCTGTTCACCTTTATCGTGTGTAAAAAGGTTTTTTGGATCAACATAATGTTGGCGAGTGAATCCTATGGAAAACATTTGAACAAGTTTATCCAATTGATTATAAATAAGGTGCATACCACATATGAGTAAAAGTAGATGTAAATTTATTCACACAACACATAATATCGAATATTGAACACACAACACCAAATAATTGTTTTGAGGCACGCGTTGTTCGACTCGTCTCCCACGAGGAACTGATGGGCCTAATGAATGAGTTTTGAGGCACGCGTTGTTCTTACGAACTGATGGGCCTAATGTATGAGTTTTGAGGCACGCGTTGTTCTTACGAACTGATGGGCCTAATGTATGAGTTTTAAGGCACGCGTTGTTCTCGTCTCCCACGAGGAACTGATGGGCCTAAATAATTTGTATACAACTTTGACAATATGAATACATCACAACCAATAATAGTTACATTCTAGTTTAGTTCATATAATGGTATAGCACAAATTTGCATAAGAGAATTAGTTTAAACGACACATGATACACCCCAAAACATGAATAAAAAGGGGAGTTTGTAAGAATTCACTCACATTGGGTGCGTTCGGTTGATGACGTTGATTGCACGCGAAGTGGTTTTAACCACAAGTGAGATTAAACCTAGATAAATCGCATTACGGTTTGGTAAGTAAACGGGTTTTATTAATCTATTTTAGTAGGTTTGTTGGGTGTATTTTTGTGAGTTTGAGGCTATTTTCTAACCTTAAAAATGTTATTTTTAAGTATTTATAATTGATTTTTAATTAAAATAATTAAATAAAAATAATAAAAAAATATTTTATTTTTGCTACAGTTGACTTTTGACCGTTGACTTTGACTAGCGTTGACCGGTTCGAAGACATATTGTTGTGCGCCGGGTGAGGCTCGAACCCGAGACCTCCCGTACGCGTGCACGCAGCTCTACCAACTGAGCTACGTGTCTAACCCGTTATATATCCGATTTTAATTATATATATATATTAATTAGAGTTAAACAGAAATCCTTTTATTTTAAAAACGAATTAAATCACAAACCGGTGCGCTCCACAGGTCTCGAACCCGGGACCTGTGGGTTAGCGGACACACACTCCACCACTGGACTGTGTGTCCCACTTGGTTATAAACTCGGTTATCAATATACTTAACATATACTCAAGGCGACTCCGGTTCAGTTTGCTGAAAAAAAGAATTTTTTATCAAGGCGGCGTGTGTGAAACCGGAATCGAACTCGTGACCTTAGCGTTAAAAGTGCACACAGTCCACCGCTGGACTGTGTGTCTAACCCGGTAAATAACTTGATTTTAATTATACTTAACCATTACCGAAATGTCGTCTTCTTCACTGTTTTTAACCGGAAGTGACGACTGACTGGTTCGAAAGGTTGATTCATGTTCCTTTAGCGTTTAATGATCAATTACAGACGAGATAAAAGTAAAAAGGAAAGGAATTAGGCGTGAAAAGTACCGACTGGTTTTACTCTGTTTTCCGGCAGAACTCCGGCGAAAGAAATCTTTTTCCGGCGACAAGTATCTTGCAGCAGAGAGTCCTCCGAAAACTTACAAAGGGTGTGGGTGACTTCGGTAAAGGTTTAGGGGGTTCAGTAAGCTCAGAGATTACTGATACGGTTTTCCGGCGAAGTATCAAGTATTTCCGGCGAGTGATTTTTCGCCGAGAAAAGGTGCGATTTGAGTGTGAAAGGTTTCTGGCGAGTTGAGGGTGTATTTATAGGGTAGTAACGAGATGAATGGGGTCTGAATTCGGTCTTAATTCGAAGTCAGCCGTTCTCCGGCGGTTATGGCTGATGTCGCGGGTTCAGACGTCGGTTATAACCGTTGTGAGAGTTAATTCTACGGTTACTATGAGCGGAAACTTAATTAAACGGCGAAGTCGTCGGGATTTCCGACGATTGCTAATTGGGCGGTAATTGACGAATTAAACTTCGGAACTTGAATACTTGAATTAAATGTTTCCTGATATTACCATAAAATCAAAGTGGCGGAGTGGTTGTTTGGTTGAGGGATAAGTCATTGGTTTGAACCGGTACAGACCCGAGTTCGAAACCCGGCATGATTAAAACATTTTTATTTTGATATTTTTGACAGATTTTCAAAAACTAAATACATATCCCCGCATAATAATTGATTACGGATCGATTAAAATTATTTTGGGCATTTAATTCGCAACGAAAAATTTGACTGACTGTTCGGTTGATAAACGGAGCGGGTTTGGTAAATCCGTTTTTGACGGATGTTACATTAAACATTGGGGGTTAATACGACCGTGTCCTAGATATCACGGCTCATTTAATTGCAAATGGCCACGACCTAAGCACGAGGTGAAGGCATACACCTGACAGATGCTAATGCTATAATAAAATATTTTTATAACCCAACACGGGTTTACCCAATAGGGTATTAAAGTGGTGTGTCGATTAATCATGATCCCGGCATGGTTTCCGGGCCCTATATGTATTGACAAGCATGTAAAATTGATAACATGAGAAATAGTTTATCCCAAGTTATTTATGAAAATATGTGTACCATTGTGTACATAAAATGATTTTGAAATATTTTCAAAACGTGTCGGTAATTTGTATTTACCAGTGCTAAACTGACGTATCTTCAAAAGACTAAGCGCGGGTTGCAAAGTACGTAAATAGGCTGGAAGCTGCCGGGTAAATGCTTAAGTGGAATTTGCAACTCCATGCATGAAGCCTAGTAGTATGTTACATAATCATTTTAGTTATTTCGATCCGCCTGTGGATCATTCATAAATTTCCGTCTGTATATTATTTCGAACATTTGGACACTTATAGTTTGTAATAGTATTTTATACTCTCAGACCTCCGTTGTGTTAATTGTGAATATCTATATCAATTTGTCACAGATACACCCTAAGTTTGGGCCCATCGGGAAATAAGGGTGTGACAAACACCTTTCATGTCACACCCCAACCGACGGTGGAAACATCGGGGTGGGACGAACACGAGATTGCAAGAGTCGTCATAGCAATAATGGTGACAATATTTAATAAAGTAAATTTCATTTCAAGTCTAAGAAATAAGTACAATCGTCTTGAAGCAAATTACAACATGTTGAACAAAAGTGAAATACAATAATGTACTAAATTTAAAGTGCATTTCTAGTCTTTCTACTAGATTTCATTCGTCATCATCGTCATCAAATTCCTGCAATATGCGTTAAAGTATAGTTCAATACAAAAGTATTGGCGAGCATACAAGTTTAGGTATGAGCATATGTATAAAAGTTTAAACAAATCCACATGGCAAAATTCGAATACTAAAAACTTAACATGGCAATACTATCATGCAACTATATTTGTCAACCCAAAGTTTCCCGATAGCGTAATCTTGTCGTAGCAACGACAAGAACGTTATTATTAACTTAACATGACCTCAAAAAATCAGGCTGTGCGTTACTCCTATAGCGCTATACATGTTAAGGGAGGCTCGTACAAAGTTAATGACAAGTATAAAGCATCAGGTATCATGTATATGTTTAAGCATGTCGTATAAAGCATGTATATTGGATTGTTTGTTTATAAGCATGTTTATAAGTGTAAGTGTGCATTTTTATAGGTTACACGTATTGCACCCAAAAGTGTGAAAATAAAAAGGGGGTCGAGTATACTCACGGTTTTTCAAGCTTTCCAAGTTTAAACCGAGAGTTGATAAGTTGTTGGGATGGAAACACCGAAGTTACCCTACATGGGGAAAACGTAGGTGTGTGAGTATTTGGATTTGATAAAGGACTTGAATTCGGCATTTAAGTGTAATAAAGTATACGTATGCAAAAAAACATCCCGTCTAAACACTCGTCATGAGACTAAGTTTCAAGTGATTTCATGGGTCTACCCGCCTATTAAAATCATTAACGAGGAATCTAGAACAAGGATAGGATAACCTATCTCCGTGACATATAATCATAATCCGACTAACATCACGAATTCGGCTATGTGTGTGTGTGTATATATATATATTTCTTATAGTATGTATAATAGTCCATCATAGAGTGTCATAGATTTCATGGAAGTCAAGCATTGAGGTGTGTATACCTCATTATATGATTCACCAAAGCACAAAGTTTACCAACTTAGTTGGTAAACACGGTTGGTCATGAATAACAATAATGAAAACTAAACTACTAAGTCGACTAAAACTACGAACAACCAAGTGAGCAAGCTAGGTGCGTGCATCCCGAACATGGTAACGTTTGGGGACGTGTCGTAGCCTTGTCACTCTAATGAAAGTTGAACAAGTTTTAGTGTTATGACTATGAAAATATCAAGTGAAGTGGTGGAATGAGTTTAGATAGCCAAGGCTTCCATGTTTAACACCTTTATCAAAACACAAGTCTTGCCATAAGAACTATGGTAAACTTGGATGGTTTCAACACTTGTAGGTTGTCTAAACCCTAACAAAACAGAAAGTTTAAAGGTGTTTGCACCTCTTAAATTCATAAGAATTAACTCCTAACAAGTCTCATAACCTTAGGTAGGTTCAAGAACAAGTAGGTATAAGATTCAACATGAAAAGTAAAGTTTTATAAAAGTTAACCAGTAATCTTCCAAAACAGAAAGTTTGGACCTCAAAATGGTGATGTTCCACCTTGGTTTACCATTGTAAACTTGTGGAAACACTCCTAGAGTTGTTCCAAGCTTTGTAAAGGAAGAAGAGATGAAGAAAAGATGTAAAAATGTGAGTTTGAACTCACTTTAGGCCTTAGAGTATTATGCCTTGTTCTTGAGTTTACAACTGATTTGAGAGAGTTTTGAGAGTTAGAGCAGTTTGGAAAGTGAAAATGGGTGTTAGGAAGCTTTTTTATATAGTTGTTTAGTAGGGTTTTGAGTTTAATGAGGTTTCAAGGTGATTGAGGAGTAAAAAGGTGGAAAAAGTGACCAACCCGTATGCAAGAAACAACTTGCTGTGGATCAAGGCCTCTCGCCACCCGCGAGAGGAAAGGGCTAGCCTCTTGCACCCCACCAGAGCCTCATTTAGGCAGAACTTTCTTTTTTTGCAATTTGGCCTCTGAACTTTGGTTTTTTCCTCATTTTAAGCTAAAACTTGGTGTTTTGCCATGTTTTTAAGTATATAACATGTATGTAAGTATAATTTGAGTATCGGGAATGTGTATATGAGTATTTGCACGTATAACAAGTATCGATTTGTATGTAAACATGTATTTAATGATCGAATGCATGTACGACAAGTATGTATAAAGTATGAATTTTATTATTATCAAAGTCTCAGATTACAAAGCTGGAAATGAAATACGAACGTGATACGAATACAAGTTTCCATTAATAGAAATACGATTGCACTTTCTAAACTAGGAAAGTACAGAATGCAAAACGTTACATTTCAAAGTTAGAAAGTCATATGTTATATTCTTTTAGATTCAACATGTGGAGAAAATGTGTTTAAACGAGTTAAAAAGTATGGATGGGACAATGCATAACATTCACAACACAAACAATAAAAAGGGAAAAGTCTAACGACTCTAGGTTGATGGATCGACCATGGGATCAACTGTGAAGTGTCCCAAGTCTTCCTGCTTTGTTTATTTTTTTTGTGTTGTGCCTATATATAGAACCCTCAACTCCCATTCTAGCTCACCTTTTTTCTTTAAACATTTCAAATGCATATCTAAATTAGATCTCTCTAGTTGCATTGTGATTCTAACATGAAAGAAGTGTGAATCAAAATTAAAGAGCAAAAAAGACGAGTTATGCTACAACTTCCAATTTTCCAATCCTTGTTATGTTGTTGCATTATGAGCAATGTTATTGTAATAATAGTGAGTGACTTGAGATGGGTCTCATCATAGTTGGGGATTGTTGTGAGGACTGGCTATCTTGATGCACATATGCAATATCGATCATCAGTTGTCGTTGTTTAAGTAAAAAAACGATAATATATATCGAATTTTATTTGTATGTATATATATATTTGTTGCTTATTTATGATGTAATATTTGTAAGATTAAAAGTTGTTCATAATTGTGGTAGAAAAAAATATTTATAGTTGATAAACGTGTTTAAAGTATATGTACATTTAAAACATAATATTAATATGAATATTGATCAACTTTGGCCCCATGGTTTATCAACATAGAAGGCCAAAAGGGGTCGTTGAAAGGGGAATACACTTTCGGCAGATCACATATCAAGTCTTTGTAAAATGTTATTATTCCAAACGAAAAAAAGAAAGAGAATATACACTAGGGAGAGAGACAAGAACTGATGTATTCTTTTACAAATATTTTCATTCATCTTTTTAAAAAAATCACGATTTTTCATGGTGTTGCTTTTTTCTACTTGTAAACTTATGAGTAATAATAATGACAAGTAGATGAAATTTAGAGTCCTATGTTCTAAACCAAAAACATTTAAACGCATCTTATACTTTTTTGCACTAATGATTCTTTACCGTATCATAAACACGAATTAAATGAGAATGGTAAGTATACGGTAAACAAGTTAAGTCGCAACCCTTTTGAATAGCAAATTTAGTTCTATCGAAAACAAAACTGTGGTTCCTTGACGTTGAGAAATTGTTGTGTCCGATCTGGTACACTGCATCCAGGAAATCGACATCTTCAGGAGCATGAGAACCAAAAGTGTCAAAGGCAATGACGAGATGTTGATTCTCACCACAGGCCTTTTAATATTTAGCAACTTTTCATGATTCTGTCTTTGACGCAGCCTGGCCAGCCACGAAACGATTTTCCCCGAGCTCAACAAGGGATGACACTCCGGTAAGATCCACGCAAGTGTGTTTCTCACCTGCCCAACCTAACACAAGAACATCCACTGGCCGAAAAGTGGACCTTCTTTCAAGAGGGCATGTTAGGAAATTTACAGGGGTCTTGTGCGGATATTCCTGTCTGCTTTAACACATTGTTGCATTTTGTTAACTAGTAGTTAATTTAATAACTTTGGAAGACGGTTATCTCGTTTTGAATTTATGAGAAATGACTAATACTTAGACTAAACACATAATAAACAAGTGTTATTATTGTTTGTGGTAAATTTTATGTAAGAACCAAGTATTGAACGCAAAAGACACGACTTTTACTACTCAACTTTTAATTACCAACTGATTAATTAATTGCCTTTTGCTTGTTTGTTTGACTAGACTAAATATAAAACAAGAAAATGAAGATAAGTAACAGAAATGAGTGGAAAATAAATACAAGTAATAGAAAAGACTTAGCTCCTAACTAAGACTACATGTGGGTTTTCTTTATGACATTTGCAAATTATATTTTTTAAATTAATGAAATTTAGAAATTATAATTTTTTAAATTAAAATGGAAAGGCTCCGGTTAGGGTAATGTCATTCCCGTAACCTATAGGAAATCTCATTTATAAAACCACCATCCTAGGTCTTGTTTAAAGACATCTAACTACTCTTCTTCTTCTACAACATTAAATCTCGAGACCATTATAATCGTGGTTCATTTTAGGGTCCAATAAAGGCATAGATACTTGATAATAATGTTAGGAATGTTACTTGTTTTTAGTTGGAGTGATTGGTCTTTATTTAATGAGTGGCGTTATAATAATAAGATACATATAAAGAGTATATATTTTAACACGAATTTACCAGCTCTTGGTCCGCGCCAAAGCCTAACATATAGACTATGTTAGACAAGTTGCTTGACCAATTTTTAGCCTAGTACATAGACCGTACACACCCTAATAAATTCTTGATAAGTGAGGGTTAATCATAAGATATGTAAAATAGAAGTGGATGAACCACTACCAAAATGGGTTTCCCCTACTAGTATTAAATGTGTTTTGTTGGCCGTTTAAAAAAACGTTTTTGAGTGTGTTGGCAATGGGGTTCTTGGTCGCATAGGATATACTAAGGTATCATCCTTAAACGCTAGTTGCGTTGCGCCTAGGGGTGTTCTTCGGTTTTTGGCTAGGAAAAAGTGACCCGATAACCGACCCATTTAAAGTTTGGGTTGTTCGGGTACGGGTTATTCAGGGTCAGTTTAGTTCGGGTCGGGTTGTTCGGTTTTCGGGTTTAGATGTAAATAAATAAATGTTTTTTTTTTCACAAAATATCATCAAATATATCATGTTGTTAAAAAATATCATTACAATTGAAACATTATTTAACGATATGGTATGATAATATTTAAAAGTCTCAAAACTTAATGTTTTCAATAGAAAATACTCCCAATCAAATCGCATCTATAAAAAAAAGATAATTAATGTTTGGGTTTCAAGTTTTAGGTTATTTGTGTCGTGTTGTTTGGTTTTTAGTTGGGAAAAAATGACCTAATAACCGACCCATTTAAGGTTTGGGTTGTTTGGGGTTGGGTTTTTCGGTTATTCTCTAATACGAGTTCATGTAACTTCGCATTCGGGTTCCGAATAAAAAAGGAACAGCCTTAGGGTGTGCGGGGTGGATTAGGCAACCCCTTGCTGCACGGCATGTCCATCGCCAACATCAACTTGCCGATCGGGGAGAGGATTTTCCGGGAAACTATGCTGCATGCGGCAAAGATAAGGAGAAGGAATAAAGGTGGGGCCCATTACTTCTTAACCAATCACATGTTTTGTTTTGTTTTCTTAAATTAGTTTGCTTAATCTTATTTTAGGCATACACCCCTTATGTTTTTTTAGTAAGAGGAAAGAATAAGAGGGAAAATGACATGGTACAAGAAGATTGGGTGAGGAAAAAGTTTGCATAATTTAATTAGGCATGCATCCTTTACACCCTTAGTTGCGCCTATGTGGGTGTGTTGTTTTTTCAGGGAGACGTTTGTGGGATGGACGCCAACATATGAGTCTGTGTGGGTCAACTTATTTTTTTATTTTACTTTTTCATTTTTGTGTGAATTATAATATATATATATATATATATATATTAGAATTCATAAAATAAATTTATTAATATATAAAGAAATACATATATATTTCAAACTTTTATAATATAGTTTATAAAATTTAAAAAGCTAAGAATTCATAAAAAATGAACTATACACTTTTTTATAAATGTCAAACGGTTTAATTAGATTTTTCAATCAACGATTTTGTAATAATTTAATGATTTAACTTATGTAATAAATAATTATAAAATATATTAAATGTTTTATTGTATTTTTATTTTTAGGTATGCAAACATTGAAACGTAATTTATTAGACCTGGTCAAGCGAAACTAAATAGTAAATAGTTTGTTATAATAAATATTTAGTTGTGGGAAAAAACTAAAAATTTATTAAACTTGGTCAAGCGAAACTAAAAAGTAAATAGTTTGTTATAATAAATATTTTAGTTGTGGGAAAAACTAGAAAGTAAATAGTTTGTTATAATAAATATTTTAGTTGTGAAAATAATTGTAAGTTTGATGATAACGTAGAAAAGTTAATTAAGTATTTGGGATGGTTGAATTTTGGGTACAAGTTTATGGGTGTCGCGGATATGCGTGAATGTGAGAGAGCCAAAGATGTTTATGTTTAACAATTATTTTAGTTCTTCTAGTTTGTTTAAAATATTTATTTCAGTTCAAAAGTTTTTTTCTGGCTTTTTAAACCAATAGTTTAGTTTCATATCAATTTAGGTCCATCCACTAACTTTATACAAATTTTATGTTAGTTTTTTTATAAAAAGATCAAAGTACCCTTTGATGTCTCTTCACTTTTAAATAATAACATAATATAATACTTTTTATGCAACTTCTATATATAATAACTAAAAGCTTTTTGCGACACACATCGATCAATGAGTACATTAAAATTTTTATTTTGATGTGTAAACAATTCTAACTTTTTATTCCAAATAGTTTAATTTTAAGAGTTTTTTTGTTTAACTCATTTGAACACTTTATCATTTTCTATGTTTATTTTGTTTTTCTGATTTGACCGCTTCATAATATTTGTTTTTTTAAATATTTAACCATCATCATTTTATGTATATCTACTTAATTAAATTATTATTTTATACCAGAGAATATATATATATATATATATAACGTGTATAAAATTATATTATTATTTAAAAGCAAAGAGACATCATAGGGATATGTGTAAAAAAATTTATATATTGGTATTTAAAGATATAATATTAGTTGAAAAATGGGCTAAGGGTGTTTTAATCTTTTTATGAGAAATTAACAAAAGATTTGGATGGAGTTAGTGGACTAGATCTAAATTGATATGAAAACCAAACTATTGAATTATAAAAGTCATAAAAAAAATCTTTTAGACTAAAATAGATATTTAAAAGAAATCACAAATACTAAAATAGTATTTAACTCAAAAAAAAAATCAGCGAAAAGCTGACCAAACAAGATACAAAATTACATCAATTATCACCCATACACTTACGTTTAAAACAACAATGAAAATTAATTTCAGCCCTCCATTTTTTAAAACTTTATGAATATATCATGGGTGTGTATAAATACACCTCTTTATATACTTGTTACACCATTTTAAGAGAAAAATGGTGGGGCTCATACTTAATTTAATGAGATGTAAGGTGTAACAAGTAAAGGCTGTTAATATTATTCAAAGTTTTGTTTGATAATGGGTAAAATGAAATAAGTTATTTGTAACATATTTTGTAAGACTCTGTCATATTATATTAAAATTTCTATAAAAATTTTGCATTTAAATGAGTAAATGCGAATATACATCATTACAAATTTTCGAGTTTATTAAAACTCTATTGACAATAATATTTTGACAAGTTGTTACTGATTAGCTCCATAGCCTTGAAACCAAATGCGGAAGCTGAACTTTGATCGTGTTCGGTTCTTCATCGGCCTTGATCGTCATCCAGAAGTGCTTGCGATTACCCTGAACTGGAAATTTGCTAAATATTAGTATTATAGCAAATTGCCGAAAAATACAATTTAACGAGCTAGTCAAATAAATCACTCAGAAAATTAAAATTCTAAGGTGGCGTCGGCGACAGCACTTTGCCGCGTCGGTGACGCCTCTTGTAAACTAGCGTCGCAACTTTACTGCCGTAGGCAGTAGGTTAACACGTCGGAACAAAGACATTGCGTTGGCGACGGCCGAGTGTACCGTCGGCGACGATACCTTCTGCAGCAGTTTTGCTGCAGATTTGGTTAATCTTCTGTTCGACCCGTTTCAAGTCCCGAACCTTTAAAACACAACTCGGAACTTATGACGACACGTCAGTAAAACATTATTTCTTGTTTTATTCAACGGTTCCTAACCGTGGGCTACGGCTGGCCATCGTAGCTTAATATGGCCGTCGTAAAATCTTTTATAGTTTTTGCGGTTTTTGTTACGAAACTTTCGTAACTTATGAAATATATATTCATTTCTCATGAAACTTGATTCTAAATAACCATAAATGCTTTCTTACATATTTACCCGAAATCATTGACCCGCGTACTTATTTCTTATGAATTATGCATTTATTCCGATTTTTGCTCAACATTTTCGATTTTGCCCTTTAACCCCATTTAAACTAAACTATACATTTACGCATCCATTTCGGTATGCATTACACTCCATTATTACCCGTATAGTTGACTTAGCGAAATACATCGATTTATTCAACTAAACCTTTATATATGAATTATTTTGACCCGTTTGGTTGTTTTAGCGTAATTCAACGCTTATTACCACCAAACCTTCTATCTTATCATTTCCACACTGAGATGTCTATCTAATTCCCATCACAACATTATTTGTGGTGGATCTATTATCAAAAATTTATTTTATCCAATTTCCACTCTTTGGTTCGACAGTTTACGGAAAAGACCATTTAAATGGCATTAAACCAAAAAGGCTTATGCTTTTCTCTTCTACATTACCGAAATGGTATATTATAATATAAAACTCAATTTTAAACTAATATTAGAGTCGTTTACTTATTTTATCATTCGAGGGCATTTTGGTCAACTTAAACCTTTCTTTACGACGAAGGACTTACGATATCATGTTTTGACCAAAATGAACGTTTAACCATAATCTATGTAAAATCATTATGTTCTTAAGAACATAATGTTTACGGATTAGATTATTGGATTTACCTTATCTTAGGTAATCCATTATTCATTTATAACTCATTTAGCTCTCATCGGACCTTTAAGTCCTTGTTGAGAGTTTTGACCCGTTACACGTACCTGGCTCGGCTCATACATTGAT
The DNA here is from genome assembly GCA_947069175.1 of Scalesia atractyloides. Lineage (NCBI taxonomy): Eukaryota > Viridiplantae > Streptophyta > Magnoliopsida > Asterales > Asteraceae > Scalesia > Scalesia atractyloides. The sequence goes on along the minus strand of CAMTDV010000001.1, from coordinate 79,792,557 downwards.
TCGTTCAATTATCATGCTCTGTTCTTTCTAAGAACACAAAAATTTAACAAGCGATAGTAGTCATCATTGTCAAATGGCAATACTATCACCATTTGACCCGTTCGGTCTAAATAACCATATGTCATTATGAGATGGCACTTATTTGTCATTTAATCTATTTAACCCATTTCGTTTTACACTCTATGATCATGTTGCTTAAAAATCATTTCTTAATTCGCTTGACCCATTATGGCTTACGCCATATAGTATCCTTTTCAAAACTCTTTATTTAGTCGTCATCACATGACTAATTTACCGTTTTACCCTTTTTACCATAAATCATGGTTTAATACCATATTCACTTGTTCCAACCCGTATTTATCCGTATTGGAACTTTATCTTTCGAAATCTCGTTCCGAATACCCAAAACGCTTATTCAATTACATAAGTAATTCTACTATTTTAAAGATGTAAGCTTTACTTACTTTGAGATCCAATTATGCCCTTTTTCCGCGTACTTGTCCCGTTTGACCCGTTTTTTGCCCAAGCCTCCGCCTAGCTTGTCAAGCGTTAAAATATCATTATCATTCATAAGATGGTTAGGTTAGTCATCATCTAACACGACTATTCCACCTTACGAATTTTATATCAAATCATTCAATCTTAGTATAGGCCAGTTTGACTCTTAAAAGTCAATTGCCTATTTACTCACACTAACCCACGAACAAGTTTAACAACTCATTTACATATTTCGTTAATTACCCGGTAAGCACTATTCTTAGGCCACCAATTAAGTTATGTTTTCCAAACCAAGTTCACATGATGATTTTAAGCATCTATTAACATGTGTTTAACATAAATCTCATCTTATCATCAAAACACATTTCAAGTCATGTATGAACATTTATTCGAACCTCTAATTTGTTCAAATATCTTACACATACATACAAGTCTGATGATCATAAACACTTATATATCATCAATTTCCTCATATAATCAAAACCTATTTCATCATCTACTTGTTAATCACTAACAAGTAATCCTTCATCAAATTGTGCATATTTTCTTTAAGTCTAACAAAATCAAGCATACACATTCACTTATTTCATCTTTGGGTCATAATCCAACTATCTAATTGCAAGTATTCAACTTGTCTCAAATTATGAATTTTCACCAATCTAAGTTTTGACACATACCATATAATCCCTTGATTAGGTGATCGTTTATATGCGTTCATGCACTGATTTAGGTCTCGAATTGATCTTAAATTTAGGTGAATTAAGCTTGAACAAGGGTTTGCCCTTGTTCTTTCTCCTGATGGTCGACCAACACACACACACACACTAAGTGTGTGTTGTGTCTAAACCTTTTGTTTATAAAACTCAAGTATCCTTTTTACGCAGCTTTGGTCCCTCAAGTTTAGTTTCGATTAAATACCAAACCCGTTTTTTGGGGGTATTACATATTTTAAAGCAGATTATTTATTAGTTGAAAAACACACTAAGAAATTTAAAAAATACTAGAAAATCACGAAAAAAACCACTTTTAAATAAATATTTTTTCTTATTTTCTTTTACTCTTTTTATATGTTATTAATCTTTGTAAAAAAAGAAAAGAAAAAGAAAACCTATATGTAAGTTATGAGATACATAAAGCAACAGTTTCTGACTATTATTAGGTTCAATATCAATGGAGTGGTGTCTATTGATAAAAACAAAACTTTTAAACCGTTTAAAATGAGAGTTCTTGATTTAAGGAGCGTAGTTAATAGCACTCATTGTTATTGAACAACTGTTGTCATTCTTATGCAACATGATGATAAATTTGTATTATATGAGTAGGATATTTATCCCAAAAGTAATTTGATTATTTGTTGGCTTCCCAAAAGTAATTCGATTGCATTTAATATTAAGAATTAATAAACATATGTTCTAATCCATAGGAGATGGAACCTAAAAGTGGTATCTCGACAGGGAGTTAACTTCTTCAATCGATATAGCTTGAGTGATCTGTAAAAAAAACACCGTGAGCTTGTTACGAGAAGGAGAGGTGGGAGTTCTTCTCGTAACCACCCTCCTACATGAGAATACGTATTGTTCTTTCAGGAGAGAAAGAAAACACGTGTGTGTTAAGAGTGAGAGAGTTAGAAATCGAATCCTTAAACCTTTGGTAGAGGTTGGTATTTATAGCCATAGGATTTGGAGAAGGAGATGGGTCGATGGGTTGATGGGTCACACGTCGTCATCAAGGAATATCGATTTGGTCCCCTCTGACACGACAGGTAGTGTCTGATGAGGAGGAGATATGTTGGCGTATAGTGATTGGTTACGCGTCATCTGCCAAATGTACTTGTTGTCGCATCTGTCATCAGCTGTTAGTGGAAATCATGAATCGGTGAACGACGCATCCTGATTGGTTACACGTCACTGTTCCAGTGTACTTTTTGTCCCCTGCACGATTGTAACACCATGTAATATCGTGTCCAATAGTATAGTGACACGTGTTGTATTTTAAATTATAGTCTGTTAAAGACCAATAAGGACTAAAGGCGTCAACATGCTCAATCTGAGCATCTGAGTGACTGTCTGATGTCAACATGCTTAAATCATTAGCCTCTGAGTGACTGATGTGTTAACATGCTTAAAATTTGGCATCTGAGTGACTGATATGTCAACATGCACAGCCTCTGAGTGACATCGGAATCAACATGCTTATCATAAGCCTTTGAGTGATCCTTTGTGAAGTCCTAAACTCTCATACGTCCCAATTATTGGACGAGAGAGTTCAATTTTGTAAATATGTGAAAGTTGGATAATGGAGGGATTAAAAGTGTCAACATGTTAATTATACCTCTGAGTGACCTTTTAACGAACCGAGAGCTCGACAATGTCCGGGCATAATCCCGGGTATGCCAAATATTGGCTACGGAGGGCTAAAAGTGCCAAAATGGTGTTTAAATAGGTTTTTATAAGCTTTTATAAGTTAAGGGGGTTAAAGTGTCAAATTTAGAAAGTGACTTTAGGGCGGTCGCGGGCCGCGAGAGACCAGGCCTGGGTCTCTCGCGGGTGCAGCAGAAATTTTTATTTGGTCTCCAAGCAAAAATCCAAAACCATTAATTCAAAACCATGGCTTCTCTAAACTGTTATGCCACGTTTTGGGACACTTGTTAGCTTCATCTTACAACCCTAAACACCTGGCTTCACCTCCTTTGAGCTCTCCAACTATAAATAGGTTCTTAAGTTACCATTTCAACTTGCACCTTTCTCATTCACTCTTCTCCATCCTCTGGAAGTTCCCTAACTAAAAGGAGCAATCCAACATAGTTCTTTTACATCTAGGAATCACTGGTAAGTGTTCGTTCTTGGTGCATTTTTGTTTATAGGCTTTTATAGCCAAAAGTCAACTGTTTTTCGTAAAACGCCTTGACTTTCGGTTAAGACCATTATGGTCCAGCCATTGTTCGAAATAAATATGGCGAAGTGATCATAATAAGGTAGGTGTTAGTCCCTATAAAAGGCACCTCCTGAAGATCACGTTTGCTAGACCAATTGACGGGTCAAAGTTATGATATTAAAAAGTCAAACAGACCATTTTTCGGAAAAATGATAAATTGATCTTATACATGTTATGAAACCTGTTTTGACACTTAAACAAGTTGGTAATAATTATTAGAACATGTAAGAGCATGTTCGGCTCGTCAATTTCAGTTCTAGGGTCGGTTCGCAACCGAAAGTCGCGAAGTTTAACTTCTGCTTTGACTTTCGATTCTGACCCGTTTTAGATTAGTTACTTACTGATCTAAAGTTGCATTATGATCATAATATAATGTAGCATAAACCTCTGAGGTTATATTACATGATCATAATCAGAATCCAAGTTTATGCACAAGTTCCATAATTGTGCCATCTTTGACCAAAATGCCTTTTTTGCATAAAACAAGGTTTTAAATGGTAATGAACTTAAAAATGAGTTTCTACTGATGTAATATTATAAGTAGTATTCTTTGGGATGTTAAACCAAGTTATAAACTGAGTTTTTAAGCAAGTCATTAAACTATGTCGATAAATGACGGTTTTAGCCCCTGTGGCTTATAAAATAGATTTAATCAAATCTTTTCAAGGTAAATCATTTATCTACTGATATGTTATACTAAATAACATCTTTTAAACATTTTTAACTAACTATAACATCAGTTTTCATAAACATCACATAAAGACGTCATATTACGACATAAGCGCCGTTTCGGCGCACAGTATGGTTTTAAACCATATTAATGGACCAAGATTTGTTACCTACTGATTTTAAAACTTATTTTAAACATATTTACAGTAGGTACACGTTATAAACTCAGAATCCCAGATAATTTATAAACTATGTGTAAAATGACCAAAATGTCTCTTCGGCGCATAGTTTGGTCATAAAAGATAATTTACACATATAATTGGTATCCTACTGATATTATATCATAAATAAAGTACTTTTCCAGAATACTTATGACTATAACATGAAAATTATATTCAAGTTCCTTTATTACGATATAAAATTACCAAAATGCCCTTATGAGGCATAATTTCGTTTTAAAACCTTAACGGGCATACAAGTTGATATCTTACTGATATCTTAACTTATTTAAAGTATAATGGCATATAGAACTTGTCCATGACTTATCCGGTTACCCAAATTTGCTATTATGCGCACAGTTACGTATATGTAACTATTTTACAGAATTTAACCGAAACGGGTTTAACTTTGTCATTTATGTTTCAAAACCCAGAATGTTTATAGTTTACCCATATTATACAAGTCAAGTACTTGTCGGGTTTAAACTACATTCTATCCGATCATCGTTTAATCAAGCGTCATACGTAATGATCATGTACACTATTCGGTTTATAAGACCGTTAGTATTTAATTGGCTAGTTTATGCCATAATCCAGACTAGAGCCTTCTCGGTAAATGCTATCTGCACTTGGTACTTTTGTATACGGCTGAGTTATTAAAAATAAAAGAAGAACACTAGCTCAGGTAAATACTCTCGACTTATTTTCCCTATACGGGCTTGGGATACGGTAAATTATTACCGCTTGGTCCAAAATAGGGTCAATCGAATGCCCGCTTGTTGCTAGTAAACCCGCATATTTCGTTTTAATCAGTTTTGTTTGATAACTTAAACATCGGGGGTTAAATTACCGTGTCCTGGATATCCTGGGCTTAATACATTAGTTATTGGCCACGACCTTAGCACGAGGTGTAGGCATACACCTTTTGATGCTCATATGCAATGTTCCCAAGACGTTGGGGATGACTCCTTCGTGAGTCCCTGAGTGGTGTGTATTTAATCATGTCTCGGTTTCTGTCCCGGACCCTGAATGTATTGACAAACATGTGAATCTGATACAAGGTTGCAAGTTCAACTTTCCCAAGTTAATAAAAGATTTTGTGCCGTTTGCATTAAAAAACATTTTAAAGTTTTCAAAATGAGTCAGTTGGGTGTATTTACCAGCGTAAACTGACGTATCGTCCAAAGGCTAAACTGCAGGTACAATACGAAATAGGCCGGAAGCTGCTCGGTAGCAATAAAGGATCTAGCAAATCCAAAGTCTGCCTAAAGTCTGTTTTATATCTTTCCATGTACAATTTATGTTCCGCCTGTGGATCTTATATTACAAGCTTGTATATTATTTTGTATTTTCGAACATTCGTTTTGTAATAGTAATTTTACTCCAAGACTTCCGTTGTGCCGGTCTATGATAATTATCAACTGACGTCACGATACTCCCCACCCGGGCCCACCGGTGTATGGATTTCGGGGTTGGAAATCCGGGTGTGACAACGATTAATCATCATGAGTATTGGTTGTGGCAGAGTCTGGCCTACATTGATTGGTTGTAGGCTGCCGCCACTTGTACTAGCTGTACTTTATGAGTTGTGATGGTTGCGTGCGTAGGAGGATCCTGTGTAGGAACTTTGGGACGAGCTATGTGTTTTGGGGATTAAAATGTGAGTATGGTCCTGTGCACGCATGGCTTACGTTGCATTTAAAACCATACACTTTCAACGAATGATACTTGTGTTAGGGAATTCCAAGAACAAGGTTAGTACACGGTAAGACGATGACTATTTTGCCTCACATGCCATACACATGTGAAAGAGTTTAAAGTTTAATCTTTGTCATACGAGATTATAATGGATAGATATATAATCATGAACAATCATGAAGTAGATCATGCATGACAACCATCATATCCAACGTTGTGATATCGAGGATTGTTATGATAATTATTACAAAGATATTTAAACATCATGTTGCATTAAAAATTGTGTATTGTAATGCCCCCTCACCATTAGAAAATAACGTTTAATTTTTTTTAGTTATTTCATACACATAATTTTAGAGCATTAACGTCCCATTTTTTTCTGTCTATATAATTCAATTGAAAAACATATCTTTTTATAAAAAAAAATTATTTATAAAATAAACAAAAAGCTTTACATTCCATTATTCATTTGTATCTTTATCTTACTCGCAAATACTTATTTTATTAACTTTTTATCTTTTTATACACTCATAATATATTATAGAAGTTTGACTTTAGCCCTCTTACGCCACAGGGTGTGGTATAAAGCCCCTAGGGGCTTTATCACGCCACCTCAGCGTCACATCACATAAGGTCTTTAAAGCCCCTTTCTTTAATTTGCATCTAATGGTTTAAAGCTTACATCATCATTACCTAATTATTATTTTTATTTAAATTTAAACATTATTTAATTTTGTTATATAAATTTAAAACTCACAATTTAAATAAAAATATAAAATGCTTATAAGTTAAAAAAAACCAATGTCATAATTTAAATAAAAAAATACAATGTCACTAAAAAATCACTCGTCGTCTTCATCGTCTCCTCCTTGTTCACGATAAAACCATTTGGTGCTCGGCTAAATCACCTTGAAGGTTATGGTGTGTGTCTCTGTCACGTATCCTCGCTCGAATCATAACAATTGGTTAATGATATTGTCTTGAAATTTTTTAAAAATGGAGAATTGAAATTATTTGTCACTGATGTCTTATATGTAAGGGTAACCGGGTGGTTGCAGGGAGGTGAGCGGGGAAGGGGTTTGCCGCTAGTGGAATGCGCCGCCGTCTCTTTCACCGCATGGGGGGAAGTGAGCGGTGATTATTCAATCGATGACTACTCGTCGCATGCGGGAAGAGGAGGGAGATGGGGTAAATCGTTGGCCCCACTTTCTTTCAACCAATCCTACATTTTTTTTTAAATTGTTTGGGTGAAACCACCCCTTATGATTAAGTGTTTGAGGGGAGTTAGAGAGGGGATTGACATGACAATATATGATTAGGTGGATAGAAAGTTTACACCATTCCATGAGAGGTGCACCACTTTCATGTAGGACACGGGTCACAATTTTATAATAAAAATTATATAAATAAATATAAAAATTGTAAAGATACTCTCTTTACATAATTTTGGGAATTGTAGTACCCGTACCGTGTACAAATCATACAAAATTAAATATGAAATACAAAATATTTAAATAAATCGATTCAAATCGTTGTCTTCAACAAGAGTCTTAATCGCGTCTTCTTGTATGGTTTGTTGTGTAGTCTTCAACGAACTCTTGAATCGTGTCTCCTTATATGATCCTTTTTGTGGGCTTCAACGAGGTCTTGAACCACATCTTCTTATACAATAATTTCCTACAAAATGAACAAACAAGTGTTGACGGTTGTGGCTGAGGCACGTGTTCAACACGCTTCCTTTAAAACAGATTTCGATCCTCTACTAAAGATATCGCGTCTGTCTCCCAGGGTACAACAGCCGGAGCAGTCTGTACAGCCGGAAATGGCCACGCGCCCGAGGTTACACCAGATAAAATTATAGTGTTAGAACTTATGGAGAAATATGATACGAAGGTGATGAAATCATATAGAGAAAACATATTTCTCTAAGTACCCAACACATGAGTTTTCAAGTATTTTTTTCTTTCTAAGAACTCTCTATATATTCATGTATTTTTCTTGTACCTTTTTTGTCTCTATCTAAAAAATGAGGCACATAGCCTACTATTTTTTTTACAAGAGTTGAGAATAAGTGAAAAGTCATACTTAATTAATTATTTTATTAGAGACATAAACTCTAATAATAACAAATAAATTGACATAAAAACTCTACTTAAAAGTTTATTATCCATATGAAGAATCTCGTATATAATTATAATTTTACTAAATTATAATTTCACTAAATTAATATCCATTCACACTACATAAATTACCAACATTTCACCCTAAGTGTACAAGTGACAAATGTTTTCTTAGGCATATTCTAGTGTAATTTTGTACTTTGTTTGGCCAACTTCTCATTGATCATTTTTAAATTCATATATGTTGTCGTTCAAAAAAATAGTCATAAGAACCATCGTATAGCACCATGAGTATATTCTACAATTTGTAGAATACTTCGTCTGCCATTTTATAACCATTCTACTACGTCATTATATCGTTTACTGCCTACTTTGTGTTCTCTAGATTAATAAACGAAAGAAAAAAAAAATTTAAGAGAGAAAAGAAAGGGAAAGAAAATACCAATTTAATTTCGTGTTATAAAGTTGGAAGGAAAGCGAATGGAAATTAAAACTCTTACTCTCTCCAAATCCTTCCCTTTCGGAAGAAAAGTCAGGAGCGAAGATTCATAAGAATTTTCCTTTCTATCCATTCCACTTTTTTCATTTAAATAACTCAAAAAATATATTTTTTTTTCGGTCTCCTTCCACTTCCCTTTGTATAAAAATCCGGAACACAAATCTTTTACAATTTCCTTCTACTTTCTTTCTTTTCTTTTATAAAAAAAGGAAGAGAATATATTTGTAATTAATGGCAAGAGGTTAGGTGACACTTGAAACCTAAGTAAATATGTATAAATACCATGGAAACTTGTATTAAAAATTCATGAACATCAATGTGAACATGATCATTAGGGTGTCTGATTCAAAATACCATTCGATGTGTCATAGTTAATAATGAATTGCATTAACATTAGGAAAATCGTGTTAAAAAGGAATAATGGATTTTAATAATCCTAACTATTAGCCGTTTGCCGGCAACGCTCCCAACTTAAAAAATAACCAGTGGTGGTCTCACTTTTTCACATATTGGCTAAACCGAAAAGGATAAGGGGACAAAAAGAAATTAAGGTTCATTGGTTACAATATGTGAAAATGTGGGATCACCACTGGTTATTTTTTAAGTTGAGACTCTTGCCGGCCAACGACTAATAGTTGAGATTATTAAAATCCATTATTCCGTTAAAAAAGGCAAAAATCCTAGGAAGGAGAGAAGAGATCAAGTTTAACTATCGAAGGGATGAAGGGTGGATAGCGCACTGTGTCATAAGAACATCACCATAGTGGGGAATTGAAAGGTTGAAATGGTGTAATAGAATTGCACTCACCGTCAACTTCTAACAATGCATGGTGTTATTGATTCTGTTAATGGTATTTTTTTGTCTGTACATGGTGTTATTAGTTTGTACATGGTTTTTTTAGTTTGCATACGGTGTTCTTTAGGTTCCCTACATGATTTTATTAGCTTCTGTACATGGTGTTTTAGGTTTTTCAGTTCCTGTATATGGCGTTTTAGGTGTCTAAACATGATGTTTTTGGTTTTAGTCATGTTGTTTTACCGGTTGGTATCCATTTTTAGCATAACGTTTTACCTTGAACAACTTTTAACATTTTACACATGACATTTTATCCATATACGTCATTTTGCACATGATGTTAATACTTTGGGATTCGTATTACACAGGGTGTTTACGTCTGAGGCGGCTATTTACACATGATGTTTTATGTTGGTATCAATTTGTATATGGTGCTTTATACCTGGGTGTTAAATTACACATGGCGTTTTACAGAACTAAGTGTTTGATGTTTTTAAAGTATAACAATAATAATGTCATTTTCTAAAGATTAAAAACTTCACAATTTTATAGTACATTTTTTAAATCACATATAAAAAAGTTGCGGTCGTTTAAAAAGAAGGGGGCACTTACATGTGGCTTAAGGTGGAGGGTATAGATAATAACCTCCATGCTGCCCATGCTTCAAGCCTTCAACACATTTCTCTTCCATATCAACAGCATATCAGATTCCACTACTTGTATGCCTCTCTTGACAGGAAATGGATTTGTCTCTCATGCTTCACATGCCACAACCAATACTTAAATAACAAGCTCAAAATGATATAACAATTTTCATTTTATTTAAACAGAACGTCTAGATTTGGACAGGTGGCCCACCCCCAATGGATACATATTATTGGCAAGAGTGGCAACCGCTTGAACCACATTGACGCATACCGCTACATGCCGTGAACTAAGGTGTGGTTAGTCACACTTGCCGCTTGATGCCACTCATGTCGATCCACACTTGTCGAGACCATGCCTTCCGACCTTACATGACTTGAGTCATTGATGTGTGAATTGTAACATCCGTAAAAAACAGATCCTAGAACCCGACCCGAATTTGACATCCGATCTGTTTTCATATTTCACGTAATTTTGTTTAATGTTTTAGCAATAAAATGTCTTGGATTCTAAGTTTTGATCATACATGTTATCATATCTGGTGATTTATAGTCTTATACATGTTCTAGACAAGTTTGTAAATTCATCTCCATGTATTTTGAAGCAACCCTCCATCTCTCAAGATCTAAGACTAAGGTTTTCCTTAAGTTAATCAAAAAGTTTAGAGACTCGTGAACATACCTAACACATCACATCCTAACCTTCTTATCATTCAAACTTCATTGTATACATGCCTTAAGATAGGACATTGTGTTTTGGAGGGTTTAGATGTAAATGATAGCAAGTAAGAAGCTCAGCATGTCGTATTCTTAGTTTTGTCATAAGATGACTTTCGGGTGACTTTCTTGCCAACTTTCTCCATCCTTGAGCTATCATTCTGGTCCATTCAAAGCTCCAAGATATACTTGGTATACTAAGGATCAAGTAGATTCAAATGATGCATAAAACTGAGCTCCAGCGTAACGGGAATCACAAACACACGTTTTAGAACATAACCCTCGACCCGCATCAAGACCCAAGGTTTAAGCCCAATTCTCGACACCATGGATGTTGGATTACTCTCTTCCATATGATAGCACTCTGAAAATAATGAACGTAGGCGAAAACCGTGCACGAAACGGAGTTATAACAAAGTGGGAATCGCGAAAACAAGTTTGGTGTTTGTTGCTGATTTGAAAGACGCGAAAATCTTGTTTTAAATTCATCCCACATCGCCCCAATCATCATTTTATGCTCTCTTTCACACCTATAAATACCCTTACTTGGTTCTTTATATCTTGCAACTCCTAGTTTGAGTATAAACAAGTGAAATAACCAAATTTGGTGGCTCCACAAACACAATACCCATTTGGGTGTGGTGTGTAGTAGTTTTTATTTCCGCTTTCGACGAGGAGGTATTGCCCTTCAATCTCTTCTCATTTTGTAAAGTTTTTCTTCAAGGTAATCTTCCTTTCTTTTTTTGTTATTCATTTATTTATTGTTTTCTTAGTTTAATTAGTTTAGTTTAGTTTCTTAGTTAAAGAGCATTAGGCTTGTTAAGGTAGCCTAGTTTAGGCCCGCCTTTAGGCTTGGTGTAGCCTTGTAGAGGCTCGTTAGGCTCAACGAGTCTAACATATCATGTTCGTTCATTTAGCTATGCCTAGCATAATGTTTACCCTTTTCTTGTTGCATTCGTTTGTCTAGCTTAAATCACGCTTATCAATTGGATTTTCTCCTTATTCTCGTGCGGCTTTTCACTAAGGATTAAAAACGCAAACACTATGAGTGAATTCTTACAAACTTCCCCTTTTTATTCATGTTTTGGGGTGTATCATGTGTCGTTTATTTATATCTTTTATTCAAACACTTGTGCTACTACCATCGTGAACTAACGGGTGCTATGTGATATTTGGTTTATTCTTATTTGTGGTTATATTTTCTCATTTCAGTCAAGCATTCACATTAGGCCCATCAGTTCCCTGTATAGACGGGTAGAGCATCGCGCGCCTAATTAGATCGGCCCCGTTTGATTGAGCCTTGATCTCACAGTTCATCATTTATCATGCTCATGTGTACATTGCTAGATATCTGTGTGGTTTGTGAATAATTACATATACGTTTGCTCATATTTGGTTTATGCACATTTTATTAAATTAATCAACATATCATTTCTTTCAAATGTTTAAACGGGATTCACTCGCCAACTTTTGTTGACCCAAATCTCTATTTTTACACATGATACAGGTGAACAGGTTGAAGCAAGGAACACATAGGATTGGGCCTTAGAAGATAACTAAAGCATTATTAGAATGTCATGTTTAGAACATTTTGTGCTTGTATGGTTTATGTGTTTGTTGAAATTTTCTCTTTTAATTGGAATAATAAATATGAAACTTTATTATAGTAAATGTCATGAGCTTTGATGAAAACCCAATCATGCCCCGACTACCATATTTGTTGCCGCTCAGGGTGTGACATGAATCACATGCGTAACTTCCTTTTTTTTTGTTCTTCGGCCGCCGTTTCCCTTTCCCCTTGGACACATGACGCGTTTTGATGACATCCTACCCTTTTCACAATTTTCTCCTTTTTTTACCATATCCCTCCCAGGTCACCTTATAAAACAAGTTCTGTGTATAACTTCAAAGGAAAATGAAAACGTAGAATCACCATGGTTCATGAACCTTCACCACCATACATCATCAGCTTTAAGTTAACATTATCTTTTTCAATCGAACAACCATAGTGAGTAATTTCGAACTTTGATATTTGCTAATGAGGATCCGAGGAACCACATGATGTCAAACAAAACCTTACAAACAAGTACATAATTCAGACTTGCTTGATTGCCCAGACCTAGCCTTATATAGCCCAGATTGGCATCTCCCGCGCGTCACGGGAGAAACCGGGGTTTCTCTCGTGTGGCGCCAAGGTGGTCAGACTGGCCTAGACCTGCCGTGTGTCCAGCATAGGTTGCCATGTGCGCATGGGCATGACACGTGTCCTAGGCTGCCTTTTTCGTCCAATCGCGCGTTTTCCTCGATTTTCGTGCCGATACTTTTCGCGTAGGCTCGGGTCTTGATCCCAAATGGTTCGGTTTTTAATTTTGAGTTTAGCAAGGGTATCTTTGTGCAGGTTGGTTTATCCACCGCCAATTTTTCTTAACCGCTAAGTTTTCTGATTGATTATAACAAGTTTAAGCGCACGCACTTGGATTTTAATTACGAATTTATTTGGGATTTTTTTGAGGGTTGTTACATTTTTGAATTCTATGATTTTTATGATGAATCATAATGGGATAATTAACTGGACACATGAAGCATCTTGAAGTATATCTTTTTAAACGACAAATCTGGATCACTGACGGACCACTGGAGTATTGTCATGTCACCAACGGAACCACCCGATCATATCCATCTCCCCTAAACAATAATGTTTGTACACCAATTCAGGAGGATATGCATCCCCACGAAAATAATGCCTATACACCAATTAAGATGAACCTTAATAAATCTGTGGGAAAACCCCCTTGTGGGAATTGAACGTAGGACCTAATGTCAATGGGCCCTAACATTATCTCACCCTCAATATGCCACTAAGCTATAATGTCATGGGCTGAAGTATATCTAAATGATCGATTAGATCATTTCAAATTAACAAATTTTTTAGTTATTAGTTACAAATTAAGGGCCAGTATACTGGGAAGTTTATTTAGGTAGGAATGTTATGAAGTAATTTTGACCATCTATTTAGTCTTTAAGGGTTAAGATTAAACGAGTGAAATTGAACAAAAAATATGAGGCGTGTGGGTTTTGTATAGGGGTATTCTAGTCAATTCAAGGTAACAGTTTCTCTCCTCTAATTCTACTCTCCCGTTTTTTAAACGTTAATAACTCTTTCATACAACTTTATTTTTTTTTATAAAAATTGTATCATAAAAACGAGCTTTTTTAATCTTTAGAACGAGTATGTTATTGCTATACTTTTTGAAAAAAATCAAAAACTCAAATGCGTAAAACGCAATGGAAAAAAACACAATTTTTTTTCTAAACCGCAATGGACAAAAAAACACAAGGAAATGTTTTTTTTTCTAAAACCCAATTGACTAAAATCACAAAGAAATGTCGTTTTTTTCTTTTTAAAACGCAATAGAATAAAAACTTAAAGAAATGTGTTTTTTCTAAGACGCAGTGGACTAAAACCACAAAAGAAATGTGTGTTTTCTAAAACGAAATGGACTAAAAACACAAAAAAAAAGTGTTTATTTTAAAATACAATAGACTAAAACACAAAAAAAATGTTTTTTTTTCTAAAACGCAATGGATTAAAAACAACAAAAACGTGTTTTTTTCTATAAAACACAATGGACTAAAAACAAAAAAATGTGTTTTCTTTTTCTAAAACGTAATAAAATAAAAAGGTAAATTAGTGGTTTTTAAATGTGTTATAAAACACCATTGAAAAAGGTGGTGATATTTCACCATTGCATATTACAAAACATAAGGATTATGCAATTAAAATAAAAATTGAAAGAGTTCCTTACTAACACATTATACATTAAATATAATAAAGAATGTAAAGAATGAGTTTGTGTGCTGCTAAGGTAAAACGCAATATTAACTTAATAAGAAACAACCAAATCCACTTTCTAAAAAGTCAAAACTTTTGAAGATTTATTTATTTAAGGTAAAACGCAATTTACTTCTCAAAAGGCAAAACGCAATTTACTGCAAATTATCAGTTTTGAGCTCATTTGTAATCTTTAATTCTGATTTTCCTCTATTTACAACTAATATATCTACGATATATAAAACCAGAATGCAACTTGACAAGCAAAAGAATGAGAGCAGAAGACAGGAGGCATAGCTAGTGCATGGGCCTTAATGATAAATTTAATTTTGTTTTACTGCAGTTTTGGTATACGAATTTATGCCTGTTTATGCATTTATATGAAGTTACTCCCAAACAAAACATAATGACTTCTCTTCATTCAATGAGTCCCAAAAAGTTAAAACATTTGAAGATAAAACGCAATTTATGTAGGAACTAGGTTCACTTTTATAAAATATAATTACAAAATATATAATAGCGAGACTCTCGTTATTCATAGGAAATATCTTAGTACAATATCGGTTGTGATAACTAAATAAAAAGAATATAAAATATAATTATATGTACCAATTTTGATTCAAGCCGCATCTCTGGTGGATCCTTCACCTGCACGTTATAGCATCCTAGACTGCAACTAAGAGCACACTAAAACGTTGATGATTTTGATTGAGGCATGTGTTCAACACGCTTCCCTTAAAACAGATTTCGCGCCTCTACTAAAGACGACGCGACTGTTTCCCAGGGTACCACAGCCGAAGCAGTATGTACTACCGAAGATGGTTCACGCGCCCGAGGTTACATCGGGTAATTGTAGTGTTTGAACTTATGGAACAAATAAGATGTGATGGTGGTGGAAAACAAGTAGAGAGTACTTCTCTCTCTAGCTGGTCTTCAAGTGTTCATCATCCTTCTAGTATTCTTAAAGTATCAAGCAATACCATATTCTTATATACATAAAAAGAAGCACATGCCTACTAATTGTACATAAGTTAAGGATTAGTGAAAGGTTTTACTTAATTAGTCACTTAATTAGAGACTTAAAAACTCTAATAAAACTAATTAAATGTCATCAAGAAACTCTACTCAATATTTATAATTAATATTTATAATTTCTTTAAATTATAAATATATTAAATATCCACATGAAGATTCTAATTAATATTTATAATTTCTTTAAATTATAAATATATTAAATATCCATTCACCAAATTTCCAACAATCCCCCACATGAATGGAGATCATTCAAAACACATAAAATTTCCAGTGAAACCTCGACAGTTGAGTTTTGCATACGATAGGTAGGAGTTACCCTTTGAACCTTCGCTCATGAAATGCACTTATCCCACTAGCTCTGAGTAGACATCAATGTCTTTGAACTCGTCTGCCGTTAGTGTAGACGACAATACACTTCACACAAGACTCTCCTTAGCCGGGTCATCTCCTCAAGTCGTGTCCAATAATGGTCGTGGAACACTTTCCTGGTTCTGCGAGAGCTCTAGGAATTGTGCCCTCAATTCCATTCGAAGCGACCCCACTTCTCTCTAACATAGGCGATTCTCCTTAGATCATTAAAATCATTGTGGTTATCGTGATTTATCCAAACCATTTACCACATATTATGCTTAGCTTCACTCTTTGTCACTGAATATCATAGGAATAGACTAGGACGTATTTAAACACCTTTTTATACTTTGGGGGTATGTTTAACTATATATACTAGCTTATGCATATCACTTATGCCCCCACAGTGACCACCCTTAGGCATATGAGTTAGTTGTCCTATTGAACTTAGATCTTAGGATCTCCAGTCAACTAAGTTAGGTTTCCTTCACATACCCTTTTTTCATGGGCTTTAGTCTCATTCCATAACTTGATCTCTAATAAACTCTCAGGTTGTTGGATCCATAACATTATCTTTGACTTAGTCTAGTCATTACAAATAACTTTGAGATCAGTTGTCATGATGCGTTCTTAACTCGCCAGCTAATTTGCCCATTGTCAACTTCTAATACTATAACCTCAGTGGCCATCTGAATCTAGTTATAATATATGTCTTTCTAAGATAAACATATCATTTAAGGCAAACACATCTCCATTATGCACTACAACCTTTGTGTCCTCCACTTAGTCGTCTGTTTGCAATGTTAGATTGGATTACAAAAGCCTTATTGCCAAACTTTTATGATACAAATGCAAGACACCCCACATTTAAGTGTTATATGATATCATCCAGATGGGGTAATGAAAACCATTTCTACCTACTCTTATAGAGTTGTTTCTAAATGGATCCCCCCCCCCCCACATTTCTTGCCATTTGATCAACATTTCTGTAACTTCACTTATGACGACATTTATACACAATGATTGAACAAGATCAACCTCATTGTATCAATGAATTCAACTCATATCGCATTAGCTTACATAAGCTTCCGAGTTGACCAAAGCAACACATGCCATTGTCATAAGTTTGTCACCAACTTAGAATAATTAGAATTTAACATCTAGAACAAGCCTAGACAATGAGTTCTTGTCATTAGCTTTTCGAACAAACTCTTCAAAAGTTATATGTCTTTTCCTTATAATGAAAATTCTCCCTTAACTTTGTATGTACACAAGTTATTTTTGTGTTCACAAACATTTGAATGTTTAGGGTTAATTAGTCTTCCTCAAGACCCATAATTAACCAAGTACTAGTCTAGCATGCTTTAGACTATAATACTTTAGCATGTGAACAGAAGATGCATCATTCTGATTCTTCACGGCCCTAAGGATATCATAATATCACTTTGTAACATTCATCCCTTGTTAAGAGAAAATAATGAGACTTATTCATAGTCCTAAAACATCAATTTTTAGGAAGGTCTCACAAATTATTGTATATAGCACATAACTAATTTTTATCATTCAATTAAGGAACATAACTTGTTTATCTTTGATCTCCAACACTTTACCATTGACTCATAAGGACTTAAACATAAGTCTTAATCCAAGTCACTTGGCGAGCACATGCATCACCGACAAGATGAATGTTCCTCGTCTACAATCATTATTATGTGTGAGATAAAGTCAACTAGATCGACACTCAACAACATGGCATTTATAATTTTGCCATAAGTGATTTGTACACATCTATTGTTATTCATTAGGAGATCTATATATTTAGGATGCTCTCCCAAACGAATATAAAATCTCCATATAGTTCTAACAATAATCACGTGGTAGACGTATCTACGTATACATCACTCGAAACAAATCTTGCAAGATTTATCAAAGGTATATAATAACATATAGTACTTTTCCATATGTTAGAATTCACACTTGTGAATTTTCCAATCACTTCTAACGAAGTATGTCGACATGGATCTCGTTTGTGTATTTCATCTCGATACACTGAGTACGTTCTTTCATTATTTTCTCATGATGTGGTTATACATTTGATGTTTCATCTTTGACTTTCAGTCAATGCAACAACCCTCAAGTTGTTTATGTCCAAATATATTCATGTATATCCGTTTAAACCATATTCTTTTAAACAATGTATAGTTGACGTTATAATTGCTTTCGTCACAAACATTAGTGATTTATTTCTTTGTAAAAGATTGCATGTGTTATCCGAAGATATTGAACACAAAACAATAAAATACATTGGAAACCAAATCATAGTGCCAAACACTTTTGAAATTTAAACGGAAGCATAGACGATATGTAGACATCAAATACCAAAGTGCTTATATCTTCAACACTTTATAATCTGACCGAAATCTTCTCAAAGATATCGTCCCATGGCATGTATTGCGCTACTCCCTCAATAAGAATCCATGCACTTGTAAGTACAAGTTCCCTATTTCATCATGAAACTTTAAACTTGGACAATTTTGCTAAAAACAACACCAAGTTGTTACAAAGGCTACATTTAAGTAGTAAACTTGAACAATTAAATTTGTTCACAACAACACCAAGTTGTTTTCCATCAAATAATATTCACGAGATTGTTACTTTGTTCAACATATACTACTTCTACCAAGAGTAGCAAACTATTTGAATTCTCAAAAACTGTGCCAAACTTTGTTTTAAAAATCATTTAAATATTTCATTAGTTTTGCAATGTACAATATTCATAATATCAACTAGAGTTTATAATAACATAAATCAAAACCCAAATTATCAAACGGTTTTAAATTGTTTAGTCTTACTACGCAAGTACTAAACGTTTTCTAACACGCATGTTAGAAAAACTATATATATAACAGGCACATTGTATAGTCGAACGTTTACATAAAACGTTTCCAAGGATCAAGTTTATAAAATAAACAATTTCTCATCATTTTAATGCACACATAGGAAATTAAATGTTTATATAAAACATTTTCATTCATTATGGCTTATACAATGTACAATCTCTAACATTGTATTTGTGATACACATTTTCTAACACACGTGTTAGAAAATTTAAATCATTTTTTATATATATAAAACATGACCATTTGGATTTATAAATCACAAATTAAAGTTGGTGATGCATCCCGCACAACTAAACCATCACTTTATGGTGATTTAATTCTTGTACTTTTACTCTTGTAATTTTCCATTCTCATCAAGTTAGGCACATAGCCTACTTTTATACAAGAGACATGGGGTGAAAAGAGTCTCACTTAATTAGAGATTTTATTAGAGACATAAACTCTAATAGAACTAATAAATTGACATAAAACTCTACTTAAGAGTTTATCTTCCATATGAAGAGTCTAGTAAATAATTATAATATTATTAAATTTATATAAATAACAAAACCATCACTACTACATGGTGATTTAATCCTTGAAGTAAATCAAAAATCAACTTCAATGTATGAACTTTTATTTCTAAACCATACAAAACATAATATAAATGTTTATATTCATTAAAATCAATGTTATAACAAATTAATTATATAAAATGTTTACATAAAACATTTCAAAGCATTTGTATTTTAACCATTTTTAACAATCATGTTTAAAATGAAAAAAATTCTAACGCGCACGTTAGAAATATTAACATTTCCACAAAATGTTAATTCGACTTGCTATAAACAAATATATGGTTCAAATAATTAGTCATTTCCCAAACACACGTTAGAAAAAGAACGATTAAAAAAATTGCTTCCAAACTAACGCTTTTCATAAATGTTTCTAACACACATATTAGAAATAAATGATTACAAAAATCATTATAAGGCTTATTAGTTTATATAAAATAGACTTATTTTTAACACTCAATTTTTTTGAACCATATTATATAAATAATATGATCATTTCTAACAAGCATGTTACAACATGAAACGTTTACAAAAACGTATTGTTTATAAAATAAAGCCGGTCTAACGCACATGTTAGAAAATTTAACGTTTATAAAAACGTATGGTTTACACTAATAAACCCGATCTAACACAAAAGTTAGAAAAGATTAACGATTCCAAAATCGTTGCAAAAAACCAAACGGTTGAACCAGAATTATTCGTTTTGTACCATGGTATAGGATTTAAGATTGTACCTCAATCTCAAGAAATCCAAAGACAACAAGTTGTACTACATACATATTTCCCGAAAACAATATTTATAAGATCATAATCTATAAGAATTATGTTCTTGTTATTTACTTATTTATAAATCTTTTCGTGAACCCAAAATCCTTATAAGTAAGGTTTTAAGATTGTAGCAACAATCTCACAAAATCTGTTTTAAGTTTGTAGGAACTAGGTTCACTTTTTAAAAATATATTACAAAATATATAATAACGAAACTCTCGTTATTCATAGTAAATATCATAGTACAATATCGGTTACGATAACTAAATAAAAAGAATATAAAATATAATTATATGTACCAATCTTGATTCAAGTCGCATCTCTGTTGGTCCTTCACCTGCACTTTATAGCATCCTAGACTGCAACAAAGAGCACACTAAAACGTTGACGATTTTGGTTGAGGCACGTGTTCAACACGCTTCCCTTAAAACAGATTTCGCGTCTCTACTAAAGACGACGCGACTGTTTCCCAGGGTACAACAGCCGAAGCAGTATGTACTGCCGAAGATGGCTCACGCGCCCGAGGTTACACCGGGTAATTGTAGTGTTTGAACTTATGGAACAAATAAGATGTGATGGTGGTGGAAAACAAGTAGAGAGTACTTCTCTCTCTAGTTTGTCTTCAAGTGTTCATCCTCCTTCTAGTATTCTTAAAGTATCAAGCAATACCATATTCTTATATACATAAAAAGAAGCACATAGCCTACTAATTGTACATAAGTTAAGGATTGGTGAAAAGTTTTACTTAATTAGTCACTTAATTAGAGACTTAAAAACTCTAATAAAACTAATTAAATGTCATCAAGAAACTCTACTCAAGAGTTTCTCTTTTAATCACCACATGAAGATTCTAACTAATATTTATAATTTCTTTTATTCACAATGCTTTTAATGATCTAAGGAGAATCACCTATGTTAGAGAGAAGTGGGGTCGCTTCGAATGGAATTGAGGGCACAATTCCTAGAGCTCTCGCAGAACCAGGAAAGTGTTCCACGACCATTATTGGACACGACTTGAGGAGATGACCCGGCTAAGGAGAGTCTTGTGTGAAGTGTATTGTCGTCTAC
This sequence comes from Scalesia atractyloides, assembly GCA_947069175.1. Taxonomy (NCBI): domain Eukaryota; kingdom Viridiplantae; phylum Streptophyta; class Magnoliopsida; order Asterales; family Asteraceae; genus Scalesia; species Scalesia atractyloides. The sequence goes on along the minus strand of CAMTDV010000001.1, from coordinate 79,771,259 downwards.
ACAAACGGCAGACGAGTTCAAAGACATCGATGTCTACTCAGAGCTAGTGGGCTAAGTGCATTTCATGAGCGAAGGTTCAAAGGGTAACACATATATATCGTATGCAAAACTCAACTGTCGAGGTTTCACTGGAAATTTTATGTGTTTTGAATGATCTCCATTCATGTGGGGGATTGTTGGAAATTTGGTGAATGGATATTTAATATATTTATAATTTAAAGAAATTATAAATATTAATTAGAATCTTCATGTGGTGAATAAAAGAGAAACTCTTGAGTAGAGTTTCTTGATGACATTTAATTATTTTTATTAGAGTTTTTAAGTCTCTAATTAAGTGACCAATTAAGTAAAACATTTCACTAATCCTTAACTTATGTACAATTAGTAGGCTATGTGCTTCTTTTTATGTATATAAGAATATGGTATTGCTTGATACTTTAAGAATACTAGAAGGAGGATGAACACTTGAAGACAAACTAGAGAGAAAGTACTCTCTACTTATTTTCCACCACCATCACATCTTATTTGTTCCATAAGTTCAAACACTACAATTACCCGGTGTAACCTCGGGCGCGTGAGCCATCTTCGGCTGTTGTTCCCTGGGAAACAGTCGCGTCGTCTTTAGTAGAGGCGCGAAATCTGTTTTAAGGGAAGCGTGTTGAACACGTGCCTCAACCAAAATCGTCAACGTTTTAGTGTGCTCTTTGTTGCAGTCTAGGAGGCTATAAAGTGCAGGTGAAGGACCCACCAGAGATGCGGCTTGAATCAAGATTGGTACATATAATTATATTTTATATTCTTTTTATTTAGTTATCGCAACCGATATTGTACTATGATATTTCCTATGAATAACGAGAGTCTCGTTATTATATATTTTGTAATTATATTTTATAAAAAGTGAACCTAGTTCCTACAATTTACTTCTAAAAAAAAGATAAAACGCAATATTTTCGTTCTCACCTAAACTTCCGGCATTGGCTCCGACGGCGGCAGAGGCAGCTTTGACGGCGACTTCATCTTTCTGGATCGAAACTCAATTGTTCCAGCTGAGTTAATTCATCGGTAACCACCATGAGTTGTGAGAATCGTGAAAACTTTTTCTTCCCACGTAAGTTGGGCCAAAGTTTTTTTTTCTCACAAACGTAGATGAAAATATTATAACAACATCTGCAAAAAAAAGTAAATAAAAATTGTCGAGTCGCTAGTTTTGGCTGCTGCAAGTTTTTTTTACTTGCTGGTGTAAATTTTGTACCGCCTCGTGTAAATATGAGTATGAGCTATTTTTTAACTAAAACAAGTGATTTTTAAAACTTTTAAGAAAAAAATTCAGAAAAACCTTTTGAATGACTTAGTTCTCACGGTTCTCGCAACTTAAGATGATTCTCATTTTAACTCATCCCTATACATATATATATATAAGTAAAAAAATAATAAAGGACCTAGTGAATGCACATGACATCGACTGGTTGGTTGTATCATTTTTTCACCAATAACAATAGTTTGCCGCTCTTTTTCACCAATAACAATGGTTCACTATACATGGTCAATTTTCAAACAAAACCTTTTATTACTAACTATAAAACGTTACATTTATCAACTCGTGTAATACACAAGATTACAACCTAATTTAGTTATATTGCATTAACCACTCTAACACGTGCCATTTTAGTACATGATGCGGCTTTCAAAGTGTTTAATACATCAAGTTAAAAAAAATCAAACACCGCCTCTTTTGACCAGTTGCCAATTCTTACTATTTCCCAACATGGGAAATCTATTTGTAGTTTAATTTAATAATTTAATTTAATTTAAAGTTGAACTAGTTTTTACCTCGCCCGTGTTGTGGGGCATTAAGTCAAATATTAATCTCATAACATATACATTTGTGTTTCGGTTAGTTATACAAACTACTCATAACACAATCAAAAAAAATCATATCGAGTCTACCAATTTAAAAGAAAACATTACCATACTTTTGCTAAAAAACTAAAACGATGGAAAAACTATAAGTAAACTGGGACCAATTAAAATAAAGCACTTCTATAGTTTTGTCAAGGAAAAAAAACTAAAACGGTAGCATGACTATAAGTTTACATGGGGCAAAGTCATGTGATAGAGAAAAAAACAAAAACGATGATCAAACTGTAAATTTGAACTGAAGGCAAAATCGTAATTTTGTTGAGAATGAAATACACAAAAATAATAACAAAACTGTAAATTTAACATGTGCAAAAACGTAATTAAGACAAATACAATGTAAATTTCCCCCATGTTGTATTTGTATATATAGTAAATAAATATCATTCCAACAATTAATATGTACATCTGAAAGTACAAATATATAGCTGGCTAAATCTTTTCAAAATATGAAATTAAAATACAAAAAGAAAATACAATACCATTGTTATCAATAACTCTTTAAGGCTAGTAGATAACCAAATTTACACAGAAAACTGCAATAATTTTATATATATTATAAAGTATGAGATAGAAAGTAATGCGGTTATATGATCACATATCCTTCTTATGTAACACAGTCATAACAATAGTTAAAATGTTTATACAATTTTCATATTTATTTATTTAAAGTAACACAGTCATAACAATAGTTAAAAATGTTTATACATTTTTCATATTTATTTATTTAAAATAGGTTCATAAATGTTTATACAAAATTTTCATATCTCCAATTCTCCATACAAAGTAAAAATAGTCAAAATACAACCAAAAAAGTGTACCATCCGACCAAAGATGCATTCTGAATTTCTGCATGATACAGTGTAACAAAAACATGACACCGGAAAACAAAGAAAACAACCAACACCTAGACAAACATAGCCAAAATATACCCCACTTCCATCTCAGCTTTAATCAACACCTCAATCACCTATTTGTCTAAAAAAATATATACCTATGCACCAATCTACCCCACATATAATTGCACTAATCACCACTACCAGTGGCGAAACTTGAGATATTATACGGGGAGAGGAGGAAGGCGGTCGAAAGCGTATATACCCAAAAAATTCTATAGAACCGGGGGTTGAAAACGTATATACCCAAAAATTTATATACGAAAGCTACATATATAACACTACTGAGCGAAAAATTCGGGGGTCCCCCCCCGGCCCCTTCTAACCTTCGCCGATGACCACTACCATCCTTCTAACTTGAACAACCATGCAGCGTTCAAAGACTAGTACCACCACCTCCGAACAGAAACAATGGGGTGCCTAAGACTTTGTGTTATGATTACGGGACGGGCATAAGGAGGTGCACGTTGACGCGAGAGGGGAGAGAACACCGTAGCCCCCTCTCTCATCTCGTCAATTTTTGGGACGGATATCACTCATTCCCATCCATTTTTTGACTTTGTGATTAATGACAATGCTTAAAAAATTATCAATTATTTAAACGTTATGTAAACTAATAGGGTTATAATAATCGATATAACCCCCCCCCCCCCCCTTCCATATATCAATGCGGTAAATGAGACAACAAATTAATTTGGAGAAAGAAGAAAATGCGTTACAACCAAGAATAAGGAGAGCTCGTTATAATAGAGTCGAGAAGGTATTTTAATAATCAATTGTTATTTTACAATTATATTATATATTATTTTATAATAATTTTTATATTTTATATGATGTTCATTTGTATATTTAAAATTGTAGATGCTCACAAACGATTGGTGGCTTACTTCTTTGGCGAAAACCATGTGTCCAATGACAAACATTTTAGACGCCATTTTTGAATAAGTCAGCGCCTATCCCAACGTATAGAAAATGATTTGGAGATGACAATGTCGCTTTTCATATTACGATGAGGTGTGAGAGGTAGAAAGGGTTTACTCCTTTACAGAAGTGCACATCAACAATTTATCAAATTGTATACGACACACTTATCTAATCATAGGATGGAGTGAATCATGGGAAGTATATAAATAGTGCAAATGTATCATCAAGCTATACTAACAAGAAATATTTGTGTAAACTAACATGGACTGACATCCAAAAATTGTATGAAGCGCATGAAGCAAAATATGGATTGTTGAAATGTTGGGTAGCATTGATTGTACGCATTGGTTATGGCGTAACTACCCTAATGCATGATGAGGTCAATTTACACAAGGTGGTCACAGACACCAGAGTGTAATGCTAGAGGTTGTGGTTTCACATGATCTATACTATGGCATACTTTCTTGGTGCTGCCTTTAAAAAACTACTTAAGCGTTCTCCATTATCGACACGATAAATAGAGTGGGACCTATTTATCCATTTATGGTTTAAGCTGTAGAATACAAGCACATGTATTGTCTTGTTCATGAAATATACTCTGGGTACACAGTAATTGTCAAATCTTTCATATTCCTAAAAGAATAAAAAGCGAAAGAAATTCAAGGCATGCTAAGAATCGGCAATAAAGGATGTTGAACAATTATTTGGTGCTCTAAATCAACGATGGCACATTGTGCAAAACCCGACACGTGTGTGGTCACCAAAACTATCGAGGCATGTAAATGTGTTTGTATCATGTTGCATAACATGAATCTCGAATATGTAGGTCTTGCAATAAGCCAATACGATGAAAACAAAATTGATGAGAATTTTGTGCTAGTTGATGAAGCGCAACAAGAGTCTAATATGTGGACGTTTGATGTGCCATCATTTATACATATTTTATATACACAATCGCCCACAATTTTATGTACTTTTGAGGATTTATCATTAGGAAAAAGCATCTAAATCGTTGCTTTTTTATAATTGCAGGTTTTTTAGGCTTCCAAAATGATAAGAAATGAAAAACGAAACAAAACTAGCAATCTGCAACCCATGCATGACCATGCACACTAATGGCACACTCATGTAACCTCGTGTAGCCTCAAAGAAACAGATGAAGACAAAAGTTGAAGAGGCATGACTACGCACACTAAAGTGCACGACCATACTTGACCTTGCCATAGAAGAGATAAAGCAACAAAAGACAAAAGGAGACACAAGTATGACAAAAGGAGATCACACTTGTCCTTAAGGTGCATAGTCCAGGCATGACCATGCTTGTACCTAAATCTATCGACATGTTCCACATTCTCTCAACAAAAAGTACATGCAGGACAATGCATGTACTGGTGCACGATCATGCACCCCTGCCGCCAGTAGCCTGTAAATGCCCCATTTGTCTCTCATTTCAATTGTGCCCTTTTATGTGTCTATAGATTTGTGCCCTTAGTACTTCGATCTTGTTCCTATTATGCCTTAGTGCCAATGGAAGATATGGGGTTCCATGCAGAAGGCCTTAAAGCAGACCAATCCCCTCCCTGAGGATAGAATCCCAAAATTCTTCCTCGATTACACTTCAATAAAATGGCACTTGTAGTTTTGTCTATCTATAATGTATCATCAATGGTCGAGGAACACTTTATCCGCACTTTCACTTAGGTTTGGCACCTGTAATTCTGTTTACCTATAGTGTATCATCGATGGTCAAGGAACACTTTATCCGCACTTTCACTTAGGTTTTGACCATCACACGGGTCGATATTTGTTACAGGTAGAGTGTTGTCATCTTCAAATGGTTGTAGCCATATAGTTTCCTCTCAGTCTTAGATTTGTTAAACTTTTTTATTCCAGTATTTTATTTTCAGTTTTTAGTGTATGGCCTCTTTATTAATTATCTTTTGTGAATGGAACATCTATGCTTTTCATCCGACCCAAGCTGAGGATTTTAACAATTTTATTTATGAATCAATCCTCTCCGAATACATTGAGAATGGACACAAATTCACTCACTGGGTAGATGGGGTTAATAAATTTAGCAAATTGGATCGTGTCTTGGTTTGTGACAAATTATGGGGTCTTGGGCCTACTACGACACTAAGAGCGCTGCCAATAAAAACTGCACTAAAAATGGAACAAGAGCACAAAAAACTTGGAGGAGGCTGAACTAGTTTCGGCCAAGGAAGCTATGGAATGCCTGGATAATAGTATTGAAGAAAGAGACTTAATTGAACTGGAAATTTAGGCATATATGGCACATAAAATCAAGATCTCGGGTATCAAAGACAACAAACTACAAGAAATTAAACTAAAATCATGTGTAAAATGGGCAGTATAGGGCGATGAAAACTCCGCATTTTTTCATGGCTATATAAACAATAGGATTTCCCGAAGTCGCCTCATGATTGGTGGGGAATGGTGACACCCATTGCAGTGAAGTCTGAAGTATGCAGAGTAATTATAGAGCCTATGCCAATCAGACCCACTTTCACATGCCATTATTTAAAGAAACTCTCTGATGAACAAGGTACTTTTCTTACTTCATCCTTTTCCTTTAATGTGAAGATCACGATATGGGATATTGGTTACCGTTTTCTTGTTTAAGCATGAATGATTAGTCTATGCCTAACTAAGGCTAGGTTACCAATACTCGCTGATATGCACCAAATGCAACATATAAATTATATCAAATAAGGTATAAAATCAACCATTTTTAGTACCCATGATGGAAAAAGTGTGCTTCTTTGTACACTTTTGATTTTTATGATTAAAAGAGCTTAAATGTACAAAAGGAACAAATTAACGGCAAAAACCAACACAAATACAAAAGAAGAGAAGTTGATACATCATACCGACCCTCCGAGCTCCACCCCAAGACCAAAAACAACAAATCAGAAAACAAGCAAGGGGCCGTATCGGCAAGGCATGGGGCCATGCCCCACTCCAGATTCCATGAAGAAAAAGAGAAACAGAAGTAGACAAGAGACACAGGGCAGTTTCCTATGGACTCGAGCCATGGTCAACTCCCAGATATGCAAATCTTGGATACTACAGCAAGTACAAGGGTCACGGGGCCGTGTAAGCATACGGACTAACACAACTCGTTAAATGAGGACGGAGAAGAAGGGGGCACGGGGCCGTGTGAATGTCTGTTTCCAACTATAAATAGGGGTGCTTGGTTCAATTGCAATCCATCCATTGGCAAACCACGTCTCCCACACCTGCCATCCCTTGGCAAACCACCTCTCCCACACCTGCCAACACTTGGCAACCCTCTCTCTCGCTTTTTCCACCATTCTAAAACCATTATCCACAGCCGTTAGAGTTTCGAGTGTGTAGTAGTCTCAGGATCCAAGATTGATCGTAAGAGCCTTTGTCAAACTATGGTCATGCTTGGCTAATCTCTTACATCACTTGGTGAAGAAGAGTCTTTTATGTATTACTTTTGATTTCTAAGCTTTGATTAACTTTTTAATTGGGTTTGTATTAATGACTTTAATTACAAGTTTTTTATATTTGAACTTTATTCTATCAACTTTTCATGTTTTGTTGATTCACTCATTCGTGTCTTTACTGTCTATATAAAGCACATTAACTGTCTGGCAAGGGGTCTGAAGGGTGGTTTGGGTAAAGTTCATGTCTCGTTCAGTGTATAGATCCTGCGAGGACTCGATTCAAGCTTATTAGGACTTCCTTTGAGGCAGATAGCATCAAATCGAGGGAAGTAAGAACGTCTTAAATCCCTTATAAACAAACTATGATTGAAACTTTGAACCGGCCTTGCGGGATTGTATCCCTGCTGACTCAGACCAATAAGGACGAGGGTAAAGTTGCCTCCAAAAGAGGGACATGCCACATTTTGCATTAATAACTTACTTAATTGTCTTTCAATATTCCGCTCTTAGGGATTGTATCCCTGCTGACTCAGACCAATATGGCTGATGGTAGCGTTGCCTCCAAAAGAGGGTCATACCATTATAACTAAGATAATCTCTTAAAAACCTAAAGTGCGGAAATCATCAAAGGATACGTAAAAGATAATTCGGATGCAAGTGATAACATTCATCTTAATCGACTTATAAAGGGCTCTATGGGAAACGGGAAAGATATACAGTTCTAGACGGATGCATGGGTATCCAATACGCCACTACGTGAACTATACCCATCACTATTTCAGCTCGAAAAATTTAAAGGATGTTGTGTACATGACAGACTGAAAGATCCTAGCCCAGCTGAAAGAATTTTCTGGTGCTAATACATAGAATAGACATCTAATCAAGAAATGGTGTAACTAAGCGAGATCACGACAATCTTGTCACATGTTAATATAACAAATTGTTGTAATAAATGGGCGTGGCAAACTAATACATCAATGACTTTTACGATCAAAGCTTTGCGGGAGATTATTGAAAAAAAATAGTTATGTGCTTCATGGCAACCTCTTTGAATGGAATAAGTGGCTATTGTGCAAGGTCAACGTCTTCGGGTGGCTATAAACATGGATCGTATCCCCACGAGGAAGGTGTTTCATAAAAGGAATATTCATATACCTTCTGTTCTGTGCCCTTATGTAATGAAAAAGACGAAACTACATAACCTCGTTGCTATGTGAGCTCGATTGTCTGGCAAATGGTGTCGTCATGGCTTTCTATCCCTCGCGTATATGCTTACTCAGTGACCTATTTACACAAAACCATTTCTGGATTAGAGAGAAAAAAAATAGATTGTTCATGCTGTAATCCTTACGGGTTGTTGGATTGTATGGAAACTTCGCAATGAAGTCGTTTTCTCTAGCGGGTCAACATCTCCCAAGGCTTCTTGCGGCGTAAAAGCCATTAGTTTTTTGGATAAAAGTTAGAGTGAAGTTTGTGTCTATAGATTAGTCAAATTGGTGCACACTTGATTCTCTAGTCTGTTGTTATATCCTTGTAAAGCCTTTTGTTTGTTTTTGTAATAAAATTTTCCATTCAAAAAAAGAAAAAAAAAAGTAATGTTCTAAGACTGTATTGACGTTTTTTTCCTTGAAAATTGGAAATATTGAGTAATGTAAATGTTTTTTATTCAAATATGCAGGAAAAACACTTTTTTTTTATAATTTTCTTTGCAATTATATACTTGATAAACTCCTAACTCTAAACTTCAAAAAAATGAGCGGGTGTACATACCACATGGCAGATTTTAAAATGAGACTCTCATACCCAACCTTTAGAATTGGTCCTTTTTTCTCCAAGGTTACGAATCTATTTTAAGGACCCTTCCATTACTTACTTTGTTTTCTAGACTGGAGGTTGTTCACATTTGAGACCCGATGAGGTCGTAATGCGATCGGACATGGGAGACACTTGATCGTCTAGATTTTCAATGGTGGCCAGGTCGTCAACACACCATGTGATGTGTGGTGGCTCTTCTAGCCGAAAGACCCTATCTCTAACTAAGTCATTTTCAAGGTGTGCAAACTGACGTCTCTAAAATTATATATATAGTTACAATAAGAAGTTACATGCACAATAATTTTATCATTTTCAAGGTGTGCAAACTTGACGTCTCTAAAATTATATATATATAGTTACAATAAGAAGTTACATGTACAATAATTTTAAGTGGTTTTTATTTTTTTATCTTTTAATGTGTTTTTGTTTTCTTAACTTTTACTCTTCAACATTTAGTATTAATACTTACAATTCTTCATTTTTCTATATTTTTTAAAACGTCTACATATTCACACACCCACTTGCCTATTTAGACACCCTTTAGACGGGTCGTCTAGGGTTATTTTTTCTGCGACCACATTCCCGCACCGTACAACATCAAATCAGTCACATCAGACGGGGCGTCTAGCAATAGACGGAGTAGAAGACGACTAGGCCAAGACGGGGCGTCTAGAGCTAGACGACCCGTCTTGAAGATTGTGCTCTGCATGCATGTCAGCCAAGTTGCAAAGTGATACGCCCCGTCTAGGCCGAGACGAGGCGTATATATCGTTCTTAAATAGAGCCATGTAGAGCATTTGTGTCGCAGAAATTTTTCAATTCGTCGTCGGAATTCTCTTCGACTTCTTCTTTGGCTTATATTACTTCATCTGATATCATTCAATGCATGTCGGTAAAGTAGTAAAGTGATACGCCCCACGTAGGCGTTAGACGGGGCGTCTATTTCTTTGTTAAATAGACCCATGCAGAGCATTTGATGTCGCATAAAACTTTCAATTCATCGTCGTAATTCTGTTTGTCGTGAACTTTGGCTTGTAATACTTCATCTGATATCATCCAAAGGTGGTGAAATGTCATTAAATTGGAACGGGTCATCGATGCCTGAAGTCAATAGGGTAACAGTTATTAGGTTAAACTAGTTGTTGTTTTAATTATTTACTAACGGTGATATCGTTGTTAGGGGAGAACGGTGTTCCCAATTCTAACAACCAAGAGGAGGTTGTGTCTAATGTACAAGACATTATCTGTGATGGTGGAGGATATGGTGGTGAGGCATCCCCATACGCAGGCAATCCGTATCTCGCGGAGATGGTTTGAGAAGCACCTGAGGTTTCATAGTGAGTTAAAAACATATTTACCCGATGGAGATCAGCCTTATATATTCTGGAAAAAAGTATTGGAGGGACGGTTTCCAGCGTGCAAATTTGTATCTCAATCGAGAGCTCGGATACTATGATTACCGGCTGTTTATCAACACCCGAGTTTGTTGGTTTTTAGATACAAAGCTCATCTAAAACCAACAAACTCTGGGTATTGATAAACAACAGCAATTATACTCTCCGAGCTCTCACGTCCAACCGTCGGCACCGGCAGACGACGAAATGTCGGTACTGCCGGTGGCGACGATGGGACGTGAGAGCTCCGAGAGTATAATTGCTGGTCAATACCCGGAGTTTGTTGGTTTTTAAAAAAACCATACAAAGCCCATCTAAAAACCAACAAACTCTGGGTATTGATAAACAACAGCAATTATACTCTCCGAGCTCTCACGTCCCACCGTCGGCACCGGCAGACGACGAACTGTCGGTACTGCCGGTGGCGACGGTGGGACGTGAGAGCTCGGAGAGTATAATTTCCGTCTGTTTGTCAACACCCGAAGTTTGTTGGTTTTTAGATAGCCTTTGTATGGTTTAGTTGTTGTGCCTTTGGTGTACTGGTAGAATGTCGGCTTATATCAAAGTTCAAATTAAATAAATAAAATAGTTATACCAAAAAAAAAATTAAATGTATATATACGGGTCGTCTAGACCTAGACGCCCCGTCTTGGTCTAGCAATAAGACCATTCTACCCCCAGTTTCTTGGTCGTCTAGGCCAAAACCAGGGCAAAACAGTCATAATGTCAGGGTCTAGACGGGTCGTCTAGACCTAGACGCTACATACAGTGCAGGCGGGAGTTCTGTTTGGCAGTTCCGATGGGCGTCTAGACGTAGACGACCCCGGTAAACGACCTTGTAAAGTATTTTTTCTTTTATAATTTGTTGTTTTATTCGTGTTAAATTGTATTATACAATCGCAGATTAGTTATGGACGAGATTGGAGATCCGATACACGGGGAACCACATCCCCATTGTCCGCGACGGGCCCCGGCAGCGCCCGTTGATCCGCTCCACTGCCACCCATACCTTGAGTTCCCGCCCGACACCGAGGCCGCCCGATTTTGCGGCAAGCTACACCGGATGCAGGTCGAATCGCACTTGGCGGTCGACAGGGACGCGATCGAGGCGACCGGGGAGACGCCCAGGCTTTGATTCTTCATTCCCGTTAATTCCCCGTGGCACCGACTGTTTGACTGTAACATCCGTCAAAAACCGGATTTACCCAAACCTGCTCCGTTTATTAACCGAACAATCAGTTAAAAATTTCGTTGCGTATTTAATGCCCAAATTAATTTTAAACGATACATAATTAATAAGTATATTGGAATATATAATTTATATTTGAAAAAGTATTAAAAATAGTGGTTTAAAAATAAAAGGTTGCTGCCGGGTTTCGAACCCGGGTCAGTCAACCGGTTTCAGCAATGACTTAACACACACACACTCAACCACTGCGCCACTTGTGTTTCTTGTTAATTAATGGAAACAATTAATACATATTATAAGTCTCGAATTCAAAACCGACGCGCCCAATCGCAGTCGTCGGAAATCCCGATGATTTCGCCGAGATTGGACGGTTTCTTCAGTTTTAACCGAAGCCTTAACTACTACATCGGTTATAACCGATGTCCAGTCCGCGACACAAGTTATAACCGCCGGAAAATCTTTAACCGACGAATCAAGACGGAAATCGGACTAAATACGTCGATGTTCTGCCGTATAAATACCCCCTCAAACCTCTGCTAGCTTTTTCGCTCACAATCACACATTTTCCCGACGTCATTCCACTCGCCGGAAAATTTCTGCAACTCGCCGGAAAACCGAGCCTTTCACCTCTGAGCCTTACTGAACCCCCAGAGCTCATACCGAAGCCACCTACACTCACCTCAAGCTCGCTGAAGACCCTCTGCCACAAGACACACGTCGCCGGAATAGCTTGCTGTCACCGGAGTTTCGCCGGCGAAACAGAGGAGTCCAGTTCGGTATACCTTACACTTAATCTCTTATTCTTTTTATTAATCTCACATGTAATTAACCACCAGACACTAACGAACTAGATTAAAATCGATGAAACAATCGGAATATGTTTTCTGGTTAAGTCTAACGAAGAAGACGAAGTTCAGTATTACATAAGTATAATTAAAATCAAGATATATCTCGGGTTAGACACACAGTCCAGCGGTGGACTGTGTGCAAATAAAACACGCTTACGTCTCGAGTTCGATTCTTGTCCCACGCACACTCGCCTTAATAAAAATGTTCTTTTTTTTACCGAACCGGATTCACTGCTTATATATGTTAAGTTTAATAAAAACCGGAATAATAACCAAGATAGACACACAGTCCAGTGGTGGACTGTGTGAACGTTTAAACACACGTCACGAGTTCGAGTCCGGACTACCGCACCGGTCCGGACAATTATCAAACTTTTTATTTAAAACAGAAACGAAATTATTTAGTTTGTATATAAGTATAATAAAAATCAGATTATTAACAAGTTAGACACATAGTCCAGCGGTGGACTGTGTGTTAACTCAACCCACAGGTCCCGGGTTCGAGACCTGTGGAGCGCACCGAGTCGTTAGATTAAAATCGTTTTTAAAAATAAATGATTTTCGGTTTAATTCAATTAGTATATAAATATAATTAAAAACATAAATATTTCAGGTTAGACACGTAGCTCAGTTTGTAGAGCTGCGTGCACGCGAACGGGAGGTCTCGGGTTCGAGCCTCACCCGGCGCACACAATTACACAGTCTGACCGGTCAACAAGTCAACGGTCAACGATCAAAAAGTCAACATTTTTTTATTATTTTTATTTATTTATTTTATTTAAAAAATCAATTAAAAATACTTAATAATAACATTTTTAAGGTTAGAAAATAGCCTTAAACTTACAAAAATACACCCAACAATCCTACTAAAATTGATTAATAAAATCCGCTTATTTACCAAACCATTATGTTATTATCTAGGTTAGTTTCACTCGTGGTTAAATCCAACTTCGTGCGTATTCAACATCATCAACCGAACGCACCCAATGTGGGTGAATCTTACAACTCCCCTTTTTAATTACACGTTTTGGGGTGTGTCATATGTCACCAAAAATAAACTCGTTTATTTAAACTTGTGCCATACCATATTGTGATCTAAACTTAGATTGTATATCTTGTTTGTAGTTATGTATTTCATATTGTCAAGTTATATGCAATTCATTCATTAGGCCCATCAGTTCCTCGTGGGAGACGAGTTGAGCAACGCGTGCCTCAAAACAAATCCATTATTGTTCGTGTGTGTATTATCTAGTTTATATTGTTTGTAGTTATGTATTTCATATTGTCAAGTATATGCAAATCATTCATTAGGCCCATCAGTTCCTCGTGAGAGACGAGTTGAGCAACGCGTGCCTCAAAACGATCCATTATTGTTCATGTGTGCATTATCTAATATTAATTGATTGCTGAATAAGTTTACATCTATTTTTACTCATGTGTGGTTGTGCACTTTATTTTGTAATCAATTAAATGAACTTGTTCAAATGTTTTTCATAGGATTCACTCGCAAACTTTTTGTTGATCCAAAAACCATTTTTACACATGATAAAGGTGAACAGGATGAAGCAAGGAAAACATAGGAAATGCCTTAGAAGAAAACAATGAAGCCTAGATTGATGTTTAGGACATGATGTAATAATAATTGTATATTTCCCATTAAAATGTATTAATGAATATGAAACGTTATAATAAATGTCATGAGCTTTGATGATAACCCAATCATGCCTCGATCACCTTTTCCGCTGCGGGTCGGGGTGTGACAGATTGGTATCAGAGCCATGACTATAGGGATATAGGATAGGTTATTAGACCCTTAGAGCCTATACTATAGTTTGCCTAAATTTTAATTGTTTAGGTGGTTACATACAAACTTATGATGTTTATTTGTTTCATATTTGTTTATACTTACAGTCAAACATACATACTTACATACACATTCATCATACATATTTCAATGTTCATACTTTTGTTATTCAAAGATTTTGTCGCAATTTTCAAATCCCATCAAAGTGAGTTCTGCGACGGGCATGTAGTAACTGGAAGGGTACAAGTACCGGTTGTCGGAACGTCCTGTCTAGGTTGGCATTCGTATAAATCCAATATAACGGACCAGTTTGCCTACCTGGGGACTAACGATGAGAGTACGAAGGACCTATTAGGCCAAAGCATGCCACACCAAACGTCGTTCGAACTAACCCCACTTTGAGGTGTCACCGTGTCTATACCTGGACACATTCCGAATATCATACGTTATATACATATTTCTCGATTTTCTCCGGGTTTTAGTGTACATAACCAGGCTAACACATGCGAACCATATGAAAAACCCGGTATTCATGGGGGCCCACATGATTACAAAGGTGAAGTATGGCAGCATGCAAGGCCTAATGACGAGCAAAGCCCAAGACATCCTATGGATGTAGTAGATTTATTTTTCTATATTTATTTTATGAATGTTCATTCCTAAATACGACCCATGATCCCAAAAACATCCAACTCATACTCATGATGCGTATTCCTTGTAGATGTCTTCCAGCCTCGCCCGTAGGAAGATGAGAGCAGGAAAAGCCCGCGAGCGCATGGCTGCCCTAATCGCTCAACAAATGGCTGCCGTAATACCCAACATTGTAATCCAAGTCCAACAAGCACTTACCGCTAATCCTGTCAACCAAGAAGATCAAAATATTATCAACCCTCCCCCAAATACCACTAAATGCACCTACAAGCATTTCAAATCATGCGACCCTCCAAAATACGAAGGGACTGAAGGTGTCACCGCTCACCTCCATTGGTTTGAAGAAATGGAGAACACTTTTCTAAATTGCGATTACCCCGATGATCACAAAGTGCGATATGCTACCGTCGTTTATATGGGATAGCACTTACTTGGTGGAATACAGAGAAGGCCAAACGAGGCATTGACGATGCTATGAATTTGACTTGGGAAGAGTTGAAGGAAATCATGACAAGACGGTTTTGCCCAAGGAGCGAAATCAAGAAATTAGAAGATGAGTTCTATTCGTTGAAGCAAAAGGAAGGCGACCACACCACATACAACAAAAGATTTTTCGAGTTAAATCAAATGGTTCCCAACTTGTTCATTCCCCTCTACCGTTTGATCGAGCACTACATTCGAGGTCTTCCGTCAAAGATTCAAGACTCTGTAATAAGTACCACGCCTGCAACTTTGGAAGCAGCAATGGAGCTAGCTACAGAGCTCACCGAGAACCGAATCCGGAACAAAGACTTCAAGGAGGAGAAGAAGAAGGATAAAGCATCAACTGAAACTTCAAACTCCACCCAAACCGGATCCCCTTCTCAACCCATTTCTAAGAGAAAAAGAGACGGGCAACTTTTCGCTACTATCCAACGTAATCAACCAATTTCACACGCCATACCCATCCAAGCTATCCCAATCACTCAAGTAGCACCCAACTCAACTTATCCAAATAAGAAACCATATCTTGGACCTCACCCTCGATGTAACACCTGTTTTTATCACCATCCCCTTACCTTACCTTGTCGACTATGTGCAAATTGTGGACGCTATGGTCATTTGAGCAAGGTTTGCCCACCCCTCAAAACCAAATCTCTCCCCCTACTCAAGACATGATCCAAACCTATCAACAACCCCATGTTCCCATATGTTCGAGCTTGTTTCAATTGTGGCGACCCTACCCACTTTAGAAACACGTGCCCTCGATTGGTTAACATCATAAACGCTCAAGCTCAATCAAACCCAGTTAACCAAGTAAATCAAGAAAACCCAATCACTAGGCCACCAGCAAGAGGAAGAGTTTTCAACATCAACGCCAATCCTGTCGAAGATAATGACGGCCCAAACGAAACCACCCAACTAGTCCTCTTCACCGAAAATCAAGATTCAACACCAATCGTTTAGTTTTATGTTTTTCTTTATGTTTTAGAATCACATAGAACCAATCATAACTTAAGGATAAAGCCAATGAGAATTTGACAAGAATATGGTGGATACGCCGCTGGTACTTCCTATATATAAGTATTCTTGCCAAAGGATCAGAGGCATTATCAGGCGGTTATGAGAGGTTCCATGTATAAACTGTTTGTATGATTATTGTTTAGATTAAATTTATTATTTTCAGTAGATGCAATACGATCGGCTCCGTTTGATTGAGCCTTGATCGCACAGACATTTTACATTTTCAGTACATGCAATACGATCTTGTGGTTGTTGTGTTTGTTGTAGAGTCACATAGAACTAATCATAACTTGCGGATAAAGTCAATGAAAATTTGACAAGAATATGGTGGATACGCCGCTGGTACTTCCTATATATAAGTATTCTTGTCAAAGGATCGGAGGCATTATCAGGCGGTTATGAGAGGTTCCATGTATAAACTGTTTGTGTGATTATTGTTTAGATTAAATTTATTATTTTTAGTACATGCAATACGATCGGCTCCGTTTAATTGAGCCTTGATCGCACATACATTTTTCATTTTCAGTACATGCAATACGATCGGCTCCGTTTGATTGAGCCTTGATCGCACAGACATTTTTCATTTTCAGTACATGCAATACGATCTTTTGGTTGTTGTGTTTGTTGTAGAGTCACATAGAACTAATCATAACTTGCGGATAAAGTCAATGAAAATTTGACAAGAATATGGTGGATACGCCGCTGGTACTTCCTATATATAAGTATTCTTGTCAAAGGATCGGAGGCATTATCAGGCGGTTATGAGAGGTTCCATGTAGGATTTAGTATGTTTTGGTTGAAGTTTGTTCATCATACATTTCAGTGTATTCAATTTCATCATTTATAGAAGTTGAGCTATGTCTCACTTCCACGATGACTAACCTCTCCATCATAACAAACGAGAGAGGTACTGTCATCATTCAAACATGTATACTATCAGAATTTAGACTCAAGCTGTGGTTGTTGTGTTGTTTATGTTTTAGAGTCACATAGGACTAATCATAATTCACTCATAAAACCAATGAAAATTTGACGAGAATATGGTGGATACGCCGCTGGTACTTCCTATATATAAGTATTCTTGTCAAAGGATCAGAGGCATTGTCAGGCGGTTATGAGAAGTTCTATTTAGGATTTAGTAATTTCTTGGTAACTAATCATAACTTGCGGATAAAGCCAACGAAAATTTGACAAGAATATGGTGGATACGCCGCTGGGACTTCCTATATATAAGTATTCTTGCCAAAGGATCAGAGGCATTATCAGGCGGTTATGAGAAGTTCCATGTAGGATTTAGTATTGTCTTGGTTGAAATTTGTGTTACATTCATATCATCTCACCATTTAAAGAAACTGGATTATGTTCTATTTCTACATAAACTAACCTCTCCATCATAACAAACGAGAGAGGAACTGTCACAAATCAAACATGTATGTTATCAGAATTGAGACTCAAGTATTAGTTGTTGTGTTTATTTATGTTCTAGAGTTACATCATAGGACCAATCATAACTTACTGATAAAACCAATGAAAATTTGACAAGAATATGGTGGATACGCCGCTGGTACTTCCTATATATAAGTATTCTTGTCAAAGGATCAGAGGCATTGTCAGGCGGTTATGAGAAGTTCTGTGTAGGATTTAGTAATTTCTTGGTACATTGGTTGTGGCGTTTATTTATGTTCTAGAGTCACATCATAGAACCAATCATAACTTACTGATAAAACCAATGAAAATTTGACAAGAATATGGTGGATACGCCGCTGGTACTTCCTATATATAAGTATTCTTGTCAAAGGATCAGAGACATTGTTAGACGGTTATGAGAAGTTCCATGTAGGTTGTAGTATTAGAAGTGTTGCTTTAGGATATAACCATATCCTCCCAAACATATCAAAACTCTTACGCATGATATCATATTTAGTGAATCAACTCTGCTTATCAATATTTTTACCGTAGGCAACAAAAAGCGATTCCTGTAACAGGGTACTTAACCCTTACAAGGGACGTTACCGCCTCAAACAAAAACTTAAACTCTTACTATTTTGCTAAGCATGTAACTGTCAAACTAAACACCATCATTTTTAGTCAAATATATCACTAAAATTTCTAAAAAAGCAGGGGATACTGTAACATCCGTCAAAAACCGGATTTACCCAAACCCGCTCCGTTTATTAACCGAACAATCAGTTGAAAATTTCGTTGCGTATTTAATGCCCAAATTAATTTTAAACGATACATAATTAATAAGTATATTGGAATATATAATTTATATTTGAAAAAGTATTAAAAATAGTGGTTTAAAAATAAAAGGTTGCTGCCGGGTTTCGAACCCGGGTCAGTCAACCGGTTTCAGCAATGACTTAACACACACACACTCAACCACTGCGCCACTTGTGTTTCTTGTTAATTAATGGAAACAATTAATACATATTATAAGTCTCGAATTCAAAACCGACGCACCCAATCGCAGTCGTCGGAAATCCCGACGATTTCGCCGAGATTGGACGGTTTCTTCAGTTTTAACCGAAGCCTTAACTACTACATCGGTTATAACCGATGTCCAGTCCGCGACACAAGTTATAACCGCCGGAAAATCTTTAACCGACGAATCAAGACGGAAATCGGACTAAATACGTCGATGTTCTGCCCTATAAATACCCCCTCAAACCTCTGCTAGCTTTTTCGCTCACAATCACACATTTTCCCGACGTAATTCCACTCGCCGGAAAACCGAGCCTTTCACCTCTGAGCCTTACTGAACCCCCAGAGCTCATACCGAAGCCACCTACACTCACCTCAAGCTCGCTGAAGACCCTCTGCCACAAGACACACGTCGCCGGAATAGCTTGCTGTCACCGGAGTTTCGCCGGCGAAACAGAGGAGTCCAGTTCGGTATACCTTACACTTAATCTCTTATTCTTTTTATTAATCTCACATGTAATTAACCACCAGACACTAACGAACTTGATTAAAATCGATGAAACAGTCGGAATATGTTTTCTGGTTAAGTCTGACGAAGAAGACGAAGTTCAGTATTATATAAGTATAATTAAAATCAAGATATATCTCGGGTTGGACACACAGTCCAGCGGTGGACTGTGTGCAAATAAAACACGCTTACGTCTCGAGTTCGATTCTTGTCCCACGCACACTCGCCTTAATAAAAATGTTCTTTTTTTTACCGAACCGGATTCACTGCTTATATATGTTAAGTTTAATAAAAACCGGAATAATAACCAAGATAGACACACAGTCCAGTGGTGGACTGTGTGAACGTTTTAACACACGTCACGAGTTCGAGTCCGGACTACCGCACCGGTCCGGACAATTATCAAACTTTTTATTTAAAACAGAAACGAAATTATTTAGTTTGTATATAAGTATAATAAAAATCAGATTATTTAACAAGTTAGACACACAGTCCAGCGGTGGACTGTGTGTTAACTCAACCCACAGGTCCCGGGTTCGAGACCTGTGGAGCGCACCGAGTCGTTAGATTAAAATCGTTTTTAAAAATAAATGATTTTCGGTTTAATTCAATTAGTATATAAATATAATTAAAAACATAAATATTTCAGGTTAGACACGTAGCTCAGTTGGTAGAGCTGCGTGCACGCGAACGGGAGGTCTCGGGTTCGAGCCTCACCCGGCGCACACAATTACACAGTCTGACCGGTCAACAAGTCAACGGTCAACGGTCAAAAAGTCAACATTTTTTTATGATTTTTATTTATTTATTTTATTTAAAAAATCAATTAAAAATACTTAAAAATAACATTTTTAAGGTTAGAAAATAGCCTTAAACTCACAAAAATACACCCAACAATCCTACTAAAATTGATTAATAAAATCCGCTTATTTACCAAACCATTATGTTATTATCTAGGTTAGTTTCACTCGTGGTTAAATCCAACTTCGTGCGTATTCAACATCATCAACCGAACGCACCCAATGTGAGTGAATCTTACAACTCCCCTTTTTAATTACACGTTTTGGGGTGTGTCATATGTCACCAAAAATTAACTCGTTTATTTAAACTTGTGCCATACCATATTGTGATCTAAACTTAGATTGTATATCTTGTTTGTAGTTATGTATTTCATATTGTCAAGTTATATGCAATTCATTCATTAGGCCCATCAGTTCCTCGTGGGAGACGAGTTGAGCAACGCGTGCCTCAAAACAAATCCATTATTGTTCGTGTGTGTATTATCTAGTTTATATTGTTTGTAGTTATGTATTTCATATTGTCAAGTATATGCAAATCATTCATTAGGCCCATCAGTTCCTCGTGAGAGACGAGTTGAGCAACGCGTGCCTCAAAACGATCCATTATTGTTCATGTGTGCATTATCTAATATTAATTGATTGCTGAATAAGTTTACATCTATTTTTACTCATGTGTGGTTGTGCACTTTATTTTGTAATCAATTAAATGAACTTGTTCAAATGTTTTTCATAGGATTCACTCGCAAACTTTTTGTTGATCCAAAAACCATTTTTACACATGATACAGGTGAACAGGATGAAGCAAGGAAAACATAGGAAATGCCTTAGAAGAAAACAATGAAGCCTAGATTGATGTTTAGGACATGATGTAATAATGATTGTATATTTCCCATTAAAATGTATTAATGAATATGAAACGTTATAATAAATGTCATGAGCTTTGATGATAACCCAATCATGCCTCGATCACCTTTTCCGCTGCGGGTCGGGGTGTGACATTGACCTCGCCGGCACGCCGACTTACAGGGAGCTGCTCGTCGAGTTTTTGTGCACCTTCACGTTCCACCCTCCACGGGTCGAACAGCCGCCTCCCCAACCACAGGGTCCTCCCCCTCTGCTGGAGGTTTCATTTAGGCCGGCCGGTGTGTGGCGTTCGATGACGCTTGCAAAGTTTGCCGTTCATAGCGGCATATACCTGCAGGAGGAGATTGCCACCGATGTATATACGCAGGGGCTTGTGGTGGTGGATAGAGCCACTCTTTTGGGGTTTGGGGAGGTGGTCGCATGCCCTGACACTTAGGAGCATGTCAGGGCGAAGAGGAGGATTTCTCACGTTGCCGACCTGTTGTACAGGTACGTACGTTTATTACATTAATTGTTTGATTATTGTTGCTATGAATTAATTTCCGTTTTTCGCTAACATAATGTGCAGGTATCTACATCGGATGCTCGCTATGTCTATTATCGCTCGCGGACAAAGCCGTGAGTGGTGTACGAGCACCGACTTGTTTTTTTTCTATTGCCTTTTGTACAGGAGGCCGTGCGCACTTGCGCATGGTCTCGCCCAGTACTTCGCCTCGGCCCACCACCGGCAGGAGCACGGGTTTTTGTACGGCGGGGCGTACGTCACCGTCATCGCCCGGTCGTTGGGTCTTGTGCCGGAGTCGGACCCGCACTTGCAGCCGGCCATACCGTCCACGCGGATGGGTTTTCTGACCTTGTGGGGGATGAGGCTGGTGAAGAGGTTCGCCGTGCTAGGCGAGCGGTTTAAAACCCGCGAAGGTGAGCCATGGATTCCGGAGCCGTTGCCCGATCACTTCGCTCCAGTCCATCCGCCGGCAGATGAGGCAGCGGTAGTCCAGGACCCTCCGGTTGATGTTGACGGACCGGACCGCCACCGCCACCACCACCTCACGGGGCGCCTCAGTCTCCGCAGCACGTCCTTCCAGGTCATGCCCCAGGGGTTGCGGCATACCCGCGCTTACGAGCCGACGTCGACAGGCGTATGGATCTCATGGGCTGGATGGTTCAGGAGATGCAGGATAGACGTGAGAGAGACGGGTTACCTCCCATACCGCTCCCACCACCTCGAGCACAACATCAGCAGCAGTAGCCGCAGATGCCAGATCCCGATCCCGACTCCGAGGCCGACTCGTACGCATAGACATTTTGTATTTACTTTTCAGCTGTACAGATAAATATTGTTTTGGTTGTACAAATTTATGTTATATTTAACTTTGTTTTCAGTTATTCAATTACTTGATGATTGTTTGTGTTAAATCGACATTGAAATGTAATACAGAAACAACATACACTTGTTGCATTCATCTTAAAATGTTGAAAACAATATTAAATTTTAGTATTATATTTTTTAAAAAAATATAATATAAAAACAATTAAATATATAAACGATTGAAAAACATAACTCACTTTTTGTACAACAAACAAAACTTTTTAAAAACCTAAAATTACACCTAAAAAAATCAACCTCCAACAACAACCAATTTACCTCACCAAAGCACTATTTTTTCAATCTCCCCACCAAAACACCCATTTTCCAACAAAAAAAAAACACATCGTAGACGGGTCGTCTAGGTCCCGACGGCCCGTCTAAACAGTAAAATCTATGGGCCCTGCCAGATACTTGCTGACTCCTCAAAATCAGTGCTATACGGGCCGTCTAGGCCTATAAGACCCGTCTAGGCCCATGGGTGTCCAAATAGGCAGCAAGGGTGTGTGAATAGAATGAGCCTTTTTAAAACCTTTATTTTTCAACATTTAGTATGACATTTACAAGCTTTTAACTTTCTAAAAACTTTATAATAATTTTTACGTGTTTATTTTTATGTATGTATCGGTATAAATTCAAGTTGATTACGTTTCTTTGAAAGTGGGTAGGCTCACATATACTATGTTTTTTTTGCTTTTTTATGTGTGTTTTTAATTGCTCTACGTTTTGGCATAAATTTTGTTTTACAACAAGTCGGTCGAATATAATACGTTTTCATTAGACTGTATAAATTCAACTTACTTTACGTTTCGGCGTCAACGCAATGTGCGATACCATCTTTAACTTAAAAAAATAATTTTGTACTTATTTTTATGTACGTATCGGTATAAGTTCAAATTGGTGTTCGACGTAAATTTCTTTCGCAGATAAATCGGGTCAAATATAATACGTTTTCGTACTTATTTTTATGTATATCTTCAGTTTATCTATGTTTTGACATAGCTTTGTTCATAAACGATTCGGGTCTTTACGCTACACATCCGAGTTACTTTACATTTGGACCCCAGTGACGAACCTATGAATTATTTGCTGGGGATGCAGATTAGATGTTCAATCATATATTCACGGGGTACGGTCGGATTTTTTATCAAAAAATATACTAAATTTTATTTTTAAAGAGATGTGGTCGCCCACCTTAGCCAAAGAGTGAGTCCATCCTTGTTGGACCCACAGCAACACGCAAAAAATTTTTACTAATTGCTAACATTATCGTGAGGCAACACCTTGTATATAACTTAGATAAAATTTAAAAAAAGAAAAAACCTAAACATCTTAACTTATTGGTAGTTGATTATAGTATTATTTAATCGCTGATGCCTTAATATTTATTTAAACACCTTTAAAAGAAGAAACATATGCCAATTGAATTAAAATAATAGTTAATAAAACACATGGCCATAGTTGTAGAGTTGTAATTGTCGCATTCTCTGGCCCCTTGAATAAAATAATTTGACTAAAATTAGTAAAATAGTCAGGTCAACACAAGGTCTCACTTGCCAACTAAATAATAGTAAATTCCGTTTCAACCGAAAGTGGTATAGCATAATGGTTTTTTTTATTAAGAAACTAATAGAAGTTGAATTTATAATAATTATTAAGAAACGAGAATCAAACAAATAAGGTTTTCCTTAATAATATTTCATTACAAGATATATTTATGATTCATGAAATGATAGAGAGAATTATTTTAAACCTCAGTCATCTACTAAAATACTATAAAAATTTGGTTCACTCGGTTTTTAAATATTTAATAGTTCATGTTTATGTTTAACACACATGTATGTATGTATATAAAGAGAGATAACTGTTTAAAGATAGTGCGAAAAACAAAAATGACACATATGATATGTGAATGATTTTCGTATAAAAGGAGCAAAGAAACACAAACCATACAAATATAATTATAATAGTGAATTAATAGTACTCTTTAAGCACTTAAGAGCCAAATAAATAATCATTTTATTTATTAATTCATCAGAAAACGAGGGGATGATTATAATTCATGGAGGGAAAACACA
The DNA here is from genome assembly GCA_947069175.1 of Scalesia atractyloides. Taxonomy (NCBI): domain Eukaryota; kingdom Viridiplantae; phylum Streptophyta; class Magnoliopsida; order Asterales; family Asteraceae; genus Scalesia; species Scalesia atractyloides. Next base: position 79,746,844 of record CAMTDV010000001.1, on the reverse strand, counting down.
TTGTTATCTAAAATCTAAAACATCTATTGAAATATTATTTATTTAAAGCACGGTTCCTTATCATTCTGAGTATTTCATAATTCATATTCATATATGAATGAATACACACATGTATGCATAGTAAAAGGCTTTTCCTTAAGGTGTTTCTTGACAAGTAGATGAAAGTTTTCGGTCTCATAATCTAATATAATCTAAATATTAATAAAAAAACTCTATTTAATATTATATAGCACTCTTTCACATTCTCACATTTTTTATTGATATTTTCTTTAATAGATTAATTGAATCTAATCTAACTTCAATTTAAATTTTAAAAAAAATTAATTATCTTTATCTTTTATCCTTTTCTATTATTATCTGAACTATAATTCATGATATTGATTAGTGCCACGCCCCAACCGATGGCGGAAACATCGAAGTGAGACGAAATAGATTGCTCGAGACATCATAACACTATTTGCGACAGTATTAATTTAAAATCCATTTCATTTCATTGATCGAATTGTCAAACACAACATAAACTCAAATACAACATAAATTCAAATACGACAAGTTTAACAAAATTATAACATAAAACCTAGCATTCTAGATGCATTTCTGTGTCGTCCCTACTAGATTTCGTCATATTCAACATCCTCAACCTGCAACATGTTAAAAGTATAGTTCAACACAAAAAACATTGGCGATTACACAAGTTTAATCATAGCATAAGTATAAAATCGTTTAAACAAATCCACATGTTAAGCTAGCATACTAGATTACTGTAAACATGGCATGCGATCTACAAGTCAATCCTCTAGTGTCATCGCAAAATAGAATAAACTTATCATGACCACAAGAATGTGGGCGGTGCGTTATTCCTATAGCGCTATCCATGTTAAGGGGAGGCTCGTACGAAGTTAATGACAAATAGTATCACATAAGAATGTTCCAAGTATACGAATCGTTTATCACGTAACTATAGCATGTATGATGGATCATTTGTGTGATTGCATAAAAGTATAAGTGTGATTGCGTGTATTTTTTATAGGTTAACATATTGCACCAAAAAGTGTAAAGCGTAAAAGGGTGTTCAGGTGTATTCACGGTTTTGCAAAGCTTCCTTTGTTAAATCCAGTGAAGAGTTTGATTGATCGGGGAATGGAAACCGGGTTAGCCTATACGAAGAAACGTAGGTGTGTGAGTACTGGAATGAAAATGGAAGATTCGGATTAGGAGTTTAAGGTATGCAAAAGTATGTATTCTTAAATGTATTTATCTACTGACACTATAAACCTCATAGGGTGGCTGTGATTTCATAGGTCATGCCCATTAGAATCGTAACGAGAAGGTTAAGTCCTAGATAATATAACCTTATGTTAGGACAAGTAACCATATGATTATTGTCAAAAGTTCGGTTATGTATAATTCTTATTTACATATATATTTTATATAATATATCATTAAGTTTATCATATAAGTCATAGATTTCATAGATGTCATGCATGGAGGTAGGAGGATAACCATCTTTTAACCTCTTTCGTAAGATTCACCAATGTACAATTTGTCACAAGGACAATTCGGATGGTCATGAATGGAATAAAAAGAAATACTTTACTAACTAATGGCTACACATACAAATCATAAAGCGAGGTGGTGGATTGAAAGTAGGATAGCCAAGGCTTCCATGTAATCACACCTTTACCAAAACACAAGCTTTGTCAAGCTTGGATGGTTCCAACACTTTTGGGTTAAAACCCTTTGCAAAACGAAACGTTTAGAGGTATTTTACACCTCCTAATTTGTATGAAACAACTCTAGCTAGCTCACTAACCATGGGTTTGATTAGAGACACGAGTAGCACAAGTTTGTTTAGAGAAAACATGTTTAAACAAAGTTTATAAGTTCATTTTCCAAAACAGAAAGTTTAGCCTTAAAAATGGTATTGTTCCACCTTGGTCTTCCATGGAAAATCTATGGTAACATCCCTAGAGGCATTACAACCCTTGTTAAGGAAGAAAACGTGAAGAAAACATGAAATTATTAAAGTTATAAGAAGATAAAAACAAGTAGAAAGTTTATGGCACTTCGAACCCCAAAAATGGTGAGGTTTCACCTTAGTTTGCCCTAGCAAACTTGTGAAAACCTTCCTAAAGGTTACCAAGTGTTTTATAAGAAAGAACAAGAAGAAATATGAAGGAGAACTAAGTCTAAACTCACTTTTAGTGGCTTAAACTTTCTGGTTTGATGTTGAAAAACTCAGCTGAGTTTAAGAGGGGTTTTGAGAGTGTTAGAGGGTTGTAAAAGTGAGATAAGGGAGGGGGAGTGTTCATTATATAGGGAAGGGTTTAGGGTTTCAATGGGTTGGGCTTTGGACAAGATAAGTAGGTGTTTAAACTTGAAACAAGCCCAAGCATTTTGTTCTAGCAGCTTGCGGCCGCAAGCTACCCATTCTTTCTTTCTTTTTTGACAATTATTGATATTATTAGGTTAATTGATGTTATTTTATGTATAAGTGACGTATATTAACGGGTGGCTTGATATTTTAAGCATACGGACATTATAATCTATCTTTTTCCTAGTAAAAGAACACGTTTTTACGAGTTTAATGAATCGAAGTGTATAATAAGCATGAATCGTCTAGTGAGGTGCTAAATAATTATAAGTTTCGTATTTGAATCACCAAATGTCTTGCTTGAATGGAGCGTTTAAGAATTATGAATACATAATAAGGATTTGCGAGTTAACTCAAGTTTATAAATCATGTAACGAATATGAGTACAGGTATACGTATAAATGTGTACAAAGGATGTGAATTTCGTATAAATGATCAACTCAATTACAATCAAAGCCTCAGATTTACAATGATTCGAAATGTGATACGATTACAAGGTAAAGACTTTCCGAAAATAGAATTACGATACATTCTTTCTAAAAACGGTAAGCTGCGAAAAGTGACGCGTTACGATTAGTATTCATTTGTTTTTATTACTATTATTAATATTAATATTAGCTTGTCCATTTAAGAAGTATTGTATTTCTTTTGATGATAACTTTATTATATACTAGAGTAAAATGCACGGATAGTCCCTGTAGTTTGTCAAAATTTCATTTTTAGTCTTCAACTTTTTAAAAATTATATGTGTGGTCCTTGTGGTTTGTTCATTGTTACTCGAATAGTCCCTAGAGTGGATGATAATTAGTTTTCTTTGTTAAATCCATATAAATTGACTAAAATGCCTTTATCATTAAAATATATTAACTTAAATATAAAGAAAATATAACTTATAACTAAACTTAAATAAATTAAGTGGGACCCACTTTTTATTTAAAAATCAACACCTAATCTTCACCATCAAATTCATCTTCAACCTCCACCCACCTTCACATACACCCATTAAGACACACCTTTTTTCAAATTTGAAAAATTTAGAGAAAGAGATAGAGATAGAGATTCAGATAGAAGCTTAGAGAGAGAGAAAAACAGGAAAGTTAGAGAGAGTGGTGCGAGATCAGAGATAGAGAAGCTCCGGCGACAACGTCAACGACCCCTTTCATCTGAAATTGAACGATGAAGGCTCCACTTCGTCTGAATCTGAACGTGACGGGTGCCCTTCATCTTAATTTGAACGACAACGGATCCTTTCATCTGAATCTTAACACTGACGGACCGATGGTCCCCTTCATCAAATTGAACAGCGATGTTAACAGTGGAGCAACAGTCAACTCTCTCCCCTTCATCTGAATCATGCTATTTTGTTAATCTCGTAGTTAATATGTATGTTGTGTATATAAGTAGTGATGATTTGCTTGATTTTGATTTTTGTTAGTCGATTGTTGTTGGGGAGGTTGAAGATGGTGATGGTGGTGGAAGACAAGTGGGTTGTGGATGGGCCCCACAATAAAATAAAAGTTTGTTTTTTTAAATTTTTGAAAGATTAATTATCTTTTATTGTTATTTAATTAGTAAGGGTAATTTTGTCATTTTACATGTACTTAACAGAGAAAACTAACTGTCATCCACGTTAGGGACTATCCGAGTAACAACTGAGCAAACTACAGGGACCACACATGTAATTTTGAAAAAAGTTGGGGACTAAAGGTGAAAGTTTGACAAACCACAAGGACTATTCGTGCATTTTACTCTATATACTATTTTTTCCCATTTTTAGCGTCGTAGTACACGGTTAAAATGTTGATGGGTTTTCATATTTGTTTACATCTTAGCAATACAAAATAAATAATATAATCACATCGTAACAAAATTTACATACAGGTTTTCTAAAGTTTTAGAAGAACAAATCTTATATCTAATACAAGATTTTAAAGAATGTCACGTGTCAACATCATATCATCCCTAAAAAATGTTTCTAATCAAAACTGTTTTTTTTTTAAATCATGTTAATATCATATAATGACAATATTGCTTCCGTTAAAATCATTACCTTAATATCCGCTCCTACTTCAAATTTATTTATAATGATAATTCTATTTTGTATTAAAACTTACTAAAAACAATTAAATTCTACTATATTTATAATAGTAACAATAATGATGTTGAATTAAATTACCGAAAAAATGCAAAATATATGGATTTTTAAGTATTCAGATAGACATCATGATATGTTTGAAACAAACTTTATGTTGCTATGAAGAATAATCAAATGTAAACCCAAGTATGAGTTTAAATAATTTTCATATTTAACCATATTACGTGATTTAACTGTTATTTTGATTAAAAAACTTTCAGGTTTATCAGTATAACTTAATAGTTTATTAATATAACTTAACAGTTTTTTAAATTATAAGTGAGGTAAAATAAGTTAATTTTATTACAAAATAAGGGAAAATAAACTTATGGGTTATAAAATATGTTTTCAGGGTTTAGCTACACAATGTAAAAATAATTAGAAAGCTTCCTAAAGGATTGATGATTAAGCATGCTAGAAGCAGGTTTGGTATCGATTATTATGACTTAAAGATTGTAAGTTTGTGAGATAATTATCACATACATCTACTTGTATTATTGTGATATGCAAAAAAAAATAGTATTCATTATTCAAATCGTATAATTCACGGGACTATAATCTAGTAGATATTGATATAGAGTTAAAACAAGTTTTAAAAATGTCTGAACATTGATAGAGATTTATAAATAGCTTTACCTTTTAGAAAGTATATAAATTAGCTAGTTTAAAATTAAAATCCCTTGTGATTTATTATTTTTCTTGTACCATAGATGGTACTTATGGCCAAATTAGAAAGTATATAAATTAGCTATTTTGAAACTAAATTCCCTTAATATCATATATTAATTTTCTTGTATCATAGATGGTAGACTACACGGTGTGGACAGGTTTGAAAGAACGGCGTGGAGCTACATGTGGCAACTACGTCAGCATGGTGATGTGGAGAAAAAACACGAGGTAAGAAAATGGCGTGGAAGAGAATAAAAAAAATTTAAAAAGAAAATAAACATCAAACAATCAAAACAAATCTAAACTATACCCACCAATCAAAAGCCTCCACCTCACCTACTTATTTGCCCCACGTCGGTGGAAATCTTCAAGCACCAAGCACAACGTCGTTCACAACACGAAGCACGTGGTGGTTTTGTGTGCGTTAACTAACAACAACGCCGTGCTTCCACGCCCTGGGGTCTTATTTAGGACCAATGGGGTGGTGGTCCATTGATAAAGGCAAAACCTTTAAACACTCTAAAAGATGGAGGTCTTGGGTTTAAATACCATAGACGATAAGAATAAAAGAAACTTGCCATAAAAAAAGATGTTATTTAGGCCTAAAAATTTCAAATCTTAAAAAAAAAAAGAAAAAAAAAAACTCCACAAATCTTACTAAACTCTTAATAAGATATGATATCATAACATTCTAGTCTTTCTACTTTAGCTCTTTATATCTAAAAAAGGTAACAAAGTTTATTCCATAAACCTTTTCAACTAACAACAAATTACAAAAATAACCCTTTAAATGATGATATAACAAAGAAATTAAAATATAATCTGACGATTTTTTTAATTTATTACTATTACTATAGTTTTAAAACATGTATAAAACACAATAACTAAAAAGACACACATATTTATATCATTTATTCTTAAAATATTACTAAAAAAATATTGTATCATGTGAATCAACATAAAATAAAAAAATACTTCTTTATTCAGAGAGGCGATTCAAAGGGCAAATCCGTCATTTCCAATAGTATATAAATCTCCAGCAGTTCGCTTTCCAAACCTTCTCTGACCTCTCTTTCTCTCTCAAGCATTTCATCAAACACCTCTCTACGTTTCACCACCACCATAACTCCACCGGAAACAGTATATTCCGGCGAAAATTAACAGTCAAGTCCTCCACAAACCGCCACTTTCCGTTTACATCTTCCTTTAAAAACCGACGATGTAACCGGAGATGAAGGAAACCGGTTAACCACTCGATTGTTGAACAAACTGTTAATAGATGGGGAAGTTAGGGTTAGGTATAGCGGCGGCGTGTGCGGTGGCGAGTTGCGCGGTTGCGGCGGTGATGGTAGGGAGGAGAGTGCGGAGTCGGAGACGGTGGTGGAAGGTTGTTACGGCGGTGCAGGAGTTTGAAGCTGCGGCGGCGACGCCGGTCGGACGGTTGCGACAGGTGGTGGATGCGATGGCGGTTGAGATGCACGCCGGTTTAGCGTCTGAAGGCGGTAGTAAGCTTAAGATGTTGCTCACATTTGTTGATAATCTTCCCGACGGGTTCGTTGTTGTTCGTAATTTGTTAGTAAATTTGGTTCATAGATGCGTATATAGTGCTGTAGAAATTTCTTGTTTTGTGATTGTTGTTTTTAGGTTTTACTAACTTGATCCGTTTTTTTTTTATAATGCTGTTGTTGCAGGTTAATGTGTGATTGCTGTTTTTAGGTTACTAATTTGATCCAGTTTTTTCTTTTTCTTTTTTTATCGTGTGTGGCAAATGCTGTTGTTGAATGTTTATGTGTGATTGTTGTTTTTAGGTTTACTAGTTCGATTCAGATTTTTTTATTGTTTTTTTTATAAAGCTGTTGTTATTTTTAATTTTTTAAGGCTAATGCTGTTATTGTAGGTTAATGTGTGATTGTTGTTTTTAGGTTTACTAATTAGATCCAGTTTTTTTGGTGCTAATGCTGTTGATGTAGGCTAATGTGTGATTTTTGTAAGGTGTCAAAATCTGATGTCAGTTATCAGTAAATTCGGTTCATAATTTTATGATTGTTTTTTGTAGGTTACTAATTTTGTGCAAATAGAACTATAATAAGCACTTTGTGTTGCAAATCTTATCCGTGTTTGTATATTTTGCTAATGCTGCTGTTGTAGGTTAATATTGTGATTTTTGCGACTGTTGATTTCTTGTTAAAATGTTAGGGTATTAAAAGCTGATGTTAGTTAGACACTGTTTGCCTGTATATCTGCGTCTATTGACTTTGTTTGGGGCTCTTTAAGTATGGTGTGTTTTGTTTGAAATTAGGGCAGTATTTGGTAAGCATTACTTTGAAACATTTTGCCTTCTAGAAGCTTGTTTGAACTTTGAACCAGTCTTCTTGAAATTTATTTTCGAATCAAGTTTTCTGAAAGTTTTTAATTAAGGTCGGTGAATTCATGACATCAACCATAAGATCCTTATTTTTAAAACTTTACCGACAAAACAGAAGTAAATGGATAGATACTGTGTTTAAAACATATATCATAATGAATGCTATTTAGACTTTTCATCAACTAAATGCTTTCCATATATATCTCGATAATTGTGTTCCGTGTTTCATGTAAGAAGCAATTATCATTGTAATAGCTTGATAATTCCGTGTTTCGAGTGCAGTTTACATGTGATTTTTTTATATATGGTTAATTTTCTTGATATTAATGGTGTATATTTGTTTGTCAGAAGTGAAAACGGAACATATTACGCGTTACATGTTGGAGGCACCAATTTTAGGATTCTAAGAATCCAGCTAGGCGGTCAAAGGTCTATTCTCGGGCATGATGTCGAGAGGAAGCCCATTCCACAGAGTTTAATGACCAGCACAAGCGAGGTGTTTACGCGTTTACACAACATGATACTATTACTGTTCATGAATTTCTGAATGCATTTTTGCAGGTGTATGCGAATTAACGTGATATTTTGAACCAACATTTGCAGGAATTTTTTGATTTTATTGCGTTGTCTCTCAAGGAATTCATCGAAAGAACTGGAAACAATTTGCAGCTGTCACAAGTTAAAGGAAAGGATTTGGGCTTTACATTCTCGTTTCCCGTGAAACAGACGTCTGTTTCGTCAGGCACGTTGATCAAGTGGACTAAAGGTTTTGCCATCGAAGACATGGTTGGTTTAACGACATACTAGGATTTTGCGTTAGTCAGTTGTCAAACAATTATTTAATTTCACTAAGAGTAAAATGCCATTTTCGACTTTTCGTCCTTGAGGTTTGGCCAGTTTTGTGACTTTTGTCCAAAGGTTTGTTTTTTTTTTCGCATCTGGATCCAAAAGCTTGGAAATTTTGCAATTTCATCTGGCTCGATTACTCCATCTGTTTTTCTCCGTTAAGTCAGGGGTATTTTCGTCTTTTTTGTTAACTTAAAGGCAATCTGGTTATTTGAATACTTGTACATTATGCTAAATGCTTGTACATAAAGTGAAAAAGGCTGAATTGCCCTTTAAGTTAACAACAAAGACGAAAATACCCCTGACATAACAAAGAAAAATGGATGGAGTTAACGAGCCGGATGAAAATGGCAAGATTTCAAACCTTTTTGTTTCCAGATTCAACCTTTGGACGAAAGTCGCAAAACCTCAGGGACGAAAATGACATTTTACTCTACCACTAATAATGTAAAAGCCATCTAAAGTTGCTGTAGAAGTGCAATCATGTGATATAATCATGGACTGCTAATAAGTAAAAAAATGCACCTCTATTGTGTAAAAAACTGAGTTGAGACTTCAGTGGGTACATTTGGTATCATTTTAAAGTTTGTAACTATATCGTCTTGTATCTGATATCATGTTGTAATTATTTTAGGTTGAAAAAGACGTTGTTGAATGTCTGCAAAAAGCATTGTCTAGAAGAGGTCTAGATATGAATGTCGCTGCACTTGTAAGACTTTCAACATCCAGAAAAATAATATTTGTTTTTTATTGTTGAGGACTAAAATCATTAACACAGTCTTGTACATGGGTTTATCTGTAAGCAGGTGAATGATAGTGTGGGAACATTGGCGGTTGGGCACTTTCTTGATAAGGACACGGTTGCTGCAGTGGTAATTGGTACTGGCACCAACGCCTGTTATTTAGAGCGGGCCGATGCGGTTATTAAATGTCAAGGTCTTCTCACGACTTCAGGAGGCATGGTATCCTTGGTCTTTATTAACTAATGAGTAAATTGCATTTTACGTCCTTTAAGTTTGAGCCAAATAGCAAGCGTTGTCTTTTAACTAACGAAATTACACCGGATGTCCTTTATGTTATTGTTTCTCATCAGGCTGTGTCCTTTTGCCCTAACCCAGTTAATTCATTTTGTGAACTCTTAACATGTGCCACTCACAATTAGGCTCAAACTTAAAGGATGTAAAATGTAACTTACTCTTAACTAAGTAAAAATGTTTCAGTTCACTTATGTGTCTTAACTTCTACCAGGTTATCAACATGGAATGGGGTAATTTTTGGTCCTCGCATTTGCCTAGAACGTCATATGACATTGATCTTGATGTTGAGAGCCAGAACCCAAATGATCAGGTTAATTTTATATTATATTTTTGCATCATATGACATTGATCTTGATTTCTTATTATTAATCATGTGACTAATACATGGGTACGGCTGTAGGGTTTCGAGAAGATGATATCGGGAATGTATCTCGGTGACATAGTACGAAGAGTAATTCACAGGCTGTCGTTAGAATCTGATATCTTTGGACCATTGTCTTCTAAGCTGTCAACGCGCTTCGTGTTGAGGTATGCTTTTACCATTATTTCTTTAGTAAGATGCATTGAGCGAATGATTCTTTCTAGGGCTGTAAACGAACCGAACGTTCAGCGAACAGTTCATGAACCAATCGGCAGGAAGTTCGTTTATGTTCGTTCGTGTAATAAATGTACAAACACGAACAAGAAATTCCGTTTGATAAGTTGAACAAACGAACATGAACGGAGACTGTAACGTTCAGTAATGTGATCATTTATGTTCTCTCATTTGTGTTCGTTCATTTAAAAGTTTTTTTATGTTATATTTTTATTTCGATTTCAGTTTCAGTTTGTATTAATGCTTGACACATTCTTAGTTTTTGTGTTAATTATGTTTAGTATTTATTTATTTTTGGTGGATTCTTCACAATATTATTATTTCTGATGAAAAATGCAAATTGTATTTTTAAACCAATCGGCAGGAAGTTCGTTTATGTTCGTTCGTGTAATAAATGTACAAACACGAACAAGAAATTCCGTTTGATAAGTTGAACAAACGAACATGAACGGAGGCTGTAACGTTCAGTAATGTGATCATTTATGTTCTCTCATTTGTGTTCGTTCATTTAAAAGTTTTTTTATGTTATATTTTTATTTCGATTTCAGTTTCAGTTTGTATTAATGCTTGACACATTCTTAGTTTTTGTGTTAATTATGTTTAGTATTTATTTATTTTTGGTGGATTCTTCACAATATTATTATTTCTGATGAAAAATGCAAATTGTATTTTTAAATGAATATATATAACATTAGTTTGTATTCATTTTTTGTTCATGAACAATTTGTTTGTGTTCGTCTGCGTTCGTCCACGTTCGGCAAGTGTTCATGAACATGTTCATTGCCTTAATGAACGAACACGAACAAGAAATATCTCGTTCGTGAACCGTTCATGAACGTGTTCGTTCGGATCGTTTACAAATCATTTAGCCAAAACAATCAAAATTCAAATTAGGAAGAAGGTGAAAACAATCATGATGTCATGATACCTTTTTAGTAGGCATGCGAAGTCAAAGAGAGAACATATGTGGGCAGGAGTTGATTATTAGGTTCTTTGTGAATAATCAATGCCCGAAGAATGGGTTACTACATTGTTATGTGTTTTTGAGTAAATAAATTTCTATTATATAAGAATTTTAAATTGAAGGACTGTTACTTTTTAAGTCCAAACTTTTGGACTATATAACAATATAACATACAGTAATCAGGCGAATTCATTGGTTGTCATTTCCTGTTGTGTTGACTCGCTGGGGTCTAGTCATTTGTGTCTTTATAAATTTCTTCTACGCCTTGAAAACGACCCGTTCTTAATAAAAAAGGCTAATCTTAATTTTTTTAATCATTAAATTGCTCCTTATAGGGTTTTCATTCCTGTAAAAGAACCGACCTTTTTATCTTATATTCTTAAATAACTGTTAAGTGGTGGTCCTCTGTTAATATTCTGATTGTGTATGCGCTAAAGTCGCCTACTTTTATTTTTTTCTCTTTTAAAGAAAGTGGCAAGTCTTCTTTCTATTATAAAAACGTTTTTTCCATTACGCCTTTTCATATCGATTAAAGGCCGAATTTGTAGAAATTTAAAATAATATTGTTTCTTGATGTCACGCAGTACACCATTAATGGCAGCCATGCATGTAGATGACTCTCCCAACTTGCGTGAAGTTGCCAAGATTTTAGAAGAAACCTTGGATGTAAGATGTTGCCAATATACACTCACTTGAGGTCACAATTTCATCAAATTTACTAATAAATGGGTCCCACATAAGTTGCTTTTTCAAGAAAAAAAATTAAGTAACAGGTTGACGAGTCAAACGGGTTAAAATGCACCCAAATGTATTTTTTTGGCATAATTTGTAATTCAAAGATTTAGATTAGAGTAAAATGCCATTTTTGTCCCTGAGGTTTGGCCAGTTTTGCAATTTTCATCCAAAAGTTTGTTTTTTTGCATCTGGATCCAAAAGGTTTGAAATTTTGTCATTTTCATCTGGCTTGTTAACTTCATCCATTTTTCTTCGTTAAGTGGGGTATTTCTGGCTTTTTAGACAATTTTAATCAAAATAAAAAACACTATAAGAAATAAAGATCCACCTCTGTTGACTTTCTCCCCACCAGAATCCTTTAATCATCACAATAATGTCAAAAAAGACAAAGATACCCCAGACTTAACGTTAAAAATGGATGGAGTTAACGAGTCAGATGAAAATGACAATATTTCAAACCTTTTAGTTCCAGAGGAGGAAAAAACAAACCTTTGGGCGAAAGTTGCAAAAATAGCCAAACCTCATGGACGAAAATGGCAATCGTATTCTTTTTTGACCACTGCTAGAATATGACAAACATCTCATCATTTATCAACCTCTCCTTGTGTTTGGAGATTAGACTGTTAATTTTTAAAGTTCTTTTTTTCAACAGATACGCGATGTCCCATTAAAAGTTAGAAAAATAATGGTCAAAGTATGTGATGTTGTAACAAGAAGGGCCGCCAGGCTGGTAGCTGCAGGCATTGTCGGGATCTTAAAAAAAATCGGGCGAGACGGGACAGGTGGCATTTCCAGTGGAAGAATCAAAGGTTACAAAAGTGGTAAAATGAGAAGAACCGTGGTAGCGGTTGAGGGCGGATTATACACAAGTTACACCGTTTTCAGAAATATTTAAACGAAGCTGTTGCGGAGATATTAGGGGACGAAATCGCCCCGTATGTGATCCTTAAAACGATGGAAGATGGATCAGGGATCGGAGCGGCTATGCTGGCGGCATCGAATTCGGCCAGAAGTGTGGATACAGTACAGGTTCTATGAACATATATATTTATATATAAATATATAGATATACGTATTATAGCACCTGTAAATTGTAAATGTTTCCATTTTTCTATGATCTATATGTATAGAAGGGAAGTTGTAAATAGGTCATATAGCAGTAGATTAAGTTTGTGGCTGTTCTTTGTAGTCTCAGAATGTGTTCATTCATTTCTTAGGGTGAAATAGTAGCAATTTGTGTTTTTGGTTTATTGAATTATGTTAAAAGCTTGTGCAAATTTTGCAGTTTTTCAGGTTATTTATGTTTGGTAAATGGCCCAATGACATCTAACACTTTTACAATAGCCCATTGGGCTTTCTTTTTTACTCGATATATCCTTTTTTATTAAAACCAATGTTCAACACAAGAATATATTATGAAATTGATGCATGAAATTCATAAAGAGAGTTCAGTGCAAACACTAGATTGCAAGATACTACTAAATTGCCACAAATGTATGAAAGTATTTAGTGGTGAAGTCTCGGTTCTTGTGGATGTTTGCAATGTTGAGGCTTTTGTGGGGTGTATGTACACAATGTCTCTAAACGGTATCGAGCCAGTCACCTTATTGGTTTACAGGGTAAAATTATCCGACAAAGTCTCCTAAAATGAAAAGGGTATAAAGATACGATGGATCGTAAAATATAACACAATGTTGAATAAAATATAACACAATGCCAAAAAATATAACACAGACACAATGAGTCGTAAAAAAAGACATAATGACGCAAATATATAAAAGATACGATGCTAAATAAAAGACAATGATCCAAACAAAAAGTTCTAAAATCTACAATCTAAAAATCCAAAAACGAAAACCTAAAATCTCATATTGTAGAGTTCGATGGAAGGGTTCTAATGCTGCTTGAATGAGTTTAATTAAAGTCTAACACCCTGCGACTTCCTGTATTTATGAAACTATGTATTTGATCCTAACTCATGTTTCACAAGTCCTACCTATTGGACCTAACTCAAAGGTCATATTGCGTTATAACAATTTAAATTAAAAAAACTATATATACAAATTTAAAATGAAAGTAGATATGTTTTCTTAAAACAAAAGTACATATCCATGTGTTTGTTTTCAAATTCGAATATTTATTGCGTTTGTAAATTGTCTACTAGGAGTGCCAATATGGCTATTTGATGTTTTTATGTAAGGTTCGGCTATATTTCAAAAACCGTGTGTACCTCTAACGCTGGTAGTCAGACTTTGATCAGCAGAATCTTAAGAGTCAACCACCATTACAAACCCAAACACCCATTTCAACTTCTTCATTCCCTCCACAAGCCACGACGATTCTCTGGTTCATTGTAACGTGAGTTCATATTCTCATGATGAATTTTCGTAAACTACTCAAAGTATTAGTGTACGTGTTTCTATTAAGATAGTGATTATATACATATACTACTCTTATGTATGTGTGCATATAAATGGACTGCTTTAACGTTTCATTTGCTTATGTAAGTTTATTTAAAAATTTTAACTATAAAATAATAACAAAAGTGTGTGTCACGTGTCGAATAACGCCCACCAAACCATGCCCGTCCACACCCCCCCCCCCCCTCCCCCATTTTTGCACCACACCCTGTTTATGACGTATCATCCACATGTCGCATAACGCCCCATACCTGTGTTGTCAGTGTTTTATTTTTTTGTTAGTGGTTTGTTTTGTTTTATTACATGTTTTGGTGAACAGATCAAGTCAGCTTAGACGTTTAGAAATTCTATATTGTTTTGGTGAAATCTGGAGTGAAGGTGTCAAGAAATTTTCATTACTGGAGGAACTCAGCCTTGTTAAAATAAAAATGTCGTAAAAAGATATTGAAGCTGTTGGCCGCAATTGACCCCCTTACTAAAAACACTCATACCGAACGAAAAACCATTTGGATTCTATGATGACGGTGAAGATGACAATATGGTAGTCATAGCAATTGGGAAAAACTTACCTAAGTTAACTCACCTTGAACTTATTGCGAACAGCATGACAAATATTGGGCTGCAGGCCATTCTGGTTCGTTGCTGTCACCTTGAATCGCTTGACTTGCGTCGATGCTTGAACGTTAATCTAAAGGGAGACTTGGGGAAAAGATGTTTGCAACAATTTAGATGTCTTAAACTTCCTGATGATTCTCTTGCAGGGTGTCGGTATCCAAAAATGTATAATATCGTTAATGATTTTGATATTGAAGAAGATCGTTTCCTCCTTCTCTATGATGAGGAATGTTATGGATACTCGGACTGATGATCACACAGCCTATGACTTTCATGGGTAATCTGGTATACAAAAAGGTTAGTTATTGTATGGATGCTTCCATTGATTTGTAAATGATATGGATACTAAGCAGTTTGATGTTTTTTTTATAGGTAGCAGTTATTGTCTGCTCGCAAGAACATTCTTATTCTTGGTATTGCTTAAAACTTAAAAGTCTTATTTTTGCTATTTAAAAAGGGGTTACGACGCTCCTTGTTGACAGTTTACCTTTTGTTTTGATGTAATTTCCATGTTTTTCAAATAAGGGGTAGCATTAAAAAATAAAAATAAAAAACTTGGTATTTTCTAAGGATGTTGGTTAGAATGCATTGCTTGAAAACTGTACTTTGTTTAAGCGTTGGGTATCAGTGCCATTCTTAGTTTTGATTTATGGTTTCTTATATCTTAGTTTGGTAGATAATACAACCAAATGAGAATCTCATGTTCTTCTTCTAACTTTTTTAATTGTTTTTTTTTACCAAAAAAACATAAACGTGTACATTACCAACACTATTTAGTTAGTTCGAAACTTGCAATCAAAGAATAAATATAGGGTTAGGATTGTGTGAGAAACATTAGGCTAATTGAGAAACTTAATAAACATTTTGAACCACATATTTTTAGTAAGTTTTTGGTAACATACACATATCTATAGTTTGAAATTGACTATATACATATGTGTATAATTCAAGATTTTGAAAATATACATCTGTATATAGCCAATTATAAATTATACATATGTGTATATTACGAAAAACTTATAGAATTATGTGATCCAGATTCTTCTCAAGTTTCTTAAATAATATGGGTTTCTTTTAGGATCACTATCATATATATATATATATGTGTGTCTTGACAGTGCATTTATAGGTAATTTATTTAGAAACACGAAATGGTTCTAATTCATGCCTATTTTACAACTTTTCAGCAAATTTTTTTTTTTGGGTTTACCATTAACAAAATGAAAAATATTATATTTCAGTAGTCATGTAGAATCTCTCTAAACAATTTACCGACATTATTTATTAAACGGGTTAATCCAAGCAAGACTTGTTTATAAGCATTTTAATTCACTTCATAAATGGGTTGACTTGACCACCTATAGTTAAAAAGCCACCAATTACACAATAATAATAATAATAATAATTAATAATAATAATAATAATAAAACAAAAAATAGTAAAAATATTCCTATATACTAATAAATAAAAATTGTTTTTGAACACGTGTCGCTTTCCAATGCTTTCTCACCTTCTTTTTCTATTTATCTCTCATATTAAATAATAATAATAATAATAATAATAATAATAATAATAATAATAATCAAACAACATTAAAAGGACGCTGGAGAAAATCTTGGAAGGAGATCAAGACGAGTTCCTTCAAATAAAAAAAATGGGACGAGATTTAATATGTTAGATTGGAATATCGCGTGGTGTTTCGATGCTTGCCTATAATGTTTTGAGATCCCAGGTTCTAGCATCTTGCTAGAGAGGTTCTCTGTTGTTTAATAAAATTGTCTTTTGCCCTTAAAAACATAGTGATTATTTAAGAATTTTAGTCCAACCAATTAACTAGTGTATAGGAAAGAGTGACGGAGCTTGACCAAAAGTTTTGTTATGGCTGAAAGTCATGGGACTCAAATCTTTTCTATCGCTATGTTTCAAGTTATATATTCGAGACGGCGCCTCAGTTTTGGTCGGATTAAACAATAATAACTCCAAATATCTAATTAATTTCCATTTATTTAAAGGACCATCTTACACATAAAAAAAACTAAATATTGTTTAAGAAACAAAGAACTAAAATATTTATGATGATGCAGAGAAATATTAAGTACTTAAAAGAAGAACTCGAATCCTTTGTATAAAAATAGTTTGAGACTTTATTAAAATGACATTTCAAGTTTAAAAACAAGTATAAAAATTCACGAATAGCACTGTTTTCATATTTTTTTATAACTCAGTACATTAAAATTTTAATAAGTAAATAGTACGTCCAATTCATCATTTAAATACATATCTTGACGACTGTATATGTTAATCGATTACATTATGTTAACTCAACTCGTGCAATAGACGAGGTATTTTAAATATATAACTATATTACTTATTATATAAAATTAAATTTATGCAACCCGTGTAAAACACGGAGTTTAGTAAATAAATAAACAAAAAAGTTCTTTTTTATAAAATTAATCTCACTGGCTCTTGAATGTTAATAACACATGATTTTTAGTCCTACTAATCATACAACTTTACATTAATTATAGAGTTAAATGTCAAAATGGTCCCTGAGGTTTGCTCACTTTGTCACTTTAGTCAAAAATCAAATATTTTTAAATATGGGTCCCTGTGGTTTGCATTTTGTTGCCATTTTAGTCCAAATTTCAAATTTGGTTAGATTCTCAACTTAAATCCTGATATTTTGTCTTTATCCTCAGGGGTATTTTAGTCATTTTAGCATTAATATTAGAGTTAAATGCCAAACACCAGATCTACACACACACACTCTCTCTAAACACTCCCTTCCTCTCTCTTCTCTCTCTCTTCCCCCTTCTTACCACCACCGCCACCTCCTCCCCCTCCATTAACGCCACCACTGCACCACCACCATCGTCGTCAAAAGCGGCGTCCTCCACGACGGCGTCGTTTCCGTTTCGAATTGGAAGAAATCTTTGATTTCAAAACGAGATTTCGTACGAGTTGAGGCGAGGAGTTTAGTAACTCGGTTGCAGATCGGTTCAGTAGATTCTAGAACCTCCGCGCTTGATTCGTTGTTGAAGTTAATTCGGGAAGATGATAAGAACGTGTTAATCGCCGTCGCACAAGGCGTTGTTCCGATGCTTGTACGGCTGTTAGATTCCGGATCTTCGCCGGAGATTCGAGAGAAAACGGTTACGGTAATCGCTAGGGTTTCGACTGTCGATTCGAGCAAGCACGTGTTACTAGCAGAAGGTTTGTTACTACTTCATTATCTAATCAAAGTTCTGGAATCCGGTAACAATTTCGCGAAGCAAAAAGCGTGTGTTACACTTCAAACCCTATCACTTTCGAAAGAAAACGCAAAAGCGATTGAATCACGAGGCGGAATCTCATCGTTGTTAGATATTTGTCAGTCCGGTACGCCACTGTCGCAAGCCGCCGCTGCCGTCGTGCTCCGGAACATCACCGACTTCCCCGATTGCAGAGATAATTCATCAAAGAACACGCGGTTTCGGTACTTCTAACCCTAGCTCGTTCTGGAACCGCATTAGCTCAAGAACATTCAATTGCTTGTTTAAGTAATTTAGTTAAAGATGATGATGACTTGAAACTGTTGATTGTTAGAAAAGGTGGATTGATTAGTTTGAAAAGGTTTTGGGACTCTACTTCTATGAAAAGTTTAGAGGTAGCAGTTGAGTTTTTCAGCAATTTAGCATCGGATCAACGGTTAATTGAAGTTATCATATCGAACGATGTCCTAATCCGGTTACTTACGCCGCTTTTGACGACGATGGTGGTGATGCAGTGGTGGCGTTAACGGAGGGGGAAGAGGTGGCGGTGGTGGTGCGAAGGGGGAAGAGAGAGAGAAGAGAGAGGAAGAGAGTGTTTGGAGAGAGAGTGTGTGTGCAGATCTGGTGTTTGGCATTTAACTCTAGTATTGATGCTAAAATGACTAAAATACCCCTGAGGATAAAGACAAAATATCAGGATTTAAGTTGAGAATCTAACAAAATTTGAAATTTGGACTAAAATGGCAACAAAATGCAAACCACAGGGACCCAGCTTTAAAAATTTTGGATTTTGGACTAAAGTGGCAAAAATGAGCAAACCTCATGGACCATTTTGGCATTTAACTCTTAATTATAATTACACTTTTTTATCTTATTTTTTGAATCATCGACTTATTCTCTTTTAAGGAATACAACTTTTAGAACGAATGAACTATCACATCAAATCCAATTTTCATGGATATTCGAATTTCTTTTTAAAAATGGTCGAATACTGGAAAGTCAAATACAACAGTCTAGATTAAATTTAAATGATAACAAATTATTGAATAATAAACTTTATGATATACACGTTTTTACGATATGAAAGGAAAAAATAAACCATAAAACTGGAGAAAATACGAAAAGAAGGTTCTAGATGAAGGAATTTGGGTTTAAGAGTCGAGCAAACCAACTATGGTTGTTTGTCACCATGTTCGTCATGTTTGTTTCGTTTTTCTCCATATTTTATAGGTCTCGTAAATCTTAACATATTACAAGTTATGTTTGTTTTAAATTGGACCAATATATGTGCTTACTGGCCATGCAATGTGTGTTAAAAAACATAAGAAAATAGGCTAATTATATATGGTCAGCATACCATTAGAAGGAAGTGACGTTTCAGTTATGAAGAAAAACAAAGTCGAGTTCACATAATCTAGGGGTAGAAAAAGGTTTGCTTTTAAGATAATGAACCTAGAGCTACATGTTAGATTCATTTATAGCGTTAACAGTCAGCTATTTTCGTAACAGTGGCAATAGAGGTTGTGCTTTGGTTAGAGTTACCAAAAAGTGGGTTAAGAAAACCGATGTTCTAGCAGTCAAAGTCTCTCGAATGGATTATATGCTTTATTCCGGGAGTATTTGTTCTTAGGATCCAACAATTCATTTAAGTGAGAGCCGATAAGGACAAATAACAAGTCACGGGTTGTGACTGATGAGTTGAAGCGTAGCAGGAGCTTCAACATGCCTCCATGATAACTCGTGAGAAGGCTTTTGCAACAAGTGTGAAAGAATATTACAAGAGGTACATATACTGAAGACGATAAACTTAGTTCGAGCATCCAAGTGGGAGATTATTGGGCGCTGATGTGTGGAGGATCGACTAAAGGAAGGCAACCGATCCTATCCTTGGGCCGATCCATATGTTTTATTTTGACAAAGTATTAGGTTTTAATTTAGTTGGCACTAATGGTTTCTATGTGGGCTTGGGCTTAACATGAGGATTAACTTTCATAACCCTATATTAGTCTCTATATAATGATAGCATTGTACTTGTAATTCCTTAGAGCACCCGAATAATAAAGAAACCATAGTTGCAGCACAATGGATGTAAGTCCGCATATCGAACCACTTTAAATCCTTGTATTCATTTTCGCTTTCGTGTATTCAGTTTCAATTGTGTTTAATCCTAACAAATTTCAGTGAGATAAAAGAATTCGGTAAACCACACTAAATTGGAACTTAAACCTGATTTTCTTATAACACGGTGTGTTGCAAGGTACCACCAATTCTATCAAGATTCAAATCTATTATGTGAAACAAACACATCTAAATTTCTTACGCAAATTTCAATTCCAATTCCATTATATTTCACGAAACGAATGCTAACTTAGGGTTTGAATATTTAGAACTTATAAAAAGTTATATTATTGTTATTACTACTTTTTTTATATATCAAGAAATAAAATATGAAAAAGTGAAGTTAAAGAACATGCAAAAAAAATAACATAATTATATCACATGACATAACAACTAGTTTTCCATTTATTACGTATAGATCAGGCATAAATTATTAAAATCTTTTTTTTTTAAAGTTCAAATATATTAGCAACAATATGTTAATAGTTAATAACTAAGGAAGAGTATGGTATCAAACCAATACCAAAAACAAAGAAAATTGGTATTGGTATCGAATACCAGTTTGGTATCAGTACCAATACAATATCGGTATTTACCAATAAATAGACCAAAATACCTGTACTAATACCAAAAAATAAAATTGAAAATAGATATTGATACCAAATGTAACCGATTCGATACCAAATACTCGTGCCTATCAACAACAATACCATTCAAATTCAAATTATATCAGCAGCAGCCAGCAATAACACTATTATTATTATTATTATTATTATTATTATTATTATTATTATTATTATTCACATATAACTCACATTGGCACGCGTTACAACGTGTCAACCACGTTGCAGTCACTATACTAGAAAACTGAAAAACAAAAAAATGAGGTCACTTTCACTTTTCCCCAACATGAAGAAAGCCGGAGCCGAGAAGAAGCGGGCCCGGCGATCCTCCGCCGCTGTTAAAACCACCGCCGGCCGAGATCCGGCCACCGATACTCCCCCTAGGGTAACACCTCACATCCGTTCTCTAATCTCTCACACATCTAAACCTACTATCATCAATCTGCATCACTCTTTCGTTATTAGTGTTTATCGCCTTTCGTTAGATCTATAATTCTGTATTCTGTATGTATAATATTTACATTAATTGTTCGGCATTATGTGTTTGTGAATTGTGATGTGAAGCGTTAGGTTTTGATTATGATTTGTTGTTCGTACAGTACGTGTAGATCGGGTAGGTTTTTGTTAGGTTGTTTTGAGAATGTGTGTTGTGTGGAGGTTTATGTGCTTGAGGTTAGTGTTTTGTGGTTGATTTTAGTTGTGAGTTTTGTGTGAGTTGATCTTGATTGTGATTTACTGATTAAGCATGAGGTTTTGAACAGGTTTTAGCATTGTGTGTTTGTGAATTGTGTTGTGAAACGTTAGGTTTTAATTATGATTTGTTGTCCGTACTGTACGTGAAAGTGTAGTTGTGTTGTTTGTTGTAGATTGGTTAGGTTTTGTTAGGTTGTTTAGAGAATGTGTGTTGTGTGGAGCTTTGTGTTCTTGAGATTAGTGTTTTGTGAATGATTTTGTTTGTAAGCTTTGTATGACTCGGTTTCGGTTGCGATTTGTTAGGTTATAAGAGTTGTTGATTGCATGATAGGTCACTGCAAGGTGAGGTTTTTAATGTTTATAGTTACTCAAGTTGAAGGACTTGGCTTACACCTCATTACAGTTGTGCATTGAGCAGTTAATGTTGTAATTTGAAATTGTTATTTGTTTAATGTTGAAGAGTGTGTCAAATATGGTTATGTTTGGGATGGGATGGGGTCGATCGTCGATGGACTTAAGAGGAAGTGGATTCAGTTAATGTTGAGCAGTTAATGTTGAAGAGTATGTCACATATGGTTATGTTTTGGGATGGGGTGGGGACAATGGACTTAAGAGGAGGAAGTGGATTCAGTTAATGTTGAGCAGTTAATGTTGAAGAGTGTGTCACATATGGTTATGTTTTGGGATGGGGTGGGGACAATGGACTTAAGAGGAGGAAGTGGATTCAGTTTATGCCTGGAGTGTGTGTCATCTTTGGTGTATCTGGAAAATTGTTACTTTATGTTCTATTGATACATTTGGCGTTTTTAACTGTGTTTAGTCGGGTAGCATATGGAGGTTCCTCATTTTTTTTGGGGGGGGAAGTGATAGGTGTTTGGAAGCGTGCATTTTCTTTCCCATTCTTAGATATAAGGGTTCTTATTTGTTGTAGTTATCTTCTTCTAGAGCGTACAGGGATATTTGATCTTCAATAGGACCTATGTAGTTAATATCGAAGATATATCGGTTATATCAGTCCTCTGGTAAAATATCGGTTAGAATATCGGTACTGATATTATAGGCGATATTGACCGATATATCACTGAATTATTAGTGTTAAATTGCTATATATATAAATTCTGCATTATATTAAAATTATCGATATCCCACCGATATCTCACCGAGATAACCTATCTCTCGACTATCGGTCCTTGACCAATATCTGATATTTTACCGCATTAACTGCATAGAATAGGACTTTCTCAACAGCAGAAGTGAGGCCTTGTGGAGTTGTAGTTGCATTGGTTTCTAGATTTCATATTTCATGTTATTATGATTTGTGGCTTACCGTTATGCTTGGTTTATTGTCTTTGCATATATAATTTGGAGGATGTTGTCTCAACTTAATGCTTATCGTATATATTTATTTTGTTATACGCACGGTTGGTATAGATGGAAATCAATCATTCTGGGAAATGACACAAAAATATTTTTCAGAGTCTGTTATCTGTCTCATTGTCGTTAAAATGCTTATCATAGTTAACGCGTCTGTGTTTTCTTGATTATCTAGAAATTTGTCATCAGTAGTAGGATTTTATCAACAACTGGATTGCATAATGCTTTCTCACGACTCACTAGCATTTTAAGGTGCAGATTTGATGTGAAATGAAAATCTCTGCTGTTGCACTAGTCTTAACACTTTAGACTTAACTTTTTGATCATGCTTCGGATGATATTACATTCTCTTAATATTAAACCTGTTTATCAAGGATAGTGTGCATAAGTTTGGTAAGGGTAGAAATCACTTACTGCGGGCACAATGGCACACATCCAGAGTTTTAACTGAAAGTATTGTTTCGGATTTTTTTTAGTTTTCTCTAAGGGATCATGGTAACTTTTCTCTTTCATAGTTTGTTTCTCACTGAAAAGGTTTATAATCATCAAGGCGAAGGATAAAAATCATTGTACTATTAAATTAAGAGTTACGATTCTGTGATTTTGTCAGACTGCAGCTTATCTCCACACTTGTTTGCTTTCACTTATATGTGTTCTGACATAGAAATCTTTATTGAGGTGCCTTACGAGTTACGCATATCAACCATATAATTAACGATATAACTTCAATACAGCTGAAAATACTAAGTTGACTTGTGGTTTATATCTTTTATGAAACCAGAAACAAGCGAACAAGAAAGACGTTTTCCAATTATTTGCCGAGAAAGTGAGAGATCATAAAGACCTAGTTTCCAGGTGGGCCGTGTTACAGGAAACTCGTGTTGAGTACTTTAGGGGAAAGGATTTTGTTACTTTTTTGAGAAATCATTCGGAGCTCAAAGACATCTTAGAATCAGATAGGCATCTAGAAGTAGAAGATATCGTCAATGTGCTGTTGAGCAAGAATCTTTTAGTTCGCTGTGATCGTGTTGTAAAAACCGTACGTCCTGGGAAGAGAAAATTGTCAACGTGGCCCGCTCATTTAGAGATATATCCCGTAAGTTTTTATTGTTCTTTTGTAATAAAGATTCTTAGGTTAAATTGTTTTATTTTCTTTACTTGGATTGCTCACATCAATCGTATATGTTTGGAACAAATGAGCCGAACGTTCATGAACTGTTCGGCGGGGAGTTAGTTTGTGTTTATTTATTTAACAAATGAAAGAACATGAACACAATTTGTTTGTTCATTCAATTAAACGAATGAACATGAACACACGTTTTGTTCGTTCATTTATGTTCGTGAACGTCCGTTTATTAACATGTGTTTATTTGTTTATATTCGTTGGTTTATGTTTTTTCAATTTAATACATAAGTAGTTATGTTTATATAAATATTAAACATAAAAGAAACTTTCTAACTACTTAGATAGATATAACTAATCAGGAATTGGTTTTTCAGTAACAAAAATGGGTTTTTCCAATGGAATTTATCGTAATTAATCAGTAATTTATGTAAAAAGTTACTTTATGTTTAGTCAATTATGTTCATTTATGTTTCTTCAAATATGTTCAATCGTGTTGGTTATTGTTTGTTAAATTGTGTTCGTTTAAGTTGGTTTTGCGTTCGTGAACTGTTCACTTAGGTTATAAACTAACATGAACATACTCATTTTCTTAATAAATGAACATGAACAAAAAATATGTTCGGTTAAAGTTGAATGAATGACCACGAACATGCCTCTGTTCGTGTTCGTGCTGTTCATTTACAAGCCTATGTTTGGTTATATAAATCTCTACCTTGTTGAATTGTGAAGCTCACATCTCCAAGATGAAACTAACGTTGGCGAATTAACTGGTGTTGAGTTTTATGCTTTATTTATTTTGTTTACAGGAGCAGGAGTTCTCTGATAACGATGCGTTTTTTGCATGGACGTTTGTAAACAAGCGTCCACTGTGGCAAACGCTTTTATCGTTATCTTGGCCTGTTTTGACTCTTGCAATCTGCTTGTTCCCTGTGTATCCCCACCAGGCGAAACTGCTCATACTCTACTCGTGTGCGGGGATACTTCTTCTTATAATTTCCCTGCTTTTGGGTAAGTTTGTTTATTTTGATTTTCATCTTTCTTCCAAGTGTTTACTGTTAATGTGGGACTGGTACTGTTTTATCTATGCAGTTAATATAGGTTAACGGTCCCCATGTAAAATATTGGTGTCAAATATCGGTATCGATATTATCGGCGATGTTGACCGATATTTGACGACCTAACCTGTATCACCGATAACCAATATCACTGAATTGGTAGTGTTAAATTGCTATATATATAAATTCTGCATGCTATTAAAATTACCGATATCTCACTGAGATAACGTACATCTCAGATATCGGTCCTTGACCGATATCCGATATTTTACAGCATTAACTGCATAGTGTTTATTATGAGATTTTAATGGCATGATAACGGAGCACCGGTTACTTTGATTTGTACATGCAATGCTACTCGCGTGTGCTTCTAATTACTGATTAAGCTTAGATTAGCGATCCTTTTATAACAATGACGTGGACTTTTATTGCGCCTGATTAATTCTTTCATAAACTGCATATTCGACTAGGCCTGTAAATGAACCGAATGAACACGAGTCGAACATAAAATCAAACACAATTTTTTTTGTTCATGTTCGTTTATTAATAAAATGGGCATGTTCGTGTTCGCTTACGTTCGTTCGTTTAAAACCTAAAGGAACAGTTCACAAACGTAAACGAACATAATTTAACAAACAATAAACAACGAACATAATTGAACTAACATAAATGAACACAAATAACAAAATTGACTCGACATAAATGAACATAAAGTAAACTTTTATATAAATTAGTGATTGATTACGATAAATTTCATTGGAAAACCCATTTTATTTACTAGAGAGCCAATTACCAATTAGTTATATTTATATAAGTAGTTAGAAAATTCCTTTTATTGTTAATATTTATATAACTATAACTACTTGTGTATTTAAATTGAAACGAACTCAAACGAATAAACATAAACAAATGTAAATAAATGAACATAAACGTATGTTGACAAACATAAATGAACGAACAAAACGTGTATTCATGTTCGTTTGTTTATTAAATAAACGAACATAAACGAACTTTCTGTCAAACAAGTTCACGAACAATTCATGAATGTCCGGTTCGTTTACAGGCCTATTTCGACTATATCTTGACATGATATCTTTCTGTTAGATCGCCTTTCGTAATTTTGATAATTCCAAAAGCAATTGTTTGGCCTTTTTGTTACTGCGATTATCGTTACTTGTGGTATCAATGTATCATTATGGTTCTTATTATACAACAAACACACTAGTACATAATTTGTTTGCAGTTTTATGCTTATTAAGAGTACACGCAAACTCATCAAGTTCGAATTTAAACGAACTACAAACAAACCTATGATCTGAAATAAACAAGTAATGGATTGATTATTCTTGTATTTATATGTTGACAGTGAGAGCCCTGATATTTGGTGTATCATGGACTTTACTTGGGAAGCGCATCTGGATTTTCCCCAACATTCTTGCAGAGGAAGCAACCCTGCGAGAACTTTTCCGTTTTTGGCCTCAAAAAGACGAGGAGGAGAAACCGAAGTTAACCGCAAGGATCTTCTATGCAACTGTGGCTGTTCTGGCCATACTACTTTTGCGGCATCATGCCCCTGATGAGGCCGCAAGGGCCAGGTAATTATCGTTAATGATAAAGACTGTAATTATATTATTTTTACCTCAATTCCCATAATCACCGTTACATGTATTATTTTTACGTAAATTCCCATAATCACCGTTACATGAAAGTTGATGGATTGTCATTGGTCCTGGGCCAAACAAAAGGTTTAATAAAAGTGAAATTAGTAAAATGCCATTTTTGTCCCTGAGGTTTGGCCAATTTTGCGACTCTAGTTCAAAGGTTTGTTTCTTTGCATATGGATCCAAAAGGTTTGAAATCTTGCCACTTTCATCTTTCATCCTGCTTGTTAACCCCATCCATGTTCTCTGTTAAATCAGGGGTATTTTTGTCTTTTTTGTTAACTTAAAGGGCAATTCGGTCTTTTTACATGAAGCGAAAAAGACCGAATTGCCTTTAAAGTTAACAAAAAAGACGGAAATATCCTTGACTTAACGGATAAAATTGGATGGAGTTAACGAGCCGAATGAAAATTTGGATACAGATGCGGAAAAACAAACCTTTAGACAAAAGTCGCAGGCCAAACCTGAGGGACGAAATGGCAATTTACCCATTTAAGTCTTGTTGAGTCTGAAGCGTGATTGAATTTTGATATTGCTGACTCATGTGGTTATATATACGCGGTTCAGGTATCAGAAGCGGGTTTCAAACATCATTGATGATGTTCTCGAGTGGGACCCACGGCTGGCTTTGTCGGGCATGATGGATAGCATGCAATCGGAAGTAAATGGTACTGAAACCGACAACAATGGCAGCAGCAGCAGCAGTGAAAAGGCAGCAGCATCCCCTGATTATGTGGAACATGAGCATGATGAAAGTACAGATGACAAAGATCTGTACAATGATGATATATAGGAAAATGTAAACAGATTACAGATTTACAGTTAAGTTTTTGAAAAAAAGGGAAATTATGTAATTGATTTTTTTATTGTTTTCAGATCAACTTGGAAAATAAATCAAGTGGCTAGAGAAAAATAGTTTCACATTTTTGGAGTTTTTGAGGGTTTGCCCGTAAAAAGTTTTAATGTTTCTGCTGGTTTAGGATGAGTATGGTATTAAGTCATGCCTGCCTACTGATTAATCCGAACTCGTTTGCAAGTATCAAAACTAAATATATAAACTTAAAAGTTAAGATAAATATTGTGCTTAATTTATTATAAACTTGAATAATAAGAATTGTTGGAAAAGTATTTTAAGTTGGTTTTCAAAGTGATTTTAGTATTGAAACCAACAGGCAATAATAAGATTAGTATAGAATGTAATTTCTATAATTTGATATGGGACTGAGATTATCAGGATCTTGGTAAATTTCATCCCAAGTTAGCCCTTGTAAAACAAGTGAATTCTTCATCCTTTTAAAATTTAATCATCGAAAATTTTTAGTCAATAAACTATATTTTAAAAACAAATCAATGTTGGAGATCAAAGCTTAAGTCTGCCAGAATTCGCTTAATATGTGAATGCACACATTTTGTATTTCCTTAGCACACTAAAGTGCTACCTAATACATTCAATCATACATATTATCCCACAAACATTAATATTTGTTAATCTAAACCAAACTATTGAAAACCGAAACCGAAAACCAAATCAAATCAACTTCGAATTGGGCAGCCGAAAAATCTTCAAGCCAAGCCAACAATGAACACCCCTACTCTCCGTAGAAGTTTACTTGTATTCACTCCTATTATTAAATTAAAAAACCAAATTTAAGGGAAAAATTTGAACTCAATGAATTTAAAAACTACAAAAGCGCTTGCTATATGAATGGTTTTATTTTATTATTTGAGTAAAAGGCAATTTTATGAACCTTAGCCAGAACTTAGGGATCTTAAGTCAAACCTTGTGCCTATAAATTCCAAAAAATGGAACTCTTAGCTCACAATACACCATTGTGTGTGAAAAGTGAGCCAGCAGCGGTGGTGGTGGTGGAGGCGACTCATCTAGGACATATCAACATTGGAGAACTTGTTAGGGATAAGAAGTTGCATGATTGTTGGGATGAGCAGCTTGAGTGCTACATCATTAATGAAGATCTGGTAATTTATATATTTGATATCTTAATTAACATATACTTGTGCTAGTTTTGTGGTTGTAAATAGTTTTAATAAGTTTTTAGGTTCTACAGTTTAAGATTAAGGGTTTAGGGTGTTGGCACTGCGTCCCTAAGGCCTTGCTCGGAGCCTAGTCGTAAGGAGCAAAATGAGCAAGGGTTTATACAAGCTGTGGACCGTGGTTATACAAGTATTCCGGCTTCAAGGTTTTTTTCAAGCTGCTAAATCAGGCTCCTCGCTATATTTCATGTTAAGTGCGTCTGCGCCCTTCTCCAAGTGAGCGCTTGGACATCTCTTTTACAAAAAAAAAAATAAAAAAAAATATCACGAATCTTCGTCTAAGTCACCACCAGGTGCTCCGACCTTGTTGCGCTGTGCTTCTGCGTCTAGGGCGTTTTTGACAACATAGGTTTGGCTAACCTAGCTTTCTTGGAAGCAAAACCGTTGATCAACTCTTCATAATCCTCCGTACACTAATATATCATTCTTAACAGCTTTCTTTGCTAAACCATAAGTCTTTCTTGTGACATTATGTATTGTAAATAGGATCTCGTCAATTTCAATTTTAAAAAGCTTTTTTCTACTACCGTTACTTCGTTACTGGAATAGTGAACAAGCCTGTAGATGCAATTATTGCATTAGATAAACAATCGACTTGTTTCAAAAATTTTAAAACATCACCAGGGTTTGTGATATCGATGTTTCCCTAAATTTTTTTATAGTATTCAGTCAACATGTTCATTTCTTTAATAGCAACATCGAGAAGCATACCCTACGATTGTAACTTTTTCGCTCACCAAATTCACTATGTATTAGATACCAAATGACGATTGATACCAAAAATTCAAAATCACCAAGTTTTTTATTTGCTAATGATTGTGCTTCACTTGAATTTTAGCATCATTATCATTTTTACGCAATTCCTAGTAAATCTTCTCTTACATATAGAAGTTGAAATCTAATAGCCTTAATACTATCAGCACAACTTTCCCAACGAGTTGTAGACATTGACTCATGAATCAATTCTCTAACATCTTCTTTCAAAATTGTAACCTCTATGTAGAATTGACAGATAGTATAAACGCGCTGTATGACTCCAAAAAAGTCTCTAGCTTTACTACAAGTATTAGCCATGTCACATAATACAAGATTAAGACTATGAAAACCACATAGAGTATCAATCACTATAGGATTTATATCTATAGATCGTTTTGAACTCCCTAATGTTTTCCTTTCTTGTTTGATCCATTGTCATTGTTTCGACTGTGCATATCATCAATATCAAGACCAAGAGCTTTAATTCATTGTGTGAAATAAAAAAAATCATTCTTCAACAATAACATAACTAGAGGAGAAAAGTACATACCTCACTATTAAAGACATTTGTTCTTGGTGGCTTGTATAAGGGGTGCAATCAAGTAGATAGAGTAATATTTTTGCTTTGGTTATTATCTTCTTGATGATTTTTGATTTAGTTTCACGAGCTACTAAAAGTATCGACTCGTTTTGACCCACTCATGAGAGACCATGTGTTACAATGGTATTTGAGATGCTTTAATGTTGTTCGGGATGGTGCGTCAAACCTCATCGAGGATGATGAGCCCCCGGAGGTGTTCAGGAGGATACCTTTGGTAAATTCCTCATTCTGATTGTAAGACCCTAGGAAAATCTCATGATGTTGGGCTCATAATGCATGCTCCGCCTCATGTATCATCAACGCATTGGCTCTAGATCTCATCAGAAGTCTAAGTTAAGCTTGCTCACGTTCTAAGTTAAGCTTGCTCGCGTGAAAGTATTACAAGGATGGGTGACCTCCTTGGATGTCTCCACAGGGCAACCAAAAACAAAATTTGTGAACTTTGTCATGATCTTCGTCAACATTAGCATCTTCAACATGATCTCCATCAACATTAGCATCTTTAACATCATCTTCATCAATATTAACTTCAACATGATCTCCACCAACATTGTTAACATCGATATTGTCAACACTTTGATTATGAAAACCTTTAGGTTTTCAAAGGATTCACATTTAATATTATATTGTTGACTACGTGTTTAGTTAAGTCTTTTGCTTTCAATCACCATGTAAGCGTATGCTAAAAATTGTCGTAACAGCCACCTCGAATTTAGAATCAAGGAATAACCATTATGCCTATCTTAACCTCTATAAGCAAAAAATTCCCTCATTGTACACTTTGTATTTTCTTTTGTGTAGTTATTAAATCTCAATGTGGAATGTCAATCCTATATCCATCATCACCATAAAAGGATACGTAAGGGATATTGAAGAGCAAGATACAATGGATATAATTCACTAATACGTTGGAGAACGCATGATTGAGTTTCCACAAGAATATCACATATCACGATTGTCATTGTTATCATTTATGTCACCTTCAATCAAAGCGGCAACTTTAGAAGAGGTTGGTGCATCATAGGTCTTACCATCTTTCTCTTTTTTACAAAGATGTAGAAGCTTAAGGCTAACATTATGATTTCATGAAAATGGTCTCGAACCATCCTATACGTTTTAATTTCACAATCTAACACAGCCTTCAGGTATTCTATAATTTCAATAGAGGGAATGCTCCATTCATATACAAAATTAGTGGTCAAAATTTTCATACTATGGGCAGTCTTATACCGGAAAATGGCCATCAACCTAAGTTTTCCCAACTTTACATATACGACACTGAAAACGAAGTATCAAGCAGACAAAGTTTATTTTGGTATGTATATTCATTGATATACATATACGTTATTTACTTTGTAAAATAAACCCTGTCTGGTTGATACTTCGTTTTCAATGTCGTATATGTAAAGCTGAGAAAACTTAGGTTGATGACCACTTGCCAGTATAAGAGTACCCATACTATGAAAATTTTGACCACTAGTTCTATATATGAATGGAACATTCCCTCTATTGAAATTATAAAATAAGGGAGAGGTTTGTTAGATTCTGAAAATGAGTTGGTTAAAACGTATAAAGATGGTTCGAGACCATTTTCATGAAAATCCTAATGTTAGCCTTAAGTTTCTACATCTTCGTAAAAGAGAGAAAGATGGTAGGACCTATAATTTATCAACCTCCTTTGAAGTTGCCGCTTTGATTGTAGGTTACATAAAGATACTATTGACGATTGTGATATTCTTGTGAAAACTCAATCAGGAATTCTCCTAGCGTATTAATGAATTAAATCCTTTGTATCTTGCTCTTCAATGTCCCCTACTTTTCCGTTATGGTGATGATGATGGATATAGGATCGACATTCCACATACAGATTTAATAACTACACAAAAGAAAATACGACCAAAGTGTGGAGGGAATTTTTTGATTACAGAGTCTAAAATAGGCATAATGGTTATTCCTTAATTCGAAATTTTACAATAGTTTTTAGTAGACGCTTACACGATGATTGAAAGCGAAAGACTTAACTACATACATAGTCAACAAAAAAATCTTCAATGTGAATCCTTTGAAAATCTGAAAAGCTTTCTTCTCATTCATCTTTGATCCATGACCGCGCATATCATCAACATCAAAACACATGTCTTGATTGTGATGCTAAAATTCAAAGGGAGGATACATCATTAGCCAATATCAAACTTGGTGATTTTGAATTTTTGGTATTAGATAATATACACGGTGAATTTGGGGTGCAAATAGTTATAATTGAAAGATATGCTTCTAGATGTTGCTATTAAAGAATGTTGATTGAATTCTTCAAAGGGAAGAAAATGGAATCAAATACAAACACTTATATTTGTAAGAACTGTAAAAACCAATACCTAATTGACAAGTGTCTCTTAATTAAAAATTAGTTTAGAGGTAAGTTAGACCTTTTGACTCTATTTATTTATAGCTAATTAAAAATAATTATTAAATATCCCTACATCCATGCAATTTTAATTCAAATTAAAGTTTGAATTTTTTAACATATCCATGATCTGGTAACTCTCCATAATCCAACCAACCTGTAGGAACCACCACTAAAAAAATACAATCAGCACTACAAAATATAATTAGCATAACATTCTCAATCGTTCTCCATTATCAGCACATCGTCCTCAATCGTTCCCCATTATCAACATAAATGACATTAGCACAACATCCTCAATCATTCTCCATGATCAGCACATAGATGTGCTTATATCCACTTTTGGTTTTCAAATTTAACACAGATGTGCTAATTATATCTACTTTTGGTGTTTGTTTGTATTTTATTGTAATTAGCGCATAATCAGCACACACCCGTGTACTATGTTAGCACATGAACAACCAACTCATCTATCCCACATCTATTGTAATTAACACTTTAACAGCATACAACCAATATTAAACTCCTCAGAAAAACACCTTACAAACCACTGAAAACTCCCAATATATCAAACATTACAAAACCCTATGGTAATTAACAATTTATTAGCACAAAACCCACTATCCGACCCAGCCCAAAACCCTCAAACATTATACACCCATACAAAAACGCATTATAGAAGATTTTACGCACCAAATATGTAGTGATGATGCTGATTGTTGATTATCGTTTGATGTTTGCTTCGAGACTGAACGCACTACAGCTTGTTCCTATTCAATCTGTTGTTCATCTTCGAGGCTGATCGCACAAAGTGCTTTTATATGGAATTGAACTTTATCGCACAAAAGGGATTAACGTGGGTGAGCTATTTTGATATTGATTCTCATAAGAATTACACGACAAAATAAAACATATGTATAGATTTAAAATCAACAAAATACATTTTTCATACCAACACATTTCAACTACATTAACTAGCACAATTATAAAACACCTTTTTGTAACTTGTTTAAAAGTCACCTTTATAAATAAAAAAAAGGTATAACAATATGGTACTCATATTAAAGATAAAAAATACTTGAGTTTATGGTATAATTTTTTTATAAATTATAAAGTATTATAAAAGTTATTTTAGTTTAAAAAACCTTGGTGGAATTAGTATTCTTTTAAAACTTGATTACTATTCTGTAATATATTCCCTTATTATTTATATAAATTAGCAATTTTATGAAATTACCCATAGCTTGTTAGTACTAATTATTAATTATAAGATTTTTATTTGTAATCAAAACACTTGATTTAATTACAGTTTTTACAATTAGCATTGTTTGTACAAGATCTCACTCATTACCTGAGAATTTAAATTCCAAGTTATCTAAGGTGATTGTTGAAAGCTAAGGAAAATTGCCATTAAAATGTATTGTTTCGATATTTCCTCAAAAGCAGCACGGTCGTAGGAATAAACAATTTGATGAGAATGAAAGTGACCAAGAAGTGTTATTTTCAACCGAGGAGAGTTTTAACGTTAGTTATTTTTTATGGGGTAACTTTGTAAAATAGTAATCAAGTTTTAAAAGTATTCTAATTAGGTCACTCAAGTTTCAAAAGTGTTCCAATCAGGTCACTCAACATTCGTTTTTCATTAAAATTAAGGGTCTTTTCATCCATTTCATAGGTAATCGTGGTGATGTGAATTTTTGTTTCTTTTTTTCCTTTCATTTGATGGTAACGTCGAATGATGACGCGGATTTTAACTTGTTTTTTTAATTTTTAATGTGATTAAAGTGTTTTTATTTTAAATAAAAATAATTTCATATATTAAAATAATCCGACTCCAACATCAAATGCTCCATTTTTTTTCTTGACACATTGAAAAAAGGATATGGATCGATTTGAATATTAAGTTATCTAATTGAGACAAAAACGATACGAGTGACCTAATTAGAACATATTCCCTTTTTTTATATATTGTTGATCAAGCAAGTGCTAACATTTAAACACTATCAAGAGTATAAAAATCTATTTGTTTTTTTTCCTCGAAAGAATTTAAAGACAAAGATGTGAATTCATGTTGTAGTTAAATTTGTTTTACATATTATTACTTGTTGAAATTATCACCTTACCGATGTGTTAAACATTTGAAACAAGTCATTTGTTTTCCTAATGCGTTAGTTGCATATATAGTTTTGTTGAATATTCTAGGAAGGGTGGCGTTTAAAAAAAAGTTTAACAAAATTGAAGTTATTGAAGTCATACTTACGATCCACAATGTCACATGAAACACTTATTGGATTAACAATGATAGCTGTTTAGAGACGATGAATTAGAGTACGAGTTATTCAGTGTTAGCCAACAACTTTGGTTCCAAGATCCCTAGGAAAGCCCCATGTTTCCTATAAACCTTGTAAAATAAGTCATTATGCTACAAAAATGTTGTTTTGTTTTTTGTTATAAGAATTATTTTCTTAGTAATGAATTTTGTTTATATATTAGTTGATATTTTAAGATCCCATCTCATGGATGGCTTTGTTAGCATCAACATGATTGCCATCAACATTAGCATCTTCATCAACATGATCTCCACCAGCATTATCAATACTAGTATTATAACGTTTTGATTTTGATAATAATCTTGAAACCGTCTTGAGACGTTCTTAATTCTTTATAATTTCACATATTTTGCGCGTTTTTGACTAACGAATAATTGTTTAGAAGGCATAGTTATTGAAAATCATAATGAGTTACAAGCTACTATTTTAAAAATATAAAGTAGGCTAAATCAAGCATTTAAGTAAATAATGAACAATCTAATCAATAAGCAATAATCTAATAATTAATTTAACAAAATTGTATAATTATTTTAAGACTAATTTAAGCAAATAATACGATTGAAAAATACCTAAATTCTGATGGGGTTGGGCGATTCTGGTGACGGTAGATGATCGATTGGGTAAGAGATCGAAACCGAATGATCCATTCATTCAATACGGAATTGAATCAAAGTTTCAATTGTGACAGTTGATTAATTAGTTATAATCAACTATGAATGATTTAGAAATATGAATTAAGTTTTGTCTTATAAGTTCCACAAAGTTTGTTCACTTTGAAGTGGTTAAGAAAACTCAGTTTATAGCAGTCACTTATTACTGGTAATTAAGAACATAGTATATAAACATGAGTACTTATATTTAACATTTGTATCACATGTTTGTATTTTTAACGTCATTGACATAGAAAGTATATTTCGTAACTTCATAATTTTAAAAAAGTTATTTAATGATGAAAACAATATGTATGTATAGATCAAGATCCATGAATGATACGCAACTAGAAAAGTTAGAAATCTATATTTCATTTGAAATCCTAGAATGAAATGTAATGATGCCGATCCTCTAAATTTTGTTATCTTTTGAAAATTATTCTTAAACAAAAAAATGATTTGGAATAGTGATGCAGTTTCGAAAGCGATCAAATGGCTCAAGAAGCAATTGATTAATCAAAGACGATAAACGAACCGAAAGGTTCAAGAACAATGTTCTTCAACGCAGGTTTCCCCTTCTATCACTCTAGGTCCGTCAAGGGGCAACGCAGGTTTCCCCTTCTATCACTCTAGGTCCGCCCCTGGCCAAACACAAGTCCCCAAGGAGTTTCCATGCAAACCACATATGTATGCATCCTTTAAACCCGTGAAATGACGATACATTTGAGGCCCACCATAAAATTTTGTTTATCCCCACATTTGAAAAGAATGAGGACTTCATCACAACTTCAATCGATTTATTCATATCCATGATTTTGTCATTAAGAATATCTTTTATTTCAATTAGAAAATTTGAAATAATAGATATCTTATTTATTCCATTTTGAATACCCAAAATGATAGGAGGTATACTAGTTGAATATTTTATCAAATCATTTTCCTTTTGACATTGTTAATCCGACTTTAAAGGACTTACCATATTGCAACCAACTACCACCACCAGCCATAGAATCACCTATCATGACCGTAAGGCCGCCATTAGTTATCGCCTCGCCAGCAAGAGCTATCACAACACCACTTTTTTCAACCGGTGTAACACATTCAACATTATGACTTTTAGAACCCACTTCATCACCCGGTAATCCCGTAACCCAAGAGTACCATTCCTCTTCCTCGTATACGTCATACACAGGAGGAGAATCATAGATAGTGTCGCCATTGGTAGGGATGCTCCTCATCCCTAGATAACTCGTCCCAGACAAGTTCTTCCGGTTCCGTTTCCTTACATGACGAAGAGCCCTCAAGATCCTGGATCCGTTTCTTGAGTCGCCTAATCTCGTGTTGTAACTCGAGATCTCGGACTCGTTTTCAGAGCCTTTTGATATTAAGATCCCACGGGTCGGGGTAGATTCTACAATTGCCTCTGTCGGCGGGTCTATTAGTAGAATATCGATCTCTACCGTGGGCACGTGAATCGAACATACTTCTATCCTTGCCTTTGTCGACGATTCTATGATCGAGCAAGCATCTCTCTCCACGCAGAGCCATTTAACAAACCAAAGCTCTGATACCAACTGATGCAGTTTTGGAAGCGATCATATGGCTCAAGAAGCAATTGATTAATCAAAGACGTAAACGGACCGAAAGGTTCAAGAACAATGCTCTTCAAATATTAATCAACCAAAAAACTAACTAAAACACAAACCTTAGATCCTAATTTATAATGAATAAAAAAAAAGATGAAGTAAGAAATTGAAATCCCCACAAAATAGGCAACTAAATGAAAAGATTATAATTCAAATTATGAGATAATCTTGCATCAAATAGATTGATTGGTCAACATAATTTTTTTCAAAAATGAGAGTATAATATAAATTTTATCAAACGATAGGAATACATGAGGATAGTATATCGACTTAAGAACAGGAAGACACCGGAGATTAAAACATGTGGAATGAAGAAATATATGAGAGAGGCCAGAAAGTGACAAGTGGTATTAGAGAGGAGGTTTGGAGGAGGCTAGAAATGCTAATTTGGTAAAAGATTTAAATGTGCAACCACCCTAATGAGGAGGAAGACAACATTAATTTAGAGACACATTACATCCGTCATGGAGACGTTGTGGGAGTTGGTCTTCAAAACCATGAGCAATTGATCAGAGAAGCGAGAAGGGAAGAAGGAATTCAAAAGCATCTAGATGAATTTTCTTTCATTGAACATTAGAGGCTTAGGAGAGGGGTTAAAAATAAAGCGGGGTGGATAAAAAAAATTAAAAAGACAGAATGGAATTGATTTCATCGCGTTACAAGAAATTCAGTTTAATGACATTTCAGGTCTCGAATTCGAGAAATTTTTGGGAGCAGTCAAATTTGAGATGGATCACATGCCAGCAGTCAGAAGATCTAGAGGGGTTGTTAGCTTACGGGACCCTAGCATATTCAAGGTACATGATTATATCAAGTATCCTAATTTTTTATTAACTCTGGGGGTTATAAAAGGGAGTAATAAAGCTATTAATGTTATTAAGTATACGCTCTGCAAAAAGTCCCACAAAAAGGCTCTTTGGGATGACATAAGGGGGATTATGGGTAGTTTTTCGGGTTGGTAGGTGATTATGGGAGACTTTAATGCGGTGCATAATTTGGAAGAAAGAAGGAACTCTACATTTAATAAAAACTGTGATTCAACTTTTAATAATTTTATTTTTGAAAATGGGACGAGAGAATATGACATGAAAGGAAGGAAATTCACTTATCTTAAGGACATCGGTAACAAACAAAACAAGATTGACAAAGTCTTGGTCGGTCATGATTTTTTTTGAAATGGCTAGCGGCTTGTTTGCGGGCGATGCCGAGGGTTCACTCAGATCATTTCCCTCTTGTTTTGACTTGTTCGGAAAAAAAACTTTGGCCCCAAGCCATTTAGATTTTTCAAATCTTGGTTGGAAAGAAAGGATTTCGATGAGGTGGTCCATAAGGCAAGTGATAATTTAAGTGGAGTCGGGGAGCCAGCCGTGATGTTAATACATAAATTTAAGAAGATTAGGGAGGGTATTTAAATATGGAAAAAGGAGGTATTATCTAAGGAAGGGGAAATGGAAATGGAAATGGAAAGGACTCTAAAGGAGGATTTAGAAAATCTGGAGGAACGTCGAAAGTTAAAGAGTTATCCAAAGAAGAGGAGTGGGCAAAATTGGAATGTTTTAAAGATTTAAAGGAGCTGGAAGGTTATAGAATTAAAGATCTCAAACAAAGAGTTAGAATAAGATGGGATATGTATGGAGATGAAAACTCGGCCTTTTTTTCATGGGTACATCAACAGTAGATGAGCAATCAACAATATATTTGGTCTTATGATTGACGGGGATTGGACTACTAAACCTTCCTTGGTCAAAAAAGAGATTATGGGCTTCTTCAAAATGGCATTCGAGGAAAAAATCAAAGATAGACCAAAACTTAATTGCCATAATGTAAGGAGTCTATTGGAGGAGGACGCGGCGTCTCTGACGATTCCTTTTAGGAACGAAGAGATCAAGAGTGCAGTGTTCGAGTGTGGGCTGACAAAGCCCCCGGGGCCAGACGGTTTTAATTTGAAATTCATCAAAAGGTATTGGAATATATTTGGAAATGATTTTTATAACTTGTTAGCTTCCTTTTATAGGAAAGGTACTATTGCGGTGGGATGCAGCTCATCCTTTATAACTCTTATCTCGAAAAATAAGGATCCGGTGGGGTTGAGAGATTATAGACCGATCCACTTGATTGGGGTGATAAGCAAAGCTATCTCTAAGATTCTTGCAAATCGTCTCAAAAAGGTTATAAGAGCCATCATCTCGGAAAATCAAACGACGTTCCTTAAAGGCAAATACATCCTTGACAACCCTTTAATGTTAAATGATCTTAAACAAGGCTTTCTTACTAAAACTCGATTTTGAAAAGGCATATAATAATGTTAGCTGGAGTTTTCTTTTGGATATCATGGGTCAAATGGGTTTTCCTAATTTATGGTGTAAATGGGTTGAAGGGGTTTTAGTTTCGGCTAGATCCTCGGTTTTAGTGAACGGGTCTCCCACTTTTGAATTTAGCTGTTCCAAAGGGTTTAGACAAGGAAGCCTGTTATTGCCGTTTCTGTTCCTTTTGGTTATGGAAGCCCTGTCTAGCCTTTTTGCAAAACAAGGCTTGAAGGGTTTTTCAAAGGAATTCAAACTCCTAATAACGGCCCGGTTATCTCTCACCTCTTTTATGCTGACGATGCTCTCTTAATGGGGGATTGGGATAGGGTTAATGGACGAATGTGGCTAGATGTTTGAGAAATTTTTATTTGTGTCCTGGCTTAAAAATTAACCTTCACAAATCAAACTTATACGGGTTGGGTGTGGGAAATTATGATATTACAGATATGGCTAAGGTGATTGGATGTAATAGAAAAGAATTAACAACTGGGCTCCGCTAATTGAGGTTTTCGATAAAAGGTTGTCGGTTCGGAAAGCTAGAACAATTCAATAGGGCGGAGGCTTACTCTGATTAATTCAGTTCTGGAGAGTCTCCCTATCTATTACTTCTCTTTATAGAAGGTCCTAGTCGGTATAATTAAGATTCTTGAAGCAAAAATGAGAAAGTTTCTTTGGGCGGGATCTAGTGATATTAACAAAATGAACTGGGTGGCTAAGGATTGGGTCACTTGGCCCAAGAAAAATGGGGGGTTGGGTATTAACAGACTCAAAGAGGTTAATGAGGCCTTCCTTGTAACACCCCAAAAACCCATTTTTTATTAATTGTTGTGTTTCCTTATATTGGCTCAAGAAATAAATAGAAGTAATTATAATAACTAGGTTAGAATGCAAACTAAATACATAGGGATGAAGTTTAGAACAAAAAGAGGTAGCAAGCATACATAAGGGACTGAAATTGCGCATCATAGAAAGATGAATATACAAAAGAAAATAAAAAAATCTCATGTTCAGTGTTTTGAGATGAGTGTGTCGACACACACTAGAAGGCGAAAAAGGGGAGGCTCAAGATTGATGAAATTAGTCCAAATTGAAGAAAGATTTCAACTAAACTAATGCATGAACTCGTTTTCTTGATGATCTAACTCTAGAAAACATGTGGTAAGTTGTAGTTTCTGATTTGGTGATCTTGTATGAAGTGGGTGTGTGATTAATTCGTGAATTGGTATGAAATTAAGCATGATTGTGTATTAGAATCACCAAATAGAACTTGTTATGTGTATGATTTTTAGTAATTTCAT
Source organism: Scalesia atractyloides (assembly GCA_947069175.1). Classification (NCBI taxonomy): domain Eukaryota; kingdom Viridiplantae; phylum Streptophyta; class Magnoliopsida; order Asterales; family Asteraceae; genus Scalesia; species Scalesia atractyloides. The sequence continues at coordinate 79,706,143 of CAMTDV010000001.1, read as the reverse complement.
GTTTTGAAGTGAAACCCATTTAGGATGATGAAGATGGCAACATGGGTGTACCATTTATGTCTAATCCTTGTGCTAATATGATATAACATGTAATATGTAGTTGCTCATTGTCAATTAGATACAGAGGAAATGTGATTTTAATTGTGGATTGATGAATACAAGCATGAAGTAGAAAGTAAAGCATGAAACACTTGTACAATATGCATAAATAGTGGTATGCACACCAAGTGTTTGATGAAATTCCTAGATGAGAATTATAGATGAAATAGTATGCAAGTAATGGATGAACTTGTATAATATGGAGATATGAAGTATTTGATGGTAAATAAACATGAGAAATGTATTTTTAGATGGAACTCATGTAGGATTTGGTTGGCCATGTTGTTTGGTAAAAGTATGCATTAGAAGATTTGCACTCTATGATGGAACGGTATGATGTTCACTACATGCTTGGATAATTGCGTAATTAAAATAAATAAGTAAAAGTACACTAAATGTGAAGCATAGGAGATCATTAGAAAGGGATGAAGTTGGAATGATGTTGGGTTCCTAATCATGGGTCATGGTGTTAGTTGTCGAATTATGAGAATTACTAGTATGAACGAAATTAAATATGTTTAGCGTGTGCAAATAACTAGGTGATCATGTGGTTGTAAGCATATTGCATCATGAGTATGAAATGTATATAATATCATTAGTATAGTCTACTATGATGACACAGATGTATGAGGTTAAGTCAAAAGTCCATAAGATAAACCGTTGACTTATAAAAGTCAACTGCGCATAAGAAGCATGGTTAGACTTTTTGTCACAATTGTAAGGTTATAGAAGGTCATATAGTACGTGTCATATTAATATGTGTTATATGTGATGGCATGATGAATTATATGAGTTGAAAAGATGTGATTTTGGGTATATGCCTTATGCTTGTTAGAATTGACTATGAAAGTCAAATGTGCGATGTGCATTTGAAATGACCGTTAATATGTACAATCATGTATGCTAACAACAACGTGGATGTGATAACCTGGAAGTATAGGGATCATGTCAAGATGGGTGGAAGTAAGGAAGGCTAACGGGTCAAAAGGAGACAAGGAAGCATATGCGAATACAGACGCTTAAGGTAAGTGAATTCCGAAATTCACTTCTTATTATATAAATGTAGTTTGTTTGTATAAATATTGGGAGTCAAGTAAGAATGGGTAGGAAATGATGGCATACGGGGTAAGGAAAGTTGTAGTTGGTTGTTTATAGTTCAACGTATTGGAATATGCTTGGTAAGATCAAACGGGTCAAACATAGAAAGTAACTTAGCGAGTTGTGATAGTTAGTTTGATCTTGGGGTTAAGTATTAGAAGAATTTTGGGGGCTTGAATATTGTTATTACACGCCTTGAGGCTTCCGGAATATGCAACGAGTGGGCAGAATGATTATAAACGAAATTCAGCGTCTGTGTTGCAGAGGAGGCATCAACGACGCCAAGGATAGGCGTCGGCGACGCCCTGCCCTGCTGCAGCCGACGCACTAACTTGCTGTCTACGCGGGTTCGTTGCCGAAAACTCGTTTTTCGCATTTTTCTCACTTTTCGTTGTTTCCAAGGCCTCGACAAGTAACTCAAAGGTACCTTAAGTCTATTAAAAGGTTTTTGTGGGGTTCGGGTATGAACGGAACCCTATGGGAACATGCACGAAGACGTAGTACGTATATTAACATAAGGAAATGGGGTTTTTGACTTGATATGGTGAAGTTTATAAGCAAGATTTTATGGTATGTACGTGATATAGTGTAATGTGGAAACTATATATAAAACGTGAAGATATACAAATATATGTGTAGACTAGTATGTATGAGAATTTACGCGTAGATGTGTGTTTAGGATTTGTTTGATGGTTATGTAAGCATGTATGTCGCATGTAATAGTTTTGAGTAGGGTGGTTTGCATGTTCGTAGTAGGTCTTTCATACACGAAAGAGTAGGATTAGATGTTTGTACATGTGTCATTATACTATACACTTCAACGAATGAGACTCGTACGAAAATAAATATGGTGTTAATATATAAGAATTTTTTATGTTAACCGAATTGTTTTTGGAGAATGAAATGAAGTGCAGGTATATTATTGTATGCTCATCGGAGGTTAGACTCCGAGATGAAATGCTCGAATTCAGAAGAATAAATAGATGGAATCTACATTGGGATAGAACGCGATGTGATTCTTTTAGTTTTACACTTTATATTATATAATGCCCCAAATACTAATAATGTGAACGTATGTAGTGAATGCAGGTTGTACAGAATTATGGGATAAGATCTGCACGAGATTTATGCAGTTGAAGATTGAGTTATAACACGGATTGTACGGGAGTGAGTGCTCTTGTAGATAGTAAACTTATGATATGTTTAACGTATTATGAAACGAAAAATGTAATTATCGTTAAAAAAACTCACCATAGAAAGGACTCTCAACCATGTTAGAACGTTTTTAATAAAAGAAATTCTGTGGTATGTATTTCCGCTACGTCTTTTCGGTTTAAGCGTGTTAGGGTCTTTCACTCCTATATAAGTGGGGATTGAGGTGTAGGGTTGAAAATCAAAATCTGTGAAGGAAAGTGATGGAAGCTTGCCATAGTAAAAACAGCCAAAGAAGCTTCCTGTCACTTAATGAAACATTGTGGGGTGTTGGAAAAATATTGTGAAGTTGATTTCTAAATAGAGATTAAACGGGAAGGGATTAAATTGGATGATTTTGGGTAAGGTGGGGAACGGGGTTGATATTCGTTTTTGGATAAACACCTGGGTGGGCGATCTTCCTTTCATGGAAAGATGGCCACATCTGTTTAGTTTGGAATTGTTTAAAATATGCAGGGTTGCGGATAGAATAAAGCGGACCAAGGAAATGTAGTTTTTTCATGGAATTGGGCTAGACAACCCAAGTAGATGCGGACCAAGGAAATGGAGGGTTTTCATGGAATTATGCTAGACAGCCCGAGTCTCATACTGAGCTTAAGGAATGGCAAAAATGTCAAGATGTTATCAACATGGTGAGGCTTTCCAATGATAATGATTCGTGGTATTGGAATGATGGCAATCAGGAAGGTTTCTCGGTTAAGTCAGTTAAAAGGGCTTTAATTACTGAAAGAGTAACTAGCCATCTCCCTTTGACTGGTGTTAATGGGTGCCTCTCAAATGTAATATCGTGGCATGGAGAGGCAACTTGGATGGGCTTGCAACAAGAGTTTACTTGAGAAGAAGGAATGTGGATATTACATCGGTTATGTGTCCTTTCTGCGACGATTATGAGGAAACAGTGGAGCATTTATTTACAGTGTGTTCGGTGGCTAATCGGATGTGGTCGGCTGTCAGTGCATGGTGCAACACCCCTTCGATTTTCGTTTTTGACTTTAAAGATATATTGGATATCCATAATTCCCTTCAGGTGGGAAAGAAAGCGAAAAAGATTATTCTTGGCTTGATAATTATTTCGTGTTGGTGCATCTGGAAAGGAAGGAACAAGTTGTTTTTCAACCAAATCAAGCGAAGTCCGCAAGAAATTATGGGGGAGAACAAATCGAGAGGTTTTGCTTGGGTTAAAAATTGATCGTCTTGTAAATATATTAATTGGATGGAGTGGTGTAAACATCCTTTGTATATGTTGTATTTGTTTGCCCTTTGCCCTTTGTGTGGGGAGTTGTTTTGCTTGGCCTTTTGCCTGTTTGGATTGAAGGTGTGTTTTAATGAAATTTAAGTTGAAAAAAAAGTGTAGCTTTGTATCTTTAGTGTAACTAATGTCCCCTTTCTGTCCCCAACTAAAAGGTTATCAATATTTTTTAAAACTGACATATGAACTGGCCCGACAGGACTGGTCTTGGATCCGTTAAGATTGCCGGGCCAAAATTATTGGGTCAACACTGGTTATCTACATTAATGGAGCTATTTAATTTCATTGATGGAACGAATTAATTGGATTCTGAAATCACTTTGAAACTGACATTGAATATATATATATATATTTTTAAAGGGAAGGAACGACGTGCCAACCACTGTGACACTGAGCGCTATTGTCAAGGTCGACTACTCGACCGCCGCCAGCCCCTTGGCTCTCCCCAGTTGCGGTTTTTCATGTTCAACCAGTTTAAAATAGAGGTCGTGTTTGGGTTCACCTGTTTAACCCATTTGATTAAACAATTATAAGTGTGTCCAAGTTGGGTTCATCAATTTAACCCGTCAACTCGAAACCCAATACGTTCGCTACCCTATATCAGTATATCTGATAGATGCTCAATAGTCACTACCCTCATTTCGTATCGATTTAGAGTTATAGAATCTGAAAATACAGATATATTTTTTTATTGTGTATCTTGGCTCATGAGTTTTGCAGCCATCCTACAAAGTACAAAGTGTTATTAGCATGACTCTTGTATACAGTCATTAGCTCTAAAGTGTTGTAAAATTCGCATCTAAACAAAAGTAATATCTGAATCTGAATTGTTCTCTGAATAACTATTTATACCTCTTTCCTCTGTTTCTTCATCAGTATCCTCCTTCACAGGAACCGGGTCAACTTTCACGGGAATCGGATCAACTTTCACGGGCAACGGGCCTTGTGGGTTGCCAAATACCGTGGTCAACATCTGTCTATGGCATTCGTCACAAAAGTAAAAGTAGGTGAAATGGCCCTCGTAAAGGAGTTTATGCACCATTGCCCCTGGTAAAACGCGATGCACATACTCACTCATTGATGGTGGCACCACCCTATCTTCCAAACCCTGTTAATAATATTAGAATGCTATTATAAATCTTTGAATAAAGCGATTATGAGATGTCTAGAATAAAAATAAATTTTGGGATATTTCAACCTATTCGGCCCGTTCCTTCTTTAGCTATTTAATCGGATTTGTTAGTTAGCGAAGCTGGCACTTTTGATCCAGTTATTTATAATTAGGTTCATTCGAGTTATGTTTATCTCTAACAAAACGGCCAAATGAGTCAAACGGGTTGAAAGTCGACCATAGTATATTTTCATCCTTATGGTTCGGCTGCTTTTGCGACTTTCATCCAAAGGTTTGTTTTTCCGCATCTGGATCCAAAAGGTTTAAAATCTTGCCATTTTCATCCAACTCGTTAAATCCATCCATTTTTTAACGTTAAGTCAGAGGTATTTTCGTCATTTTAGACATTAATTCTTATAATTAAAGGGTTTGTGTGTGAAGAAAGTCAACAGAGGTGGATCTTTATTTCTTATAGTGTTTTTTATTTTAATAAAAAAATGTCTAAAAAGACAGAAATGCCCCTCATTTAACGGAGAAAAATGAATGGAGTTAACGAGTCGAATGAAAATGACAAGATTTCAAACCTTTTGGATCCAGATATGGAAAAGCAAACATTTGGACGAAAGTCGCAAAATTGGCCAAACCTCAGGAACAAAAAGTGGCATTTTACTCAAAAATCTATTACACAGGTAATATAAATTTTCTAATCATATCTAAACACTAATTATTTATAAAATAGTTGGACAAGTGAGTCGGGTCAGCCCAACCCGCTCAATTTCCCACGTCTACCATGCAACATAATGAGAAGAAAACAGACGAACCTGCCATATATGTATCGGACCAAGAAATCCGGTCAACTCTTGCCGTGGTCGTTTATATATAGACTTGAGCCAATAGATGATGCCTTTCCCTTGGAGCTTCTTCTGGACATTAAGATCACTGATGCTAAAGCCCCAATTTGATACCTGCAACACCGCTTCCTCTACAAACGGTTTTACATTACCCTGTCGAACCGACTCCCCCAAATCCCGCTTCCAGTACTCTTGATATTTCAGTTCTTCTATCACAACTTTGTCCTGCCAAATCAATGAATTCTTCAATCAGACATCTACAGAAAAAAAAGATTTAAGTAAAAACCTAAAAAACAAAAAGAGTTAACTGCCATTTACGTCCATGTGGTTTGTCCACTTATGCCATTACAGGCCAAATTTCAAAATTGTACCATTTCCTCCCTGACATTCTCGAAACATGCCATTTCAGTTAAAAACTAACCCCAGTTTAAAACCTCAGTTAGCTCAGGGGTAATATGGTCATTTTACATAGATTTTTTATTTTTCAGGTTTTAAACTTTTTATTATTATTATTATTATTATTATTATTATTATTATTATTATTATTATTATTATTAATATTATTAATATTATAATGAAATTTGAAATTTGGCAAGAAATGGCATGAGTGGACAAACCACAAGGACGTAAATGGCAGTTAACTCTATAATTATCAGAGTAAACTGAAGTAGGATGTTGTATGCATATAGAATAAACTTTAGGCTTCTTTTAACCACTTTAACTGATTTTACGCCTTTAAGAGTTTAAGATACAACACATTGTGAATCGATTCCTATGTAAATAAACAGGTCGAAATTGTCACCTCTACTGTACGTATAGAGTGATCATCATTCAAGATTACTTACCCTCTTTCCAAGTGACAATGCTAGCCACTTATCTATTTGATCAAGGTTTCCCGACAAGAAGCTGCGGCGGTAGAAGTACGGAAGAAGTCCCGGAAACTTCCGCGCTAAAAAGTACATAAATTTCCTTCTTAGCGTCCATTTCTCCCAGGTCCTTCGTCTCTCAACTTTATTCATGCTCGGTTCGTATGGATTGAGCAAAGGTGCTACCATGAGCGCACCTGTAAGTTGCATTAAAAATGGTCAAAAGACATATCCGATTCCCATTATAGGGGTGAGCGGAAAACCGAAAAAACCGATTTAACCATACCGAAAAAAACCGAACCGTTAAAAAACCGAAAAAAAAAAACGAACCGAAATTTACAGTCCGATTACAGTTTTCCATTTTATGAAAACTGAAAAACCCCGAACCGAATAGCCTAAAAATCCTATTTTATATGTTCGTTATGTATTAATTTAAGAATTATTAATTTTATTCTTAAATGTAATTTTTTTATAATAAGAACCTTAGCATGTTTATTTATCTTTGAAACCCATTGCCTACAAGAAATAACAAATAAAATATATTAGAAGGTTAGGTTTATGTGAACAATATTAATCAATCAAGTTAAATATGATAACTTAATGTAAACATCTAGGAAAGATTTTTAAACCTTGGATTATACTTTCTATTTTTGAATCTTAAGTAAATTTGTTCCAAAAACCAAACCGTTGCTAAAACCGAAAAAACCGAAACAAAACGGTTTTAAAAACTGAAAACTGAACATTTCGGTAACAGTTTCTGTTTTACCATAAAACTGAACCAAACCGTGCACACCCCTATCCCATAATCACCTTCTGGTAAGAACAATAGAATTGCAGCTTGTTCAGTTTGTGTAGGTGTGAGACTGCTAGTGAAACTACATTTAACATGAAATATAAAAAAAAGGTAATGTACCTGCAATTCTGTCGGGGATGTACTTGAGAGCGGCCCAGGTGTGTAAGCTTGCACCCGAGTATCCAACCACCCAAAACTTATCTGTTATATGCACGGAATACGATAAGTATAACAAGTCCATTGCTGATGACTCGAGGTTCCTGCCGGGATGAGGATCGCTTTCCCCAAACCCCGGAAGATCATACGTTACCAAACGAACACCAAATTCTTCTAGTAGTGAAGCCTTAATCCCAGGTATCCCTATTTGGATAGTAAGAAACATTTAGTTTCCTATTAGTTTTCAAAAGCAATTTTCTGATAAATTATTACTTGAATCAGATTTTTACCTGCCAGTCGTGATGAAAGGAAAGAATGTGATGTGACTATGGTATATCGAGCTCTTTCAGATGAAACACCTTGCTCCTGATAAGCCAAGTGTCGACCATCTGGTAACAGTATACGTGTAGCGTTTCCAGGATATATGTGCAACTTTTGTATCATTGGAACAGGGGCATCACTTTCAGAGGTTACAATCAAAACTGCAATTAGTTCACCACTGTCAGTAAAATGTTCAATAGCATTCTTAAAACACACACATAATATGGACTTCAAGCAGCTAGAAGCCTACATGGAATAATAAACTTTGCCAATATATAGATGATTATCAAATCAGAATACTAAATAACTAAGTGATTAATATCTAAAATTCAGTAATAGCATGATTTGTGCTGATCACTCTCCATCAATCTTCTAAACATTTTGAAACCTGTAGTCATTATATTCACACATGAGTCTATAAAATTAAGATCAAGAGCATAAGACAGACCAAGTAATTCACCATTGAAGTCGTCATTTAATAATATAACATAAGTTTATCATATCTCAGTAATTTATAATTTATATAATATTAATCATATTCAAGTGATTCTTTTAAGTTTGCCTCTTTTTCCTAACCAAAATAAAGTCAATTATTCATCATCTCTACCAAAAAAGGTTAACATCAAGATCAATTTACTTACAAATACACAAATTCACTATAACACATATCAAATTACAAAAATTCAGTATTACACCAATCAAATTACAAAAATTCACTGTAACACAAATCCAAACTACAAAAATTGAATGTAACACAAAAATTAAACTATATAAATTCACTATAACACATATCAAATTACACAAATCCACTATAACACAAATCAGATTATATAAATTCAATATAACACAAAACAAACTATATAAATTCAGTATAACACAAATCAAATTATATAAAAACACTATAACACAAATCAAATTACTGTAACAACTACCTGCAATAACAACGGCGAAAACGAATGAAATCACGCTCCACGAATGCATCGGATCACGATCTTCAGGCAAATACCGATTCAAAAACCTCAATTTCATACACGCAGATTTACACGGACCACCGAAATTCCTGACAACAAACGAATCATCTCTCAGAATACTCTGTTTGAACACATCTCTGCATCCTTTGCCGAATTCAACGCTCAATTCCGCCACTCCTTTAGCGAACTCCGTCGCGTGAAACCGCCAGTCCTCCGGCGATACTCTCGGAACGGTGTTTCCGAACCCTACGCCGGCGGTGTACGGCGGCGGTCCGCCGTTGACTCCGTTCATAGATTGAAATTTTATTTGGAAACAGTTTGATTTTCGTTAGGTTTTGGTCATGATTGTTTGTGTTTGAATTATAGATGTGGACTTTGCAGTGGTTGCATGAGCGGCTAGAGAGAGAGTGTAGAGAGAGAGAGAGTGATAGGATTTATGAGGGTGGAAGTGTGAAATTGGAATAGTATGGGACTGGTTGTGTAAATACGAGAGAGGGTGAGGAGAGAGAGAGAGAAAGAGAGTAGGGCTCTAATTAGGGAAGAGCATGATACCGTGTCGATAGAGAAAATAGGTATCAGTATCGAATATACTGGTAAATAGCCAAAATATTGGTATCGAAAAATAGAAATAATGGGTATCGGTACTAAATAAATTTGGTATGGTAGACACCAAATACTCATCCCTAGGGTGTTGGTAATATTAGATATGGATTTATCTAATCTGTTTGGATTGGTTTGATAAAAAAAAATTGTTATTGACCAATAGATAGGTTGATTCAAATTTGCAAGTGTCTAATCGGACGGAATTCGATTGAATAAACCAGTTTATTCAACTTAATTTGGTTTAGTTGTTTGGAAAAGAAAAGATAACTTCTCTAAAATCCAAATTTCATAATTCATGTACGGTCAAGAACCAAACCAAAACTGCATTCACACCCTAAGAGAGAGAGGGGACTTATGAGCAGAGATGAGATCGGTACCATACTAAAAAGTACTGATACCGAAAAACAGTAAAAATACAAATTGAACTCCAGACTGATTATGATGATTGGGTACCGGTGGTGCAAAAATATCGAAACCAAAAACCCTACAAATGAATATTGGTATGGATTCTTTTCAATTGGTATCGGTTTGCTATAGTACCGATACTCATACTCGGTAAAAAATATTCATCCTACTTGACACGATGGAAGTGTGAAATTGGGAAAGTGTAGGGATTGGTGGTGTAAGTGTGATGATTTGATCAATGATTAGAATCTTGGGGGATGATGAGGATCTACGGTGAATAATATGCCACGTAAGTATGATGGAGTTAGTGGGACGGTAGCTGATAACAACGGTGATTGTTTTTTATATGTGGGCCCAGGTGTTTGCTGGAAAAAGTAATGGCATTTAACGTGATTTACCGGTTTAGTGACTGGAAAAAGGTTTATATAACTGTAATAATAAATAATAAACTAATAATAAAATAAAAAGCATTTAAAAATGTTTGTTTCATAACTATATAAAAAAATCCACGGTGTAAAAGATGTAGTTACTTTTGAAAAAAATAATTAAAAAATGAAATAAAATTGAAGACGTAAATATGAAATAAAATAAAACAGATATTAGAAAAAGTTAAAGTCAAAATAAAGGGGCTATAGACAGTACTAGAATGGAGTGGGTATAAGACGATTTTGGTAATCGCATATACTTTATTATAATTATCATTTACATTTGTTATGATTTTTACTTTCTAACAACTTTAACGTACGTTTAATATATTTTTTAAAAGTGTATAATATATTGATAATATTTTTAGTTTCCATAAGGATAAACAAGTTCGGATAAGCGGACAAATATCTCTTAATCATTGACGGATTTAAGAATTTTTGTGGGAGAGTTCATTTTAGTAAATTTTTTTATTTTTTTTTTCTAAATCACTCAAGGTTTCCATTACTTTTCTTTCATTTTTTTTGTTAAACCGAAGCCCATGGATCCTCCCTTGTACCTAATGTCTTACTCTAAAATATATATTTAGATTCAGCTAGTTAAAATCACATAGAATAAAATAGAACCTCGCTCTAAATTATACTGAGAGTTATGTTTATTTCAAATATGTAAATAACTTAATATAAAAAGTTTTAATTCTTAACTAAACATATAAAGTATACCTTAAATATTAAGAAAAGTGAAAAAACAAAATGTAGTGTTTTTGTAATTCAATAACCAATGATGACTTACCAAAAACAATCCATCCAAATGTTAGGAACCAACAAGGATAAGTTAGGACCACCATTCATGCCGTGTGTAACTTTCAAGAGCATATACATCAGATAAAAATTAAGGATTAGGGAGAACAAATGGATAGGTCTACGAGTATGTTGTATTTTTATTACATTTTTATTGTATTTAATTTTACATACTAAAATTTGAAAAGAGATGAAATGTAGAGATAAAAATATATTTATGTTTAGATTAAGTTTATAAGTTGTGTTTTTAAATATGTTTAGATTAACTACTGGGTTAGTAACCCATTGGTAAAGGCAAAGCCTTTAGATACACCTAGATTTAAAAGTCTTTGGTTTAAATCTCACACACGACAAATTTTCAATAAATTTACCATTAAAAATAATAATAAATAAATAAATATGTTTAGATTAGATTTATTTTCCAAGTAGATGGATGCTTGCATGCGTTGCCACACAACCATCATGATTAATATAGTAAATCTTAGACTAAATACGATTTCAATTGATTGTATCATATTGGGTAACAAAATCATTATTTAGAAAACCGGACTGCCGGTCCAGCTCACCCTACCAGACCCGTTTTGAGTTAAACCAGTCGGTTAGATCGGAAACCGGTGGTTAGAACAGAAAACTGGGCGGCCGAATCGGATTTTTTTGGGGGTTTAACCGGATTTTGATTAACTTTTGTAGTTTTAACCTATTTATTTTTATAATATTTATGGTATTACCCAGTTCTTACATCCGGTTCGATCGGCCCGACCGGTGGACTGGTAAGGAGACCGGTTCAACGTCCAGTCTGATCCTGAAAACATTGCACAAAACTTACAATCAATTTATACTTACATAACATACATAATAACATAAAGAAAACACACAAAAAAATCTAATCTACTTGTTCCATTTCCTTTGTACCTTCATATAGCGCATCAATTTTAGACTACAATTGCGATTGCCTGTGACGCAGATTTCGCGATCCTATTAGTAAGATCCGCAACCTTTCGATTGTTTGTTGATCATAAGCAATAACCTCTTCAAGCAATTTTTGTAGGCGTTTCTGAAATTAGGCGTCATTTCCACCTGTCATGTCGAACACAATAACCAAAATCACAAAAAAAAGTGTTACAAAAGTGAAATGAAAATCAATTTTCATTTTCCTAAAGCATAAACGCCTCAGAATTTAGCCGATGTGAAATGAATCTGAAATGTTATCAACAGCCTTAAAAATCTGTTTTGTTGCTGCAACGAAGTGCCAGTTAAAGACATTGCGAGTTATTAATGTTTTAAATATCGGTATGAACCGGCCGCTTATACCGGTTAAACTGAATACTGGACACGGGCCCGGTAAAATAAAGGCTGGTAAAACCTAAATTTGATATGTCTTATGTACAAGCGGTAAATCCGGTTCTACTGGTTCAAACCGTTGAATTGGTTTGCATTATCTTAAAATTTAATTATTTAATTTTAATAAAATACAATATTAAGGTAATATTGACCTTCCATATTTCCAATAATTAACATAGTGTCGTCCATTCCAATATTCCATCACTGTTGATGTTATTACCCACCTCGTCCAATATCGTACTATTGTAAGTAATAAAATTACTCTTAAAATGTTTAATATTTTACAAGAAAATAGTTGTTTTTTAGATAAAACCATAATCAATTACATAAATCCTAATTTGGATTGGATTATTTTTTTAGATGAATTTGTATTTTATGGAATTATAGGGTTAACTAGTAACCCGGTTCAGTCGGCTAAACCATTTTAGAGCCAAACCCAGTATGATTTAAAAACCGATTTTTAAAACATTGCATATTATACCTTTAAAATTTAGCATCAGGCTTGGAAAAGGTTCATTATTATTGTTGATCCCATATAACAATGTTTAACTAAACTTGGCAAATGATTTCCACAAGTATAGAAAATAACGTGCAGAACTTAGACATCGAATTTTCAAATATGTCACTTTGAATGCTTACAAGATGATTGGAAAGTTCTTGGCTATTACAAAACAAATACTTAAAGAATTATGTGTTGAAGGGCAATGGAGTTTGTAGGATGTATTAAATGTAAAGTTCATCTCATTTACTCTTCGATGATTTACTCTCTAATTATATAGAGTGTTTGGCATTTTATTCATGCACTTGTCTTATGAAAAGTAGTTTTTTGGCATATTTATTGAATCCACTGATCCATTAGTCACTTTGGAGTTCGTGCGAACCTTATCAGTTTAGCAAGTTGCTTCATCAGAATCCTGATGAGTCTTATATCAGAAATCTAATGACTTTGATCATCAGATCTCTGATGATCTGTTCTTGATCAAATTATGATGATATCTAATAGATTTATCATCAGATACGTCAGATTCTTCTGATTCAGTCTTTTTCTTGTCTTGACTGATCTTTATTTGATGTTGACTCTTTCTGTTGTTGTCTTGGCATCTAGTATTTTCTTTCGATTTGAGTTTAGCAGCAAATTTGATCTTAAAAATCAGATTCCTTCATCATTTTTATTCAACGCTTACATAAAAGGTTCCTAACAATTTCCCCCTAAGTGCTGTAAGTAAAATGACAACTATGACATACAAACTGAAACATAATACGCAAAAGAAACTTTCAAGATTACATAGTTGAAAAGAAATTGTTTAACCAAACATCAAAAGTACAAAATATTAAAAAGCATTTTCATGCCAAATGGTAAATGTCTCATGTTCTCATCTTCTTCTCTTGTGAGATTGGTTTGTTGCATTCCTTGTACAAAGTTTTATAGACCTCTCTAGCTTCAATCCATTCATCCATTATTTGTTCAATCTGCTTCATAAGATCTGTTTTGGCACGTCCGTTGACCATTAGTTGTTCCTGGTTCTTGTTCATGCATTCTCTAATGTAATTTAGAGTCTTGTTAAAGTATTTTGCATATTTCACTAAGTCTGAACATTACCCTTTCTTCATTGATATCACTGTAAATAACAGATAGATTAGGTTTTTCAAAGATCAAACTTGTTCTTGTCTCAGCTTTGAGCTCGTATGGTATTTCTATACAGGGTGTGGTTATTAACACCTTTCCATTGATTTCATGGTCAAAATGAATACACAAATCAAATCACTTAGAGGTATTCTGGTGAAGATTTTATGTCACTAGTAGAGATAATGTTGATGGCTCTTCTGACAATTCTTCTGTGTAACTTTTCTTCTTCATATTTCTTTCTTAGCTTCATCAGATCAACTAGTTGAATTAGAGATGTCAGATCCCCATCAATAAATGTTTGTTCATCACCTAGGACCCTCACTACTATGTACTTATTCTGATCACGGAACCCGTTATCTCATCAGGAGTAGAGTTGTCTACTACTTTCATTACCCTTTTGATAGGATTTGTGAGTGGTCTATAATAAGCAATACTCTCCTCTGATAATTCTTTGCAGATAGAAGTTCCTGGTCATAGGGCTTGGTGGTCTCTCAATTTCTTCTTCCTTATCACAGTAGAAGTGTCTAAGATGGTGTTTAGGAAAAAGCATGTCTTCATTAACGACCTGCACTGAGTACCTTGTGATATTTGTTGGAAGATATGATCTAGGAATCATCCTTGGCTTCTTTGAAGAGGTTGCTGTCTCTTCCCATCTTCTCCTGACACCTTGAACCAAGGATAGGCTAAAAGTGGTATCACCAGAAGTTGTCTGTTTGGGTGATGCTTGTGCCTTTTCCTTGTTCTTGGCTTCTGTGTATGTTTGCTTCTCTCTATGTGTTTTTGTTGCTTGATGTTCAGGTGAAGTTTCTTTTATTGAAAACAGGATCACTGCGGTTTCTTGATTTGGTGTAGGAGGAGGACCTATTGGTTCCGTCCTTTGTGTGGTGGCTGGTGTTGTTTCCTTTTCTATTGTTGTTGCCTTTGTTGCTCTTGCTGAAGTTCCTTGTTCTAGTGATTGTTCTGGTTTTGGTTTTATCAAATCATGTATGTTTATCTTTGACACTTGAGCAATGTTGTAGGACAATCTTTTTAACAAGGATTTAACATCATTGATTAGAACCTTGTTGTTCATTTCTTTGGCATGCATTTCACTTAACTCTAATTGAATCTTTTCTTTGTGCTCACTCCAATCTTCAATTAATTTCACAAGTGCAGCTGCAATAGTGTTATTGCTCACCTTTACACTATTGAGATCTTCCTTAATGTTGTAAGAACTTGCTTCTCCTTTTGACTTCACAGCTTCTTCCTTCTGATTCTTCATTTCTTTTAGTTCTTGAGTCACTTTTCCAAACCCTGATGTGAAGTTGTTGATGTCTTGAGAACTTGTTGGGGTCTATTGCATGCTCTGCAACTTCGTTGTATTTTCCTCCGTCTTTTTCTGATAAATTCTACAAAATCAGACAATTTTTTGATATTAGATTTTTGGCTTTCCATTTCATTCGGTAACCGGCCTCGCTTGTCTTCAACAACTAATTTTGGTTGCTCTGCAGACTGTTTCTTTTCTCCTAACATACTCATGATCTGCTTCAATACTACATCAAGTTCCATAGATGACATAGTTTAGGTTTTTTGGTGAGGTGGAACAAAAGATGTTCCTTCTACCAGACCAGCAGAAGACACACTTCTTGCTGTTGTTAAAGGTATAGACTGGTCAAAAGACCAATCCATAGGACCTTTACCAGATTTATGTAACAGATTCACACCTAGATTTTCCCCATTTCCTTAAGTTATCCTTACAGATTGTTCTCCATGAGTTGTTGGGAAAAATATATTTTCCTTTACCAGGTTTCCTTGATCAGAAATGTGATCTCCACATGTTGTCATCTCAACCTCCTCATCTTTATCAAAATCAGAGTCAAGATCTATAGGATCACCAATTCTTTCTTCCAAATTAATACTTGTTTTTCTTGCAGCAAATTCATAATTAACATCAGTAGAATCATCATAATCTGATTATGTTGAGTTCTACACATAATCAAAAGAAGTTTTGGTTTATACGCCTGATCTGATGAAGGATTCTGACTAAGTTTCCTGATTCTGTCATTCCCCTGCCAACACAGTTTAATAAACATTGGCTCCTATAATTTCTGGTATTTCACTATCAGATTGAGCATTGTCATCAGTTTTAGATTTCTGAGTTGTGTCTTCCATGTCTTGAATCTTGGAGGCTTGATCATCATCTTGTGAGTAGATGTTGTCAAACAGTTCTTCCTTGTTGAATAGTTCTTCATGTTTCCTTCTAAAAGGAGAGTCTTGAGCTATCAGTTCCAACATGCTTTCTTGTAATGCTGGCATATCACTGGCTGATGTCCATTCTCTATCAGCACATCACTACTTGTGTCTTCCATATTTCTTCAGATATGGAAAACTCCATATTTCTTTCTTCAAAGACTTTAGCAATCATTATTGTCAGAAATCTGGGATATGGAAGATGGGTTGTGATACATCCATTTTTAGCAAATACCGACTTCTTCATCAGATTACAAATTTCTCTTGCATAATCAACATGGAACCCTGTAATGAGTCCATACATGATTATCAGAATTGAGGTGTTGATCTGATCTGCACCACCTATTTTCGAAGTCAAGCATCTATTCGACGACTCCATGAGAACTTGCCAAAAAGAAGGAAATTCTTTCCTCATGAAATCTCCAATCTTGGTGATGTTCTCTTTGTAACCCAAATTCTTAAAAACTATAAACATTTGAGCTTTTTCTGGCGCTTCAATATGTTGTCCTTTTACCGGTAACTCTAATCATTCTCTAATCTTCTTCGGGGTGATGGTCACGTGCATGTTCCCCCATAGATATGCATTCATCTCTTCTTTGTTTTTATTTGCTGAATTTTCCAGAGTATTGACTAGTTGTTGGAGTATGATTACCGGTACTTCTGTTGTTTTCATTATGGCTTGCTTCAATGGGTAGTTTATCAAATATTCAACCAGAATTTGAAACAATTGATCATATAAATTGTGTTGAGCATTCATCTGAAGATTATTGCCTCTTAGGGGCAAAAATTTGTTCCTGTTGATAAAAGATACTTCATGTTCTACTACAAGGATATTGAGGTTAACTTAGGTTGAGGCAAACATGATGATTTGATGAAGAATTTTAGGTTTCAAAAAAATTTCTAGGGCTTGTATGTGGGTTTCAAATTTCTGAGTAAATGGAGGTTTTCTTTTTGAATAAGGCAATTTATATTGTCTGGGAGTTGTGGTGTCCTAGGTCTTGAGGTCGTGGGTGGTTAGTATTTAAGTTGGTTTACAAATCGTTAATTGGTGATTAACTTATCAAAATCGTTTAAAACTTTCAATATATCCTTTGAATATTTTCAAAGAATTATTTAAAATTTCTGATCTTTTGATTGGTGAATACCAATGACCAAGTTGTACCCTTTTCTCTTGGTGCGTCCTTCTTTTGATGGTGGTCCACTAACATTCATTTAAACTCTGGGAAACATGAAACCTGTTATTCTTCTCCCTTTTTGAAAGACAAAATTATTTTTGCACAAGTGGGCCAAGCTAGTTTGGTGAATACTATGAGATTCAAACATCAAAATAAGTACACAATAACATAACAATCGAACAAACAACACGGAGATAAGAATCACCATGTTAAGGCTCACCAACGGCTCATCGCCTATATATCTTCAAAAGTATATCAGATTCAAACATCAAAAAACAACCCAAAAATCTAGGGTTCAAAAGAAACCCCAAAAAACCGGATCATAGCCTAATAATCGACCAAATAACAAGGAGATAAAAAAGTCACCTTAACAAGATCGTAAATAACATGATTGGCAGCTGACCACAAAAGTCCAGCCTCTAGAGAAAGAGAGAGCAAAATGTAGAAAAGAGGAGCCATGGTGCGATTGTCACACCCCGACCCGCAGCGGAATAAAAGTCGGGGCATGATTGGGTTATCACCAAAGCTCATGATATTTACTAATATGTTTCATATTTATTAAATTGAAATTAAAACTTCAAACATTCATCACAAAAGTTATACAAACACAAACATAAACCAAAAGATTGTTCCAAACGTAATAACTTGTTTATTCTTCTAAGGCCATTCCTATGTATTTCTTTCCTCAGCTTGTTCATCTGTATCATGCGTAAAAACAGAAGATTTGGGTCAACAAAAAGTTGGAGAGTGAACCGTGATAAAACATTTAAATAGTTGAATTATATTGTTGTTAAATAAAAATTGTGCATGAATCATATGTGAGCAGATGTATATATATATATATATATATATATATATATATATATATATATATATATATATATATATATATATATATATATATATATATATATATCACACGAACCAGATTATCAACATGAAACACATGACATGATTAATGATGTATTTGAGATCAAGGCTCAATCAAACGGAGCCGATCTAATGAGGCACCTGATGCTCAACCCGTATCCCACGAGAAACTGATGGGCCTAATGAAATGATTGCACTGAAATGATAAAATGTAATCACATATAAACCACATAACAACTATACACATTTGATCACGAGATGATATTAGCACAAGTATTTAATTAAAATAAAAAAATGTACGACACATGATACACCCAAAAACATGAATAAAAAGGGAATTTGTAAGGATTCACTCACCATGGGTGCGTATTCTTGATTGAAGATGAGAGCGCACTAGTTGAGGATTTAACTGATGAAGGAGTACTAACCTAAAATAATAACGCGATAATTCGATAAATAAATAATTTAATATTTAGGTTAAAAACTTCTTTTAGATTTTTAAGGTACTTTTGTGATTTTTATTGGTATATTTAAACCCTTGAAATTATATATTTTTAAGCATTTTTAATTAGTTTTTCTTTTAATATAAACCACAGAATAAATTAATAAATTAAAATAAAATAAAATAATATTTAAAAAACTTGTCAGTCTGACAAGCTGACTGTCAGACCGGTTCGATTGAATTATTGGCATGCGTGTGTTGAGACTCGAACCCGTGACCTCTCGGTTGCGTGCACGCAGCTCTTCCAACTGAGCTACGTGTCTAACCCGAAAGAATCAGGATTTTAATTATATTAATACACTATTTAGTTTATTCTAAAAATTGATTTATATTTAAAAAGATTTACAGGGTTGAACCGGTGATTGGCATAGATTTCGAACCCGTGACCTCTTATGTGTTTTGCAACCAACCGACCAACTGGGCTGGGTGTCTAACCCGTCAAAACTTGCTTTTCAATTATATTTATATACATACTACGGCTAGACATGATGTAACAAAAACAAAACTGTTCATATAACAGAGGTGCGGTAGTGAATCAGGTTTGAACCGGAGACGTGTACGTGTGTTTGCACACAGTCCACCACTGGACTGTGTGTCTAACCCGTTTGAAACAACTGATTTAATTACATAAAACGCTTAAACCACTTCGTCTTCTTTATTTTGAATTTGAACCGGAATTTATACCCGCCTGAATTGATCCGATTTACCTCGGTTTTTCTATAAATCAACAATACATTAAGTTAATTAAATAAGACTCAACAGAAAAGACAAGAGTTCTACCGTATTGCACGATTCCGGTGAGTTGATTCCGACGGTTGCGGCGGTTCTCCGGAGGAACAGAGGGGGGGGGGTTTGCGCAAAGGGAGTTTGAGATTAGAGAAGAAAGGCTGAGCGAGCTTGAGAGTGAGATTAACGTCGGTATTTATAGATTTTATAAAGTGCTCCATTTTCGGGTTTAAAAGGTGATTGATCTCGGTTTCTAGAAACCAATTTGATTGATTCGCACAATTACAAGGGATTGGTGCTTGATTTTGGAAAGGTTAAACGCGGATTACTTGCTGGAATTATCCGGATGCCAGCACAGGGATGAGATCGGCGGTTCGCTGATTTGGTTTTGAAGACAGACATTCAGTTTCTCTTTATATATATAAGTTGATCTTAACTTCTAACCAAAGTGCGTGTGTGCCTCAGCGGTTTTTGCGGTGTGTGTGCATTCGGGGAACCCGGGTTCGATTCCCGGTTCACCCTTTTTAAAATCCTATTTTCTTTAATTATTTTTATTAAGTCTTTTCATTATCTATTAAGTATAAATATTTGTTATTTAATTGATTATTTATTATATTATTTCATTAAGGTTATTTTAAACATTAATTATTATTATTTATATATGAAATATAAAAATAACCGAACGATATGAATAAATACACAGATTGACAAATTGGGGCGGGTTTTCAAAACCCGATTTACACAAATGTTACAGCGATGATAATGAAATATGAAAAAGCCGGGAAGTAAAACGTGTGTTAACAACAAACACACACTTTCCTTTCTTCCCTTTACTTTCTTTTCTTTTCCCTCGTTAAATGAACTCGGGAATAGATATGAGGGCTCTAACCCCTAGCTTCATCTACTGTAACATTAGGGCGACCTTGTTGTGTCATACCCAGATTTCCAACCCAAATCCATACACCGGTGGGCCCGGGTGGGGAGTATCGTAACGTCAGTTGATAACATCATTGTCAATTAAACATGGCACAGGAGAAGTGTTGGAGTAAAATTACTATTACAAACCAAATGTTCTAAATAAAATAATATATTGGTTCGTAATAGAAGATCCACAGGTGGATCATTAAAAAGTACAAGAAAGAATATAAAACAGACTTTAGGGCAGATCTAAGGATTTGCAAGATCCTTGATGTTCTAAAAGTAGTTAATTAAAAACAAAACAAATTATCCTAATTCTAGACTCAAATTATACTCTAAAATCCTAAATTATACTAAACTACTAACCGAGAAGTGGACCGATCAATTGTAGAATAGTATTAAGTAAGTCCGGATTATCGAACCCACATGACACTAATTTTGACTCAATTACACACTATGTATATCTTAAAGGGGGGTTTTACTAATAAATCTAAATTATCAATTTAATTAAAACTAATAAATTGGAATGACCAAACTATGAACTTCTAGGGACTTATTAGAATTTTTATCAAGAGATAATGAATTAGTTACCTAGGTTAGATTTTTAGACTACTACTCCTTCAATTTAACAATAATTAATCTGCTTGAATATTTTACCGGGATCTTTGCATATCAAAGTTTAGGTTTATTAAAAAGGACTCCCGACACTTCTCCGGAAGACCTATACAATAACCTATCCTTTTTATTCGTTTACCGGTCTTAAAGATTCTTTTTCAATTATCTTTTCAAATTAGTAAAGTGCTCAATTATTAATTACCTCTCAATAATTAACCTAGATCAACTACAATTTTCTAGTTTAGATTAACTGCTTCAATTATGACAAGGAAATTAGACTCGGGAATTTCTCAAAACCCTAACCTAACAATTTACCACATTAATTCAGCCAACTAATTGCAATTTCTCAATTAACAAATTAGGTATAATGGCAAGTTTGATTTTATGGTTAATCTAATTGTTTCCCCGGTTTTATTGGCCAATTTTACCGACAACTTCACGAATTCCTACGAACACGAAAAGTAACATAAACCTATTATATGAGAGACATTCACCAAAGTTTATGCAAAACAACCAAACAATCATCAAACAAACAAGATCATGCAAATACCCTAAACGAGATCATTAAAGTTGTGACCTTTACCAATTAAATATTCAAACCATGAATTAAATTAAAGCAAATCAAAGTTTCATAAATCCATCATCCAAAACCTAGGTAACCGAATAAAATCTAGCCTAACAACATGTTTAAAAAGTAATTAAAACGAAGTTGATAACAAGTTAGCATGATTGATCAAAACAAAGAAATCGAAGTGGAGATTGGTATGATAAACCTTGACAAGCTCCTGCCTTGAACTCCCGTGATCACCACCACAATTCCTGCAGCTTAGATCCGCTTCGTGTAGCTTCAAACCTCCAGAAAATAGCTCCGAATCTGCCCTAGTTCGTCCAAAGTTGCCCAATATGTGTTTAACAATGATAATAAGTCTTTTAAAAACAACCAAGTCCCAAAACAACTCTGATTTCGAAACTTTCTGGATAAACACCTCTCTCGCAGGCCGCGAGAGAGTATGGGTAGCCCGGTCGCCTCCTGCGACCGGGTTTGGAATCCGGAGATAATTATCATTCTCTTGCGCACCGCGAGAGAGTCTAGGTTTGCCGGTCGCGCCCTGCGACCGAGTTGAGATCCCTCATTTGCGTTTTGTATTCTCGTTTTCGATCCACTCACGTCCCGGCTCGGTTCTTCTCACCATTTTCGCTCGTTTTTCCCATCCTTCCAACCGTTTTCACAAACCAAGACCTGCAAAACGTGTTTGAATTAAAAGTAGATAAATTCTTGACAAATCGAAACGAAAACGCGCTAAAATATACAAACTCTACAAGATAAATGGATGTATTATTCAATACATCAAATATCCCCACACTTGCTCTTTTTTCGCCCTCGAAAAAGAATTGTGCATAAACGGAATCATAACCAAACAATTATTGGATAAAATATTACTATTATTTTCATTAGGGAACAAGATTCATGTTAACCGCGATTGCAAGTATTGGATCCACTTAAACTCAAAATTCAGCTCAAACCTCTTATCACGTAAATTTAATTTAAGTGCGCTCAATCCACCTAGGGTCTCACACTAGAGTCCACAATATCCCTAATCCCACCTCAAGCTTATGAAACAAAAGGAACGAATTGTTTAAAACCCTTTCCTAACCATTTTATACCAAAATATAAAGAATTTAAAATCAAGCAATTTTCTTTTCTCTTTTTTTTTCATTTGAGCATTTTGATTTCTTTTTGCATATCTAACCTAGAGGCTGTCTCAACCAGAGTCACCATCCCCGAGAGCGACAACGTCGGCTTCGATACTTAAAATTTTAACTAATCCTAGAGGGATTCTCGATCAGAGTCACCATCCCCAAGGGAGATTCCATAGGCCTCGTCTACTTTTCAATCAAGCTCATTTTCTATTTTTTTCCTTCTTCATTTTAGCTAATAACGGCATTCCTTATACTATTTTTGGCGGTTTCAGTTTCCCATTTCTCCTAGATGAGTACCCACTAGTAAACCGACTATTAAGGTGTATTAAGCTCAAAGAAAATAAGAACCGAATCGAGCCTACTCGCACATCCCAAATTAGACATAAACTCACCTTTTTATTCTCATATTATTATTATTTGAAACCGAAAAAAATTTAATTTTCTATCATTTTCCGCTTAATTTCATGCAAACTTCTTTTTCAAAAGACACTTTCGGATTTTTTCTTTTTTCTTTTATAAATTAAATAAATCTAATTCTACTCTAATATCCCGTCCCCACACTTAAAGTTTTGCATTGTCCCCAATGCAAGGACGAGATAAATACCACTCAAAATAATAAAAACAAACAAACCAAATAAGAAGAAAAATAAAATACAGAAAAGGAAGCGACTTAGCTGGTATTGCAAGCCTGTCGATGTGCCAGGCAAACCACTCGTGCTCCCCAAACCGAACGCGCTTACTGTGCCACTCTCAACGCTCTCATGCGAACGGAACAACATATAACATCGGCCTAGCTACGCACTTACAAAACATAATAATAATAAAACCAGATAAATCAACAGTTTTGCAAGATTGTTCATCAACACATACCCAAACCGACCAACACCAACTCCAATGTAAATTGTTTAAAAGTACAAACCATAATAATTGAAAACAGCAGAAAAGCAAAAAAATAAAGATAAAGATCTTCGGCTGCTTCAATCATCCTCTTCAGATTATTCGGACGCCTCAAATACCTGGTATGGCTGCACATCCTCCATCCCTGCAAACTGGCTAGAACCTGCCTGACCGCCTGGCTGCTGAAAGTAAGACGGGATTCCCATATTTAGATTTTGCATCATGTAGCGCATCCCATCCTCTAGCCTCCTCTGGCTGGCCTCGTGCATTCGTCTATTCTCTAACATGGTTTGGCGAACCCCGCCAAACTACTGGTCCACATAACCTCTCAAATCCCTGAACCCAGTCTCCATCCTGTCATAAAGTGAATCTAGGGTCAGTGGGTCCGGGCGAGGTTCCCGAAGAGGGTACTGCCTTCCTGGCAGTTCCTGGCGGGTGACTGGCCGCTGGTATTGAGTAGGGATGCCCGCCTGCATAGAAGATGCAGCTTCGGACCCGGGAGGCGGTTGCACTTGAGGTCCTTGGTGGGCTGGTATCCAGCTAATAGGCTCTTGGGTTGTAAGAATTCCGGCAGCCTAGAGATCTCTGATGCTCATGACACCGGGGCCGGGGCGTTCTCTCATTCTGTCATGGGGGTATCTGCCGAACACCCCTAGGCTCTCAGCCAAGCATGTAATCAAGGTCCCGCAATAAACCCTTGTCCCCCCTCCATAGTCTCTTCATTGACCAAGCAAATATTGTGGCCAGGTTTGTCGGCCGTCCCTCTACCATACACATCAAACAAAATAAACTCACTTGGTTGACCTTATTGTCCCCCTGTCCTCTCCCAACCAACGTAGCAGCAAGAATCTTATGAAGAAATCGGTGAATGGGATAAGTGATATCGCTTGCCACCATGTTGTTTGAGTACGCGGCAGAAGAGATGGTGGCCCAAAATCTGGCGAGCTCGTCTGTCTGAACACTATGGGGGTGCCTCCTTTTGAAGACACCCTGCAAGCTCGTGGCGAAGTTTGGCGACTGAACCTCCTCATCTGAGTATATTTGCGTAGCCACCACAAGCTGTGGGATTGTCATTTCAAATACTTGCCTCCCCAAGGCAAAAGAAACCACGTCATTTTCGTTGAACTTCCCTTGTTGGTATTCAAAAGTGGAGTGGAACTCGTAAGTGATTTCCTTGTATTGTCTTGCTCCACAATCTAGCACCCTTCTGAACTTATCCCCTAGTAGCTACTCGATCCGACCCTTCTGTCCCAAATTATCAATCAACTCCCAATCAATCCTCTATAAGGTAGCAACTCACAAGTGACTAAATTTGAGAGCCTCTCCCACTCGTGGGAGTCTAAATCAAACTACAAGAGAGGGTTGTCCATGATTCGCGTGCTTTGCCCATGGGGGACACCTTCTCCCCGATACCTGATTCTGCGCCTGCCGAAGTAAGAGGGTTGTTGTGGCGCGTCGGTGGGGTCACCTCTCTGACGAGGTGTTGGTCCCCTTCTCTTTCTGCCAGCCCTGCTCGAGCTACCTTCTCCTGACATCTGCATAAAGCACAAGTAAGACAAGCATGACCTTAGAAAGAAAGAAACCACATAAAACAAATGACCGTATAGCATTTCATTCGCGATCGTGGTTTGCAACAGAAGAACAATTTACTTCATGATTAAGATACATTTGAAGCGAGTGTAACATAATAGTTTGATAAAAAACCGAATCTCAGCCGAATGGAGATTGAGTACAGGTGAGACTGAATCTTATATGCATGATCAATCATACGTTACTAACCCCCCCGAAACATATCCAAAACCAAACACTACCCCCCTCTCGGCACTTTAATTGTCCTCAATTAAACTGATGTGCCGAGATACGAGCCCACATTGAGTGTATAATGAAAGATAAAACAGGTTGAATCATGGCAGAACTAACGGTTGACTCTCTTAAAAAATCAGATTTTCGTTTAAAAACAAAGTTAGCCAAGCCTCATCCCCACACTCAATGTTGGACCGTACCAAGCCCGCTAAATACCCCCAGCATGTACCTAATCTATCCACACATTATAACCAGCACCATTATCAAAACTCAAAAGCAACCCAGTTGAACCCAACCCGCACTTAACCGAACCGACAACTAGCGCAGTATCAAACATCAATATAACTGCAACTTAGAGATATAAAATAAAGAATGGAAGCAGAAAAACCGTACCCGGTGAAATGCGAGTAGAAGGGTAAAAACCGGGCGGAATCAAGTAAAAATGAGTTAGGAATGATGTAGGGAAGAAAATGTGGGTGATTTTGGTGAATTTGGGTTGAAAATGGCGAAGTTATGGTGAAAATTGGGTGAAAACCGTAAGGAAGGTGTTTGAAGAAAGTGGTGAATTAAAGTGGAGTCTAGGGTTTTTATGAGCAGATAAGGCCTCTCGCGGGCCGCGAGAGAAACTACTAAGTCTCTTGCGCCCCGCGACCGAGTGATAATTCCGGAACTTATTGACCTCTCGCGGGCCCCGACCGAGGAGGCTTGTGCCTCTTGCGCCCCGCGAGAGGCTTGTTTTCACATAAAGTTCTTTGTTTTTGTCAGGTTTTATGCCTTAGAAATTTCTTTTTGAATTTTAGAAACTCTCATGTTAGCTTTGTGGTTTACGGAATCATACTCGTTCTACCGGATTGATCAAACGTACCTACAATCGTCCGTGCTCCATGACTGATGCGTGATGTGACCTGCAAAAACCAACTAAACGACCCACAAACAAACACACAAAATACCAAACATGAATTAAATAAAAACACAAAATGCAACTAACTACCAAACTCTACAAACTCTACATTCGAGCCGAAACCCGAGAATCTACGCGGTCTGAGGCGGAACTTCAAGAGGAGTCTCCTCCGTCTCGGTGGGATCTAGCGGTCCTCCTAAATAATGTTTCAATCGATGCCCGTTGACCTTCCATGTCCCTCCGTCAGCTTCGTCTTTCAGCTCGATAGTTCCATACGGGAAAACCTCATTTACCACGTACGGGCCGGACCATTTGGATTTCAACTTGCCCGCAAACAATTTCAATCAGGAATTATATAGAAGCACTTTGTCACCGATTTGAAACTCCTTTACATTCTTCAACCTCTGATCATGCAGCGCCTTGGTTTTCTCCTTCAAGCTCCATTACCGCTCATACGCCGCATCCCGAAGTGCCTCTAACTCGTGAATTTGAAAGAATCGTCGCTTGGCTGCTTCGGTGAGGTCCAAATTTACGGTCTTCAACGCCCACAGTGCCCTATGCTCTAATTCGACCGGGAGATGGCATGCTTTACCGTATACGATCATGAAGGGCGTGGTGCCTAGTGGTGTCTTATAGGCGGTGCGAAACGCCCATAGAGCATCGTCCAACTTGTCGGACCAGTCCTTTCGACTCTTACCTACCGTCTTCTCGAGGATCCGTTTTAGCCCCTGTTCACGTTCTCCACTTGATCGCTAGTCTGCGGATGATAGGCGGTGAGTGACGCCGTAGCGCGCCAATGCCTTTTCCATGACGACATTGCAGAAGTGCGTGCCACGGTCAATGATAATGGCTCGTGGGGTACCAAAACAGGTGACCAATTTCTTTAAGAATCTCACCACCACTCGGGCATCATTTGTGGGTAAAGCTTGAGCTTCAACCCACTTGGAGACATAATCAATAGCCACGAGGATGTACCGGTTCCCGCTAGAAACAGTAAATGGTCCCATGAAGTCAATCCCCCAAACATCAAAGACTTCAAGAATCTAGATGGGATTTTGGGGTATCTCGTCCTTGGATGAGATGTTTCCGGTACACTAGCAACGATCAAACATCGTCACAAACTCTAGGGCGTCCTTCACAACTGATGGCCAATAAAAACCGCAATAAAAAACCTTCTGTGTTGTGACGTACGGACCATGGTGACCTCCTGTCAGTCCCTTATGCACGTGCCTCAATATCTCTGCCCCTCTTCTCGACTCACGCAGCGCCTCAAAATTTGGTCTCCCTCTACCCGAAATAGAAACGGGTCGTCCCAGATATAACGCCTGACATCGCGAAAGAATTTCTTCTTCTGCTGCGTGGTCATCCCCTTCAGTACCACTCCATTCACCAAATAATTCGCGAAGTAAGAAAACCACGACATTCCCTCCTTTTCGGCTGTCACAAACTCTACTGACTCGTGGGGAAATCTATCACCGATCTATGCTTCCCTAATTTCTTCTCTACTAGGGTCCTCTAGTCGGGATAGATGGTCAGTAGCTACATTCTCCGCTCCTTTCTTATCTCTAATCTCTATGTCGAATTCGGAAAGCAGAAGAATCCATCGAATAAGCGAGGCTTCGCGTCCTTCTTTTAGAAAAGGAAACGCAGAGCCGCATGGTCCGTAAAGACGATGGTTTTGGACAGGACAAGGTAAGAGCAGAATTTAT
The DNA here is from genome assembly GCA_947069175.1 of Scalesia atractyloides. Taxonomy (NCBI): domain Eukaryota; kingdom Viridiplantae; phylum Streptophyta; class Magnoliopsida; order Asterales; family Asteraceae; genus Scalesia; species Scalesia atractyloides. Next base: position 79,678,171 of record CAMTDV010000001.1, on the reverse strand, counting down.
CAAACGCGAATACCACTGCTAAAAGCTCCTTCTCTGTAGTGGTGTAGTTCTCCTGTGTGTCATTGAGGGTTTTACTAGCGTAGTAAATAGGGTGGAAATGTTTGTCCCTTCGCTGACCCAAAACAGCGTCCACAACATAATCGCTCGCATGACACATGAGCTCGAAAGGCAAGCTCCAGTCTGGTGAGACGAGGATAGGAGCACTCACTAGTTTCTCTTTAAGGATCGTGAAAGCTTTTAAGCAGTCGCCATCGAAGACGAAGGGTACATCTTTCTCGAGAAGTCGAGTCATGGGGCGGGTGATCTTTGAAAAATCTCGAATAAATCGTCGGTAGAAGCCCGCATGACCGAGAAAGCTGCGGATGGACTTGACGCTAGTTGGTCGGGAAGTCTGCTGATAGTATCGATTTTCGCCCGTCGACCTCTATCCCGGCTCGCGAAATCTTGTGCCTTAGCACTATGCCATCTGTTACCATAAAGTGACATTTCTCCCAGTTGAGCATCAGTCGCGTCTCGACACACCGTTTCATCATCACATCTAAGTGAGTAAGACATTGATCAAAGGTGTTTCCATAGACAGAGAAGTCGTCCATGAAAACCTCCATGGAGGTTTCGATCATGTCCTGAAAGATGGCTACCATGCAGCGCTGGCAAGTAGCCGGAGCGTTACATAACCCGAACGGCATGCGGCGATACGCATAAGTACCATACGGGCATGTGAAGGTTGTATTTTCTTGATCCTCGGGAGCAATTGGGATCTGAAAGTAACCTGAGAAGCCGTCAAGAAAACAATAAATGCTGTCCTGTGAGACGCTCCGGCATCTGATCGATGAACAGGAGCGGGAAGTGATCCTTGTGGGTGGCGTCGTTTAATTTTCGATAGTCTATGCACACCCTCCAGGCCGTGACTGTTCGCGATAGGATAAGCTCCTTCTTTTCGTTCATGACCACTGTCATTCCCCCCTTCTTGGGAATGACCTGAGTGGGGCTTACCCATGCGGAATCGGAGATCGGATAGATGAGACCAACCTCCATCAGCTTAAGCACCTCTTTCTTTACAGCTTCCCGCATATTCGGGTTCAGACGGCGCTGTGGCTGTACCACTAGCTTAAAGACGTCCTCCTTGAGGATCTTATGAGTACAGAAGGTAGGGCTAATCCCCTTGATATCAGACAGTTTCCATGCGATGGCCTCCTTATTTGACTTCAGGACCTCGATTAAACGCTCCTTCTCCTCCGTTGACAATTTTGAAGAAATGATCACGGGTAAGCTCGAATTGTCACCTAGGAACGCGTATTCTAAATGAGACGGGAGAACCTTAAGCTCTATGGCTGCTGGTGTCGACAATGGTGTGCTATCAGTAGCGGCACTCACCTCACAGAAATCTAGGGTCTCGGGAATCTCGAAGATAATGTCCCCTATATCCTCACTATCACTCTCCTCGGGTACTAAACTCTCATTCACTAAGTCAGCTCCGCTAATATAGTCTAAATAATGATCAACACACGAAATGAATGAGTTTAGGAAGTATACGGAGTGACAAGGGCCTCTATCACTGTCGCCACTACTTGGGTGTTGCATCGACCTTGCGATCTCGAATGTGACGTTCTCATCACCGACTCGAAGAGTGATTTTTCCATCATGAACATCTATGAGCGCTTTGCTGTGCGCAGAAATGGGCGACCTAAGATGATGGGAACCTTCTCGTCGGCCTCCATATCGAGGATGACGAAGTCTACAGGAAAGACAAATCTGTCGACTTTAACCAACAAATTCTCTACAATTCCCCTCGGGTACTTAACCGACCTATCAGCTAATGACAGAGACATGCGCGTAGGGGTGAGATCCCCTAAACCTAACCGCTGGTACAGCGAGAAAGGCATCAGGTTTATGCTCGCCCCGAGATCGGCCAGAGCATGAGCTGGGGCAATGGAGCCGCCGAATAGGCATGGGATTGTAAAGATACGCAGATCAGTTAATTTCTCAGGCAGCTTGTTTAAAACCACGGCGGAACACCCTCCAGTCAATAGGACATTCGAAAGCTCCCCCAGCCTATCTTTACGTTTTAAAAGATCTTTTAAAAACTTAGCATATTTAGCATATGCTGGAGGGCCTCGATAAACGGGAGATTGATTTTCAACTGAGTAAACATGTCAAGGAAATGCTCGTATTCCTTGGTATATTTCTGCTGCTTCAGACGTGCTGGGTAGGGTAGGCATGAAGTGTCTACAAACGGTGATGGCCTAAACTCTACCTGTTTTCTCTCTCCCCTACTCTCAACTAAAGGTCCACTGACTGGTGCGGTACTTGCTGGGTCTAACCTGGTGTGCACCCTGGGTGGAGCCTCCATCTCGATTTCTTCATCTACCTCTTCATCTCGCTCCTCTACCTCCACCTCTACACCCTCTCTACCTACCTCTTTCAGAGTCCTACCACTGCGCGTAGTAATCGCTTTCGCGTGTTGGTTCGCGGGGTTGGGTTGGGTATTACCCGCGAACTGGCCGTGTGACTGCTCTTGCAGCTGCTTAGCGATACTACCGACCGACCTCTGCAGATCTAAGAGTGCGGGCTGTTGATTTTTCAAGAGCAGATCATGTTCCGCGAGAGTTTTCTGAGTAGCCTGATCTTTGACAAATAGTTGAGATAAAAGCTCTTCGATCCTATCTAGACTACCTCCTGACCCTCCACTCCTAGTCTGACCCTCCTGATTTGAACCCCCTCCACTAAACTGACCGGTGTGACCTGACCCTCCACTATTGTAATGACCCTGCCCCCTGTTCTGATAAGAGCCTGATTCGAAGCCGGGGGGTTACCGAAAGATCGATAATTACTATTATTATTATTACGCCAGTTTTGATTATAATTGGAAGTATTATTATTGAAGGGATTCGTAGGACCTCGGTTCTGACCGGTGATAAACTCAACCTGCTCAACAGTGAGCGTGGGACACTCTAGCGTGTCATGAGCCCCTCTACACACCTCACATCTGTCTACCTTTTTCTTCAACTCTTGTATCTCCTTCGTGACCTCTCTCTTGAAGCTATCTAGAGCAGCAGCTACTGTAGTTTCCAAGCTAACTTGGTGTAAACCCCGGTTAACCGGAGGTGTACGTGAAACAGGAATTGAATTCCTGCAGGCAGTGCTGTAATCGACATCAGAATGGGCAAAGATCTCGAAAAGGTCATTGCACTCGGCTACTGTTTTCTTTCCCATTAGGTGGCCACCATCAGAAGTGTCGAATCAAGCACGGGTCTCAGGGGTGAGACTGTTGTAGAATTTCTCTACAAGTGCCCAGTCTGATAGACCATGTTGGGAGCAACGGGATACTAGAGTTTGGAACCGCTCCCAAGCTAGATGGTAGGGCTCGTCAGGCTCCATCCAGAACGAATGGATCTGATCGCGAAGGCGGGATGCTTTTGCGGGTGGAAAGTATTTCTTAAGGAAAGCATCCCGTAAAGAGGCCCAAGTAGAAAAAAGTGTCGGGTGGTTAGGAGTCAAGCCAGATGGCGACCCGACCCCCGGAGAGAAGGAAAGACTTGGAGAAAACAGGCATCATGACCCGCGCCCTCCATATTGAATGTATGACATAGACGGGTAAGGCGCTTGATATGTGCGGGCGCATCCTCATCATCACGACCGTGGAATTGGAAATAGTTAGTGATGGCGGTCATGATGTAGGAAGGGATTTGCCATGGTCGGTCATTGTTCATGGGGGGTAAGGTAATGGGCGAGTTAGCACCGGTGAAACCGGTGGTGGCCTGTTGGTATAACGGTCTGATTGTTATTATCGGCCATGTGGAAGTTGGTGGTGGCTGTGGTGGGCTTACGTTTCTATGGACTACATGGGGTGATGGAGAGTCGGGTGATGAAGGTTTAGGGGTAAAATCGAAATCGGGCGGTACGAAGGAATGGGATGAACTTGAAAAGGTTGAGGAATAAACACTTACCTTTGGTGCGGGGGAGAATGGCGTGTCCGTCGGCGGCTTAGGCGGAGGTCCTTGCGAGCGCGTGTGGGGCATCCACTAAACTGGAAACATGACAAACACGAGAAGTTAGCACAAATGATTCAATTATAATAGAAAAAATTTAATATTAAATAATTAAACAGCTTAGACTCCTACGACACAAACAAATACAAAATAAACACAAGTGTAAAAGAAAAGCCTAAATCGAGTAATCAACGCAATTTCCAATGAGAGAGTCCCCGGCAACGGCACCAAAAACTTGATGTTCTAAAAGTAGTTAATTAAAAACAAAATAAATTATCCTAATTCTAGACTCAAATTATACTCTAGACTCCTAAATTATACTAAACTACTAACCGACAAGGGGACCGATTAATTGTAGAATAGTATTAAGTAAGTCCGGATTATCGAACCCACAGGACTCCCTAATTGCTAAGACCACTAACTTAGACTCAATTACACACTATGTATATTTTAAAGGGGGGTTTTACTAATAAATCTAAATTATCAATTTAACTAAAACTAATAAATTGGAATGACCAAACTATGAACTTTTAGGGACTTATTAGAATTTTTATCAAGAGATAATGAATTAGTTACCTAGGTTAGATTTTTAGACTACTACTCCTTCAATTTAACAATAATTAATCTGCTTGAATATTTTACCGGGATCTTAGCACATCAAAGTTTAGGTTTATTAAAAAGGAACTCCGACACTTCTCAGGAAGACACCTACAATAACCTAATCTTTTTATTCGTTTACCGGTCTTAAAGATTCTTTTTCAATTATCTTTTCAAATTAGTAAAGTGTCCAATTATTAATTACCTCTCAATAATTAACCTAGGCCAACTACAATTTTCTAGTTTAGATTAACTGCTTCAGTTATGACAAGGAAATTAGACTCGAGAATTTCTCAAAACCCTAACCTAACAATTTACCACATTAATTCAGCCAACTAATTGCAATTTCTCAATTAACAAATTAGGTATAATGGCAAGTTTGATTTTATGGTTAATCTAATTGTTTTCCCGGTTTTATTGGCCAATTTTACCGACAACTTCACGAATTCCTACGAACACGAAAAGTAACATAAACCTATTATATGAGAGACATTCATCAAAGTTTATGCAAAACAACCAAACAATCATCAAACAAACAAGATCATGCAAATACCCTCAACTAGATCATTAAAGTTGTGACCTTTACCAATTAAATATTCAAACCATGAATTAAATTAAAGCAAATCAAAGTTTCATAAGTCCATCATCCAAAACCTAGGTAACCGAAGAAAATCTAGCCTAACAACATGTTTAAAAAGTAATTAAAACGAAGTTGATAACAAGTTAGCATGATTGATCAAAACAAAGAAATCGAAGTGGAGATTGGTATGATAAACCTTGACAAGCTCCTGCCTTGAACTCCCGTGATCACCACCACAATTCCTGCAGCTTAGATCCGCTTCGTGTAGCTTCAAACCTCCAGAAAATAGCTCCGAATCTGCCCTAGTTCGTCCAAAGTTGCCCAATATGTGTTTAACAATGATAATAAGTCTTTTAAAAACAACCAAGTCCCAAAACAACTCTGATTTCGAAACTTTCTGGATAAACACCTCTCTCGCGGGCCGCGAGAGAGTATGGGTAGCCCGGTCGCCCCCCCGCGACCGGGTTTGGAATCCGGAGATAATTATCACTCTCTCGCGCCTCACGAGAGAGTCTATGTTTGCCGGTCGCGCCCTGCGACCGGTTGAGATCCCTGATTTGCGTTTCGTTTTCTCGTTTTTGATCCACTCACGTCCAGGCTCGGTTCTTCTCACCATTTTCGCTCGTTTTTCCCATCCTTCCAACCATTTTCACGAACCAAGACCTGCAAAATGTGTTTGAATTAAAAGTTGATAAATTCTTGACAAATCAGAACGAAACGCGCTAAAAATATACAAACTCTACAAGATAAATGGATGTATTATTCAATACATCAATCCTCTTATTCACTACCGAGCAGCTTCCGGCCTATTTCGTATTGTACCTGCAGTTTAGTCTTTGGACGATACGTCAGCTTTCGCTGGTAAATACACCCAACTGACTCTTTTTGAAAACATTTTTAAATGATTTTAAATGCACAGGGCACAAAATCTTTTATAACTTGGGAAAGTTACTTTGTAACCTTATTAACAGATTCACATGTTTGTCCATACATACAGGGCCCAGTACAGAGACCGAGACATGATAAAATACACACCACTTAGAACTCACAGAGTAGTTATCCCCAACGTCTTGGGTAATTTGCATTTGAGAGTCTGTCAGGTGTATGCCTACACCCCGCGCTGAGGTCGTGGCCAACTAATCTAATGAACCGAGGATATCCAGGACACGGTAACATAACCCCCGATGTTTAAGTTATCAAACAAAACTGACTAAAACAGAATATGCAGATTTACTTGCCACAATCCGGCATTCGATTGATCTCATTTCTGACCAAGCGAAAATAGTTTACCGTATCCTAAGCCCGTATATGGAAAATAAGTCGAGAGTATTTACCTGAGCTAGTCTTGTTTTAATTTCAAGGCTCTAGTGTGGATTATGGCATAAGCTAACCAATTAAATACTGCCGGTCTTCATTTAAGTCATAGACTTAGACCGAGTAGTGTACACGATCAAAACGTATAACGCTTGATTAAACGATGATTGGATAGTATAGTTTAAACCTGACAAGTACTTTGACTTGTATTATATGGGTAAACAATTAACATTCTGGATTTTGAGATTAAAATGATAAGGTTAAAACCGTTTTGGTTAAATTCCGTAAACTAGTTACGTATAATCAACCGTACGCTTATAAGCGATAATTGGTAACCGGATAATATATGGACGAGTTCTATATGCCATTATACTTTAAATAAGTTAAGATATCAGTAGGATATAAACTTGTATGCATGTTAAGGTTTTAAAATGAAACTATGCCTTATAAGGGCATTTCGGTAATTATATACTGTATAAAAGGAAATTGAATATAATTTAAGTTTAAAATCATGAGTATTCTGGAAAAATAGTTTATTTATGATATAATATCAGTAGGATACCAATTACATGTGTAATTTATCTTTATGACCAAACTATGCACCGAAGGGGCATTTTGGTCATTTTACATACGGTTTATAAATTATTTGGGATTCTGAGTTTATAATATGTACCTAATGTAAATATGTTTAAAATAAGTTTTAAAATCCATAGGTAACAAGGCTTGGTCAAATAATATGGTTTAAAACCATACTATGCGCCGAAACGGTGCTTATGTCGTAAAATAACGTCTTTATGCGATGTTTACGAAAACTGACGTTAAGGTCAGATTAAAATGTCTTAGATATTTTATTTTATATAATATATCAGTAGGTAAAATATTTACTTTGAAAAGATTTGATTAAAACCATTTTATGAGCCACAAGGGCTAAAATCGCCATTTATCGACATAGTTTAAGGACCTGTTTGAAAACTCAGTTTATAACTTGTTTTAATATCTAAATAATCCTACTTATAATATTACATCAGTAGTAAACTTATTTTCAAGTTCATTATCATTTAAAACCTTGTTTTATGCAAAAAGGGCATTTTATTGAAAAATGGCATAATTACGGAACTTGTGCATAAACTTGGATTCTGATTATGATCATGTAATATAACCTCATAGGGTTATGCCACATTATATTATGATCATAATCCCAACTTTAGATTAGTAGGTAACTAATCTAAATCGGGCCAGAATCAAAGTAAAAGAAGAAGTCAAACTTCGCGACATTCGGTTGCGAACCGACCCTAGAACTGAAATTGACGAGCCGAACATGTTCTTACATGTTCTAATAATTATTACCAACTTGTTTAAGTGTCAAAACAGGTTTCATAACATATATAAGATCAATTTATGATTTTTCCGAAAAATGGCCTATTTAACTTTTTAATATCTTAACTTTGACCCGTCAATTGGTCTAGCAAACGTGATTCTCAGGAGGTGACCTTTATAGGGATTAACACCTACCTTATTACGATCACGTAGCCATGTTCATTTCGAACAATGGCTGGACCATAATGGTCTTAACAGAAAGTCAAAGCGTTTTCGGTCAAACGCTTGACTTTTGGCTATAAAAGCCTATAAACGAAAATGCACAAGGAAGGAACACTTACCAGTGATTCCTAGGGTACAAAAGAACTACGTTGGATGCTCCTTTAAGTTAGGAACTTCCAGAGGAGGAGAAGAGTGTATGAATGAGAAAGGTGAAGTTGGAATGATGCACTTAAACACCTATTTATAGTTGGAGAACTCAAAGGAGGTGATGCCAGGTGTTTAGGGGTGTAAGAGGAAGATTACAAGTGTCCCAAAACGTGGCATAGCAGTTTGGGAAGCCATAGTTTCGATTAAATGGTTTTTGGAGCTTTGTGTGGGAGCCAAGCAAAACTTTCTGCAGTAGAGCCTCTCTCGCGGCCCGCGACCGCCCCTTGGCCAGTTTCAAGTTTTGACACTTTTAGCTCCTTAACTTTATAAAGCTTCTAAAAACCTTCTAAAACACCTTTTTGGCACTTTTAGCCCTCCGTAGCCAATACTTGGCATACCCAGGATTATACCCGGACATTGTCGAGCTCTCGGTTCGTTAAAAGCTCACTCAGAGGTATAAATTTGCATGTTGACACTTTAATCCCTCCATTATCCAACTTTCATATATTTACAATATTGAAACCTCTCGTCCAACAAATGGCACGTATGAGAGTTAGGACTTCGTAAAGGATCACTCAGAGGCTTATTATAAGCATGTTGACTCCGATATCACTCAGAGGTTGGGCATGTTGACATATCAGTCATTCAGAGGCCAAGTTTTAAGCATGTTGACATATCTGTCACTCAAAGGCTAATGATTTAAGCATGTTGACATACAGTCACTAAGAGGTTGTTGTTTATGCATGTTGACATCGGACCGTCGATCAGAGGCTCAGTTTTAGCATGTTGACGCCTTTAGTCCTTATTGGTCTTTAATAGACATTTAAAATACAACACGTGTCACAATATTATTGGACACGATTTTACAGGGTATTACATCCTCACCCCTTTTATAGAAATCTCGACCTCGAGATTTTATTCAAAAAGATGGGGGTACTTTTGCCGCATAGTGGACTCAACCTCCCATGTATACTCGAGACCTCTAAAAGTGTCCCACTTAACCTTTACTATAGGTATCATTTTCCTTCGGAGCTTCTTAACCTGTCGATCCTCGATCGAATTCGGTTTCTCAACGAACCTCATGTTTTCATCAATTTGCACATCCTTGTGTGACATTGCTAGTGACTCATCGGCTAGACATTTCTTAAGGTTAGATATGTGGAATACATCATGGATTCCACTTAGCTCCTCTGGCAATCTAAGCTTATAAGCTACAGTGTCGACACATTCGACTATCTCGAATGGTCCAATATATCTTGGGCTCAACTTTCCCTTCTTTCCGAAGCGCATCACACCTTTCCGGGGTGATACTTTTAACTTGACTTTGTCCCCTACTTGGAACTTAAGAGGTCTACGCCTCTTGTCAGCATAACTCTTCTGCCTATCCCTGGCAGCTTTGAGACGATCACGGATTTGTACAATCTTTTCCGTGGTCTCCAGGACAATCTCTGGTCCTGATAGTTGGGCTTCCCCAACTTCTGCCCAACACACGGGCGTTCTACATTTTCTCCCATACAAGGCCTCAAAAGGAGCAGCCTTGATACTAGTATGATAACTATTATTGTAGGAGAATTCTATTAGAGGTAAGTGGTCATCCCAACTTCCACGTAAATCAATCACACATGCCCGGAGCATGTCTTATAGTGTTTGGATGGTACACTCACTTTGACCACTAGTCTGTGGATGGTAAGCCATACTAAAGTTCAATCGTGTGCCTAAGGATTGTTGGAAACTTTTCCAAAAGTGAGAGGTATATCTAGTATCTCTATCAGATACAATAGATACCGGCACACCGTGTAGGGACACAATCTTGTCCACATATAACTTAGGCAATTTGTCTGAATTATATGTTCCTTTGATTGGCAAGAAATGTGCTGACTTAGTCAGCCTATCCACAATGACCCAAATAGTGTCATTTCCACTTTTGGTCTTAGGTCACTTGGTAATTAAGTCCATAGTTACCATTTCCCATTTCCATGTGGGAATTTCCAATTGTTGTAGAAGTCCTGACGGCTTCTGATGTTCGGCCTTAACTTGCGAACACGTCAGACACTTAGCTACATAAGTGGCTATGGATTTCTTCAAACCCATCCACCAATAATTTTTCTTCAAATCTTGATACATCTTGTCACCACCTGGGTGAACTGAGTATCTTGAACTATGCGCTTCCTGGAGGATTAGATTTCTAAGTCCCCCAAAGATTGGAAACCAAATCCTATCATTAAATCTAAGGATTCCATCTTTTCTAGGCGCTAACTGATCAACAGTTCCGCCTAATTCTTCATTAGGAGCATTAGCTTCTAATAGAGCTTGCTTTTGCGCATCTAATAGCGTCTCATTTAAGCTATTTCTGAGCTTAATGCTCTTGGCATTAATCCTTATAGGTTTAACCCGTTCCTTGCGACTTAAGGCATCAGCAACTACATTTGCCTTGCCTGGATGGTAGCGAATTTCAAAATCATAATCATTAAGCGTTTCCATCCATCGACGTTGTCGCATGTTAAATTTCTTCTGATTGAACAGACCTGGAGCCTTTTATGGTCTGTGTATATAATGCACTTTGTACCATACAAGTAATGTCTCCACAGTTTTAGTGCAAATACAACGGCACCCAATTCCAAATCGTGGGTGGTGTAATTCCTTTCGTGCACCTTTAACTGTCGTGATGCATTGGCAATCACTTTGCCTTTAAACATTAGCACACAGCCCATGCCAGTGTGCGATGCATCACAATAGACTACAAAATCTTCTACACCCTCTGGTAGGGATAACACAGGAGCATTGCTCAACTTGTGCTTGAGAACCACAAAAGATTCTTGTGGCTTTGGACCCCAATTATACTTAACATTCTTACGGGTCAAGGTAGTTAAAGGAGTAGCTATTCTTGAAAAGTTCTCAATGAACCTCCTATAGTATACAACCACTCCTAGGAAGCTACGAATCTCCAATGGGGTCTTGGGCACTTCCCAATTCATTATGGCCTCAATTTTGGCGGGATCCACTTGGATACCACACTCACTTACCATATGTCCAAGAAATAGGACTTCCCTAAGCCACAACTCACACTTAGAGAATTTAGCATAAAGTTTCTCTTGCCTTAGCAGTTCTAAGATGCACCTAAGATGTTTATCGTGATTAGCTTGATTATGAGAGTAGATAAGTATGTCGTCTATGAAGACAATGACAAACTTATCCAAATATGGTTTGCAGACTCTATTCATGAGGTCCATGAATGCTGCAGGTGCATTTGTGAGCCCAAAAGGCATCAGCAAAAAATCAAAATGACCATAACGGGTCCTGAAGGCTGTCTTAGGGACATCCTCACTCCTAACCTTCAGCTGATGATATCCAGATCTTAAATCAATCTTGGAGAAATAACTAGCCCCTTGAAGTTGGTCGAATAAGTCGTCGATCCTGGGCAATGGATATCGGTTCTTGATTGTTAGCTTGTTTAGCTCTCGGTAGTCAATGCACATTCGCATTGAACCGTCTTTTTTCTTTACAAAAACGATAGGAGCTCCCCAAGGCGAGGAACTAGGCTGAATAAAGCCTTTCTCCAAGAGTTCGTCTAGCTGCAAACTCAATTCCTTCATTTCCGTTGGTGCTAGCCTATATGGAGGTCTAGCTACGGGTGCTGATCCTGGTATAATATCCTGAACTCCACTTGTCTGTCTGGAGGTAGACCTGGTAATTCTTCTAGGAATACATTGGAATACTCCGAGATAACTGGTAAATCTTCAATATTTGGCTTAGGCTCGTTTATGGTGAATTGTGCCATGTAGATGACATAGCCTCTTCTCAAACACTTGGATGCCTTAAATAACGACACCTTGTCTGGCAATCCGTAGTGTGAGTCTCCGGGGATGGTGATCATTTCACTAGATGAGGTCTTAATCTCGATGAGCTTCTTATCGCAGGAAATGCGGGCTTGGTTATGAGATAACCAATCCATGCCTAAGACAACATCGAACCCCGCTAATTTCATTGGCAAAAGAGAGATAGGGATGGAATGATTCTTAATGGATATAGAGCATCCATCAAGAATGGAAGATGCAGTTTCTAAACTTCCATCAGCAAGTTCTATCTCATAGGTTTTATCTAGAGTTCTTATGGGCAGGTTTAATAGTTTACTAAACTTATGGTCAACAAAAGACCTATCTGCACCCGAATAAAAAAGAACTCTAGCATAAATATTGTTAATGAGGAATGTACCTGTTATGACATTGTCGTCATTAACAGCCTCTTTTGCAGTTAGTTGAAAGGCACGATCATTCCCCTTCTTGGCCTCTCCAGGCTTTGCATTATTATTCTTAAGAATCTTAGGGGAGTTAGTCTTAATATGCCCTTTTTCATTGCAGACATAGCAAACAGCATCCTTAAGATCCTTGCATTCTAGGGTCTTATGCCCCTTTCTCTTACAGATGCCACAGGGTTTGGCTTGTGTACCAAAATTACACTGTCCCCAGTATCTACGGTTGCAAATTTTGCATGTTGGCATCGCAGCCGTCTTGCCTTGGTTCCATTTGAACCCAAATCTCCCGTTATTTTTCTTGTTAAACTTATGGGAGTTGTCATCTTCCCTCTTTCTTTTCCCGTCAGTATCAGACTTAACTGACTTTTGCCTCACCAAATCCAAGGTGAGGGAGAGAGATAGGTCAACAGCAGACCTATAGGTAGTAGGCTGAGCAGCCTTTACCATGCCCTTTATCTCGGGCGCTAAGCTATTAATAAAACGCGCAATGTGTTTGGGCTCCGGGGTAATCAAATAGGTAACTAACCTAGATAGGGAATTGAAATCGGAAACATATTTCCGACAATCTAAGTTTCTCATGGAAAGAGACAAAAAGTCTGTCTCTAATTTCTCCATCTCATGAGGTGGGCAGTAAGTTTCCTTGACAAGGTCCACAAACTTGGACCATCCTAAATTATACAGGTGTACCTTACCTGTAGATTGAATCATGGCTTTACACCATATTAGGGCATCGCCCTTAAAGGACTGTGATACATACTTGAACACATCCTTATCAGCACAGCTGCTGATATCTACAATCGTTTCCATATCATCTAGCCACTTTAACGCTTCTACAACTCCTTTCTCCCCGTTGAAGTCTCGGAGCTTGCAGGAGACGAAATACTTATAGGTACATCCGTCTTTAATAGAACGGGACCTTTCAGCAAAATCTATTTTCTTTGGTTCACTCTTCGCATTTGAAGAGTGAACGGAGCTCTCCTTATGAGCTGAAGATGGTGGAATAGATAAGGGTCTAGAGTGAGTAGCACTCGACTCTCTAAGCTTTTCTATAGCCCTACCCATGGCCTTTTCAACTGCCGCATCAATGCGAGCTTGAAAATTATCATTATCGATATCTATGTTTTCGGATTTGTTAGAATCAATATTCCGATGGCTAATTTGTGCCTCATTTGAGTTAGCCATCATTAAGTTTGTAACATTTGTCAAAAACGGATTTCCAAACCCGCTTCGTTTTGTAATCGAATATCAAGTTATAAATGTCACGTTGTGTATTTATGGTTATTTTGGTTTTTAATGATACATAATTAATAAACAAACTAAACTATAAAAATTATATTTGATAAAAAGTGAAAACAATATAAATAAAAATAAAAAGTTGCTGCCGGGACTCGAACCCGGGTCAGCCGGTTCACAATTTCAATGACTTAACACACACACACATCACCACTCCGCCACTTGTTGTTTTCTGTTATCTCTAGGAAACAAATAACATTTATACACAAACTCAGTTAAACCGGTTGCGCCAACTGAGAAACGGAAATCGGCAATTCAATCGTCAAATCGTTTGATTACTCGCACATTCACGTTTATAACCGATGAACCGATGATTTTAATCAATTCGGAAGTGATTGAACATCAATTTTCATTATTATCGGTTTTTATAACCGAAAAGAATCAAAGCTCAGATTACTTCAATCAAAACTTTTCTCGCGACTCAGAAACATCATACCAACATTCCATTTCACTTTCGTCACACTTTCAGTCCGTCAGAACGCTTAAATCAACTCGCCGGAAATTTCTTCAAGATTCGCCGGAAAACCGTATTCATCATCAAAATGGTATTTCTTTCAATAACGTTGTAGTCCAACAATTGTTAAGCTATTTCTAACTTAAACCTTTCAATTGAAATCGAATTCAGGCACTGTATTCAGCTAATTTCAGTTCGCCGGAAAAGTTCTGAAAATCTCTACGTTCATCTGAGAATCGGTAAGGGCATTCAAACCCTCTGTTAACATTTGCTGATCACCTCAATTTCACGATTAGCTAATCAAAACGGTTAATTGTCTTGTTCAGTTGAAGAGCATAAAAACAGGGACCGACACATTGCCGGAAAATTCTGTGATATATCATTCCTACGGTATGTTACTTCCAACACCGTCTCTGCCATTTCATTTTAGCCTTAAGAATGTTTGTTAATCGTAAAAACAAGAAACGGATTAGTGATTCAGTTGACTGTAATTTGAATGAAGAAGACGAAGTTAGTTAAGTTATAAGTTTATTTAAAATCAGTAATATGAACGGGTTAGACACACAGTCCAGCGGTGGACTGTGTGCAAAACATAGTCGCATGTCCCGAGTTCGATTCCTGATACACGCACTCCTTATGTAATAAAATGCCTTTTTGTTTAAAACTAAACCGGGTTAACTCCGTTAGTTGTTAAGTATAATAAAAACCGAGATATTAATCAGGTTAGACACACAGTCCAGCGGTGGACTGTGTGCAACACTGAGTCGCACGTCACGCGTTCGAAACTTGATACTGGCACCGGTTTGTTGAATTAAAATGTTTTTGAAAATAAAAGAATTTTGGTTAAACCGAATTAGTATATAAATATAATTAAAAACAAGATTATTTCGGGTTAGACACGTAGCTCAGTTGGTAGAGCTGCGTGCACGCGTACGGGAGGTCTCGGGTTCGAGCCTCACCCGGCACAAACAATTTCACATACGAACCGGTCAACGGTCAATGGTCAACGCAAAATAAACAATTTTTTTATATTTTTATTTATTTAATTTAATTTAAAAATCAATTAAAAATACTTAAAAATAACATTTTTAAAGATAGAAAATAGCCTTAAACTCACAAAAATATATCTAAAAATTCCATTAAAATCCTTAATAAAATCCACTCATTTACTATATTTTTCCGTTATTATTTAGGTTAGAAATTCTCGTTGTTCAATTCTCCCGATTCGTGCGCATCTCATCATCTCCATTCAAACGCACCCAATGTGAGTGAATCTTTACAAATTCCCCGTTTTAATCACGTTTTGGGGTGTATCATGTGTCTTGTATATATATTATATTTAAACCATTGTGCATACATCATATCATGAACATGTGTATTCGGTTTGTTTCAACTGTTGTGTAGTTATTGTTAGATGCAATTTATTATTTTCAGTACATGCAATTTCATAGGCCGCCGCTCCCCATTACATTATGAGCGTTGAGCATGTTCCCCATTTCATTATGAGCGTGAACCTGGCGTGCCCACATACGATCGGCTCCATTTGATTGAGCCTTGATCGCACAGACATTTTTCATTTTCATTACATGCAATACGATCGGCTCCGTTTGATTGAGCCTTGATCGCACAGTTTCATTTATGTTATTTATCGTATGATGTTGGTATGTTTTTGTATGCTATCATATGTTATCGTATGTTATAGTTGTGATTGCTATTGCCACTGTCTGATTATTTACATTTGCTCAGTTATGATTATGCACAATTTTCATTGATAAACTAACAAGTAAAATGATAATAAATGTTTATCTAACAAGGTTCACTCGCCAACTTATGTTGACCCAAAAACCCCTATTTTTACACATGATACAGGTGAATCAGCTGCAGCAAGAAACACTTAGGAATGGACTAGAAGAATAAAATGATATAGAGTTTGGGATTGTTTTGTTTGGTTTATTTTCCTTGTATTGTATGGACATGTTTGGATATTTGGAAATGTAACTTTGACTTTAATAAATATGAAACATATTAGTAAATGTCATGAGCTTTGGTGATAACCCAATTATGCCTCGACTCTTATTCCGCTGCGGGTCGGGGTGTGACAGATTGGTATCAGAGCCATGACTGTAGGGATATAGGATAGGTTATTAGACCCTTAGAGCCTATACTATAGTTGATTAGAAATTTTAAGATTTTTGTCTGTTACATGCCAAACTTCATGATGTTTATATGTTTTATGTTTAATGTTATATTCAATATTATGCATGCATGTTCATAAGTATATATTATCATATAATACCTATCATGAATCATATTCTCATAACATATCACATCCATGAAAGCACACACCACATCATGATTGCTTTTACAATGATTTTTGTGTTTTCAAATCTCATCAAAGTGAGTTCTCATGACGGGCATGTAGTAACTGGAAGGGTACCAGTACCGGTAGTCAGGACGTCCTGTCTAGGCTGGCATTCGTATAAATCCAAATAAAGGACCAGTTTGCCTACCTGGGGACTAACGATGAGAGTACGAAGTACCTATTAGGCCAAAGCATGCTATACCAAACGTCGTGTGAACTAACCCCACTTTGAGTTGTCATTGTGTCTACACCTGGACACATTCCGACCATACATCTCGTAAACATATTTTGTGGTTTGCATTCGGGTGATGCAAGTGTTAAATCGCCAATACTAATGTGAATCCTACCAAGCCAATAGCCATGGGGGCCCACATGACTATATAGGTGAAGGTATGGGGGACATTTGAGGCCCAACATGAGCAAACCCAAGACATCCTATGGATGTAGTTGCATTATTGATATTTATGTTATTTTCATTTTTTTAAAGACACATGACACCTAAAAAGACACCATAAACTCACAATCTTCTTATGTATGTTCCTGTAGATGTCGTCCAGACAACAACGAAGGGGTAGAAGATCAGGAAGGTCTCAGGAACGCTTGGCCACATAAATCGCGAAACAAATGGCCACGATACTGCCTGACATTGTGGTCCATGTGCAACAAGCCCTCGCTACAAATCCTACTAACCCTCCCCAACAACATGACCAGAACATCGACAACCCTCCTACCAGCAAGTGCTCATACAAACATTTCAAGTCTTGTGATCCTCCTAAATTTGAAGGGACCGAGGGTGTCACTGCTCTCCTACATTGGTTCGAGGAGATGGAAAATACTTTTCTCAACTGCGATTGTCCTGAGGATCGCAAGGTTCGATACGCCACCGGGAGACTATTTGGGGTAGCTCTCACTTGGTGGAATACTGAAAAAGGGAAGAGGGGAACTGATGATGCAATGGCCTTAACTTGGGAGGAGTTAAGGGAAATCATGACTAGGCGTTTCTGTCCTAGGAGTGAAATTAAAAAGTTGGAGGATGAATTTCATGCTCTAAAGCAGAAGGAGGGAGACCATACCACTTATAACAAGAGGTTCTTAGAGTTGAACCAAATGGTTCCAAATTTGTTCACCCCAACTTATCGTCTGATCGAGCATTATATTCGAGGACTTCCCTCGAAAATTCAAGATTCGGTCCTCAGCATTTCACCGGTAACACTTGAAGCTGCTATGGAGTTAGCAACTGAACTGACCGAGAATCGAATTCGCAACGGGAAGTTCAAAGAAGAGAAAAAGAAAGCCCCTGTTGAGGGTCAAACTTCAAACCATCCCATCTCTTCCTCTAAGTTTGCTAACAAGAGGAAGCGCAATACCAGAAACTTCGCTGTTACTCAAACCAACTCCCCTATTCCTGCTGCACCCATCACCCAGGTTGCCCCTTCACCCGCACCAAACAGAAGACCTTACACTGGCCCGTTACCAAAATGCAACCGTTGCCAATATCACCATTCTCCTGATCATCCTTGTCAATATTGCACCGGCTGCGGTCGCGCAGGTCATACTATTCAAACCTGCCGCATGCCTCAACGAACAAACCGCCACCAGCCTACAACCCAACCCCACCAACAAATAATGGGTCAAGCCCAACAACCCCTACTATTACCACCCACTCAACACCTAGCCCAAACATATTACCAACCCAATTATCCTATGGGCCAACATATGCGGGCTTGCTACAATTGCGGAGACCCAAGCCATTTCAGAAACACTTGTCTAAGGTTGGTAAACATTATTCATGCTCAGGCCCAAGCCAACCCGGTGAATCAAGCGAACCAAGCTCCTCCCCCTGCAAGAGGAAGAGCTTTCAATATCAACGCTAATCAGGCTAGAGCTGACGACAATGTGGTTAATGATACGTTCCTTATAAATGGTAGATATGCCTCTATGTTATTTGATACTGGTGCGGATAGAAGTTTCGTGTCTTTAGAATTTGAACCTATCTTAAACAAAAATCGGGATAAGCTCACGGAATCCATAACGGTAGAAGTTGCTGACGGGAAACCAGTTTCACTAAACTCTATTATGCGCGACTGTACACTCACCCTAAACGACCACGATTTCTCAGTCGACCTTATTCCTATGAAGCTGGGAAGTTTTGATATCATAATTGGTATGGACTGGCTCAGTCAACATCAAGCAGAAGTTGTATGTCGCGAAAAATTTATACGTATTCCTCTTTCAAACGGTCAGACTCTTCGAATCTTTGGAGAAACCTCGTCGAAAGGGCTCAGCTTAATGTCTTGTCTTCAAGATCAAAAATATCTTCACAAAAATTATGTCGCGTTTTAGCTCATATCATCAAAAAGGGAACCATGGAGAAGAAACTTGAAGACATTCCTGTAGTAAAAGATTTCCCGCAAGTTTTTCCTGACGACATTTCAGGACTTCCTCCAGTTAGAGAAGTCGAATTCCGTATTGATCTATTACCTGGTGCTACACCAGTTGCAAAGTCTCCTTATAGGTTAGCCCCCTCTGAAATGCAAGAGCTAGCCAGTCAATTACAAGAGTTGACTGACAAGGGATTCATACGTCCTATCTCATCGCCTTGGGGTGCACCTGTTCTTTTCGTAAAGAAGAAAGATGGATCGTTTCGTATGTGCATCGACTACAGAGAGCTCAACAAATTGATAATCAAGAATCGCTAACCTTTACCTCACATTGATGATCTTCTTGACCAACTTCAAGGTGCCAATTGCTTTTCAAAAATCGACCTTCGATCTGGCTATCATCAACTTAGAGTGCATGAAGAAGACGTCCCTAAGACTGCTTTTCGAACTCGTTATGGCCATTATGAATTCATGGTCATGCCATTTGGTTTAACCAACGCACCAGCTGTCTTCATCGATCTAATGAACAGAGTTTGCAAACCTTATCTTGATCAATTTGTCATAGTTTTCATCGACGATATTCTTATTTATTCAAAATCTAAATCTGATCATGAGCGTCATCTTCGACTCATCCTTTCACTTCTAGAGAAGGAAAAGCTTTATGCCAAATTCTCCAAATGTGAATTCTGGTTAAAAGAGGTGCAATTCCTCGGGCATGTAGTCAATGACAAGGGAATACATGTCGACCCTTCAAAGATCAAAGCGGTACAAGAATGGCAAGCTCCGCGTACACCAACTGAAGTAAGATCTTTTCTTGGTTTGGCTGGTTATTATCGTCGGTTCATTTCAAACTTCTCTCGCATTGCTGTACCACTCACGGCTTTAACTCATAAGGGAAAACCTTTCATATGGGGACCCAAGCAAGAAGAAGCCTTCCAAACCCTTAAACAAAAACTCTGCGATGCACCAATCCTCACTCTTCCTGAAGGTTGTGATGATTTTGTGGTCTATTGCGACGCGTCAGGGCAAGGATTGGGCTGCGTTCTAATGCAAAGAGGAAAAGTTATAGCTTATGCTTCGAGACAACTCAAGACGTATGAAAAGAACTACACCACCCATGACTTAGAACTTGGAGCCGTTGTGTTCGCTCTTAAGATATGGAGACATTATCTCTATGGTACTAAGTGTGAAATATACACTGACCACAAGAGTCTTCAACATATCTTCAATCAAAAGGAGTTAAACATGAGGCAACGAAGATGGGTCGAACTTCTAAATGACTACGACTGTGAAATTAGATACCACCCTGGTAAAGCAAATGTGGTGGCTGATGCACTTAGTCAAAAGGGTTATGCAAACTCCATTCGTCTTCTATGTTCGCAAATTATAACCGACATTAAAGATCAATTCGAGAAGCCCAGCATGTTTCAATAACGGAAGATGATGTACGAAAGGAGATGTCATGTGGAGCTGAGCTAAAAATTGAAACTAAATCTGACGGTATTCTGTACTACCTAGATCGTATCTGGATTCCTAACCACAACAATCTTCGTGAAATTCTTATGAATGAAGCTCACAAAACGCGATATTCTATACACCCAGGAGCCGATAAGATGTATCAAGACCTATGATATACCTATTGGTGGCCTGGAATGAAGAAGGATATTGCTGTATTTGTTTCTAAGTGCCTTACATGTTCCAAGGTGAAAGCTGAACACCAAATACCCTCAGGACTTCTGATTCAACCTGAAATACCTGTATGGAAGTAGGAAAATATAACCATGGACTTCATTACCGGGTTACCTCGTACTTCTGGTGGGTATGACACTATTTGGGTAATAATTGACCGACTTACAAAATCAGCTCACTTTATTCCTATCCGCGAAGATTTCAAGAACGAGGAGCTAGCTCGTATTTATATCAACGAAATCGTAAGTTGACATGGAGTACCGTTAAGCATCATTTCTGATCGTGATGGTCGTTTCACTTCACGAACATGGCAAGCAGTACAAGCCGCTATGGGTACGCGATTAGATCTCAGTACCGCCTATCACCCTCAAACTGATGGTCAATCTGAACGCACCATTCAAACTCTTGAAGATATGCTTCGAGCATGTGTTATAGACTTCAAGGGAAATTGGGACGCTCATCTACCGTTAGTTGAATTTTCGTACAACAACAGCTATCATTCAAGCATCGGCATGGCACCTTTTGAAGCCTTATATGGTCGTAAGTGCCGATCTCCTGTATGTTGGCACGAAATTGGGGAAGCTCAAATCACTGGCCCAGAATTGATCCAAGAAACCACCGACAAGATCCATCAAATCCGAAACAATCTTCTAGCGGCCCGAAGTCGTCAAAAGAGTTATGCAGATAAACGACGGAAGCCTTTAGAGTTTAACATTGGTGATCATGTACTTCTAAAAGGATCACCGTGGAAGGGAGTAGTTCGTTTTGGTCAAAAGGGCAAGCTAGCACCACGCTACGTGGGACCTTTCAAGATACTCGAAAGAGTAGGTCCTGTAGCATACAAGCTTGATCTACCAGAAGAACTCAACAGGATTCATCCCACATTCCACGTATCAAACTTGAAGAAGTGCCTCGCTGATGAAAACCTCCACATTCCTCTGGAAGATATTCAGATTGATGAATCTATGCATTTTATTGAAAGACCAGTAGAGATCATGGACTTCGGAGAGAAACGTCTACGACGAAGTCGCATTCCAATTGTTAGGGTACGCTGGGAGTCGAAACGGGGACATGAGTTTACTTGGGAACGTGAAGACTCAATGCGCGAAAAATACCCGCATCTTTTTCCTACTACTTCTACTACTTAAATTTCGGGACGAAATTCCGAAAAGTAGGGGATACTGTAACATTTGTCAAAAACGGGTTTCCAAATCCGCTCCGTTTTGTAATCGAATATCAAGTTATAAATGTCACGTTGTGTATTTATGGTTATTTTGGTTTTTAATGATACATAATTAATAAACAAACTAAACTATAAAAATTATATTTGATAAAAAGTGAAAACAATATAAATAAAAATAAAAAGTTGCTGCCGAGACTCGAACCCGGGTCAGCCGGTTCACAATTTCAATGACTTAACACACACACACACATCACCACTCCGCCACTTGTTGTTTTCTGTTATCTCTAGGAAACAAATAACATTTATACACAAACTCAGTTAAACCGGTTGCGCCAACTGAGAAACGGAAATCGGCAATTCAATCGTCAAATCGTTTGATTACTCGCACATTCACGTTTATAACCGATGAACCGATGATTTTAAATAATTCGGAAGTGATTGAACATCAATTTTCATTATTATCGGTTTTTATAACCGAAAAGAATCAAAGCTCAGATTACTTCAATCAAAACTTTTCTCGCGACTCAGAAACATCATACCAACATTCCATTTCACTTTCGTCACACTTTCAGTCCGTCAGAACGCTTAAATCAACTCGCCAGAAATTTCTTCAAGATTCGCCGGAAAACCGTATTCATCATCAAAACGGTATTTCTTTCAATAACGTTGTA
Source organism: Scalesia atractyloides (assembly GCA_947069175.1). NCBI lineage: Eukaryota > Viridiplantae > Streptophyta > Magnoliopsida > Asterales > Asteraceae > Scalesia > Scalesia atractyloides. The sequence goes on along the minus strand of CAMTDV010000001.1, from coordinate 79,655,720 downwards.
GTCCAACAATTGTTAAGCTATTTCTAACTTAAACCTTTCAATTGAAATCGAATTCAGGCACTGTATTCAGCTAATTTCAGTTCGCCGGAAAAGTTCTGAAAATCTCTACGTTCATCTGAGAATCGGTAAGGGCATTCAAACCCTCTGTTAACATTTGCTGATCACCTCAATTTCACGATTAGCTAATCAAAACGGTTAATTGTCTTGTTCAGTTGAAGAGCATAAAAACAGGGACCGACACATTGCCGGAAAATTCTGTGATATATCATTCCTACGGTATGTTACTTCCAACACCGTCTCTGCCATTTCATTTTAGCCTTAAGAATGTTTGTTAATCGTAAAAACAAGAAACGGATTAGTGATTCAGTTGACTGTAATTTGAATGAAGAAGACGAAGTTAGTTAAGTTATAAGTTTATTTAAAATCAGTAATATGAACGGGTTAGACACACAGTCCAGCGGTGGACTGTGTGCAAAACATAGTCGCATGTCCCGAGTTCGATTCCTGATACACGCACTCCTTATGTAATAAAATGCCTTTTTGTTTAAAACTAAACAGGGTTAACTCCGTTAGTTGTTAAGTATAATAAAAACCGAGATATTAATCAGGTTAGACACACAGTCCAGCGGTGGACTGTGTGCAACACTGAGTCGCACGTCACGCGTTCGAAACTTGATACTGGCACCGGTTTGTTGAATTAAAATGTTTTTGAAAATAAAAGAATTTTGGTTAAACCGAATTAGTATATAAATATAATTAAAAACAAGATTATTTCGGGTTAGACACGTAGCTCAGTTGGTAGAGCTGCGTGCACGCGTACGGGAGGTCTCGGGTTCGAGCCTCACCCGGCACAAACAATTTCACATACGAACCGGTCAACGGTCAATGGTCAACGCAAAATAAACAATTTTTTTATATTTTTATTTATTTAATTTAATTTAAAAATCAATTAAAAATACTTAAAAATAACATTTTTAAAGATAGAAAATAGCCTTAAACTCACAAAAAATATATCTAAAAATTCCATTAAAATCCTTAATAAAATCCACTCATTTACTATATTTTTCCGTTATTATTTAGGTTAGAAATTCTCGTTGTTCAATTCTCCCGATTCGTGCGCATCTCATCATCTCCATTCAAACGCACCCAATGTGAGTGAATCTTTACAAATTCCCGTTTTAATCACGTTTTGGGGTGTATCATGTGTCTTGTATATATATTATATTTAAACCATTGTGCATACATCATATCATGAACATGTGTATTCGGTTTGTTTCAACTGTTGTGTAGTTATTGTTAGATGCAATTTATTATTTTCAGTACATGCAATTTCATAGGCCGCCGCTCCCATTACATTATGAGCGTTGAGCATGTTCCCCATTTCATTATGAGCGTGAACCTGGTGTGCCCACATACGATCGGCTCCATTTGATTGAGCCTTGATCGCACAGACATTTTTCATTTTCAGTACATGCAATACGATCGGCTCCGTTTGATTGAGCCTTGATCGCACAGTTTCATTTATGTTATTTATCGTATGATGTTGGTATGTTTTTGTATGCTATCATATGTTATCGTATGTTATAGTTGTGATTGCTATTGCCACTGTCTGATTATTTACATTTGCTCAGTTATGATTATGCACAATTTTCATTGATAAACTAACAAGTAAAATGATAATAAATGTTTATCTAACAAGGTTCACTCGTCAACTTATGTTGACCCAAAAACCCCTATTTTTACACATGATACAGGTGAATCAGCTGCAGCAAGAAACACTTAGGAATGGACTAGAAGAATAAAATGATATAGAGTTTGGGATTGTTTTGTTTGGTTTATTTTCCTTGTATTGTATGGACATGTTTGGATATTTGGAAATGTAACTTTGACTTTAATAAATATGAAACATATTAGTAAATGTCATGAGCTTTGGTGATAACCCAATTATGCCCCGACTCTTATTCCGCTGCGGGTCGGGGTGTGACAAAGTTTTGGTTCTATAGACCAATAAAGCTTCACTTAGCCATGGTATGTCAACCACAATGGTTTTAAACATTGGATATAATAATCCATTGCCAATTCTAGTGTGAATAACATCACAACTCTTAGGCTTAACATAACTATATTTAGCCTAGGTCTTAATAGGACCATCAAAGGCAAATTACAATCTGAACATAGTCCATATATGATATTGGACAGTGGATCGTATTGTCACAACTGTCATTGTCGTATTCGACAATTACATTTAGTTCTTAAGCTTGTCACGAAGGACATAAGATTATGGCACATAGGCCCGTCACTAATGGACATAAAATATGGCACATAGGCCCGTCACTAATGGACATAAAATATGGCACATAAGCCTGTCACTAATGGACATGAAATATGGCACATAGGCCTGTCACTAATGGACATGAAATATGGCACATAGGCCTGTCACTAATGGACATGAAATATGGCACATAGGCCTGTCAATAATGGACATGAAATGTGGCCCGTAGGCCTACATCACTAATGGATGTTTGAATCATAACCCCAAGGGCAATACATCACTAATGGATGGCTAATCATAGCCCCAAGGGCAATGCGTCACTAATGAATGTTTAATCAGAGCCCCAAGGGCAATACATCATTAATGGATGTTTAATCAGAGTCCCAAGGGCAATACATCACTAATGGATGTCTAATCATAGGCCCAAGGGCAATACACACTAATGGATGTCTCATAGCCCCAAGGGCAATACATCACTAATGTATTTTTAATCATAGCCCCAAGGGCAATACATCACTAATGGATGTTTAATCATATCCCCAAGGGCAATACATCACTATTAGATGTTTAATCATAGCCCCAAGGGCAGTACATCACTAATGGATGTTTAATCATAGCCCCAAGGGCAATACATCACTAATGGATGTTTAATCATAGCCCCAAGGGCAATACATCACTAATGGATGCTTAATCATAGCCTCAAGGGCAATACATCACTAATGGATTTTATTATCATCACACTGATGATGTTAGCCGGTTTAAATTTGATCACGTAGGCTGTATAAGGTTAGGACATAGTCCTCTACCTTGAAGGCTAGTGTGATTCCTCAAGTCACACAACCAAGAGTATGAACATTCTTGAATGTTAACATAAGAGTACCTTAATGGTTGATTAATAGTCCTGGTCGCATTAACCTTATCGACTTGGAGGCTTGAACTTAAGTCCACCACCTCTGGATAGAAGGATAACTTCCTTTAACTATCCTGATAGAAGACCCCTTCGTACTTAACTATCATTTATAATTTGGCCAAATGTGTGGTCTGTGCCACTTGGCTAATCAAAACCATTAAGATCTTTTTGGAATTATATCGCAGAGCATAAATTTCGAGTAAATTCGAGACACTCCTTTTAAGAGGATAGATACATACATATATAATTCCAAAATACTTCATTAAATTTCAAATTAGAAATTACAATACTAGAAAAATGAAATAAACTGTCCATGCAAGGACTTTAAAGAAATAAAAATGTCCACGTAGAGACTAAAGAAATAACAATGTCCTCGCAGGGACTACATATTATTAGAAGAGACTTCACTCGTCCTTCTTTCCCTTGACCAACTTGGAGAGTTTCTTGAAGAACTTGTTTGTCTTCTTCTCCGTTTTCTCCGCTTGCTGCTGCATTTCTTTCATTCTTTCTAAGGCCTCATTGATGGCCTCAAGTGGTGGCGGAGGTTGTGGTTGTGGTTGTGGTTGTGGCACAACCAGATACTGGTACCCATAAGTTGGATATCCAGTTGGTGGATAAGTAGGTGGGAAAGGGGACGGGTAAAGTTCATTGTGCATAACTGCTTGCATATATGGGTCTTGCGACCATGCTTGATAGTCTACTGGTGTAGACGGGTTAAAAGGATCATATCCAGACGTGTTTGGATATGTGGGGATTGGGTTAGTATAACCCGATGGTGGTGGTTGAACTGTAGAAGTGGGTGTTGGTGTTGGTTCCACCACAGGTGAGATGTTCGAGGGTCCACCCATTTGTGGGTCCTCTTGAAATATGGGGTAGAATTGGGCAAAGGTGGAAGTGATCCCGACCTTTGTCCTACACGTACCGACATACGTGCTCCACGCTTCCTCCTTGGTGGTTCAGGTGGTGGTTGAGGTTGGTCCATCGGTTCCATGTGGACATCTTCTTGAACATGAGGTGGTAGAGAGTGATGGGAAGGTGTATTTACGAAGGTAAATTGGTTCCAATATTGGTCCCACTCATTAGGACCTTGGTAGGGCGATCCAGCATAAGATTTCGAATTGCTTGAAATTTCTATGGGATGCGTATTCGATCCCGACGGCGGCATCTCCGGGTCGGAGTCCTCGTCCATAGGGTTTGGTTGGTCCAATTGATTTTGATCGGCTGGAGGCGTGTTGAAGTAGTAGTTAGGATTAAATTCTTAATGGTAAGAATGTGAATGGGAATGATGAGAATGGTGTGAATAATAGGAGTGGTGAGAGTGGTAAGAATTTTGGAATGTGGGGGCGAGTGTCTATGAGAGACAGAGCGTCTCGCTGGTTGCCAAGGAGATGAATCTCCTGATTCTTGGTAAGCATCTGAGTTGTGAGGTTGAGGAGGAATGCGCCCCGATGCTCCTCCCCTCATTGAACCTTTTCCTCTCCCACTTTGTCCTCGTACACGTGGTGGCATATTCCTGTTAAAAATCAATTCAAAAACAATACTAATAACTTAATAATGAAATGAGTAATCCTAGGTCAATGCCTAGACTCGGAAGTCTAAGGAATGTGCTCATGTAAGTTTGAGATTAAACACAAGAAGGATAGTGTTTAATTCTCTCAAACGTTGGCTCTGATACCAACCTGTCACACCCCGGATTTCCAACCAAATCCATACACCGGTGGGCCCGGGTGAGGAGTATCGTGACGTCAGTTGATAACATCATTGTCAATTAAACATGGCACAGCGGAAGTCTTGGAGTAAAATTACTATTATAAACCAAATTTTCAAAATAAAATAATATACAGTCTCGTAATAGAAGATCCACAAGCGGATCATTAAAATGTACAAGAAAGAATATAAAACAGACTTTAGGGTAGATCTAAGGATTTGCAAGATCCTCTTATTCACTACCTAGCAGCTTCCGACCTATTTCATATTGTACCTGCAGTTTAGTCTTTGGACGATACGTCAGCTTTCCCTAGTAAATACACTCAACTGACTCATTTTGAAAACATTTTTAAATGATTTTAAGTGCACAGGGCACAAAATCTTTTATAACTTGGGAAAGTTACTTTGTAACCTTGTTAACAGATTCACATGTTTGTCCATACATACAGGGCCCAGTACAGAGACCGCGACATGATTAAATACACACCACTTAGAACTCACAGCGGAGTTATCCCCAACGTCTTGGGTAATTTGCATTTGAGCGTCTGTCAGGTGTATGCCTACACCCCACGCTAAGGTCGTGGCCATTAACTAATCTAATGAGCCGAGGATATCCAGGACAGGGTAATTAAACCCCCGATGTTTAAGTTATCAAACAAAACTGATTAAAATAGAATATTCGGATTTACTAGCCACAATCCGGCATACGATTGATCCCATTTCTGACCAAGCGGTAATAGTTTACCGTATCCCAAGCCCGTATAGGGAAAATAAGTCGAGAGTATTTTCCTGAGCTAGTCTTCTTTTAATTTCAATAACTCATCCGTATACAAAAGTACTAATGTGCAGATAGCATTTACCGACAAGGCTCTAGTCTGGATTATGGCATAAGCTAACCAATTAAATACTGCCGGTCTTCATTTAAGTCATAGACTTAGACCGAGTAGTGTACATGATCAAAACGTATAACGCTTGATTAAACTATGATCGGATAGAATGTAGTTTAAACCCGACAAGTACTTTGACTTGTATTATATGGGTAACCAATTAACATTCTGGATTTTGAGATTAAAATGATAAGGTTAAACCCGTTTTGGTTAAATTCCGTAAACTAGTTATGTATAATCAACCGTACGCTTATAAGCGATAATTGGAAACCGGATAATATATGGACGAGTTCTATATGCCATTATACTTTAAATAAGTTAAGATATCAGTAGGATATCAACTTGTATGCCCGTTAAGGTTTTAAAATGAAACTATGCCTTATAAGGGCATTTCGGTAATTATATACCATATAAAAGGAACTTGAATATAATTTAAGTTTAAAATCATGAGTATTCTGAAAAAATAGTTTATTTATGATATAATATCATTAGGATACCAATTATATGTATAATTTATCTTTTATGACCAAACTATGCACCGAATGGGCATTTTGGTCATTTTACATATGGTTTATAAATTATTTGGGATTCTGAGTTTATAATATGTACCTACTGTAAATATTTTTAAAAAAAGTTTTAAAATTCGTAGGTAACAAGCCTTGGTCAAATAATATGGTTTAAGACCATACTATGCGCCGAAACGGTGCTTATGTCGTAAAATGACGTCTTTATGCGATGTTTACGAAAACTGATGTTAAGGTCAGATTAAAATGTCTTAGATATGTTATTTACTATAACATATCAGTAGGTAAAATATTTACTTTGAAAAGATTTGATTAAAACCATTTTATGAGCCATAAGGGCTAAAATCGCCATTTATCGACATAGTAAGGACCTGTTTGAAAACTCAGTTTATAACTTGGTTTAACATCCCAAATAATCATAATTATAATATTACATCAGTAGTAAACTCATTTTCAAGTTCAATTATCATTTAAAACCTTGTTTTATGCAAAGAGGGCATTTTAGTAAAAAATGACATAATTACGGAACTTGCGCATAAACTTGGATTCTGATTATGATCATGTAATATAACCTCAGAGAGTTATGCTACACTATATTATGATCATAATGCAACTTTAGATCAGTAGGTAACTAATCTAAATCGGGTCAGAATCGAAAGTCAAGAGAAGAAGTCAAACTTCGTGACTTTCGGTTGCGAACCGACCCTAGAACTGAAATTGACGAGCCGAACATGTTCTTACATATTCTAATAATTATTACCAACTTGTTTAAGTGTCAAAAAAGGTTTCATAACATATATAAGATCAATTTATGATTTTTCCGAAAAATGGCCTGTTTGACTTTTTAATATCTTAACTTTGACCCGTCAATTGGTCTAGCAAACGTGATTCTCAGGAGGTGCCCTTTATAGGGGATTAACACCTACCTTATTACGATCACTTAGCCATGTTCATTTCGAACAATGGCTGGACCATAATGGTCTTAACCGAAAGTCAAAGCGTTTTCTGTAAAACGCTTGACTTTTGGCTAAGCCTATATACGAAAATGCACATGGAAGGAACACTTACCAGTGATTCCTAGGGTGCAAAAGAACTATGTTGGATGCTCATTTCAGTTAGGAACTTCCAGAGGAGGGAGAAGAGTGTATGAATGAGAAAGGTGCAAGTTGGAATGATGCACTTCAACACCTATTTATAGTTGGAGAACTCAAAGGAGGTGATGCTAGGTGTTTAGGGGTGTAAGAGGAAGCTTACAAGTGTCCCAAAACGTGGCATAGCAGTTTGGGAAGTCATAGTTTCGATTAAATGGTTTTTGGAGCTTTGTGTGGGAGCCAAGCAAAACTTTCTGCAGCAGAGCCTCTCTCGCGCCCCGCGAGAGACCCAGGCCTGGTCTCTCGCGGCCCCGACCGCCCCTTGGCCAGTTTCAAGTTTTGACACTTTTAGCCCCTTAACTTTATAGCTTCTAAAAACCTTCTAAAACACCTTTTTGGCAATTTTAGCCCTCCGTAGCCAATACTTGGCATACCCGGGATTATACCCGGACATTGTCGAGCTCTCGGTTCGTTAAAAGCTCACTCAGAGGTATAAATTAGCATGTTGACACTTTTAATCCCTCCATTATCCAACTTTCATATATTTACAATATTGAACCCTCTCGTCCAACAAATGGCACGGATGAGAGTTAGGACTTCGCAACGGATCACTCAGAGGCTTATTATAAGCATGTTGACTCCGATGTCACTCAGAGGCTGGGCATGTTGACATATCAGTCATTCAGAAACCAAGTTTTAAGCATGTTGACATATTTGTCACTCAGAGGCTAATGATTTAAGCATGTTGACATATCAGTCACTAAGAGGTTGTTGTTTATGCATGTTGACATCGGACCGTCGCTCAGAGGCACAGTTTGAGCATGTTGACGCCTTTAGTCCTTATTGGTCTTTAATAAACTATATTTAAAATACAACACGTGTCACTATATTATTGGACACGATTTTACAGGGTGTTACATGTCGGCACTATTTTCACTTTACATTTGTTGATTATTAAGTGTGGTCAAATTTTATTAAGTGTTGAATATGTCCCCTAAGGACATTTTCCCCAGCATTTGCATCATAATGCCTATTTAAAAATTGTGTAATTGTTAAAGCCTCTTAATATCCTTTCAATCATTACTTTCCAATATTTTCCTCTCGTTTGGTATTATACTATAACGTGTCTCCCTCTTAATGCCTTTATAATGCCCAGGGGTGGAGTAAAGACACTATTAATGCCCCTTCATGTCCATATAACGACCATTACGCATGGTCTAAGACCATGGGTAATGGTTAATGCCCCCTAAGGGGCATTTTTCACCACATCACTATCATAATGCCTCTTTAAATAATGTGTAACAGTTAATACCCTTTAATGCCCATTTCATTCCTTAGTTTTCATTATTTTCTCTTCGGCATTATTCTAGAAATATATCTCTCTCTTCATGCCCCTATAATGCTTAAGGAGGCGGTGTTGAGACATTATCAAACCCTTTCACGCCCCTATAATACCTATTACTAGGGCTGTAAACGAACCGAACGTTCAGCAAACAATTCGTGAACCATTTGGCGGGAAGTTCATTATGTCTCGTGTGTCCAATTGTTTTCGTGAACGTTCGATAAGGTGTTCGTGAAAATTCGTTCATTTGTGTTCATTTGTTTGTGTTTTTCTTAAAGAATTTTGTACTTTCATATATTTTATCTATTCTTTTTATATCATTTAATTTTTATTTATTTTATTACCCTAGCAATTAAACTAGGAAACCCTATTTCCACCTTATTTATGCACAATTCTCCTTTCCTTTCTCATTATTTACATTGACGAATACGATTGACATCTGTTCCACAATTAGAGCTTCAAGTTCCAGTGCTACTCTATTGGTCATCCACCTTTAGCCTTTGTTGCGTTTGTATTTGTGTTCATAAACCGTTCGTTAACAAGCTCATATCTTAATGAACGAACACAAACATAAAATCTCATTCGGTAAGTGTTCATGAACAAATTTATTTCCTTAACGCACAAAATGAACAAGGCTTTGTTCGTATTCGTTTAGTTCATTTACTACATGGCTAAAAAGATATCATCAACAAAACTTGTTTGATCATAATGTTTACAAACATAATAACTTTTATAAATTATAAGTTACTTTGATACTTCTTAATAAAAATGAATTAACCATTTTGAAAAATTGTTTGTTTCAAGTGGGTTTTATTTTCTTTTTTATCCACAAAATAACATATTTCTAAATATTCTTATACCTACTTTCTAGATTTTGAATATTTCACCTTTGAATAATATTAAAGATGCACCTTATAAATATGCCATGTCTCTCACTTATAAGTGGGTTTTGCTTATTCAAAATTAATTCCAGTTATCTTTTATTGACATAAATTTTTTTAACCGTCAATGAATAAGAGCTCAACTACCCGGTGTAACCTAATGGCAAAATGCAACCTCATACACCCTCGATCGTAAGGATAGCCCAAGCCCATCATCTTTAGTTCCAGGGAAAACCCGCCACTCGTGAAAATACAATAAAACTCAGTTAGGATCAAATTCAAACTTGAGACGTTTGATATTCAACCCGATCTTTGCTTCTACTCGAATACCAGTTTAGCTATAACTAGTATTAATCCACCCTCCCCAGGTTGCAGTGGGGGCGTAAAACCATGATAAATAGCACCAAGTTTGAAAGTTATGAGGTTAAATTGATAAAGTTCGAAAGCTTTAGGGTTAAAAGTAAAAAACCAAATAGTTTTAGGTTAAAATATAATTATATCAAACTTTTTTGAAAACTTTCCTAAGCAAATAGTACAACTATTCGATGCATTGCAGTATTGTTAATCATAGTGGGTAAATTGATCTACTTTTATTGATATATTGATCTTCCATTCTTTTTATTTTTTTCTTGCATTTAGAGCTACATTTGACTTTTTATTATGAAATGATTGTATAATGATTAACAATAATACTTTTAAGTGTGTGTTTTTGTTTGTATTATATTTTATAATTAATCATCATTAAAATAAGAGAACACCCATAATTACTCTAAACATGAAGGTAAATCTTTACAACATAACTCAAAATTAATAACTTTTTCATCAATCTTTTGTAGTTTATTTTAATTTACTTCATATATGATTGATATATGTACATGTCTATAATAAAAAAAAATATTTAAAATAGTAATCTTTGTCATTCACGACTGCTGGAACGCTAGACAATTAATAATACATCGGACCCTTGCAAAAATATACAACTCTACTTTTTTCTAACAACAAATATTACTTTTTTACACTACGTCGATAAATCTTAACTACGTCTTTACCTAAGTTTAAACCTAAGACATCCCCTCTAAGATACACGTGCTTCTATCAAATATACTAGCCTCATATTGGCATATATATAACTCTACTACGAGTATACAAATGAAAAAAATAAAAAAGCTTTTTAGAGTTATCACTGCAAGGTCAAACCAACTAAGAAATACGTCCTTTTGAAGGATAAAAAATAGGTCCACATAGAAGAATATTGGTTGGAAAGTTTGGAGAAACAATGTTTGATTCCCAATGGGTTTAGGAGATGTCGGTAACTTCTTATGGTGATATGCTTGTGGTGTATTTGATGTAATAGGTCCCTATGTATTGTTGGTGTTCCTTAGTAACTTGCTAAGGGATGTTGTTTGGCTGTTGAATAATAGTGGCTCGTTTAGCCGTTAAAAAAATAAGAGAATAAGCGATCAATCATTAATGGTTCAGTTATTATTTTCTTATAATCGATTTTTATAATTCGGTTATGGTTATGATTGTAAATAATATAATTAACGAACAGACATTTAAGCAACTTTTGTATTTTTTATTTTATTTTAGCAAATAATATGTTATATGTTAAAAAAGTTTTTATAGCTTGAATAAAAATCCATTGAAAGTACGTGGTTAAATAACTGATCAAATCATCTTATAAACGGTGAACTTATCAAGTTTATATTTTATCAATATAAAATTTAGGCAGTTTAATCATTGGTAATTTCTATTATTTAATATGAAAGAAATATGGGTTCTAATTCGTGCAGGGTTAGAACCAAAGAGGTAATTTCGATAAGGGGTTAATTCTTAATCTCTTCTAACAACGGCTGTTGATGTCTCGAGAGTAAATCTACAAAACAAGAACATTGTAAGCTCGTTACGAGGAGGAGAAGATGGGTGGGGGGTTTCCCTTAACCACCATTCGGCGTGAGAATAAGTATCGCTTCAAGAGCTAAAACGAGTGTGTTAATTGTGAGAGTGAGAGAGAACAGATCCTTAAACCTGTGGAAGAAGGTTGGTATTTATACCTGAAGAGTGTGGAGATAGAAATGGGCTCATGGGCCTTGGGTCAGACGTCGCCAACAAGGAATGTCGGTTTGTTCTCTCTGACACGACATATAGTGTTTGCAGAGGTGGAAGGGCATTGGCGCACAATGGTGGGTGCCAGGTGGCCTGCTGAGTGTACTTGTTTTCGAGTCTCTCATCAGCTACGAGTGGAGAGGTGTGGAGCAGTGACTGACACACGTTGATTGGCTACACGTCATTGTCATTTTGTACTTCTTGTCTCCTACACGATTGATGATCGTGGGAATTGTATGGGCAGAACCTGGTGTACGCTGATTAGTTGCATGCCCCCACCATGTGTACTATCTGTGCTTGCACTAGCTGCCATTGTTGTGTGCACGCGAATGAAGCCTGCACATATGACTTGTAAGATCTTACGCAGAATCTGTGATATACCCTTTCAAAACATGACTAACCCAAACCTTTTTAAAAGTTTTATTTTATGAATTTGAAATTTAGGCAGTTTAATCATTTGTAATTTCTATTATTTAAATATAACTAAGCTAAACATTTTAAAATACAAATTACTGCATTTATTATTATAAAAGTTGTACTTTAAGGTGTCTATATAAACAACTCAACCGACCCAAGTATTTATTACAAAATAATAATTGCAAAAATCCAAAAAAAATATATATATTTTATGGAATATTCTTCAAATACTCTTTAGAAAAAGTAAAAATATAAAAAATAGATTTGTTGATCCGATAAAGATCAAAGCATGATGCCTGTCTACAATTTTTACTTTTAAGTTATGATGGATACACGTTAGAATGAAATAAAGCTTAAATGTTAAATAATGTTTTACAGAAGCTTAAATGTTAAAAAACCTACTAAATTTCTTCGCGTGATACGACATGTTCAAATGTAAAGTAACTCGGATTTGTACGATAAAGACCTGAATCGTTTTCGAATAAAAGTTATGTCAAAACATAGATAAACTGAAGATGTATTTAAAAAAGCACGGAAACGTGTTATATATGGCCCGACTTGTTTGAGAAAGAAATTTACATCGAGCACCGACTTAAACTTATACCGACACGTACATAAAAATAAGTAAAAAATTGTGTTTTTTAAGTTAAAAATGGTACCGCATGTTGTGGTGGCGCCGAAATGTAAAGTAAGTCGAATTTATAAAGTCTAATGAAAACACATTATATTTGACCTGACTTGTTGTAAAATAAAATTTATGCCAAAACGTAGATCAACTTAAAACGTATAAAAGAAAACATATTATATTTGTGCCTACCTATTTTTAAAGAAACGTAATCAACTTAAATTTATACCGACACGTACATAAATATAAACACGTTATTATAAAGTTTTTAGAAAGTTAAAGAATTAAAAGTGTCAATGTTGAAGGGTAAAGGTTAAAATAAACAAAAACTTACCAAAAAAAATAGAAAAAAGTTGACCAATGACCAGCTGTCATGCAGTAGTATGACACTGGTTATCCAATTTGTTTTTGTAGTTATATAGAATATTATACAATTTTGTATTGTTTATTTTAATACAATTATCATTTTACAAAAAAAAACTAACGTGTTTATGTGGTGTTTTAAAATCGGACTGCTCTATTTGTCTACTGGCCAAATGTTAACCATTTAAAATTTTAAAGGGTTATTGGATTTTAATAATCCTAAGCTTCATCTGTTGCCCGATAATAATCCCAACTTTAAAAATTTCCTCTCCCGATCCCAAGTTATAAGAGTTTGCCTCCCAATGATTCTTTTCACATATAAAAGAATTTGGTCTCCTCAATATATTCAAGTGTACCTACATACTTCTTAATTAATTTAAGTACACCTATGTTAGAAAATGATCAGTGCGGGCCAAATTCTTATAAGTTAGGATCGTTGAAGGGAATTTTTAAAGTTAGAATTAATCTTGACTAACAGGTGAACTTAGAATTATTAAAATCCATTAACCCAATTTTAAAATTTAGAATACACTATAATGTAATTAAAGTTTAGTTATTAATCATCATTTACATATAATAATTTTATAAATATGAAATAAGTTAAAATTGTAAGACTAGGTAGCTACCAAAACTTAGAAACGTAAACAATTGTCACAAAGTAGCGGTTCTTTAAAAATGTTGTAAGTTGAGAAGTCGACTTTAAACATAGCCCAGAGCAGTGTGAGTTTACATATGAGATTATTTACCGTTAAAAAAAATTCGGTTAATCAAAAAATTTTGTGTTTTGGAGTGTAGATCTATGGTATTTTAAACGGTTTGTATATTCACCGAGTTTGGTCTACAGCATGTTGTTCAATTTTTTTCCAAATTGCCTAAATTTAAAAACTAACAAGTTAACTCTAACAACTAAGTTTTTCACTAACAAAGTACCACTTACATGTTAAGGGATGGGAACTCACCCTTTAACTATCTAATATTCAATAAAAACACGAAGACATAAAGTATGTCCATCGTTAATAGCTAGTTTTGTAATACTGTATGTAAACATATTTGTAGGAAAAGTTGGAATACGTAACACCCTGAAAACAGACTTGGTAGTTAAACCAAATTAATTGGGGATTAGCGGGTAAAATACAGTTAGTGGTAAAAGTTAAACCGTAAACATTGGGGTTTAAATAAACAAATCCAATGTTAAATAAAAAGTAAACAAGTGCTTTATAAGAAACGGTATATTAAAAGCCCATGTGAGTGGGACTTAAGTTGAATCGAGTTGTAACACACCCATATTTAGTAATTCGACTAGTAACATCTAGACCTAGTTATGAGAATAGGATATTACTAGTAGTGTTATATGGGATATTAAACCAAATTAAATATCTAATTAAACCTAAGGGCTAAAGCTGGACAATTTAAAAGTATGTAGATTAAAAGAAGCAAAAATCTAAAAGAACACACACACTAAGTGTTCTGGTCGACCAGAGAAAGACAGAAGGGGGGGGGGGGGACCCCTTAAAGACCCTTCAAACACAAAGAAAATCTGGAAAATCAAGGGTGAAATCAAGTGAGTCTTCATGCATGTTTGAAGGATTGAGTTATACAACATCAGCTAAGCCTAAGGTATGTTACAATTTCACTTTTGATGGGTTTTCTACTTTAGAGAATCCATGAATTAGAAAGATCTAGTGGAATTGTAGCAAGATAATGTAAATTGATGTTGTAATGGTGTTTATAAACACCATACTAACTCGTATGTATGAACTACTTGAACTTAGGAATTTTGTTAAATGTTCATAAGTGACTAGAATTAGGTTATAACTTTAGAATTGAACCCATGATTACGATGGTCAAATTTGTGTATTTGCTTTTAACAACTGAAATTACATGTTAATTGGTTACTACATGAAGCATAGAATGTTGAGTTGTAATGATGTAGTAGGATGATGACCATTTGAACTAATAAGAATAGCTTAAAAATTATGCACGTAATGTTTTCGATGAAATAACCAAATGAGTTTTGTTGAATTGTTAATGCATTTATAAGTATTAACGGCGGTTTGACTTCTAGAAGTTAAACAGACCTATAATAAGATCAAATGGTAATTTCGATACAAAGTCTGTAAGATGGAATAGTCGTAATAAAATGATAACTAATCTAACCGTCTTGTGAATGATAAATGGTAGTTTGACGCTTGACAAGCTAGATGGAAGCTTGGGAGAAAGCGGGTTAAACGGATCAAGTACGCAGGAAAAGCATAATCGGATGCAAGGTAAGTAAAGCTTATATCTATTGTCACACCCCGACACGCAGCGGAATAAGAGTCGGGGCATAATTGGGTTATCACCAAAGCTCATGATATTTACTAATATGTTTCATATTTATTAAATTCAAAATTACATCCTCAATATTCTAAACATGTTCATACAAATACAAAGAAAGATAATCAACTAAGCAATCCAAGGTCTAAACCAGTTTATTCTTCTAAGCCATCCTATGTGTTTCTTGCTGCAGCTGGATCACCTGTATCATGTGTAAAAATGGGGGTTTTTGGGTCAACATAAGTTGGCGAGTGAACCTTGTTAGAAAAACATTTATTATTGATCTCTTGTTATCTTTATCATGGAAAATTGTGCAATAGTCATATGTGAGCAAATGTAAATAATCATACAATAACAATAACAACCACAAACAATAACATACAATAACAAAACAACTTGCATGAATATATAACATGAATGAAACTGTATATGTTGGCAACGTCACATTCACGCTCATAATGTAATAGGGAACGGACGGCCTATGATAAATGTCTGTGCGATCAAGGCTCAATCAAACGGAGCCGACCGTATGTTGGCAACGCCTGGTTCACGCTCATAATGTAATGGGGAACAACTCAACGCTCATAATGTAATGGGGAGCGGCGGCCTATGATAATGTATGTACTGAAAATGATAAATTTAATCTAAACAATAACCACACAAACAGTTGATACATGTTGAATACACATTTGTTCATGGATATGATAGATGCACAATAGTTTAAATATAATAAATAATAAGACATATGATACACCCCAAAAACGTGATTAAAACGGGGAATTTGTAGAGATTCACTCACATTGGGTGCGTTCGGTTGAAGATGATGAAATGCGCACGAGTTTGGAGGATTGATCGACGAGAATTAACTAACCTAAATAATAACGGAAAGTATGGTAAATGAGTGGATTTTATTAATAATTTTAATAGGATTTTTAGATATATTTTTGTGAGTTTAAGGCTATTTTCTATCTTTAAAAACATTATTTTTAAGTATTTTTAATTGATTTTTAAATTAAATAAATAAATAAAAATATAAAAAAATGTTGACTTTTGCGTTGACCATTGACCGTTGACCGTGACTGTTGACTGTTTGACTGGTTCGCTAGTGTAGTGTGCGTCGGGTAAGGCTCGAACCCGAGACCTCCCGTACGCGTGCACGCAGCTCTACCAACTGAGCTACGTGTCTAACCCGAAATAATTCTGTTTTTAATTATATTTATATACTGTTTTAGTTTATTCAAAATTCTTTTATTTTCAAAAAGGATTTTAATCATCGAACCGGCGTGTGTAACAGGTCTCGAACCCGGGACCTGTGGGTTAGTGTTGCACACAGTCCACCGCTGGACTGTGTGTCTAACCTGGTTAATATACCGATTTTTATTATACTTAACATCTTCCTTGAATTAATCTGGTTCAGTTAAAAAGGAAAACATCTTTATTACAGAGCATACAATTGTGTCAAGGATTGAACTCGCGGCGTGTGATATATGTGCGCACACAGTCCACCGCTGGACTGTGTGTCTAACCCGAGATAATATCCAATTTATATTAAACTTATATACAAACTAACTTCATCTTCTTCGTTACAATATCACAGACAACGATTACCCTACTGATTCTGTTTAATTCGATTGACAATCTTTTAAGTGATTAAAACGAAATGGACAGGAAAGATTTTTGGGAGTAGACATACCGGAAAAATGGTCTTTCTTAGAATTCCGGCGAAGTCGTCGGCTCTGTTTTTATGGGCTTCGTCTGAACGGACCAATTAACAGTTTTGATTAGCTAGATGTAGAATTGAAGTACTGAACAAGAGTTACCAGAAGGTTTAAAAGGCTATACCGTTTCACAGCGAAAATTGGGAACTTTCAGAAGTTTTCCGGCGAGAGTTAATTATCCGATATCGTCTTCTGAAACTGATTCTGATTGAAAGGTTTGAGTTAGCAAAAGCTTAACAACTGATAGAAGATGGAAGAATTGAGAAAGTTACTGTTTTGATGGAAGACACGGTTTTCCGGCGAAAGTCCGGCGAGTTCAAAAAGCTTTTCCGACGAACTGAAAGTAGAGCGAAAGCGAAATTGGAGGTTCTGTGGGTGATTTTGAGTCGCGAGAGAATGTTATTGTTGGAGTAATTCAGGAAATGAAGATTTTCGGTTATTAAAACCGATCATCACATGAATTCAAGTCCATTCAAGACTGAATTGATTGAAAGTGTCGGTTTATCGGTTATAAACAGAATTCCGCGATCACTCAAACGTCTCGGACGTTTGGGAGCCGATTACGGTTTCAGTTGGCGTAAACAGGTTGATTCCTGAGTGAAGTTATGTTTTATTTGCTTCCTACATTTCACAAAAGCAACTAGTGGCGGAGTGGTTATAATTGGGCGAGTTAAGTTGTTGACTCACCCGGCTGACCCGGGTTCGAATCCCGGCAGCCGGTTTTCTTTTTTATTTATTTTATTTTCACCTTTTATTAATTAAAGTTTTTAAATTCTAATTTGTTTATAAATTTTGCATCGATTAAAATTAAAATAAACATAGATACGCAACGTAAAAATTATAACTTGATATTCGATTACAAACGAAGCGGGTTTGGAAAACCCGTTTTTGACAAATGTTACAGTATCCCCTACTTTTAGAAATTTCGTCCCGAAATTTAAGTAGTAGTGGTAATAGGAAAAAGATGCGGGTATTTTTCACGCATTGAGTCTTCACGTTCCCAAGTAAACTCAGGTCCCCGTTTCGACTCCCAGCGTACCCTAACAATTGGAATACGACTCCGTCTTAAACGTTTTTCTCCGAAGTCCATGATCTCTACTGGTCTTTCAATGAAATGCATAGATTCATCGATCCGAATATCTTCCAGGGGAATATGGAGGTTCTCATCGGCGAGGCACTTCTTCAAGTTTGATACGTGGAATGTGGGGTGAATTCTGTTGAGTTCTTCTGGTAGATCAAGCTTGTATGCTACAGGTCCTACTCTTTCGAGTATCTTGAAAGGTCCTACGTAGCGTGGTGCTAGCTTGCCTTTTTGGCCAAAACGAACTACTCCCTTCCACGGTGATACTTTTAAAAGTACATGATCCCCAATATTAAACTCCAAAGGCTTTCGTCGTTTATCTGCATAACTCTTTTGACGACTTTGAGCCGCTAGAAGATTGTTTCGAATTTGATGGATCTTGTCTGTGGTTTCTTGAATCAATTATGGACCGGTGATTTGAGCTTCCCCAATTTCGTGCCAACATACTGGAGATCGGCACTTACGACCATATAAAGCTTCAAAAGGTGCCATGCCGATACTTGAATGATAGCTGTTATTGTACGAAAATTCAACTAATGGTAGATGAGCGTCCCAATTTCCCTTGAAGTCTATGACACATGCTCGAAGCATATCTTCAAGAGTTTGAATGGTGCGTTCAGATTGTCCATCAGTTTGAGGATGATAAGCGGTACTGAGGTCTAATCGTGTACCCAAAGCGGCTTGTACGGCCTGCCATGTTCGTGAAGTGAAACGACCATCACGATCTGAAATAATGCTTAACGGTACACCATGTCGGCTTACGATTTCGCTGATGTAGATACGAGCTAGCTTCTCGTTCTTGAAATCTTCGCGGATTGGAATAAAGTGAGCTGATTTTGTAAGACGGTCAATGATTACCCATATAGTGTCATACCCACTAGAAGTGCGAGGTAACCCGGTAATGAAGTCCATGGTTATGTTTTCCCACTTCCATACAGGTATTTCAGGTTGGACCAGAAGTCCTGAGGGTCTTTGATGTTCAGCTTTCACCTTGGAACATGTAAGGCACTTGGAAACAAAAACAGCAATATCCTTTTTCATTCCAGGCCACCAGTAGGTGTATCGAAGGTCTTGATACATCTTGTCGGCTCCTGGTGTATAGAGTATCGTGTTTTGTGTGCCTCATTCATAAGGAATTCACGAAGGTTGTTGTGGTCAGGAATCCATATGCGATCTAGATAGTACAGAATACCGTCAGATTTAGTTTCAATTTTAAGTTCAGCTCCACAGGACAGCTCCTTTCGTACGTCGTCTTCCGTTACTGAAACATGTTGGGCTTCTCGAATTTGATCTTCGATGTCGGTTATGATTTGCGAACATAGAAGACGAATGGAGTTCGCATAACCCTTTCGACTGAGTGCATCGGCCACCACATTTGCCTTATCAGGATGATACCGAATTTCACAGTCGTAGTCATTAAGAAGTTCGACCCATCTTTGTTGCCTCATGTTTAACTCCTTTTGGTTGAAGATATGTTGAAGACTCTTGTGGTCAGTGTATATTTCACACTTTGTACCGTAGAGATAATGTCTCCATATCTTAAGAGCGAACACAACGCCTCCAAGTTCTAGGTCATGGGTGGTGTAGTTCTTCTCATGAGTTTTGAGTTGTCTAGAAGCATAAGCTATCACCTTTCCTCTTTGCATTAGAACACAGCCTAGTCCTTGCCCTGACGCGTCGCAATAAACCACGAAGTCATCACAACCTTCAGGAAGAGTGAGGATAGGTGCATCACAGAGTTTTTGCTTAAGGGTTTGGAAGGCTTCTTCTTGTTTGGGTCCCCATATGAAGGGTTTTCCTTTATGAGTTAAAGTCGTGAGTGGTACAGCAATGCGGGAGAAATTTGAAATGAAACGGCGATAATAACCAGCTAAACCAAGGAATGATCTTACTTCGGTTGGTGTACGTGGCGCTTGCCATTCTTGTACTACTTTGATCTTTGAGGGGTCGACATGTATTCCCTTGTCATTGACGACATGTCCAAGGAATTGTACCTCTTTTAACCAGAATTCGCATTTGGAGAATTTGGCGTAGAGTTTTTCATTCTCTAAGAGTGTAAGGATGAGTCGAAGGCGCCGTTCATGATCAGACTTAGACTTTGAGTGAATGAGGATGTCGTCGATGAAGACTATAACAAAGCGATCGAGATAGGGTTTGCAGACTCTGTTCATTAGATCCATGAAGACAGCTGGAGCGTTGGTTAAACCAAATGGCATGACCATGAATTCATAATGACCATAACGAGTTCGGAAGGCGGTCTTTGGGACGTCTTCTTCATGTACTCTGAGTTGATGATAACCAGAACGAAGGTCGATTTTTGAAAAACAGCTAGCGCCTTGAAGTTGGTCAAGAAGATCATCAATGCGAGGTAATGGATAGCAGTTCTTGATCGTTAACTTGTTGAGTTCTCTGTAGTCGATGCACATGCGAAACGTTCCATCTTTCTTCTTCACAAAAAGGACAGGTGCACCCCAAGGCGAGGAGCGACGTATGAATCCTTTGTCATTCAACTCTTGCAATTGACTGGCTAGCTCTTGCATTTCAGAGGGGGCTAACCTATAAGGAGACTTTGCAACTGGTGTAGCACCAGGTATAAGATCAATGCGGAATTCGACTTCTCTCAAGGGAGGAAGTCCTGAAATGTCGTCAGGAAAAACTTGCGGAAAATCTTTTACTACTGGGATGTCTTCAAGTTTCTTCTCCATGGTTCCCTTTTTAACGACATGAGTTAAAAATGCGACATAATTCTTGCGGAGATATTTTCGAGCTTGAAGACAGGACATTAATCTGAGCCCTTTCGATGGGGTTTCTCCAAAGATTCGTAGAGTCTGACCGTTTGTAAGAGGAATGCGCATAAACTTTTCGCGGCATACAACTTCAGCCTGATGTTGGCTGAGCCAGTCCATACCAATTATAATGTCAAAGCTTCCCAACTTCATAGGAATGAGGTAAACTGGAAAATCGTGGTCGTTTAAGGTGAGAGTACAATTGCGTATAATAGAGTTTAATGAGACCGGTTTTCCGTCAGCAACTTCTACTGTTATGGATTCCATGAGCTTATCACGAATTTGGTTGAGGATGGGTTCAAACTCTAAGGACACAAAACTTTTATCCGCGCCAGTATCAAACAACATGGATGCATAACTACCATTGATAAGAAACGTACCGTTAACCACATTGCTGTCAGCTCTAGTCTGATTAGCGTTGATGTTGAAAGCTCTTCCTCTAGCAGGTGGAGGAGCTTGGTTAGCCTGATTCACCGGATTTGCTTGGGCTTGAGCATGTATAATGTTCACCAAGCGTGGACAAGTGTTTCTAAAGTGGCTTGGGTCTCCACAATTGTAGCAAGCCCGCATAGGTTGCACCATGGGATAGTTGGGTTGGTAGTAGGATTGGGCTAAATGTTGGGTAGGTGGTAGTAATAGAGGTTGTTGGGCTTGACCCATTATTTGATGGTGGGTTTGGGTTGAGGGCTGGTGGCGGTTCGTCCGCTGAGGTATGCGACAGGTTTGAACGGTGTGACCTGCGCGACCACAGCCGGTGCAATGTTGGCAGGGATGATCAGGAAAGTGATGGTATTGGCAACGTTTGCATTTTGGGAATGGGCCAGAGTATGGCCTTTTATATGGTGCAGGTGAGGGGGCAACTTGGGTAATGGGTGCAGCAGGGATAGGGAAATTTGTTTGTGTGACAGCAAAGTTTCTGGTGTTACGTTTCCTCTTGTTAGCAAACTTAGTGGAGGAGGTGGAATGGTTTGAAGTTTGGCCCTCAACGGGGGCTTTCTTTTTCTCCTCTTTAAATTTACCGTTGCGAATTCGATTCTCGGTAAGCTCAGTAGCTAGTTCCATAGCAGCTTCAAGTGTTGCTGGCGAAGTGCTGAGAACTGAATCTTGAATTTTCGAGGGGAGACCTCGAATATAGTGTTCGACTAAGCGGTAAACTGGGGTGAACAAGTTAGGGACCATTTGGTTCAACTCTAAGAACCTCTTGTTGTAGGAAGTATGATCTCCCTCCTTTTGCTTCAATGAATGAAATTCATCCTCTAACTTTTTAATCTCACTTCTAGGACAGAATCGTCTCGTCATGATTTCCCTTAACTCCTCCCACGTTAAGGCCATTGCATCTTCGATTCCTCTCTTACCCTTTTCAGTATTCCACCAGGTAAGAGCTACCCCAAATAGTCTCCCGGTTGCGTATCGTACCTTGCGATCCTCGGGACAATCGCAGTTGAGGAAGGTGTTTTCCATTTCCTCAAACCAGTGGAGGAGAGCAGTGACACCTTCGGTCCCTTCAAATTTCGGAGGATCACAAGACTTGAAATGTTTATATGAGCACTTTTTGGTAGGAGGGTTGCCGATGTTCTGGTCTTCTTGCTGGGGAGGATTGGTGGGATTTGTGGCGAGAGCTTGTTGTACTTGAACCACAATGTCAGGAAGCACCGCGGCCATTTGTTTTGCGATTTGAGTGGCCAAGCGTTCGTGTGACCTTCCTGATCTTCTACCCCCTCGTTGTTGCCTAGCCGACATCTACAGGAACATACATAAGAAGATTGTGAGTTTATGGAGTCTTTTTAGGTGTCATGTGTCTTAAAGAAAATAAAAATAACATAAATATCAATAATGCAACTACATCCATAGGATGTCTTGGGTTTGCTCATGTTGGGCCTCAAATGTCCCCCTTACCTTCACCTGTATAGTCATGTGGGCCCCCATGACTGTTGGCTTAGTAGGATTCACATTGGTATTGGCGGTTTAACACTCGCATCACCCGAATGAAAACCATGAAATATGTTTACGAGATGTATAGTCGGAAGGTGTCCAGGTGTAGACACAATGACAACTCAAAGTGGGGTTAGCTCACACGACGTTTGGTACAGCATGCTTTGGCCTAATAGGTACTTCGTACTCTCATCGTTAGTCCCCAGGTAGGCAAACTGGTCCTTTATTTTGGATTTATACGAATGCCAAGCCTAGACAGGACGTTTCGACTACCGGTACTTGTACCCTTCCAGTTACTACATGCCCGTCATGAGAACTCGCTTTGATGTGATTTGAAAATACAAAAATCATTGCAAAAACAATCATGGAAATGATGTGGTGTGTGCTCTCATGGATATGATATGTTATGAGAATATGATTCATGATAGGCATTATATAATAATATGTACTTATGAACATGCTTGCATAACATTGAATGTAACATTAAACATAAAACATATAAACATCATGAATTTTGCATGTAACACACAAAAATTTTAAAAATTCTAATCAACTATAGTATAGGCTCTAAGGGTCTAATAACCTATCCTATATCCCAATAGTCATGGCTCTGATACCAATCTGTCACACCCCGACCCGCAGCGGAATAAGAGTCGGGGCATAATTGGGTTATCACCAAAGCTCATGATATTTACTAATATGTTTCATATTTATTAAATTCTATATTACATCCTCAATATTCCAAACATGTTCATACAAATACAAAGAAAGATAATCAACTAAGCAATCCAAGGTCTAAACCAGTTTATTCTTCTAAGCCATCCTATGTGTTTCTTGCTGCAGCTGGATCACCTGTATCATGTGTAAAAATGGGGGTTTTTGGGTCAACATAAGTTGGCGAGTGAACCTTGTTAGAAAAACATTTATTATTGATCTCTTGTTATCTTTATCATGGAAAATTGTGCAATAGTCATATGTGAGCAAATGTAAATAATCATACAATAACAATAACAACCACAAACAATAACATACAATAACAAAACAACTTGCATGAATATATAACATGAATGAAACTGTATATGTTGGCAACGTCACGTTCACGCTCATAATGTAATGGGGAACGGACGACCTATGATAAATGTCTGTGCGATCAAGGCTCAATCAAACGGAGCCGACCGTATGTTGGCAACGCCTGGTTCACGCTCATAATGTAATGGGGAAGAGCTAAACGCTCATAATGTAATGGGGAGCGGCGGCCTATGATAATGTATGTACTGAAAATGATAAATTTAATCTAAACAATAACCACACAAACAGTTGATACATGTTGAATACACATTTGTTCATGGATATGATAGATGCATAATAGTTTAAATATAATAAATAATAAGACACATGATACACCCCAAAAACGTGATTAAAACGGGGAATTTGTAGAGATTCACTCACATTGGGTGCGTTCGGTTGAAGATGATGAAATGCGCACGAGTTTGGAGGATTGATCGACGAGAAATAATTAACATAAATAATAACGGAAAGTATGGTAAATGAGTGGATTTTATTAATAATTTTAATAGGATTTTTAGATATATTTTTGTGAGTTTAAGGCTATTTTCTATCTTTAAAAACATTATTTTTAAGTATTTTTAATTGATTTTTAAATTAAATAAATAAATAAAAATATAAAAAAAATGTTGACTTTTGCGTTGACCATTGACCGTTGACCGTGACTATTGACTGTTTGACCGGTTCGCTAGTGTACAAGTGTGCGCCGGGTAAGGCTCGAACCCGAGACCTCCCGTACGCGTGCACGCAGCTCTACCAACTGAGCTACGTGTCTAACCCGAAATAATTATGTTTTTAATTATATTTATATGCTGTTTTAGTTTATTCAAAATTCTTTTATTTTCAAAAAGGATTTTAATCATCGAACCGGCGTGTGTAACAGGTCTCGAACCCGGGACCTGTGGGTTAGTGTTGCACACAGTCCACCGCTGGACTGTGTGTCTAACCTAATTAACATACCGAATTTATTATACTTAACATCTTCCTTGAATTAATCCGGTTCAGTTAAAAAGGAAAACATCTTTATTACAGAGCATACAATTGTGTCAAGGATCGAACTCGCGGCGTGTGATATATGTGCGCACACATTCCACCGCTGGACTGTGTGTCTAACCCGAGATAATATCCAATTTATATTAAACTTATATACAAACTAACTTCATCTTCTTTGTTACAATATCACAGACAACGATTACCCTACTGATTATGTTTAATTCGATTGACAATCTTTTAAGTGATTAAAACGAAATAGACAGGAAAGATTTTGGGAGTAGACATACCGGAAAAATGGTCTTTCTCAGAATTCCGGCGAAGTCGTCGGCTCTGTTTTTATGGGCTTCGTCTGAACGGACCAATTAACAGTTTTGATTAGCTAGATGTAGAATTGAAGTACTGAACAAGAGTTACCAGAAGGTTTAAAAGGCTATACCGTTTCACAGCGAAAATTGGGAACTTTCAGATGTTTTCCGGCGAGAGTTAATTATCCGATATAGTCGTCTGTAACTGATTCTGATTGAAAGGTTTGAGTTAGCAAAAGCTTAACAACTGATAGAAGATGGAAGAATTGAGAAACTTACTGTTTTGATGGAAGACACGGTTTTCCGGCGAAAGTCCGGCGAGTTCAAAAAGCTTTTCCGACGAACTGAAAGTAGAGCGAAAGTGAAATTGGAGGTTCTGTGGGTGATTTTGAGTCGCGAGAGAATGTTATTGTTGGAGTAATTCAGGAAATGAAGATTTTCGGTTATTAAAACCGATCATCACATGAATTCAAGTCCATTCAAGACTGAATTGATTGAAAGTGTCGGTTTATCGGTTATAAACAGAATTCCGCGATCACTCAAACGTCTCGGACGTTTGGGAGCCGATTACGGTTTCAGTTGGCGTAAACAGGTTGATTCCTGAGTGAAGTTATGTTTTATTTGCTTCCTACATTTCACAAAAGCAACTAGTGGCGGAGTGGTTATAATTGCGCGAGTTAAGTTGTTGACTCACCCGGCTGACCCGGGTTCGAATCCCGACAGCCGGTTTTCTTTTTTATTTATTTTATTTTCACTTTTTATTAATTAAAGTTTTTAAATTCTAATTTGTTTATAAATTTTGCATCGATTAAAATTAAAATAAACATAGATACGCAATGTAAAAATTATAACTTGATATTCGATTACAAACGAAGCGGGTTTGGAAAACCCGTTTTTGACAAATGTTACATCTATTAAGTAGAAAACATACTTATGGCATTGGTTAAAAACAAGGTAAAATGGTATCTGAAATATGACGTTCCGGCGTGGAATGATACGGGTCGGAACAAGTAAAAATGGTAAAAAACCATAATTGATGGTAAAAAGGGTAAAATAGTAATTTGGTCATGTGATGACGAATAAACAAGGAGTTTTGAAAAGTTACCCTATGCTTACGGCGGGGTATTTGTGCAAATTGTGGTTTTAGTTGTTTTGAGCTTTCGGGCTTAACTAGATCAGTTATATACTCTACACAACTAATGTATTTCATATTTGGTGAAATATACGTAATGTTTAGAGGCACCGGATGATGATCAAGCTCAACAAAGAACCAAACATGATCAAAGACGAAGCTTCCGCGTTTCGATTAAATCGTTTATCAAATCGAACTATGTTTATATGTTAAAAACATTTTGAAATAATTGTGAAGGTAAATTAACCTAGAATTTCGAATCATTATGTATTTGCATTATGCTTATATTAAAGCTGGAGGGGTATGGTCCCAAAAACCCTGCGCATGCATAAGGAACCAACCCTCAACAACATACTACAAGGATAACCTTGTGCACAATGTGCAATGGTGCGAATTCCTTGGAACTAATAGGTCATACAATGAACCTTGCACACTCAGCACAATGGTAAATTAGACCGACACCAATAGGTCATACAACGAACATTGCGCACTCAGCGCAACGGTAAGTTAGACCAACAGCAATAGGTCATACAACGAACCTTGCGCACTCAGCGCAACGGCAAGTTAGACCAAGTCCTATAGGTCATACAACGAGCCTTGTGCACTCAGCACAACGACAAGTTAAGCTAAACAACATAAATCACACAATGAACCTTGTGTACTTGGCGCAACGGTGAGTTAGACTTTGACGCGCAGGATACTTGACCCTGTGCAGACGAAATAACCCTTTAGCCGCGAAGTCCTAAACCTTGCAAGGGGCAAGACAAACATGAGAGCACCTCATAGTCTTGTGGACAAAAAGATTTATCCCTGCCACTCTGCGCTAGCCAGAGCACTGATAGCCTCGCAGAAGGGATAAACGCAAAGAGGTGTTGACTATATACAAGGGTACGAAGTGGCAGAGCTGTGACCAATGGTTGCTCGGCAGGTTGCGTCAGACGGCGTCGCATGAACAGTAATGCAGACGCCAGACTGTACACCAACCATACTTACGCCAGTGACTGTCACACATTCTCCACTTTCTGCTGATAGCAAGTTTGACACCAGAGACAGCTTCAGCATCCGACAAAGCATACCACCTGACAGAGAACGTTAATTCTCCTACAGGGAACATTTAATTTTCGACGTGGAGGAACAGAACGGGTATTTCTGGTCGTCTGGGCCGGGCCCAAGGCCCATCAGCCCATCTCCTAAGCCCACTTACTTTCGGCTATAAAATAAGTATCGGACCACAAGGTAAAGGATTCGCAATCACATTCAGAAATATACGAGTTTACTTGCTTATTACTTGCATCACAAAATACTTATTCTCACGCCGGAGTGTGGTCACGAAGAAAACCCACCTTTTTCTCCGTGGCGAGACTAACGGCGCTGCTAGTTTTGCAGATCAGTCTGAGTGAGATCACCCTGAAGAGCAAGCGAAGAGGCAACCTTTTATGCAGAAATCTCTCGGTTGTAACTAATATATCCCCAGATATCCCTAGGTTCAATCGGTGTTTCTTCAGAGCTTTTATCATAGCTTCACCGCAACGCACGAGTTGAATCCCATTATATAATTTACAATGATGTTAGTTAGAGTGCTAACTTGTTTATTATTATTATTATTATTATTATTATTATTATTATTATTATTATTATTTGTCTTTTTGTGAATCACACCTCCTAAACTTTCACCATTGGCAACTACATCCTTAAAAAAACTTTGCAAAATCTTATTTTGACCTGTTCGAGTTTTATGTAATTATTGTTATGTACATTTCGGTATATTTTCAAGTTGGTTTATGTTTCGATGTACTTTTTATGAAAATGAGCCATGTCAAATATAGTACTTTTTCGCCTTATTATGGGCGTTTTCATTTCTACGATTTGACATAAATTTTGTTCCAAAACGAATCGGTTCAAATATAATACATTATCATTAGACGGTATAAATTTGATGTTTTTTATGTTTCATGAGTCGTGTCAAATATAATACATTTTTGTGTTATTTTTATGGACGTTTTCAGTTGGTCTACGTTTTAACGTTTACACACGTGTCAGTATAAATTAAAGTTGGTTTAGATTTTGACGTAATTTTTTTCGAACGTGAGTCACGTAAAATATAATACGTCTTCGTGTTTTTTGTGGATGTTTTCAGTTAGTCTATGTTTTTATGTAAATTTTGTTCATAAATGAATTGGGTAAAATACAATACGTTTTCATTAGAGGGTATAAATTTAAGTTACTTTACGTTTCATGAGTCATGTAAAATATAATACGTTTTTGTGCTTATTTTATAGATGTTTCAATCGAGCTATGTTTTGATCGATAAACAATTACAAAAAAACCAGTACATCCAAATCACGTTTAAAAAACCAACCCAACAACACGAGTAATCAATTCTAGTTACAATATAAAAACCACATACAACCCAAACAGAAACCATGGCGAGAAGTTTATATTTTATTAGCCAGGTATAACAATAAGTTTTTTAATCAAGTTGTTGAAAGCATTTCAATAAAAAAAATTAAACACTAAAGAACAAATAAAAAATTAAACACTAAAAAATAAAGTGAAGAATAATCCAGGCATAGTTCCATGACAAATCAATCATACTTTGTTTGTGATGTTATGCAATATAAATATATAAAGCAGTCAAAAATAAAGATATTAAAATGCAATATAAAAAATGGAGAATTAGCATTTAGCAACTTCTAATACTTTGTTTGCTAAAAAAATCCTTATCCTCACCATTGATAATCAAAATAAACCTAGATAAAAAATTGGATCGGATTAAATACATTTTAAAAGTTGTATTTCTATCCTATAGCGAAACAAATACAAAAAGCCACTATGGTTTTCGGTAGAACCTATGAAATTGTATTTGTATGTATTGGAGTTTGAAATCTCTATTTGATGGGGGCAAAGTAGATAATTTGACACCATTTAGGTGGTTGGCGAGATAAACTTTTAACATTTTCGTTTCATCTCCTTCTCCATCTTTAAAATTTAAAGAGTTCTCATATTTTACTTCTCCACTGGAATCTCTATCTTTTTCTAAAGCATTAAAATATAAAGAACAAGAAATAGTGATCTCTAAAATTATTATCTTTGAAACTTAGATAATATTCGTTTCATAAAATAGAAATGATTCTGAATGAAATTGGAATGTATATTTCATTCCTTATGTCATTCATTTAAACCAGAAAAAAATAGAATTGGAATTGAATCTAAATTGCTGGTTCACCACCTCATTTCAAGATACAAGATGGTTATGTTATTTTATATATTTTACATTTCAATTTCATTAATAATTATATCAACCAAATTAATTATGAGATCTCAAAGAAATTCTTAAAATCCAATTTAAATTCTATTTTCATTTGCAATTCAACAAACTAACGTTACATTACTCAAGTATTTCAGTTTGTACCTCAAACATGAAAAAAAGAAAGAAATAATAAAAAATAATATAAAGATAGAGATGAAGAACGTAAACAAAATTTAAAATCAATTTAAAGAAATACGTTTTTTTATATATGAAACATATATTTGAACACAAAAGCTGAAGCCCAAAGCTTACTCTACAAAACTAAAACGTAAAAGCCCAATCCATTGGGGCAAAATGGGCCTTTTACTTTCATGTAATATGAAGCCCAAAATCAAAGCTTAGAAATCACGTTCCTATTAGAGGTGCACAAAAACATCAGACCCGGTAAAAGAACCCAGAAACGGTTCTCATAATACACGGGTACTCTATGTTCGAAACCGAAACAGACCCTACCCGTAGAGTATAGATAGGGTTCTCATAAAACACAGGTACTCTATACACGGTCCTCATAACATCACTTATGATTTATTAGTTACAATATACATCTTTGTTATTGCTCTTTTAGACTTCTGTCCATTTTCTAGTGACAAATCACATCATTTAAATGCAATCAATCCCAACAATATCAAAGAAATAACATTTGTATGGTTTGGCACATAGAGGAGTAGCATGCATTGTTATCACTTTACAACCTTTGTTTCAAAAGGTGTGCGCAAAGCGATTGGAAAAATGCCTCAGGGAATTTCATGTATAGGTGGGTCTAAATTGATCAGATATAGGGTCTAGAGGACGCTAATATGTGAAAATGACCAGTATAATGAAGAGAGTGTGAATGGTTTAACTGATTAAAAGGTTATGTAAAAGACACGAGACAAAATCCAACTTTTGGTTGTACATGGAGTAATACATGACGTACTTCAAGCTCTCACCTCCTTTTTTGAGATCTAAACGTCTTGGAATGCCTCACACTTTTTAAAGCCAAGTTTACGAATGTTATTTAGATTGTGTATTAACCGTCTTTAAAACTTGTTTAACAATACTATGCTCTTTGTAAAAGGACGTTGATCAAGCTTTCAGTTCGGTTTTTGGAGTGAGTTTGATGTCACTTTCAGTTCGGTCGGGTTTGGCCAGGCCGGGACAAATGGTTTCGATGCTCGGGCATCAAAATCAACTGTTGGCCTATGTTTGTCACTCTTGTCAACAAGATAAACTCGTGTTTGTCAACGTTGAATACTTTCACACTTGTTACTTCAAAATTTCTACACTTCAGTCAAGGTTAAATACAAGACTGAAGAATAGAATATGAGCAATCTAACTAGGTTAAAGAATCTGGTTACTAGTTTAGGAGATCATGCATATATCTCATAAACACTCTCCAATCCATTCCCCTAATAAACAACAACCAACTAACCAAACCCGGTAAATTCCACCTATAGCAAAGCTATTGGTGGGGACCAAGGATGGTGGAAAGTAGGCAAACATTACCTCTATCCCCGAAGATAGATATCCTGCTTCCAGAGAGACCCCCGACCGCAAAACAAATAACAGACAAACAAACAATACTAAAAGGAAATAGAAAACGTCAAATAACTAAAATAGAAGCATAATATATAACATATAGATACAAATAGAGACATAAAAACATGTAAAGAAAGAGGTATCCATTCCCCTAATATAACATTTTAATTGATATGCATTCCAAAATCTTGGAAAATTACTAGGAACCAACATTGCTAAAAAAGAAAAGGTAGATTTGCATACCCTCAATTCAATAGCACATGCAAACATCAGTAAGTGGTAACCACACAAACAAAATAGCAATACCAAAATCAACATCAACATCCACAACCATTAATCCTTCAGAAACACTAAAACGAGTTAAATTAACGGGATCACTAACGATCAACGTCTTACGCCTATTCTGTCCATGGCGTATGATGTTGCGCTCGTCCCAGATTGGGCACTTCATGTCAGTTTCTTGTTAATCCGCTCCGCTCCACACGTGTAACAAAA
The DNA here is from genome assembly GCA_947069175.1 of Scalesia atractyloides. NCBI lineage: Eukaryota > Viridiplantae > Streptophyta > Magnoliopsida > Asterales > Asteraceae > Scalesia > Scalesia atractyloides. The sequence goes on along the minus strand of CAMTDV010000001.1, from coordinate 79,623,944 downwards.
CTCGTACCCGCATGTGCGATGCAATTCCAAGTTAGAACCAGTATTTACAAAAAGCAATCAAATCAACATGTTCTTGTTTACATATATAAATCTTAATCCGAATTCGGTTTTAAATCCATTTGTCATCCTCACAACCATTTCTTTGATTGTATATAAATAGGACAATATAAAAAATGTATAATATCCAAACGCATCGCATCTCTTCTTCCATTAAAGATACACATTTTTGCGTCTATAGTAATCTGTGTGTATTTATTTGAAATTACTGCTCTCTGTATAAGTCAGTATTTGACTTTTTCAAGAACCCCTTAAGTAATTGTTTTTAACATAAGAGACTTTTTCAAGAACCCCTTAAGTATTTGTTTTTAAGGTAAGAGGTGACGTAAGAGAGAGAAAATTTATAAGAGGAAATTTATAACAAGTGTAGAAGAGAATTATGGTCACATATTTGTCTTCTTAATTTAAGAACGAACGAAACAGTATGATGGACTTTTCTCCATTGAACTAGTTTCCTCATTTATTTTCAAACGGCTATAACTTTTTCATACGTTAATATTTTTTTTAAATTACAACTGTATTAATAAGCATTTTATTCTCTTTAATTTAAGCAGCCTATTGCTATAGTTTTCTTAAAAAAATACAGGACTTTGAATACCCATTAAGTGATCTTGAATACACAGTACCAATTACGTGATTTTGAATACCCATCAAGTGATCTTGAATACACAGTACCAATTATGTGATTTTGAATACCCAGTGCATGATTACGTGAGTTTGAATACTCATTACGTAATTACACATTCAACATAAATCATTACGTATTCAACGTAAATTCATTACGTGATTACACATTCAATATGATTTGTTACAACTAATGTTAATACAATTATTCTTATTACGTGATTAAACATTCAATAACAAGAATTTGATTGTTTATGTTTTATTACGTGATTAAATCTCTAGTACACAACATTATGTTGTTATTATAGGTTATTTGGCTAATGTTTTGTATATAATTTATCCTTAACACGTGATTAGACCTGAAATATTAGGTATTCCATATGAAATATTATGTATTACATGTTTTGTTTTTATGTAATTAAGTGATCACTAGGGGTGTAAACGAGCCGAGCCCGAGCTCGGCTCGTTATGTTTTATGAAGCTCGAGCTCAAGCTCGGCTCGGTTCGAGCCTACTTATATGATCTCGAGCTTGGCTCGCGAGTAAAACCCAAAGCTCGAGCTCGGCTCGAGCTATTTTTAGAACAACCTTAGACAAGCTAAAAACTCGGCTCGAGCTCGGCTCACCAATGTTATCATCATTATCATTATTATTATTATTAATACTATTATTATTATTATTATTATATTATATATAAAATAAATAAAATTTTGTTTGTCGCGAGCTTAAACGAGCTTTGTATTTCAGGCTCGAGCTCGGGCTTGATAACTTAACGAGCTCTATTTCAGGCTGGGGCTCGGGCTCGTTAAAGATCGGCTCGTTCGAGCTTTTAACCGAGCCGATAACGAGTAGCTCTCGAGCCTCTGGGCTTGTTTACACCCCTAGTAATCACCTAGTAGGGTTTCACATAAATACTATAATGGAATCATGTAATCACGAAATGGGTATTCAAAATCATGTAGTCACGTAATAATACATAATCAACTATTGTTACGTAATTAGGTAATCACTTAGTGGGGCTTCACATAAAATACTATAATGAAATCACGTAATCACATAATAGGTATACAAAATCACGTAATCACTTACTCGGTATTCAAAATCACGTAATTACGTAATAGGTATTCAAAATCCTATAATTTTTTTTATGAAAATTATAGCAATAGGCTGGTCGAATTAAAGAGAATGAAATGCTCGTTAATACGGTGTAATTTTTATAAAAAAATATTAACGTATGGAAAAGTTATAGCCGTTTGAAAATCAGGGAAGAAGTGGGTTTATGAGCCAATAATATTAGATTTTTCTGTTTTGCCCTTTTCCCCAATTGTTTCCCTTTTTTTGTTATGTGAATTCTATATTTAGGACCACTTAATCTCAACCATTGATCTTTTAAATTAAAGGCCAAAATTCTTTCCTACACTTCGTACACTTCTTTTCTCTTTTACAATAACCTTTCTCTTGTTTTTAAATATTTTGCATTATTATTAATTAGAAAAAAATTTATATAGAATAATTTGCATTATTGTAAAATAGAAAAAGTTATTCGTAAACTAATGATAAGTGACATCTACGTATTAATTATTAAATTAAAAAATATAGAGTTAATTATGTTTTCATCCCTTTAGTTAGTTAAAAATCACTATTTTAGTTACTTAGTTTAAAAATTACCAAAACAGTCCTTGTGGTTTCACTTTCGTGACTATTATGGTCCACCTACACTAATGCCATCCAGTTATTCTGTTAGTTTATTTGAAATGACCATAATGTCCTTGTTATTAAAATTAAAATATTTAAAGAATCAATTACGTTTTTTCATCCATGTGGATTGTTAAAAATAACCACTATAGTCCATTAGTCCTGTTATTAAACAGCAGGGACCGTTTAATGGCTCCGTCACAATGTGTGGGTCCTAGAGCGATTTAGTTATTATTTTCTATGTTTTACGTTTCACGTGCGTGGTTCAACGTTTTTATGTCTACTTTTTTCATTCGGTTTTATTTTTTATACGAGCTTTTCTGATATTAGTGATTGCTGGCTATGATTAGCAGATGTTACTTAGCACAATTTTACACCCTTAATTGTAACATACGAGAGCTTGATACTAGTTCTATTAATTTCTTTAACCGTAAATATACTTCTAAAATTAATCTTTTTTATAAACCCTTAACCACAACATACGAGAGCTTGATATTAGTTCTATTAATTTTTTTAACCATAAAATATACTTCTAAAATTATTATTTTTGCTTAATTGGCTAAACATGCACACCATAAGGATTAAATCCATAACCTCATACTACCTCAATGGCTAAATCCTTATATAATTCACCAACACACTAGACTATTCCTAAAAGGATTTTTAAAATTAATCTATATTATTATTATTATTATTATTATTATTATTATTATTATTATTATTATTATTATTATTATTATTATTATTTAAGGCAAACCGAACTTCTCGTTAAGGATCCTACTAGGCTAAAGTGGACAACTTTTATTTTATGTCAACTAGTATTTAGCTCCGCGTTGTAGGAAGGCGTAAAACCATGTTAGGTAATAAACCAAGGATGACCAAAATAGTGAAAAAACGTAAAATAAAACACTAACTTATATCACCAAGTAACTCACTTAACGTAAAACACATACAAACTCGAATGTATACTGACACCTAATAGAAAATCAGAGATGTCAAAATGATATTATATAAAGTTTTTAGAAGCATGAGTAAAAATGACAAATTTAAAACTTGAAGAGAAAGAAAAAAAACTTACACTACAAGAAAAAAAGAAAGTTAAGGAATAACTTTTGATTACCAACTACACTTTGGTGGCAAACCTCTAAAATCACAAATGTCAACTTGCCCAAATGATAAAATATATAGGCTATTAGATATTTATAATAATAACCAGCGGAATACCTGCGCTACGTAGCGAAATTTGGTTGGTATAGGTCGGTTTTGTTACGGTATCAGCACTAGTTATAGCAACGGGAAGGGAAAACCCAAATAAATAAATAAATAAATAAAGGCGATACGCCCAAAAGGATATCAACACTAGTTTTACATCAATCATGAACTATAAAAATGAATAACGGTACAGGTTCGGTAATACCAATATCAACACCGACGTTGTTAGGTTGAAATCAGTGCGGTTCATCACGGTACTGGTATGATACCAACGCTCGTATAGATTGCGATACCACAACTACATATTCATCCTTTTTAAAAATAACTTTATATGTGCAATATCATTTATAGATTGCTACCAACTGTAACTTACTTAAATCTGTGTTTTATATCTCTTCTTTTGTCTTGTTTTTAGAAATTTAATGTTAGTTACTTCTTAAACAGAACTAGGTGACGAATTAGATGTTAAGACCATTATACATAGTGAAATTTGTGAAACTCAAAAGTTGAAGATTTTTCAAGGAAAAAGGTCATCACCAATGATGGAAGAAGCTGCAGAAAACCTTCATGGTAATATAATCTTTTATTTTAAGACCACAATTTGTCTAGAAGCTTATGTGAAATGGTTGACTATCTGATACTCCACCACGATTCCGATTATAAATTCAATTGTGATTTGGCAAGGACCGAGTTTAATAAAAATTGGCAAGATGTAAAGCCAATACCAAGAGGCAAGGAAAGAATAGTGTTACTCGTTTTAGCTTAGTAAGCGAGCGGTTAATCTTAAAACAAGGCACCATTGTAATAAAACACATGTTATGGTGATCCAAGAATCTGAAACCATAAGTGGTCCAACTGATGCAGCATCACTTGTTAAAGTCAACCTTGAAGCCAAATCATCCCTTGAGAGGCTCTCAACCTGCATATTTTGCACTTTTCAACTCCCGCATTGGGGGGTGGACGATGTAACATAAATATTAAACGGGACGATATAACATAAATAATAAACGGGTTGTTTTTTTTTGGTATCTAACATTCAAGCAAAACAATATAACCAAAAAGAATACAAGTTAAATGAGTCAAACTGGTCGAAAGTGTGTCTTATTGGTTATCATAAAACCTTGAATCTTCAAAACTGATTTATTAAAATACATTTGCACTTATTGTTGAAATACTATAGCCTTTTGTAATCAATCTCAACACTTTAATTACTTAACAAAAGATACACAAAATGACGCATGTTGGGAATCCCAATTCGTTTTGACACTTTACAGGCACTTAAGAGTTGCCTGTCTTCACATGTCAAAAGTCTCTACAATCGATTCACATAAATAAATCTAGATGTGCCGGTTCGAGCCGCGGTGCTTCTTTTGGTGGTGAAGGGTATATGCCACAACCTCCTCTTACTCAACCCATTTCACAGACGTATATGTTTGGTCAACAACCAAACTAATTTTTTTCATAACCTATGAATCCATCGGTTCGGCTCGATTTCTCGCCGGAAGCAATGCAAAATTTCTAACCGTTAGGGACGTATAGAAACCCATGTCATTTTGTGGAAGAAATGAAGAACGTGAGCCACCGCTACGTCAAGACTTTGATTTCTGGTTTTTAGTTTAATTTAAATTATAAATTTTTATTTTCATTTTAATGAAGTTTATTTTTTTATTAACACTTGACATTATTTAAATAAAACTGACATTGTTAAATTAAAAAAGAAAAGTTTGTGGCTAGAGTAGGCGCCGCCACTACTTACTAGTTAATGAGTAAACTGGGCACTTTTTGAGTTGGCGAGAGATAGTTGGTCGGGGCTAAGGTAAGTACGCTAGAGTGCTCCTTCCTCTCTTAGGATTAAAAGATTCTGGTTGTAGTTATTAAAGGGTAGACTAAATTACCCAATTACCCATTCATTAACATAATTTGAAAGAATTTTACTCTCATGTTACAAAATATATCTCTTTTCTTCATAAAAATGTCTGTTTTGGTCATTCTATGTACTAATTCATTACTCCCTCCGTCTCATTAAATGTGTCTTACTTTGAATTTTCAAAGTCTTTATTTATAAACTTTGACTTTAATTATATATTTTTTGTGTTATATAAAACTTGATGAAACTTAACCCGATGAAAACACTTGTAAAACACACTCAAATCATATAACTTTCATCAAGTATTATCTAATGCAAATAAAATTATTTAATGTCAAAGTTTATAAATAAAGACTTTGAAAATTCAATATAGGACACTTTTAATGAGACGGAGATAGTATATAATTAGAACTTTTCAAGCAATCAAAACTGCAAATTATTTAATTACCACAACTTTAAAGAGCAAAAGCACATCCAAATACATCTGCAACTTTTTTCAGCGTAGTTGATTATCTGAATACGTTTATTGAAAATTAGATAATCACTTCCAAAACATAGATCCAATAACCCTGTTACATCTTCCAATGTCCAAAATCCCAATAGCAGAACATGTATATTAAAATCCAAAAGTTTACACAAATTTGTTTATTCAACTAATAAATGGTGATACAATTGTTTATGGAAAAAGAGATTTTTACATATTTCCCTTACTAAACAGCTTTATTACATATTTATCCAACTCTTAAAATCAATTACATATTTTTCCTTTTTAAAAAAGTTACCATTTTACTCTTTTGTAATTCCTTATTTTAAAATCAAAACATTTGAGGAGGCTTCCTTCTCCACTGTAATTCCTTATGAAAGGTCATCGTTCTTTTTGTTGTGTGGGTTGGTTAAAACTTGGAACCTGTGTCTTCTAATTTGAGTCTTAACATTTACATTTTCAGGTACAACTACATAGGTAAGATATTTTTAATTATAAAAGACATCAAATTAATAAAAAAAAAACGAAAATAAACCTAAGGTATTTTACAATTATAAAAGACATCACATTGAAACCATTGTCTTCTAATTAGAGTCCTAACATTTACATTTACATTTAATTCCTAAGGTATTTTCAATGCAATATAATATAAAGAGCACATACGTAAGGTAAAAATTATAAAAGACGTCACATGAAAGAAACGAAAATAAATCCTAATAATACTAATTGTGAAATAGTAATACATCTTTTTGTTTAGTTATTAATGAATAGGTTTTTGAAATTGTTATTGATGATATTACAACAAGGAAATATATAAATATTTATTTAATAATTTTTTAAAGATAGTAATTTAATAAGAGTAACTTTAATAAAAAGAGAAAATATGTAATATATATAAGTTAGGAGGAGAAATATGTAATTATTTTTTTTGTTTGAGTAAATATGTAATAAACCATCTTAGGAAGGGGAAATATGTAAAAAACCCATGGAAAAAAGTGTTAACTACACTTTTCTGTTCTCGTGGTTTGTCAAAAATCACTATTTTAGTTAATTAGTTTAAAATTACCAAAACAAGTCTTGTGGTTTCACTTTCGTAATTATTATAGTCCACCCTCACAAACGCCATCCAGTTACTGTTATTTTATTTGAAATGACCTTAATGCCCCTTTTATAAAAATTAAAATAAATAAAGAGTTAGTTATGTTTTTCGTCCATGTGGTTTGTTAAAAATAATCATTACAATCCATTAATTTAAAAATTACCAAAATAGTACCAATACTTTCACAACTTCTACCTTCAACTCACCAACAATAGCGGTTAATAGCTTCGTCTATCTACTATCCTTTACTCTACTTTTCACTCTCTTTGTTTCTTCAAATCCAGCCGGAAGATCACCTGCTCCCACTCCACATCCTCTCCATTTCATCCATCTTCAACATCTCCCGCCACAAACACATACTTGAATGATGACCACCTCCACCACCCATTATGCCCACCATCGTCATCAAACTGCCATCCACCCCTACCCCCATACCCCATGGCCATTCTCTTCAACCAAATCATCGGCCAACTCCTTTTATACCGATGAATTCCACCAATTCCGACCACTACACAGGGCACTGCCCATACTTCATCTCAACCCCTCAAGTTTTTCAGGTAAGCCTCAGGTTTTCCTACTGACGTCGATTGTGATGGGGAAAATTAGGTAGTCGGATCTGAAGAAACGAGAAGAGTGAAAAGTAAAGTGAAGGATATTGGTATTGTTTTGACAATTTTAGAACTAATGGACTGTAACGGTTATTTTTAAAAACCACAAGGATGAAAACGTAACTCACTCTTTATTGATTTTAATTTTAATATCAGGGCATTATGATCATTTCAAATAAACTAATTGAATAACTGGATGGCATTAGTGTGGGTAGATTGTACTAGTTATGAAAGTGAACCCACATGGACTGTTTTGACAATTTATAAACTAATGGACTGACATAATTACTTTTGACAAACCACAAGAATGAAAAACTTAATTAACTAAAAATTATAAATATAAATTATGAGATTGAAAGAGAGATAATACGTGTCATTAATTAAAATATCATTAATTAGAAGTAAGATTTGTATAAAGCCAATAAATATTTATAGATAAATATTAAGCTCTTTTATCGAAAAGTGTGCTATGTTTGTTTAAATCCTTGATCAAATTTTTTTCAAGATTATAAGGCGATGACAATGTCGTCAGATCAAGATTAAAATTCAGGCGATGACAATGTTACAAGGTTAGACAGTGTGGGTGTGGAATATGGCGTGGAAGTCAGTTCATCTCAAGCTAACTATCCTGTGTTAGACGTGGAGCATGGTATTGTGGTTGGGGCTTGAGTAGATTCATTGCTGTGGGGCAAATTTGTGAGTAAGGTGGCGACGTTTCATTGGTGGGTGGATTTTGGGTTGATTTGGATTGGTTAACTATTTTTTTTTATAAAAATGTCACTTTCCACGCCCCATCCCGCTCCTCCTTTTTTTGTACTATGCTACTTTTCTGACGCGTGCTGACATTGCGTCCACATGTCGTATAACGTCCCATTTCCATGCCCCTCCACACCGTGTAGTCTAAAAGTTACGGATGACTAATGTTGACTTTTAGTGTTCTAACCATATTTAACTTCTACATAACCAGAAATCTAACTCCCTTCGTATATGTGTATGTGTCTAGTGGCGGACTCATAAATTTCTTGCTGGAGGTGCGGAATATTTTAAAGATTTTAGGCCCCTAGCTATATAAAAAAGTCGGTTCATAGCGGGTCCGATCAGGTCGGGTCATGTAAGACAAAATAACAACAAACTAAAATTTATATAGTCATCAAAAACACGTCAAACGTCATTACAAACACATTTAAAATTGTGCCCTTTTTTGAAATCTATCCAAAACATCATCTAGAGATACTAAACACTCCATAAGTTTATACATTCTTACTCATGGTTCCTATCATATATAAATCGCTCCATAAGTTCATAAAACAACACTAAACACTTAAACAAAATAAACAATTATGTTCAACCATAGTCTATAATTTTCAAACATTCAAACCCTAGTATTAAATGGTGATTACTTATAACTAATCATTTAAACAACCAAAGCTATAAATAAAACAACAAAATCATTTAACTACAAGTCTAGAACAACAAAAAAAATATCAAAAACATAAAAAAAAATTAAACCCTTATACGTCTATATTTTCTTTTAATCATCACATAAAACAAAAAAAATCAATAAAGAAACCATACTAGTTCTATATAGGAATTCTAGCATAATATGGGTCGATCTTTCCGGAATTTTGGTTTTTCCGGCAAAAAAGTCGTCCGGTCGTAAGCAGTGGCGTCGATTCGCTCGGAGTTTTTTTGGGAGGGATTTGGAATTGGAATGGGTGGATGGGTTTGGGTTATTTATTTAGTTCAAATTTCTTTGGGTTGGGTTTGAGCTTCGGTTAATAAAAATAGATTGTAAATTAGGTTAAGTAATTAAGTGAATAAGTGGTTAAAGAATAATTATATAAGTTGTGTTATATACTTATATATTAGATAATAATCAGTGTTTAATTATTTTTATGAATTCATAATATTTTTTTCTAAGTGGGGCGGTTGAAAATTTTCAAGTGTTGCGAGTGAAAATTTCCAAGGGGTGCGGTTGAAATTTCTGACTAAAAATAACACTAAAAGTTATTTTTTTCAATGGGTGCGTCTGCCCACCCACGGCTTGGGGTGGGTACGCCCTTGTATGTGTGTATATATATAAACACCCTGCATAGGTTATTAGTTTTAGTGAAATTTGTAATGAGTCAAAACTATATACGATAGTCAATGAAGTCAGTTTCATGTATCACTACAAGAAAAATGGGTTTAGCGACGAAATGTTTTAGTCTCTACAGGAATAAATTGGTGACAGATTAAAAATCCATTAGCCACCTATAAGGACTGTCTCTATAGGAGAAACTTTTAAAATGTGAAAACCCAATAGCGACTAAACTTAGTCTCCACAAGCGACAGCGTAGAAATTCGTAAAACCTATAGCGACGACATATAGCCGCTAATTGTTTTAACTTTTATTTAAAGATTTTTTAAGTATCACCTATTCCGACTAAAGATCGTCGCTATAGGACAACCTGTAGCGACCAAACTAGTAGCCTGTTACGACCAAGGTATAGAAAATACCCTGTTGCGACGAAGTTTGGTTGCAATAGGCTGTAGAGACGAAATTTGGTCGCGCAAAGCTATTTTTGGGTCGTCGCTAAAGGTCCAATTTCTTGTAGTGTATGCATAATAACTGAAACGACATTTTCAACGAGGACGTCTGCACCAATGTGTAAGATGGGTATTGAGGACGTGACAGGCGAGAGGGATTTATAATTTTTTGAACCGCTAACTAAATCGTCGGATAAGTATCCTTGGATGCCCTCCTCAATCGGTAAATGCATCCCCTCCTACATAACGGTGGTCAGAGTTGAATGCATACTCGAGCCACCATGCCACTAGTTCTGGGGAAAACCCACTCGCCTGCCCGAAGGCCCACTGCGGTAAAACCCGATTTTGCTTGGTTTCAAATAGGCGACCTCCAGAGAAGCCTAGTTCTAAATTTTATTGCCACCACCAATGTCCGTTAAAGGCTCGGTTGCGACCTGGCAACCTCCACAGAGGCCTAGTTCTAAACTTCATTGCCACCACCAATGATGTCTTTTAAAGTGATTCTAGTGGGAGTTGAACTTGTGACCTAAAGGAGAGAAACTAAGTGACTAACCAATAAACCAACTTGTGTTGATGAGAGGGATTTATATTACACATGGACTTCAAAAGGTAAGATTTAGTCACACCAATGATTGATTATATAGTTTTTTAATAATATGAAAATGACTTTGTATAAATTAGTTAATATTGGCCCGTAGTTTGTGACTAAATATGACACATAGTTTTGAATAGTAAGGTAATCCAAGCATAAACATCACAATAGTGGTCTACTTGATGCTTTTTCAAAACCTCATGTTGTTGGCAACTGCAATTTTTTTTTTCGAATATGACAACAATTCAAGGTCATCCACTTCATTTCTTTATCTTCACAATTCACATCACATAAGCCTTCATTGGGGCATGTTCATATATGCATCTATGCAAACAATAGGTCAACACATTACCAATCATGATCACCAAGATTTGCATTCACTTCATGCATACTCGAGTGTTTTTTTTTTCTCACTTCTCTTGCTACGCGTTTTGCCTTCGGTAGCAGCGAAAGCATATAGTAATGGTGGTGTTATCAAGAAGTCATGCGTTGATAACGAGAGACACGCTCTCCTTGATTTCAAAGCTAGCCTTGAAGATCTCGATGGCGTTTTGTCTAAACGGACAGATGCAGAAGAAGATGACTGCTGTAAATGGAGCGGAATCACATGCAACAACACAACAGGTCATGTCACACAACTTCGATTGTCCTACAATTTGGTCATAGGCGATCTTAGAGGTGAGATTAACCCTTCGTTGGTTAACTTAACCTACTTGAGCTATCTTGACCTTTTTAGTAATTCATTTAATGGAACCATTCCAAGGTTTATTGGTTTCATGACGCAATTAAGGTACCTTAACCTTGGTTCTAATAGCTTTAGTGGAACCATCCCCGACTCCATTGGTTCCTTGACTCAGTTAAGGTACCTTAACCTTGGTCTTAATAGCTTTAGTGGAACCATCCCCGACTCCATTGGTTCCTTGACTCAATTAAGGTACCTTAACCTTGGTTCTAATAGCTTTAGTGAAACCATCCTCCACTCCATTGGTTACTTGACTCAACTAAGGGACCTTAACCTTGCCTATAACTCTTTTTATGGAACCATTCCTCCTGAAATTGGAAACCTAACCAACTTGGAACGGTTTCAACTTGGATGCCTTGGAAGATGTGTGATCGAATACAGAGACTAATTGGCTAATCTTTCTCATTTGGATGAACTTAGTTTGGAAGGAATTTCCATAGCTAAAGTGTATAACTTGGTAGATGTACTTCAAAGTTTACAAAAACTATCCGTAGTAATTCTATCGAAATGCGACCTCTCACAAGTCATGTATCCTACATATTCTTCTTCATTTGTCAACTCTTCTTCATGATCTATTACTACCCTCGATCTCTCAAACAATATCCTCAACTCATCCATGTATCAATGGTTGTTTCCGTTAACTAGCAACAAGCTCTCTAGTCTTGATCTCTATGACAACGATGGAATACCCCAATATCTTGGAATCCTTTGTGGTTTAACTTATTTATGGTTTTATGGCAACTCTGCAGCTATCAATTTTCCTGATTTTCTTAGAAACTTGTCTGGATGCACATCGGTTTCATTACAATATTTGGATGCTTCAGGCAGTCAACTTATAGGGCCATTTTCTGATGAGATCCAAACATTTTCATCCCAAAGAGTTTTGTACCTATATGATAATCACTTAAATGGGGATTTAAGTGAGAAACTATGGGAACTACCTATGCTTGAAACTTTAGACGTTTCTTCTAATTTTCTTAGCGGTGCCATCTCTAGAAACATTGGAAAGTCTAAGCTTTTGAAGTTAAATCTTTCGCTAGAGGGAGTTTCTGAACCTTACGCCGATCATATGTTAAACCACTCCTACGTAGAGTACATTGATTTGAGGTCTTGCAAGCTTGGGCCTCACTTCCCTAAATGGATTCAAAAACTCAAAAATCTTACATGTCTTGATATTTCCAATACTAGAATTGCAGATGCAGTTCCTCTAGAGTTTTGGGACATGTGGCCATCTCAACTAAGATATTTGAATATCTCTTTGAACAATATCACCATGGAAGTACCAGATCTATTATCGAATTTTGATGATCGTTCGATACTAGATCGTTCATATGACTTCATTAAATTACCTAGACGTGTCATATAATAACTTGTCTGGCAGACTTCCATCTAGCACTCAACTACAGTCCTTTGACGCGTCGAGATATAATGGAAACACGGGACTATGTGGACCTCCCATTACTAGGAACTGTATTGGAGATGGCGAATCAAAAGTACCACCACCCACCATTGGTGAACCCGAAGGAGGCGAGGAAGACACAGATGATCTTCAAAAATGGTTTTATATTGGTGGAGGCATTGGTTTTGCTACTGGCTTTTGGATAGCATGTGGCATATTAGTCCTCAACAATCATTTGAAGCATGCCTTTTTTCACTTTGTTGATCACTTAAAAGATTGGGTATATGTGAAGGTGATAGTGTCCATTTCAAAATTGCAAAGGGCTACACTAAAGGGATATTGGACTCTAATAATCCCTATTAGACGCCATTGGTCATTGGCAGTCTCATCTTTCAGCTATTTTTCCTCCACTGGTCCTCAGTTAGAAGAAACTTAACAGAGTTAAGTTTTTTTTTTTTTCCGAATTACAAACTGACGTTTTAGGGCTTTTGATCAGAACGAGGATACAAGTCGAATAATGTAAAACTTAGCTTGAAATTGTGAAACACCCAATTCGTCGAAAGGTCAAACATAACGTAGTTAAACCTTAATAACGTATAATAACTCTTTTAACCAAATGCCCCCTCATTTGGCACAACCGAACATTAATCAAAAGAACTATAATAAGACATTAACTTGTATGAACATACTAAAACACAAGTCTTAAATTTTTACACGCGGACAACATAACTATTATAAACGACATAAACAACCCAAAAGATTTTGTTTTGACCCATTAACACTAAACTTGAACCGGGAGCGCATAGAGGTTAAGCGGTCTGTTCGTTCCAAGTGCGCCGTCATCACGATTGAAATTTTCCTATCATTCACAACACAAATGTATTCGTTAGCACGACTTATTTACATAAAGTTATCATCCTTCCTTCACCCTCTTGATTGACCCGTAAACATAGATATGATATTGTAACGTTCTTTCTATGCGCATACCTTCCTTGCTACAATTTCGCCTACAACGAAATCGTAAACTTCATTCTTATAACATTCACACACAATTTTGTACAATCCGATCGTACGGATTTATGTAACCAACATTTCATTCTTATTGACACGTTTACAACGGGCCATTACATTCGTGATTTTATCATCTTACAAACCATCCATTTTGACCCATTTCAATGAATCAATGCACATACTTTTTACCATTATTTAACAAATTTATCTATGTTCATCATCTTGCATTGCCACATTTAATTATAGTTTACAACTAGTAATAATGTAAAATGAAGTTCGGATGAACTTACCTTTACCTTGCGTTGATTGCAACCCGGATTGGCTCGTATTTTCTTCCTTCACTCCTACAATTTCACATTCAACATTCTTTCAATCTCATGCTCTTAACACACATTTACATTAACATATGGAGCTATCCGTTCATCATTTTAACAATCCCAATCATTTATCATTATATCACTTAAGGAAACAACACTCGAGCATTTCATCAAACACATGGTGTGCGTACCATTAACATAACATAATGTACAAGTATCTTATGCATAATTTACTAGTTCATATCAAAATCACCAAAGTTAAACAAATCTCATATATAACATTCATTCATAACCAATATCATCTAACAAATACTCATTATAAGCAACTTAATACATAATCACTACACTAATTTGTACATAATTTATCATTACATTTCACCATAGCCCTATTTCAAGTGGGTTTTTACTTTCAATCACCAATTCAGCAATATTCAAACATAATTCACGTTCTATGTAGTGTCTCTAACCCTTAATCACACCAATTTCACATAATTTCGTGGATTGCTTGAGACCCATTTCATTCAAGGTTATAAAAACATAAGTTTCTACTTACCTTATGCTTTAGTGTACTAGATGATCAAGAATTCATGAACATGCAAGGATTTTAATCAGCTTTCTCTTATCGATTTGCCTGCATTTTGGTTGAATATTCATGAGGGATTTTTCCTCTCTTCTCTCCATGGTCGACCACAACACCTTTCCCACATCCAGCCTTCATGTTTTAGTTATAACACTTGATTTCAAATGTTACACTTTCAGCCCTCAATGTTCTTAGAACATGTCATTTAAGTACCTAATTATTATCTAGGTTACTCTTCTCTTGATTAGTTTTTTATTCATTCTAAATATTCAAGCTTACTAACATAATTAGTTTAAATCACCATCTACCTATTATAATATTATATATATATATATAATATCATAATAGGACATATAAAATTTTGGGGTGTTACAAGTCTACCCCCCTTAAAGAAGGTTTCGTCCCCGAAACCTGAACACATACCAAATAATGACGGGTAATGCATTCGCATTTCTTCCTCTAATTCCCATGTAAGGTCAGATCCCTTTCTATGTTGCCATTGAACTAACACTTGCTTAATAGCCTTGTTACGTAGTACTTCACCTTGGAGTCTTTAATGGCTATCGGCTTTTCAGTATAATTCATTCGTTCATCTACTTCAATGTCATCTAAAAGTACATGAGTTGTTTCGTCTGTAATACACTTCCTTAATTGTGACACATGAAACGTGTTGTGTATTCCATCTAACGATGGAGGCAATTCAATCCGGTAAGCCACTCTTCCGACCCGTGCCAGGACCTTAAAAGGTCCTATATAACGTGGTCCTAACTTTTCCCGTTTGCGAAAATGAATTATACCCTTCCAAGGGGATACTTTCAGGAATACACGGTCTCCTACTTAAATTCAATAGGACGCCTTCTATTGTCCGCGTAGGATTTCCGCCGGTCTTGTGCCGCCTTTAAACGTGCCCGTACAAGGTCAATCTTTTCATTTGTTCTAGTTACCACATCCTTTGATGCAAGCTCTCTTTGCCCAACTTCTCCCCAACATACAGGAGTCCTACATTTCGTCCGTACAACATCTCATACGGTGCCATTTGGATGCTCTGGTGATATCTGTTGTTGTACAAGAACTCCACTAAAGGCAGATGTTCATCCCATTTTCCCCCAAAATCTATGACGCATGCCCCTCACATATCCACCAGCGTTTGGATGGTTCTTTCTGACTGACCATCCGTTTGGGGATGATAAGCGGTACTTAAGTGCAATTTAGTACCCATAATTTCATAAAACTTTTGCCAATAACGGGAAGTAAATCGCGTATCCCGGTCTGACACAATGGATATGGGTACGCCGTGACGGGATATGATTTCATTTACAAATATTTCCGCCATCCTTTCTGAGGAATATGATTCTCGTACAGGTAGGAAATGAGCACTTTTAGTGAGACGGTCAACAATGACCCATATGGCATCGTGCCCCTTCCTCGTTTTCGGAAGCTTAGTTACGAGGTCCATGGTCACATTCTCCCACTTCCACACCGGGATTTCCAAGGGTTGTAATTTTCCGTACAGTTTCTGATGTTCTGCTTTTACTTGAGAGCATGTCAAACATTTCGCGACGTACTTAACAATATCACACTTCATTCTTGGCCACCAATAATTCTTTCTTAAATCCCGATACATTTTCGTGGCTCTTGGGTGAACCGAGTATCGTGACTTATGAGCTTCCTCAAAGAGTAACTCCTTTACGTCACAACGCCAAGGTACCCAGATTCGGCCATACCTTGTCTTAATCCCCTTCGCATCCTCTTCTAACTTGTGTGCAAATCCTTTAATTCTTTCCTTCCTCGGATCATCCGCATTTACCGACTTGATTTAAGCCTCCCGTATACTTTCAAGGAGTTTAGGTGTAACTATCATTCTCATTGATTTTACCCGAATTGGGGGCGGGTACTCCTTTCTACTTAGAGCGTCTGCCAGGACGTTAGCCTTACCGGGATGATAGTGGATCTCACAATCATAATCTATGATAAGCTCTAGCCATCTCCGTTGCCTCATATTAAGATCTTTTTGCTCGAAGAAGTACTTAAGGCTTTTTTGATCAGAGTATATCGCGCACTTCGTTCCATACAAGTAATGTCTCCATATCTTCAGGGCGAACACTACCGCTGCCAACTCTAGATCGTGAGTCGGGTAATTACATTCATGTTGTTTTAGTTGTCTAGAGGCATAGGCGATGACCTTGCCCCTTTGCATCAAGACGCATCCCAAACCTTGATGCGAAGCATCCGCGTACACAACCAAATCTTCCGTACCATCGGGTAATACCAGCACCGACGAATTCGAAAGTTTTTCTTTCAAGGTCTGAAAAGCCTTCTATGATCCGAACCCAATTAAACTTTTCATTCTTCTTTGTTAGCTTAGTCATGGGTAAGGCCATCTTAGAAAAATCCTGAATGACCCTTCTATAATAACCGGCTAAGCCTAAGAAACTTTTACCTCACTTGGGTTCTTTGGATGAACCCATTTCATTATAGCCTCTACCTTAGAAGAGTCTACTTGAACACCTTCTTCATTTATCACATGGCCGAGAAATTGCACTTCTCTTAACCAAAATGCACACTTGGAAAATTTAGCATACAACTTTTCTTTACGAAACGTTTCTAACACTTCACGCAAATGGCAGGCATGGTCGGATTCACTTCGGGAGTATACCAATATATCATCTATGAAGACTATCACAGACTTATCTAACATATTCCGACATACTCGATTCATTAAATCCATGAACGCAGCTGGCGCATTAGTCAATCCGAAGGACATTACCCAAAACTCGTAATGTCCATGACGGGTCCTAAACGCAGTTTTGGCTATATCCTCCTCACGTACCCGAAGTTGATGATACCTCGATCGTAGATCGATTTTTGAGAACCAACTCGCTCCTTGCAACTGGTCAAATAAGTCATCAATTATAGGCAAAGGATAACGGTTCTTAACCGTTAATTTGTTTAATTCCTCGGTAATCGTTGCACATTCGCATTGCGCCATCTTTCTTTTTCACGAATAGTACTGATGCACCCCATGGCGATACACTTGCGCGCATGAAACCCTTGTCAAGTAATTCTTGTAACTGAGTCATCAATTCCCGCATCTCGGTAGGAGCTAATTGATAGGGTGCTTTAGCCACTGGCTTTGCACCTGAATTCAACTCAATCCGAAATTCTACTTCTCGTTCGGGTGGAAGCCCCGGTAAATCGTCCGGAAACACGTCAGGATATTCATTCACAATTCTTACCTCTTCAAATCTTGGGGACTGTTGGTGGGTATCTACCACATAGGCCAAGTATGCTTTACTCCCGTTTCGGACGTATTTGACCACTTGGATGAGGGTGCACAACGTCGTTTTGACTTTTCTTTCCCCATGTATAATTATATGTTTGCCATTGGGCGTCATCACGTGTATGGTTTTGCTTTCACATTGGATTTCAGCATGATGTCGAGACAACCAATCCATACCAACCACTACTTTGAATTCTCCCAAAATCATGGGAACGAGGTCAATATCGAATTCTTCGTCTTCAAGTGTTATTTTACAACCTCTACATAAATCATGTAATAGATAGCTTTTGCTATCAGCTACTTCTACTTCTAAAGGTATCGACATCTTTTCTATTCTGAATGAGGGGTGGCATATAATATCACTCGACACAAATGACTTACTAGCCCCAGTATCAAATAATACGTACATGGGCATTGAATTTAGTAGAAATATACGTGATACGACATTCCGAAGAGCCTTGGCTTCTTCGGATGACATCTGAAACATTCTGCCCCGAGCCTTTGGGACTTCTTCCTTCTTTCCTTCCTTGCCTGGTTTATGTTGAAGCTTTGGACATTCAGCCTTGATATGACCCGGTTGAAAACAGTTGAAGCAAGTTCTCGAGGGATTAGGACACCTGTAGTACGGGTGCCCTTCTTGACCACAGTTATAACATCCCTTCTTACCCATTAAACATTCCCCTGTATGAAGCTTCCTACAAGTCTTGCATTTGGGAACACCTCCCCTCATTTTATCCTTCTTACCAGGATCTTGGAACTTCTGCTTCTTTGATAGACTTGAACTGGTGAACTTCTCAGAAGATCTCTTCTCACCCCTTTCCACTTGTCGTTTCAGTTCAATTTCTTTATCCCGAGCCAAATTAATGAGTTCGTTCAGGTTTCACATTTGGAGGGAGTTATAAACTCTCGATACTCAGCCTTCAACATGTCATGATAACAAATTATCTTCATTCTTTTTGTTCCCACTATTTCTTGACAAAACTTCAGTTTGTCGAGGAAAATGTTGGTGATCTCGTCGATTGTTTCATCTTTCTGGCGAAGACGCAGAAAATCCTCCTGGATTCTGTCAATAGCAGACTGCGGGCAATGATATTTTAAGAAAGGTTCCTTAAATTCTTGCCACGTTAAAGCTTGGATCTTATCTTCTCCCGCCTCTTTACAATAGGCATCCCACCAATCCTTAGCTTGGAATTGGAGTAGGCCCGTTGCAAACATCACCTGATCTTCTTTTCGCATCAACTTCTTACAAACACCGCTTCCATGCTCGAGATCCACCTTTGGCATGTTATAGGATCAATTTCCCCCTTGTATGGTGAGGGGTTACAAGCCATGAACTCTTTATACGTGCACCTTCGAGTCCCCTTCTTACTTTGGGATTCATTTATCATTTCTTTCAATTCTTCATTTTACTCACCATCATGGCTTCAACCGCTTCTAAAACACGGCTTTCCACTTCTTGAGATTCGAGGAAGATTGCCTTGAATGGCTTTCTCTACTTCTTCCGAAATTGTGTCGTTCATTGCATCTTGTAGTGCCGCTTCATTATCATTCACATTTATTTCATCTGCCATCTACAATCACATTTATCATACTCGTTAATTTACATATACTTTAACTCATGCCATCGCTATTGCATTCTATAAATTTTGGATTATTATTTATAACCATTATCATTGATCGCGATGGACTATACATTACATACATTTGAGCGTAGTGATTATAATTCCCAAAGGTTATTATTTGCATTTACACCTTAAACATTCCCAAAATGAATTCAGGAGTCGTATTTGTGTTTCTCCAACACCCTTAAAGACAATAGTAACCTCTCAGGATTTTTATTGGAGTGTATACACAAGTCATAAGGAATACGGGGTCTCTATACATAACCTTTTATCAAAATTTAAAAATATTTACTTGTTTCATCATTCGTCGTAAGCTACGGTTTACTCACCGTAGCTTACGGTGATCCTTAACTAGACTCATCAGAAATCGCTGGCCGTAGGTTACGGTCACATATTGTAGCCTAAGACACTCTTCATTTGACACTTCATTCCTCGCCGTAAGCTACGGTGTTCCTACCGTAGCTTACGGGGCTTATCTCCGTAACTTACGGTTAGAAACCGTAAGTTACGATCAATAGTTGCTGTAAATCTTTTGATTCTTCAGTACTTACCGTAAGCTACAGTGGACTTACCGTAGCTTACGGTTGGCATCTGCAGCTCCATTCTTGCATTCTTTCGACCTTGTTCGACTATTTGTTTTCACTTCTTACTAAATTTCCCATAGCATTATCCATTCGTATTATAATTCGTATAAAAGAATTCCCATGAAGTTTACCTTTTCTTGCGTCTTGGAGCGAACACACACCTTCCTGTGAGCTTTTGGTTTGAGTCCGAACACTTTAACGCATTCGAATCTCTCAAACCTAGGCTGTGATACCAACTTGAAACACCCAATTCGCCGAAAGGTCAAAACGTAACGTAGTTAAACCTTAATAACGTATAATAACTCTTTTAACCAAATGCCCCTCATTTGGCACAACCGAACATTAATCAAAAGAACTATAATAAGACATTAACTTGTATGAACATACTAAAACACAAGACTTAAATTTTTACACACGGACAACATAAGTATTATAAACGACATAAGCAACCCAAAAGATTTTGTTTTGACCCATTAACACTAAACTTGAACCGGAAGCGCATAAAGGTTAAGCGGTGTGTTTCGTTCCAAGTGCGCTGTCATCACGATTGAAATTTTCCTATCATTCACAACACAAATGTATTCGTTAGCACGACTTATTTACATAAAGTTATCATCCTTCCTTCACCCTCTTGATTGACCCGTAAACATAGGTATGATATTGTAACGTTCTTTCTACGCGCATACCTTCCTTGCTACAATTTTGCCTACAACGAAATCGTAAAATTCATTCTTATAACATTCACACACAATTTTGTACAATCCGATCGTACGGATTTATGTAACCAACATTTCATTCTTATTGACACGTTTACAACGGGCCATTACATTCGTGATTTTATCATCTTACATACCACCCATTTTGACCCATTTCAATGAATCAATGCACATACTTTTTACCATTATTTAACAAATTTATCTATGTTCATCATCTCGCATTGCCACATTTAATTATAGTTTACAACTAGTAATAATGTAAAATGAAGTTCGGATGAACTTACCTTTACCTTGCGTTGATTGCGACCCGAATTGGCTCGTATTTTCTTCCTTCACTCCTACAATTTCACATTCAACATTCTTTCAATCTCATGCTCTTAACACACATTTACATTAACATATGGAGCTATCCGTTCATCATTTTAACAATCCCAATCATTTATCATTATATCACTTAAGGAAACAACACTCGAGCATTTCATCAAACACATGGTGTGCGTACCATTAACATAACATAATGTACAAGTATCTTATGCATAATTTACTAGTTCATATCAAAATCACCAAAGTTAAACAAATCTCATATATAACATTCATTCATAACCAATATCATCTAACAAATACTCATTATAAGCAACTTAATACATAATCACTACACTAATTTGTACATAATTTATCATTATATTTCACCATAGCCTTATTTCAAGTGGGTTTTTACTTTCAATCACCAATTCAGCAAAATTCAAACATAATTCACGTTCTATGTAGTGTCTCTAACCCTTAATCACACCAATTTCACATAATTTCGTGGATTGCTTGAGACCCATTTCATTCAAGGTTATAAAAACATAAGTTTTTACTTACCTTATGCTTTAGTGTACTAGATGATCAAGAAGAACATGCAAGGATTTTAATCAGCTTTCTCTTATCAATTTGGCTGCATTTTGGTTGAACATTCATGAGGGATTTTTCTCCTCTCTTCTCTCCTTGGTCGACCACAACACCTTTCCCACATCCTGCCTTCATGTTTTAGTTATAACACTTGATTTCAAATGTTACACTTTCAGCCCTCAATGTTCTTAGAACATGTCATTTAAATACCTAATTATTATCTAGATTACTCTTCTCTTGATTAGTTTTTTATTCATTCTAAATATTCAAGCTTACTAACATAATTAGTCTAAATCACCATCTACCTATTATAATATTATATATATAATATCATCATAGGACATATAAACTTTTGGGGTGTTGCAAATTGTGTTCCAAACGCCGAAAACGGGGCTTCAATTCGAGTGTTTAAACTTCCAATTAACAAAAATCAAGTCGTTTGGAGCACCATTTCGAGGTAAGTTTTACATCAATAGACTTGTATCCTCGTTCTGATCAAAAGCCCTAAAACGTTAGTTTGTAATTCTGATTAAGTTTTTTTTAACTGAGAATTATTAGAGGAAAAATAGTTGAGAAGTGCGATTGTCAGGGAGAATTAAAAAAATGTGGGACTGTCAATGCCCGACGTTTAGTAGGGACTATTAAAGGCCAATATCCCTATAATAAATCTCATTGTTTTCAAAACTTCACCTCTTTTGTTAAGATAGTTCTGTATCAGCAGATGTTGGACTTAAAATCACAAGTATCAGTTTGATAGCATATAAGAAACATATATGAACTTATAGATGGTTGAAGTTCGCCCACATTTCTTGAGTTAGTAGAGAATGCCACAACCAACATAACAAAATCGTTTAGTTTTCAGAATCTTACACCACCCACTTTTCAAACTCCCAGTGAAAAAAGCAATGAATATATTTCATAACATGTATCGGCCAAGGGTGCAAGACGAAGGTAACTCGGATGATGAGGACGATGAAGTGATACCAGTGATTCAAGAAGATGTTTAACTAGAATTCAAAGAAGAGGAAGTTGAACTGCCTACTAAATTGCAAAAATGTTAATTTTTGTGATAAAACATATTTCTTATAACTTTAACTAAAGCTTGGATTGAGACGTTGTGTAACCCGATCCACGGTAATCAACAACATTTTGATTTGTTTTGGAAAAAAAAAAGATTATAAGACATTTTATCAACGGTTACAGAATCTGGTCACACTGTTCATCAAATTCGCTCAAATGGAAGACGAACAAGAAGATTACTAGCTTTTCTGAGATTTACAATAGGAGGGATCTCAATTGAAGATGTCGTCAATCAATCGTACCAAACAAAAGATAGGCAACACATGCACATTACACATCTAGTAAGTGGTAACACACAAACAAAAGAGCGATACTGAAATCAACGTCCACAAGTATTAATCCTTTCAGAAACACTAAAACGAGTTAAGATAGGTTACAGGACCAATAACGATACACGACTAACGCCTATTCTGCCCACGCTGTATGATGTTGGTCTCATCCCAGATTGGGCACCTGCATGTCGGTTTCTTGTTAATCCACTGCGCTCCACACGTGTAACAAAACTCATACCCACACCTGTGATGCAATTCAAAGTTAGAACCGGTATTTACCAGCAGCAATCAAATCAATATTTTCTTTTTTATGGATATAAATCTTAATCCATCTTAATACTACTATGTGTAAAGGCTGTTCTTAAAATGTGGGTCAAGTTTGTGCTTTCCAAGACATTTATGACAATGAACACGAAATGGTTCCGATCATATCATGAATATGGAGGTAAAAACTTGTCAGATAGGAGTGTTCATTATTTGAAAAGACTCGGAAGAATCCAAATTCGAACTAAACTGAATTTGAATTACGAATTCAGTTTCCGAAATAACTAATCGAACGAAATTTCTTGTGCATGTTCGTTCGTTTTATACGAACTTCCCGCCGAACAGTTCACGAACTGTTCGCTGAACGTTCGGTTCGTTTACAACCTTATTTATAATTAAATACAAGCCATAAGAAATAGATGAGAAGACAATACCTGCAAGAAATATGGTAGCACCCTGAAGCAAGTTCAACCATATTCTTACATATAGTACACTCACGCCACCGTTTCCTCGTTGCAAGCGACTTGAGTTTTGCCTCATTAGCAGACCGATGCGGGAAACACTTTACGTAATCCACGCACGTATAATTCTCATGCCAAGGTACTTTGCAGTTCATACAAAAATACCGGTAACACTTAACACAGTTTCTCATTCCCGTTCCTCTAGCAGCAGTAGAAGATGAAGCAGAACTACGCTCTTGAAGCTCGGTTTTCGACATTAAAAACGAACAGTTAGAAAACGGGCAGTAAACCTTATCTGTTACAGGAATAGACGCTTCTTTTACGCGTAAACTCATTATATCATATAACTCTGGATTTAAAAACTTCTTGCAGCTTTCGATTTCCAAATCGGATTTGCAGTTCTCGTGTGGACATTCGGGCAGTTTTCCTTTAAGTAGCTTTGCTTCTACGTGCTTTCGCATACATGAAAAACAGTATCGGTGTAGACATTTGTTGACTGAGAACATTTGACTGCTGTAGATGGACTCGAAGCATATTACACACTGCTCCAGTAATGTTCTGCCGGAAATGCGTTCTGCAAATTTGATGGCTTCGGATTTGATCGCGTCTCTTGCTAGTTTATATGCAAACTTGATATTGTTTTGCATCACAAGAAATGGGCCACAATAAGCGAATTTTCTTTGGAGAAGGGTTAGCTGATTAATTAATGCCGTACTTTTGTTGGTTGTCGGTTGCCCTTTGCCAGTGAGCTGCATTATCAAAGATAACAAAAAAAATATCAGATTAATGGCAATAGCCTGAATCTTTATATTCAGTAACTTGAAATTAATTTCGGTCTGGAAGTTAGAACCTGCAAATTACCCAACTTTCAACATTCCAATTTGATCATATACAACACATGAGCCTCACAATTTAGGAGTGTTAAATGGGTCGTGTTTCAAGGGTTGGCAAGTCGAACCAGACCCAAGCCAGAAAACTTTACACAAACCCAAACATGAACCCATAAATCGTGTTATGCACACGAACCTGAACACAGCAAGAGGTTTCATGGGTTGACACAAGCATGTATATGACCCATTTAACCGGAACTGTATTTAATTTTTTTATTTTGCATATTAATACCCTGAAATTACAAATGTATATGGCAGAATTATGTTTAAATTACAAAACTGAATGCTCATTTGTCTTTTATTTTTTAACTTTTGGCCTAAAATACTAATGATCAGTTTAGCCATGACACAAAAGTATTTTTAACTTTTAGAAAACGAACAGGTCAACCCGCAAAAGCAAGGTCGACTGAACAAGACACCTTTAGCTAAACATGTTTGCAGGTTCGACCCAAAACTGACCCGAACCCATTTAGACTAAATCCAAAGCCTCCAACTTCCGTTTTAGGCTTGCGTCATGTTAGGAATTTAAACAAAAACAATGCTTAATGTCTATACTTTATAGAGGTTTTGGAGCAAACATCATTTCACCAACATTGCTTTGCACAGAAACAAGTCTGGCAACCAGAACATTTGTTTCTTTCCAAGCAACACAAAAGGGGTTTGCAACTTTGTTTCACTTGAACACAGGTTCATGATCATCATATGGCTACTCCCACTTATATTTTTTTGAACATCCAACAAAGCCCAGTCACCTGTGACACCCATAGGCAAAAGGCCACCCACGCCCGCAATCGCAGATAGCGCTCGTGACCCGAAACACCAATTTCAGGGGAAACCCACCACCTGAACGCCCACTGTAGTAAAACCCCTGCTCGCACATGACATTTTGTCACGGACGAGGTGACCTCCCCTAGAGAAAGTCATCCTTATAATCTTTAATTAACAACACGAACAAACAAACATAAACGAATATTCACAAACACGTTACTGAACGTTCACGAACACAGTTGAACGAACGAGACCTCTGTTCAAGTTCGTTCATTTAACTAATCGAACGAAATTTTTTGTTCATGTAACGAACGTAAACGAACTTCCCACCAAATGGTTCACAAACTGTTGGCTGAAAGTTCGGTTCGTTTACAGCCTTAGCCCTAGCTCTTTGGTGCTACTCCAAATATATATATATATATATATAAACTCATGAATCAGGTGCAATATAATTTAATAATAGATTTCAAGCCCTAAACACAAAAACTTACATATTGATAAACCACATTGCTATCACAGAACACATGCACCCTCTTCAACCCAAGATCAACAGCAACACTTAAGCCTTAACCTCCACCACATCCCCATCAACCCCCACCACCGTCAACCACCCCCACCACCGATTTCCCCAACTGAAACACACAACAATCACACGCATCACATATCGCCACACCAACCCCACCAAACAACATTTTCCCACTCGCAACCGTCTCCTCCGACACCAACCCCTTACAATAAACCCTACACACCTCCTCACTGGACTCCGGCACCAACACATACGGCTTTTCAAACCAATCACCGGTTTCTCTCCATTCATGTTCAGGAACGTCAAGAATCTGTCTAGCAAACACCTGATCGTGGATTAGACGGTTCAGATTCTCCTGCATTGTCCGGTTTTCTGATTCCACTACCTTCCGGTCGTGGATTCGGCGGGAAAAGTCGTCGATTTGTTCGGCGAGAAGAGAGGCGATGCCGGAAGGGGGCTGGGTGAGTTCGGGTAGGAGGAGAGGTGGGGGTTGGAGTGTGGAAGATGATGAGGAAGGTTGAGAGGAGGAGGAGGAGACTGTGAGTGCTTCTTGCATCTGAAGTTGGAAGGCGAAATCGAGGTCGGAATCGGCGGAAATGGCCGCCGTGAGTTGGCGGCGTTGCTCGGAGAGGAGGAGAATGAGGTCGGTATCGACGTCCATTGTTATGGAAACTGAATGAAATGACGTCCATTGTTACAAAGGAGGATATGGTGTAAATACACCCACCCACGACTATCTTGCTGTGTGGGATAATTACAAAAACATCAAAACTATAAATAATCAATATATTGTTGCTTAAACTTGTTGTATTTTTAGATTTGGGAGTTTTTTTAAAAAAAATTGAAATTTTTATTTCCTACTCTAAAGTTTTCAAATTTGGTAATTTAAGTCTAAACTTTCAGTAATTTAACTCTTCAATTAACTTGATTTTTTTCTTTAGTATTTCTAAAGTTTCTATCTTTTGCAATTAACCCATTTGATCTTTTGCTTTTAACTCCAAACTTTTCATCTTTTACAATTTAAGCCCAACATTTTTTACTTTCAATTTTGTTCCCTTAGTTCTTTCATTCGCAAGTTTTCCGTTTAACATTTCGTTCTAAATTTTCCGAGTTAACACGTCGTAACATGCGTGTGAGGTTCAACGTTTTTTCATCTACTTTTCCCGTTTGACAGGCCCATCACAACGCATCTCTTTTTCTCATTTTGATAGGTCTGTCGCAACGCGTGGGTTAGAGGTTGACTTAGTTATTGTGATATCCCACATCGGTTGTGAAGGGGAACAAAGGCTTTCTTATAAGGGGCTGGATAGCTTCACCATCATGACGCGTTTTAAAACTTTAGTCCGATCTCTGTTCTGCAGTCCTAGGGATCTCAATGACTCCCGAAGATGCTCTTGAACACTCGGTAAGTTTTGGAATCCCTGATGTATTATTTGTGGATAAATGTGTTGGGATTTTGATTTCAATGTGAGTTATGTGTCAGTTTTAAGTAGTATTAACCTGAGAGAAAACAATGTTGATCCGTTGATTATGTTTTGATTGATTCTATTTGCACTTGTTCGGTTTTATATAGTACAGATGAATAACATTTTGAGAGGAAATAATGATACAATCGAGTAATGGAATCATCAATTCTTCTTGGAGATATGCTGATAAGTTATGATGGCGGTTGTTGGTGGCAGCAGTAGGCGGTGGTAGACATGGGTAGAGAGAGAGAGAGAGATACAAGATGGATTATGTGTAAAAACATATACCTATATATTATTTCTATTAATATATATATATGATATTATTTATATAAAGTTGCTTTTGTTTTATAGTTAATTAATATATAAATGATAAAAGGACTAAAGTATTCTTAGGTAGTCTGATTTAACTAAAAAATCTAACTAAATTAGTGTTAAATGACATAACGTGTAGAATTTTGAAACATTAAGTATAATATTCATTAATTTTAAAGATAAAGTACACTGCCTGAAATTAAGTATAAAGATTAAAAAACAAAATTTACAATTCACTTTTTTCTTTAATTGATTATTTACCAAGATTGACCCTAGTTCCCCTAACTAATCACTATTGATCCCCCACTAACATATTGACCTAGTTATCCCTTATTTCCCTAGTTTGACAGAGTATAACTATTCATTACCTAATCGTCAACAAGTGATCCTAATTAATAGTCGTGTTTCATAGAATTCATGTACACTGTTCGATCTCGAAAAAATGTGTCATTCTGTAATGTTTTATTATTAATATATTTTTTTTAAAAATCAAATGGGTATTGGGTGCCTCTAAACCTAATGTTAATGGACTAACTTTTAAACCATAAATATTGTTTTATAAATGGGTTTACCTTAGAGTTAGTATGGGTATACTATTTAAAAAAAATAACATATATATGTCAGATTTAAAAAAACACGCACCCCTTGAAATCACAGGCCATATACAATGTTCGCATACCTCGTCACCGCCCCTGCTAATTGATGACTATCAACCAATATTTGATATAACTGGCCATAATTGCCATTGGTTATACGATGTTATATATTTTTCCAGCCAATCTTACAACAAGGACTTATCTTTTATATATATATATATATATATATATATATATATATATATATATATATATATATATATATATATATATATATATATATATATATATATATAAACTAGTTTAAGTTCCCGTGTGTTAGACAAGTTACATAAAGAAAATGCTTTTATAACTGGGATTACATTCCATGATCTTGAAGGACGACGGCCATGGGCCATGCATTATCACATGTTCACATAAGAGATGCGTCCGTCGAGTTAGTTTTTGATGAAAACGTCCTTACGAAGCTGCGTGATAAAGGCGTATATTTTCGGCTTCGATATGATCTTGTGGAAGATCTACTCTATCTTAAGAAGTCAAAACTCGGAATAGGTTTTTTATGTTATTATTATTTTTTTTATATATAACAAACGACATATATAAATTTGTCAAGTAAAACAAAATTATACTTACATAAACAAAATAATGTAGTTACGTCGAATTATTAATTTTTTAATCAAGAAATATTTTTTTAGTTACAATTAATGATAACCTTAATTACCTTAAATAGAAAAGCTATCTACAAAGTATACATTTATTAACAAAATTCACTCGCAATTTTTAATGTTAACAAACGTTGACCACAATTATTTGAATGTTTACAAAAATGTAATTGGTTTTAGGTTTAAAAGAAAAAAGATTGAAGGGAAATGGATTAATAATTTAGGAAACTCGAATTTGATTAAGATAATAGATGATACGAGATTGAATAGTAAGGGGGAGAAAAAATTTTGAACACCCTTTTTTACCGCTAAAATACAGGCAATGCCTCACATTACATTGCCACGTGGCAATTAGATATTTAAGAGAAAACTACGTGGCCTAAAAAGTTGATTTATTATAATTTATGGATTATAGATACTATGATCGTATTTTAGTTTTTTTTAAATAAATTTTGCAACCTAAATTGTAGACGAATTTATTTATGTTTTTATAATCTGGCTGAACTTGCGACTACAATTTATTTATTTTTTTGTTATAGTTTGCTGACAGTTTTACGACTTAATCATTTTAGGTAGCTAAGCTTGCGATTATTTATTCCGGTAGCAATATTTGCGACCACTTTCTGACCAAATTAATTTTTTATTAGTTCTTTTGAACTAGAAACTGTGTTTACTATCGAAACATTTTTGGTAGCTATATCTGCAATCACTTTCGTAATCATATGAATTATTATGCTTAAAATTAGCAACCGAAACATTTTTATATGAGAACAAAATCTTTTTTACTTTTATTATTTATTAGTTAATAAAATTAGCGAGTGTATTTGTGAACAAAACAAATTTGGTTACTGTATGACCAAAAGAATTTCAGGCGTTGTACTTGCAATCGCTATAAGACCAAAAGCTCACGATCGCTATTTTTTCAACTGATTCTGGTTTGCAACCAACTTGATTTTGGTCTATAATTTTGCGAACGTTTTGTCGGTCGCACTTTTCGGTTGCTTTTGCCCATTTATGTAGCAGTGGAACCAAATAAATATAAAATTGAACGAATACTGCCCGACTCTTTTTATATCAACGAAACCAAGAAAAAAACCATACATTACATTGATCCCTTACATAAACCGATTCAAACAGAAAAAAAAAATAAAAAAACTCAAAAGAAACCAAACCCAAGATTAACTTCAACACCGCTTAGACTCTCACCCTAGGACACATACATACCCTCATTATATGAAGTATTCCCATTAGCATTCAACCGACGTACCTTCGCAACTTTGTCCCGAACCCATTAGAAATAGCATCAAACATATTCAAGATAACCCCATCGTTGTTTCTATTTGAAGAATGTGTGTTCATAGAATTAACATGTGTGCTCCTGTTGGGATAACGTGTGTTCCTAGTATCGGCATTTGTGGACGACTTATCACAAAAACACGCAACTATACAGATGATGATCAATGTGGCTAGAGCACCAACGTTCATGATCAAAACCATCCTCCATCTATGTTTTAGGCTAGCTAACACTCCTGCCTTGCACGAGTCGCAACCATAGCATAAACTTTGTTGGTTGTTGCTCCACCTAATGCAATCGAGATTGCCAGGTAGGGTGGTGGCATTCACCGGGTTGAATATTGTTTGGTTCACTTGGCTCCACACGGTCTCGTTCACGTAGGTGTACCCACACTCCGTTGGTGGCTTGCAACATCAAGACTATGAAAACATCATATAAATGAGTTGAGCTTGGTATAAATATTAGTTAAGCACTAGCTAGTGGTGATGCGGTGTGAATTCAGTTTCCTCGGTATCAATTCAGTTTGTTACGAAATTACTGTAGCAGTAGTATATCGTTATAAAAGCATTTTGATTAACTTTACTGAATATAATTTTCTCTCGGTATGCGTTTTAAGTTATTATTATTGGGTTAGTCTTGTAGAGTTAAATAGTTTAAGTAATTATATATTTGGTAATGGGTTTTAATTAGGAGAATAGTTTCTTTTCTTTAGTTTAAGGTTAGTGGCTCTCCAAGTTTAGGAGTATTATAAATAGGAGTTATATGTTATGACCTTCTACTTTTATATTAATCAAAGAGTTTTTCTTGTTCGATTAAGTTGAATAAGGCCTGGTTTCCAACTCGTACCCTTTGACCATAAATAACATTATATTATATTTGCATGATGCATCTTTAATGCTTATTAAATTACTTTATATCAAGTGTACTTGTGCTGTTCATCAACACATTGTGCTGTTCCTCCTAAGTGGATAAATTGTAGGATTGATATTCCAAAGACATTATGAATTGAAATATTGAATGACACTCACCTGAATAGGATTGAGCTTTCTTCTGCAATATATGTATTCTGTCTCTTGATACTCACCGATAAGCTGACTTGTTTTAGAACACACTTCAGAATCATGAATTAAAGATCTCATTTTACCCCAGTTGGTATCACTGACCACCTTATTCTTCAGCCAACCCGAATAGTCCTCCAGATAGTAATCTTGGTAAACCCGGTTTGATACAGATCGGCCTGATCCTTCATGGGTAAAAATGAACGGGATAAGGATGACAATGAATAGGACAAAGATAATGAAGGGCATAGCCAAGAAGTAGATATTCAGAAACCAGTCCTTGTTATAACGCGAGCCCGCGAATCCCATGGGCGAGACGATCACGGTGCAAACGCCTATGATGATGAAGAGCCAATGGAAGAGACTCATGTAGTCAGTGTACTTGGCATTCATTAGCACTATGCCGGTTACCAGAATGATTATTGAGGGGATGAAAGAGACCAAGTATACGAAACCATTCATACGACTAGGGTTTCTACTACTCATGACTTTCTCTCTCTCTCTAGATATATATGTTTCGCTTGCTAGGTTGGTTTGGATCTGTGCATCCAGTTGTAGGTGTTGTGCATGTTATATATGAATAAAAAGGTGGTGATGAGGAAGAGGTAGGAATGGACGTGGAAAAAGTCAAGAAAGTTTCCATTTTTTATGGGTAGAGAAAGTAGGTCATTTTAGGGTTTTTTGATGGACCCCATCAATGATAATCAAGATATATGTTTACATAGTTTTATTTCTTGAAAACTATATTGATTGGTAGTGGTGGTGGTGGCTGCAATTGATGGTGGTGGTGGCGGCTGAAGGCGGTGGCGGCTGGTGGTGGTGGCGATGAAAGTTGAGATTATTAAAATCCAATAACTAAGCTTATGCCACATAAGTAGCCACATTAGCCAATAATTACGTTTGTGCCGCGTCAGCAAAAAACTAACTCAGTTAGAAAAAGACCGATGAATCAAATTCTTACAAGTTGGGATTGTCAGGGGAAATTTTTGAAGTTGGGATTATTGCCGACCAATGGGTGTAAGTTAGAATTATTAAAATCCAATAACCTTTTTTTTCTTCAAAACTTGTTAGCCTATTTAGATTACTCAAAAGAATTTGGAATGTTTGTGGCATATATCTATTTCATGTTGATATTGATAAAAGAATGAAATGTGATCGATAAGGAAAAACAATAATCTAATGGCATCATGATGAAAATTTGGATAAATAGATTGATATAGTTATATGTATTTGTATATGTAGAAATCTAGTTTTGTGCGAAGTTAATTACTTGAATATGGGGTGTTTTGTCGTAGACATAAATTTTTAAGTTAATTACTTTTCAACTCGTAGTAGTTTATCAGGTTGGAACAGATAGGGCCTAACGAAGCATGCCTAACTTGCAACGAAGACACTCCTTCGATACATGTAACAAATAAATTCATGTAGCTCGGTTATCACCGGTTCTTAGATGATAATCATCTGTGGAGAACAAGTTTGGACTTTAACGGAGAACCCAAGACAAGAGCCCCTTCAAAACATTCCTGCTGACATAGAAGCTCAACTCTATCGTCTATCGAGCAAGTATCCCAATTTTGGAGGTGTTACGAGAAAGGAGGAGGAGTTCGAGATAAACTGTTCCAGTTTTATGTTTATAACTTAACTACACAAGATACTTGGACCATGTTATGTAGTTCTTTATGTTTTAGACAAGATGTTTATGTTTATAAATTGTTTTTTTTATGGTTTTGTCAAAGCTGAAAAATCTGCAAGTACTTGTAGTATATGTATTGGGAAAAGAAAATGGATATACTAGAAATACCGGTAAAAAATTGGATTACAGGTCAAACACCAGTAGTGGCGACACTTAGGGTTTTAGTGGCGACATTTTATGTCGCCACTAAAATCTTGCCACTATCTGCGGCAATTTTAGGCAGCAGTTGCAAAGTATTAGCGCGACGTTTTTGCAGTGATTTTGAGGGTTATTTGTGGCGACAATTGTCGCCGCTAATTGTCCGAATCCTTGCGACAATAGAAGCACTACCAACTAAACAATTTTCTTTTATTAAAAGATTATTATTATAAAAAGGAAAAACTTAAAATGCTAGTTCTTTTGCTTCTCAATTAACTTTAAAGTTCTCATATGATCACATCATGAGTTTAATTTTTATGGTTTTATGTTATATAACTTTTACATGTGTATTCTCATAAGAAATTTTAAAGTGTTTATGTTATATAACATTTTTTTTGTGTGTAACCTTGTATGAATTTTAATTTTTAAGCGTTTGTGTTATATAACTTTTTTTTAACAAATTTAATCTGATTAAACTAGAAATCACGAATAAGAAAAAAAATTGTAAACTTTAGATAACTTGATAAAATCTTGCATCTCACATTCCTAAGAAAAAAATAACTTAAAAGTTGTGTTTAAAACCGGCATCCTTGTCTCTATCCCACATGATTAAGGGTGATAATGAAAATATTCTAAATCAAGATTCATCATAACTAAGCTTAACTAATGCATCGATGCAACATGCCTCAATTATTCATGGTGCAGTCTCAGTCTTTGTATAGTATTTTCGAACCTTTTTGGCCTAAATCTTAAGTCATTACAAAATATTTTTCGTACCGTTAAGTATCCACTATCTGACCGCGTCAACTCGGTGACCTCAAGGAATTAAGTCCACCAATCAGTTCAAGGAACAACTTTAGCTATTGAATTAAATGAAATTCAGAACATAATTTTAGAAAATTATTGGTTAGATCCTCGGTAAATAGTTTAGAAAGAATACTTAAGTTTGGACTTTGAAGGATTTGGATTCAAGTCTCATAGACAATATGATTAGTCCATAAAGTGGGGCATGAAATGGTTTGTTAATGCCCCCAACACCATCCTTGTGAACATTATAGGGGTATAAAGAGGGAGAGGCATTAATAGTATAATTTCAAATGAGGAACATAAATTGGAAAGTAATGATGGAACTTGGGCGTTAACTATTACACATTTTTAAGGGGTGTTTTGATAGCGATATGACAAAAAATACCTCTTAAGAAGCATTAACCATTACAGCAGGGGCAAACCTACCTTAGGAGAAGGGGTAGCTTGGCGCTCCATCGGTAGTGTAAATTTTGGAAAAATATGACTTTTTTTCGATTTCGTTACCCCTTTTTAAAAAATGTTACCCCTACGAAGATTTTCTAGATCCGCTACTGAATTACGGATGTTATTAACAATATTCATCCTTCAGGAACATTTCAAAAAAATATAATGCCCGGTATTTATCATCTATTTCTTTTTGTAAATCTTGTGCTATGCCACTAAAAGGAGTAGCCATTTTAAGAGATGGCTTTTGAATCAGGTAAGATGCTCCTAAAATATATCTATTAAGATGCTTCATAAATCATTAGGATATGTCTTTTAAATTATCTACTAGTGATTTAGAGATAGTAAACACACTGAATAACACAAAATTGACAAAGTGATTTAGAGATAGTAAACACACTGAATAACACAAAATTGACAAATTACCATGTGAATTTACTTTTATAAAGTAATATACTTGAGACAGCCGATGGAACCAAGTACCAGATTCACAGCGTAAACAAAATATAGTGGATGGTATCCTATTTTAACTATTCGAGGATGCAAAGGAATCTACGATGCATATTGGGAGAACACGATCGTTCTTATTGGACTATGTACGCTACTAAACAACAGTGTTGTCACAAACAAACATTTATGTGAAACTTGTTGGTGAAAGTGATTACTAACGAGTATCTATCGATAAAAGTTTGTCGATAACATGTTCCTAGGTAATTTGATTACCGACGGATTACCAAAGAAAAGTATGGAGGGACTACCTACAGAAAAGTTAGTGCAGAATTACCAACAGATGGTTTTCCGATGGCTGGCTAGTCTTCTACGGTGGCCGACAAGTCTAGCAAACATTCGAAGATGCAAAGCAATTTATGAAGCATATTGGGAGAACATGAGGATGGTTATTGGAATATTATCTTGGAATATTATCTATGCTACTAAACAAACGAGTACCAGACAAACATTTTCATTAGAATTTTTTTTGGTGAAAATTATTATTGACGAGTATCTGTTTGGTAAAAGTTTATCGGTAATATGTGTCTGTGTAATTTAATTGCCGATGGATTACCAAAGAAAAGCCTTGAGGGATTTCCTACCGAAAAGTTAGCGAGGAATTACTAATAGGTCCTTTTCTGATGGCTGGCAAGTCTTCTATGGTGTTCGGCAAGTCTTCTCTAATAGTGGACAAGTCTTCTCCGGTGAAGCATATATTATTACCCAAGGATTATCGACAAAGTTTTTAAGATATTGCCAATATTTTTTTCTCTCTATAACTGTCGATAACGTTGATTCCTGTCAACTAATAAGAATTAACCTCAATTGATATTGAGGAATTGTATTGATTTAATTAGTGTACAGAATACAAAATTATCTCCTTTAATATAGGAGATGAACATAACTGACGGAAAGGAATAATTACAGTTATTGACATAATATACATAAATATTTTCATCTAATACCCCCCTTCAATCGAAATGATGGCGGTCCAAGACGTAGCATCGAGCGAAAAACTTCAAATTGAGCGCACGGAAGACTCTTTGTAAAAATAACAGCCACCTGGAGATTGGTAGGAACAAACTTTGTGTAGAGTTTCTCGGAGGCAACAAGTTCTCTAATAAAGTGGTAATCCAAGTCAATGTGTTTGGCACGTTTATGGGAGACCGGATTTTGAGTCATGAATAACGCACTTTTGTTGTCACACAAGAGAGTAGGTCTGTCTGGCGGTAAAGCATATAATTCTCGCAACAGATGAGTTATCCAGACAAGCTCAGCTGCGGTGTTGGCCATAGCCCGATATTCAGATTCACAGCTAGAACGGGAAACAGTCCGTTGCTTTTTAGCGCTCCACGAAACAAGATTTCCTCCAAGATAAATTGAATAGCCATATGTGGATCGACGCGTATCTAAACAACGTGCCCAGTCAGCATCCGAAAAACCAATGATCGTGTTTTGATTTGGCCGACTATAAGTGATGCCGAATGAAAGTGTGCCTTTAACGTACCGTAGAAGACGTTTAACTGCCCGAAAATGATCAATTGTGATGAAGAAACTGAGACAATTGATTAACTGCGTAAGATAAGTCGGACCGGGTAATTGTCAGGTATTGTAAAGCACCTACCAAGTAGCGATAATGTGTGGGATCTGCATACGAGAGACCAGCTGCAGTAAAGGACTCATGCGGCGCAAGAGGAGTGGAAACAGGTTTAGAGTCTAAAAGATTTGCCCGTATGAGAATGTCTTTAGCGTACTTTGCTTGAGTAAGGAAAAGACCAGAATCAGTACAAAGCACCTCAAGTCCTAAAAAATAGTTCAGAGCTCCAAGATCTTTGATGGCAAATTCACGATGAAGATGAGAAACGAAAGATTTAATTTCATGCTCATCATTGCCAGTGAGAATTAGATCATCGACATACACCAGAAGATACATAGTGCAGGAATCTCTTTTGAGAACAAATAGAGATGTATCGGCCCGACTGCATGTAAAACCATAAGAGAGGAGGAATGTGCTTAAGCGCTGGAACCAAGCACGAGGAGCTTGTTTTAACCCATAAAGTGCCTTGGACAATTTGCAACCATGATTGGGATAGTTAGAATCAAAAAATCCCGGGGGTTGTTCCATGAACACTGTTTCATTCAAGTGACCATTTAAAAATGCGTTCTTAACATCGAGTTGGTACAATTTCCAGTTGTAAAGAACAGCAAGAGATAGCACAATACGAACAGTAGAGGCTTTGACGACTGGACTAAAGGTAAGAGAATAATCCAAACCCGGCATTTGAGTAAAGCCTTGAGCCACTAGACATGCTTTGTAGCGTTCAATTGTTCCATCCGCGTGATATTTGATGCGGTAAACCCATTTAGATCCAACTACATTGCCCGACGGTGGACGTGGTACTAGAGTCCACGTGTGATTATGTTTTAAAGCCTCGACTTCATCAACCATAGCTGCCATCCATTTTGGATTTTTGGCAGCGGACTTAAAACTACGAGGTTCGGTGACAATGGATAGAGCAGCATGTAAGGCATAAGAGTTTAGGGCAGCAAAATCAGGTTGGTATTTTGGTTTATGAATGCCTGCCTTTGCACGGGTTGTCATCGGGTGAGAGTTGGATGTGTGAGTAGGTACGGGTGGTTCATCAGATGAGGGTTTAGTCTCGGAAGAAGTGGTCATGTTGGATTGGTTCTCGGCCGGTGGATTTTCGGAAATGGTGGAGTCGGGATTGGAGGGAGGATCGGTTTGTGAAGGAGAAAATGTGGAAGTAGATGGATCAATTGGGTCAAGTGAGGTAGTTGGGCCAGGGAATGTTTCGGTAGGTGGGTGGACTGGCTGAAGTGAATTAGAGGGTGAGATAAGTGGGGTCGAGGTTGGGTTTGGAGATGGGCCAGTGGTTGGTTGACAGATGGGGCAGGAGTTGAAAAGGGTATTTTGTGTGGATGGTTTTATAGGTGGTGTGACAGTGAATGGTTGTGGTATGGAAGCATCATCAAGAAAGGTGGTTAGCTCCAATTTTTGTGAATCCATGGTTCGAGATGAGTCTTTAAATGGTAAATAAGATTCATTGAAACGGGCATGACGAGTAATAAATACACGCGTAGTAGTCAGATCCATGCACCGATAACCTTTGTGTGGCGGACTATAACCAATAAAAACACAGGGAAGACTTCGTGGTTCGAGCTTGTGTTTAGCATAATCACGCAAGTATGGGAACACTTGGCAGCCATAGACCTTGAAATTGGAGTATTGAGGCATTTGGTTGAAAAGAAGCTGAAAAGGAGACTTGTTGTCGAGAAGAGGAGTGGGAAGACGATTAATGATAAATGTAGCTGAGGTGAACGCGTCTACCCAATAATTAGCTGGAATGTGAGAATTAAATAGCATGGCAAGACCTGTTTCAACAATGTGGCGGTGCTTACGCTCCGCACGCCCATTTTGTTGAGGCGTGTATGGACACGAATATCGATGAAATGTGCCATTCTCTTCAAAAATTTTGCGAACCTTGTGGTTAACAAATTCACTGCCACCATTACTTTGAAAAATTTTAATCTTTCGCGAGCACTGTGTCTGCACCAATTTAATAAAAGCGGGTAAAACCGCATAGAAACCTATTTTTGTTTTAAGCGGATAAAACCATGTAAATCTCGAATAATCATCTATAAAGGCATCATAATAACGATACCCATCTGTGGAAGTAATGGGAGCGGGTCCCCACAAATCACAGTGAATCAAATCCAATGGATAACAAGCACGCTTAAAATTAGAATCAAAAGGTAACCGTTGACCTTTTGCAAGTTGACAAGGAACACAAACAGTAGGTTTAGGTAATAAAGACGTCACAGATAAAATGCCAAACTTGTTCAAATTAGATATAACATCATAAGAAACATGGCCTAAACGAGCGTGCCATAACTCATAAGAGGCCTTATTAGAAACTTCAGCAGCAAAAACTTGGGGTTCATCCTTGAGCACATAGAGTCCATTTTCACAAGTCCCTCTAGCGAGAACCTGATTTGTTTTCCGATCCTGAATGTGAAAAAAATGTTGGGAAAATAGAACATCAACTGGGTGATCGGCAGTTAACTTGCTGATAGATAATAACTTTTTGGTAAGATGTGGAATGACTAGCACATTGCGTAAAGGAATGTTATTGGAAATAATATATGAACCCGTGTGAGTGATTGGAAGTTTTTTACCATCTCCAAACACAACTTGATGATTACCTGTATAAGGAGTAGAGTTATGAAGAGCATCCTGATTTGGGGCCATATGATCAGTTGCGCCTAAATCTCCAATCCAATCAGGTGCATTAGTGTTATGAACATGACATTGAGCATGGAATGCCTTGGCTAGGTTTTCATCCAAAGCAGAGCCCTTAGTAGCATAACTATGAAGATTTGGGCATGCTGAAGCATAATGGCCTGTTGTACGACAAAGTTGACAATGAGGTGGGCGGCGTGACTGACCACGACCTCGGCCACGCGAAGCATTGCCACGAGGAAAAGAGCTACGGCCCCGGCTTTGCACTGAAGATTGTCTGTTTTGGGCGTGAAACGCAGCGGTGGTGCTGCCTTCCCGTGAAGTGGCTGAAGAAATAATTCATGGCTTTCTGCCTGAGCCACTAAATCACGAAACATAGGAGCCGGTTTGGCTGCACGAATGGCGGTAGAAAATACCTCATAGGACCGAGCCCACATAGAAACCAGTGCAACTTGTCAATATCTGCAACCGGGTGACCAATCGCCCCAAGCTGTTCACATATAATACGAAATCGACGAGAGAAATCGGTGACAGTAGCATTACCTTTTGTGAGTTGGCGAAGAGAATCCCTTAATGACTGAACACGTTCAACTGATGCATTGCTGTATGCATTCTTAAGAGCAAGCCAGATTTGACGAGCCGTAGTGAGACCGAGAACCTCGGCTGCTGCCTCCTCGGTGAGAGAAGAGAGAAGGAGAAGGGCAGCTTTCTGATCCGAAATAGTCCATGAGGCGAGATATGGGTTCGGTACGGATTTATCATTGTCAACAATGGTGGCCGACGGTGGGACTGAAGAACCGTCGATATGGGCCGATAGTTGATGGAGGGCAACAAGTATACACATATGATTTCGCCAAACTAAATAATTGGATGAAGATAGTTTAATGGGGGATTGGTGAGAAACAGCAATGGGTATGGTGAGTTCGGTTTCAGTGGTGGAAGCCATGAGATAAAGGGAGGAGCACAAGGGATCGAAAGAAGAAAAAGAAAGGGATACCATGTCAACTAATAAGAATTAACCTCAATTGATATTGAGGAATTGTATTGATTTAATTAGTGTACATAATACAAAATTATCTCCTTTAATATAGGAGATTGGAACATAACTGAAGGAAAGGAATAATTACAATTATTGATATAATATACATAAATATTTTCATCTAATAATTCCAATTAAAAATAATTAATTTTATTTTTATTTCCTAGATAAATAAAAGCAGAAAATAAATCTTGAAAAATCATAAAACTCATGAATTCAAAACTAAATTACAAAACTACTATTTATTAAAAAAAATATCTTTCTTGATGAACTTACTTGTCTTGGGTTTTGTTATAACATGATTCGCGAAGTAATTGGCAATTCAATCATACAGTTTAATAAAAAAAAAAACAAGAGAATGTCTACCCATTTATATATACAAATTTTGACAATAATGACTATTAGAACATTTTCATAATAGTCTTATAAATACAAGAGTAAATACTTTGACAATATAATGACTATTAGAACATTTTCATAATAGTTTTATAAATACAAGAGTAAACACCTATTTTATCCCATGTGATTTGACACAAATATTCATTTCAATTTCAAAGAAACTTTTTTTTACTTTCTTTGTCCAAAAGGTTGATTATCGTGTCAATTATAGTCCAGTCTATTAACTTCATTCATTTTTTTGTTAGCAGTCTTCGAAAATACCAAAATACACTTGTATGTAGAAAACAATATATAAAATCTCAAACTCTCATTTTATTACACCAAAAAAATTATGTATTCTCTCCCAAGAAAACAAAACGGCAGCTACCCTCCATCTCCGTAGAATTTCAGCCGACCACAGACGGGTGGACCGTATGACAACCCTTAAGTAGCATAATTGGTATTAAAATCATATCTTTAATAGGGTTATTATCTAGAATTAGATAACTACGGGTTACTTGATATTTCAGGTACAAAAGAGTGAAAAAGGCAGAAAGGAAGAAGGATGGCGAAAGGCGAATGTTGACATGGAGTTGTAGAGTGCCAAATGAAGAAACAAGAGTTACAAGCCTGGCCTCTACCGTAGCTTACGGTAGCTACCATAAGCTATGGTAGCTCTTGGTGCAAAATAGTGTACCGTAAGACAGTTCTAAGCCATCTTAGGCTACTTTAAAGCATCGTAAGCTACAGTGGACACCTTAACTTACGGTGGAGCCGGACAGGAAAAGTGTAACTCCCTTTAATGTGATGGTGGTCATGACTGTGGGATATCCTGATCATTACCTTCGTGGAGAACAATTTTTGGGCGATTTTGGAGACTAGGAAACAGGATTATTGGTATTTTCAAAGTAAGGATTAATATTTTATCATCAATGGATTACGGATTTGATGTTTGTGTGTTTATCCGAACAATGATCAGCTAACTTTCTTTGTGTTCTTCCCGGATGTAAGGTTTCTTTGTGGCAACTTTGTTATGTTTATGTATTTCTAGAATGGTAATCTAATCATGTTTATGTTTAGTATTATTATGGTGTGAGTGTGATTGTTTGTAGTTTGTTAATAGTGTTTGATCTTTATTATAAACCATACGTTCTTGGGGTCGTTGGCAATCGAGATATAGTGGAAGGGATCTGGGTTGGATAATGTTAATTGATCATCGGAGACAACCTCGCGCTTTATAAATCCGAGTACTTAGTCTTCTTTTATCACAAATAATTACGCACACATGAGCCATGTCTATGTGGTTCTTTCTAGTTGGATATTAACACTTGTTGCCATATAAACAAAATCTAAGACCCGGGAAGAACACTCTTTCTCTCAGTCGTTTACAAACTTCTTAGTTATTTGCAAGTTAAATTTAGTTTTACAAACCAAACAACCAATTTTTGAAGTTCATTTTCTGCATTTTAATTTTATAGACGTAAATTGCAAGCTACTTAGTGAACATACTTTCCATAAAACTCTCTGTGTTTGATACCCATTTACCACCATCTAATTAGTGTATTTGGATTATTTTTGAGTTAGACTTTGACCTCACGTCAACCACCTCCACCTTAGTTCCCATTAATGACTAGAAACAATTTCCTCATGAAGAGACCACACCTAACCATTTTATTCCATCACTATACTGGATAAACTGTCACCAAAAGGTACCGATTATGGGAGAAATATGTAACATCCCGAAATTTATGGTATTTAAAAGGGTTTGGTTAATTAAAAAGAGTTTTAATTAAGTGTTAAATAATGCCTAATAAATTCTGTCAAGGTCCAATGAAGGATTAGTGGTGGAAAGCCCATGACGAGGGAGTATTATATAAAGAGAGTTTAGAAACGCTAAGCCTCATTACCTTCTCATTTCGTTCAAACTTAGAAGAAAGTGGGGGGTTTAGAGAGAGAAAGTGAAGAAAAGTGATTCAAGGTAAGAAATCTAAAAATTGAGAGTTTAAACGTTGTAGTAAACGATTAAGGATTATCACAACAATGTTTTTGTTAAAATCTATATCTTTATTTTTTTTATTAAAATGGGGTTTTGGGGGGGGGGGGGGGGGGGGGGGGGGTAAAACTTGGGTTTCCTCCATAGAGTTAGGACTTTTACGTGTTGATAAGCATAAAAACCATAGATTTTGGTTAATGGATGATAGACAAACGTTTTGGATATCAAAAGTTATATTTTTCGGCAGAAAACAAACTGAACTAGATGAATCTCCATGTTTGCGACATTGGACCTTCATCTTTCAACACTCCTACGACAATTTTGACAAGTCCCAATGCAAGTTAGGCAACTGTGTTGCGATGTTGTGCTGCGATACTACATTGTATTATGACACTACATTGTACTACGACATTGTTTTGCGACACTACATTGTACTGCAACACTGTGCTCTAACACATTGTACCG
This sequence comes from Scalesia atractyloides, assembly GCA_947069175.1. Taxonomy (NCBI): domain Eukaryota; kingdom Viridiplantae; phylum Streptophyta; class Magnoliopsida; order Asterales; family Asteraceae; genus Scalesia; species Scalesia atractyloides. The sequence continues at coordinate 79,580,677 of CAMTDV010000001.1, read as the reverse complement.
GGACACTATTCAACGATAGTAATAGAACGTGATGGGTTTTGCACATTAAGTTTATATAGGTCGTGCAACGTTCATTCCAGCCTAGACATCTTAGCACAGGGTAGTTTATAACAGGCATGTGAGTTTCCAGAGCCCATTTACTTACTGTTTCGAGGCAGTGTGCATCCTCACAAAGTTTTCAAAGTAAAGTGATGATTTCTTCCTTAAAACGTGATAGAAAATGAAACGGTTTCGCTGACAGTAATGTGCGCACTTTTAAACTTATAGAATGTTGCAATAACTGGATCTAAAATGTGATAGTATGTATGTTTAATGGGATGCGTGGTTAGCTTCGGTGCCGTTGCGAGGGAAAGTTACCTTCGGGGTCGTTGTGGGGGGCGGTTACCTTCAGGACTGTCGTGATAGGCGGTCGACGACCATTGTGATGGGCGGTGACCTTCTGGGTCGTTATTGTAGTGGCAGTTCATTTGTTGTTTGCCAATGGTTGATGAACTACGTAGAGTATAGTGCATAATATAATTACAATACAAAATCAAAAACATGTTACAGTAAAGTGATTATTGTATAGTGTACAGTTGTATATGGTGTTGGTCCGAGGTTATGGACTAACGGTGCATAATTGCGTAAAGTGTTTGTTGCTTGTTATGGCTAAAGTTTGTAGTTACCTAATTTAAGTAGAACTCACTCAGCGTAGCTGAGTTTTAGTATGAACATCAGGTTAACCGGAAGATAAGAGGTTAGCGAGTGGTAGAGTTGCCCCAAGTTTGGCATCTAGTTTTGTGTTTTTTATGTTAAGAAAATGTTTTAATATATTTGGATGGTAAAGACCTAAGTATTCGCTACGACATTTCATGATTTTTTTTAACTATTTGCCAAAGAGTAAATACAACAAATGAAACCCCTAAGGCGTTTCAAGCTGGTACCGGATCAAAAAGATTTCTGAACTCAAATTGTAAGTGGGATAAAGTAAAGGATGCCATTGGGGGATGCTAATGCCACCGGCATACAGACAATGATAGGGCTTAGTGTGCCTATTAAGATAATATGGTTGCAATATAGTTGCATGGGGACTGATGCCATCAAAACAGGAAGTGTTGAGAAGAGGAAAGGTAATGTGGATTGTTAGTTGCACCTAGCCATTGTCAATGGCCATTTTCTTTACTTAACTTCTGAGTATTTCTTAGAGTGATGACATTGGTGTTCCACCCTTTCCAGATTCGATAGAATGGTAAGAGTTAGAGGAGGTAAATAGGGTGGTGGTCGCACGGTTCGTTGTGGTAGACCATGGATGAGCTATTTTTATATTACGTTTTATTACGTATTATGATACTTATGGTACTCCTATCTATTTTACCTATTTGGTATCATATCATATTGGTACCCATACCGATTATACCTATTTGGTAACCGTACTTGTACAAATTTTATCTATTTGGTACCCGTACGAATGCTAAAAAAAGAAATAAAGTGGTACCAAAGCGAGTACTGAACCAAAATACTTGTACCGATACCCGTATCATACCAATGTATTTGGTACGGTATTCAGTACCCAGTTTTGTTCAATTCGGTATCGGTATTTTTTAACGCTACAGATACGGGTACTATACCGATCCCATCCCTAGATCGACCACCACCCAATATAAGGGACATGTGGAGGATACCTGATATAAGCAAAAGTGCACATGTTTTATATCAATTTACACTCACTTTTTATTGTATAAATATTTAAAATAGGCTTATTTTGGATTTTCAAAACAAAACTAACCTAAGATAAACAAAGGAAGCTAATCTAAGTGAAAAACTAAATGAAAAGAGAAAAATTGTCAAGACACGCCCCATGCCTCGCCAGGCACACCCCATGCCTCCACTCCGAAAACTGCCAGACACCTCTAGAAGACCATAAAGCGAAGCCTAGACACGCCCCATGCCCTGAAGGCATTGTAGTAGGTCACATAGCCAAGCACGGCCCATGTTATCCATTATGGGCGACAATTCTTGACACGATCCGCCAACCCGAGCCGAACCCTACACGAAAAAAGTACGTTGAGCCGTATTTAGAAAGAAAAAGCTTTTATATTTTTGCTTTTGTTCTTGACGTTTCTATTTTGCATGGTTAGTCATAATAATGTTAGTTTTGACAGATTATATTAATTACTTGTCACACTTATACTCCGCATTAAACATGTTATCTATAACCCGCTTCAAAACCCAACAACTCGCTTAGAAATTGTCAACTTGTATGACTCATTAAAAATACAGGTTAAACGGTTCAGGTTCGGGTTTGGGTTGAAATCTTTGACCTGAATTTCAATATGGGTCGGATTCGGGTTGAACATTTCAACCCACCAACCTGCAACCCGTCAACCCATCAACCGACACGATTGGCACCTCTATTATCCATGCACGCCCCGTGCCTCGAGCCCGGGTAACCTATAAATAAACGCCATTTCCACCATTTCTACTTGCTCCTCTTCCTCCCTCTTCTCTACTACACATTTCTTTCTATCCCACTATCTCTAATCATTGTGATCATTAAGAAATACTCAAGAATCACCAAAAGCCTAATAGGGAAAGGTTATTAAACCCCTTAAACTATCTAATTAATTCATACTAAATTTGAGCACTACATATTTTCCTTGCTGATGGGGGGTTACCATTATGGTTTGATTCTTGCCTCGAGTAGTGTTTCCCTACTGATTCAAAGCAACAGGTTCGAGTGTGTTAGGATTCCGACCAAGATATTGCACAACATTCAGATTAACACACATAGTTTCTCGTTTGACAATCGAGCCCTTGTTACCCATGGTAAGAGCTAGTTAATGAGCATCAAAAGGTATATTGATTCTAAACACCCCCTTTTCTTATCATTGACTACTACCTTTTTATTTTTCTTTGCATTTTTCTTTTGAGCCATTTTTTTAACTTTTACTTTTGGGTTTGACTGGACGCTAACGAACATTCGGTACTAAAACTCGTGTACCTTGGACGACCTCGGTATCTTATCATCACTATATAAGCAAACCACCACACATCAATACCCAAGTCAGTGATGAGAGTGAGAGTAACAAGACTTCAACTATGGAAGGCAACAAGGAAAGTCACCATTCAGAACCAATAGTTTGAAAGGCGATTACTAATGAAGTCCTATTTGGTGTTACAGTCATCTTTACCTATGTTGCTTGCAGATGCTATGAAAGATGCTAGATTAGTGACTGGAGGAGGCAGTGACTCCATGGAAAACAAGATCCACACTATCTCTGATAAGGAGAGCCCGAATGCTGAGCCTACTCAAGGTTGTACTTACCTTACCCTCAAAGGTTATAACCCTTCACCGTTTAATGAGGAATGTGATGTTACTGCTACCCTATAATGGGTCACAGAAAAGGAAGGTGTGATTGATGTAAGTGAATGTAGAGAGGATCTGGCTGCTAAGTTTATTGCATCCTCGTTTGTATCTAAGGCTCTCTTCTGGTGGGAAATCGTAAAACAAGCCAAACCAAACCTAGTCACGACCTCAAGAAGATGAAGTGAGAGGATCTAATGAAGTTGGTTCTCAAGAAGTTACGTGCTAAGGAAGAGATTGATCGTGTTGAAAACTAAGTTTTTGACGCTCAAATATGGCACCATGACCCATTGGTAGTTCACATCCAAGTTCAATGAAATGGCTCGACTTGTTCCTCCGTGCTAACCAGAGGAACAAAGAATCAAGTTCAATATGTGGGGTTTACCCAAACGGTTTTGCACCTATGTTAAGCCTGCAACACCGTCGACTTTCGAATTGGTGGTAGAACTAGATTCTATTGTTTATTCCGGTGTAAGTAGAAGTTTTGTAGCTACTACTTTTTCTCTTTTGCTTAAATGTGATGTTAGAAGGATAGATGAGACCTTCAAGGTAGAAACTGCTATTAGTAGGAACATGAAGGTGGTAGAAACTATAGACAAATGTTATATAGTGTAGACAAATGTTGTATAGAAATGGAGGGCCAGAAGTTTCGTTTAAGTTATTTTATGACACTAGGAGGTTTTGATGTAGTGTAGGGTATGTAACACCCCAACCAACGGCGAAATACGTCGGGGCATATAGATTGTCTATAGCTCATGATACGAAAAGTGATTTATTTAATCATACCAAATTAAAGATTCAACACATGGAACAAATTGTCTCAAATGGAATAAAACATAACATGAAATAATATTGTTTAAATTCATTTATTCTAAATCCAAAGGCGTCCTATGGGATTCATCATGCTTGATAACATCTTAAACTGCATTACGTGTATCATGTATAAAATAAAGAGTCAACTAACAAGTTAGTGAATAGACATAGGTTTTAATAGATATAATAAGATTAGAATAGCGAATCTTAAGTTAAGTCCATGATATAAGTTAAGCATATATGAATAAATGAATTTTGTATTAGTCGAACCTACTTGACACAAATAACGTGGTTGAAGCATTTCTTGAATCAACTTAGTCATGCGTGGATTGTCAAAGTGATCAAACGGCAATTATTCTTAAATAACAAATTGAACTATATTTACGCTTGATCACTAGCGGGATTCTTTTTCAACGCCTAGCAATATGATGCCAAATGTGCTCTCAAAGTAGAGTTTGATGACTCTGCAAGCCACAATTTTATCCCCACGCCTTTTCGTTACCATTTGACATCTCGCATAAATCAAAATTCACCTATAGTGTTGGATCCCTGTTTGTGCTCAAGATCCTCTTCACAACCAACTCACTAGAAGAAGCACCAACACCAACCGAACGATGAGCACTCGAACTAGCCATTTAAAATGTATACAATTTGTGCATTTTTTCGATGTATACGTGGGTTTTTTAGCTAGAAACAGAGTGGGACTAAAACAATGCATCCAAGTATTATTTATTGTGTGGGTCAAAAACCCACTAAAAACAACCACAATGGCTGCATAACGGTCATAACACTGTTTTTTAAGCTCCAAACGGTCAAAAAAGCTTCTATGGTGCTGCGAGAATTTTTTGGGCATAATAGGATCGGTTAACCGGCTTTTATAAGTTAATTGTAACAGGTTATTTTCCTGGGATGTGCAAATCGGTTACAAACCGGGGCGTACTTTATAATTGAAACCGGTTTTTTCTTTACCAAATAATAACCGGTTCCGGTTAATAAACCGGCTTTCTTAACACCTCTAGTTCGAAGTGGAAGTAATTCATGATCTTTTGAGGGTGAGCGTGAACAAACACAACATATAATCAAAAAGTAATAAAATTCACATGGAAAACATAACAAACCACATCCATCAAGTTTCACAAATTTTGGTTGACTTTAATCTTCTCAATTGGTTTCATACTTTCACGGTCCAAACTCGAGCATGTTCGGCAAGAGACTTCAGGCTTGTCAAGCCCATAATACCTGACTTGGGCCTAGTTTTAGTTGGCCCATATTAGCAATACGACAAGTAGAAATCATCTATACACGTGTGGACTTGTGGTAGCTAGCTAGGGCCTGGCTTAGTTAGTTCGGCTCAAAGCTTCAAACAAACCTTAAAACATAATGATAAAAAAAAAACTAAAAAATATAATAGCATCAACAATAACACCACCAACAGCAAAAACTTTTTAGGTTTTAAGCTTTATCTGAGTAAAATAAACAAACTAGTTCACTTGAACGTGTGATAGATGTGCATAAATCAGGTTCTGGGTCCAAACCAGTTTGGAATTGATCAAATATAGTTCAAGTGGGTTGGGTTTTGAATCAATTTATAATGGTGAAAAGGATCAGTGTGGTTTAAAACCAAGTTATAACCAGTTCGGTTCGGATTTAACCGGTTTCCACCAAGGGATTCTCAATATGGTTTCAACCCTACGGTTCGGGCCGTGTTTGAATTGGGTTCTCAAGCCGGTTTAGAAATCGGGTTTGGTTCTCGTTTAAAACCAATTTTAGTTCACAACCCAGGTTTTTTGTTCACCTCTAGTGTGCGGTATGACATTGGGCACTTAGGTACAATGACTCTTTCTCGAGACCACTCAAGAGGCGTGTCGTAGGACCATTTACCTTAAAAAATTTAAAATAGTTGATTTTCAGATAATTAAATAAAAGTAATTAAGGCTAACTAATGAAAAATCACTAAATAGATATTTAGGATAAGGACATCACAATGGACACTCTACAATATTTAAACTTACAGGATTGTAAAATACACCACTAAACTATTAAGAGATCTTTTTAAGAAGTTAATATCACACACACACATATATATATATATATATATAGGGTAGGGTTCTAGAGTGAACACTTGGTTAAGAGTGAACTATGTGAACTAATCTGAGCCATTGGATTATATCATCTAGAGATTTTTAAACAATAGCAAGATTGTAATTATAATGTGGTAACTTCCCTTTAAATTAATTGAAAGAAGAACATTTGCGTCTTTTGTAAATTGCATTTATTAAACAATATAATAAAAAAATTCCTAAAATCCGGCTAGTTTCCTTATATAGAAGATACACAATTGTTAGTGTATACACATGTGTACAGTCTCGATAGTATCAGTTTATACAAGATACACAGATGTTAGTTTATACACAAGTGTACAGTCTCGCTAACTATCAATTTATACAAAATACACCGTTGTTAGTTTTTACACACGTGTACAGTCTCGCTAACTATCAGTTTATACAAGATACACAGTTGTTAGTTTATACAGATTTGTACAGACTTTTGATACACCTGTGTATTTTGTAGTCCACGACCTAGTTCCTTTAGGAGTTTTATATACGTTCTGAATCCGGGAGAGACAGTTGGTGTCCAGTACCCAGTTCCGTTAGGAGTTTCATATACGTAACTAGAACTGATTCTATACGAGTTTAAAATAATGGAGAAGTAATTAAAAATGTGTGTGTGAGAGAGAGAGAGAGAGAATTAAAAGATGAGAAAATTAAGGATTTTAATTAGAAGAGAGAGAGAGTTAATGTCAATCTTACCCTTTTAATCTAAAAAATAATTAATGGTCAAGATTAGTTCACTCAGTTCATTTTCAACAAGTTGTTCACAAATGATCCTAATCCTATATATATACATATATATATCATATATATACATATATATATATATATATATATAATGAACCAATATATAGACCATTTACATGTCTATCTAGTTTTATTTATAATAATAATAATAATAATAATAATAATAATAATAATACCGACAAGAAACATAATGGATAACGATATACACTTCCAAGTATTGAAAAAATGACAACTTTAACATATGGCTTTTAAGTCCTCTTACAAATATGAAAGCATACTTAGAATTGGGTAACTCATAGAATACTTTCAACAAAGTAAATAAGCAAAAGTTGAATACGTTTATGATAACCATGTACATTACTTTTAAATAAGAAAGTATGTCGTTGGCGTGATTCGGTTTATCATCACGTGTGTGACACCTCTTTGTTGACCTTAACTGATACCGCCCGATAACCCAATCTCTTAGTCTCAAAACTAACTGTCTATCTAGTAGCCACTCCTTGCTTTTATGAGTTAAGTTAAATGAAAGCCGATTTTGAATCACGGAAGAATTAGGGGAAAGAACCTTCACCTTACATTCAAGTGTCAATCGTTTTTATCTAACTTTCTTTCATGCTAGCTCTGGTCAGGGAGCATACACACAAACTTTGAGTCGGATCCGAGCTCCATTAGACAATGATACAGCCATTGTGGTAAACGAAGGAAAAGAAGGAACTTTTTCAACTATTATTGGATACCAAAACGCAAAATAGCGATAATTTCTTTTCTAACCTTAATTGTTACTACTACTATAAAACTAATAACTAGAGATAGACAAACCAATTCCAAACAGCAAAAATACTAACAGTTTAGTTCATATATTGTTATTCTCAAAATATTTTTGTCATCAACTTTAGCGACCAAAACTGCAACCAAATATAGGTTTAGCAAATTGAATTTAAATATATTTTTATTACGAAAATGATAATCTTTTATTAAAAAACTGTATAAATTTTTATAAAAATATCTAAAAGGACATACAAAATAAGAAAAAAATAAAATTATAAAGCATTTTTGAAGGAAAAAAAGAAATATATATGTATAATTGAAGGGATATAAACCCAATATATGTATAATTGAAGGGATATAAACCCATAACACACTCGAGTTAGATAACCTCTCATAACCCTCTTTCTTATACATTTGCGATGTATTGTATAACCCCAAATTTAATGTATGATACTTGACCACTACACATGCTTTAAAAAGGTTAGTACGCTTAATATTTAATGTATTATTTCTCATTATTTAACTGTTTGGGGGTGGGGATTTGCGTACAGATTTAACTGCGGATTTGGTAATCTGGTGACACCAACCTTCTCACGCCTAAATCTTTCAATTTGTCTTCACACACTTCGATTTTGATTTACTTTGTTTTTAATGTAAGTGCGTTTTAGACATTTTATATTCCATTTTCCAATCATTTCAAAACAACAAATAATATATATTATTCTTCAGATAAATAAAGCAACTTAATATAATTAAATATACAAAAATATACCTAGTTGCCTACAAGGCTACAAAGATTAAATATACCAATATTAAATAATATCTATAAATAGATAATATAAAATAGTGAAAACTACCAGTAATTTAATTATAAAAGAAATACATTGGACAACAAAAAGATATTTTGCTTAAATAATAATAATAATCATCCTCTTTGAAATATAGTTTTTACAACATTTCACTTATTTTGATAAAGTGAAAAAGCAATTTCTAATGATGCATTAAGATATACAAAAAACAAAGAACAAAGTAACATCAAAATATGGCATTTGCAGTGGCATTGTTGTTGATTTAGGAAACAAAAACTGGCTCTTGACTGTCACACATAAACAAACAAACAAACAAATGTAGTTAAAACCAAGTACATAAATCTATCCCCCTATCTATCCAAAATATTTTATAAGTAACATTCTCCTGAACTAACATTAATTAAACAACAACAACAACATGATCATGATATGATGATTGATGATAATAATATGATGATATGATGATGATGATGATGATCTTGTACTACATGAGAGGGCTGTTTATGAGCCCATGCCAATTTGTTGAACCAATCCCATTCCACCCTCCAACTTCATGAACCATGTTGCTTGGTTCAGCACCACCAGCACCCATTTGCAAGGGAAATCCCCATAATCCAGTGTCATATGATCTCATCATGTTGGATGCTTCTTGCTTCACTGGTGTTGTTAACACTCCTGTTGAGGCTACACTACCAATAAGCTCTTGTTCTTGTTGTTGTTGATGATGATCATTATGGAACACAGGGTGGTGGTGGTTCAATGGTGGTTCAACATTGTTCAAACCCATCAAGTTTCCCACATTACCCATGTCCCCATTTCCAAGATTATTATCCCCATTGTACAACAAATTGTGATGAAACCGATTCGGGTTGGTTGCGCTTTCAAGAAAGCCCAAATGATGGTCAAAGTGGTCATAACCCATGGACCCATTTGCTTGGCTTTGGAGCCTAGCAAAAGCAAGTGAGAGATCAGTGCAAGTTGAGTCATATGGTAACTGTGGTAAACCTGCAAGCAGAGGATTGTTTGAACTGTTTGAACCATTAGGTGTGATAAAACTGAGTGGATGTTGTTGGATAAGGTAGTGGTCTTGCGGTCCTCTGATCTTTGAAGGTGCAGCAGAGCATGGTGATGAGTTGGATGATGATGTTGCGGATGATGATCGCTTATTCTTCCTGCACCCTCCACCCACTGGAACGTTTCTTAGAGTTCCGCCTTTGGTCCAGTACCTTCTGCATGACTTGCAGAAGTATCTGGGCTGAGTCAGGCTGTAGTTGTTGTAGTAGCAGAATTTGGTGTTGCCCGAATCGCATCTCGGGCATTTCAAAGCTTCCTCTGGCGGCCGCGGTTTTTTGTCGGCTTCGGCTTTTGTGCAGACTTGCAACATGCTCTCTAATGTTTGGGAAGATAGCTCCTATATTAATAAAAAAAAATTAATCAGATCTTAAACTGTTTAATTTAGATGATCAACAAGCAATAATAGTGTTTTTCAAGCGAAATCATAAGTGCTTTTAGGAAGCTTTTAAACTCGTTTTGACTTTTAAGGAGATCGCTAGTCAAAAGAGCAGATAATAGGCTCCATTGGAGTCTGCTAGTCTAACGAGCAGACTCATTTTTTTGTGAGTTTGTCATATCTTTGCAACGTGAATATCTAGTGTTTGATTTTATTTTATTTTATTTTTTTAGTTCGTTATCTGGAAACCAAAACACTTCCAAAAACCTACCGGAAACCACTTACAGATTTTTAGACATAGAAATATAAAAAATGCACATTAATATGAGGAATTACATTTAGAACATCAAATTTGGGAATTAATTAGCTGAAAATGAAGAAATAAATTTACAGGAAACAAGCCCTAATTGGATGATTAATTAATCATAACTGACAATTAAACAAAAATTCAAACAAAAAAAAAACCTAACAAATCAAGCAATTAAACAAAGATGTAATTCAGTTAAATAATTAATGATGAAACAAAGAAGAAAAACCACACAGGATGAACTAACTGATATCTACCTGCTGGTGTTGATGATGATGATTGTGAACACCTGCAACATCCATTTCTACTTCCATAAAGGATCACTATGTGTTTTTGAGTGACTGAGAGGGAGATCAAAGAGTGAAGATTGAAGGAGTTTTTGAAGTTCTAAAAGATGATGAGAGAGAATGTTAGAGAGAGAGAGAGAGAGAGAGAAGGAGAGGACTGAAGGCGTGCTTCATGCAAGGTATCACCTGCGTGTATATATACACACACAAACATATACGTACACACTTCACTATGAATATTTTATAATTTAGTATGTTGTGACTTGTGACTGCAAGTGTTTATAATATAAATATATGTTATTATACTGATATTGATTTGTTGATTATTGAAAAAGTTAAAAGCCAGCTAATTATTTTTAACAAGTAAAAAATAAGCGTTGTACACAACGGTTTTGGTCAGTACCAGCTAGCATTGTTAAAACACTGACACTTGGTATACTAACAGAAAGATATGTGTCCAAGAGGATATCAATATGTATTTTTCATCGATCGAAACCTTAAAAAGAAACTTGAATCAAACGGTATTGTTGTGATGCGTTAAACCACGGACAAATGTTTTGAAGGGGATATCAGTATGTGTTTTAGAAAACAATGTTGACGTTAGCAAGGTAGAGGCTAACGTCGGTGCATAAGAACCGGTTGGGGTGGGGCGAGATTCGAACTTGCACCAACCGGGTTGGAAGCCAACACTCGACCAAGTGGGCTAAAGCCGTGCTTGATTAAATGTATGATTTAATCGTTATATATATACATATGCTAAAAGAAAAAAAAATAGAAGAAAAAGTTAGTGGTTGCGCGTGCACAAATAGGAGGAATTTACCATAGACTCAACTTCATAACTCTTAGTATTAAAATATATATTACTAGGTTAGAATTCCGGAATATATTACTAGGTTACAATTCCGCTTGTTACACAGGTGCATACATGTAATGTTAAATAATTAATAATTAAAAGGTTACATTTAAAAATAACATATGCATTGCACGGTTGAATAAACCATGTATTATTAGACTAATAAAATAAAACATAATGTAATTTGTCAACTTATATAGTCGTCAAGATATGTATTTAAAAATTAAACGTGACATTCATAAATTTTGTTAAGTTAGTTTTTAAAACACTATTTCTTTCATTGGGTATTAACTTTGATTTTTTGATATCACTGTTTTTTTATTATTTAATATATTGTATTTTACTGTTCTTACCATCCAACCACATTAAATATTTGATTTTTTTAGATCACTCATTAAAATAATTATCCTACATAATTAATATTTGATTTTTTTTAAATCACTCATTAAAATAATTATCATACATAATTATGAACTTAGTGAAGTCTTTAAGTAAAAAAATAAGTTTATTTAGAAAATTAATAACTAATTTCATATTGAATTTATTTGGTTAATAATATAATAACTATTTTAATTAAAAGAATAAGTATCTATGATTAAATATGAGAGATAGGCGAGAAAATCAATAAGTAAATGTCTTCAATGGATGACACGTGTCTTCTGTGTTTTTTTTATTGATAGTATTGATTGATATAGATATAAATTTTATTTTGATTTTGCTAGTTATATATTGAAAATAAAAGTTTATTGTATGCATGGTTGTTTTGCAATCATGAGAGTTACATAACTTCTTTCCATTTTAATTAAACTACCATAAATATATATATTTTAATATAACTAGTAAACTGAAAAACGGGCAAGGAAAAGACGTCTAATGTTGAAATATAACATCTAATCTTTTCCCATTGACGTGATGTCTACACGGTTTTGGTTTGAAGTACCATCTCATATAAAGAAAGCGTATTTGTTATATAAAAAAAAAATGTAACTCATTTTGGAAACTAGATAAGTGAATCACTCTTATAAGTTTACAAATAGTACATGGTAGGGTCATATGACATAGGAACCGAAACAATATTGTGGTCCTTTGATTTCTCAACAAAAAAGCAAACCCCGTGTTTGTGACTGTCTTTTTAGTTTTCTACTTATTTTCGCTCCGTTGATGGATGACCACATGAATAGGTGTCGAAACGTCATGTCTTCAAGGCCAATCATATTGCCCATCTAGCTAGGCATATACATAGCTAGAAACCCAATAAAAGTTGAAACTTTGATCGCTTTAACAATAAGTATATGTATACGTTATGCATAGTGCAAAATCTTTTAATAGGTAAAATTCATATATAAATGACTATAAATTTAATTGATAATTTTTTCTCCATCTTTACACCTATATTGGGCCTCCTCCACTACCACCCATCGTCCACCATTCCAATGTAGTCCTCTTTCAGTTTTTCTATATTTAGAATTTACAATATTCATATAATATTTAATAACAGATAATATGGTTGTATCATTTACTTGTATCCAAAGTACAATAATATTATATAAAAGATTATAATGTATTTAGAAAGTAACAAAACAAACGTGACATTTATGGATAAATTCTACTCCTTTGCCATAAATGAGCATTGAAAATTTGTAATATAGCACAAGGTAAAGATAATACTTTATTACATTTTTTTATCATCATATAACACTTTCAATAAATATAAAATAAAGAATTCTTGTATATTAGGAACAATATCACTAATATTCATAATGTTTATATAGTTAGCTTTCCTAAATTACAACAAAATTCAACCATTCCTTTTTTTCCTTAGAATAAATTCTTAAACACCCTTTTTTCAAATACTATAATTTAACAAAATAATATGGTTGGTAATCATATAGCTAAAATAATGCTATTATGATAACCAAAAGATAGAACTTGCTTATAAAAAATCAATAGCAAGCATCAATGTCATATGATATTTACTAATTAAAAAATTAATGAACTGAATCAATTTTTTTGTTAATTTAATTTTATTCTAAGACAACTTTGAATATCTAATACTTTTTTCATAAAAATAAGCCCATAATTACAAAAAGGATAATGTAAAAAAGATGACGAATAGGAGTAATGTGAATGGATGGAAGGTTTGAGACATTGACTATACCTTTCTTTGATGTTACTTCAACAAAATATTCTTTCACCCTAATATAATAAATAGTGAGAGTAGGGGCCCATGACAAAAGAACAATTCAAAGACTAGACTAGAAGAGACCTTATTTACTTGTATACCCTATGATGTGATAATTCAAAAACCCCACTCACCACTATATTTATATGCTTAAAATAAATTATCTTTTTGTATTTATAAAATACATTCTGGTTTAATTATCTTTGTTTGATAATATTTTTCCTTTAGTTTTTCTATTAATTAACTTGTGTTCTATGTATTTAATACAAAAAAAAATTAAATACTGTTAGAATGTTACATTCGTTCAAAAATCCAAATAATCTACTCCTCTTATCAAGTATATATTTTATGATATATATTTCATAGAATAATAGTGTCATTTTACCATTTCACTCTTGTTTTGGTATGATGTATTTGTATTTTTTTTTTCATTTGAGTATGGTCACTAAGAGGTGTTATCTTGAGAATGCTAAATATTGCGAGAACCATGAACTATTTAATGTTGTATTTTAATTAAAATGAGGTTGATATTAAAAATTGGTTTTGATTGATTTTTTCATTTGTTCTTATTAGATTTTTTAAACGTGTAAATATAACAAACTTACAAATGTGTAAATTTTCTTTATTTACAAATTTACGTAAATTTAAATGTGTAAATTTAATTCTAACATTGCATTCGAATAATAATGATAAGTGTAAAAAAGAATTTTGAATTTGAATTGTTTTTACCAAGTTCTCGTGGTTTTTCAATCATTCTCATGATTTTCACAATATTTATCGTTCTCACTTAAATCTTCCCCTTGTCGTTAATTATTTAAATAATATATATGATCTTATAGTCAATATGTAACACTTGTGATCATATTAACACATGTTTTTTTTTAAATCTACTGATCCTACGGAAATGAAAAAATATGATCAGAATAACACATTTCATATAGACGAAATGAGCTAGTGAGATAATGTTGAAGTGTAACTGAGTTTAACTAATTTTAGAAATCACTAATTGACATAGCAACCTAATTTCACGTGTGTGGAAAAGTTTTTGGCCACATTGAAACAAATACAGTGTTTTGTGTTTATATCGTAGTAGTATGGGTGAAAGTATATCATATTATTTTAACTTTTACTTTGTAAATGAGAAAAAATTGTTGAGCTCATATAATGTTACTTTTGTTTGAAGAAAAATATAAATGTGTGGAGGAGAAAAGAATGGTATTACATCACATATTTTACTAATATGCAAAAATTATTGTGAGATTGATCGTAATATTTGTGGTAGTTGTGAATTTCATCATATCAACTGGGTGTTTTGATGTGTTATATAAGTTCGATTATTATGATTTAAAGTTGTAGTTCAGTAGTATTTCAGAAATGTTATAAAAAAACTAAATTGTTTGTATCATAAAAAGCAAATGTAGAGGAGATACTGAAGTTATTAAGAAAAAAAACTAATTAGCATCTAAGCATCTTTATCGTTTACATGTATTTCAAAGTAGAAAAATTTTAAAATATCTAAACTTGTATTAAAAATGTAAAATATATATAGATCGAATTTTGAATTTTGATATGATTATTTATATTTCCAAAAATAGAAAGTAAAATTTTATATTATAATGGCCTTCTACTTATAGTTAGATTTGAGTGGAAGAAATAATCACATGAAATAGTAATGGGCATCATCATTGTGCTGGATGTCACAAATATATCTCCAAAGTAAGCTTTCTCTATTTCATTGACACGTTCTTGCCGTGAGCTCCGAGATTCGGGTGTGTTATGTTTGAGGAAGAAGTAAAGCTTATGTACCAAATAGAACTCATTGCCACTCCATAACTATTATTAACTCTAATTACTTTGTTATGCTTCAACACATTTAATTACAGATTAAAGATAACAATTTCTATGTGTAATGTAAAAAATGTCAAATAAGTTATAAGTTCCCTACAAAAGTGTTGGAATGCATCTACTAAATTATTATTATAGAAACAAATTCTGTTTCTCATTACAAAATTTACGAATAAAGTTACTTCTTCTAGTGGCTGGTCGTTTTATATAATAGAAACTTAAAAATTGAAAATGTTGAAATTACACCAGTTTGACCATTCCAAGTTTTAAGATTTTGCTCTATCCTTGACCCAAAAGTAGCATACTATTTTTATTTCCTCACATGTCTTAATGTATGGATCTCGCCTGGTTATTTAACATATCTTTATTTTTTGATAGCATGTTATTCTTATTATCGCTTGAATCGTCTCTTTCTTAGTTGATGACATACTCACTTAAAGGTTATGTTTAGAAGTTCATTAACCATATGAAGATCAACCATTGATAATTTGCATCAAAATCGAACGTAATTCCAAACTGTTTTGGCAAACCCACATGATATTAGGAGGTGATCAATGTCCTTTGTTGAGAGATCGCATTGCAAACATACCATTGAACCGAAATAACACCTTTTTGCTATTTCTACCAATGTATGGTAATCTATTAAATTTAGAGCTCGCCAAATGAAGAAATTTACCTTCCTTAGGATCCACTTTATCCAGCATGTTGGTGTATCAGATTAATCATGAACGACCATTTTATCCACTCCATTTATCCTTTTTTTCTCATTAGTTTTCACTTGGTTGAGTCTAACAAAACAGTTTTGTAGTTCTATTAGCTCATCTGTTGTGTTCGGGTCCTTGCTCCAATTCCTTATCTAACCCCAACTTAAATCTTGAATAACATAACGATCACTTACTTTGCATATATTTTCAATTGAGTCTAACAAAACAATTTTGTAGTTTTATTAGCTCATTTATTGTGTTCGGATCCTTGCTCCAATTCCTTATCTAACTCCAACTTAAATCTTGAATAACATACTGATCACTTACTTTGCATCTATTTTCAATTTCTAGCTAAATTTCGCATAAAGGTTATTGAATGAGCCAACAACATGGACCAGGTTGAGATGTTTTTACCATTCCCAATAACCCCTTTCAAGTATTCGATCTATTGAGAATTAGGGCATGCCTAAATCAATTCTTGAAATGCTTTTCCATTTAGTCGCGGTTGTTAGTTTTAAAGGAAGATGAGACCAAGATCTTAGATTATGACGTAATGCGGAAACTGTTTTAGACCACAAATTCACATTATCTTTCTTGAATTTCCAATTCCATTTGCCCTCAAGCTATCGATACCCAAGCCTCCTACATTTCTTGGTGCAACAATTCTATTCCATCCAACCGAATTAATCTTTGTGTCTGAGGTAATTCTACTCCATAAAGATTGTTTTCTACTTTCCTTCAATTCATACAAGACATTTATTCGTGCTTTTAAAAAGTGAAAGATAGTAAATTGAATACTACCAAATGGCGCGAGGAGCAAAAGTTTAACTTTCGATGACTTCAAGCCTTCGCACGTCGCGGAGGAGAAGGGTGTCTCCGCCGCACGTCGCAGAGGGAAAGAGTGTCTCCTCCGCGTGGCACGAGGAAGACATTTTTCCAAAATGTTTGTGGTGCTAGCAGTTTTTCCCATTTTCCGAATTTTTGCCAGATTTCGCAATTTATTGCACACAACTTGTAACATTCGTCGAAAAATGGGTTTCCAAACCCGCTTCGTTTATTAATCAAATACTCAGTTATAATTTTTCGTTGCGTATTTATTGCTCAGATAAATTTTAAACAATACATAATTAATATATATATTAGAATTTTAAACCATAATTATTAAATAACAAAAAAATGGTGAATTAAAAAAATAATGGAGACGCCGGGTTTCGAACCCGGGTCACCCACAAACCCAAACACACAACACACCGCTCCGCCACACACTATGTTTGTGATAAACACTAAAACAAATAACATATATAATAAAACCGAGAGTCAAATCCGGTAATCAACGCGCCAGAACTCGCAATCACCGGAAAATCCGGCAATCCGCGATATTGACCATATTCCTTTTGACTGAACCGCACAAATTGATGTCGACGTCGGTTATAACTGTTGCCAGCAATCAATTTCAGTCATAACCGACGGAAATCGTCAATCGCGAACCTTGACTCAATTCAAACCCAATTCAGCCTGTTTCCACTATAAATACCCACTTGAACACTCTGAAAATCCTTTCGCTCAGAACCACGATCGTTTCCAAAGCCTTATTCATCCCAAAACACGTCGCCGGAGATTTTTGCATTCGCCGGACTTTCACCGGAAAACCGAGGCTTTACTTCTAATCGGTAAAATTCTCGACTCTTTCGTTTGTAATCCATTATTCGGCATGTATTAACCTTAATCATTCAACCAGAATCTGTCTCAGACAACGTCACCGGAAATCCCCGCACTCACCGGAATATCACTGAAAAACCGAAGCCTCACTGTCGATCGGTATAATCATCTAAACCCTCTTGATATCTCTTGCTCAGTAACTTAATTACATAACACAATGATCTAAACTGTTAAACAATTCACTCAGCCGAGAGTCACAAATCAGAGTCGACGACTCTTGCCGGAAATCTGAAGTAAACGCTCTGTTTTGGTACATTTTATTCCTTAATTTCTTTATCTATTTCATTCCAACCAATTATAAGTTTTGATGATCGATTTAAACAAAACAGTCGGATTTCACTGTTCTGTGTTCTTGTAAACGAAGAAGATGAAGTCGAGTATATGTATAAATATAATTAAAACTGGATATTCGAACGGGTTAGACACACAGTCCAGCGGTGGACTGTGTGCACAAACAATACACACGTCCCGGGTTCGAATCGCACACGTTACCGACTTTCAGAAATAAAACCAACATTTTTAGAACTTAATCAGATCAAGTCACAGAATGTTTATAATAGTAATATAATCCATTAGTTAAACAGATTAGACACACAGCCCAACTGGTTGGGCTGTGCGCACTCGAACCGAAGGACCCGAGTTCGACTCCGGGTCTCTGCAACCGGTTCGGCCATATAAATCATTTTTAATAAAAAACCAAATAAGTTTAAAATTAATTAGTATATAAATATAATTAAAACAGAGAATATTTCGGGTTAGACACGTAGCTCAGTTGGTAGAGCTGCGTGCACGTATACGAGAGGTCCCGAGTTTGAACCTCACTCAGCGCATAAGAAAACACAGTCTGACCGGTCAAGACCCGGTCAACGGTCAACGGTCAAAAGTCAACTTTTTTTTTATTTTTTTATTATTTATTTAATTGAAAAATCATTTAAAAATACTTAAAATAAGATTTTTAAAGTTAGAAAATTTCCTTAAACTCACAAAAATAAATCTAAAATCCCATTAAGAGCACTAATTAAAAATATTAATCTCAAATAAAATCCATTTATTTACCGAATCATTTCGTTATTATTTTAGGTTAGTTTTTCCCTCGTCGATCGAATCCTAAAATTCGTGCGCATCCAACGTCATCAAAGAACGCACCCAATGTGAGTGAATCTCTACCAATTCCCCGTTTTAATCATGTTTTGGGGTGTATCATGTGTCGCATAATTCTTTTATTATATACATAAACACTTGTGCATACATCATATCCGTGATCAAATGTGTACCAAATGTGTATCAATTGTTGTGTGGATTATATGTAGATTGGATTTATTATTTTCAGTGCACGCATTTCATTAGGCCCATCAGTTCCCCGTGGAAGACGGGTTGAGCATCAGGTGCCTCATAAGATCGGCTCCGTTTGATTGAGCCTTGATCTCACATTCATCATTATTCATATCATATGCTCATCCAAAGTGGTTTGTGTTTGTTTATGTATATATGTTTGCTCACATGTGATTATTGCACAAATGTTCCTTATTAAATAAAACAAGAAATTAGTAACAATGTTTTATCAAGGTTCACTCGCCAACTTTTGTTGACCCAAAATATCCCCCGTTTTACATATGATACAGGTGATCCAGCTGATGCAAGAAACACATAGGAAGGCCTAGAAGAATAAACCAGTTTAAGCTTGGATTATTTATATAGTTTCATTTCCTTGTAATTGTATGAATTTTGATTTGGATATTTAAGTTGTAATTTGAATTTAATAAATATGAAACATTTTTAGTAAACATCATGAGCTTTGGTGATAACCCAATTATGCCCCGACTCTTATTCCGTTGCGGGTCGGGGTGTGACAGATTGGTATCAGAGCCATGACTATAGGGATATAGGATAGGTTATTAGACCCTTAGAGCCTATATTATAGTTGATTAAAATTTTAAATTGCTTATGCGTTACATACAAAATTCATGATTTTATATGCTTTATGTTTATTGTTACACTCAATGTTATGCAAGCATGCTCACAAATACATGATATTATACAATGCTCATCAAATACTGTCGAAGTTTCTTGCAATAATGGAACAAGGTCATTATCGCGACATCGATTCCATCTCTTCCAAGTGGAGAAAGATTCATCTGGTCGTTAACCGGTTTTCGGCGATTTATAATAACTTGTATACGGGTCGCCGTAGTGGGATGAGTGATGAAGACGTTTTTAAAGAGGCGATGCGTAGATATGAAGATACGCATCGGACCGTTTTCCCCCACGTACGTGCTTGGGAAATTTTGCGAACCAGTAACAAGTGGGAGCCGGTTCCAAATGAGGTTGCAACGGCCAAACGAACAAAAACCTCGGAGACCGATAGTTACAGTGCGGGGGGCTCGGCCGCACGATGTCAAATAAATATAAACGACGAGCCCGAATTTGACGATGAAGAGTTTTTGGTTCGAGAGGAGGAACATCCCCCGGGCAGTGACAAATCAAAAAGGGCGTCAGCTGCAAAAAAAAAAGCCGCGACGGGGGGGGGGGGGGGGGGTTCCAAAATGGATGAGCTTATGGCTCAGTTCAAAGTGTTCACCGAGGTCACGGCCCAAAAGGTGAAGGTGAAGGTGAAGGAACATGAGGTCGAAGAATGGGTTCGGTTGAAACATGAGAAAAACGAATATAAAGAGTGAGAGATCATGACAGCTGACATAAACGCTTATCCGGAAGAAGATCGACCGATTTTGCGAAGAATGAAAGAAAAAATCGCAAAAAAGTGGAGTTCATAGGATTTTTTTAGGTTATTTTTTTTATTTTTTCGGTTATTTTTTTATTTTCTTTTACGTTTTTAGGTTATGTAATGTGTGATTTTTAATACTAATGATTTTATTTTATATAAGTAAATGTTAAAAATTAGTTTAATTAAAAAAATAAATTAACTAGGTAGGGTCGGGTCGTCACCCATTCCTTACTTCCATCCCTGGAGGGGCGTCCTCCAAGGACTCTGATGTGTATGCTGGCGTGGCTGGTCGTCCTCCAGGGAGGCCCGTCACCCACACCGAGTAGACTTAGATTTTTGTTGTGGTAGTTTAGCGACGTGACATTTTTTGCCGATGTGACACCTGAGGTGACATTTTTCGCTGACGTGCCATCTGACGTTAGCTAACTGGGTTAGTGTTCAGTTAGTTTGGGAGTGCCAGAGGAAATAAGTTGAAAGTTGGGAGTGACATAGTACAAGTCGCAAATTGAGAGTATTATTAATCAAATGATGAAAGTTAGGTTTATTTAAATCTAATATCCTATATAATAAAACCAAAACAAATTTGTAACACCTCATATTCATATTTATTACATTATAAATATATTGTTATTCAATAAGAAGATAATGTTCATTAATTTTGTTTTGAAAATGAATACTAGGATGTCAACAAAAATTACATCCGTTGTTATTATTGAAATAATCAACTATAGTGCAAGTGCAATTACCAAGTAAATAAACTTGTGGGACCATTTGTAATTTAAGCAAATTAGATATATCTCAAGGGAGTGTGTGGGTCCCTGAAGGAAACAAAAGTGTAGTGTTTGTGTGTCTATCTTGAGGTGTGATAAAAGGAGAACACAATAGAAGTACATATATTGAAGTGGAGCTTAATGATTAAAGCTTGATTCCTGCAAATGTAAGTGATTAGAGTGGACATTGGCTACAACATAAAGTAATTTTCACTCCTAGCTTCATAATATGTGAATTTAAGTGTGTTATTAACTTATTATACCCCCATGTAGTGATGTTTGGAAACAAGTATAATTATGACAAGCAATAACTTACTAATATTGTGATGTTTATGAGGAAATTTACTAATTTTGACTTTTATTCGAACTTTACGAAGAGATTGTTATAATCACTTCTTATTCATGAAAGTCAATCGTAATCACCATGTGAAATGAATCCGACGAAAGTTATAGCTGTAGTTTCAAGAGTTGTGAAATTTGGTTAGAAAAAATCGTGATTTTGAAATACCAAGAGTTGTAAAATTTGGTTAGAAAAAACCGTGATTTTGAAATAAATTGGTGAATTGTTTGACCTAGAAATAAATCTACATGCATTTTCCAACTTATAAATTTACGTGGAAGGTGATCAAGCTCATTTTGGTGGTTTTTATAACAAACTGGTTAATTTAATTTGAAAATTAAGAAGTGAACATTTGAAGTTCAGATACACGTTATGGTAAAATTGCATGACCAATAGGATTCTTGCAAATATAATTGAATAATACAAGCGAATTTTCCATATTAGCGATGAATATGGTAATAAGGTCATATTTATGCAAACTATGCCTCAAGAAACATACTTATAATGTTTCTCAATGAATATGGGTGTTAATCTAAGTTGACCAAAAAATCGATTTGAAAGCCATTGTTGCTAAAGAGAGTAGATATAACTTCTAAAAAATGGTATACACCAATATTCTCCCTCTTAAGAATATATATATATATATATATATATATATATATATATATATATATATATGCTAAAGGACCAACTAGGTACATCGTACATGCCTATTTTCCCCATCCCATTCCATCCATTCATCTCCCACTTTTCATATACATACATCTCCCATTTCATCGTCTTGAGAGGTCACTAGGAGTTTAGGATCACTCCAAAAAATAACTGGTCTTGAAAGGTCACTAGGAGTTTGGGATCACTCTAAAAAATAACTTGTAGTATCTTAGCTTGAGAGAGAAAGAAAGAGCGAATTTATAATCAACAACCATCAAGAAGTTGTTTGATTGTTATACTTGATTCAACATGATCCTTCTGACGATCATTGCTTGTGGACAGGTTTCTAGGGTCATTCTTGGCTAAACTTCTTGAATTGCTTGGGTTGTGGATGAAGCTTAACATGAATCAAATGTTTAACCTTTCGCAAAGTGATGTGTAATGTCTTTTATAATTCTTTTTACCCTTCTTCTTTGGTAATAGGGTTTGTGATGTAGTTTTGGTCTTTGATCTTGTGAGCATTCTTGATTTACTTAGTGGTGTGAAGCCTATCAATACAATCATGGTGTGTGACAACCCATATACTAGTAGGGGGATCCTATTTTGGTTGAGCCATTTGTGTAAAACACATCTTGTGATCAGCCCTCACTTATAAAGGATTTCATTATTGACCTGCACAGTGTATATGCTAGGCCTCAATGGTAAGCCACAACTTGGTTGATCAACTGGTCTAATACGGTCTATAAATTAGGTTTGGCGTGGACCAAGAATTGGTAAGCTCATATTAAAACATATACGTCTTTATTTATCTTATTGTTATTACGCCACCCTTCAAATAAAGATCAATCACCCTAACTAATTACAAGTGTCATTAACACGCTATACGGTGCAACACAATATCCTTGATGGACCCATAAGAAGGATCACGACTAGAAGGATCGCAAAGTATAGTGTGTAGAAGACGAAAAATAGTTGCATGTGTTTAACTTAAACCTCGTTGATGATTCTTTAAAAGGAGTCTTCTTCTAGGCAAAGGTAATGAATTACTTTTAGCCAGACCTAATTCTTTTTAACCTTAAAATACAATTTGTAAATCTAATAAAAGCCTTTAATTGGGTCTTTTTTACTTAAATTCACCACAACCGCTTACTAATAACCTAACTATAATTCATCCCAAATGGAGTAAAAAACCCAAAGCAATACTCATCGTGCTCTTATATTCTCTACTAATTTCTATTACTTGCATTTATTTTCTGGTTTTAAACAAAAAAAAGATAACTAATTAACTAGTTAGTAATTAAAAGTTGAGTAGTAAAAATCGTATCCTTTGGGTTCGATACTTGGTTCTTACATAAAATTTACTACAAACGATAAGTACACTTGCCTATTGTGTATGTTTACTCTAAGTATTAATCATTTTATTATAAATTTAAAGCTAGATAAACGTGTTTTAAGTTATTATGTTAACTCACCTAATCGTGCTAAAAGTTACCAAAACTAACACACCTACAACACGAACATCAGCCGCCTCCATATATATATATATATATGATTTGATTAGGTATTCATTGTAATTATCCCTATTGTATCCTTATATATCGTTGATTAATAGCACACAATATCTTACGTGGTCTTCATTATTTCTACATGTTATTAGACGCTTAGGATCTTGCATTCTTCTCTCCTTTCACACCTCTCTTCGTCGTTTTAGCCGCCATTGGTTGGTCGTTTGCCCTCTTCACCCCTCATCTAGCTTGTGTAGAAATATAACATCTTACAAGCATGACAAAACAAATCATTGTTATGATTTGAGGTTATAATTTTATTTCGTGATTTGTTTGAAGCTAGTCTTCAAATCGACACGACGTCTATCTTAGGTGGCAAGTTAGCGATAAATATAAGATATAGTATATTAGTTATAATTTAGTGTGATTAACCATTCTTTGTTTAGCAAAATTAGTTTACCTCACATATCTACTATTCAATTTGTGTTTATAAAGAGCACCCCTCATTTATATGGTAATAATCTAAATAAACCTTATGGTTTGGTTTTAGTTTTAAATAACCTAAAGGTTTTGTTATTCATTAACTTATTACTTTATTATTTTCATTATCTACCATATAGTACAAAATTATTTTGTATTACTTCTACACTCGACATAGTAATGACAGTGATTAATAGTGGTGATGGTCAATGAGATCGATGATCGCCCTGAGCTCCTTTAGCTCTGTGGCCTGCGTGCTTCAACATTGTCACACCTCGACCCGCAGCGGAATAAGAGTCGGGGCATAATTGGGTTATCACCAAAGCTCATGATGTTTAATATGTTTCATATTTATTAAATTCAAATTACATCTCAAAGTTTCAAGTCAAATTCATACAATACAAGGAAATGAAAAATTAACTAAAACAATCCAAAATCTAAACTGGTTTATTCTTCTAGGCCGCCCTATATGTTTCTTGCTTCAACTTGATCACCTGTATCGTGTGTAAAAATGGGGAATTTTGGGTCAACAAAAGTTGGCGAGTGAACCTTGTTAAAAACATTTGTTATTGATTTCTTATTGGAATTAATATGGAAAATTGTGCAATAATCATACATGAACAAACGAATGTAAACAAACAATCACAAACACCTTGCATGAGTATATGATATGAATGACAATGTATATGTTGGCAACGTCTCGTTCACGCTCATAGGTAATGGGGAACGGACGGCCTATGATGATGTATGTGAGATCAAGGCTCAATCAAACGGAGCCGATCTTATGTTGGCAACGCCTCGTTCACGCTCATAGGTAATGGGAAGCGGCGGCCTATGATAATGTATGTACTGAAAATGATAACTTTAATCTAAACATTAACCACACAAACAATAGATATATATTGGCAACACATTTGATCATGAATATGATGTATGCACAAGTGTTTAATTTAAATAAATAATAGCGACACATGATACACCCCAAAATGTGATTAAAACGGGGAATTGGTAGAGATTCACTCACCTTGGGTGCGTTCGGTGGATGATGTTGAATGCGCACGAGTTAGAGGATTGATCGACGAGGAATAACTAACCTAATTAATAACGAAAAGCTATGGTAAGTAAGTGGATTTTATTAACAATTTTAATAGGATTTTTTGATATATTTTTGTGAGATTAAGGCTATTTTCTAATCTTTAAAAACGTTATTTTTAAGTATTTTTAATTGATTTTTAAATTAAATAAATAAATAAAAATAATAAAAAAATGTTGACTTTTGACCGTTGACCGTTGACCGGTTCGGTTGTGAATATTATTGCACTGAGTGAGACTCGAACCCGTGACCTCCCGTACGCGTGCACGCAGCTCTACCAACTGAGCTACGTGTCTAACCCGAAATATTTCTGTCTTTAATTATATTTATATACTATTTAACTTAATCCGAAAATCATTTATTTTTAAAAGGATTTTAATTGCTTTGAACCGGTGCCGTCAACCAGTCTCGAACCCGGGACGTATGAGTTAGTGTTGCACACAGTCCACCGCTGGACTGTGTGTCTAACCTGGTTAATAATCCAGTTTTTATTATACTTAACATGATTCTGTGAGTTATCCCGGTTCGGTTAAAAAAGAGCATTTTTTTTTAAGAGAGTAAGGTTGTGATAGGAATCGAACTCGCGACGTGTATGTATTTGTTTGCACACAGTCCACCGCTGGACTGTGTGTCTAACCCGTTCATAATACTGATTTTAATTAATCTTATAACATAAACGAACTTAGTCTTCTTCGCTCAAGAACACAGATAATGATAATTCAACTGTTTCATGTCCAATTCGATTAACAAGCATTATAAGCAATTGAAAGGTAATGAACGGAAAAGGTTTGGGGAAAGGATGTACCGATCAGTGTCTTTCACAGAACTCCGACAAGGATTCGTCGGCTCAGTTTTGTGAACTTCGGCTGTTAGGATTAATTAACAGTTTGGATGGATTAGATGTGAAATTGAACTACTGAGCAACGATTATCAGTAGGTTTAAATGATCATACCGGCTCACGGCGTGATTCTGGAAATTTCAGAAGTTTTCCGACGAAAGCAGAATTTCCGACAACGTCGTCTGGGATTGATTCTGGATGGTGGATTTATGTTAGTAACGGTCTAACAATGGAATGAAACAGAGAGAGTCGAGGTATTTACCGTGTTGATGTGAGTCTCGGTTTTCCGGCGAAAGTCCGGTGATGGCAGAAAAATTCCGGCGAGTGAAATTGCGTCGAGAATTGGTGTGATTGTGAGCAAAAAGATTATCAGAGGCTAGAGTGTGTATTTATAGGGAAGAATATCGATGAATTGGGTCTGATTACCGTCTTGATTCGTTGGTCAATAATTCTCCGGCGGTTATGACTGATGTCGCGGACTGGACATCGGTTAACCGATGTAAGAGTTATTATACACGTTAAGTCACAAGAAACCGACAGTAAATGGCGAAATCGTCGGGATTTCCGACGACTGCGAATTGGGCGCGTCGGTTGACTGATTTGAAATCGAGGTTTGATATTTGAATTAATTGTTTTGATATATTACTAAAGAACACAAGTGGCAGAGTGGTTTGATGAGTGAGAGTTAAGACTTGTGGTTCCCGGCTGACCCGGGTTCGACTCCCGGCAGCCGGTTTTTTTTTTAATTAATTTATTTTTACTTTTTAACAATTATAATTTATAGCTTCTAATTTGTTTATTAATTATGTATCGCTTAAAATTAAAATAAGTCATAAATAAACAACAAAAATATAAAACTGATTGTTCGATTAATAAATGAAGCGGGTTTTGAAAAACCCGTTTTTCGACGGATGTTACAAACATTTTTACGTTTATTTTTTGTTTGGTATAACGGTCTCGTCGCAACGCACGGGTCCTAAATACTAATAATATAAAAAAATGCAAAGCTAGAAACTTAGAGAAGTATAACATAGGTTTTGGGATAAAAGTATGAGATGATTGAAGATGTTGATGTAGCGCTAAGCTTACTTGGAGTTGGGACCAATATAACTAATGGCCTAAGGCTACAACCTAATAATATAAAAAATAAAATGTTTTATTAAACTAGAATAAAAAAGATTACAACCCAACTAAACTAAAAACAATACATAAAATGGGCACACAAAATTCTCCAAGCCGCAAGATGACTGGAGGTTCTATTCTGATGTAGTTGATAGTTGGCACGGACGCCTAAATCCCTTGATCTTCAGTTATGCTCTCTTCGTGGTTCAAGACATTGATATGTAATGCCCCCAAACTCAAATTTTTAAATTTGCTAGTATGTTTCCATATGTTATAGCATGAAATAAAATAACTCGGCTATTTAACCTAGTTAAATACTTAGTCAAACAAATAAGAAATGAAAGTCGTGACGGTTGTGATCAAGTAACAACTAGAGGGACTGAAATTGGAGAATTGGGTTAAAGTTTCTACGAAATAGAAACTTCAGGAGGAAGTTCATGTGTGTCAACACACGTGAAGGAGAGGAAACCCTAAAAAAACCTTGAATCCAAGAAATTGATGGTGAAATTGAAGACAAATTTATGCATAAATGAAGAATCTGTATCATCTAGCTCTTGCAAACATGTAGTAAGTTATAGAAATTGATTTGGTGATTTTGATAGAAATGGGTGTGTGATCAATCTTTGATCTTGTACGAAAATAAGTATGAGTATGTGATGGAATCACCAAATATAACTTGGATTATGAATAATTTTTAATAATTTGATGTTTGAAGATGAAACCCACTTGAAGTGGTGAGAATGGTGACATGCCCATGTCAAATCATTGTTCAAATCTTGATGTGTTATGTTGTATGTGATTGATTCTTGTTATCTCTTATATATTAGATAGGATTTATGAGTTAGGATTTACTATAATTGTCTTCTGTATATTAAATATTGTGTATATCTTTTTTGAAAGAAGGTACATAAAATATATTAGTTAGGGTTAGGGGTGTAAAGGAGTCAAGTTGTGTGTGAGATACTCAAAATTAACTTGTTAAAATCTCAAGTTAATTTAGCTTAACGAGCTCAAGTCCAAACCTAAAAGTAATTATTTTAACAAATAACCTGAGCACAAACTTCAACTTTGGTTATATGTGTGTGTTTATGTGCATAAAGTTAACTTAAAATGAAATACGGAACATTTATCTTTTGTTGTGGATTTGTATTGTTAATAAAGTATTAAGTAATAAATAAACAAAATAATAAACAAAATAAGAAATAAAGTAGTAAATGAGATTTTAAAAATAACAAGAAAAGAAATAATTATTTCTATATCCAGCTTCCGGTTCAGTCAGTTCGCTTAATAGGCAGTCATTATTTAAACGAGCAGATAGGCTTAACTGAATCATAACGTATCAAATCCCGATTCAATTCTAAAACGTTGGATGTGTAATCCAACACCAGTTGATATTCTCCAAGGTGAATAAATGATTCTCAAAAGCAAATCACTAGCGTTTATAGATTTAAACCTTGTATAAAGCTTTTTATTATAGAGAAAATGATATAATAGGATTGTTTTGAAAATAAGAAAGAGGGAAGCATGAGAAGAGGTAGGGACAGTAATGTCAGCAAAGAAAGTAAGAAGTCCATATTTGAAAATGAGACAAAGCTGAAGAAGTTTCCATGTGAAGAAGATGTTCTCTTGCTTCAATCACGATTTCTGGGATTCATGCATGACACACTCTTTAATTCAATCTTATTCACAGTTTCCAGGACCTTTTTCAGCCCCCCCCCCCCCCCTATATATATAATATTATCTTTGTGAACATATATGTATATATAATTTACTCTTCACCTCTTTTCACTTTTGTGACATTGTTTGCTTTGACTAATAATATGGATTGACCAGTCAACAAACCTGACTCAATCCCAACATATGTAATATCATGCGTCCTGTCCCCACTCCCATAACCATCCTCACATAAAAAACTAGGGTTTTCAGATTTTTCTTAAATAATTATTACTTTTATAAATTATACTTAAATTAAAGGATATTTGATTTTAAAAATCCTAACTATTCGTTGTTGGCCGCCAACAGTCTCAACTTAAAAAATAACAATTGGCAGTCCTAACTATTAACATATTGGCATCCAATGGACCCTGACTAACAGAACCTTAACGCCGTTAGTCTCCGGTCGTCGGAAAACATTTTTGGCCAGAAAAGGTTCCTAAAGGTCCGATCTAAGGTTACAAAGAGGTTTGGGACGAAACTGTTGAGTTTTCTGGCAAAAGAGTTGAATTTTCCAGCAAAAATAAGCTTTCCAACAAATATGAGTTTTCCGACGATCTCAATAATCTAGACTTTTACTGGAAAAAAGGTTCCTAAAAGGTCCGTAATAAGGTTATAAAAAGGTTTGGAACGAAAATGTTGAGTTTCCGGCCAGAAAGGGGTTTTCCAGCCAAAAACATTTTTCCGTAGACTAATGACGTTAGGGTTCTGTTAGTCAGGGCCCATTAGAGGCCAATATGTTAGTAGTTGGGACTATCAGTGATTATTTTTTAAGTTGCTACTGTTGGCGGCCAACAGCAAATGTGTAGGATTATTAAAATCCAATACTCCAAACTAGAATAAGCCCCCTCGTGTTGTGGTCTGGGCGTAAAACCGTGCCAAATAACATCAATGTCACACTACCGCCAGCAACCACCAACACTGAGTTTCCGGCCAAAAAGGGGTTTTCTAGCCAAAAACATTTTTCTGTAGACTAATGACGTTAGGGTTCTGTTAGTCAGGGCCCATTAAAGGCCAATATGTTAGTAGTTGGGACTATCAGTGATTATTTTTTAAGTTGCTACTGTTGGCGGCCAACAACAAATGTGTAGGATTATTAAAATCCAATACTCCAAACTAGAATAAGCCCCCTCGTGTTGTGGCCTGGGCGTAAAACCGTGCCAAATAGCACCAATGTCACACTACCGACAGCAACCACCAACACTTAGTCGATCTAGGACCCGCGCGTTGTGACGAAAGAATGATGTAAAAACACTAAACCACACATGCACGTTGCGCTGTGTTAACTCGCAAAATTTTGAGCCAAACGTAAAGTGAAACGAAAAAACGTTCAACCAAACACGCACGTTGCGGTATGTTAACTCGCAAAATTTAGAATGAAACGTGAAACGAAAATTTGCGAAAAATGAAAAGCATAGAGGACCAATGTTGAAATTAAAAAAATTGTGAGGTTAAATTGTAAATAATGAAAAGTTTTGTGTTAAAATGAAAAAACAAATTTTGTGGTGTTAAAATTGCAAATTTTGGGTTATAATGAAAAAAAAAATTTTGTGGGGTTAAAATTGCAAAAAAATAAAAATTTTAATGATAAAAGTTAAAAATTATTTTTCTGAAAACCCTAAAGCTTGAGGTATAACCCTCATACAAAAAAAAAACGTTGCTACTATTACAACTAATAGTATGTAAATTACTTTTACTAATAGAATGAGTATGTTATTATAATCCGAAAGATAAAATATAGATTAGTTTATACTTTATCCGCATTAATATTATTATTAATAATATGTCTTTAGGTATTTGTTTACTTTTGAATAGAATAGATTAAAGTGTAAAACGGCCATTTAGTAAAGACATGTCGATGAAAAATTACTTTATGATGGATGGAGTAATTTTTAATAAAGTATATACTGTCATTTTTAGTTTTATATTTGATAAGATGAAAATAAATAGCACTTGGACACAAAGTTTGCCGTTTAAGGGTTCTTAGTTTGAGTACAATGTTTAATTTAGAGAGTAAAGAAAAAGTACACATTAAATTAATGACATTTGATTTAGGGTCATACTAGATTCTTTTTACAAGCCGCATGTTGCGGTGGCAATACATTAGTTGTTTATAGGTAGTGGCAAGCTATGTGATCCGTTAACCATATGAAAACATATGTTTCAATGTATCTGGTCTAACTCAGTATAACCTATATAAGCATTGCAGTTGCAAAAGAAACGGAATTGAACCCGGATTTGTTCGTTTAACGAGGGTTCCACCTAACCACTACCCCACCCTTACCTTTGCATTAAAACCTAGCGGCGTCAAAACGTATAGTAACTCAAATTTATTCCGTCGAATGAAAACGTATTATATTTGACCCGACTCGTTTCCGAACACAGTTTACCTCAAAACGTAGAGCAATCGAAAAATTACGTAAAAATAAGCATACACACGTATTATATTTGACAAACTCGTTTCAGATTTTTTTATGTCGATATGTTAATTTATACAAACATGTACCTTAACACGTACACCAACTGAAAACGTATATAAAAATAAGAATGAAAGCACATTATATTTGACCCAACTACGTCTAAACACGAAATTATAATGACACGTACATAAAAATTACCTCGTGAAAAATAGTTTTTTTTTCCTTTTAACCTAAAGAATGAAATTGGTGCGTGTGTGTGGGGGGAGTGTTTGTAATTTTGAAAAGTTAAAAACTCAATGGGGATGAAAATGATATTTTATAAAGTTTTTAGAAAATGTAGGAAGTGTAAATGTCAATTATTGGAATTTTGGTATAAAAGAATATTATTAAAAAAATTAAAAAAGCATTTGTTAGATGATAAGAAAAATAATTAAAAAGTAAACGTGTGTTGGAGACTAAAAAGGTAGCTTCAGGACCGAACACCTGACCTCTTGATTTAATGTGAATGCGCCAACCATCAAAGCAGAACTTCATTTTGATTAGAGTTACGTAAACAAATCTTATATGTAGAAAAAGACGGTGGCTGTGATTTGACAGCCACCGACCTTCTATTTTAAGGTATATAAATATATATAAAGAATAGGTCTATAACTATTGAATACTGATACCAAAAGGCCCATGGCCTAGCGATGCTAAGGTTGTAATAGATCGGGAACTTAATTTTCATATGCTATGACAATAAATTATAAAAGTTGAAACAAATAAGAAAAAAGATGGAATGAAATTCAAGTTCCTGATGTATTATTAGAACTTCGAAAGGGAGTACTAGTACTAAGGAGAACTTTTAGAAAATATATTACATTTCATAACTATTATTGTATTTTGTTAGATATTATATATATATATATATATATGGCTCTTGTCATAATAAATAAAAAGGATTTGTTTTGCTCATCATGTGTAACATTTTGTAACTTGCTGCAGAAGCGCTCTAAACTGATGCCCAATTATGAGCTATTGCACAAGTGTAAAAATTATACGTACATATGGACACGTGTTTGCATAATAAAATTTCTTGAACTTGTACAATAGAGTATTAATTTATATATGAAAATATATGATAGTGACATAAAAACTAAAGGAAAGAAAAAGAACGCATTCATCCGGCCATTTTTATAACAAAACCGAAAGATACAGAGATGATCACTAATTATGTAAAAAAAAGGATATATAAAGTATGTATGTATATATGTATGAATTTCATTACAAAAGACTAAATTATTGTGAGACCAATAACAAACTTATAACTTTTTAATTTTTCAATCAATTGTTCACAATGTGTTTTTTTTTTCATTTTTAAATGTTTATTTACAAAAAAAGTAGGTTATATGTAGAAAATATATTTACATGTATAGGTTCTATAAATAAACAAATTTTGTTTATATATTTCATAGAAAATGCTAGAATAAGTGGATAAACATAACGTTTTAACCATTGTAGCTTTTTCTTTAAATTGAAAACATTATCCATTTTTTTTCAGTTCCAAAAAAAAAAACACTCTATCAAGAGTAGAACCCTCCCTGTATATATATATACCGTGCCCGTTTTACATAACAAATTTTTAATTTAAAAAATTAAAATTGTATAAGTACTTCACATGTTTTCGTTTTAAGGCTAAATTTCTTTTAATTGTTGTCGTTTGTGAGATTTAAACTTAAAATCTTCATTTCTTAAACCTTTACTTTTCAATTTCTCGCTACTACTACTTTATACTTATACATGTTATAAATATTTATACGATTATCTATTTAAACTTAATGTTATATTAAATCACATATATATTTTTTTTTAACAACCAATGAGAGAGAGAGAGGAATGATACGATCCAAGGAAGATTGAGTATTGTTTGTTTATTTTGTCTGACAGATAATGACAAGTTAGAATATTTGTTGGCCTCTTGGTATTCCCCCACTCTCACCACCCAATTCGCCCTACATATCTCATGTCACTCCCATATTTGTTGGGATGTCCGTCTATAGATTACTTGTGATTTTTTTATTTTTTAAATTATTATTATTTTTTTAATGGAAAATGTTGCCCCTCCTATAAATTACACCAAATAATATAAATTTCTAACTACTCACTATTTATTAATTGAAGTAAAATAGTTATTTATTTTGATAATAAATAACTTCCTTTTTTTGAAATGGTGGCAACTAAAAAAAACTAATCCGGAGCTAAGGTAAAATGATTAATGTTACATATGAAAATTTGGGATATTAGAAATACACTATAAAGACCATTAAAATACCAGTATTTTGCCTAATTTTTTTACCACCACAAGTTCAATAGCAATCCCAAATCCACCATAATTACACACATTTTTGTAATTTTTTTTGTTAACAGATTTTCTATAATAAATACACATAACCTGTATTATGTAAAATTTGAACTCTTAATGTTTTGATTATGGCAATTGCTATAAAAAACCAACATACTTTCTTTTTTCTCATAAAAGTCCTTCTACTTTTTTTACACTTAAAAAACCAACGTACTTTTTTTGTTTTATAAAAGTCCCTAAACAACTTTTTGCATATAAAAATCCCTCCAAATGTTAAATTTGAACAATATTGTGAATTTTTTTTACTTATTGATATCATATTAGAAAAAAATTGAGATAAATTAATGTTTTAAGTTGGATATATGACAAACCAAAGTATGTTCAATGTTTGTCATTTATTTTCCATTTTAAATTCCATAAATCGACAACAATAAATATTATTCGGAAAACAATATACTAAAATTCACTAGTGTGGATGACATAACGAAAAAATAAATTAAATTAAAAAAACATATAGCATGGTATGTATAATTTAAATCGTTAAAAAGTATAACATAATTTGTTAAATAATGTTTTCTTGATTTCATCCGATAATAATTAAGAGATTTTTTTTAAAGTTTAACATTTCAAGGGACTTGTATGATACAAGAGTAGAAAGTATGTTTTTTTATGTATAAAAACGGTTAGGGGAATTTTATGATACAAAAGAAAAGTATGTTGGTTTTTATGTGCAATAAAAAGTTAAGGGATTTTTATGAGACAAAAAAGAAAGTATGTTGTTTTTTAAGTGCAAAAAAAAGTGAAAAGACTTTTTTTGAGAAAAAAATAAAAAGTATGTTGATTTTTTAAGTGAAAAAAATGAAAAGACTTGAAAAAAAACATGTT
This sequence comes from Scalesia atractyloides, assembly GCA_947069175.1. NCBI lineage: Eukaryota > Viridiplantae > Streptophyta > Magnoliopsida > Asterales > Asteraceae > Scalesia > Scalesia atractyloides. Next base: position 79,545,858 of record CAMTDV010000001.1, on the reverse strand, counting down.
AGTTTTTAATGGCATTTGTCCTTTTGGATATGATATACACAACTTAACCCCTAGGATGTCTATTTGAAAGACGATTTTATCATCTAAAAATCTAAATCATACAATTGAGTTTAACACTATAATCAGGGACGGACCCACATAGTGCGGGTTAGGGTCCACGAACCCAATATTTTTAGAAAAATAGTAGAACCGGTATGTAAAATGTTTCAAGAACCTCATAAAAATAATTAGTTGGACCGCATACTATTAAAAGCAAAGGTTGTGTGATGATTAATCCCCTTGTTTACCAACATATAGATCCCCATATTCAAGTCTTAAATGTCCTACATGTTAGTTTATTTTTTTTCAGCATAGTCACCCATTGATCTTCTAATTTGCTTCCTTAACTTGATAAATTGAATGGCTATGAATGATTTTATTTTGCATTTGATTACCAAATAACACTTAGTTTATTTTTTCCCATTCGAATTAAGCTAGTGTTTTAAAATAGCACAATCACAGATTGATCTTCTAATTTGCTTCTTTAAATTGATAAATTGAATCCTCTAATTTGCTTCAAGTGAATGCCTTTGAATGATTTTATTTTACATCTGATTACCAAATAACAATTACAGTGGCATTCATAAATAAAAAAAAAACTTAAACAACACTTTAAAGTTATTTGAAGTAATTGTGTTGTTTAAATAGTTGTTGGTTCCAAGCAATTTATTAATCACCACTATTTGATAACTTGATGCTTAAAAAATGGTTCTTAATAAGGTAGCGTTTGCATGTCCACTAAATACTTCTACATTATTTCCTAGCCCCGACCTAACTACGATAACCGACCCAAAAATTTTAATTTTTGATTGTGAAAAATTCTTACACCAAAATAATAAACCCCAATAGAAAAAAATACTCGGTCCGACACTTACTATAATAATAATCTTATCCTTGTATAAAGTTTGTAGTAAATTTTCACTCTATGCTGTACTTTTCTACAGTTAATAGTTATTGCTGGGTTATTACTTTATTTTTGTACATAATTTCAGTTTTATATTTTTGGGTTTGTAACATTTTCCTAGCCCCGACTTAACTACGATAACCGACCCAAAAATTTTAATTTTTGATTGTGAAAAATTCTTACACCAAAATAATGAACACCAGTAGAAAAAAATACTCGGTCCGTCACTTACTGTAATAATAATCTTATCCTTGTATAAAGTTTGTGGTAAATTTTCACTCTTTGCTGTACTTTTCTACGGTTAATAGTTATTGCTGGGTTATTACTTTATTTTAGTACATAATTTCAGTTTTATTTTTTTGGGTTTGTAACATTTTCAACAATATATCGATTGTTAAATACTCTATTATATATTGCATGATTTAATGTAATTCTTTTTATAGTTTTGTGAATACAAGAGAAGCATAATTATTAATTTTTTTGAATTTTCTATTACTACTTTCAGAATTTTTTTTATTTTTTTAACGGCTTTATGAATTTTATTTAACCTAGTTTTTCAATTTAACAAGCACATATATTTTATTGTTATTAAAAGTATTTGAAAATTTGGTTTTGTTCAAAATTGGAATAACGGAATGGCATAAATAACAAAATCTAAAAACTCATAGATATTTTTAAATCTTTTAAATACAATAAAACTTATTTAAGTGATTTGTAAGAATATGCAGTTACTCATAGTAAATTTACTAGAATTATATGATTGGATTAATAATCAAGTGAGTGGCATGCATGTGTTTTGTGCCCATTTTGTCACTTATTATACTAAAAGAGAACTTAGGGAGACACATTAAAAGAAGATGAATAGGATTTGTCTGGTCAGGTGTTGAAAACAAGTTAAAAGATGTGTCTTTGTCATGCTGTTTATATATGAGGATTTTTTATTTCACAAAAGAATGATTCTTTGAGGCTTATTTTATTTCTTAATTACTTTTTTCATGTATTTATTTATTTACGTTTTTAACCATAAAAATCCGTTATCAAATATAGTCACGTGACCCCAAATATCTTGCTAAGCAATGACATCCCCTTAAAGGTCTTGATGGTCGATTTTTGTTTATCTAGAAACAATAATTTATCATTATAGAAATAGTTGTTAATTATCTTAATCTTATACTCGCCAAACTTAAGTTTTGTTGTCGGTAAGCTTAGCTTACAATCGATTTTACTGATATGCATTGTTTTTTTTCAGATATAATTTACAAAAGAATAAAAATAGGAACATTTTTTAATCGTAACTACAGTAATTATTATAGTACAAAGTATACAAGGATGTATAGAGAGTGCTAACAAACTAAGATTGCTAAAAGATAATAGATGCATAATTAGTTCAATAAGTAAATATCAAAATTCTATTATCTTTTCTTAATAATAAGTTCTAATATATAAAGAAATTTATACAAATTATGTATGAGGTAATAAACATGAATTATATACTACTACCTTATAAGTTGGTGTTTTCAATGTATGGATCTTTTGGATCAAATGTCAATATAGAATACGTAGATGGCTGGTTCTGGAATATGGATATGGAGAGGTGTTTTCAACGAAAATGCTTTGGTTTTATATAGACCCTATGCCATTTTTATTTGAAATGCATGCAACGGAAAATATGAACGTAAAAGTTCTTTCTTTATAACATTCTTTAATACTTGAAGACCCATTTTTTAATAATTCATTACGAATATTACATCCTTTATTCACACTCAACATGTATATAATAAGACCCGTATTTAAAGGACTACGTGACCACATTCCCGTACAATTCACGTCTGAACTCGATCTTCAGCCATTTTACACTTAATATGGAAAACCTGTATAACCTGCAGTCACCATACATCCACATCATTAGAAAAGTAAGTGACTTTATACAGTACATAAACAACATATAAATAACTTAACCGAAACCATAGGACCACATCAACTTCCTTCTTCAAGTGCGGATCCAACTGCTCACAAACTCGAATCTGATGTCCGGATTCTAATGTTCAACTTTAAAGACTCCAATCTTAACATACCTACAATTTCATTCAATTCTCATGACAATACGGTTCACAACATTAAATTGCATTCGTACCTGCACTTGTTAGCTTTCCATGACATATCCAAGGTTTATACTAACATACAGACCTCAAAGCTTGCACCTACTACAAGCATAGCATGTTTATTCGGTTTGATCTGCTTAGTTCGTGACCCATTTACGTTTATTGGATGTAATTCAAGTTATCATGTAGGTCATATACCCTCAAGGGTTTAGTATAATCATATAAGTGAGCAATAACCCTTACAAGTGCTTAAACTCTCAATCTTGCTCATATACATAAATCTGGTACAAACCAACGAAACGGCTGTGTCATAATTCAACACGACCGCATAGCATCTGGGCGTCTTTATTACTTTACACATTTTGTAGACTTAGGTATCCTTTTTCCCATAACTAATACTTGATCCTCCAATAAGTCAATCAATACATGAAAACTGTCACACCCTAGATTTCCAACCCCGAAATCCTAACACCGGTGGGCCCGGGTGGGGAGTATCGTGACAACAGTTGATAACATCATAATCAATTAAACACAGCACAGCGGAAGTCTTGGAGTAAAATTACTATTACAAACCGAATGTTCAAAAATACAAAATAATATACAAGCTTGTAATAGAAGATCTACAGGCGGATCATAAAATGTACATGGAAAGAATACAAAGCAGACTTTGGGCAGATTTAGGATTTTAAGATCCTCTATCACTATCGAGCACTTCCGGCCTATTTTCGTATTGTACCTGCATATTAGTCTTTTGAAAATACCTCAGATTTCGCTGGTAAATACACCCAACTGACTCATTTTGAAAACATTTCAAAAATGTTTTAGGTGAGTATCAGCACAAAATCTTTTTATAACTTGGGTTAATTGACTATCCAACCTTGTTAACACATTTACATGTTTGTCATACATACGGGGCTCGGCACGAAAACCGAAACACAATTAACGTACACACCACTTTGGACTCAAGAAGGAGTCAATTCCTCCCAACCTTGTGAGAATGCATAATTGAGCGTCTATCGGGTGTATGCCTACACCCGCGCTAAGGTCGTGGCCATTTCGATTGTATGAGCCGAGGATATCCAGGACACGGTAGTTAACCCCCGCTGTTTAAATTATCAAACAAAACTGATTAAAACAGAATATGCGGATTTCTATTCCGAACCGGCGTTCGATTAATCCCATTTCCGACCAAGCGGTAATAATTTACCGTAACCCAAGCCCGTATAGGGGAAATAAGTCGAGAGTATTTACCTGAGCTAGTTTTCTTTTAATTTTATTAACTCAGCCGTATTCAAAATGAGCTATGTGCAGATAGCATTTACTGGCAAGTCTCTAGTCTGGATTATGGCATAAACTAACCAATTAAATACTAACGGTCTTATTTAAGTCATAGACTTAGACCGACTAGCGTACTTGATCAAAACGTATGACGCTAGATTAAACGATGATTGGATAGAATGTAGTTTAATCCCAACAAGTACCTTGGCTTGTTTAATATGGGTAAACTAGTAACATTCTGGATTTTGAGACTTAAATGAAAAGGTTAAACCCGTTTCGGTTAATTTCCGATAAATAGTTACGTATACGTAACCGTACGCATATTAGCGATATCGGGTAACCGGATAAGCAATGAACAAGTTCTATATGCCATTATACTTTAAATAAAGTAGGATATCAACTTATATGCCCGTTGAGTTTTTAAAACAAAACTATGCCTCATAAGGGCATTTTGGAAATTTTATACCGTAATAAAGGAACTTGAATATAATTTAATGTTATGATTATAAGTATTCTGGAAAAATATTTTATTTATGATATAATATCAGTAGGATATCAATTATATGTGCATTTTACCTTTTATGACCAAACTATGCACCGAAGGGGCATTTTGGTCATTTTACACATAGTTTATAAGTTATTTGGGATTCTGAGTTTATAACATGTACCTACTGTAAATATGTTTAAAATAAGTTTTAAAATCAGTAGGTAACAAGACTTAGTCCATTAATATGGTTTAAAACCATACTATGCGCCGAAATGGCGCTTATGTCGTAATATGATGTCTTTAAGTGATGTTTATGAAAACTGATGTTATAGTTAGTTAAAAGTGTTTAAAATATGTTATTTAGTATAACCTATCAGTAGGTAAATGATTTACCTTGAAAAGATTTGATTAAAACTATTTTATAAGCCACAGGGGCTAAAACCGTCATTTATCGACATAGTTTAAGGACTTGCTTAAAAACTCAGTTTATAACTTGGTTTAACATCCCAAATAATCCTACTTATAATATTACATCAGTAGAAACTCATTTTCAAGTTCATTACCATTTAAAACCTTGTTTTATGCAAAAAGGACATTTTGGTCAAAGATGACATAATTATGGAACTTGCGCATAAACTTGGATTCTGGTTATGATCATGTAATATAACCTCAGAGGGTTATGCTACATTATATTATGATCATAATGCAACTTTAGATTAGTAAGTAACTAATCTAAATCGGGTCAGAATCGAAAGTCAAAGAAAAAGTCAAACTTCGCGACTTTCGGTTGTGAACCGACCCTAGAACTGAAATTGACGAGCCGAACATGTTCTTACATGTTCTAATAATTCTTACCAACTTGTTTAAGTGTCAAAACAGGTTTCATAACATATATAAGATCAATTTATGATTTTTCCGAAAAATGGCCTGTTTGACTTTTTAATATCATAACTTTGACCCGTTAATTGGTCTAGCAAACGTGATCTTCAGGAGGTGCCCTTTTTAGGGGTTAACACCTAACTTATTTCGATCACTTAGCCATGTTCATTTCGAACAATGACTGGACCATAATGGTCTTAACCGAAAGTCAAAGCGTTTGCCGTAAAACGCTTGACTTTTGGCTATAAAAGCCTATAAACGAAAATGCAAGAGCAAGGAACACTTACAAGAGGTTCCTACAATGCAAGAGAACTAAGTTGGATGCTCTTTTCAGCTAGGAACTCCAGAGGAGGGAGAAGAGTTATGTTTTAGAAAGGGGCAAGTTGGAATGAACACTTGAACACCTATTTATATTTGGAGAACTCAAAGGAGGTGAAGCCAGGTGTTTAGGGGAGTAAGAAGAAGGTTACAAGTGTCCCAAAACGTGGCATAGTAGTTTAGAGAAGCCATGGTTTCGAATTAATGGTTTTGGAGTTTTGCTTGGAGACCAAACAAAACTTTCTGCTGCAGGTCTGTTCTCGCGCCTCGCGGCCCGCGACCGCCCTTAGGCCAGTTTCAAAGTTTGACACTTTTAACCCTTTAACTTATTAAAGCTTCTAAAAACCATTTTAAACACCTTTTTGGCACTTTTAGCCCTCCGTAGCCAATACTTGGCATACCCGGGATTATGCCTGGACATCGTCGAGCTCTCGGTTCGTTAAAAGGTCACTCAGAGGTATAAATTAACATGTTGACACTTTTAATCCCTCCATCATCCAACTTTCATATATTTACAAAATTGAACTCTCTCGTCCAACAAATGGCACGTATGAGAGTTTAGGACTTCACAAAGGATCACTCAGAGGCTAATTATAAGCATGCTGATTCCAATGTCACTCAGAGGCTGGGCATGTTGACGTATCAGTCACTCAGAGGCCAAATTTCAAGCATGTTGACATATCAGTCACTCAGAGGCTAATGATTTAAGCATGTTGACATATCAGTCACTCAGAGGCTGTTGTTTATGCATGTTGACATCGGACAGTCACTCAGAGGCTCAGTTTGAGAATGTTGACGCCTTTAGTCCTTATTGGTCTTTAACAGACTATATTTTAAAATACAACACATGTCATTATACTATTGGACACTATTTTACAGGGTGTTACATCCTCACCCCCTTAAAAGAAATCTCGACCTCGAGATTTTATTAAAAAAGATGGGGGTACTTTTGTCGAACCTCCCATGTATACTCAGGACCTCTAAAAGCGTCCCACTTAACCTTTACTATAGGTATCATTTTTCTTCGGAGCTTTTTAACCTGTCGATCCTCGATCGAAATTGGTTTTTCAACGAACCTCAGGTTTTCATCTATTTGCACATCTTCGTGCGACATTGCTAGCGACTCATCGGCTAGACATTTCTTAAGGTTAGATATGTGGAATACATCATGGATTCCGCTAAGCTCCTCTAGCAACCTGAGCTTATAAGCTACAGTGCCGACACGTTCGACTATCTCGAATGGTCCTATATATCTAGGGCTTAACTTGCCCTTCTTTCCAAAACGCATCACACCTTTCCAAGGTGATACTTTTAGCATGACTTTGTCCCCTACTTGGAACTGAAGAGGTTTACGCCTCTTGTCAGCATAGCTTTTCTGCCTATCCTGGGCAGCTTTGAGACGATCACGGATTCGCACAATCTTTTCCGTGGTCTCCAGGACAATCTCAGGTCCTTATAGTTGGGCCTCCCCAACTTCTGCCCAACGTACGGGCGTTCTACATCTTCTCCCATACAAGGCCTCAAAAGGAGCAGCCTTGATGCTAGTATGATAACTGTTATTGTAGGAGAATTCTATTAGGGGTAAGTGGTCATCCCAACTTACGCCTAAATCAATCACACATGCCCTAAGCATGTCTTCCAAAGTCTGAATAGTACGCTCACTTTGACCATCAGTCTGCGGATGGTAAGCCGTACTAAAATTTAATCGTGTGCCTAACGATTGTTGGAAACTTTTCCAAAAGTGAAATGTGTATCTAGTATCTCTGTCAGATACGATGGACACCGGCACACCGTGTAGGGACACAATTTTGTCCACATACAATTTAGCCAATTTATCTGAATTATACGTCTCTTTAATTGGCAAGAAATGAGCTGACTTAGTCAGCCTATCCACTATGACCCAAATAGTGTCATTTCCACTTTTGGTCTTAGGTAACTTGGTAATCAAGTCCATAGTTACCATTTCCCATTTCCAAGTGGGAATTTCGAGTTGTTATAAAAGTCCTGACGGTTTCTGATGTTCGGCCTTAACTTGCGAACACGTCAGACACTTAGCTACATAAGTGGCTATGGATTTCTTCAAACCCATCCACCAATAATTCTTCTTCAAGTCTTGATACATCTTGTCACCTCCCGGGTGAACCGAGTATCTTGAATTGTGCGCTTCTTGGAGGATTAGATCTCTACGTCCTACGAAGATCGGAACCCAAATTCGTTCATTAAATCTTAGGATTCCATCCTTTCCAGACGTTAACTGATCAACAGTTCCACCTAATCCCTCATTAGGGATATTAGCCTCTAATAAGGCTTGCTTTTGCGCATCTAGTAGCTTCTCACTCAAGCTATTTCTGAGCTCAATGCTCTTAGCGTTAATCCTTATAGGTTTAACCTTTTCCTTGCGACTTAAGGCATCGGCAACTACATTTGCCTTGCCTGGATGGTAGCGAATCTCACAATCATAATCGTTAAGTGTTTCCATCCACCGACGTTGTCGCATGTTCAATCCTTCTGATTGAACAGATGTTGGAGACTTCATGGTGTGTGTATATAACACACTTTGTGCCATACAAGTAATGTCTCCATAACTTTAGTGCAAGTACAACGACACTCAGTTCCAAATCATGGGTGGTGTAATTCCTTTCATGCACTTTTAATTGTCGTGATGCATAGGTTACCTTGCCATTTTGCATTAGCACACAACCCATACCGGTGTGTGATGCATCACAATAAACAACAAAATTCTCAATACCCTTAGGTAGAGATAACATAGGAGCGTTGCTTAATTTGTGTTTAAGAATCTCAAAAGATTCTTGTTGCTTTGGACCCCAATTATACTTAATATTCTTACGGGTTAAGGAAGTTAAAGGAGTGACTATCCTTGAAAAGTTCTCAATGAACCTCCTATAGTAACCAGCCAATCCGAAGAAACTACGAACCTCCGTTGGGGTCTTGGGCACTTCCCAATTCATTATGGCCTCAATTTTGGCGGGATCCACTTGGATACCACGCTCACTTACCATATGTCCAAGAAATTGGACTTCTCTAAGCCAAAATTCACATTTAGAGAACTTTGCATAGAGTTTCTCCTGTCTTAATAATTCTAGGATCAACCGAAGATGTTTCTCGTGATCAGCTTGATTACGAGAATAAATAAGTATGTCGTCTATGAAGACAATGACAAACTTATCTAGATATGGCTTGCAGACTCTATTCATGAGATCCATGAACGCTACTGGTGCATTTGTGAGCCCAAAAGGCATTACTAAGAATTCAAAATGACCATAGCGGGTCCTGAAGGCTGTCTTAGGAACATCTTCACTTCTGACCTTCAGTTGATGATATCCTGATCTCAAATATATCTTAGAAAAGTAACTAGCCCCTTGAAGTTGGTCAAACAAATCATCGATCCTAGGCAGAGGATATCTGTTCTTAATTGTTAGCTTGTTCAGCTCCCGATAGTCGATGCACATCCGCATTGATCTGTATTTCTTTTTAACAAAGAGGATTGGAGCTCCCGAAGGCGAGTAACTAGGCTGAATAAAGCCTTTCTCCAAAAGTTCGTCAAGTTGCGTCCTTAATTCCTTCATTTCAGTAGGTGCTAGCCTATATGGAGTTCTAGCTATGGGTGCTGCCCTAGGTATGATATCTATTCTGAACTCCACTTGCCTATCAGGAGGTAGGCCTGGTAATTCTTCAGGGAAAACATCAGAATACTCCGATATAACTGGTTGATCTTCAAGGTTCGGCTTTGGTTCATTTATAGTAACTTGTGCCATATAAATGACACAGCCTCTTCTCAAACACTTGGATGCCTTAAATAATGACACCTTGTCCGGCAATCCATAGTGTGTGTCTCCAGGGATGGTGATCATTTCACTAGATGGGGTTTTGATTTCGATGAGCTTTTTATCACAGGCAATGCGGGCTTGGTTATGAGATAACCAATCCATGCTTAAGACAACATCAAACCCCACCAATTTCATTGGCAAAAGAGAGATAGGGATGGAATGATTCTTAATGAATATAGAGCATCCATCAAGAATGGAAGAAGCAATTTCTAAGGTTCCATCAGCGAGCTCTATCTCATAAATTTTGTCTACAGTTCTTATGGGTAAGTTTAATAGTTTACTAAACTTATGGTCAACAAATGATTTATCTGCACCCGAATCAAAAAGAACTCTAGCATAAATATCATTAATGGGGAAAGTACCTGTTATGACGTTGTTGTCATTAACGGCCTCCCTGACATTCATTTGGAAAGCACGGGCATTTCCCTTCTTGGCCTCTCCAGGCTTTGCCTCATTACTTTTGGGTTTCTTGGGTAACTGTACGTTATATGCCCTTTTTCGTTGCAGTTATAACAAACTGCATCCTTGAGATCCTTACAATCTAAGGTCTTATGTCCTTTTCTCTTGCAGATACCACAGGGTTTGGTTTGTGGATTTGTACTACACTGTCCCCAGTGTCTATATTTACAATTCTTGCACAGAGGTTTGTCACTAGACACGTGCTGGTTTTTCTTGAACCCGAAATTTCCTTTTTTTTAAATCCTTGGGAGTTATTATCCTCCCGTTTCCTCTTTCCGTCAGTTTCAGTCCTAATTGACTTTTGTCTTACCAGATCTAGGGCGAGGGAAAGAGATAGGTCTACAGTAGCCTATAGGTATTAGGCTGTGCAGCCTTTACCATGCCCTTTATCTCGGGCGCCAACCCATTTATGTAACGCGCAATGCGTTTGATTTCGGGGGTGATCAAATAGGATACTAACCTAGATAGGGACTTGAAATCGGAGACGTACTTCCGACAGTCTAGGTTTTTCATTGATAGAGACAAGAAGTCTGTCTCTAGCTTCTCCACCTCATGGGTTGGGCAGTAAGTTTCTTTTACCAAATCAACAAACTTGGACTATCCCCAGTTGTACAGGTGTACCTTACCTGTTGATTGAATCATGGCCTTCCACCATGTTAGGGCATCTCCCTTGAAGGATTGTGATACGTACTTGACCACATCCTTATCAGCACAGTTGCTGATATCTACTATTGTCTCCATCTCGTCTAGCCACTTTAGGGCTTCTACAACTCCTTTTTCTCCGTTAAAGTCTAAGGGCTTACAAGAGACAAAATACTTATAGGTACATCCGTCCTTAACAGAACGGGACCTTTCAGTAAGATCCATTTTCTTTGGTTCACTCTTCGCATTTGAAGAGTGAACAGAGCTCTCCCTATGAGCTGAAGATGGTGGAATAGATAGGGGTCTAGAGCGAGTGGCACTCGGCTCTCTTAGCTTTTCTATGGCCTTACTCATGGCCCTTTCCACAGCCGCATCAATGCGAGCTTGAAAATTTTCATCATCTATATTTTTGTTTTCAGCTTTATTAGATTCGGCATTCCTGTGGCTACTTTGTGTTTCATTTGAGTTAGCCATCTTTAAGTCTTGTTTTCTATATACCAATAAAACTTCATTTAGCCATGTTGTATTAACCATATCGGCTTTCAATATTGGATATATCAATCCATTGCCTATTCTAGTGTGAATAATATCACAACTCTTAGGCTTAACATATCTATATTTGGCCTAGGTCTTAATAGGACCATCATAGGCAATTTACAATTTGGACACAGTCCATATATGATTGGACAGTGGATCGCAATGTCAGAACTGTCATTGTCATCATTGACAATTATATAGCTTATAGGCTTGTCCCTAATGGACATAATAATTGGGCACCTTGGCCGGTCATATTGGTCAATATATATATGGCATATCAGCCTGTCCCGTTGGATAATTAATTTGGCACATTGGCCTACATCATATCAGATGTACATGTCATATCAGCCTGTCCCGTTGGACAATTAATTGGGCACATTGGCCTACATCATATCAGATGTACATGGCATATCAGCCTGTCCCGTTGGACAATTAATTGGGCACATTGGCCTACATCATATCAGATGTACATGGCATATCAGCCTATCCCGTTGGACAATTAATTGGGCACATTAGCCTACATCATATCAGATGTACACGGCATATCAGCCTATCCCTTCGGATAATTGGGCACATTGGCCTACATCATATCAGATGTACAATGGCATATCAGCCTATCCCTTCGGATAATTGGGCACATTGGCCTAACGGCTAGTCTGGTTCCTCAAGCCACACTACCAGGAGTATGAACATTTCCCAATGTTACATAAGAGTACCTTAATAATTGATTAATGGTCCCGGTCACCTTCGATCTTAACGACCTTGGAGGTTTGGACCCAGTCCCTTACTCCTGGATAGAAGGATAACTTCCCTTAACTATCCTGATAGAAGACACCTTCGTACTTAACTCTCATTTCTTGGCCAATGTGTGGTCTGTGCCACTTGGCATAATCAATCTATTAAGGTCTTTTGAAATTATATAGCAGAGCATAAAATCGAGTAAAATCGAGGCGCTCGTTTTCAAGAGGATGAATTACATATATATATAATTCCAAAAGTACTATATTAAATTTCCATAAGAAATTACAATACTTAGAAAGATGAAATAAACTTGTCCATGTAAGGACTTAAAGAAATAAAAAAAACTTTCCACGCAGGGACTAAAGAAATAACAATGTCCTCCCAGGGACTACATATTATTAGAAGAGGCTTCACTCGTCCTTCTTTCCCTTGACCAATTTGGAGAGTTTCTTGAAGAACTTTTTTTGTCTTCTTCTCCGTTTTCTCCGCCTGTTGCTGCATTTCTTTCATCATTTCTAAGGCCTCATTAATGGCCTTTAGTGGTGGCGGAGGTTGTGGTTGTGGCATAACCGGATACTGGTACCCATAAGTTGGATATCCAGTCGGTGGATAAGTAGGTGGGAAAGGAGACGGGTAAAGTGCGTTGTGTATAACCGCCTGCATGTATGGGTCTTGAGACCACGCTTGATAATCTACCGGCGTAGACGGGTTAAAAGGATCATATCCAGACGTGTCTGGATATGTGGGGATTGGGTTAGTATAACCCGATGGTGGTGGTTGAACAACAAGTGTTGGTGTTGGTTCCACTATAGGTGGAACATTAGAGGGTCCACCCATTTATGGGTCCTATTAAATGGTGGGGTAGGAGTTGGGCAAAGGTGGTAGCGATCCCGACCTCTGTCCGGCACATACCGACATACGTGCTCCACGCTTCCTTCTTGGTGGTTCAGGTGGTGGTTGAGGTTGGTCCACCGGTTCCATGTGGACATCTTCTTGAACAGGGGGTGGTTGAGAGTGATGTGAAGGAGTGTAGGCAAAAGTAAATTGATTCCAATATTGGTCCCACTCGTTGGGACCTTGGTAGGGCGATCCGGCGTATGAGTTTGAATCGCTCGAAAATTCAATGGGATGTACATTTGATCCCGATGGTGGCATCTCCGGGTCGGAGTCCTCGTCCATAGGATGTGGCTCGTCCAACTGATTTTGATCGGCTGGAGGTGTATTAAAATAATGGTTGGAGTTAAATTCTTCATGGTAAGAATGTGTATGGGAATGGTGAGAATGGTGTGAGTGGTAAGAATTTTGGGAATGTGAGGGCGAGTGTCTATTAGAGACGGAACGTCTCGCTGGTTGCCATGGAGACGAATCTCCTGATTCTTAATATGCATCTGAGTTATGAGGTTGAGGAGAAATACGCCCCGATGGTCCTCCCCTCATTGGACCTTTTCCTCGTCCACTTTGTCCTCGTACACGTGGTGGCATTTTCGTGTTAAAAAATAATTAAAAAACATACTAATAACTTAATAATGAAATGAGTGATCCTAGGTCAATGCCTAGACTCGGAAGTCTAAGGAATGTGCTCGTGTAAGTTTGAGATTAAACACAAGAAGGATAGTGTTTAATTCTCTCAAACGTTGGCTATAATACCAACCCTGTCACACCCCGGATTTCCAACCCCGAACTCCAAACACCGGTGGGCCCGGGTGGGGAGTATCGTGACAACAGTTGATAACATCATAGTCAATTAAACACGGCACAACGGAAGTCTTGGAGTAAAATTACTATTACAAACCGAATGTTCGAAAATACAAAATAATATACAAGCTTCTAATAGAAGATCCACAGGTGAATCATAAAATATACATGGAAAGAATAAAAAACAGACTTTGGGCAGACTTAGGATTTGCAAGATCCTCTATCACTACCGAGCACTTCCGGCCTATTTTCGTATTGTACCTGCAGATTAGTCTTTTGAAAATACGTCAGCTTTCGGTGGTAAATACACCAAACTGACTCATTTTGAAAACATTTCAAAAATGTTTTAGGTGCGTATCAGCACAAAATCTTTTTATAACTTGGGTTAATTGACCGTCCAACCTTGTTAACAAATTTACATGTTTGTTATACATACGGGGCTCGGCACGAAAACCGAGACATAATTAACGTACACACCACTTTGGACTCACGAAGGAGTCAATTCCTCCCAACCTTGTGGGAATGCATAATTGAGGGTCTATCGGGTGTATGCCTACACCCGCGCTAAGGTCGTGGCCATTTTGATTGTAATGAGCCGAGGATATCCAGGACACGGTAGTTAACCCCCGATGTTTAAATTATCAAACAAAACTGATTAAAACAGAATATGCGGATTTCTATTCCGAACCGGCGTTCGATTAATCCCATTTCTGATCAAGCGGTAATAATTTACCGTAACCCAAGCCCGTATAGGGGAAATAAGTCGAGAGTATTTACCTGAGCTAGTCTTCTTTTAATTTTATTAACTCAGCCGTATTCAAAATGAGCTATGTGCAGATAGCATTTACTGGCAAGTCTCTAGTCTGGATTATGGCATAAACTAACCAATTAAATACTAACGGTCTTATTTAAGTCATAGACTTAGACCGACTAGCGTACTTGATCAAAACGTATGACGCTAGATTAAACGATGATTGGATAGAATGTAGTTTAATCCCAACAAGTACCTTGGCTTGTTTAATATGGGTAAACTATTAACATTCTGGATTTTGAGACTTAAATGACAAGGTTAAACCCGTTTCGGTTAATTTCTGATAAATAGTTACGTATACGTAACCGTACGCATATTAGCGATATCAGGTAACCGGATAAGCAATGAACAAGTTCTATATGCCATTATAATTTAAATAAAGTAGGATATCAACTTATATGCCCGTTGAGGTTTTAAAACAAAACTTTGCCTCATAAGGGCATTTTGGAAATTTTATACCGTAATAAAGGAACTTGAATATAATCTAATGTTATAATTATAAGTATTCTAGAAAAATATTTTATTTATGATATAATATCAGTAGGATATCAATTATATGTGCATTTTACCTTTTATGACCAAACTATGCACCGAATGGGCATTTTGGTCATTTTACACATAGTTTATAAGTTATTTGGGATTCTGAGTTTATAACATGTACCTACTGTAAATATGTTTAAAATAAGTTTTAAAATCAGTAGGTAACAAGTCTTGGTCCATTAATATGGTTTAAAACCATACTATGCGTCGAAATGGCGCTTATGTCGTAATATGATGTCTTTAAGTGATGTTTATGAAAACTGATGTTATAGTTAGTTAAAAGTGTTTAAAATATGTTATTTAGTATAACATATCAGTAGGTAAATGATTTATCTTGAAAGGATTTGATTAAAACTATTTTATAAGCCACAGGGGCTAAAACCGTCATTTATCGACATAGTTTAAGGACTTGCTTAAAAACTCAGTTTATAACTTGGTTTAACATCCCAAATATTCCTACTTATAATATTACATCAGTAGAAACTCATTTTCAAGTTCATTACCATTTAAAACCTTGTTGGACATTTTGGTCAAAGATGGCATAATTATGGAACTTGCGCATAAACTTGGATTCTGATTATGATCATGTAATATAACCTCAGAGGGTTATGCTACATTATATTATGATCATAATGCAACTTTAGATCAGTAAGTAACTAATCTAAATCGGGTCAGAATCGAAAGTCAAAGTAGAAGTCAAACTTCGCGACTTTCGGTTGTGAACCGACCTTAGAACTGAAATTGACGAGCCGAACATGTTCTTACATATTCTAATAATTATTACCAACTTGTTTAAGTGTCAAAACAGGTTTCATAACATATATAAGATCAATTTATGATTTTTCTGAAAAATGGCTTGTTCGACTTTTTAATATCATAACTTTGACCCGTCAATTGTCTAGCAAACGTGATCTTCAGTAGGTGCCCTTTTTAGGGGTTAACACCTACCTTATTACGATCACTTAGCCATGTTCATTTCAAACAATGGCTGGACCATAATGGTCTTAACCGAAAGTCAAAGCGTTTGCCGTAAAACGCTTGACTTTTGGCTATAAAAGCCTATAAACGAAAATGCAAGAGCAAGGAACACTTACAAGAGGTTCCTACAATGCAAGAGAACTAAGTTGGATGCTCTTTTCAACTAGGAACTCTAGAGGAGGGAGAAGAGTTATGTTTTAGAAAGGTGCAAGTTGGAATGAACACTTGAACACCTATTTATAGTTGGAGAACTCAAAGGAGGTGAAGCCAGGTGTTTAGGGGAGTTAGAAGAAGCTTACAAGTGTCCCAAAACGTGGCATAGCAGTTTAGAGAAGCCATGGTTTCGAATTAATGGTTTTGGAGTTTTGCTTGGAGACCAAACAAAACTTTCTGCTGCAGGTCTGTTCTCGCGCCCCGCGAGAGACCCAGGCCTGGTCTCTCGCGGCCTGCGACCGCCCTTAGGCCAGTTTCAAAGTTTGACACTTTTAACCCTTTAACTTATTAAAGCTTCTAAAAACCATTTTAAACACCTTTTTGGCACTTTTAGCCCTCTGTAGCCAATACTTGGCATACCCGGGATTATGCCTGGACATCGTCGAGATCTCGGTTCATTAAAAGGTCACTCAGAGGTATAAATTAACATGTTGACACTTTTAATCCCTCCATCATCCAACTTTCATATATTTACAAAATTGAACTCTCTCGTCCAACAAATGGCACGTATGAGAGTTTAGGACTTCACAAAGGATCACTCAGAGGCTTATTATAAGCATGCTGATTCCGATGTCACTCAGAGGCTGGGCATATTGACGTATCAGTCACTTAGAGGCTAAATTTCAAGCATGTTGACATATCAGTCACTCAGAGGCTCCGTTTGAGCATGTTGACGCCTTTAGTCCTTATTGGTCTTTAAAAGACTATATTTTAAAATACAACACGTGTCATTATACTATTGGACACGATTTTACAGGGTATTACAAAAACCATTAGTATACCCATGGCTAATCTAAAAGTCAAATTAATTAAGCTACATGTAACCTAGATAAATCCACGCACCTCGAACCCTCCATATGAATTCAAGCATAGTTAAACTACATTTGATTCATTACTGCATTCCATATCTTGGCACCACCATTAACTTACCATCCTTTCATGATTCTCATTATTTGTACAAACATATGAATTTATTTACATAAACATAAGTTGAGCTCGGGAATTACTTACTTCGAGTCACCATGTTCATGCTTGCCTCCTCTAGGCCCATTAGCCTTCCATGCTTTAGTCCATCTTGACTTGATTCCCATCTCTTCATGTCATTACATATTCCATTCATTAGTATTCATATTCATCTCAAGTTTGTTTACATTCAAACTTATATGCACCTTGACTTTCTAAGGTCAAACTATACTACGTATACAATATGAAATTACTTACAACAATATTCACATTCCATCAAATTCCACATTTTTATAAGTGATTGTATACATATACATACACATACACACATTACACATAAAAATAGTTGTGATTACATTCTCCCATCCTAAGCATTTATAAATCAAACTATTCATCTTATATGTTTATGCGAAATCTAAAACTCATTGTTGCGTTTTCTGCGTAGCTGCTCTTTAGGGTCACTTTTCCTCTTTTAAACCTTAGAACCTAACTTCTACTTTCAAATATGAAATGTACTTCATTCAGAGACCTTTATAGGCATATAAAATACACCTCCAAACGATTTTTCAAAGTTGTTGCTGTAACATGAAATTATATTATGAATTTTGACCAAATCTTCATTTACAAGTCCAAGGTAACCAATTACCATCCCTCCCTTATGTTCAAAGAACACACACTACTTTTTAAGTCATTACAATATAATTCTGACATGATTGCTTGCTAGTTAGTTTACATGCCCCACAACTAACACAATTACACCTATTGAATTACGTCAAGCATATAATCAAACAAATGGCATGCATACCACATATTAAGCTCCTAGTACAAACTTTTTGATGCACATATTCAATCAATTCATATAAAAGTCACTAGTTACATCCTATTTTACATGCCACTCACATTGTCAAGTTCTTGCATACAAATCACATTCTAACATCACCTAGACATTTCATCAAACACTTGGTGTGCATACAACGTACCAAGTTCATTTTACAAGCTTTTAATGAATATATCTACCAAATCATACACTAAACTTAACTGCCACATGAATTCCAACTAATACACATCCCTCATATTAGATTACTATCAATCCTATCAAATATCACATTCCATTCATATTATCAAGTTCTTGCATACAAAATCACATTCTAACATCACCTAGACATTTTAGCAAACACTTGGTGTGCGTACACCATTTAAAGCACAATGTATAACTACTACATGGCCACTTTCCTAGCTCATAACATCAACCACCAAGATTCAATCATCAACATAACATTCAAGACATCTATAGTACATGCAAACACCTTCAATTTTCAAATTTGGTTTCAAGACTAATCACTAAGAAACTTCCATGGTGTACATCCATTATCTAGGGTTGAATAATTCATACCTTAGCTTGTAACCTTCATAAAGCATTCAATATTGGTTTCAATCTACACATGCACTTCATAAATTCAAGCATTCCTCTTGACTTAGGTTTGTGTGTTTTGAATTTTGACCAAAAAGCTTTCCAAGGGCTGAATCCTTCAAAATGTCATGCCCTAAATTCTACATACGTATATTTTTATATCAACTTTTCCCACTAGTCACCTTTGGTCCCTCTAGTTTGGCCTTTTGGTTAATTGCAACAACACTTCCATTTTTCGCCCATATATAATCCATATAATCACACCACATGACAACCCAACTCCCTTCAACATACACTTGCAAAAAAATAACTAATTTAGGCATAATTACAATTTTAGTCCTCGTAGTTTGGGTATTTTCCACTTTTAAGCAAAACTTTCACTTCCTTTCAATTTGACAAGCGTTGTATTTTCTACTAACCGTAAGGGTTAAATTACACAATTAAACCTTGTAGTTTGGTCCTTCATAGTCTGGACCCAAACTACAACTCCCAATTTCTGGTCTAATTTAAATCCCAAAATAGGATGTTACAAGATGTAACATCTCGTTTTTTAATGAGATTAAAACTATATTTAAAATGTAAAGATTTATTCTCTAAAATGAGTTTATATTGGCAAAATAGTATTTTTATAAAAAAAAATACTATGATATAATTTTATAAAAAGGGATTTATATTGCAAGGGGTGAAATATACTAAAATTCATCTCCAATAATGATATATGTGTATTATGTGCCATCAAATATACATATTTTAGTGCATAATTACTCATAATATTAAGTACTTAATGACTTTTTAGTTGCATAATTACCCCTAATTATAAGTACTTTAATGACTTCTAATGTCTCGAGATTAAAAGAAGTAAAAAAACGAGCATAAATGAAGTAAAAACCCAAGATTATAAGGAAATCAACAAGTTGCCATATAGGCATAGTCGTGCTAGGCCATGGGCACGGCCGTGCAACACCCATAAGCACATAGTCAACAAGTCAACCCAAGAAATGGTCAACAGAAGTCCACTAAAGGCCAGGCACGCCCGCGCTTAGGATAAGACAAAGATAGAATGTTCGAGAACCGACCAATGCCACCTGTTCAAGCCTTATTGGGACACCTGAACAAGCACGACCATACCTACCTATGCACGCCCGTGACTATAGCAAAATTGCAACGAACTGGACCAGAAAAGGACAAGCGGTGTCGGGAATCCTCACTAGGGACACCCGTGCTCCCCTGGTCTTCTCCAACCTATAAATAGAGGCCCTTGGCTGCACATCTTCGCCATCCCATTTCACTCGCTGGTCTTCCACGTTTCACATACTAAACCTCTGTTCCTAAGAGGTCAAAAGGAGTTTGGGATTGTAACATCCGTCAAAAACCGGATTTACCAAACCCGCTCCGTTTATTAACCGAACAATCAGTTAAAAATTTCGTTGCGTATTTATTGCCCAGAATTATTTTAAACGATACATAATTAATAAGTATATTGGAATATATAATTTATATTTGAAAAAGTATTGAAAATAATGAAATAAAAATAAAAGGCTGCAGCCGGGTTTCGAACCCGGGTCAGCCGGGTCAACCTGGTCAATAACGCCTTAACTTCCAACCATCCAACCACTGCGCCACTTGTGTTCTTTAGTAATATATCCAAACAATTAATTCTAATAATGAAACAGAAATCAAACCCAGTCAACAGCGCGCCCAAATCCGCTGACGCCGGAAAATCCGACGATTTCGTCAATCACCGTCGGTTACCTTTGACTCAACGTAAACATTAACAACGACGTCGGTTATAACCGATGTCCAGTCCGCGACACAAGTCATAACCGCCGGAAAATTTTTAACCGACGAATTAAGACGGAAAACGGACCAAATTCGTCAATGTTCTGCCCTATAAATACACCCTCTAACTTCTGTTAGCCTTTTCGCTCACAATCACACCCTTTTCTCTACGTAATTTCACTCACCGGAAAACTTCTGCAACTCGCCGAAAACCGAACCCCTTCACCTCTGTGCCTTACTCTAAAAACTGAACACCCAGAGCTCATACCGAAGCCACCCACACTCATCTCAAGCTCCCTGAAGACCCTCTGCCGCAAGACACACGTCGTCGGAATAACCTGCTGTCGTCGGAGTTTCGCCGGCGAAACAGAGGAGCCCTGTTCGGTATATCTTACACTTAATCTCTCAATTCTTTTTATTAATCTCACATGTAATTAATCACAACACACTAAAGAACTTGATTAAATCGTCGAACCAGTCGGACACCGATTCTGGTTAAGTCTGACGAAGAAGATGAAGTTTTCAGTTGTATATATGTTTAATTTAAATCAAGATATATCTCGGGTTAAACACACAGTCCAGCGGTGGACTGTGTGCAAATAAACACGCATACGTCTCGAGTTCGATTCTTGTCCCACGCACACTCGCCTTAATAAAAATGTTCTTTTTTTAAACTGAACCGGATTCACAGCAAATAGATGTTAAGTTTAATAAAAACCGGAATAATAACCAAGATAGACACACAGTCCAGTGGTGGACTGTGTGAACGTTTAAATCACACGTCGCGAGTTCGAGTCCAGACTACCGCACCGGTTCTGGCAATTATCAAACTTTTTATATAAGGCAGAAATGAAATTATTTAGTTTGTAGATAAGTATAATAAAAATCAGATTATTTACCAAGTTAGACACACAGTCCAGCGGTGGACTGTGTGCCAAACTAACCCACAGGTCCCGGGTTCGAGACCTGTGGAGAGCACCGAGCGAGTCATTAAAATCGTTTTTGAAATAAATAATTTTCGGATTAATTCAATTAGTATATAAATATAATTAAAAACAGAAATATTTCGGGTTAGACACGTAGCTCAGTTGGTAGAGCTGCGTGCACGCGAACGGGAGGTCTCGGGTTCGAGCCTCACCCGGCGCACACAATTACACAATAAAATCGGTCAACAAGTCAACGGTCAACAGGTCAACAGTCAAAAATCAACATTTTTTATTACTTTTATTTATTTATTTACATTAAAATACTTAAAAATAACATTTTTAAAGTTAGAAAATAGCCTTAAACTCACAAAAATATATCCAACAATCCTACTAAAATTGATTAATAAAATCCGCTTACTTACCAAACCATTATGCTATTATCTAGGTTAGTTTCACTCGTGGTTAAAACCAACTTCATGC
This sequence comes from Scalesia atractyloides, assembly GCA_947069175.1. NCBI lineage: Eukaryota > Viridiplantae > Streptophyta > Magnoliopsida > Asterales > Asteraceae > Scalesia > Scalesia atractyloides. The sequence continues at coordinate 79,523,828 of CAMTDV010000001.1, read as the reverse complement.
GCATTCAACATCATCAACCGAACGCACCCAATGTGAGTGAATCTTACAACTCCCCTTTTTAATTACACGTTTTGGGGTGTGTCATGTGTCACTAAAATTAACTCGTTTATTTAAACTTGTGCCATACCATATTGTGATCTAAACTTAGAATGTATATATTGTTTGTAGTTATGTATTTCATATCGTCAAGTTATATGCAAATCATTCATTAGGCCCATCAGTTCCTCGTGGGAGACGAGTTGAGCAACGCGTGCCTCAAAACAATCTATTATTGTATGTGTGTGCATTATTTAATATTAAGTGATTGGTGAAAAAGTCTACATCTATATTTACTCATATGTGGTTGTGCACTTTATTTTATAATCAATTAAATAAACTTGTTTAAATGTTTTTCATAGGATTCACTCGCCAACTTTTTGTTGATCCAAAAACCATTTTTACACATGATACAGGTGAACAGGATGAAGCAAGGAAAACATAGGAAATGCCTTAGAAGAAAACAATGAAGTCTAGAATGATGTTTAGGACATGATGTAATTATGATTGTATGTTCCCTTTAAATTGTAATAATGAATATGAAACGTTATAATAAATGTCATGAGCTTTGATGATAACCCAATCATGCCCCGATCACCTTTTCCGCTGCGGGTCGGGGTGTGACAGATTGGTATCAGAGCCATGACTATAGGGATATAGGATAGGTTATTAGACCCTTAGAGCCTATACTATAGTTGACTAGATTTTTATTGTTTATGTGGTTACATGCAAACTTATGATATTTATTTGTTTCATATTTGTTTATACTTACAGTCAAACATACATACTTACATACACATTCATCATACATATTTCAATGTTCATATATTTAAATCATCTTCATACTTTCGTTATTCAAAGATTTTGTCGCAATTTTCAAATCTCATCAAAGTAAGTTCTGCGACGGGCATGTAGTAACTGGAAGGGTACAAGTACCGGTAGTCGGAACGTCCTGTCTAGGTTGGCATTCGTATAAATCCAATATAACGGACCAGTTTGCCTACCTGGGGACTAACGATGAGAGTACGAAGGACCTATTAGGCCAAAGCATGCCACACCAAACGTCGTTCGAACTAACCCCACTTTGAGGTGTCACCGTGTCCATACTTGGACACATTCCGAATATCATACGTTACATATTTCTCGATTTTCTCCGGGTTTTAGTGTAAGTAACCAGGCTAACACACGCGAACCATATGAAAAACCCGGTATTCATGGGGGCCCACATGATTACGAAGGTGAAGTATGGCGGCATGCAAGGCCCAATTACGAGCAAAGCCCAAGACATCCTATGGATGTAGTAGATTTATTATGTTATATTTATTTTATGAATGTTCATTCCCAAATACGACCCATGATCCCAAAAACATCCAACTCATACTCTTGATATGTATTCCTTGTAGATGTCTTCTAGCCTCGCCCGTAGGAAGATGAGAGCAGGAAAAGCCCGCGAGCGCATGGCTGCCCTAATCGCTCAACAAATGGCTGACGTAATACCCAACATTGTAATTCAAGTCCAACAAGCCCTTACCGCTAATCCTATCAACCAAGCAGATCAAATGTTATCAACCCTCCCCCAAATACCACTAAATGTACCTACAAGCATTTCAAATCCTGCGACCCTCCAAAATACGAAGGGACTGAAGGTGTCACCGCTCTCCTCCATTGGTTTGAAGAAATGGAGAACACTTTTCTAAATTGCGATTGCCCCGATGATAGCAAAGTGCGATATGCTACCGGTCGTTTATATGGAATAGCACTTACTTGGTGGAATACAGAGAAGGCCAAACGAGGCGTTGAAGATGCTATGACTTTGACTTGGGAAGAATTGAAGGAAATCATGACAAGACGGTTTTGCCCAAGGAGCGAAATCAAGAAATTAGAAGATGAGTTCTATTCGTTGAAGCAAAAGGAAGGCGACCACACCACATACAACAAAAGATTCCTCGAGTTAAATCAAATGGTTCCCAACTTGTTCATTCCCCTCTACCGTTTGATCGAGCACTACATTCGAGGTCTTCCGTAAAAAATCCAAGACTCTGTAATAAGTACCACACCTGTGACCTTGGAAGCAGCAATGGAGTTAGCTACAGAGCTCACCGAAAACCGAATCCGGAACAAAGACTTCAAGGATGAGAAGAAGAAGGATAAAGCATTGACTGAAACTTCAAACTCCACCCAAACCGAATTCCCTTCTCAACCCACTTTTAAGAGAAAACGAGATGGACCCATGTTAAAGTACTATACATCTTTATATATATTTGTAACATTCCAAAAATAGATTTGGTAACTAAACCAAATTAACTGGGGATTAGCAAGTAAAATGTAGTTAGTGATAAAAGTTATCCTGATAAACATTATGATTTAATTAAACAAACCTAATAAAATATAAATGAATGCTTTTTAGAAATGAAGTTTATGAAAGGCCTAGCCTATCAGGACTTATATTAAGTCAGGTCATGACATCCCCAAACTTAGTAAATTGAGTTATAATGTTTGCTTGATAACTGACAAGAAGTATACAACTAGGAATATTAACCTAGTTAACATTGTTATTTGTAAATGAAGGTTAAGTAAGTTATAAATAAACAAAACATGGAGGGGCTGAATTGCACCTTCTTGAAAGTGGAAAATATAAAAGATTTAGAAAAGAAATAACACACACATCATGTGTGTCTGTGTGTGTGGCGTGTTCTAGAGAGTGAGATGAGAAAATACTCTTTAGATTTCAATCACAAAATCAACAAAATTGAAGGTGGAATCCAAGGGATTTCCTTGCATGTTTGAAGGATATAACACTCTAGCATCATCTAAACCAAAGGTATGTTGTGGATTTACATATGATAAATTTCGATGTAAGTGGGTTTTGTTGATATAATGAAATTGATGTGAAAAATTGGTTTAGAATCATGATATGAATGGAAATATATGTAGAAATCATATGCTTGGTTGTTTTAGGATGAAATCCTCTTAAGAGATAAAGTGGGGTTTGACATAAATATAGATATTGGGTCTTTTATGGTTGAATTGTAGATGCTAGTCATTGAACTTGAAATCATGATGATTGAATATAGATAAAATGACTAGAAATGTGTTATCTTATGGATAAATGGTAATTATGGGTGGCAAATTCAGCTAACATGATGGTTTAGAAATGTTACCCATCAAGTGTTTGATAAAATGCCTAAGTGAGTTTTATCAAATTGTTAATGTATCTATGTAAGCCAAGCGGCAGTTTCACTTTTAATAGTCAAACTGGCTAAAATAAAATGGAAAGATAAATGATGTATAAAGGTTCATGAAGTTTGATGGTCTTGATATGGGATGACTAATCTAATTATCTTATGGATATTATGTGATAGTCTGTCTCTTGACAAACTAGGTGGGAGCTTGGAAATGAATGGATCAAACAGGTCAAAGACGCGAGAAAGCTTGAACGCACGCAAGGTAAGTAAAACTTACACCTTCTAGAATAGAAGTTATAATATAAGTGTCGGAAGGTATTTTGGATTAAGATGCGGTTAGTCGGGTAAATGTTAAGACGAGACCCGATGGTCTAAACCATGACACGGGTCCAAATGGACAAATTATGACGAACAAATATTGGTGATAAAAGAAAACTTGTTAAGACGAGACCCCATGGTGTAAACCATGAAACGAGTCAAAATGGATAAATTATGAAAAACTAACATTGGTGATAAAAAAAAAACCTGTTAAGACGAGACCTCATGGTGTAAACCATGAAACAGGTCAAAATGGACAAATTATGACGAGCTAGCTAATATTGGTGATAAATGAAAACTTGTTAAGACGAGACCACATGGGGATGACCATGACACAGGTTAAAATGGGTAAAAATATGTTAAATCACATTTTGGTGAAATAAAGATTTTTAAGAATAAGACCCTGTGCTGTAAATCATAACGGGTCAAAATGGGCGAAACTATGTTAAACTACATGTTGGTGACTGAACAACAGATTGTAAAAGTAAGACCCTATAGTGTAAATCATAACGGGTCAAACGGGTTAAAAAAATTGTGTTGAATCACCCTTTTTGGTGATGAACAATATATGGATTTGTTGAGACGCCTAAAGGGCAGATTAAGAATGGTAAAAAGGACAAAAAGGTTATTTGGATCAAACGGTGATGATATCACCATTTGAACTTAGTATTTAATGATTTGTCTTGTTAAGTTCTATACTTACAGGTAAGCATAATGTACATGCATGCTTTGCTATGAATTAACAAAAAAATTAAAAGAATTGCAAGGTATTGATAATGGGTCATTGCTTTGACCCTGCGAGGTATATGTAATGGGTCATACTCTTAGCAAAGACTTATGGTCTCATTAAAGATGGTTGGGTTAGAATTGGATGATAGACCATCTCCAGTGAGGTAGAACCAGTATTCTGATAAAACTGCCTTTAGAGCCAACAATATTTCTATGATGCAAAAATATGATTAAATGGGTTTTAAAACACCAAATCATTGTAAATTTGTCCTTAGGGACACAATAAATCTTGATGGGATAACGCGCGAAACTTACCCCCTAGTTTTCATCTAAACTTTTAAATGTTAGTCGGGTTGGAAAAAGGGCTTAAATTTGACTAAAACACCCTCAGATAATGATACGGGCAAACTACCTCTAAGGGTATATTTAAAAATAAGATCTTTGATAGAGTCGATCATTCCAGGAACATAAAAAGGGAAGGCGTGAGCTAGATGGCTTAAAGTCTCATAACGGTTCAAACAAGTAATAAACCCAAAATGAAAAGTAGGGGCGAAAAAAATCTCAAGTAATATGGGCATGGGTAGTGGGTTGTAATTTAACATTGTAGAGGAATAAACATCTAAAGAATAAAATTGGGTAAAACACCATACCGAAAGATAGATATAAAAAGTTAAGGGTTTGTCTAAAGTAACCAACAATAATTGGAGCTGTGGTTGGTAGAAACGATGAGAACATTGACAAGAAAATAGGAGGCATGAACTAGAATGCGCAATACCTTAAAACGGGTCGATTGGGTAATAAACTTCAAACCGAAAGAATGATTTGAAAAACTAAAGGATCCAGGTTCAAATAAAGCTTTTGAAATTATAAATGTGGGGAAAAGTCCTAAAAATAGTAAACTTGAAGTTGGGCCAAGTTGTGTGCAATAAATTGCGAAATCTGGCAAAAATTCGGAAAATGGGAAAAACTGCTAGCACCACAAACATTCTGGAAAAATGTCTTCCTCGTGCCACGCGGAGGAGACACTCTTTCCCTCTGCGACGCGCGGAGGAGACACTCTTCTCCTCCGCGACGCGCGAAGGCTTGCAGTCATCGAAAGTTAAACTTTTGCTCCTCGCGCCATTTGGTAGTATTCAATTTACTATCTTTCACTTTTTAAAAGCACGAATAAATGTCTTGTATGAATTGAAGGAAAGTAGAAAACAATCTTTATGGAGTAGAATTACCTCAGACACAAAGATTAATTCGGTTGGATGGAATAGAATTGTTGCACCAAGAAATGTAGGAGGCTTGGGTATCGATAGCTTGAGGGCAAATGGAATTGGAAATTCAAGAAAGATAATGTGAATTTGTGGTCTAAAACAGTTTCCGCATTACGTCATAATCTAAGATCTTGGTCTCATCTTCCTTTAAAACTAACAACCGCGACTAAATGGAAAAGCATTTCAAGAATTGATTTAGGCATGCCCTAATTCTCAATAGATCGAATACTTGAAAGGGGTTATTGGGAATGGTAAAAACATCTCAACCTGGTCCATGTTGTTGGCTCATTCAATAACCTTTATGCGAAATTTAGCTAGAAATTGAAAATAGATGCAAAGTAAGTGATCAGTATGTTATTCAAGATTTAAGTTGGAGTTAGATAAGGAATTGGAGCAAGGATCCGAACACAATAAATGAGCTAATAAAACTACAAAATTGTTTTGTTAGACTCAATTGAAAATATATGCAAAGTAAGTGATCGTTATGTTATTCAAGATTTAAGTTGGGGTTAGATAAGGAATTGGAGCAAGGACCCGAACACAACAGATGAGCTAATAGAACTACAAAACTGTTTTGTTAGACTCAACCAAGTGAAAACTAATGAGAAAAAAAGGATAAATGGAGTGGATAAAATGGTCGTTCATGATTAATCTGATACACCAACATGCTGGATAAAGTGGATCCTAAGGAAGGTAAATTTCTTCATTTGGCGAGCTCTAAATTTAATAGATTACCATACATTGGTAGAAATAGCAAAAAGGTGTTATTTCGGTTCAATGGTATGTTTGCAATGCGATCTCTCAACAAAGGACATTGATCACCTCCTAATATCATGTGGGTTTGCCAAAACAGTTTGGAATTACGTTCGATTTTGATGCAAATTATCAATGGTTGATCTTCATACGGTTAATGAACTTCTAAACATAACCTTTAAGTGAGTATGTCATCAACTAAGAAAGAGACGATTCAAGCGATAATAAGAATAACATGCTATCAAAAAATAAAGATATGTTAAATAACCAGGCGAGATCCATACATAAGACATGTGAGGAAATAAAAATAGTATGCTACTTTTGGGTCAAGGATAGAGCAAAATCTTAAAACTTGGAATGGTCAAACTTGTGTAAATTCAACATTTTCAATTTTTAAGTTTCTATTATATAAAACGACCAGCCACTAGAAGAAGTAACTTTATTCGTAAATTTTGTAATGAGAAACAGAATTTGTTTCTATAATAATAATTTAGTAGATGCATTCCAACACTTTTGTAGGGAACTTATAACTTATTTGACATTTTTTACATTACACATAGAAATTGTTATCTTTAATCTGTAATTAAATGTGTTGAAGCATAACAAAGTAATTAGAGTTAATAATAGTTATGGAGTGGCAATGAGTTCTATTTGGTACATAAGCTTTACTTCTTCCTCAAACATAACACACCCGAATCTCGGAGCTCACGGCAAGAACGTGTCAATGAAATAGAGAAAGCTTACTTTGGAGATATATTTGTGACATCCAGCACAATGATGATGCCCATTACTATTTCATGTGATTATTTCTTCCACTCAAATCTAACTATAAGTAGAAGGCCATTATAATATAAAATTTTACTTTCTATTTTTGGAAATATAAATAATCATATCAAAATTCAAAATTCGATCTATATATATTTTACATTTTTAATACAAGTTTAGATATTTTAAAATTTTTCTACTTTGAAATACATGTAAACGATAAAGATGCTTAGATGCTAATTAGTTTTTTTTCTTAATAACTTCAGTATCTCCTCTACATTTGCTTTTTATGATACAAACAATTTAGTTTTTTTATAACATTTCTGAAATACTACTGAACTACAACTTTAAATCATAATAATCGAACTTATATAACACATCAAAACACCCATTTGATATGATGAAATTCACAACTATCACAAATATTACGATCAATCTCACAATAATTTTTGCATATTAGTAAAATATGTGATGTAATACCATTCTTTTCTCCTCCACACATTTATATTTTTCTTCAAACAAAAGTAACATTATATGAGCTCAACAATTTTTTCTCATTTACAAAGTAAAAGTTAAAATAATATGATATACTTTCACCCATACTACTACGATATAAACACAAAACACTGTATTTGTTTCAATGTGGCCAAAAACTTTTCCACACACGTGAAATTAGGTTGCTATGTCAATTAGTGATTTCTAAAATTAGTTAAACTCAGTTACACTTCAACATTATCTCACTAGCTCATTTCGTCTATATGAAATGTGTTATTATGATCATATTTTTTCATTTCCGTAGGATCAGTAGATTTAAAAAAAAAACATGTGTTAATATGATCACAAGTGTTACATATTGACTATAAGATCATATACATTATTTAAATAATTAACGACAAGGGGAAGATTTAAGTGAGAACGATAAATATTGTGAAAATCCTGAGAACGATTGAAAAACCACGAGAACTTGGTAAAAACAATTCAAATTCAAAATTCTTTTTTACACTTATCATTATTATTCGAATACAATGCTAGAATTAAATTTACACATTTAAATTTACGTAAATTTGTAAATAAAGAAAATTTACACATGTGTAAGTTTGTTATATTTACACGTCTAAAAAATCTAATAAGAACAAATGAAAAAAATCAATCAAAACCAATTTTTTTAATATAAACCTCATTTTAATTAAAATACAACATTAAATAGTTCATGGTTCTCGCAATATTTAGCCTCCTCAAGATAACACCTCTTAATGACCATACTCAAATAAAAAAAAAACAAATACATCATACCAAAACAAGAGTGAAATGGTAAAATGACACTATTATTCTATGAAATATATATCATAAAATATATACTTGATAAGAGGCGTAGATTATTTGGGTTTTTCAGTGATATTCCGGTAAGTGCGGGGATTTCCGGCGACGTTGTCTGAGACAGATTCTGGTTGAATGATTAAGGTTAATAAATGCCGAATAATGGATTACAAACGAAAGAGTCGAGAATTTTACCGATTAGAAGTAAAGCCTCGGTTTTCCGGTGAAAGTCCGGCGAATGCAAAAATCTCCGGCGACGTGTTTTGGGATGAATAAGGCTTCGGAAACGATCGTGGTTCTGAGCGAAAGGATTTTCAGAGTGTTTAAGTGGGTATTTATAGTGGAAACAGGCTGAATTGGGTTTGAATTGAGTCAAGGTTCGCGATTGACGATTTCCGTCGGTTATGACTGAAATTGATTGCCAGCAACAGTTATAACCGACGTCGATATCAATTTGTGCGGTTCAGTCAAAAGGAATATGGCCAATATCGCGGATTGCCGGATTTTCCGGTGATTGCGAGTTCTGGCGCGTTGATTACCGGATTTGACTCTCGGTTTTATTATATATGTTATTTGTTTTAGTGTTTATCACAAACATAGTGTGTGGCGGAGCGGTGTGTTGTGTGTTTGGGTTTGTGGGTGACCCGGGTTCGAAACCCGGCGTCTCCATTATTTTTTTAATTCACTATTTTTTTGTTATTTAATAATTATGGTTTAAAATTCTAATATATATATTAATTATGTATTGTTTAAAATTTATCTGAGCAATAAATACGCAACGAAAAATTATAACTGAGTATTTGATTAATAAACGAAGCGGGTTTGGAAACACGTTTTCGACGAATGTTACAGTATCCCCTACTTTTAGAAATTTCGTCCCGAAATTTAAGTAGTAGTGGTAACAGGAAAAAGATGCGGGTATTTTTCGCGCATTGAGTCTTCACGTTCCCAAGTAAACTCGGGTCCTCGTTTTGACTCCCAACGTACCGTGACAATTGGAATATGACTTCGTCTTAAACGCTTCTCTCCGAAGTCCATGATTTCTACTGGTGTTTCAATGAAGTGCATAGATTCATCGATCTGAATGTCTTCTAGAGGAATATGGAGGTTTTCATCGGCGAGGCACTTCTTCAAGTTTGATACGTGGAATATGGGATGAATTCTGTTGAGTTCTTCTGGTAGGTCAAGCTTGTATGCTACAGGACCTACTCTTTCGAGTATCTTGAAAGGTTCTACGTAGCGTGGTGCTAGCTTGCCCTTCTGGCCAAAACGAACCACTCCCTTCCACGGTGATACTTTTAAAAGTACTTGATCACCAACTTCAAACTCCAAGGGCTTTCGTCGTTTGTCTGCATAACTCTTTTGACGACTTTGAGCCGCTAGAAGATTGTTTCGAATTTGAATGACCTTGTCGGTTGTTTCTTGAATTAATTCTGGACCGGTGATTTGTGATTCCCCAATTTCGTGCCAACATACTAGAGATCGGCACTTACGACCATATAAAGCTTCGAAAGGAGCCATGCCGATACTTGAATGATAGCTATTGTTGTACGAAAATTCCACTAATGGTAGGTGAGCGTCCCAGTTCCCTTTGAAATCTATGACACATGCTCGAAGCATGTCTTCAAGAGTTTGGATGGTGCGCTCAGATTGACCATCAGTTTGAGGATGAAAAGCGGTACTGAGGTCTAATCGTGTACCCAAGGCAGTTTGTACGGCTCGCCATGTTCGTGAAGTGAAACGACCATCACGGTCTGAAATGATGCTTAAAGGTACACCATGACAGCTTACGATCTCGCTGATGTAGATACGAGCTAACTTCTCGTTCTTGAAGTCCTCGCAAATCAGAATGAAATGAGATGACTTTGTAAGACGATCGATTATTACCCATATGGTGTCATACCCACTGGAGGTGCGAGGTAACCCGGTAATAAAATCCATGGTTATGTTTTCCCACTTCCATACAGGTATTTCGGGTTGGACTAGAAGTCCTGAAGGTCTTTGATGTTCAGCTTTTACTTTGGAACAGGTAAGGCACTTGGAAACAAAAACAGCGATATCCTTTTTCATGCCAGGCCACTAGTAGGTGTATCGTAGGTCTTGATACATCTTGTCGGCTCCTGGGTGTACAGAGTATCGTGTTTTGTGCGCCTCATTCATGAGGAAATCACGAAGGTTATCGCGATCAGGAATCCATATGCGATTTAAATAGTATAGAATACCGTCGGATTTGGTTTCGATTTTTAGTTCAGCTCCACACGACAGCTCATCGCGTACGTCATTTTCTGTTACAGAAACATGTTGAGCTACTCGGATTCGATCTTTGATGTCCGTTATGATTTGCGAACATAGAAGACAAATGGAGTTCGCATAACCTTTTCGACTGAGCGCATCGGCCACTACGTTTGCCTTGCCAGGATGATACCGAATTTCACAGTCGTAGTCGTTGAGAAGTTCGACCCATCTTCGTTGCCTCATATTCAACTCCTTCTGGTTGAAGATATGTTGGAGACTTTTGTGGTCAGTGTATATTTCACACTTGGTACCGTAGAGGTAATGTCTCCATATCTTGAGAGCGAACACAACGGCTCCAAGTTCCAGGTCGTGGGTGGTGTAATTTTTCTCATGAACCTTGAGTTGCCTAGAAGCATAGGCTATCACTTTTCCTCTTTGCATCAATACACAGCCTAGTCCTTGCCCTGATGCGTCGCAATATACTACAAAGTCATCGCAAACTTCAGGGAGTGTGAGGATAGGTGCGTCACAAAGTTTTTGCTTTAGAGTTTGGAAGGCCTCTTCTTGCTTAGGTCCCCATATGAAGGGTTTTCCTTTATGAGTCAAGGCCGTGAGTGGGACAGCAATACGAGAAAAAATGGTAATGAAGCGTCGATAGTAACCAGCCAAACCAAGAAATGACCTTACTTCAGTAGGGGTACGTGGCGCTTGCCATTCTTGCACCGCCTTGATTTTTGAAGGATCAACATGAATTCCCTTGTCATTGACGACATGTCCAAGGAATTGTACTTCTCCTAACCAGAATTCGCATTTTGAGAACTCAGCGTAGAGCTTTTCAGTCCTTAAAAGTGTAAGGATGAGTCGAAGGTGTCGTTCATGATCGGATTTAGACTTGGAGTAGATAAGGATGTCGTCGATGAGGACTATGACAAAACGGTCGAGGTAGGGTTTGCATACCCTATTCATTAGATCCATGAATACAGCGGGGGCGTTGGTTAAACCGAATGGCATGACCATGAATTCGTAATGACCATAACGAGTCCGGAAAGCGGTCTTTGGGATATCTTCTTCATGTACTCTGAGCTGATGATAACCAGAACGAAGGTCGATTTTTGAAAAGCAGGTGGTGCCTTGAAGTTGGTCTAGGAGGTCATCGATGCGAGGTAGTGGATAGCGATTTTTAACCGTTAGCTTGTTGAGTTCTCTATAATCAATGCACATGCGAAACGTTCCATCTTTCTTCTTCACAAAGAGGACAGGTGCACCCCAAGGCGATGAGCTAGGACGTATGAATCCTTTGTCAGTCAGCTCTTGCAGTTGACTGGCCAGCTCTTGCATTTCGGATGGGGCTAACCTATAAGGGGATTTTGCGACTGGTGTAGCGCCAGGTACAAGATCGATGCGGAATTCGACTTCTCTCACAAGAGGGAGTCCTGAAATGTCTTCGGGAAAGACTTGTGGAAATTCTTTCACAACTGGGATATCTTCGAGTTTCTTCTCCTTGTTTCCCTTTTTGACGACGTGAGTTAGGAATGCGACATAGTTCTTGCGGAGATATTTTCGGGCTTGAAGGCAGGACATTAATTTGAGTCCTTTCGAAGGGGTTTCTCCAAAAATACGTAGGGTCTGACCGTCTGCAAGAGGAATGCGAATGAACTTTTCGCGGCACACTACTTCAGCGTGATGCTGGCTGAGCCAGTCCATACCGATTATAACATCGAAACTTCCCAACTTCATAGGAATGAGGTCAACTGGAAAATCGTGATCGTTTAGAGTGAGGGTACAATTGCGTATAATAGAATTTAATGAAACGGGTTTTCCGTCAGCAACTTCCACCGTTAGAGATTCCATGAGATTAACACGAGTTTGGTTGAGGATAGGTTCAAATTCTAAGGACACAAAACTCTTATCCGCGCCAGTATCGAATAACATGGATGCATAACTACCATTGATGAGAAACGTACCGTTAACCACGTTGTTGTCAGCCCTAGCTTGGTTGGCATTGATGTTGAAAGCTCTTCCTCTGGCAGGTGGAGGAGCTTGGTTAGCTTGGTTTACTGGGTTCGCTTGGGCTTGAGCATGGATAATGTTCACTAAGCGTGGACAAGTGTTTCTGAAGTGGTTTGGGTCCCCACAGTTGTAACAACCTCGCATGGGTTGCATCATGGGGTAGTTGGGTTAGTAGTAAGTTTGGGCTGCGTGTGGTGTAGGTGGTAGAAGTAAGGGTTGTTGGGCTTGACCCACTATCTGATGGTGGGTTTGGGTTGGGGGTTGATTACGGTTCATTCGTTGAAGAGTACGACAGGTTTGGATGGTGTGACCTGCGCGGCCACAGCTTGTGCAATGCTGGCAAAGAGTTTCGGGAGGGTGATGGTATTGACAACGGTTGCATTTTGGGTGTGGGCCGGTGTATGGCTTTTTAAATGGTGCAGCTGAGGGGGCAATTTGGGTGATTGGTGCAGCAGTGATAGGAGGGTTGGTTTGGGTGACAACAAAATTCTTGCCATTACGTTTCCTCTTACCAGCAAATCTTGAGGATGAGACTGGGTGGTTTGTAGTTGAGGTCTCTATGGGTGCTTTCTTCTTCTCATCCTTAAATTTTCCGTTTCGAATGCGATTTTCAGTGAGTTCTGTAGCTAACTCCATCGCGGCTTCAAGTGTTGCAGGCGAAGTGCTTAAGACCGAGTCTTGAATTTTCGAGGGAAGACCTCGAATGTAATGTTCAACCAAACGGTACACGGGGGTGAACAAATGAGGGATCATCTGGTTTAGTTCGAGAAATCTCTTGTTATAGGAAGTGTGATCTCCTTCCTTTTGTTTTAGCGCGTGGAATTCATCTTCCAACTTTTTGATTTCGCTTCTTGGACAGAAGCGTCTTGTCATGAGTTCCCTTAACTCTTCCCATGTTAAGGCCATGGCGTCTTCAATTCCTCGTTTACCCTTCTCCGTGTTTCACCAGGTAAAGGCTACCCCCAAGAGTCTTCCAGTTGCATAACGTACCTTGCAATCCTCGGGACAATCGCAATTGAGGAAAGTGTTTTCCATTTCTTCAAACCAGTGAAGGAGAGCAGTAACACCTTCGGTCCCTTCATACTTTGGGGGATCGCAAGATTTGAAGTGTTTGTAGGAGCACTTTTTGGAAGGAGGGTTGGCGACACTCTGGTCTTCTTGATTGGGAGGATTGATGGGGTTTGCGGTGAGAGCTTGTTGAACTTGAATTACGATGTCAGGAAGCACTGCGGCCATTAGTTTAGCAATTTGTGTGGCCAAGCATTCATTTGATCTTCCTGACTTTCTACCTCCACGTAGTTGCCTAGCCGACATCTACAAGAACATACATAGGAAGATTGTGAGTTTAAGGAGTTTCTAGGTGTCATGTGTCGTAAAAAGAATGAAAAATAACATAACTGACAATAATTCAACTACATCCATAGGATGTCTTGGGTTTGCTCATGTTTGGGCCTCCAATGTCCCCCATACCATCGCCTGTATAGTCACGTGGGCCCCCATGACTATTGGGCTTGGTAGGATTCACATTGGTGTTAGCGGATTAACACTCGCACCACCCGAATGAAAATCGGAAAATATAATTGCGAGATGTATGGTAGGAGGGTGTCTAGGTGTAGACACAATGACAACTCAAAGTGGGGTTAGCTCACACGACGTTTGGTATAGCATGCTTTGGCCTAATAGGTCATTCGTACTCTCATCGTTAGTCCCCAGGTAGGCAAACTGGTCCTTTATTTTGGATTTATACGAATGCCAAGCCTAGACAGGACGTTCCGACTACCGGTACTCATACCCTTCCAGTTACTACATGCCCGTCATGAGAACTCACTTTGATGTGATTTGAAAATACAAAAATCATTGCAAAAATCATGGTAATCGTGAGGTGTGTGCTCTCATGGATATGATATGTTATGAGGATATGATTCCCTCTTTCCAAAATCGCTCGCCGGTTTGGTTGTTACCTATATTTTAAATTGTAGCAAAAGTTATACTAAAAACAAGTATAATCTATAAATTTTTGGTATATTTTTAAAATGTAGCAAAAGTTATATACCGATAATGGGGATTTTGGAAGTGCTAACCCACGCCTTGGCTAACGCCTCCCCCTCCATCTTCGTCCAAAGTTTCGCCTTCCCTTTCGAAGGTTGATCTTTCTCAGCCATAGGTTGCTTCCCTTTTTTCGTTTAGACGATTGCGTTGGGTCTTGGGCACATATTCTTGAACGTCATCCTCTTCGGGATGTGGTTGGGGAGACTCCGTGTTGGGGAATATTATGGTTAGGATGGAAATTGCGAACTGAAATTCGCATCATCATTTGTTGCACCTACTGCATTTGTTGCACTTTCATTTGCGAAAACGCGTTGGGCTTTGTTGAAAACCCCCAAAAGCGTTGTATGAAAATTGTGAGGATGACCAACTCAGTTCCATACTAGGATAGTAGCCGGGTATGGAGAAAATGTTTTGGTTTGGGTTTGGGTTCGGGTTTTGGTTTGGGTTCGCGTTTGGGTTCAGGTTCGGGTTGCTCGGGTTGTATTGATCCATGGCGAAAGTTGAATGATTTTATAAAAGGTTGGAGAATTATAAAGAGATGGGAATGATTTTATAAATTTGAGAGATGGAGGTGAATAAAGTGTGTAAAAAAGTGGGATGGTATTGGTGTATTTATAGGTAAATTTATTAACTTAAAAAAAAATTTATTCTACTAGCCGTTCAACGGTTGTATTTTTGAAAAAGCCGGCCCGTCTCCAACGTTTCTTGCCGACGGGTAAGACGCCGACGCAGCACCCAGGGCGGTGTTGGGGGGTGTCGCCGATCCATGCCGGGCCTGGACGGCCCCCCACACCGAGTGGTCTAATTGAGCTAGGGTTTAGTTAGTTTGATAGTGTTCAGAGGAAAATAAATTGAAAGTTGGAAGTGACGTGATACAATTCATAAATTGAGAGTGTTATCGGACAAATGGTTAAAAGTTGACTTTATTTATATTTAACATCCGCATTGTATTTAACTATTAGATATTATTTGATACTAGATTAGACTAGAAATAGCTTATCTGTTTCTAGTCTCATTAAGTCAAATTAATGTGTTTAGGCCTCATTGTTAGTGTACCTATAACGCTTTCTTTACATGTTGCTAATTAGATCTTTCAATATGTTACGATGAGAGAGAGAGTTAATATACACACTTGGTAAATTCGAATTTTTTATCTTTTATTTAAATTTGTAGTTACATACAAATATTCGAATTTCAAGTCAACAAGCTAATATCAATTTCCTTTTTCAAATGAAATTCTACTTGGCTTTTTAATGATATAAACTTATACCCACAAATACTTTATTTTAAGGGTATAAGAGACACCTTTCATATTTTTACATTCATCGCACTATCACATTTAATCATCATTTGAAACCTTACATTTTCACTATCACACTTGCTACTCCCATCACACCACCATAATCATCAAGCCACACCCAATTATAACCCTTGAATCAAGTTCCACAATCACTCCATTACCGTGATGTGTCTCACGACCAAACCCATCACTACCATGAAACACCCACTTGCGGCAGTGTTTCACGGGTTTCACTACCATGATAAGCTGTTTCACAGAGCGCCCCGACCACCCTATTATCTACAAGGCAACAATATTATATTATATTGTACTTGGAAGTTAGAAACAAACGTATAAGTATATGACCTTGAATGGGCCGTTGACCGAAACTGGGCTTTGAGCCTCGAATAATGTTTCTAAGTTTGCGAATCTAAATCCCACTAATTTGTATCGAGCTGCAAGTTTATCTGCTTGGCTTTGAAAATTTCAGATAAAACTAATAAAACTCTTGATTTTATAGTCTTAATTTTTTTAAGAAAGTTAGTGAAGTATGTAAACGTTATTTAAGTATAACAAATTAACAGAATAAGATTCGAAGGGAAAAAGTCAACAACAGTGCACCTGAGTTAGTTGTAACGGTGCGTCTAAACTAGTTATAACGGTGCGTCTAAACCAATTATAATAGTTTGCCGAAACTATACAACTGTGTATCCAAAATATCCAACAGAAGGAAGAACGTGTCCACATACACACACACAAAGTGGCATGTTGATTTCAAAAACTAATAAATATGTTGAGAACCACACGAACTACATAACGCACTTGTATATAGTGCTTAATATATAACCGTGAGTAGAAGTGCACAAATACGATTTTTTTTTAAAACCGGTAAGATTTTTATTCAATCCAGATAAAGTCAAACGGTGGTCAAAACCGGATTGTGAAAATCCGGATCGGATTTTATCTTGTTCAAAGGTCCATAACCTCGATTCTATACACCCGGATCGGATTGTCGGAAACCGAATTTTATAAAAATGGGGATTTCGGATTTAGAAAAAACATACAAAACAGATAAATATATAATTTAAACTAAAAAATCATGTATTATCTGTTTTTGAACTTTTTATTAGTTATACAACATAAATTCGTTGAAAAATATATATATAAAAATTAAGAAATAAACACACCAAAATTCATCTTTGTAGATTTTTACAAGTAATATACCATAGCTTGATACAAAAAAATATACCAAGTAAATAATACATATACAAGATAAACTCAATAAAATTTATATGAAAAATAAGAAACCGGATTTTTTAAATCCGGATTGGATCCAATGCGAGAAGATCTTTTAAAATTCGGATTGGATTTGTATCCAGTTTATTAAAATCCGGTTTCTCCATTGGATCGGTTTCATATTACTTTGTGGATTGGTTTTAGATTCAGATTTTTTGTACACCTAGTAGCTACATAAAGCCATAAATACAAATGCATTACACACTTCTTAGCATATTCTTGATTCTAAAGCTATAAATACAAATAGATTACACGGTTCTTAGCATATTATTAATTCCGAAAAAAAAATACATAATTCATCTTAGTATACACAAACATAAACTAGCATTCACAACCCACTCCTTGTTACGTCAGTCTCAACCATAATATAACGAAAAAGGATGAAACATTTCATTTTTTGAGATTCCATTCCAACATACCAAACAAGTTAATTCCAAAATACATAATACATTAATACCACAAAACAGCATCATAAATCATCACTTTGTTCCTCTTAAACTCGTTATCAACTCCAAAATCTCGACTCGAAGACCCGAAACCCTTTCAGGAGTAACACGTTCCTCAACTTTCGCAAACCACAAATCCTCATTCTTTGTCGAATCACTATCAAACCAGTCACATATTTCCTTCGCAATGGCTAAAACATACAAACCACAATCATAACCCGTAACTTGTTGTGGGCTGCTCTCACATTCCACATAACGTGTTCCAGAACCACCCATATATGGAACAAGCGTTCTATAAAGGCGTTTCGCGTCATTCTTGTTCATACCACCATAACTGTCGTGATGCACGAATACATTAGTGGCTTTCTTGAATGCAAGTAAGCTCCAGTGGCTGCCGCCTTCTATCGCCATCACGTCATCGTTGTTGTTTACGGGGAAGATTATAAGCTGTTTCGATGGTAGGTTTAGGGGTTGTACGAAATCTTTGAGGCTGCTGATGTCGGGACAGTTCATTATCCAGAAAGTGATTGAAGGTGGGACTAGTAGGATGTGTTCGGAAGGATGTAATGAAGAAAGATAACTGAAGTAAAATTCGATTATACGGTCGTTAAGATAGTATGGACCACTTAGAATCCCTAAATCGGATTGCCTGAGCACAACGTCGTTATAACTTAAGATCTTCTCATCTGCTGAGGATTTTGGCATGTCGCAGATGTTAATGTGGCACCTGGTTGATCAAAATAATAAGCATGGATCATGCACATGTTAATGTCAGATGATAATTAAACCAAAATATTTCTATCATTAATTCTGTTAAATACTTTAATAAGCGGGTCATGTTTGTGTTGACCTGTTTAACCCGTTTAATCAAACAAATCGATCCACAAACCCGTTTAACCCATTTTTTTACAACCCACCAACCTAATTAACCTGTTCACAACTTGATTATTACATGTCAACCCGTTTGACACATTTGGATAAATGGGTCAAGGGATTGTGTTCAAGTTACATGATTTTAAATGTGTAGGGGTAAGAGCTGATGTTTTTTACACGAATAAAAATACGGGTCATGTTCAGGTAGAACTGTTCAGCCCGTCAACACAACACAATGGACACACCTAATTAAAGGCAGAAACAATGGAAGTTAGATCCAAACTTGAGATACTCAAATCGCTTACCGCTATGCGCCCCTTTCAAGGAGCATCATACAAAAACATACATACTACATTTATACAAATCCAATAACACATGTAGGCCATATGAATTAGGATTGAGAATTACTATAGAAAGGAGAACCAACAGTTTTGACATATTATAACACAGAATAGCAATTCATATGCACAAAGTATCATATTAAAACCTGCATAACGAAATTGAACAAACTCTCAATAGGAATGTGCCCTATAGCAATTAGCAACTAACAACATGAATATGAGAATTCCACTCAAACTTAGGGTTTACAAAATTTAAGGCACAATTAAGGACTTAGGGTTACCAGAGATCTGCGCAGCTGAGGACGTAGAGTGCGATTAAGACATATATTTTATAAAAACTTTATATCTAAACTCTATTCATCTTTTAAAAAAAGCCACCACATCTGATTCTCCATCTCTATCTCTATATTCTGTTTTTTATCATATCTTTCTCTTTCTTCCATTTCGAATCTTAACCACTAACTATTTTGTCGTATTATATTTTTTTCTAATGTTGATTTCTAACCATTGATGGCGAGAAGCCAAGGTTTGACTTTTGAAATCAAACTATGACTGAAAGAACATACGAGGGGATGCAAAAACATAAAGTTAAACATATTAAAGTAACACAGAATGCTCCAGATCAGTGATTTCTTGTGTTTTCCAGTTAATGAAAGTGAGGTAAATAGTAAGTTCAACATGTAAAATCAGGAAAAAATGACTGCTTTATGAACAACCCTAGGAGTCAATTTCAAAGAAGTAAAAAAATAGAGGGGGGGGGGGGGGGGGGGGATTGGATACTTGATACTTCTGCTGCCACATGAACAGCCACTAAGATCTAGGTATAAAATCAAATTGATGACCTTATGAACCCAAATTTTATCAGAAACTCAAACATCCCACAAAGTTAAAAACTTCAAATCCATTATATGCACCAGGAGCATTAAATCCTCAATTTTGTGTGTATATGCTTAATGTTGTATTTACTTTAACCGACCCGCATTGACTTATTTTAACCGATTACACATTGATTCAAAATGCAACACCAATCTTGTTACAAGCACTATAAAACTTGAGGGTTCTGATATGCAAAACTTTTTAATCTTAAATGACATAAAATATGGTCTATTCCCAATACAAGCATTTTAACAAACAGTTGGTGTGCACATCACATACAGATCTTTGTTTCCTCATATGGGTTTTAGTTCAAACGTAAGCATATTCATAATTATAAAGTAAGTGAAAGAAACAGAGATTCATACGATTGAATCACTTAATTGCTCGAAATTAGTATTCAATTTCATCATCAAATTGCAAAACCTTAATATTACGAATGCAAATTGAAAAAAAAAAATCATTTTAACGGTGGAAGAAACGGTACCTGACGGAATCAAGGATGAGAGCTGGGTTTTAGGGTTCCAGAAGATTCGAGTTTGAGTTTCAAAACTCATATACAGGTTTGTTTATATATTATATACCTGGCAAAATGGGTGGGTCGGGTTGGGTCGGGTTACGGGTCAAAACGGATTTGGATCATGGGTTCAGGTCAGAACATGTCATTTTAAAAAAAGGGTCAATTTGGTTCGTGTCAGAACGGGTTCGGATTAAAAGGGTTAGAGTCAGAATAGGTTCGGGTTAAAACAGGTTAGGGTCAGAATGGGTTCGGGTCAATCTGGGTTTGGTCAGAACGGGTCATGTTAAAAAGATAAAAAAATTGGTTCATTTAAGAATGAGTTTCTACAAAATAAGTTACGCTCAAAATGAATTGTTTTATATAGAATATAATATATTGAAGCTTAGCATGAAAAGATGGATGTATAAATACATGTATGTATAAATGGTTGATTTGAATATGTATGAAAAGATATTTTGTCATACATCGTAAAATCATGTCCAATAATATAATGACACGTGTCATTACTTTTATATTCAGTCTAATAAGGACTAATAGGGACTAAAGGAGTCAACATGCTTAAACTGAGCCTAAGTGACCATTAGTGTCAACATGCTTAAACTGAGCCTCTGAGTGACCCTTTACAAAGTCCTAACTCTCATATGAGCCATTTGTTGAACGAGAGGGATTATTTGTGTAAATATGTAAAAGTTGGAGATGGGGGGGGTTAAAAGTGTCAACATGTTAATGTATATCTCTGAGTGACCTTTTAACGAACCGAGAGCTTTACAATGTCCGGCATACTCCCGAGTAAGCCAAATATTGGCTACGGAGGGCTAATTATGCTTATAAGGGTATTTTAGAAGTTTAATAAGTTGAGGGGCTAAATGTGATAAAGTTTGAAAGTTTCCATGAGGCGCTCGCGGGCCGTGAGAGACATGGGCCTGGTCTCTCGCGGGCCGCCAGAGAGCTATATCTGCAAAAAAAATTGCTTGGCACCCACACACGTTGCCAAAAACCATTTGATTCAAAACCATGGACTTCCAAACTGTTATGCCACGTTTTAGGACACTTGTAGACACTCTCTAACACTTGTTAACACCTGGCATCACCTCCTTCAAGCTCTCCAACTATAAATAGGTGCAATGGTTGTTCACTTGAACTTGCACCTTTCTCATTAACATTCTATCTCCCTCCTCTGGAAGTTTCTAACTGAAAGGAGCATCCAACTTAGTTCTATTTCATCCTATGATCACTTGTAAGTGTTCCTTTCTCTTGCATTTTCGTTTATAGGCTTTTTATAGCCAAAAGTCAAGCGTTTACGAAAAACGCTTTGACTTTCGGTTAAAACCATTATGGTCCAGCCATTATTCATAACGAACATGGCTAAGTGATCGTAATAAGGTAGGTGTAATCTCTATAAAGGGCACCTCCTAACGATCACGTTTAACTAGACCAACTGACGGGTCAAAGTTTTATTATTAAAAGTCAAACAGGCCAGATTTTGAAAATATTATAATTTGAGTTTACATATGTTATGAAACATGTTTTGACACTTAAACAAGTTATTAATAATTATTAGAACATGTGAGAACATGTTCGACTCGTCAATTTCAGTTCTAGGGTCGGTTCGTAACCGAAAGTCGTAAAATTTGAATTCTGCTTTGACTTTCGATTCTGACCCGATTTAGATTAGTTAGCTACTAATCTAAGGTTGCATTATGATCGTAATATTATGTAGCATAACCCTCCGAGGTTATATTACATGATCATAATCAGAATCCGAGTTTATGCACAAGTTCCGTTATTATGCCAATTTTGACTAAAATGCTCTTTTTACATAAAATAAGGTTTTAATCAATAACGAACTTGAAAATGAATTACTGATGTAATATCATAAGTAAGATTATTTGGGATGTCAAGTCAGTTTAAGTACTGAGTTTACATACAAGTTCTTGCATTATGTCGACAAATGACGATAAAGCCCTTGTGGCGCATAAAATGGTTTTTATCATACTTGTTATACCAAACCTTTTATCTACTGATGTGTTATATTAAATAACATATCTAAAAATATACAAACATGATCTTAGCATCTGTTTTCATTAAACCTCGCACAAATCGTCATTTTACGACATAAACGCCATTTCGGCGCATAGTATGGTTTTAAACCATATTTATCAACCAAGACTTGATACCTACTGATTTTTGGACTCATTTAAAGTAAATATAAACTCGGAATCCCAAATAAATTATAAAACTATGTGTAAAATAACCAAAATGCCCCTACGGTGCATAGTTTGGTCATAAATGACAAATTACACATATGATCAATATCTTACCGATATTATACCATAAATTAAATATTTTTTCTAGAATACTTATGATCATAACATCAAAATATATTCAAGTTTCTTTTATACGATGTATAGTTACCAAAACGCCCTAATAAGGCATAATTTCATTTTAACCTTAACGGGCATGTAAGTTGATATCCTACTGATATTACAACTTATTTAAAGTATAAAGGCATATAGAACTTTTTCATGACTTATCCGCTTACCCGATATCGCTTATATGCGTATGGTTAAGTATATGTAACTAGTTTACGGAAATTAGCCGAAACGGGTTTAACCTTATCATTTTAAATCTCAAAATCCAGAATGCTTATGGTTTACCCATATTATACAAGTCATACTACTTGTTGGGTTTAAACTACATTCTATCCGGTCATCGCTTAATCTAGCGTATTATATCGTTTTTGATCCCGTACGCTAGTCGGTCTAAGTCTATGGCTTAAATTAAGACCGTTAGCATTTTAATTGGTTAGCTTATGCCATAATCCAGACTAGAGCCTTCCAGTAAATGCTATCTGCACTTATTTCATTTTGAATACGAATGAGATATTAAATCTTGCATTTTTAAATCAAGACTAACTTAGGTAAATACTCTTGACTTATTTTCCTTATACGGGCTTGGGTTACGGTAAAATTACCGCTTGGTCGGTAATGGGAGCAATCGAATGCCGGACTGTGGCTAGTAAATCCGCATATTTTGTTTTGATCAGTTTTGTTTGATAACTTAAACATTGGGGGTTAACGACTGTGTCCTGGATCCTCGGCTCATTACATTAGTTAATGGCCACGACCAAAGCGCGGGGTGTAGGCATACACCTGATAGATGCTAATGCTAAATTATTTTTGCCCACTAGTTGGGGATAACTCCTTCATGGGTTCATAAGTGGTGTGTACGTTGCTCATGTCTCGGTCTCTGTACTGGGCCCCATATGTATTGAAAAACATGTAAAGCTGTTAACAAGGTTACAAGACTGACTTTCCCAAGTTATAAAAGATTTTCCGTGCCTTGTGCACTTAAATCTATTTTTGAAATGTTTTCAAAACGAGTCAGTTGGGTGTATTTACCAGCGAAAGCTGACGTATTTTCAAAAGACTAAGTTGCGGGTACAATACGAAATAGGTTGGAAGCTGCTTGGTAGTGATATAAGAGGATCTTGCAAATCCTTAGACCTGCCCAAAGTCTGTTACACATTTTTGTATATTTTACAATCCGACTGTGGATCTTTTGTTACAAGCCGTATGTATATTATTTTCGTACTTTGAACTTTTGGTTTGTATTAGTAATTTACAATCTAAGACTTTCATTGTGTTGTGTTAATTGACTATAATGATATCAACTTACGTCACGATATTCCCCACCCGGGCCCATCGGTGTTTGGATTGGAAATACAAGGTGTGACATATATATATATAAGAATTTTATAATAATATATGTTTAACAAAAGGGTTTGTATATTAAAACAACACTCAGTAGTTTATTTTCAAAAGAAACAAGCAATAGAAAAGTCAGTGCCTACTCTACAACAGATGCAACCCACCTCCCAGCACCACCATCCGTCGCGGGTCACCGGCGCAACTTCACCTTGCCATCCATATCGTCTCTCTCCTCCAGTTTTTCGGTGACTATTCAAGTATTCATCTTATCTCTCCTCTCCGAATGTGAAACTACTAAAACCCTAAAAAGATTGCCGATACGAAGTACAAACCCTAATCTTGTGTTAACAGTCCAACCGATGACCACGATTTCTGATACAGTTCCACTGCAAATCTACACCCTAATCATGGACCACCAACATAGCCACCGTCCTCCGCCGTCACAAAATGTCTCCGACCATGGTTTCATCAAGTATGAGGTGCTTAATCAGCTTATGTCATTAGTAACTAGTAAGTGACAACCCATCTGACCCGATGACCATTTCTCAGTTGTAAGGGACTACCCACTCCACCCATCTAAATAGTAAGTGAAAACCCGTATTGACATGTTCCTAACTTTAGTTTGTTACAGATCCACCCAGAATAACCGGTTCTTAATTTTACTCATGTCCAGACTGACCCAAGAGTTTAATTTTTCGACCCATATGGACCCAAAATCAAGTATACTGGTTACTTTTGCAAGGTCTATTTATATACGTAGCTTACAATAACCAGTTGAGGGTGGGTTAAACCCAAAAAGAAAATGGCAACAACAAGACTTGAGATAGTTCTCTATTTTTTATAATTTCATTCATATCTTTTCTAAACTAAAAAAACAGCCATTTATAGGCTTATGGAAATTAAAGGACTGAACATAATACCACTAAACTCATTACTACTAATTAAAGGGAAACTACTTAAAAATAGAATCAAATGGTAAGTGGGGAGATAACAGTGAACATCATGGAATTGTGTGCATGGTAATGACATGGCTATAGTGCACATATTAGTAAGTTCCCCTTCGAGTGTCCTTGCCCTCAAAAACGAAATCTGGATGAGAGCTCTATGGTGGTCGCCACTCGGGTCTCTCGGCAACACCATGGCGCTTAATTAAACTGATATGAAGGTTGTTGGGAGACCCGAGTGGCGACCACCATGGAGCCCTCATCCAGATTTCGTTCTTGAGGACAAGGATATACTTGGATGTGTTTTGCCCGAACGATCAACTCATCAGGTGAAAACAAAACCATGAGTTTCTAGATGCGCGCCATGGTGTCGTCGGGAGACCCTAGTGGCGACCACCATGGAGCTCTCATCCAGATTTCGTCCTTGAGGGAAAGGACATTCAATGGGGAACATATTGATACGTGCATTATAGCCACGTCATGACCATGCACACCATTACCATTATGTTCATCATTATCTCCCCACGTTACTATTTACTTCTATTTTTAAGTAGTTTCCCTTTAATTAGTAGTAGTGGGTTAAGTGGTATTATGTTCAGTTTGTTCGTTTCCGTAAGCCTATAAATGGATGTTTGTTTTGGCTAAGAAAAGGTACGAATGAAATTGTAAAAATAGAGAAGTGTCTCAAGTCTTGTTCTTGCTATTTTCTTTTGAGTCTGACCCACTCAATGGGTTATTTATCACAAATCTGATTGGTACATATCAATTGGTATTAGAGCCGTCATGATCCCCGGATATGGTTGCTCACATTCTATTCAAAGCCGATTTCTTTTAATGGACGAATGAATTATGACAAAATAGTCTCAATCCCTCTCTAAATTGCTTTTGGTCTTCTTAATCCCTATTCTACTCATCTTAAATCCAAGTGATACGTATCATTTATTCTCCTATATATTAATAAGGTTGCGTGGTAAGCCCATGCCACCTCAGCTCAAAAACAACAATAGCCCCCCCCCCCCCCCCGATACGCTATAGGGGGGCTATTGACCCCTCGCCAGCACAATAGTAGGCATTCACAAGATGTTGTGTGTGTGAGAGAGTTATGGCTATTGATGAAAAGGGGGTACTATTGATGAAAGTGGGGGTTATCCCATAACTTGGTTGTTAAATGGGGGCTTTATTGGTGATGTGGCGCTGAGGTGGCACAATGGAGCCCCTGGGGCTTCAACCATACCCTGCAGCCTAAGAAAATACTTTAAACACTATTATGTTAGTAATATTATGGGGCATATTAATCTCCTATTTATCTATACTATATATAATGCATGATACAGTGACATTTTAAGATACCTAAGAGTTAGAGTTAAAGGTTTTTTTTTTGCTTTAATGCATAATGTAATGGGTAAATTAGTCTTTCAAACACTAATTACATTTTAACCCCCTCATCTTAATTACACTTTAATCCGTTATATTTTACAAAACTATAGATAATAAGTTAGTACTATTAATAAGGAAATGATTTAAATAGTCTTATTTTAGTAATATTATAGAGCATATTAATCTCTTTTCTATACTATATATATTGCATGATACATGGGCATTTTAAGATACCTAAGAGTTATTGTAAAGAACTTTTTTTGCTTTAATGCATAATGTATAGTATTTATTAATTAACCTTACGATTTTTAAACGCTCATGACTTTTTTGTACATTAATATTTTTTTAAGTACACTATAAAAATACGTATTTTATTCTCTTTAAATTGAGTATAGTATTACTATAGTAATTTTAATTTATGATGAGTGATTAACAATGTATAAGAGTGAGCAATAACTTAACCGTTAACCGAAGCCGAATCGAAAACAGACTAAACCAAATCGAAATCATCCAAAAGCTTAATTAACTCGGAACCTGAATTAACCAAAACGGGTTATTGTTTTTTGTACAATCCTTTAACCAAAATTGATCGAGCTGAAATATTCATATTTTCATATAATTTTGAGCTTTCATACTTTGAATTCATGTATTTCATATTTATACCTCCATTTTATGTATTTATACATCAATTTCATGTATTTTATCGCTCAATTTCATGTATTTCAAGCAAAATATTTAGTTCAAGTTTGGTTTTGGCTAATAACCGAAAACCAACTGTTTAATAACATAGACTAAGCGATGACATTGGTTTTAATTGAGGATAATAACCAAACCAATCAAATATGCAGAACCTCATAGTGTCAGTGTTTCTTGCCGCATCACCCAGGGACCCTTCTAGACGAAACCGAACCGAAATCAACAAAAACTGCATTAACTCAAAACTTATTAACCAAACCCGAATTAACCAAAAGCGGTTATTGATTTTTTGTACCATCGTTTAACTAAAATTAACCAAAACGAACCAAATCATTCATGTTTTCATATATTTCTAGCGTGTATAACTTGTCAACACCCAACCGATGGCGGAATCATTGGAGAGAGACGAACGAGATTGCTCGAGACTTCGTAACACTATTGTGATAATATTTAATTAAAAACGGTTTCATTCATAAATAAAAATTGTCAAGTACATCAAAAGAAATCAAAGTACAACAATTGGAAATTTCAAAGTACAACAAAACTCAGTAACAATACATTAACAAAATCTAGTATCTCTAGATGCGTTTCTAAGTCGTCCCTACTAGATTTAGTCAATATCAACATCATCAACCTGCAACATGTTTAAAAGTCTAGTTCAACACACAAGACATTGGCGAGTACACAAGTTTAATATAACATAAGTATGAAAAAAGGTTTAAACGAATCCACATGGCAAAAATAGTTAACAAGATTAATATAATCACGGCATGCAATTATACAAGTCAATCCTCTTTTTACCGCATGAATTTAAAAGACTTAACATGACCACAAGACTATGGGCGGTGCGTTACTCCTATAGCGCTATACATGTTAAGGGGAGGCTCGTACTAAGTTAATGATAAGCGAATCACATAAGAATGTTCCAAGAATACAAATCAACTATCACGTATTTAAGCATGTATGATGGATTGTTTGGGTTTGCATGAAGAATAAGTGTGATTGCATTTATTATAATAGGTTAAACATATTGGACCCAAAAAGCGTAAAGCGTAAAAGGGCTTTCGAGTGTACTCACAGTTTTGCAAAGCTTTCCCTTGGTAATCCCATGAAGAGTTAGAGGTTGGAAACACCGACTTTACCCTACATGGAGTAAACGAAGGTGTGTGAGTATTCAGAATTATGATGAAGGTTTCAGATTGAAATTTAAAGCACAATAGTATGTATGCATAAAAGTATATCTTGTATAATACTCGTTTTGACACTAAGTTGTATGTGATTTCATGGGTCCTAGTTTTCCCATTAAATAAAAAACGAGAGGCTTAGAATCATAAATAAAGTAGCCTACGTTCATGACAAATAATCATAAACCGATTATCATCATGAGTTTGGCCATGTTGATATATATATCTATATATATATATATATATATAATCCTAAGCTAAATCCATCAAGAGTATCATAGATTGTCATGTAAGTCAAGCATGGAGGATTAATCTTCATTGTACGATTCACCAATGCACAAATCACCTCAAGGATGACTCGGATGATCATGAATTAAGGAAAGTACTTAACTAAGACTATGAAAAACCAGGTAAGCAAGCTAGGTGCGTGCATCCCGAACATGGCAACGTTTGGGGACGTGTCGTAGCCTTTTTACTCAAATGAAAGTTGAACAAGTTTTAGTTGCTTAAACATAGAAAACATCGAGTGAGGCGGTGGAATGAGATTAGGATAGCCAAGGGTTCCAATTATTCACACCTTTACCAAAACACAAGGCTTGCCATAAGAGTTATGGTAAGCTTGGATGGTTTCATCACTTGTGGGTTGGATAAACCCTAATAAAACAGAAGGTTTAGAGGGTGATTTACACCTCTAACTCATAAGAATCAATCTTGGACAAGCTTACTAACCATAGACTTGGTTAGTTGCAAAGGATGCACAAGATTGTATAAGAAAACATAAGTTAATAAAAGTTAACAATGAAATCTTTCAAAACAAAAAGTTTGGACCTCAAAATGGTGATGTTCCACCTTGATTTACCATGGTAAACCTATGGAAACACTCCTAGAGGTGTTCTAAGCTTTGTAATGGAAGATGAGGTGTAGAAGAGTGAAGAAAATGAAGTAAAGTGTTCACTTTGGCACTTAGAACAATATGATTTTTATGATGTTTGCAGCTGATTTGGGTGTGTTTTGAGAGCGTTGATGAGTTTGGAAACTGAAAATGGGTGAATGGAGGCTTGTTTATATAGAGAGGAGGTAGGGTTTTGTGATTAAGAAGATTAAATGGTGATTGGGTGAGTTGAGAGGTGAAAGAAGATGGCCAATCTGCTGAAAGGAAACAACCTGATGCAGATTGCACCCCTTCGCGTTACATGAACCTAGAAGGGGAGGGCGTCGTGTGACGCGACGCCTCCTTGTCCGTTTGAAGTTTGATTTCTTATATTTCGGCCACTAAACTTTCCATTTGTTATCATTTCATGCATGAACTTTAGTATTTAACATGTTTTTAAGTATGCACAATGTATACAAGTATGATTCTAGTATCGAGAATGTATGTACAAGTATTGACACGCATAATAAGTGCCAGTTTATGTATGAACGATTAAATTGCGAGTATAACAAGCATGTATTAAGTATATATTTCATTACGATCGAAGTCTCGGATTACAAAGTTGGGAATGACTTACGAATATGATACAAATACAAGTTGCTATAAATAGAAATACGATTACACTTTCTAAATAAGGAAAGTACATAAATGCGAAGCGTTACATACCTTTAGTTCATGTATTTCATATTTATACCTCCATTTGATGTATTTGTACCTTCATTTCGTGTATTTCTAAGAAAAAGTTTAACCAAAGTTCGGTTTTAACTATTAATCAGAAATTAACGAATTAAACCAACAACCATTATTTTAACCGAATAAACCAAATTGATTAACCAAAAACCGATTGGTTAATGAAATAGACTAACCGATGACTTCAGTTGAGGATAATAATTGAACCAAACGAACCATGCACACTACAATGAAGTGGACTAAACCGATGACTTCACTTATACGATAAATATTATACAAAAAAGGAAAACTAATTGAAACGAGTACCGCAATGCAAAATATCACCCTTATCGCAACACGCGTGCACTCTGCTGTTCTATTAATATGGAAATGATTTGAACAATGTTATTTTAGTAATACTATATAACATATTAATATTCTACTTGTTAATAAGGACATGATTTGAACACTTGTTTTTTGTAATATTATATAACATATTAATCTCCTATCTATTAATAAGGAAACGTAGTGTTATTTTTGTAATATTATATAGCATATTAGTAAAATAAATGAAAATTTTTAGGGCAACGTGTTAGCGTGATATTGCATGGAAAATATTTGGGTAAAATATACGGGTTAGGGGCGCTCCATGCCCTGCTCCTAATCCTCTATGACCCGAGTATATTTATACGCAGCTAAATTTGTTTTCCAAAACCCTAAAGCCTTCATCTCCATTGTGGTTCAAAGCATCAGGCATGAGGTATGTTTAATCTCCTCATTCTTCTCCTTCACGTTGCTTACAGAACATCTTCCTGTTGTTCATCTTCTCCTTCAAATTCAACTTCTGTAATCCATCTGGTGGTTGACTCTATCAACAAACCCTAATGAATCCACCCATAAATAATATACCAATCAATCCAGTTCGTGTAATGGCTTCTGGATCTATACTTAGTCATTATTGAACTTTTTAAATTAATTATTTGAACTTAATTTGTTAATCATTATCTCTATTTGTGTTTTGAATAGGATTTGTTACGGCGAACGTAGCGTGTTGTGGGCATGAACCATACAATGAAAACGGAGTATGCAGATCGGTTTGAATTTGTGTCCAAGCGGAGATATATACGCGTTCTGGGGTCGCCATGTAGTAATCGTACCACGTAATCCTTGATGATTTAGTGCAATCTGGAGGCACTTTTATTGAATGCCAGGTACTCTACTATTAAAATACTTTGTTAGATGTATTCTTATTGGGTTGTTTATGTTTAATACAAGTGTTTGAATATTTACAGTTATCTTTAATAAAACACGAGACCATGTTAGTTTGACACCACATGTTCTTCTACTCATGTTAAAAAGGGTAGCATTGTACCAAGTTTCTTATTTGAAATACTAAATAAAAAATTAATATATGTAATATTATAAACAAATATGTATATACTCTCAAAAGTGCTCTTCATATATGGGCCCTTAAAATTCTTTTGGTTAAAGAAAGTCCGTTCTTGTAATTACTCATACATGTATATAAAATTCTCTTGATCAACCCCGTGTTGAGGAATTGACGCTCCGATGAGATTGATCTTGAAGATACCTATGACGAATATAACCTTTAATTAAGTTTATGAAAAGCTTATAACTCTTTTTATAGCGAGGACATTTAATATTTCATAATTTTTGTATGATTTTAGGTTTTCATTAATAATAAATAGCTTTAAAATTTTAGTATACGTAACTTTCTCAAGCCCGGGAAGCAATCCCGGGTGATAACCTAGTGATATATATATAACGTATGTATTGCTTGTTGCGATAAGAATTCTATCAATATCAGTTTTGATTCGTTATGTTTCAGTTAAAAAAACACTTAAGGGACATGATTGACGGAAAAACTTAAAGAGGTGTAATTAAATTGCTTTAAAGGGACATGATTAAGGAAAAAAATCTTAAAGAGCATAGAGGTTGTTAATCTTTAACATCAATTTTACTAAATATCTTTCAACAAATCAACATATAAACACCGGTTAATAAGTCCCTCTCATCCAAATAATATTCCTTTCAATTCTCTAATGTCAATCCTATTTCTTTTTTTTTTCTTTCTTTTTTAATTTTTAATAGCGAGATTTCAATCGTATCGGTTTGATTCGTTACATTTCAATTAACGGAGAAACTTAAAGAGGTGTAATCAAATTGCTTTGAGTAAACTACACTTTCACCGCTAAGGTTTGGGGGGTGAAATCACGTATACCCCGTAATTTCAAAATCATGTTGCATTACCCCTGTGTAGTCCCAATTGCATCAATCTTGGACCTTCCCACTTAATGTCGTTGACTATCAGTGTTTCTCTATAATGGTCAAAGGTTACAATTGTCATTTCACCTCTTTTCACTTAGACCCTTCTTTATTTTACTGAATTTCTATTAAATATTTCGTATTTAAACATGTAATTGCGAATACACGTCACTCTTATTTTCAAGTTTATTAAAACTTTTTTAACATATTTCAACAATTTAACATGTTATCATTGATTAGTTTTGTTATAATCAAAACCAAGTGCAGAAGCTTCGTTTTTAATCGTGTTCGATTCTTCATATAGTTTGGTCCTCCTCCGGTGCTCCCAAACATCACCTATATTTCATAATTTATGAAATACGTTAGTTATAAATAGAATATAACATAACCGAATAAACCCGAAGACTTAAAACAATAAAAACAAAACTTTAGTTTCAGTCTCCACCGTAAGCTACAGTGGCCACCGTAGCTTACGGTCAAGCTTTACGGTCCTAGCTCACTGTCTTACGGTTAAGACTTCTAGTTTCAACACAGCAGCTGCCTACCATAAGCTACGATAGGCCACCGTAGCTTACGGTGGGCTGCTGCAACCTTTTTAAATTTTGTCGTTTAGTTACGGAAACTTTCGTAACTCATTCAATATTAATCCGTTTTACTCGAAACTTGTTTCTTATTGTCCGTAAATTGTTTTCTTACATATTTAACTTGAAATCCTTAACTCGGATTCTTAATTCTTATGAAATACGCATTCACTCTTGGTTTATGCATATATTCATTTTGACCCATTAAGAGATTTAAGCGTATAAGTTTAAATCTCACGTCCTCTTACTTTGTTTCTCGTTTTCATACTAAAATATCAATTTACATTCCACCACAACTATAATTGTGGTGGATTTGATATAGAAATGTTATATTTCAAATTCTACCCTTCAGTTTGACATTTTTACGAAAAAGATCTAATATGAGGCATTAAGCCAAAACGGCTTATGCTTTTCACTTTTACATTACCAAAGGGTCTATCGTATTATAAAACTCATTTTTTTTAAACTAATATTAGAGTCGCTTATTTATTTCATCATTCGATGGCATTTTGGTCAACTTAGACCCTTCTTTACAACGAAGGACTTACAATATCATGTTTTGACCAAAATGAACATTTAACCATAATCTATGTAAAAATCATTATGTTCTTAAGAACATAATGTTTACGGATTAAATTATTGGATTTACCTTACATTAGGTAATCCATTATTCATTTATGACTCATTTAACTCTCATCGGACCTTTAAGTCCTTGTTGAGAGTTTGACCCGTTACACGTACCTGGCTCGGCTCATAGCATTATCCGTTCTAATATCATGCTCTATTCTTTCTATGAAAGCAAATATTCAACAAGAGATATTAGTCATCATTGTCAATTGGCGATAATATCACCATTTGACCCGTTCAGTCAAAATGACCATTTGCCATTATGAGATGGCACTTATTTGCCATCTCACCTATTTAACCCATTTCGTTTTACATTATATGATTATATTACTTAAACATCGTTTCTTAATTCGCCTGACCCATTATGACTTACGTCATATGGTATCTTTTTCCAAAACTCTTTATTTATTCGTCATCACATGACTAATTTACTGTTTTACCCTTTTTACCGTAAATCATGGTTTAATACTATATTCACTTGTTCCAACCCATATCTATCCGTGTTGGAACTTTATATTTCGAGATCTCGTCCCGAATACCCAAAATGCTTGTTCAACTACATAAGTAAATCTACTATTTTAAAGATGTAAGCTTTACTTACATTGAAGTCCGATTATCCCTTTTTCCGAGTATTCAATCCGTTTGACCCGCTTCTCTCTAAGCTTCCTCCTAGCTTGTCAAGCGTCAAACTACCTTTTATCATTTCGCAAGATGGTTAGATTGCCATTATTTATCAAGACCATTCCACCTTACGGACTTTATGTCAAAATCACCATTTGATCTTATTATAGGTCGGTTTGACTTTTGAAAGTCAACTACCTATTAACATACACAATTGCGAAATTAAGTTTAACAACCCATTTAGGCAACTTTTCAAATTTCTGGTAGTCATTATTCTTAAGATACCATTTTAACTACTTTTCTCAACTAAGTCATATCATTTCTTTCACTTAAACAAGTTCGAGCAATTGTTAACATAAGGTTAACTTAGCTTTCGATTATCAAAACTAATTTATTCATTGTACTAGAACTAAGAGTTTTCATCTTTATGTATAAACCCATTCCACCATATTACTT
Source organism: Scalesia atractyloides (assembly GCA_947069175.1). NCBI lineage: Eukaryota > Viridiplantae > Streptophyta > Magnoliopsida > Asterales > Asteraceae > Scalesia > Scalesia atractyloides. The sequence continues at coordinate 79,489,459 of CAMTDV010000001.1, read as the reverse complement.
AGATATTCATCTGAATACTTAATATAATCAAGTTTTATGCACAACTAGTATACAACTTGATCTTAAACACTCATTAACATCTACATAACATAATTTCATTATGTCATACAAAAACCCATCTCAACATCTACTTATAAATTCACTAATAAGTAATCTTACATCAAGTAGTGCATAATTTCTTTAAGTCTAACAAAATCAAGCATACACCTACACTTAATGTCATCTTTGGATCATGATCCAACTATCTAATTGCAAGTATTCAACATGTCTCAAGTTATGATTTTCACCAATCTAAGTTTTGAGACATACCTCATGGTCCCCTTATCATGGTGATCAATAATTCATGTTCATGCACCGATTTGGGTCTCGAATTGATCTTCAATTTTGGTGGATTAGGCTTGAACAAGGGTTTGCCCTTGTTCTTTCTCCTGATGGTCGACCAACAGACACACACACACACACACACTAAGTGTGTGTTGTGTTTAAACCTTTTGTTTTTAAAACACAAGTATCCTTTTTACACAGCTTTGGTCCCTCAAGTTTAATTTCGATTAAATATCAAGTTACAACTCATTGTGTTGTCACTTATATACATGTTATTAACTAGGTCAATTTGTTCCTAGTTATTTTGTTTACGGGTTCACTGTTACCACTAACGGTCTTTTACTCGCTCTTTAATATTAACGTGTTTTGATTGCCAAACCCATTTTTTGGGTGTTACAGTTCCAACCACCGATCGTTATGTTAATGTCATTTTCATACAATTATGGATAGTTGATGTTACAGGGTCTAAGATTAGGTTGCTATACTTAATTTAGGTGAATATCATATGAACCGTGTTAGGGTTTACTGTTCATTGTTTGATAGACACATAGATTGAAACAAGGGTGAAAAAAAGTTATCACAGTTTAGGTACAGGGTTGTTATTGACGATGATATTGTGTTTAATAAAATATGATAACTATTGTGTTCAATTTCAATGATACTTAGAATGATACTATGATAACTTAGAATGATATTGTGTTCAATTTTAATGATACTTATAATGATACTCTGATTATTTAGAATGATGCCGTGTTTAATTTCAAAGATACAAAGGAGTTTTTTCACAAGTAAATCTATTCTGAATAGCTTTGATTAAAACAATTCGATTGATATCATGATTGACACAAATGTGTGTGTTCATTCTCTGTTTACCGTAAACTAACTTAGTACTGTTTTTTTTGTAGTTGAGGTGAGGATGAACTTTTCCCTCACAACTTTTTGATCCACGTAGTGGTCACCATGTATGGTCACCCGTTCCTCAACTTCCAATATCCACCTAGAAATCAGAGGATTGAAAAGTGACCAACAAGAACATAGCATTAACGCATCATTATATTATGTGGGATAACTAAAGTTTAAGTGTTATGGAGTTTTTGATGATCTTGTGTTGAATAATTAAATTGATTATGGATGATTATGTAATTAAACTGATTATGGATGATTGTGTAATTAAACCGATTATGGATCACTTTACTATGATTAAACAGAATGGCATTTGCCTTGAAAGGTCAAACATTTCATGTTCATGTGGTGATTCAGGGTTTATGCATAACATGAATTGGGCATCTAATTTGATGTTTACACATGACATGAATTAGCAATTATATATGATGTTTATGCATAATAGGAATTGGCCATTATATCTTGATTATATGTGGATTTTGTAGAACATGAATTGGCCATTGTATGTTGATTATATGTGGATTAAAAACTGACTATGTGAAGGATTAGAAACCATTATATCAGAACGGTGACTTGCAGGGTAAAAGATAATGTTCATGGGTCAATGTATGAGCATTTGAATCTTGCATTGATGAAATGTTGCATAACAACCATTATCTGTGCATTTGAATTTATCAGTGGCCAATGTATGTGCATTAGAATTGGTCATGAGGCATGAATTGCACATTGCTTTGGAGGGTCAGACAACTTAAAGTGTTATTTGACTTTTCAAGGTCAAACAATTTAGGCGGGAATGATTAAGAGTTATGCAAGGTCTAAAATGTTGAGTTTTTACATAGTATAGGGTGTAAAATAAGGGTAAAAATGTTATTTCGCATCACAACTAACAGAAAATATGATGTCATTTAGCAACAAGGTCCAATATTGATGCAATTAGGATTAAACGGGGGGGAGGGGGGAGTTAATGCAACAAGATTATAAAATTAGGGGATAAATGTGATTCCACTCCCAAACTTCAGGGGGGGGGGGGTAAAACTACAGTTTACCCAATTGCTTTTAAGGGACATGATTAACGAAAAAACTTAAAGAGTATCAAAGGTTGTTAATCTCTAACATCAAGTTTACTGAATATCTTTCAACAAATCAACATGTAAACACCCATTCGTAACTAAATTCTCTCATCCAAATAATATTCCTTTCAATTCTCTAATGTCGATACTATTTTTTTTTAATTTTTTAATATGATTTTAATAATTTGACTAATGAACATACAAACATTGTTTTGTAAATGTGATTGTATTATTAATATGTGTAAAAACCAATGAAAACAATCTTTGGCAAGGAGCATGACCGGGTGAGCACCGACTCAGGGTCACAAACATAAAGGGGTTCATAAATTGTTTAAAAGTTTAATTATAATTAATTATCTTAAAATTATGAATACTTATTATATCCAGATATTAAACATCCAACCCTATAACTCAATGGTAGATCGCTAGTCTTGTAAACATAAGGTCTCTAGTTCGAGCCTGCATTGGTGCAACATTTTTCTAGACAACATCAAATTTTAAATTTATGTATACGTCTATTTCTTAGAATTTGATTTATTTGAGGAGTAACACACTACTACTAACATACACTCTAATAAGTAGTAACTACTACTAACAATATAAGTAAAAAGCTAAAACTACATGATCTCATTTAATAAAGCTTCACCATATAAGTTATCAAGATTACTGCAAACACTACTTGGATCAAAGTCATAATGACAAGGTGGATACATATAGGGGTCATGGTTAAAAATTATAAATTAAAATGTTTAAACGATCCAACATAACTAAAAAAAGACACTATCACTTAACACATGATGACGGAAAATTCAAAACTACTCATTAATATGTTCCATTTTAATATCTTTTTTTTTTCTGTACAAAATTTAAATAAGTAGAAATCAATCAAGACTACTAACCAACTGACGAAAACTAAATTGGTTAACTCATTAGGAGTGACCAATACCTAAAAAAATATCAACCATCAACCTTAAGGCTTAAACAAATAGAAGGCATCCCTATAATCTATATGTTATCTTTTTTTAGAACAAATACTCTAAAGTTTATCAAACTTAAAATAATACAAAAAGAATAACACTAACTAAGGTGTGATACATGAGGTGTTATCTGAGTAGTCCATGTCTTAAATCACTATTCATAAAAAAAACTACGATAAATGAGTAAAAGCAAATACCAATAGAACAAATAGACATGCGATATAAACCGCCAACAAATCCTAATAGAAAATATACACCTCAACCTATAGATTACAGTATTTAAACCCTTAATCTTTTGACTATAAAGCACACCACTTAACCATCGGTCGGTTCGCCATTCCAAATTGTCAATTGTGACTTTTCTCAAAAGGAATTAAACAATGTTTATGGCAAAGTAACCCATTACACACATATAAAGCAAACCAAAACGCAAATTCCAGTCTAGAGGCAGTTAGTTGACATCTACCCAAAACACACTATCAAAAACAATAAAACTCTCCGCATCATATGCATTTTCAGATCCACAAACTGCACGCACTATCAATTCACACTCTCCAGATCTCAAGATCTAGCCCTAGATTTCTGACTTTCAGCATTCATCAATCAACATTTTTTCACTTTTGGTAAACAGGAATCAATTTAGGTTAGAATTTACCGAGATATCTGAAATTTAGCATTCATCGATCGATATTTGTTGAGATTTAGTTACAGGAATCAATTAGGTTTAGTAAATAAGATCAAATTGTGGAAGATTTTACCGGAAACGGATCTCTAGCCCTAGATATCTGAAGTTTAGCATTCATCGATCGATATTTGTTGAGATTTAGTTATAGGAATCTGTTAGGTTTAGCAAATATGATGCAATGGTTGAAGGATTTGCCGGAAATGGATCTGATGCGGTCCGAGAAGATGACCTTCGTTCAGTTGATCATTCCTGTTGAATCTGCTCACCGTGCGGTTTCGTATCTCGGTGAACTCGGTTTGCTACAGTTTCGTGATGTATGATTTTGATCTTACTTTGTTTGTATACGTATGTGAATGTGTGTATGTTAATTATTTCTGGATTGCTGATATTGGAAATTTTGGTTTTGAATCATCAGGATGACTTTTAGGTATGATCTTCGGTTTGTTTGCTATCAATTTGTTGTAATATGTAGTTGTTAGTTTGGATTAGTTGATATTATACTGTTTGTGAAGTTAGAAACCTGTTGCTGCCTAATGCTAATTTGGTGTAAACCTTATAATGAATGTAACTATAGTATTAGTGTAATTGTAGTTCTCAATATTCACTTGCTGGTATCGGAAATTTTGGTTTTGAACTATAATGATGACTTTAGGTATGATCTTTCTTTGTTTTGCTATCAATTTGTTGTGATATGCAGTTATTAGTTTGAATTAGTTGATTTTATACTGTTTGTTAAGTGTTTGGAACCTGTTGCTGCCTAATGCCAATTTGGTGTGAACCTCAAATGAATGTAACTATAGCATTAATGTAATTTTAGTTTTCGAAATTTACTTGATTCTTTCTATCGACTTGAAGTTTGAAGGTAATATGACACAGGATGTCAACCATTGTGATAGACTGATAGGTGATAGACTTATAGGGTGCTAGAAGGTTTAATGATCCCAACTTCTGTTAGGATCAAGCACACAGGAACACGAACACAAAAGCAATAAATGAACACATAGATTTATTGAGGTAATAATCAAATTACAAGTACATAGATTATATCTACAGAGACTAGTTAGGGTTTAGCAAACTTGCTCCCCAAGTTAAGCCCATGTAGGTCCCACAAGGCCTGCAAGTACGAACCAACAGCTTCTTTGTATAGTTCAGGTTTAGATTGATAAAGTGGTTGCGATAACAAGTATGATTCAGAGGGATGGGCTAGACTGCTAGAGGGTTGGTGATTTCACAGAGATTGTTGGTAGAGGGTAAGAATTGTATTTTGGTATGTTATGTATATTCTAAGCTTTTAGGTTGATACTGATATGTGGTGGATGATTGGATGCCCTTTGAGAGGCTTAAAATGTTTATGAGAAGATTTAATTGGTTTAATAAGTTATGTGGGTGGGGTAGTAATTGTTAAGAGTAGGTTGAGAGTGTCTGGTTAATAGTTGTTTATGAAGTGAGATTTGTGTGTGGTTCTTATTAGGTGAACTCGCTTGCAAGTTGCAGTCGTTGTAAGGCCAAAAGAAGAATAATCTGTCATGGGCCTCATGGCTGGGTGGAGTCATCGCTCTATAAATGTGCAACTAGCTTATGTTGTGGAATTATCGGTCCCACTGGTCTATGGACAACATCTCAGACAATGAATAGGATTATATTGATATGATTTATGATGCAGTCATGAGTTTGTTCATGCATCTTTTGGAATTATGATAGCCTGTCTGATTGTATGTGGACTGACAAAATAAGCTCCAGGAAGGTGAAAACAATTTGTATGATGATACAATCATGTGATTAAAAAATGGATGACTGAACTGTCAGTGTTGAATATGCTCTGTTAGCATCTCCATTCATCCTGTTGAGTGAAGCCTGCTTTCCTTGGCAAGTACAAAATATTGTACTCCAAAAGAATTGGAAGCTTTTAGACAGTCATGATGATGAGAGGATTATTGCCTTTTTTTCACACTTTGGTTGATAGGGATTACGTCTTGTACTCTTGTTGAAGAGCTAATTAGTCTTCTTGTCTTGATATTGGTTTAAAAAAGCGCGAGGCACTCCGAGCCATTTAGGTCCTGAAGGCCGAAGCGCTAGGTGTGAGGGGAGAGCTTCACATATGCGAGGTGTTGCTCTATGTACAACCAAAAGCTGCATCAGTTTCATCTGTTTACATATTAGCCTTTTTCTATCAAGTACATAATTCATAATCTCTTCATCCCTTTGGTTGTTTTCACATATCACCCTCCTCAAGGCCCAAAGTCACTTTCCTGCAGCAAATCAGGGCTGCCTTTATAAATTAAGGTCTTGATAAGTGAAAGTTGAATATGCCAATATGGTTATAGCATTTTCAAGGAAACGTGAATCTTTGCGGTAAAAAGAAAACTAATTGGAATTTGCAATTGTTTTTATTGTATGTCTTCTTTGAGATCAGATCAAATAATAAACTCTACTACATTGCGAAAGTGTTGGGCATTTTGTTAACCAAGATCCTTGTATTCATCGCTGTTGCTAGACGAGCCACATGTATATGATAGTCTTGCTACACATGAGTTTGACATGTGACCCAATGACTTTAAAGTCGTATTGTGCATATGTTTTTCAGTCATTCGCACCACCTAACTGATGAAATTATAGGATAGGTTGGTGAAAACCGTGAAATCAAAGCTCTTTAAAATCATAAGGTACTGCTGTCCAGCTTAGATATATTGTAGCAAATTATAAGCAGTGTTTTTTTCTGGTCTTGTTATACCACATAAGAACTTATATGTGTCATGTTGACTTGAAAGCATATTTGAGAGATATTATATGCTAACTATGCTATGACTTTTGAGTATTTCCATGACTAGTTCCTGACAAAAGTCTCTTTGTGTTAACTAACTTTAGCTTGCTCTTTGTTTTTCTCTATTACTTTATGTCATTCTCTTCTTTGAATGTTTTGTCTTGGAACATAGATGTTGTGTTTAAGTCCTTAAGATCAGAGTACAAGTTTAAATATCTATGATTTAATTCACTTAGTCTCTCTCTCTCTCTCTCTCTCTGTTTTTTTTATAATTCATGTAATTTTCTAATTTACTGCCTTTTATTCTTCTTGGCAGTTAAATGACGATAAAAGCCCATTTCAAAGAACATTTGTTAATCAGGTAATGATTATATCATATTCATAGCTTTCTCACTTGTTCACGCAGAGTTACGTTTACGGTAGCTGCTTGCTGTGCTAATGTGCTATTTAATGTTTTATCTTGAGCCTAAATTATCTCCCCTAGATAATGGTTCTGTTCAGTTTGATACTGTTTTATTATTTAATCATTTACATACAACTTTTTATCTTGTTACAACCACACTATGATGTATATAGATCACACTGTACCAGCAAGCAGAAGACCTATATGTCTATGTTTATATCACCACTAATGCGTATTAATTTTTCAGTTTATCTTTATTTGCGTATCATGTCATGATGTTAGGTAAAAAGATGTGCTGAAATGTCAAGAAAGCTTCGATATTTAAAAGATCAAATACACAAGGCTGGTTTACTATCTTCTGCTCTTCCTACACTGCAATCGGATGTCGACTTGGAGGCACTAGAGGTCTGCCCTTCACAAGCTTACTGAGAAAAAGATAAAAACGAAAAAAAAAATCACATTTAGCTGTGTTTTTGAGGAATAAGCAGCCATCACATGTTTTTGAAAAACGTACCAACTTCCTTTTATTTATTATTTTGACAGGGTCAACTTGCTGAGCATGAACACGAACTTATTGAGATGAATGCTAACAGTGAGAAACTACAGCAGACATATAATGAGCTGTTAGAGTTCAAGATGGTGCTGCAGAAGGTATATCGTGCATATATTTTTTTATATAATTATATATATAATAAACAGGCCATCTACCTGGCTATAGTTTACTTCAAGCTTATTTTCATGCAATACGAGACTCATTTGTTGTGAGATTTTTAGTAAAGGCACCGCTGGTTTGGCTGTTTTCAAGTTTTAATGCTTCTTATTGTGCTGCATGCTAACTGTACTGAGTACTTGTGGCCAAAATGTTCATCATCATGATTATTCACACATTATTAACATCTCTGCATATTTTCCAATTTATTCTTATCAGAACAATTAGTGTCTCCGTAAATAGTAAAATGCCAGTCCTTGAGGTTTGGCCAGTTTTGCGACTTTCGTCCAAAGGTTTGTTTTCCCGCATCTAGATCCAAAAGGTTTGAAATCTTGCCATTTTCACCCGGCTCGTTAACTCCATCCATTTTTCTCCGTTTAGTCTGGGGTATTTCTGTCTTTTTTGTTAACTTAAAAGGGCAATTCAGTCTTTTTCAGGGGTATTCGGTCTTTTTACATCAAGTGAAAAAGACCAAATTGCCCTTTAAGTTAACAAAAAAGACAAAAGTACCCTTGACTTAGCGGAGAAAAATGAACAGAGTTAACGAGCTGGATGAAAATGGCAAGATTTCAACCTTTTGGATCCAGATATGGAAAAACAAACCTTTGAACGAAAGTTGCAAAACTGGCCAAACCTCAGGGACGAAAATGGCAGTTTACTCCTAAATTTGATTCTGAATATTATCATGGTATCTTCAGGCAGGAAGCTTTCTTATCTCAGGCAAGAGTTACGAGACTGCAGAAGGCAGAGAATTAGATGAAAACGTGTACCCCAGTGATTATCTGGAGTCAGACTCAACCTCCTTACTTGAGCAGGTAAATCTTACGCGCTTTTGCATTTTTAGGGGTGCAACAATTTAGATGTTTAAAATTTGGTATTCACGCAGGCGACACAATCAGGACCGTCAAATTCATCTGGTCTTGGATTTATAAGTGGCATTATCCCAAAATCTAAGGTGTTATTGTTCGAGAGAATGTTGTTCCGTGCAACAAGGGGAAATTTGCTTTTCAATCAGGCACCTGCGGATGAACTCATCATGGATCATGTATCTTCTGAAATGGTTTGTTCATCTATTCTTTCTCTCTTATGACCATAAATATAAAAATATATGTACATGATTCATATGCTTGTAAAGAGTGGTTCTGGCAGTTTGTAAAGAGTCAAAACATGTAATATTTTAGTACGGTCAAGACGGGTTATGGGTCATGCTGGGTTGGGTTGACAAAACCAGTTTTTTGCTCCTTTCTTTTAACTTATTAACAATTCATGCAATCGTGAGAACTACTCTATTACGGTAACAATCTTAAATTTTTAATGGAAGTGGTATAGGAGGTTGTATACATTTTAATTACCCTTTGGGTGACTTTTAGCCCGTTCAACCCTTTTACTCCATTTCTTTTTAGCTAAATTGTTTTGTTTACTTTTGTAGGTTGAGAAAACGATATTTGTAGTGTTCTTCTCTGGAGAGCAGGCAAAGACAAAAATACTAAAAATCTGTGAAGCATTTGGTGCAAACTGCTATCCTGTTCCAGAGGACCTAACAAAGCAGACTCAGATAATTCAAGAGGTATGTTTTCAATCTAGTGCTTGCACTTTTTTTTTTCATTTATCAAATGTATATATGAATATTTTGCCATTGATTGCTTGTATCTAGGGGTGTGCACGGTTCGGTTCGGTTCGGTTTTTTAGTTATGGCAACAGTTCGGTTCGGGTTTCGGGTTTTTTTTGGTTTTTAGAACAAAATTAGGTAAGATTCAAAAATAAAAAGTATAAACCAAGATTTGATTATCTTTAGATGTTTACATTAAGTTATTATTATTAACCTTTTCTAGTAATATTGTTCACATAAACCTAACATTCTAATCTATTTTTATGCTTCTCCAAAGTTTTTATTAAGACATTTTCGTTTATAATACTTAATTAATAATTCCTCAATCAGTATATAAAAAATAGAAAATGAATTTTTAGCTTATTCTTTCGGTTCATTTTTTTTCGGTTTTTATAAAATGCAAAACCGTAACCGAACCGTAAATTCCGGTTCGGTTTTTTGTGTGGTTTGGTTTTTTCGGTTTTTTCTTGTGGTTTTGGTTGAATCGGTTTTTTCGGTTTCCGTTCGATTTTTTGGTTTTCTGCTCACCCCTACTTGTATGCATTCCTGTAGTTACATAGCGTGTGCTAAAGCTTGAAGAACTGTTTTTGGTCCTTATCTTCAATCTTTCACTCAAGTAACCACTGAACTTGTATGTGGTTTTTTAAGTAATTAGTCTGCTTTTCTGAGCATCCCAGTTTCTTGCTGGACTTCCAAACCATTTTCTGAACCTATCCTTTTGCAGGTTTCGTTACGGCTCTCTGAATTAGAAACCACTTTGGATGTTGGAATTCGTCACAGGAATGCTGCTCTTCACTCCATTGGGGTCCACTTATCAATATGGATGAACATGGTAAGGTGTGCTTATTCGTGTTTTTTTGTATTGAAATAAATTTCACAATGTCTATTTGACTTTGATACCATATGCATCTGTATATAATGTACCAATTTTGTAGGTTAAAAGAGAGAAAGCTGTGTTTGATACATTGAATATGTTAAACTTCGATGTTACAAAAAAGTGTCTAGTTGGAGAGGGATGGTGCCCCATATTTGCTAAACCCCAGGTATATTGTATAAGATGAATGTGCTGCTTTTTTATGTTATTTTGGATTATATTTTTCAACCTATTTATTACTTTCAATTGTTGGATTATGTTATAATACGTTAGATTCAAGAGGCCCTGCAACGTGCAACATTTGATAGCAACTCGCAAATTGGCATTATATTTCATGTCATGGATTCTGTTGAGTCACCTCCAACATATTTCAGAACCAATACATTCACAAATGCATATCAAGAGATTGTTGACGCCTATGGGTAAGCATGTTTCACATATAAATATTGTCATAGCATCAATTTAATAATTTATATTTCATATAGCACTTTTAGAAAAAAAAACACTTGTAAAAGGTTCCTGTTGGACATTTCATGGGTGATCTCATTAATAAGTTTGAGTAAAATGCCATTTTCGTCCGTGAGGTTTGGCCAGTTTTGCGACTTTTGTCCATACTCCATAGGTTTGTTTTTCCGCATCTGGATCCAAAAGGTTTAAAATCTTGCCATTTTCATCCAGCTCATTAACTCCGTCCATTTTTCTCTGCTAAGTCAGGGGTATTTTCATCTTTTTTGTTAACTTAAAGGACAATTCGATCTTTTTCACTTTATGTTAAAAGACCGAATACCGCTGAAAAAGACCGGATTGCCCTTTAAGTTAACAACAAAGATGGAAATACCCTTGACTTAATGCCTTACGGTGAAAAATGGATGGAGCTAACGAGCCGGATGAAAATGGCAAGATTTCAAAACCTTTTGGATCCAGATGCGGAAAAACAAACCTTTGGACGAAAGTAGCAAAACTGGCCAAACCTCACAGACGAAAATGAGTTTGTTACTGCAATTTGATATAGCAGCCCATTTTTGTGTGGAACTGAATATTTTTATATTTTGGTGTGTATTAAATTGTTTTTGTGTGAGAGTTAAATGATAACTACGCTCTGATCACTGCAGTGTTGCTAAATACCAGGAAGCCAATCCAGCAGTTTATACTGTAATTACTTTTCCATTTCTTTTTGCTGTCATGTTTGGGGATTGGGGACATGGAATATGTTTACTGTTGGGTGCGTTGATTCTCATAGCTCGTGAAGGGAAGCTTAGTTCTCAGGTTAGTTCCCTTAGAAGGCTTTTTGTTTTACAAATCCACTTTTTCGTCTTTTTTCATAGTAATGTTGTTTTATTGATTTCCTTTCGACACTTGAATCTGGTGCTTTTATCTTTAAAATATTAAGAATTCATTTACATTTTACACCTTTTGTATAGATCAAAGCAACTATCAAATTTAGTTCCAAAATCAAGGATATCCATATTTATTTTAAACTTGAAATGATTACATTCTAAAGTCAAAAGGACCACAAAATAACTGTCTTTTTTCTGGAATTTAACAAAATCAGTGTCCTCTTTTGAATAATTAACACTTTGAAAAATATTTTAGTTGTTGACCTTTATTTTTCGGGGGTTGGGTTCATTTCAGAACTCTAAATAATTACAGAACTTTCAGAACTCCTAATAAACAAGCTTTTTATTTACATATTTTTATATTTAGGGTACTTCAATCATTTGTTATGTATTTTTATGATTACATACATGTTAAAGAGTAGTTTTATAATTTTTTATATGTAATTTTATGATTACACATATGTAAACTACTCTTAGCACGTATGTTATCATAAAAATACATATAATAAACGATAAAATACCCTAAATATATGAAATTATTTGTATAAAATGATTGTTTATTAGGAGTTCTGAAAGTTGTTCAATTATTTTGAGTTCTGAAATGAACCCAAACCTAAACTCTCTGAAACAGTTCACTTGATTTCATTACTTTGTGGTCACTGATTCGTTCTCAATCTCGTTGTTTCTGGCAGAAACTTGGGAGCTTTATGGAGATGTTATTTGGTGGCCGATATGTACTTCTGTTGATGTCACTGTTTTCTATCTATTGTGGTCTAATATACAACGAGTTCTTTTCTGTTCCTTATCACATATTTGGTGATTCAGCCTATAGATGCCGTGACCCTTCATGCAGGTATATTTTGCTTTACATGTCCAGATATTATATCTGCATTAATATAAACCTGCCAGCTGTCACTGAACAATCTTTTTTGTTTTTTATCGACAGTGATGCACATACAGTCGGTTTAATCAAATATCGCGATGCATATCCATTCGGTGTAGATCCTAGCTGGCGCGGGAGTCGTTCAGAGTTACCTTTCTTAAACTCTCTTAAAATGAAGATGTCTATTTTATTCGGTGTTGCCCAGATGAATCTTGGAATCATGTTAAGCTACTTCAATTCAATTTTCTTCAACAACTCATTGGATATCCGGTATATATATCATATGAATAATGATTCATTCTCCACGTATTATACAGTTTATACTTGCTATTTGTAGATATCTGACATTTATTAATCAATTGGTGTAACTCTGTCAGGTATCAGTTTGTGCCACAAATGATATTTTTAAACAGCCTTTTTGGGTATCTTTCACTTCTTATTATCATAAAGTGGTGCACTGGTTCTCAAGCCGATTTATATCATGTGATGATTTATATGTTCTTGAGTCCTTTTGATGATCTCGGCGAGAATGAGTTGTTCTGGGGACAAAGGCCCCTTCAGGTACAACTTAATGTTTCTTTTATTTTCAACCCCTTAGATTTAAAGTGTCAACTTTGACCCATCATAAGAATGGGCCGATTCAGGTATATTTTACCTTAACATGTCAAACTGGGTAACATTGCTACTATTAGCTAAAAAGGAAACATATCAAAATGGGTGTGGGTTAAACAGGTTGAAGTTCTGCCCAAAATGTATTTTTAACGCATAAAACGTCTTTAGTCTTTATTTTTTAAATTAGATTATTGTTGAGTTTACTTAATTTTTCTTATCCTTATTTGCACTCTTATTATTAAATAATAAGAGTAAAGTACATGGATGGTCCCTGTGGTTTGCACTTTGTAACGCATTTAGTCCCCAACTTTTTCTAGAAGTACATGGATGGTCCCTGTGGTTTGCACTTTGTAACGCGTTTAGTCCTCAGCCAACAAATCTAAAGGTTTTAGCATGTCCAAGGTAGGGACTAAATGCGTTACAAAGTGCAAACCACAGGGACCATCCATGTACTTCTAGAAAAAGTTGGGGACTAAATGCTTTACAAAGTGCAAACCACATAGACCATCTGTGTACTTTTGAAAACTAGGGACCAAATCCAAAATTTTGATAAACCACAGGGACCGTCCATGTACCTTACTCTAAATAAAATTAAAGAGTTTGGCAAAAAGCATTCTCGACTGACCCGTGCAAAAATTACGTGTTTTGACCCTTTACCCAACTTGTAGAATCTAAGTTTCAAGTATCGATAGTTTTCTAAGAATACATTTTTTTGCAGATCCTATTGTTGCTTTCAGCTCTAGTTGCGGTTCCATGGATGCTTTTTCCGAAACCTTTTATATTAAGGAAGCTTCATTCCGAGGTACTACGCGTTCTATACTATTCACTTTCATGAACACTTGTCTATAAATTAATTGTTTTATTTCTTGTTTTTTAGAGATTTCAAGGTCGTACATACGGGGTTCTAAGGTCATCTGAGATAGATATAGATTCTGAGCCCGGTTCCGCAAGGCATCATGAAGAGGAATTCAATTTTAGCGAGGTTTTTGTACATCAAATGATACATTCTATCGAGTTTGTACTTGGTTCAGTATCTAACACTGCTTCATACCTTCGGTTATGGGCTTTGAGGTACTACATTCACCGACCTTACTTTAAAATAATATGGCGTTTAATCGTTTATCATTACTGTTTTTTAGCTGATAGTTCATGGTTTATTTACAGCTTAGCTCACTCGGAATTGTCCACTGTATTTTACGAGAAAGTTCTCCTCCTTGCGTGGGGGTAATTTCTACTTTCTTCCTTTTAAGATGATCTAATAATAGTCACGGTAAATTCTTTTTGCATTTATCGTTCATCTTACTGTATTTCAGGTACGAAAACATCTTGATTCGGATGGTGGGACTAGCGGTATTTGCCTTTGCAACTGCATTTATACTCCTCATGATGGAGACACTAAGTGCTTTCCTTCATGCATTGAGGCTACATTGGGTAGAATTTCAAAACAAGTTTTACGGAGGCGACGGTTATAAGTTCAAACCTTTCTCCTTCGCAGCATTGGCTGACGACGAAGATTAGTACAATTACAATTACAATTTTACCCAACACTTCTCACCTTTTCTGGGTCAACAAGGTCAATACCCGTTCACCCATTACAGCATTCAAACACAGAATTTTGGCTAGTTAGAATTGCGCGAGGTGTGAATTAACATAGTTTTGTAGAAACCCGACCTGGACTTATATTAACTGGATGGTACCAATTATCAAGACCCTGTAGGGTAATATTAGGTGTTGTAAAGGGGGGATTCCTTTGTATTGGGTTGCCCCAAGGTGTTAGTTGTGTAGATATCATTATCCTTCTTTCTATTGTATTCTGGTCTTGGTTTATGTTTTTGGTAATAAACATCAAATTTACAAAAATTTATATACACCTCAAATAAATATGCATTAAGATGCTCTCGCTGTTTAAATTTTGTTATATTCATTCATTCAATTTTATTAAAAAGATATGCATTACACACTCATGATATACACATGATTGAAACAAGGATAAAAGCATCTGCAAGGGGTTTTGTTGATCCACACGGATGCAAATGTGGAAGATAGATGACAAAGGTGCGGCTGACATGGAGGAGAGAAGGTGCGGGAGAGAGGTCAGTATTTATGGCCATGGACGTTGTGTTGGTTCTACTTGTAAGTTTTGTGAAAGAGGAGGAAGGAGGCCGACTTCACCAGGCAAGGTTGATGTGGCGGTTTGTGGACCTTCTACGATTACTGAATCTCATAGGGGTGTAAGAGAAACTTGACTAGGTGTAAGGGGGTGTGTAATCCGGGTTTGAGTGTAACAAAAACTTTATCCGGGTTGATTCTTGTTAGGGTGTCTTTTAGTGTCTAACTCTGACTCGAATTAGAACTTTATCACAAAATTTAAGCTATAAGTTTTAAATATGTTCCAGTTTTCTAAAGTTTCATGTTAGGGTGTCTTTTAGTGTCTAACTCTGACTCGAATTAGAACTTTATCACAATATTTAAGTTTTAAGTTTTAAATATGTTTTAGTTTTCTAAAGTTTCATGTTAGGAGTTTACTTTTTTTTTAGTGTGTCGATAAAGTCATGAGAACGCCTTGTGGTTTTGAGTTGAAGGAGCATTATCTTTAACTGTTGAGCATAACCTTCTCCTGTGATTAACAAGTTAAAACGTGCCTCTTAGCAAGTTTTTTCATGTCTTTCGGATGAAATCAAATGCACACATTGTATAATTAGAATAAAAAGAACATACTTTTATCCTTTGAATCATATTTCAATGGATGGTTGAGATCTCTATCTCTTGTGTCTCTTTCACTCCATGAATCATGACTGTTACCTTCTTTTGTTTGTCTTATAAAACGCTAGAAGTTTTTAGTTCCTAATCATGTAATTGTTTTAAACCCACACACATATAGGTATAAATATAGGGGTTTGTGTGTGTATATATATATATATATTACCTTTTTTAAATATATCATATAAACATAATACAATTGTGTAATTTGAACCCAAAAACATAAACGATCACTATGTACCTAGAAACTCAGAAGGAGACAATGAAGTTAGGGACACACATGAGTATGGAGATCGTTTACATGTTCCCATGCCATATCGATGGTGATACTGATAATGAAAGATGGAGATGGGCACACACGTATATATTCTACCAATGTATTAATTTATGCAATTGATTACTTATTTACCAAATAATTACATGTGATTTATTCTACCAATGTATTAGTAATTGATTTATCAATTACTTTTTCAAGCATTTTGATTACTTATAACAAACGGAAAAAAAAATAGGCCTTTAAAAATTCAGCCCCTCCCTCTTATACACCCATTTTAAATTGGTAATGTGTTTAAATTTGGGCTCCGGGATAAATGAATAATTGAGTATAGTTGATTAAGCAATTGGGTTTAAATTTCTAATTTAAGTTTGGTTTTACATTTAATAAATAATTATTGACTTTTATTTGAAAAACTTATAAATATATGTATTTAATATATAATTTTTGGTCCCATAGGAGAGTAGGCGCTAGGCGGTTGTCCATCCTACTCCTCCTCAGAGCCGATCCTGATTACAAATAATCGAATTTTTAAGATAGTTATCACTCGTGGTTTCCAATATAACATTTCTATCAACATTTTACCATACAATTACCTAGCACTCAATTACTTATCCATTTACACTTTCAATATAATCTTTTCCAAGTTTTAAAGAAAGTACCTTGCTACTTAGCTTGAAATTCCAAAACGTTTTTATAATAAAAGTTTCATTTTAAAGTTTATCAAAACAAGTAAAATGCCCCATTCTATGCAAATTCTATATCCATCCCAATTTCTCTTGAATTCATATTACAAGGCAATACACATCTCAAAAGTATCAACACATAATAAACCAAACATATATATAACAACCAATTCTCATTCCACTATTCATGCTCAAAAGTATCAACACATAAAAAACTAACTTATATATACATAATACTTGTGACTTGATTACTCTTTGTCATCCAATTCTTCAACTATTTTGTACCGATATATCCTTTTAACTTTTTATTAAAAACATGTGAATGAAAAATGTTTACTCCAAAATACTTACGGATATATATTCACTTATTTAATTATTTTTTAAACGACAATTGTTACTCTTACTATACTTTACACCAATTATTCTAAACTTAAGGATATATTTTTAGATAATTTAACTCGTTATTAACCAACTAGACTCACTGGTTAGGTCAATGTGACCCAAATTATATGTTTTGTTAGTGTTTAAGTTTCAGTACCAAGACGATAGCACTTGACTTAAAGTTCTGAAACATGTTCATTAGTGTTACTAAGCATGTCTAATTATTATTTGGTGTCTTGATTAACTTTTTTTTCCTAAACACACCCATTTTGGTTGATTTTTAACCATTTCACCAACCGGCATGAATAATTTTTTTAGCTAGATTATCAAGTTAAACTTGTCTAAGATGTTCTAACATTATATTAAACATTTCAAGATAAGTATAAAATCTGATCTAGAAAAAAATAATCTCATACTTTGGTCAAATATCCACTTCAAAACAAAATTCAAGATATAATTATTACCTTGAATAATGGATGATTCTTTGACCAGAGATTTTTTTTATTTTTTTTAAGGATAAAAACACACTCACCACACTAGTCTTAAATTATACCTGACCCATGGATCTCTTCTAAAGAATTAAATAGATAATAACGAAGGCTTTTCGTCTATTGGTATCAAGGTATTGAAAAATATGTTTTCCTAAATAGTGAGATTCAAGTTTTGTAGGAATCAAAAACAGGGGCACAACTTTGTGGGGGCCAGGGGCGCTCGACCTTCGAAATTTTTGCTCAGTAGTGCTTAGTATATAGTTTTCGTATAAATTTTTTTATGTATATACGTTTTCGACCCCTCAATTTTATAATTTTTTTTAGGTATATATGGTTTTGACCTCCCGATCAGAAATCTCAAACTTCACCACTAAACAAAAATGTGTAAAATTAGAACGTGTTTCACTTAGACGTTCTAATTCTAAAAAGAAAATAACACTTGGCTCAAAATAATATTTAAAGATTTATAGATGAGCTTCTAAACGATTCCATTAGATAACATTTAAATTCACATTTATGCTTCGGTATGTTACATCACCTTTCTTTTAAAGATACTTGTAATGAAAAAAAAAACTAATACACATGACAAACAATTAGGATTGTAAGAACAGTATAAACAATTCTAGAGAGAGACAACTAAAAAGGTCACTACGGTAATAACGTGTTAAAATAGTGTTTTATTTAAGTGAAGAGTGTTCAAATTCTATTATAGACAAATGATTATAGATTTATATATTTGTTTAAAGAAAAAGTTTAAAACACGTTATCCATAACAGTTTTTATATGAGTTTTCAAGTTAAAACTGATTATATGTTATATTGTTAGGTGTCAAGCTGTCAATCGTATCAAGTTGAAAATTTGACATGAACACAACCCATGTTTTAATCGTGTGTAACATATCAACCTTAACCCTAAACACCCTTAAAATCAAGTAACCCGAATACAAAACATTAACTTTTATCTAAACGTATCAAATAAGATTGACATAACTAATCAAATCACAAACATGTTAGTCACATTTGCAAGTTATACAAGATAACATAAACATGTGAAAACGAGTTAACAAATTAGCCCATTTACTTAAACCGATCAAAAGCTCACTTCAAACACGACCCACTTATTAAACAGAATTAACCCGATTGTACCAGAAACCACAAAAAATGTTAATCACATTAGCAAGTTATACAAGATAACATAAACATATCCAAATAGTTAACAAATCAACCTATCTCTATTAAAACCAATCAAAAGCTCACCTCAAACATGAACCGCTTATTAAACAGATACGAACCGGTCAATCGGTTATTAAAAAACCCACAAGAATATAATGACTGGGAAGAGGGGGGGGGGGGGGGGGGGGGTCACTACATAGAAACTTCAAGAAGAACCCTCACTGATAATCAATCACTATAACTGTTATCATCATCATCATCATCACCATCGTCGTTTTCGATTCTTTGCTTACATTCTCCATGATTCTACACCTTTCAATCCTCCAACTGTTCTTCTACTGAATCAAAAATGAAGGATACCGGTGTACGTAACAATAAATGTTCTTCACAACATGAGATTTTGGAGGTTTTCAACCGACAAATCGGCTTCAATTCGCCTAAAAAGTTCTGTCGCAGAATCTCTGCTTCTGAGGTTCGTTCATTCTCTCTCTACAGATGTTATTGTTTTTAATTTGTTAGTTTCGATCTATACAGTGTGTGATTCAGTTCAATTTAGCAGTTATAAGATTAGTTAGATGATGAAGAAATTAGGTTATGATTGTATCATGAGTAACCGATGTAATTGATTCAGTTGATAGATGATGAAGAAATTAGGTTATGGTTGTGTGATTCAGTTGATAGATGATGAAGAAATTAGTTATGATTGTATGATGCAGTTGATAGATGATATAGAAATTAGGTTATGATTGTATTATAAGCAACTGTTATAATTGATTCAGTTGATAGATGATGAAGAAATTAGGTTATGATTGTATGCTTCAGTTGATAGATGATGGAAAATTAGTTATGATTGTATGATGCAGTTGATAGATGATGTAGAAATTAGGTTATGATTGTATTATAAGAAACTGTTATAATTGATTCCGTTGATAGATGATGAAGAAATTAGGTTATGATTGTATAATTCAGTTGATAGATGATGTAGAAGTTAGGCTATGATTGTATCATAAGCAGCCGCTCAAATCGATTCAGTTGATATATGATGTAGAAATTAGGTTATGAGTGTATCATAAGCAACTGCTCTGATTGATTCAGTTGATAGATGATGTAGAAATTAGGTTATGATTGTATGGTTGTATCATAAGCAACCGATTTAACCGATTCAGTTGATAGATGATGTAGAAAATAGGTTATTAATATTAATTCAGTTGATAGATGATGAAGAAATTAGGTTATAATTGTATGATTGTATCATAAGAGACCGCTATAATTGATTCAGTTGATAGATGATGTGGAAATTAGGTTATCGTTGTATCATAAGCAACCGCTCTAATCGATTCAGTTGATAGATGATAAAGAAATTAGGTTGTGGTTGTATCGTAAGCAGATGCTCTAATGGAGTCAGTTGATAGATGATGAAGAAATTAGGTTATGATTGTATGATTGTGTCATAACTCATAAGCAACTGCTCTAATCGATTCAGTTGATAGATTATGTAAAAATTTGGTTATGAGTGTATCATAAGAAACTGCTCTTATCGGTTCAGTTGATAGATGATGCAGAAATTAGGTTAGGTTATGATTGTATGTTTGTATCATAAGCAAGCCGCTCTTAACTGATTCAGTTGATAGATGATGCAGAAATTAGGTTATGATCGTACGATTATATCATAAGCAATTGCTGAAATCAATCAGTTGTTAGATTGTGTAGAAATTAGGTTATGATTGTATGATTGTTGATGCAGACTCTTGTAAAGAGAATTGTTGTTGCTGGTAAGTTAAGAAGTGAGAGGGTTGCTTCAAAGTTATGATTGCATCAAAAACAACAGCTCAAATCAATCTAATCGTTTATAGAACATGGTAATAGAGTGTGTCCCAATTGAAAATCCGTAAACGATAGTATGATTGTTGTTGCAGGCTCTTGTAAAGAGAAGCGATCTTGCTGGTAAATTAATTGGGCATGAGGGATGCGTAAACAAGATTGAATTCAACTATTGCGGTGATCATCTAGTGTAAGGGTCTGATGACAGACGAGTCAAGTTCTGGAATGTGGCAACTAGATCTTTGGTCTGTTCATATGCTTCTGGTCATGTAGGTAATATATTTCAGGCTTGAATTATGCCGTTTACTGATGACACGAAAATCGTAACTTCTGCTTCTGATGGCCAGGTGAGTTTTCTATGCAATTTCCTTCAGATCTTGGAACGTATTATTCTTCTAATCATATGATTGTATAGGTTATATAATCAAATGTTTGAGCGTTTGACAAATTCTGATGATTTAGGGAATTAAAAGTTAATTACGAAAAAGGACATTTTTGTAATGAGGGAGAGACGGTATGTGAAATGAGAGTAATAGATATCAAATTAGGTTAAACAATGGGTAAATATGTAATTTTGTTTTACCATAAGAAATAACCAGTTCTTTTGCAACTGAATGGAACTGATTATCTGACCCTATAATCACATAATCAAGAACAAAATATGTTCACCTAAATCATAAAAAAAAACGTTCATTACAACTTCAAATCACAATAATCAGCGGATAGTATTGACAGAAGGTAAATTGAAGAATATAGTAGTACAAATAACCAACATAAAAAGGTAAGAAAAAGTTGTAAAGAAGATAAGAAAGTGAGAAAAGAAGCTAGATAAAGCACACAAGGAGATTTACAAATTACAAGATATTAAGGTTGTTTGCCAATCCAAGTTCTATTGAAACCTGACCTTGACTCATAAACTTTTAAACAATGTACAAAATATGTTAAAATATACAATTATACATAATATTAAATCACTTTATTTTACATGCATATTCCGTTTGGATCTAAGGGCCTTCACATTTTGAACCGTTTGAAGGAAGTTGATGGCCTTTTAAAAACGAAAGAGAGTTCCCAAGATGCATGGCAATACGATTACATCTATGCATGATAAGTCGGCAGTTTATAGTTTCTTTGCTGATATTTTGGTACTTATGTATCATCCATTTCAAGTTTAGTTGTATAAATGACTGGTTAGCAGGGTATTGGCAGGGAGGGCATGATTTTTCCCTAACGGGTTCTCGTGGTCAACAAAAAAGCTATCATTTTTTTCGTAGCATTTGAATTTGAGAATACCGTTGTAGACACGCATCCAGCTGGTTACTTGCTTTGTATTTTATCATTCGGGTGAGACTCGGTCAGGTAGGGGAGAATGGTCACGTCCACACAAAAAAGTTAGGGAAACACCACGGTCATGTTCACAAGCTTGCCGTTGAGCCTGGAGGTCCCCACATATTTTACAGCTGTGGGGAGGATGGATTAGTTCAACATGTATGTTAAATCCAAAAGAGTAAAATGCCATTTTCGTCCCCGAGGTTTGACCGGTTTTGCGACTTTCGTCCAAAGGTATTCTTTTGCATATGGATCCAAAAAGTTTGGAATCTTGCCATTTTCATTCGGCTCGTTAACTCCGTCCATTTTTATCCATTAAGTCAGGGGTATTTTCGTCTTTTTGTTAACTTAAATGGCTTTTCGGTCTTTTGAATACTTGTAGATTATGCTAATGTTTGAACATAAAGTGTAAAAGACTGACTTGCCCTTTAAGTTAACCAAAAGACGAAAATACCCTTGACTTAACGGAGAAAAATAGATAGAGTTAACGAGCTGGATGAAAGTGTCAAGATTTCAAACCTATGCGGAAAAACAAACCTTTTGACGGAAGTCGCAAAACTGCCCAAACCATGAGAAAGCCAAAGATTCAAAGTTTGAGGGCTTGTATCTTGTCTTTTGCAGTTCGATTTGCGAAGTAATTCTTCCACAAACCTCGATCTCAGAAAACAACCACCATTCTTCTTCAAACAGTTTAAGATTAAATTCTATCGTAATCGACCCGAGAAACCCTAATTACTTCTCTATAGGAGGCTCCGACCAATACGCACGCGTATACGACATTAGAAAACTCCAATGGGACCAACCGTCAAGTAATCAAGACCGACCCGTAAACACGTTCTGCCCGAAACATCTAATCAAAACTCATGACATCTCCATCACTGGCACACAAGCGAGCTTCTCGTTTCATACAACGATGAACTTATTTATTTATTCCAAAAGGATACGGGTTTTAGGACCCGGTCGATGTATTCAGGGCATAGGAAGGTTAAAGGGGTTAGTTTTTTTGGGCCTAATAGTCATGAGTGGGTCGGATTGTGGGCATATTTTCATATGGAATAAGAAAGATTGTAAGCGTAATGGAAGGTGATCGGCGTATAGTGAATCAAGTGGAGCCTCATCCTAGTCTCCCTGTTCTTGCTTGTTCGGGATTAGAAAAGAATATAAAGCTTTGGGTTCCGATGTCTGCTGATAATACTATTCCACTGCCTCATGATTTACAAGAGGTATGAACTTCTGGAATTTATAAAAATATTAATGCGTTAATTGTGATTATCAAAGAACAATGATTATTACAATCATATATACGGGTGTAAATGAGTCGGGCCGAGCTCGAGCTTGGCTTGTTTAACTTACAAGAGCTTGAGCTTGGCTCCTTTGACTTACCAGAGCTTGAACCGCTCGTTTATTATTTATTACTTATGTAATTATTTTATTTTTTTATGTATAACAATATAACATAATATGTATCATTTAGTTACTTTTTGTCGTAGTTATTACATATAAGATGGCGATCATGTGAGAACTTTAAAGTTGGCTGAGAACCGAGAGTACTATCAACAAAACAATTTTTTAATTTTTTAAAACTTTTTTTACATGTTACTAAGCTTTACAGAAACTAAAAAAATAAATGTGGATCGATAAGCTACATAGCCTACATATGTCTAGCTTGTGAACTACGTATGTATATTTTTTTAGCTTCTTTATATTTTTGTACAATAACAACCTTTTAATAAAGAAAGTTGAAAATGAAAAAAATTTTAAACTTGCTTGGTTGTTCTCTCAAGTAACTTTTCTTTTTTACATGTTACTAATTTTTATAAAAATTAAATGTAGATTGATAAGCTACATATGTTTTTAGTCTCTTTATATTTATACAATAATAACCTTTTAAAAAATAGTTGAAAAAAATATTAAAAAAATTTGCTCGGTTGATAGTGGTTCTCTAAAGTAACTTGGTTGTTTGGATCCGCACTCTATATAATAATAGTTATTATGGAATTATGTTTACCAAATTAAAAAAAATTGTTTTTTATGTATGTGTGTGTTATAATTTTTTTAGGCTTGCGAGCTGATTTATTTCGGTATACGATAATACGAAGCTTGGGATTGAGCCTTCTTAGTAAATGACCTCTAATCTAGATTCGAGCTTGGCTTGATTCGAGCTTTTAGCAAAGCAATCTAAAGTAGCGAATGAGTGGCGCGGCTTGTTTACGTCTCTAATCATAATCTAAATCTTTGAATAAAACAGATTATGGAATCAAACAAGCGAGGCAGGGAAGATCATTCGCTGGTCACACTCCTGACGTCATCATGCATGTTTTGAGTCTTCACAGAAGACAAGCAATGGCTTATATTGAAAGAAGACACAATAGAGAGGATATTACAAGTGATGACGAAGATGAAAGTGATCCGTATGTCTTGGGATTCGCCGATCATGATGGCTCCTCCTTAGAGGATGGAAATTCGAGCGAGTGTAGTATCGTTTGATATTCCATTACTCGTAAAATGTTTGCTACCTTTTGGGAACCCGACTACCGAGTATGCTTGGTTTGTTAAATAAAAGCGGTAAGTAGTTTTGTGCATGTAGAGTGGTCTAAAAAGTTGATACGGGTTGGGATCCGTACATTGTGCACCTCATTTATAGTTCGCGGGATTGCGAGACAAGGATTGACAGTCAAAATGATACGGGTCGGATTGGGTTGACAAGGAGCAGTTGTTTGCTCAATTCTTAGGCCGATGGTTTCGTTTGGCGCCTGGTGCCATGTAGCCTCCTATTAGCGCTAAACACCACACCATGGGCGACGAATAGGGGCCCCGAGGGCTTGGGTGTGAGAGATAACGGGCGTTAAGCAGAGACCCCAAGGGCTTGGGTGTGAGAGAGATAACGGGCGTTAAGCGGAGACGCACGGATGCGTGGACCAGACTTGCAGACATTAAATGAAGGGGACGTCAAGCCACTACGAATAGTATGATAGATAAATATATTTCTAAACAAACAATAATGAAATAACAAAAAAAATGTGGCCCTTTCCTAAAAGAACATTTTTAATATGTTACTTTTTTGCTTGTTAAAATCCATCTGTTTTGTATTACCCAAATATTTTCAATGAATCACTTATTTGCTTGTTAATAATCATTACAAACGAACAATAAAAAAAGATTTTATTCATTAAATCTCAACAACTATTTAAATGTCTAATTATTACTTGAAAACTTTATGAAGTTTGTAACAATTAAAAATAAGAAAAATATGGTGAAGAAGATCCATGATTTTATTGTCAGTTGTGTTACCTGTTTCTGCAGACTAATCATTCATTTGCAGACAACATTTAAGTACCCCCTCCATCCCCAGTCCTATAAACCATCATTTTTAACCTTTCCTTTTCATTTTATTTTCATCTTAATAATAAAAAAATATTTGACTTGCAGAAGCCACTGTACACATAAAAATAAGAAGGGATAAAAATAACTCAGTTTACAATATTTTTATACATTGTTGCAATGGTGAAGCTTGAACAAAAACTTGTATAGACTGGAATCTCAACATTCAAGGTGTGGGGTCGGACTTCTAAAAATACAATATTTTACACTAGATAAAAAATTCAGAAATCTTTGGTAATTAACACTACAAGTGAAAAATCGGTGGGGGTTCACCAATGCATAACCTAGTGGTATCTTGAGGGTAGGATAAGGCTTAGGGACCATTAGATCCTAGGTTCGACTCCCATAAGGAGGTTTTTTCCATATTTATTGTGTTTCCTCCTGAATTGGTAGGTATTATTGCCAAGTAGATATGGATATGATCGGGTAGTTTCACTGGTGGCACGATTATACTCTTGTGATCCGTCAGTCATCCAGATTTGCCGCTAAAAAAATAAAGTAGATTTGATGGGTCAAATTAGTAAAGTAGTTAAAAAAATCCTGTGGTAGATTTTAAAAAAAGTTGTGTTGAACCGGTAACTACACCTAAAAACAAAAATGAAATCAGTGTTGGTTAGGTTGGCCGAATCGTCAAAATGGTTTAGTTTTACGGTTTTGAATGTTTTTTTTTTAATTTTCTTTTATCAAAATCTTAAGTTTGTATTATTAATCTTTTAAATGATAAAGATGGGCTGAAAGTTCTAAACTTTCGGTCAAACCGTTAAACCCGGTTTCTAAAAAGATTACAATAGACAAAACTATATAAATCTTGAACGTTCGTTTTGTTGATCGATTCCAACATAGTGAATGTGTACAGTTTTGTGATAAGAGGGTAATATCATGAGAATTTGGTTCCGCGGTTAACTGGCATTTCTTTCCTAGTGGAGACGTAGGTTAATACCCGCTTAGGTCATTTTCGATAGACATCTGGGTTCGAACCTGATGGGGGGCGAGGGTTTACGGATTTCATCTGATTCCCGTGCATAAGGAATAGCGCATGATCTCATGGCGGTCGAGGAGTCGAGTTTGGAAATAGCCGGAACAGAATGGGTTTACACGTGAAATTTTTTGATGTAAAAAAAAGGGTAACCATGGTCAAAATGAAAATTCCAAAAAAGTAAGAAATTTATTTTAAGATAAACTAATCTAAAAACTTTTAATAGGTCATTCATTCGTTCAAGGTAACTTAAAGTTTAAAGATAGATGTGAAATAAATAATATCTTATCATCATTGCATACGTAAAATGATAGTACATCAAGTATTTAAATCACTTTCTGATGCACTAACTAACACACGAGTATGTTCAACAGTATTTCTTTATAACAATTTTAAATCACTTTCTGATGCAATAACTAATACACTATTCTTTATAACAATATGTCAGTATCCTTGATTATAAGTATTGGCATGGTTTATAATATGAAAAGTATTTCATGGTATCGATTTATACTTTATTCAACAATAGTAATCATGATAATGACTAAAACATAAATATAAAATCTTTTGGACATATAGGAGAGAAGGAGAAAGTGAATATCAGGCTGTCACACACTTAAGTTTAGATGTAAAACCCTTAAAACTACGTCAATTTGATTAAAATCCTAAAACGATGTAGTTTTGAGGATTTTACATCTAAACTTAGGTGTGTGAGTCTCATATTCACTTTCCCCTTTTATTTCTATACAAAATGTACGTCTCCATTTTACCAAGATGAACCCAAAACACCATTTCAATCTAAACAATTCATTCTACCAAAACCATTCATTCAACCTAAACGATCCCAAGCAATTTATCAAAAACCTTTTCGACTCTAGCATAAACGAATGGAACCAAACCCAAACCGACCGTAAACTCTTGGCAATTAGAACCAAAATCTTCCCAATGTCAACCAATCTCCACCACCCAAAGCCAACTTCGTTCTCAAAATAAAACCCGAACCCAATATTTGTTCATGAAACACAACCAAAAACCACAAAATGGAAACACAAAAAGAAACAAGCTACAACATTAAGAAGTGGAGCGTGGAGGACCCAAAGATTGGTCACAATTTTCTTAAACTTTTTATTCGCAGTTGTATTTTTTTTAGAGTTTAATTTTTTGGAAACGTATTTGTGAAAATATTCATAATACAATGGAGTGGGGAGAATACCGTACCCCTGACATGATAACGTCCAAATTGAGGGGCATTCCTCTAAAAATTGGAAAGTTTAACAAGATCTATAACAAGAATTCATCAGTTGCACCAATATTCTTATAGACTCGTGTTATGAATATAAAAAGAGAGATGAGTTCGTTGTTTACCCTTATAAAAGTTTGGGAGGTTGTGAGAAATTGTACGAAGTGGGCGAATGCCCTAATGATGGGTCGCTCATCAAAATGGACAATAACATCACCGTCCTACGATTATACTAGCCAAAATTAGTTCGGATGCCCGTTGTCAAATTAACCTCAACGAAACAGATGATGAGTTTGAAGCCCAAGAGGAACCAATTCACATGTTCGGTGAACCAACAAAGGGAAACGAGCAATATCCTCTAACAACCTCGACTCCAAACAAAGTTTAGATAATAGAATCAAGACAATGCAATTGTTCAACGAGCTATCATCAGTAAAGTTAAAAAAAAGCATAATAACTCGGATATGATACTTCTTTGGGCTAACATCTATAATTTGTCGAGGGCGTGATCGTGAAAATGCCGAGAAGTTGAAACAAGAAACTAGGAACAATAGGTCTTGTGATATTTTGTTTTAAATAAGTATTAATTTAAAAATAACATATAAATATAGAAATAGTTAATGGCAATGATTAATTAATAGTTAAAAAATTGTCACACATTCACATAATCATTGCATAACTTAATGAGTGTGAAGGGTGTTATGACTCCTGCCTATGTAACGTCTACGTAACAATACTTTCTTTTCGAATTTACAATCCAGACATTATAGGGATCTCATATTTATATTGTTTTCTTAAGGAGATATCAAAGTAACTATTTTCAAAATTGTGTTATATTCTTTTGTGCATGTTCATGAGTGGACATGCTTCAATATTAGGGGTAGCATCCCGTGGAAAAAAAATACCATATCCTTAAGATTATTTTAAGTTATCCTTACAAAAATTTAGGATTTTAAAAAAAGCACAACCGTAAATCTATGATTGAAAACCTACTAATAAATGGTTAAAAGACCACTATAATTATATTCAATAGCCACCATGGTTGGTTAAAGGCCCTGATGCGTTGTGTTTGGTTTTGAACGGAACAAACAACAGCGGCACACAGCGGGCAACATCATCAAGTCAGTGACCTCACCTCAGGCCGCCTCTCACCTCCGCCCTCTGCGTCCCACTGCCGATTATCGAATGCCTCCAAATTTCCAATCTCAAATCTCCATTGTAATTTGTAAAGAGTGTATGTACAATTGATTATGTGGAAATTCTAGTTTTAAATTCTAATTGATTATGTGCAAATTGCAGTTGTTTATGGTTTACATTGATGGTTTATAATTCTATATAATATTGATAGGGGCTTATGTTCAATTAGTTTTAGGGTTTATGTGCAATTGATTTTAGTTTTCTAAAATTTATGTCATTACGTGAATTTGAATAATCTAAGACAAAATGGTTGATATAAAGTTAGCAAGGCTGACATCTTTTTGAGAAAAAACAAGATTGAGATGTTAGATATGACGGAAAGTTATGGTAATCAAAGAAATTGAAAGAATGTCACTACTAATCGACATCGTTTTGAAGTTGAAGTCTTTAATACGTTTTGGATATGCAAATTCGAGAACTTGGTAATCCATTCAATGAGGTATCAACTAGTGTGTCTGGTTTAAATCCATGTAATTTGTTTTCTACGTTTGACATATCTAAGATACTGGTATTTTCTGAGATGTATCTGGATGATTTTAGTAAAGAAGAAAGAGGGTGTCTTTCGGGTAATCTTACGGTCTTTATCACAGTTTAAAAAACGATGATACATTTGCAAAATTAGATGGAATATGTGACCCTGCTCGTGTAATGGTGGAAACCGGAAAACATAATACTTTTCATTTGGTTTATCGGATATTAAAGCTAGCGTTCGTTTTAGCGGTTGCAATCGCAACCGTTGAAAGATAATTTTTTTTTCTAAAAAGAAGCTTATCAAGACGGATTTATGCAATCGAATGGGTGGGGAGTAAACAATGCTCTAATTTGTGTAGTCGAAACAGAAACTTTCTGTAAAGTAAAAGAAAAGGGTGTAATGGCTCGATTTCAAGCTTTCAAAACGAAGAGGAGAAATCTATTAAGTATGTGTTCAACTTTATTTATTATTGTGTTTTTATTTTTGTTTTGTATACATTGTATGAAAGTACGGTAGTTTTTTTATCTTTACCTCTGGACTTTTGGTCTAGATCCGCAATTATAGATATAACATAATTTCATACTTACATTCCTTATATGTGTGTATATATAAAATATGTGTAGTATTGATTGTGTGTATGTTTTCGTTCACGTATTATTATTTTTATTCTTACAAGCATCGAGTTAAATGTATGTGATATGCAACCACAACTCACTTAGGCTATAGGGTGTGGAAGGGCTTGAAGGGGATGAGGCGTGGAGTGACACGTGACTGCCACGTCAGCAGAGGAGGCAAGCCCAAAATGCATGAGGTGAAAGGGGCTTGAAAGGGGACATTTAAAAAACAAACCATCAAACAATCCCCAAAACTCCACAACCAACCAACAGCCTCCACATCACCATAAACAAGTCCCCCCCGGTACCAGTGAAGGAACCCGCACCGGTGTCCTGATGCCACCTCCACGGCATGCCTCAAGATGGTGTGCCGGCGTAAAGGAAGCCCGTGCCACCCCCAACGCCAACACGCCGGATGATCTTATAAACTTTGTACTTGATGTAAAACTTTGGCACTTTGCACTTGCACATTGTCATCAGTATGGATTAACCACGAGAACGATTAATCTTGTGATTGTAAAGATATCTTATGTATATTATGTTAAGAAACCTCTAATACATTACGACCTAGCATGATTAATACCTCCGACGTGATAGTGTAGTCTCATATCTCCTGGTTATAGGGATAATTGTTATATGATGTAGTAATAGATATATAACATACCGAAAGCCACTTAGGCTATAGCCTAGTGATAGAGCGAAAACCCTATTGGGTGAAGCCGGGAGTTCGAATCCACCAAGTAATAGAATAACGAGTGAATATAAAAACTATATCAAAAAAATACTAAATTATGTGATTTTCTCTCTCTTACTTATTTTGTGACTATACAATTATACTTTTATTTAAGAAAAAAATAACATGAAAAATATTTCCTTGCTATATATACGTTAGTATTTATATCATTAAAGTTTTTACTTACATAGGCTATAGCCACCACCTCATGAAACGTTATAACAAATCTTTATATACCTACTTTACGTTTTGTATATGATTAACAATAACAATAACAATAGCAATGTCTTGGTTTGCACAAATGTACCATGTCTTCTTTTTTTTTCTTTTAGAAATGATAAATAGTTTTAAAACTGATTTTTTGAATTTCTCTCTATTTAAAGTCATCTACTACATAATTACTTGAGATAAATTACCCTGCAAAAGTAACCTTTGGTTGCTTTATCTCCTGCCTAAGTTATAAATGGTTTGCTCCATGTACATATTATTTCTACAAAAGTTACTTGGCTTAAGTAACAACACTTACATTCACACAAATAGTTGATTTTCAAACCCATAACTTTATAGTAGATTGATCAACACACTAATGATGAAAAGCATGCCATGTATCAACTCAACTTATGATCCATCCAATTAATCTAATTGTAATCATCTTCTAAAGTTATTCACATGTTATATCAAACTCAAAATCTCAAATTCAAATTGTAATCGAACACCTAGTATGCATATAAACGCCAAAAAATCGAATCTTTTATAAACACGCGTGTGTGGAGTTAGAGGGGTTCATTCACCGTAAGGCTGATCAAATCTTCTATAGACAAGGGTATAATTAATTAACATCCCACATTTTATTAGAATTTAACTATAAACTCCTAATTATAAACACAAAACAATGATAATTTTTTTTTTGCTAAAATAGGATTGAGCTTAAAGAATGTTATTCTTAGTTATATCAAATAGTTTTATTAGATTGTTGCAAGCGACACCCAATACATTTTAGCTCTATAAGAATATATACAATATAGTTAGGATGTTCATAAACTGTCAACACCAATCAAACTGTCTAAAACGAAATACAACTAATTGAAATACATACAGTTCGATCAATAATTCAGCTTTTAGTGTTTGAACAGTTTACTATTTGAACCATTAGGTTCCGAGTTCAATTCTCACAAAAAAAGTCTTTTACATATTTATAAGGTTTCCTCCTGAATTAGTGTGCAAGCACTAATACATTATAGCCTAGTGAAGATAAATATGATCGGGTGATTACATTAGTGGCTCTACATCAATGATCCAACTTTGCTGTTAAAAAAACATATATTATTAAACTTTTGCCATGTAACACTTATATTTAATTTTTTCTATCTTAAAAATGGTGTACTATGAAAAGGCTGTCTTTTTGACAAAAGGTTGAGTTATTCTAAGTTTTTTTTTACGAAGGTGGTGTTGGTGGAAAAAATATTTACTATATTAGTATTATTTTAAAAGTATTTATCAAAATAGTGTTTTATCTTACTTTATTTAATTTCTCACTCTTAATCTCATTGGATAAACTCATTTCATAAAATAATAATGACTTTTAATCATTTTCAAAATTTAAGAAAACTGTTTTTACAATATAAAAAATGGTTGACCAACATGTGTAATTATATTTTTTTCCTTTAACGAATATAAAAATGTTTTTGCCTAATGTAAATAAGATGTAACTGTATTTTTTTTCTAGAAATGCAGAGATAACTAATATACAAAATCTTCGTGGCTGATGTAAATATATAAACATGTAAATATATCTTTTTATAGAAATGCAGAGAGATTAATATATTATGATCCATGTTATATTTTTATAATATAAAAACATTGAGTAACAGTAAATAAAAAATAAGTTATATGTGTATACATATATATACTAAATAGAAACATAATTATATTTTTAATAACAAAAAGAACAATAATTATATAATTTGATTTTCGAATAGTGGAGTCGGTTCAAAATTTATAGGTTGAATTTGGTTCAAAGCTAAATTTGGAATTTGGTATGGATGTCAGCCATTATAGTTTTCTATTTTAACCAACTTGTTGTAAACTTATTTCGTATGATTCTTTTAGATTATATTTTTATTATTTGATGGAAACATGAATTCAAGTTGATTGAGAAAAATAAAAAAATTATAGGGAGTTTATAAATAAAAAAATATAATGGCTTATTATCCGAACCAAATTCTAAATTCCAATTTGAATCGAATTCAACCTATGAATTTCGCACTGACCCATTAATCGAAATCGAATTAAACAATTTCTATATTTTCATGCCTCTATATATGTAATTACTTTATTTATTACTGTAGCTTTTCTTGTTATCTATCTATACAATGAAACTATAATATGGATTAAAAGGCAAATTAAACTCTTTACAGGAGAAAAAAAAATCTTTAAAGTTATTTCAAATGTGTAGTCTCAAACTTCCGAAAGTACAAAGTATTTAAGGTTAAAAGTTAACTTTTTTAATAGAAAGGTGATTAAGCAAATAATTAATTAATAAAAAGTGAAGTTAACCAATAGAATTAGAAGTGAGAAACTAATAAAATGAGATAAAGAACCATTTTGGTAAATACTTTGGTAAAAACACTATTATGATAAATATTTTTTAGTTTACAAAGGAAAAAACTCAAGTTATTCCTACTGATTGTCGTCTGAGAAAAAAACATGATTTAAGAAAAATGATTTTTAAAAAATAAAGCGTGAATTTTTATTTTTTATTTCTTAGATTTTAGTTTGTGTTCAATTAATGACGTACACCGTGATGTTAATAATTCCAAAATCTTAACAAATAAGAAAACAAAATCAAAGCAACCAAAACACTAAAACTTTGCTAAAAACCAATATATAAAATAGTAAAACCTTACATTAATAGCTAAAGTTCCAATTTTAACCCCCCCCCCTAACATCCCTATCTACGTAAACACCAAAATATGTAGCAAACTAATACCATCTTTTTTTCAACACCTAATGCCCTTCCCATACAACAACCAAAACCAAAACAAATGGGGGTTAACAAAAGGTGATATTTGTCCTGTTTGGTCATTTCACACCCTTAATTGTTCCTAGAACTAGAAGACCCAAGATTGAGGTCAGTGAAAGTAGTAGGGGCATTATTGACATTTTGCCCACCCATTGTTAGCCTCTGCTTCAGCTCTGAAAGCAGTTGTTGATTTTCTTGATTTAAAAGCTGTGCTTTCTTCCTCAGTTTCTCATTCTCTTGCATGATCAGACAGTTCTCAATGTACAACTTTGAGTTCAATCTCTCCATTTTCTTGATTTCAAGCCTGCAATTAAGCACAAAAACATTCAATCAGATGGTTAAATAAACAAAACCCATATCAAATATATCTAAATTTTTAAAATCAAATTTTTTTAGACCCAAAAAATTCAAATTCAAGATTTGAGAAAACAGAGCACATAACCCTGCAATCGAACCAAAAATTGCAACTTTTTTCACTCAATCGATTCAATAAACAAAACCCATGTCAAATCTCTACAAGTATAAAAGAATTGTCGATTTTTTAGACCCAAAAGTCACAAATTCAAGAAAATGAGAAAACAGAGCACAATAAAATTTACAATTGAACCAAATGTTGTAAGTTTTTTTCACTCAATCGATTAAATAAATAAAACCCCCGTCAATAAGTTAAAATATTTTAAGATCAACGGATTTTACACCCAAAAATTAGAAATTCAAGAAAATAAGAAAACAGAGCATTACAAAAATACAAAACTGGTGTTTCTTTTAAATCGGCAATCGAACAAAAAATTTAACTTTAAAAAAATTACAGGTTAAGTCTTTAAAAAATTTAAGAATAGACGATTTTTTAGACATAAAAATTATCATATATTTAAGAAAATGAGAAAACAGAGGACAATAGAAAACAGTGTTTAAACCTGCAATCAAACCGGAAATTGAAATATTTATAAAACAAACTACTTAAATAAACAAAAAACAAGATCAGAATACGTTTTACACCTAAAAACCACACAAATTCAAGAATGTGAACAAAAAAACATAGCAAAACACAATTGGGGGATAAAGAAAACAGACCAAAAACAGGGGAAATGGGAAGTCTGCAAAATAAAAAAGAATGATGATGGATTGAGCATTCGGGATTTGATTTATAGAATGGTATCTCCAAATACACAC
The DNA here is from genome assembly GCA_947069175.1 of Scalesia atractyloides. NCBI lineage: Eukaryota > Viridiplantae > Streptophyta > Magnoliopsida > Asterales > Asteraceae > Scalesia > Scalesia atractyloides. The sequence continues at coordinate 79,454,590 of CAMTDV010000001.1, read as the reverse complement.
TCATCTATAATTAACTTTTGTGCTTTTTACAAACAAGCAAAGAATAAAGAGAAACAAACTACTGTATCGATACGTATATATATTGTGTATGTATATGTATGTGTGAATCTTTATGAACAGTGTGTGTAGCTTTTCAAGAAAGATCACCTCTGAAGAAGAAGAAGAGGGTGGTAACGAAGATATTGACTTGGTTTTTATGAATTTTGAAGAGATAACAGAAATGTATATATAGGTGGAAATTTGGGGGGGGGGGGGGGTGGAAAACTAATGATAATGGAGATTTGAAAGGATGTGAAGAGAAGGGAAGAAGACGGCTTGTAAGGGGAAGGATTTAATGCGCTTCTTCTTCCACAATCATGATGATTATCAGATTTTTGGTTTTCCATTACGTCATGTGAATGATGGGGTCTCAAGTAGGGGTATTTTCGGTATTACTTTGCTAATTTTTTTACTTTTTTTAAAGGAAAAGAAAATACCATCATAATCGTTAGATGGGTAAAGGAGTGACCAGTGCCCAGGTTAGTGTTTTAAAAACCGGTTTAAAACGGACTGGTGGCATCGGCTGAATCTTCGGTACGGTATAGAAACCAGGTTTTAAAACATTGGGCCGGGTTTATACTCGAATTGTTTAGTTGAGCATAGTTCGAGCTTGGTTTTAGCTTGTTTTTGATGTTTTTGCCTCGAGCTTAAGTTTGACTCGTTAATAATCTATTAAGTTTAAGCTTGACTCGTTTATCTTATGTTAAATATTTGACTACTTTATTGGTTTGTTTGTTTGTGTTTAGCTCATTTAGTTAATATTAAATACTTAATTATTTTGTTTATAAGCATGCATAATTTTATTGTATCATTATACTTCACATATCATTTATATACATTGTTTAGTTTTTTATTATAATTTTATGCACTATAATCATATTATGTAGTTATGGATTTATTATTTAAAATAAAATTTTATATGAATTTTGAGTAGCTTTTCTCGTTTATACCAAAAGAATATAATATGATGTAAAAAACATGTTCAATAAACTATTTAAAAAGGTGTCAATATACTTGTCCTTTTTAACTTTTATCATCTATGGTAATTAATTTTAATATATTTTACTTGCTATTGAGTGTGAAAAAAAGAAGATAAATAATTGTTTGTGTACATAAGTGTAAGATGAAGGTCGAGAGATACGCAATGATGGTTTTGGATTGGTTGCAACGACGGAGCCCCTCCCCCTGCCCATCATCACCCAACCACCCTCCTCACCTTCATCATCCATTTTTCCAAAATCATGTTTTTCACTTTTTTTTATTTTTTTTCAGAAAAAGTTATATACTTTCTACTATAAAGTAATTTTTGAAAATAAATATAAAAACAAATGATATGCTTAAAAAGTTATTGCATGAATTTATATAATTATGACACGAATAAAATATGTATGTGTTATATAGTATTTGATACATGTTTTGTAAGTGTCAGATACGTATCTAATGTTTCAGTGTTATTAAAGAGCAGCATGAGTAAAAAAGCGTTTGAACCCACCTTGAATATCAAATAAAATTTGGTAATTTAAAGATGTTTTTTTATTATTAGAACATTCAGAATGGATCTTTTATATTTATGTAAGTGGGTTGGTTATATATAAGAAATGCTTGTAAGTGGTTTTGAGTGTTTGTGAATGGATGAGAAAGAAAAATATTTGAGAAATGTTACTATTCATAATTAAGAAATATACAGAAGCACTTTTCACCCTTATAAATTTTTTAATATTTTTAAAGATGGTTGTAAGTGAAAGACAGAGAAAATGTAATAATAATAATAAAGGTATAAAAATATTATTTAATTAAAAATAAGAAAGTAAAAATAGTGTTTTTAGTGTAATGATATTAATATGAATAAAAAATACAATGTGAATGAATGGTGGATATCAAATGAAATTTGGTATAAGGATGATTTTATTTTCTTAATAAAAATGCGGCCATTCCAAAAAAAAAAAAGAAAAATCTCATTCTTGTAAAGGTGGTACTAAATTTATGTTTTAAAAGTTGAAATTGATGGAAAGATGTACTGATTATGCATAATAAATAAAAGAAATGATTAGGATGGTTAATTACTTGCGTAGTAATTATTTAACAGCATTAATGGTTTTCCAACGATTTTCAAAAGTCACGGCTCGACACAAAGTTCTTATTTGTACCTCATAATTGTGTTAACAGTAATGAGTAATGTCATTGTCCTTTAAATATATATATATATATATATATATATATATATTTTTTTTTATAATTTTATATGATAGTGTTATATAGTACAATGTTATATAATAAAACTTTAAACGTCTCATTAAAATCTCAAATTAGGATTTATATGATCCGGTGCTTGTTGTTCAAGTAAATTACTTTCAAAGTTGCTTTTAAACCACTTGTAAATCTAGATCTAAAGCTTATGAGGTATGCTCATGCTCAAACCCCTACATTTTGATGAAGTTTAAGTCTTAATCCTTATATTAACTATCTAACTACACGACTTAATAAAACCTAATGAGGTTTTAAGTGGTTGGTTGTGTAACTATCAGAGTATCGAACTACACGATTTAATAAAGTCCAATTAGTCATTAATCCAAAATTGTACCTCATTATTAAAGTTGTCGTTACAAAAAATAAAATAAAATAAAAGACCATGGGCAAATGACAGTTTTATCATAAGCTAGATTTTTATGATCTTTGTATGAGTTTGATTCGTTAATTGTTTTTAGAAACTTCTACTACAATCATGGTTATAAAAATCACGCCTAGCCTCCGATTAGTCGTTGATTAATCGCTAGTTGGAGGTACACCGAGTAATTTTTATCTAATTGTAACACCCCAAAAATATTAAATAATATAAATAATTAGAGGTCTTTAACCTAGTTAATGGAAAGTAGCTAATAATAAATAAAAATGATGATGAATGAATTATGGTCCACTTTAGAAGAAACTAAATACAAGGGACTAGATTTGCAAAGTAGGTAAAACATGTTATATAAAATCAAACCAAATAAAACCCTGTACATATCTATGTGCGTTGGTGATCAGAGCAAAACACCAAGAACCCTAATGTCAACAAATTGATCAAATTGAGAGGGAGAATTGGGGGGTTAGTTCTTGCATTAATCAAATTTGTGGTCATCTAGTCAAGAAGATCAAGAGGTATGTTAAGTTTCAATGTTTAGTGATGTTAAAAGTATAATGAATGACACTAGTTACAATTCAAGTATGTATTGCAAGTGCCATGACAGAAATGGAGATGTATATAGTCTACGAATGAGCCTTCGATGAAAATTTAATGATTAAATGCCATAATTTGAATGTTTAAATAATTAACCATGTTGTGTTAAATGGGTTTTGATAAGTAATGATGAACATCTGAATTTTAGTTTAGGAATGGTTAAATTTGATGATAAAAATGTTGTGTTCTAGGTGTTAATCACACTCACTAGACATAGAGACTTGAAGGTGATGATAATACATGGTTAATAACTAAAACACTAACTTAGAATTTTAGTATGAAAATCTCGCCAACAAAATGTTCGATAAAATGCCTAAGTGGCCTGAAATGTTGGAAATATGAAAGAAATCACGTGACTAACTAGTTTGACAAATTTCGTGTAATATATATATATATATTGTAATATGAGTTCTAAAGGACAAACCAAATTGAACTCTATAGGCAAAACGGGTGAAACATCTAGTGGCCAAGCCGGAGTGGATTCACGGTTGAAAGGAAAGCTATAAGGTACGTGGCTTAATGTTTATAGCATATTATTATATAAATTGATTTGACGAAAGATAGTTGAAAAGATGATAAAATAGATAAAGATTTGGTTGAATAAAAGCGATGGATTTAGCTACGTCAACCAAACGGGTCAAAACGACATAATGAATAAAGGTTTTGTTGAATGAAAGCGATGAATTTCGCTACGTCAACCAAACGGGTCAAAACGACATAATGAATAAAGGTTTCGCTACATAAACCAAACGAGTCAAAACGACATAATGAACAAAGGTTTGGTTGAATTAAAGCGATGGATTTTGCTACGTCAACCAAACGGGTCAAAATGAAGTCTTAATGCATACCGGAAGAGATGCATGAGTAATGATATCGACATAATACCCGGATAATGGGTAGAAATTCAAATATGTGCGTAAACCAGGAAATGAATGATTGAATCACACTTATAGGATCCCGAGTATTAGGAAACATTTGTAGTTTTGATGTTTGCAAGAATTAGAGGTGATCTGAGTTGTTTAATAAAAATATATAAACTGGTCAATAAATTTTGCAAATAAATAATAAGCCGAAGGCTTAAAGTTAAAATGTGGTTAATCCGGATGTTGGATTTCGAGTTATTAAGGTAGAGGATCAAATTATGATCAGGTAAGAAGAAACGGATGGTTAAACGGATAAGCGATTTAAAAGATACAGAGGTTTTCGTGTCAAAAAACAGCAAATAAGAGAAAACCTGCAGCAAGCCACCGTAGGCTACGGTAGCCTACCGTAGCTTACGGTAGGCTGCTGCTGTTAAAAACAGGAAGCCCAGAACGTAAGCTATGGCTAGGCACCGTAGCTTACGGTTGGTCCGAAACAAAACTTTTGTTTTGATTGTTGCGTCATGTTTTCGAGACTAAGTTATGTTTAATATGTTATATAAATTATATAACTAACGTTTCTAACAAATTTTGTGATGTAGGTGATTAATGTAAAGTTACGAATGATTAATCAAGCTAAATGAATAACCGAACACTTAGAAAATTCAAGCTTCCGTTGTATCTTGATCATCGTTTGTATCAACTATACTAAAATGTTTTAAGTTGTTACAAATACTATTAAATTTTTAAGCTTTTGGTATTTTGTATGTAAGTTGGATTGCATTACACTAACTTACGCAAATTGTAGTATAAATTGACATTTCTATAGACATGGGTTTTACACTAATCAGGCAATTAATCGTTAGACGGTCAATGGTGGTTAAATTTGGTCCTAATCGGCCAAAAAAGGTGACAGTCTAACGATTTCGGTCAAATTCTAGCAAGATTTCGGCCAAAACTTGTAAATTTCAGCAATTAATTCTATCTCCTTCAAAATATGAGTCGAACAAGGTGTTAAAACAGTCTACTTAAAAAACAATTATAAAAATGTGTGTGTGTGTGTGTGTGTGTATATAATCTCAATTTGATTAATCCTAACTAAGCGTTACTCGACACCCTACTGGTTGACCGGCGCCAAACCATTTTACTCATCTATCTCTATACACACAACTCTCTCTATCTCTAACCTCTTTTACACTTAAAGCATCGGCAACAACTTAACCCAGCTCCTACCCTCCCCTACCTGCAACACTGTCGGTGTTGTTTGGGAGCGGGTAGGGGGTACCCGATAGGCTGTTCGTTGATGCCCCTTCAGCCTTTATATGTATGTATGTATGTATGGTTGTTGTATGTTATTATAGGTTGTTTATTTATGACTATAAACATTTTTATCAAATACTTTATACCTTAATTAGCTATACCTGCAAACAAATTTATCAAAATAAACGTGTGATCTATTTTATAATATGACTTCTCTTATTATTGTAGACATAACTCGGTGTTAAAAGCAACATAACTCGGCGTCTACAAAACAGTAGTTTTTTGTAAGTTGTTCACTTAGAAAAATACCAATTTATCTCATCATGAAAAACCAGCGCTTGTATATGATAATTGACGTTATACGGCTTCTCATGCATCGGCCTCATTCACTATCTCCGTCCTTTCATTGGTAACAATATAACAATCGTAACTTTGAAAGCAGCACAAAATTAAAATCTAGACATGGAAGTTGAACATTAACTTTCACAATTCACATGATGCACCAAGCAAGTTCTTTGTAAATTAGAAATAGAAAATCAAACTAAAATGTTTGATAATTTGCAACTTGATGTTTATCTGTTCACTAGCATTAATAAGTCAAATATAATGATCATGGATTGCAATATTACCTTACCGTGCAATGTATCAATCACCAAACATCTTGACCCCTAATTACTTGGCAAAATGATTTGGGTGAAAAGGATAGCCTTTAAATGATTTTCTGTTTCCTTTTAAATCTAGAGTAAAATACAAAAATGGTTAATGAGTTTTGGTCACTTTTGCCACTTCAATTTAAAAATTAAACCTTTTGTATGTGGGTCAATGAGGTTTCATGTTTGTTGTCATTTTCATATAAATGACAAACTCAGTTAAAATGTATCTTTAACTCCCATTGACGATTTTGGCAATTCTCAAACCTTAACGATGATTTTGGCACTTTTCCTTTTTTTCCTTTTTTTTCTTTTGTTTTTTAATTTTTCAAAATTCATTTTTATCTTTAAATAATTAATAAAATAATTACACATAAAATACACACACATTTATATATTTACACACTTATTTTTCTTAATTTTCTTTTTTACATTTGAATAAAAATAATAATAAATTAATGATGTTTGATACGACGGGAGAGACGAGTTACTAATGTTTGATACGACAGGTCGACGAGGGGATATGAAGTACGAGTATCGAGATAGAGGGGGTGGTTTAACGGCAACAATGGTGGTGGTGGCGGTGGAGGTGGAGAAAAAAGAAAGAGTATGTATAGTGTATGTGTATTCAATGACAGAGCTTGAACGAAAACTCAGTACATGTATATATAAAACTATAAAATAAATGTGTGTATATGTATATATATTATTGTAAATTTATTTATTTTTTACTTTAAGGGAAAAAAGAAAACTAAAAAAAAGTCTGTATATACAAATGTGTGTATATATATATGTGTGTGTATACGTATATATAAAATTATTTTTTATTTAATATAAAAAAGGAAATAAAAAATAATAGGTAAATTGCCAAAATTGTCTCTAAAGTTTGGGAATTGCCAAAATCCTCTCTGAGATTTGGGAATTGCCAAAATCGTCCATAACTTAACAATACATTTTAACTAAGTAATTTGAATGGAAATGACAATAAAAATGAACCTCGAAAACCTAGATACAAAAAAGTTTTATTTTTATGTGTTATGTATTTATTTCTAAGTTAAATGTTATGTTTTTTATTTATAATTAATTTAAATGTTTTTACATAAAAAATAAGAATTAGGTAATTATTGAAGAGGCTTCATTCCAAATCATGAATTTTATTTAAAAAAGATAATGGAGCTCATTCTCTTAAGTTAGGCCTGCGTATTGATAAAGTGACACAATAAAGCCCTAGGATCTCTATTCCATATATCACAGCCTAAGATTGATCGAATACGGATATATGAATGACTTACATGATCAGGTGCTTGATATATGTGCATTATAATCAACCTCAAACTGTGGTTTGTAACCATGTTCTTAACTTTAGCAACAAATTCAATCAACATAAATTTTCTAGACAATATATACCTTTTTATCATTAGCTTTCAAATCAAATACAAAGTCTTCAAAAAATATGAAGTCGTATAAAGGGTATTAGACGGACTCTGATTGATCACATTCACTCAGCATTGAAATTGTCTCAACGAACTCTACGATATGATATTTTAGGTTTTCACTTTTGGATTTATAGGCTTTAGATTTTAAAATTTTTATTTATTATCATTGTGTCTTTTCTATATTTGCGTAACTGTGTCATTATAAGTTTTGTCTTTTTATCGCTATATTTCGATGTTTTATCGCTATAAGTTTAAGTTTGTTTACGTTCTACCTTACGGGCTAAGTATGCATTTTGTCTTTGCCTATGTTTGATGTCACGTGACGGTACAAATTCACGTTTTTATTTTACGATTTTTTCAGTTTTGACGTTGTTTGCTTACTATCTAGTACGGTTTTACAACCTACGCCTCGGAACGCGCGGGATTAAACACTCGTTACTTAATAAACCAAATTTAACATTACATAATAAATATTACCAATTTTATCATAACAAATAATTAAACCAATACTTTTTTTAATGGCCAACAAATCAATCCTGAATATTCGCGGGGCGCCCACTGGACAAACGGAGTACTGCAAGAGTAACCCGAGTGGTCTACCACCACTTCCGGGGAAAACCCGGTAACCAGGGATGCAAGCGAGCCGAGCCGAGCCGAGCTTGACCAGACTCGAGCTTGATTAACTTATGAGAGCTCGATTCGAGCTTTGTTTTCAAGGCTCGAGCTCGGCTCATTTATTATCTATTAATTAATATACTAAATAAAAATAATATAAATAATAGACTTTTTAGGCTTGCGAGCTCGGTAAGTGAAGCTCGGGCTCGTTTACTAAATAAGCTTATTTTTAGGTTCGAGGTCGGCTTGTAAACAAGTTTGAATAAGCTTGGCTCGACTCGGCTCGTCTACAGTAAGGCTCGATGAGCCTAACGAGCTTCACATGCGAGGCTCGAGCTCGGGCTCGATAAACAAACGAGCTTTACTTTAGGTGTCACTGTCACACCCCGACCCGCAACGGAAATAAAAGTTGGGGTATAATTGGGTTATCACCAAAGCTCATGACATTTACTAAAAAGTTTCAAATTTATTAAATTGAAATTAAAACTTCAAATATTCAAACACAACGAGTCATACAAACACAAAAAAAAATCAAAGCATTGTTCAGAACATGATAGTTTTATTTAATCTTCTAAGGCCATTTCTATGTGTTTCTCCCTTTAGCTTATTCACCTATATCATACGTAAAACAAAGATTTGGATCAACAAAAGTTGACGAGTGAATCTAAGTAAAAACAATTTAATCAATTCTTTTATTAGTTAATTAAATAAAATACATGCGTAAATCATAAATGAGCATATGCACATGTACAAGCAACCACAACCACAACCACACAATATCCACAATAACCATAAGACATGATGAATGATGAACTTGAGATCAAGGCTCAATCAAACATAGCCGATCTAATGAGGCACCTGATGCTCAACTCGTATCTCACGAGGAACTGATTGGCCTTAAATGAATGATTGCACTGAAATGACAAAATGTAACCACACAAAATCATACCATTTAAAAAGTACACATTTGATCATATTACGATGTTAACACGAGTGTTAAAATAAACATGTACGACACATGATACATCCCAAAATGTGATTAAAAAGGGAGTTTGTAAGGATTCACTCATAGTGGTTGCGTTTCCTTGATTGACGAAGAGTACGCGCGAAGTTAAGGTTTAGCCGATGAAGTAAACTAACCTAAATAATAGTGTAATAGTTCAATAACTAAATAAAAATTAATACTTTAATTTAATACTTTTTATTTGGTTTTTAGATTATTTTTTATGATATTTAATGGAATTTTAAACTTGTTATGATTGAGAATTATAGAGAAGTAGTTATTTTAATAAATAATTAAATATAAAAAAATATAAAAATTTTGGGCATGACAGGCTGCTGGCCGGTTCGAATGTGATGTTGGCATGCATGTGGTGAGGCTCGAACTCGTGACCTCTCGGTTGCGTGCACGCAACTCTTCCAACTGAGCTACGTGTCTAACCCATTTAGATTTGGTTTTTAATTATTCTTTTGTTCTTATTAGCTTTATTCAGAAATTATATATTTTAAAAAGGTTTTTAAAAGGTCCGACCGGTTGAGAAAAGTCGAATTCGAACCCAAGACCTCGATGTTACTTTGCACCCAGCCCAAGTTGGGCTAGGTGTCTAACCCGTATGTTACTTAATTTTTATTATTCTTAACAACTTCCATAGTAACCTTATAACAGTTTTTTATTTTCTTAAAAAACGGATACGTATGGAACTCGAACCCGTGACGTGTACCGTGTGTTTGCACACAGTCCGTCGCTGGACTGTGTGTCTAACCCGATTTAAAACCAGGTTTTTATTATACTTACTCATTTGGTACGACTCATCTTCTTCATATACATTTCAGAATTGAATCCGATTCTGATAGATTGAAAATAAGTTTAACAAAATTCTGAGTCGGTTAATAGAAGTGAATACATGAAATTAAATTAAAGAGAAGATGGATTGTTACCAAACAAATGATGGTTCTTCAGTGGGTTAATTCCGGCGGAAAGATAACTGAATTCCGGTGAACAGAGGATTAGCTAGAGTGAGAGCAGAGTGATTTTAATTGATGGGTGAAGGTGTGAGCTTGGAATGATTAGCAGAGGGGGGTATTTATAGGTGATTTTCTATACCACGATTTCGTTTTTTTAGACTATGATTTCGGAATTCATTGACAGTGCGTATTGATTGAAATTTACTCAAAATAAACATTGTAACAGCTGTCGGTATTCAAAAAGAAACCGCGTTGGTGATTTGTGAAATCTCTGGTGAAGAGGTTGTTGCAGTTGCAGGTTTTTTCCTCAGCATGTATATATATTGTGATATTCAGAATCTATCACATCTTGTGCGTGTATCGTAGTGGTGCTGGGTGTGTGTGAGTGCCCGGGAGAACCCATGTTCGATTCCGGTTTCGCTCATTCTTATTATTTTTTATTTTTGCACAACTATTTTAAAGGTTATGTTAACTTAATTAATATTTTGTTTATTAGTTGTGTTTTATATTTGTAATACATTCATTACTTGTGACAAATTAAATAAGCGACTCTAATAAATATACGACGAACATTTAGTCAACACATTATAAATAACCAGTGCGGGTTTTAGAAACCCATTTTACGCAAATGTTACAGTCACACCCTGACCCGCAGCGAAAATGGTAGTCGGTGCATGATTGGGTTTTCATCAAAACTCATGAAATTACTATAATAAAGTTTCATATTTATTGCTCCCAATTAAAAGGATAAATTACAACAAACACGTATACATACAAACACAATATGTTTTAAACACAGCATTCGTGACTTCTTTTATTTTCTTCTAAGGCAATTTCCTATTTATTGTTCCCACTCACGGCCTTAACTCACAAGGGAAAACCCTTTATTTGGGGACCTAAGCAAGAGGAGGCTTTCCAAATTTTGAAGCAAAAGCTTTGTGATGCACCTATCCTTACACTTCCTGATGGTTGCGAAGACTTTGTGGTTTATTGCGACGCATCCGGGCAAGGGTTAGGTTGTGTTCTAATGCAAAGAGGAAAGGTGATAGCCTATGCCTCTAGGCAACTCAAAGTGCATGAGCAGAACTATACCACTCACGACCTAGAACTTGGATCAGTCGTGTTCGCTCTAAAGATATGGAGACACTATCTCTATGACACCAAGTGTGAAATATACACTGACCACAAGAGTCTTCAACATATTTTCAATAAAAAAGAGTTGAACATGAGGCAACGACGATGAGTCGAACTCCTAAATGATTACGACTGTGAAATTCAATATCACCTTGGCAAGGCAAACGTTGTGGCTGATGCACTCAGTCGAAAAGAATATGCAAATTCGATTCATCTTCTATGTTCTCAAATTGTAACCGGCCTCAAAGATAGAATTCGGGCAGCTCAACATACATCTGTAACGGAAAATGACTTACGCGATGAGCTGTCTTGTGGAGCTGAACTCAAAATTGAAACCAAATCCGATGGTATCTTTTACTACTTAAACCGTATTTGGATACACTATCGCGACAATCTTCGTGTTTTTCTCATGAATGAGGCGCACAAAACATGATACTCTATACATCCAGGAGCCGATAAGATGTATCAAGACTTACGATACACCTACTGGTGGCCTGGCATGAAGAAAGATATCGCTATCTTTGTTTCCAAGTGCCTTACATGTTCCAAGGTGAAAGCTGAACACCAAAGACCATCAGGACTTCTTGTCCAACCTGAGATACCTGTATGGAAGTGGGAAAATATAACCATGGATTTCATTACCGGGTTACCTCGCACCTCCAGTGGGTATGACACCATATGGGTAATCATTGATCGTCTTACTAAATCAGCTCATTTCAATCTAATTCGCAAGGACTTCAAGAACGAGAAGTTAGCTCGTATCTATATCATGAGATCGTAAGCCGTCATTGTGTACCTTTAAATATCATTTCAGATCGAGACGGCCGCTTCACTTCACGAGCATGGCAAGCCGTACAATCCTTTTTGGGTACACGTTTAGACCTCAGCACTGCCTTTCACCCTCAAACTGATGGTCAATCTGAGCGCACCATACAAACCCTTGAACAAATGTTGTCATAGACTTCAAAGGTAATTGGGACACTCACCTACCGTTAGTTGAATTTTCATACAACAATAGCTATCATTCAAGCATCGGTATGGCTCCTTTTGAAGCTTTATATGGTCGTAAATGCCGATCTCCAGTATGTTGGCACGAAATTGGTGAAGCGCAGATCACTGGACCTGAACTGATTCAAGAAACAACTGACAAAATTCTTCAAATTGGAAAATCTTCTAGCGGCTCAAAGTCGTCAAAAGAGTTACGCTGATAAACGAAGAAAGCCTTTGGAGTTTTGTTGGTGATCAAGTACTTTTGAAAGTGTCACCAGAAGGGCATGCTAGCACCACGCTATGTGGGACCATTCAAGATACTCGAAAGAGTAGGTCCTGTGGCATACAAGCTTGACCTACCAGAAGAACTCAACAGAATTCATCCCACGTTTCACGTATCAAACTTGATCTCACCGACGAAAATCTCCATATCCCTTTGGAAGATATTCAAGTTGATGAATCAATGCACTTCGTGGAAAGACCGGCAGAAATTATGGATTTCGGTGAAAAGCGTTTGAGACGAAGTCGTATTCCAATCGTCAGGGTACGTTGGGAGTCAAAACGAGGACCCGAGTTTACTTGGGAACGTAAAGACTCAATACGCGAAAAATACCCGCATCTTTTTCCAGTTACAACTACTACTTAAATTTTGGGACGGAATTTCTAAAAGTAGGGACACTATAACATTTGTGTAAAACGGGTTTCAAAACCCGCACCATATTCATTAATCTGGGGTGTATTTATATATCATTGCGTATTTTTTCTAACATTTTTCTTATTATTATGATCTATTTAATAAGCATATTAAAATTTGTAAATAACAACAATTAAATTAAAATAGACTTAAAGAAATAGCAAATAAATAAAAAGTTAAATTAAACTTTATAAATAAATAATCAAAAGTTGAAATAAAAAGAAACCGGGAAACCGGGATCGAACCCGGGTCTCCTGGGCTCTCACACACACTCAGCACCACTACACTACACACACAAGATGTAGTATTCTCTGGACAGTTTAATACTAATGTAAACACCTTGGAAACCTGCAACTTCCATCCCCGCTACACCGGAGATTTCGCCAATTTCCGGACGCGGTTTCCTTGTTATGGCAACATCAACTCCGGAGTCTATTTAGAGTAAACTTCAATCGGGCCTCTATGTCATCGATCGTTCTTTCCGAAATTACGATTTCAAAACCGAAATCTTGGTGGATCACATGACCTATAAATACCTTGCTAACCTCGGTTCCAAACTCGTTCAAACTTTTCTCGAAATTCTGCTTATTTTCCCCATCTACGTTGACATCAGAGCCTCGTCTGCAAGTCGCTGGAATCACGTTCGCCGTCGGCTCAGTTCATACGGTAGTTTTCTTTTGTTATCCTTTTAAGTTTTCCTAAATTAGCATCGTATACATTCGATTGTTAATAAAATCAGAATGAATCGGGAATTGATTCAGGCGGATAAGTTTGGGTTTATTCAAATGAAGAAGACGAATTCAATAAGCATATTTGAGAAATAAAAACTTGTGTTTTAAACGGGTTAGACACACAGTCCAGCGATGTTCGGTGTGCATTTTATATACACGATACAGAGTTCGAGTCCATACCCAGTCACTGAACCGGTGATTTTTAAACATCTTTTTAAGGAATTATTGTCGGAACGTAACTTGTATATAAGAGTAATAAATATCGGAGTCCCTAACAGGTTAGACACCCAGCCCAACGGATGGGCTGGGTGCACATTAACCACGAGGTCTCGGGTTCGAGACTGAACTGTCTCATCCGGTTCGATCAATTATAAATTTGTGCATAAGAATAATCAAAATCAGCAATATTTCGGGTTAGACACGTAGCTCAGTTGGAAGAGCTGCGTGCACGCAACCGAGAGGTCATGGGTTCGAGTCTCATCACACGCATGCCAAATCACAATAAAACCGGTCAGGCCGCTGACAGGCCTGACAAGGTTTTTTTTATTATTTTATTATTATTTATTATTTATTCTCTTTTCTCTTAATAAATAAGTATTAATTATCCCAACTAATTTAAAGAAAAACCCTAAGTTATAAAGCCTTTTGATACCACAAAAATAACCTAAAAGATCCTACCAAAAACTATTAAGTCCAAATATTAATTTGTTTATATTGTTGTTATCGTATTATTATCTTAGGTTAGTATTCGTTTGTCGATCAATCCTTTCCTCGTGCGCACTCATCATCCATCAAGAATACGCACCCACTGTGAGTGAATCTCTACGAATTCCCCTTTTTAATCATGTTTTGGGGTGTATCATGTGTCGTATATTTTTATTATTTATTTAAACACTTGTGCTAACATCATCTCGTGATCAAATGTGTATAGTTGTGTGATTATGTGTGGTTACCTTTTATCATTTCAGTGCAATCATTTCATTAGGCCCATCAGTTCCTCGTGGGATACGGGTTAAGCATCAGGTGCCTCATTAGATCGGTTCCGTTTGATTGAGCCTTGATCTCAAATACATCATTCATCGTGTCACGTGTTCATTGTGAATATAATGTGGTTTGTGATTAGTTTATTATATACATATGCTCACATGTGATTCATGCACAATTTTTATTTAACAACAATATAATTCAACTATTTAAATGTTTTACTAAGGTTCACTCGCCAACTTTTGTTGACCCAAATCTTTTGTTTTACGCATGATACAGGTGAAAAAGCTGAAGAAAGAAACATATATGAATGGCCTTAGAAGATTAAACAAAGTTATTGCGTACTGAACAATATTTTGGTTTTGTTTGTGCTTGTATGAATTCTTGTGTTTGAATATTTGAAGTTTTAATTCCAATTTAATAAATATGAAACTTATTAGTAAATATCATGAGCTTTGGTGATAACCCAATCATGCCCCGACTTTTATTTTCGCTGCGGGTCGGGGTGTGACAATTAGCGTTGATGTTGTAAGCTCTTCCTCTTGCTGGTGGGGGTGTTGGGTTTGCTTGATTAACTGGGTTCGCTTGAGCTTGGTCGTTAATGATGTTAATCAATCTAGGGCACGTGCTTCTAAAATGAGTACGGTCACCACAATTAAAACAAGCTCGAACATATGGAACTATGGGGTGTTGGGGTTGTTGATAGGGTTGGATCATGTCTTGGGTAGGGGTGAAGCTTGGCTTTGGGGAGTACGACAAGTTTTACTTAGATGACCATATCGTCCACAATTAGCACACAATCAACAGGGTATAGTAGGTTGATGGTGATAAAAGCAGGTGTTGCATTGAGGGTGGGGTCCAATGTAAGGTTTCTTATTTGGGTAAGCAGAGTTGGGTGCTACTTGAGTGATTGGGATAGCTTGGAGTGGTACGACTTGTGGAGCTGGTTGATTGCCTTGAGTGACAGCGAAATTTTGCCCGTCTCGCTTTCTCTTGGTAGAGGGTTGGGAAGAGGATTCAGTTTGGGTTGAGTTTGAGGTTTCGTTTGGTGTTTTATCTTTCTTCTTCTCATCCTTGAAGTCTCCATCCTTAATATGGTTTTCGGTGAGCTCTGTAGCTAGCTCCATTGCTGCTTCCAAAGTTGCTGGTGTAGTACTCATCACAGGTCCTGATTCTTTGGAGGAAGACCCCGAATGTAGTGCTCGATCAAACGGTAGAGAGGGGTGAAACAATTTGGAACCATTTGGTTCAATTCGAGGAACCTCTTGTTATAGGTTATATGATCTCCCTCTTTTTGCCTCAATGAATAGAACTCGTCCTCTAGTTTCTTAATTTCGCTTCTTGGATAGAAACGTCTAGTCATAAGCTCTCTTAATTCTTCCCAAGTTAGGGCTACAACGGCTTCGGCGCCTCGTCTGCCCTTCTCAGCATTCCACCACGTGAGGGCTACTCCATACAAGCGTCCAGTAGCATAGCGCACCTTGCGATCGTTGGGACAATCACAGTTGAGGAAGGTACTCTCCATCTCTTCGAACCAACAAAGGAGAGCAGTGACCCCTTTAGTTCCTTCGTACTTGGGAGGGTCACATGAGTTGAAGTGCTTGTAAGTGCACCTGGTAGTATTTGGGGGAGGGTTGGCAACGTTTTAACCTTATTGGTTGATTGGGTTGATGGGATTTGCGGCAAGGGCTTGTTGGACTTGAACTACGATGTTGGGAATTACGGCAGCCATTTGTTGAGCGATCTGGGCAGCCATGCGCTCGCGGGATTTTCCTGATCTCCTACCTCTACGAGAGTGACTAGAAGACATCTACAAGGAATACGTATCGAGAGTATGAGTTTGACATATAGGTGTCATGTGTCGTATAAAATGAACATCCACAAAACAAATGAAAAAAAAAATAAATTTACTACATCCTTAGGATGTCTTGGGCTTTGCTCATGTTTGGGCCCCCATACGTCCCCATACTTGGCCTTGGTAGTCATGTTGGGCCCCCATGACTACTGGGCTCTGGTAGGGTTCACATTGGTGTTGGCCTGTTAGCACTCGCGCTACCCGAATAAAAATCATAAAACATGATTGCAAAGTATAAAGTCGGAGGGTGTCCAGGTGTAGACATAGTGACAACTCAAAGTGGAGTTAGTTCGGACGACGTTTGGTGTGGCATGCTTTGGCCTAATAGGTCCTTCGTACTCTCATCGTTAGTCCCCAGGTAGGCAAACTAGTCCGTATATGGGATTTATACGAATGCCAACCTAGACAGGATATTTCGACTACCGGTACTCGTACCCTTCCAGTTACTACATGCCCGTCGTAGAACTTACTTTGATGAGATTGAAAAACGAAAACACCACAAAATCTTGAATAAAGAAAATATGAGAATGATTTGAATATGTGAGAATTGAAACGTGCGTGATCAACGTATATGTAAGCATGTTATGTTTGACAATATATATATATATATATATCACATTAAATATCACACAAAATGATAGTGGAAGTGCTTGCATGCATTTGTGTGTGAAATAAATGTAAACAAGTAAATATCATGAGTTTGCATGTAACCAAATAACACATAAGCAATTAAAATCTAATCGACTAAAGTATAGGCTCTAAGGGTCTAATAACCTATCCTATATGATAGTCGGGGCATGATTGGGTTTTCATCAAAACTCATGACATTTACTATAATAAAGTTTCATATTTATTACTCACAATTAAAAGGATAAATTACAACAAACACGTGTACATACAAGCACAATATGTTTTAAACACATCATTCATGACTTCTTTATTTTTCTTCTAAGGCAATTTACTATGTGTTCCTTGCTTCAACCTGTCCACCTGTATCATGTGTAAAAAAATAGGGTTTTGGGTCAACAAATGTTGGCGAGTGAATCTTATTTAAACATTTGAACGAATTAGTTATATTGGTTATTTAAATAAAAATGTGCATAAACCAAATATGAGTAAACGCATATGTAAATCTAACCACAAACCACATATTATCAATCAATGTACACACAAGCATGACAAATGATGAACTGTGAGATCAAGGCTCAATCAAACGGAGCCGATCTAATGAGGCACCTGATGCTCAATTCGTCTCCAACGAGGAACTGATGGGCCTAATGTGAATGATTGCACGCAACTGACAAAAATGTAAACACACAATACAACAAACAACATTTACATCACACGTTAGATCATATAATGGTAATAGCACAAGTGTTTGAATAAACGCAATATATGAAATGACACATGATACACCCCAAAACATGAATAAAAAGGGAATTTGTAAGGATTACTCACAGTGGGTGCGTTTCCTTGGATTGATGATGAATGCGCACGAATTTGGATTTAAACACGAGAGAAACTAACCTAAATAATAACGTAATAATTTGATAAATAAATAAATTTTATTTGAAATTAGTATTTTCAATTAGTGCTCTTTATTAGGTTTTAGATTTATTTTTGTGGTAATTAATGTAATTTTTGAACTTAAAAATCTTATTTTTAAACATTTTTGATGGTTTTTAAATACTAATAATAAAGAAATAAATAAAAAAATTAAAAAAAAATGACCTTGTCAGGTCTGACAAGGTGGTCTGACCGGTTTAATGTTTGAAATTGGCAGCGTGTGTGAGGTTCGAACTCGTGACCTCCCGTATACGTGCACGCAACTCTACCAACCGAGCTACGTGTCTAACCCGAAATAATCTTGATTTTAATTATATATATATATATATATATACTAACTGAGTTAAATCATAAATTCATTTAATTAAAAAGGTTTTGTAAAAGGTTGAACCGATGACAGAGGCCGGATCGAACTCGGGTCTCTTCTATCATGTGCACACAGCCCAACCAGTTGGACTGTGTATCTAACCCATTGAATATCGGTTTTTAATTAAATTTATACACTTGCCGAATACTGTTATATATAAGAAATAAAAAGGTTGGGTTTAATTAAGGAAATCGGACCGTATCTGAGACTCGAACCCGGGACACTTTGTTTAAGATGCACACAGTCCACCACTGGACTGTGTGTCTAACCTGATTAAAAATCCGTTTTTATTTATATTTATATATTAACAAGACTTCATCTTCTTCATAAACAAAACCCAGAATAATCATACCCGACTGTTAATCCATTTATACATATTGGATTAATGTATTATAATATATCACGAATCAAAAGATAATAAAAGGAAATTAAGTATTTGTACCGAATTTAGCAGTTCTCCGGTTTTATTCCGGCGACACACAGTTTTCCAGCGATGCACGGTTCCGGCGAGAAGCAGAATTGAGACTGTGGAGGTTCTTTCGAGAGTTTTAGAAAGATGAGAGGATGTGAGCGTGTTCAACTTAGGTGCAAGGATCCCTATTTATAGGTGAAAGTTGGTTTGAGGTGGGTTTCGGTTTCGAAGATTCCGGTCAAAACATTAAAATCTCCCTATAAATACATAACCGTTTTGACCCAATGATTGCACTTAACTCACAAAGTTGAAACTGTTTCCGTGGTTTAAATCGAACATAAAATGGGGAATTGATGATGATTTTGGAGGTTACAGTTTTCTGTATTTTTTTTAATCTTGCAGATTTGCTTGCGGTTTCATTATAGATTTAGTTTGTTTTCAAATGTAAACATAAGTGTGTGTAGTCTAGTGGTGTAGGTTGTGTGAACTTTGTGGGAAAGCCTGGGTTCGATTCCCGGCTCCCCCTTTGTTTGTTTCGTTTTTTTTTTAGCCAATTCTCTTTATTTATATATATATATATATATATATATATATTTTTTTTTTTTATAGATCTTACTTAATTATTTATTAACTATAAATATCAATTTAAATAACAAAACTAAATGTGCAACGAACTTCAAATAAATACTTGATTTTTAAATGGTGCGGGTTTTGAAACCCGTTTTACATGAATGTTACATTAGGATCAAGCTCGGCTCAGACTCGATAAGGCTTGGCTCGTTTTGAGCTTTTTCTCGAGTAGCTCGCGAGCCGCTTGGCTCGTTTGCACCGTACCGGTAACCCACCTGCCCGTAGGCATGATGGTGAAATTACCGATAAAACCCATTTAGCTCAATGATCAAACCTAGGTTTCCCTGAGTCTTCTATCATTGCCCACCAGTGTCTCACTTCTTTTTTTTTTGCACCAAATAGAAATCGAAGTTGAGTTTTCACAAAAGAATTCAAATCCTCCTACCACTTAAGCCGGAGGTTATTGGAATCAAATGAGTAGTGGGAATTAGTTTCACATTTGTCCTCCCATGAATCATGGAAGTTGTGATCAGATTCATAACTCATTTCTTCACCTAACCGTGTGTATTCTGCCCTATAGTTGGTTTCGTACCCATTTGCCAAATATGAGACTTCTTGTGTAGGACGAGTGATAACTTCAACGGAATTGGTTATATGACCCACCCGAATTCGTAATCTGTTAAGCTCCTCTAAAAGAAGGTTTTACCGTTAGTGGAGGGTTTCACACCAGAAGGGGGTTTGCAACTGCAACACGAGATGCTAGATTATGGTCAGGAGGTCAGATCAATTGAGGATAAGCGCATGCAATTTCACTAATATGGTTATTTACAAGAGTTCTTTTAATATGTGTGTAATATAATTTAATACTTATTTGTTTTACATATTTAAGACATTATGTTATTAACATTTACTTTACTCGTTTTTACTAAACTCTTGATAAAAGTAAATCGAAGATATGATTTGGGAGAGACATGATACGAATGACTGGTAGTGACCAACAGATTTTGCATGGCAATTGACAACTAGCTAACAACCATTCATGGGTGCTTCATCATCTTCTTCTTCAATCATCATTATTTTACGTTAATTATTCACTTCCTCATTTCTGTTATCCCCATATTTACCCATTGAATAATATATATTGTTCAACCGATAAATGATTTGAATTTTTTTTAACGGCAAAGATTACCCTAATCACTAATCTTAAATTTTATACTAGGAATTGAACCCTGATCTCTATCTAAAAAACACAAATTCTTGCTACCAATATTTAAAATAACATATTTTTGACTCATGGTAGTGAGTAATTATTTTTTACGTGGATGATAAAAATCATATTATAAATATCTAAGTATCATTAGAAAATATATTTATTAAACTTCATTCTTTAAATTCTTTAAAGTATGTTCTAAAAGCAGTTAACTCTTCTTTCAAATGAAAAATAGATGGAACTCCATTTCCTTAATAAAATGATGAGATCTTTTGGAAAATTGGGTCGATTCTTGCTATCTTAACTTGGTTCTACTTCTTAGATCATTTCAATCACTCTTTTCTCTGAAAATATTAAAAAAAACTTTTGAACCCTTAATGAGATAAAAAAATGGGCTCTACCTGCTAAATCAATTGGGAATTAATATTTAATTTGGGTTTGATTGTTTGATATTTGGGTCTTTTAAAATTGAGTTGACCATTAGTTCTTTGCTTTGGGTTTATATTTTGGGTCTTTTAAAATGATTGTAACTCCAAGTATTAAAACATATCAACCTACTTAAAAAGTGAACATAGAGGTTATATATATATATATATAATATATATAGGGAAGATTATTTTGAGAACGCTAAATATTACGAGAACCGTAAGAACGAATGAAAAAACCAATCAAAACTATTTTTTTAATACAATCATTAAAATACAACATCAAAAAAAAATTACAACATCAAATAATTCTTTCTCCTCTCAAAATAACTCTTATTAGATTTTTTACACATGTGTAAATATAACAAATTTACACGTGTAAATGGCAAACTTACACACGTGTAAATTTTCTTTATTTCCGAATTCACGTAAATTTAAATGTGTAAATTAAATTTCTAAAATTGTATTCTAATAATAATGACAAGTGTAAAAATAAATTTTGAATTTCACTTGTTTTTGATCAAGTTCTAGTGGTTTTTTCATTCGTTCTCACGATTCTCGTGATATTTAGCGTTCTCATTTAAACCTTCTCTCTCTCTCTCTCTCTCTCACACACACACACACACATATATATATATATGAGTGAACACTAGTATATTTGCGAACTAATACTGACCATTGATTTACACACGTAAGACCATGATTTCATCATCAAATCGTAAAATACACTAGTGTATTACATTATCAAATCCTGTCCATTGATTTACACATGTGTAAGGCCATGATTAGTTCGCTCAGTTTGCAAATACACTTATGTTCACTTTTGAACCTAATCCTCTATATATATATATGTATATATATAAATTTCAGGCATCTAAGGTTTTTGGACCTGAGTCATCGCCCACTCAGCCCATGCTTAGGGCCAACCCTGATTTCAATGATTCTGGCTTGAATACATTACAAAACAAAGGATTTTCAGTGGATAATTCGTTAGTCGAAAATCAGTTGGTGAAAATTGATCTTGTCAGTAATTTATTGATGATATTGTATTTGAAAACCTAAAGCAGGCAAAGAAGTTCATAAGGGTTTACCAACATATTTTACTAAGGGATTACTAATAGAGAGTATCAAAGACTGATCGATTACCGATGTAATATGGTTACAACTCACATACTAGCACCGACAAATTCTCACCAAGGGATTCTAGACAAAATGGTCACTGACAAAATGGCTGTAACATTCGTCAAATAGGCTTCCAAAATCCAACCTGTATTTGAAATTTTTTCAAGTTTTATTTTTTTTCTTTTTCTTTTTCTATAACCATTTCAATTGGAATTGTCGTATAATACACTCTATGCAAATCTAATATATATATATATCAAAATATATCTATTTTCCTTTCATATAAAAGGATACTTATAATTATATAAATTACCATGAAATTTACACATGAGGGGGTGTTATTGCATTCCTCTAAAAGTTGAAGTGCAGGGACTAAGAGTGAATTTTGAAGATGTAATGAAAAACCTCAAATTAAAAAAGAACCCGGAGACCACCGGACTCGAAGCCGGGTCCCAATGGTACACAAACAACCATCAACCACTGAACCACTTCGTGCTTTTTAACCTGCAACCTGCCGGAACGTGAAGACGACACCGGAGTTTACGACGGAACTCGACTCGTTTTGTTTCGGTATCTTTTATCTTTCCAGTAGCTCCTTGATATTCTTTTCGGTTCTATGCAACAAACTTCATCATGATAATTATTAAGTTGGAACAATGACAGTAGATGGGTTTGTTGTTCGGTTTGGGTTATGGCTCGTTCAGTTTTATAAATGAAGGTGATAACCTGCTGTACGTGATTAAAAACAATAACATCCATAACCTTTCACAAAAACAGATTGCAGACCAGTGGTTGATGGTTTAGTGATAATTCCGATGGAAGGTTTCGCTGCATGTTAACTTTTCTTTTATAAAATATGTATACATAAAACAACCTAATGTCATACCCGGTTTTTTTTGTCATTTATGTTCTTCTTAATAAAAACCCTAAATCCAATATAATTAACAGTTTTTATTTTAATTCTATTTCTTTTAATAAAACCATTAAATTCTATTTCTTTTATAATTATCTTTTCTTTTATAAACCTATATATATAAAACAACCTAATGTCATACCCGGTTTTTGGCATTTTTATTTTTATGTTCTTTTTAATAAAAACCCTTAAATCCAATATAATTAACAGTTTTTATTCTAATTCTATTTCTTTTATAATAAAACCATTAAATTCTATTTCTTTTATAGTTATCTTTTCTTTTATAAAACCTATATATATAAAACAACCTAAGGTCATACCCGGTTTTTGGCATTTTTATTTTTAAATCATTTATGTTCTTTTTAATAAAAACCCTTAAATCCAATATAATCAACAGTTTTTATTTTAATTCTATTTCTTTTATAATAGAACCATTAAATTCAATAAGAATATAAGAAATTAACAACTTAATTTGTTTCTTTTTATAATATTAAATGTTAATAATGAGATAAATTATAATATCCAAATAATTAATTTGTAAACCATAAATATTAGAAATTTTATTAACTTATAAAAATAATTAGATCGTTCAGGTTTGGTATTCATTTTTCTTTAAAATTGATGACTTTTGTACTTTATGTTTAGATTGTTGCACGGTTTGTTCTTTAGTACTAACCCAGTTAATTTTTCAGTTAAATCTTGTCATGTTCCTTGCACATGAGGGCATTTTTGCCATTTTACATTTTAAGGGACTAAATGTGTAAATAACTCAAGTACCCAGCCATTTTATAAAAATAAACCAACTATATCTCTCCCACTTACCACCACCATCCACCGCTACCACCATTTACAAGCCATTGTCTTTCCTTCAAAATATATTCCACTGCCATAAGTTCTTATAATTAAAGATAGTGTAACACTTATTTTTTGTCATATAATGAAGAATTTACACTTAAGCTTGACAAGTTCAAAATGTCAACAATGGCTCTCCATACGATTGCACCTTACAGAATGCTAATTAGGACTCCATCAATGGTATGATCTTAGCATGTTCAACTTAATATTGGAGTGGTTCTAGTTGTGATTGAGAGAGACTCTGTTACATTTTTTCAACTATTCACATTTTTGTAGCTTACATGTAACACTCTTTTATAGTTTTTTACAACAATTTTTTTTATTTGATATTATGAAGTGCATAGATTTTAGAATTTATAATTTACGAAGTTTTTATTTTGTAATATGCGTAGAAAACATGTTACATTTTTTTACAACGTGATTATCATGTAACAATGCAACTGTCACACTTTTTTGTGTCAGAGGAGAGAGGAAAGAGAAAAATGTAAATTGTTGTTAGAGTGTAACATTCTCTGAAAAAATAACTTTTTGTACATTTTTAATATCAACCATGGATCACATGAGATGATTAGGAATGTAATACCCTATCTTAATATATTAAAATTTTATAAAAAAATTCGCATTTAAACAAGTAAGTACGAATACACGTCACTACAAAATTTCGAGTTTATTAAAACATTATTTACGTTAAACATTTTGACATGTCCTTACTAATTAGTTTCGTAACATCGAAACCAAATGCGGAAGCTTGATCTTTGATCGTGTTCGGTTCTTCATCGACCTTGATCGTCATCCGGAAGTGCTTGCGATTACCCTGAACTGGAAATTTGCTAAATACTAGTATTATAGAAAATTACCGAGAAATACAGCATAACGAACTAGTCTAATAAAACAAAGCAGAAATTTAAAACTTTTAAGGTGGCGTCGGCGACGGCTGTAAGCCTCGTTGACGACGCCTCTTGATAACTCGCGTAGGAGCTTTGCTGCCGTAGACAGTCACTTAAGCCGTTGGATTATTTATGTAGCGTCGGCGACGGCCAGATATGGCGTTGGCGACGCTGCCTTCTGCAGCAAATTTGCTGCTGTATTGTTATACTTGTTCGTTCGACCCGTTTCAAGTCTCGCGCTTTTAAACTCGATATGGGGCTTACGGAAACATTTTCGCATAACTAAAATTTCTGTTTTCATTCAGTGGTTTCCTTACGGTAAGCTACGGCTGGCCACTGTAGCTTAAGATGAGCTATCGCAAAAATTTTCGTTTTTTTACCGCGTTTATTACGAAACTTTCGTAACTTATTAAATCTATATCTGTTTCTCATGAAACTTGTTTCTAAATAACCATAAAATGTTTTCTTACATATTTAACCCGAAATCTTTGACCCGGGTACTTATTTCTTATGAATTATGCATTTATTCCCGATTTTGCCCTTAACCCCATTTAACCAAACTATACATTTACGCATCCATTTCGGAATGCATTAACACTCCATTATATTCTTTATGCCTTATCGAAATACATCGCTTTATTCAACTAAACCTTATATATTAATTATTTTGAACCGTTTGGTTGTTTTAGCGTAATTCAACACTTATTTCAACCAAAACTTCTATCTTATCATTTCCACATTAAGATATCTATCTAATTCCCACCACAACATTATTTGTGGTGGATTTATTATTCAAAATTCATTTTATCAAATTTTCACCCTTTGGTTCGACAGTTTACGAAAAAGACCATTTAAAAGGCATTAAACCAAAAAGGCTTATGCTTTTCTCTTTTACGTTACCGAAAGGGTCTATTACATTATAAAACTCATTTTTAAACTAATATTAGAGTCGTTTACTTATTTCATCACTCAAGGACATTTTGGTCAACTTAGTCTCTTCTTTTACGACGAAGACTTACAATATCATGTTTTGACAAAAAATGAACATTTAACCATATTCTATTAAAATCGTTATGTTCTTGAAAACATAACGTCTACGAATTAGATTATTAGATTTACCTTACCTTAGGTAATTTATTGTTCATTCATGACTCGTTTACCTCTCAACGAACCGTAAGTCCTTTTTGAGGGTTTGACCCATTACACGTACCTAGCTCGGCTCATAGCATTGATCCGTTCTAATATCATGCTCTATTCTTTCTATGAACAAAAAAATTCAACAAACGATATTAGTCATCATTGTCAAATGGTGATAATATCACCATTTGACCCGTTCGGTCTAAATGACCATTTGTCATTATGAGATGACACTTATTTGCCATCTCACCTATTTAACCCATTTCGGTTCGCATCACATGATCATATTATTTGATTTCGTTTCTCAATTCATTCGATCCTTTATGGCATACACCATAGGGTATCTACTTTAAAAAATTTAATACTTATTTGTCAACTCGTGATTGAATTGTCATTTTACTCTATTACTTCTTAGGACTTACTTCATAAGGTAACTTCTTCCAAATTCCTTGTTTATTTGTCATTACATGACTAATTTACTGTTTTACTATTTTTATCATCAAATATGATTTAACACATTTTTCACTTGTTCCAACCCGTATCTATCCGTGTTGGAGCTTATATTCCGAAATCTCGTTCCGAATACCAAAACGCTTATTTAACTACATAAGTAAATCTATTATTTTAAGGATGTAAGCTTTACTTACCTTGAAGTCTGATTATGCCTTCTTCCGCGTATTCGATCCGTTTGACCCGCTTCTCTCCAAGCTTCCACCTAGCTTGTCAAGCGTCAAACTATCATTTATCATTCGCAAGATAGTTAGGTTAGTCATAATTTAACACGACTATTCCATCTTATGGATTTAATATCAAATTTATCATTCGATTTTATTATAGGTCAGTTTGACTTTTTAAAAGTCAACTGCCTATTTACTCATACAAACCCACGAACAAGTTTAACAACTCATTTAGGCATTTTGTTAATTACCCGGTAAGCGCTATTCTTAGGCCACCATTATAGCTACGTTTCCCAAACCTATTTCACGCAATTGCTAATATCAAATTAACATAGTGTCTACAATCATATGCTAATCTATCGATCATTATACAGGAGCTTGGGATTGTTTCATCACTATGAAACAACCCATTGCATCATCTATATGGAATTTACCCAAACATTAAACTTAGATCAAATACTTTAAACATTCATATACACATGATGATTTTAAGCATCTATCAACATGTGTTTAACATCAATCTCATCATATCCTTAAAACCCATTTCAAGTCATGTATGAACATTTATTCAAACCTCAAATTTGTTCAAATATCTTACATATACATACAAGTATGATGATCATGAACACTTATATATCATCAATTCGTCACATAATCAAAACCTACTTCATAATCTACTTGTTAATCTCTAACAAGTAATCCTTCATCAAATTGTGCATAATTTCTTAAAGTCTAACGAAATCAAGCATACACATACACTTAATTTCATCTTTGGATCATAATCCAACTATCTAATTACAAGTATTCAGCTTGTCTCAAGTTATGATTTTTCACCAATCTAAGTTTTGAGACATATCTTATGATCCCCTAATCAAGGTGATCGATAATAAGCGTTCATGCATCGATTTGGTGTCCAATTCCCCTTTCAATTTGGTGATTCTTTGAAGACAAGGGTTTGGCTTCCTTGTTCATCCCCTGGTCTTTTCACACACACACACACACACTAAATGTGTGTTGTGTTTTAATTTCCCTTTTTAAAACACAACTTTCCTTTTTACCAACTTTGATCCCTTTAGTTTGGTTTTGATTATAGATGAGAATATAACTCATTGTTTGGTTACTTGTATACATGTTATTAACTAGGTTAATTTGTTCCCAGATATTTTGGTTATAGTTTAACTTTCGCCGCTAACGGTCTTTTACCCGCTCTTTTATATTAACGTGGTTTGATTACCAAACCCGTTTTTGGGGTGTTACAAATCTACCCCCTTAAAGAGGTTTCATCCCCGAAACCTTTCTTACTTGGTTCCTTGGGTTCAACCAAATGGACTTGGTTTCGTTTTCACCCGAGCATTGATCATATTTTAATTATTCTAAAAAAATCTTACCTGGGAGGTATGACAGTGCCTTTTAGGCTCCAAGGTGCATGCGCCCTTCATGTGTAAGGCCTCATGTACCGTTACTTTTATCTTTTATCCCTTTTTCTTTACTCGACCGAGTCACCATTTGTCCACTCGGTCATATGTATTTGTCAACATACTTATTCCACGCAAATCTTATATTGATAAGCGCATTCAACAAGTTCTAATTTTATTTTAATCTTGACCGATCTTGTCGGTTAGACTTATTAGTCACCGGTTGCCTTATACCTCATAATTTAGGTATACTCATATTGCCTTCGCAAGGCTTTTACAAACTTTCGAGGCCCTAGTCTTATAGCTCGTGTTACAAGGTAATCATATACCATGTTATATATATATTTCGACAGTGATTGCGTCACGTCGTGTTAAATTTTTATTTTTATCTTTTTTGTTTTCGAAAATTTACTTTTTGAATTCATCTTCTCACACCTAAGGGTGTCAAGACCTGTTTCCTTTACTGGTAATCATTTTCCAATTCATCTCATACCATTTATGTTTATTAAAACGTTGTTCCTAACTAAAAACCGAATTTTAGTTTAACGTTTTTCCTTTCAACTTATGTCGATTACGCGTATCAAGAATTTGGCAATTTAGTATTTCTTCTTTTTACTGTTTTTATTTCGCGTGGGGAATCAGAAATAATTTCCTCCCTTTATCCGTAGGCCCCTTTTACCCAGCCTCCTAAGCCATGTCTTTAGACGTTCTCCCTCTTCCTTTATTTTATTTAGCCTCCTAAAGTGAGGTCTTTTAATGCATCATTACTCTTGATTCGTAATCCCAAGGTCATTTTAACCCTATAGAACATTACACTATTCGTAACCCGAAGGTCGTGGTGATCCTTTAGATCATCCTTTTACCTGTGTCGTTCTTTAAATTTATTGGTGTCAATGCACCTCTATTGTATTTTAAAGGAAAATCATTTACATTGTCCCTTCTTTATCCGCCAAATCATGGCTCTTTTACCATGAAGTCTAATTTATTTATTTCAATTATGGCCCTCATACCATGTTTGATCCGGTTTGTTAACAATTTCATTTTCTATGACTCTGCGAGTCTTTTACGAATCTCATTCGCTCATCGGATCTATTAATCGTTTCATGATCACTTGCGTCTAAGCCTTGCGCAAGATCAAATGGCGTTGACCACTCGTCATCACCGAGTCACAACTACCATCTTTAGTGGCAACCACAACATTTTGTGTATGTTGCCCCAAACATTTATTCAGATCAGACACTGTCTGTTGGTAGCCGTGCGCGCCTGCGCGATCGTAGTCCATGACTAGATCATTTTTCGTTCGGACAATTCTTCCGACTCTATGACTTCATAAGTCATTTATGTGTCGGTTTGTCTCACGTTTACCGTTATCCCGTTTAAGCCTATATCGCTTTACAACCCGTTACTCGAGTTCTTTATCATAATGTTTTAACGCTCCTGTTATTAACTTTGCGTTTTCATATATATTCATTCACGACCCATTTCATGGGTTCTTTACTATTTCATGCTCCCATTATTTGGTTTGCGTCTACAAGTACATTAATCACGTTCCATTACCCGGGCTCATTGTTCTTTTGCTTTAACGCTCCTGTTACCCGGTTTGTGTTTAATTTTAAATTCAATCACTATACTTCATTTGACTTGTTTGGCTTGCTCGTGTGAAATCCATCACTTATGAGCGATCGAATCTATTTTATTTTTTTAACCCGTTTGACTTGTTCTTGTGAGATTTATCACTTATGAACTGTCAAACTCTACTCATTATCTGGCACGTTTGACTTGTTCGTGTGAATCACTTTTGAACAGTCAAGCTTTATTCTTTATCTGACCCGTTTGACTTGTTCGTGTGAAATCCATCACTTTTGAACAATCAAACTTTATTCTTTATCTGAACCGTTTGACTTTTTCGTGTGAAATCCATCACTTTTGAACAATCAAACTTTATTCTTTATCTGACCATTCTTGATGGCCTCACAGACCATGAATGATGATTATTATTATCATCATTTCTTTCTTTTCCCTTTTTATCTTTTCTATGATCATAGTCAACAACTTTGATCATTTTCCGCGTGGGCATTACCTCCTTTTCTATGACTTCGCGGGTTATTTATACTTTGGTTTTACGTGCCCTTTTGTTAACCATGGTTCTTTCGTCCATAATGACTTATTCCACAAATTTCTTGGGTTATTTATTTCTATGTGCGTTGTATATCATTTTTTATGGTTCACACGAAAACCATTTATACGAGTACGCCTGTAAGATTTCTGGATTCTTAGAATCTTTTAACTCTTCTCATTCACCTCATTTTTACCACATTGGATGTATATGTATTTATTATAACAAGTTCATTGTATCATGTGTTTATCATTTACTTAGCCAGAGTAAGCGATCAACACATGGTAGTCATGACCTTATTATAGCTAACACATTACTTTCCATGTAAGTAAACCCTTGGTTCATATCTATATTTCTGATTTTATTTGGTAAAACTAATTGTTATTTAACAATTAATTGTTATTTAGCAATTATTAGTTTTTACCTTTCTCATCTCAAAACATATAGAATGTTTTACCTTTTATAAGACTTTTATGTAATCACATTTATCCATGTGATCTTTACTTTTAAAAAGTTATGAATGAAATTGGTGGTATCAGAACTAAAATCAGGTACAACAATATATGTTGGATTTTACACTGGTCACTATGTTCCAGTGTTCGGGAACATGTGGTCAATTGGCATACATTTCAAACTAGTTATGAATGAAATCTTTTATGACAAGTTACTAACTCGAGTAAAATAAAGTTAGGACAATGCCTAATAAGTCAATAGATTTTACACATCTCTTGGATTATAGACTTATAGTGATTGTTTATGTCACACCACGATCCGCAGCGGAAATGGTGATCGGGGCATGATTGGGTTTTCATCAAAGCTCATGACATTTACTATAAAGTTTCATATTTATTATTTCTTTTTAAAGAACATTACAATAAGAATACAAATACAACATGTTCAAATACATTTTTCATAACTTCATTATTTTTCTTCTAAGGCAATTTCCTATGTGTCCCTTGCTTCAACCTGTCCACCTGTATTATCTGTAAAAATAGGGTTTTGGGTCAACAAAAAGTTGGCGAGTGAATCTTATTTAAACATTTGAAAGGATTAGTTATGTTGGTTATTTGAATAAAATTGTGCATAACCAAATATGAATAAACATAAATGTAAATTTAATCATCAAACACATAATATCAATAAATGCACAAGCACACACACCAAATGAATGATCAATGAGATCAAAGCTCAATCAAACGGAGCCGATCGAATGAGGCACGCGATGTTCAACTCGTCTCCCACGAGGAACTGATGGGCCTAATGAATGTTTTGCACGCAACTTGACAAAATGTAAACACGTATCACAACAAACAATATTTACATCATAAGTTTAGGTCATATAATGGTAATGGCACAAGTTTAAATAAACGGAATATTTAGAGCGACACATGATACACCCCAAAACATGAATAAAAAGGGGAATTTGTAAGAATTCACTCACAGTGGGTGCGTTCCTTGATAATGATAACTGCGCACGAATTAGGATGATGATTTGACAAAGGAGTTTAACCTAGAATAAGATTGAGAATTTATTTAATGTTTTGGGAGTTGCGTTTTTTTTTCTTACGTTTAGATAGAAAAACGCTCGAATTTTAAGTTGTAGATTATTTCGATTAAGTTTAACTCGATAGGTGTTATATTTGTAGACTGCGGATATAATAAGTTTAGAAATAAAAATGATAGTTTAACAAAATATAATAAGTATAAAGTTAATAATGATAATAATCATAATAATAATGACACAAATAATAATGATAATTCTAATAATAATAATAATAAGACTGATTTTTTTTATAAATAATAATATAAATAATATTACTGATTTTAGTTATTAAATCAGATTATATCTAAATCAGTTAATCCAAATTTTCGGCCCACCTCTGGCCTGGCCCGGTTCGCAGTGGCCCAGTAACAAAACAAAGAAAAACAAGATAAAAAGATTTGGCTCACTAGGGACCGGCCCAACGGGCCTAAGCATCGACCACAGAACCAGCGAAGGAACTGGTACAGCCGGGTTTCGAACTCGTGACCTTCTGTATACATGCACGCAGCTCTACCAACTGAGCTACGTGTCTAACCCGAAATATTTCTGATTTTAATTATATTTATATACTGTTTCGATTATTCAGAATTTTATTTAATTTAAAAAGAATTTTAATTATTGAATCGGGGAGGGTTACGAGTCTCGAACCCGTGACCTGTGGCTTCATACGCACACAGCCCAACCAACTGGGCTGTGTGACTAACCCGGTTAAAATACAATTTTTATTTCTTTTAAGCATTTACTCCCGTTCATCTTCTTCATTTCAATATAAAAGAACTCAACTGATACAATTATCTCCCAAAAAAAATATGTTGGACTAAAACGATTGCATAAATATGAACAAGTGATTAGTAGGTTGTACCGAAATTGCGTGAGTCCTCCGGTGGTTAATCGAGGATTCCGGCGACGTCTCTGGCAGCAACGATTCACAGAGCAGAAACTTTGGTGCAGGGTGAGATAAAAGCGAGTTTGTGCGTACGATTGAAGTCGGTATTTATAGGATTTACAATGCGAATCCTTTAATTCGTTCAGTTTCAAGATTTTAATGGTTATGATTTGGGTTTCGGTTTCAGGGCTGAAATTGAGCATCAATGATTTGCTAACGGTAAAAACTTTAGTGCCCAATGTTGAGGGTTGATTAACCATGGAAAGAAACGGTGTTGACAGGATCAGAGCAGTTACAGTTCTAGATGCGCAGAACTTCAAGAAGGAGATGCTTGCTTTAACGCATATATTTCAGTTGTTTCTCTGGTTCAACACATAAGTGTGTGTAGTGTAGTGGTGTAGAGTGTGTTTGGTCTTGAGAGTGACCCGGGTTCGAAACCCGGCGTCTGCAAATATTTTTTTATTCATTATTTATTAGGAATTTTAAATTATGGTTTTTAAATTCTAATATATTTATTAATTATGTATCGTTTAAAATTTATTTGAGCATTAAATAAGCAACGAAAATTTTTAACTGGATATTCGATTAATAAACGAAGTGGGTTTTGGAAACCCGTTTTTTTACGGATGTTACAGTTTATTTTCACCGACTTTTAACTTATTAACTTTTTAAAAAGTTAAAAAATTATTTGGGATTGCTTATGTTGTGAGAGAATAAGTTAATAAGTTATAATGTTCTGACTTATTAACTTTTGAGAGAAATTAAAAGGAGTTAAAATAAAGAACCCAAACACCCTCATAATGTAGTGGATCGCAACAATTTTAGATCTTGAAGGATAGTTGTGTAAATAAGCTTTAGCTAATCTAAGTGCACATACTTTTAAGGATTTTTAAAAGGGATATTGAATTTCAATAACCCCAACTTTCACCTATTTGCCAATAATATTCTTAACTTTTGATTTGTACACCCGCACTCCCAACTTTCAACTTATTGACCGATAACACTCCATAATTAACTAAACCCTAACTCAATTAGCTTTTGCTGATGTGGCACTTTTTGCTGACGTGACATATGACATGGCAGCTGATGTGGCACCTGTCGTGGCATTTTTTCAATGATATGGCAACTGATGTGGCATTTTTGATGACATGGCAGCTGACACCAGCTAACTGGGTTAGGGTTTACTTAGTTAGGGAGTGTTATCCGCCAATAAGTTGAAAGTTGAGAATTTTAGTGTACAATTCGAAAATTGAGAGGATTATCGACCAATTGGTGAAAATTAAGATTATTTAAATCTAATATTCCTTTTTAAAAATGCGTTTAGTAATCAGAATAAGATAGTCAGTCATAATATAACATATTACAATAGATAGTATTTAAATCCATTAATGTTGTACGATGCTTTAATATAGTTGTTATACATGTATGACGAATTTTGATAATATACATAACGTACAAAAAGACTAAATGCACAAAAAACAGAATATGTCAAATAAGTCTTTTATAATATATATGTTAACATTATGTCTAAAAAAATCGTATGTAAAATATGTCAAATAAGTCTTTATGATATATATGTTAACATTATGTCTAAAAAAATCGTATGTAATCTCAATTGCATATCTTTTACAATTAAGACATATACATAACAAAGAGGGATAAACAAATAGATTTGTTATATTGGGTATAAAGCGCCACTTAGTTAAGCCTAAATAATCATCACTTTATCAAAACTCTAATCGGTCTTAAAACGTAAATTCAAAAGTCCCTCATTTTGAAGTACCAATGTGGCAATGTGAATGTCTACCCTGTTGAACAATTTCAAAAGTTGTGACCTTTATTTAGAAAAGGAATATTAAATGTTAATAATCTTAAGTATTTGTTGTTGGCCGTCAACTATTAACATATTGACCTCAAAGGAACCCTGATTAACAGAACCCTGACGTCCTTAGCCTCTGGAAAAACGTTTTTGGCCAGAAAAATGTTCCTAAAGATTCAATCTAAAGTTACAAAGAGGTTTGAGATGAAAATATTGAGTTTTCTGGTAAAAAAGTTGAGTTTTCTGTTCAAAAAGAAGTTTTCCGGCAGAAAAGGAGTTCTTCGACGACTTCAATAATTTGGACTTTTACTAGAAAAAGGTTCGTAATGAGGTTACAAAGAGGTTTGGGATGAAAAGGTTGGGTTTTCGAGAAAAAAAGAGTTTTTCGGCGACCGGACACTAACGTCATTAGGGTGCACTGGAGATCAATATGTTAATAATTGGGACTGTCTGTGGTTATTTTTAAAGTTGAGACTGTTGACAGCCAACAACAGATAGTTGTGATTAGTAAAATTCAATATTTTCTTTAGAAAAAGAAAGAAACGGAAGCACTAATATGACAAAATCGTGTAAAATTTTGTATCTTCAAATTATTCAAATGATGATGGCATAGAATTGAATTACGTATATGCGTCATTGATAATAATAAATGAAGATTAAAATATTATATAACGATTTTTATTATAGGATATTATTGATTTTTCTTAATTAAAATTATAAAATATGTTAACAACAACTAGATTTAGAATAATAATAAAATTATTTTATACGGTTTGGTAGATAATTTGTAGAAACACATTATCACATATCATGATACCGCTGGCTATAAACCGGCTATCTTTTATGTAGTTTTAATTGTGTAACATCTTGATTATAGAACCACATGTAATAAACAACACTAACAATAAACAAACATGAATGGATTGAATTTTCTTTAGTAAGATAAGAAAAGAAAAACATAACCTTAAGAATTTTAATAACATTATGAAATTTATAAAGTAATTAAATGAATTCAGTTAGAAAATATATAAATAATATTTGAACCTAAAGATTACGTAAAAGAAACTTATCTATAATTATAGCAAATAAAAAAAACTTATCTATAATTATAGCTTATCGCTTATCAACTAGAAAATATATAAATAATAATTAGATTTAAAGAATACGTAAAATTAAAAATAAAACTTATCTATAATTTTTGTTTATCACTTATCAGTTAGGAAATATGTAAAAAATAAATAAAAAATAAATCTTATCTATAGTTATTGCTTATTATCAGTTAAAACATATAAATTATATTTAAACCTAAAGGATATTAATTAAATTAGATAAAAAAGAGCAGAAAAACAATTTTGAGGATGCATGATAATACAACATTTGTTCTTCATAAATTTACTTTATTATATAAAAAAAGATAGATAGCTAATAATAATAATAATAATAACCAGGGACAAATTTCGAATGTGCCAACATGTTGACAATTCTGCCAACTCCGTTGCAAATTAGTGTTAGATTTTGTTGTTACAATCAGGGGTGGATCCAGCCCACATTTATAAGTTCCTAGAAATTGAGTGCGTTTGGAAAAAAATGGAGAAAAAATAATAAGAAACTTATAGAATTTAGAAAAAAATAATGAGAATTAACGAGAAATTACTAAAATAAACCCATTAAAATAAAATGTTAGTATCCAACATTGATCACAATACCCTTTCGTATTGATTGGAATAGTGTAAATAGTTCAAAAATAGTTGTAGGGTTGACTACAAGCAAAAAACGATACTGAAGTCCCTACATAATATTTATTGAATGTGTTATCATTGTGAAAGTTTGGTCTTCAATTTATTTTCAAACACAATTTCATGAACATTTACTTTTTTTAAATATACAATAGGACATTTTTCGTGAAAAGTGTGAGAAAACATAAGAATTAAGATGTAGGTATTATGGTTTGGACTTGAGTATAATGTTTTGGGTTGTTTTAGTAATAACAATACCAAATATAACAATTTAAGACACAATACAATGAATTCTAGGCTTAAAACTTAAAACACCATACCAATAACTTTAAGTAGTATGTTTTAAGTGTTAAGAAATGTGTTTTAAATTTCACGCCCATAATACGTTGCATTGGATTTTTAAATTGTTATGTTTGATGTTTTTCTTGCCAAAACAACCCAAAACATCATACGTAAGTCCAAAACATGATGCCTACATGTCAATTTCTATATCTTCTCATAAAAAAAAATCATTTTTACATGAACCTCCTACATTATTAAACTATTAACACATAAACAAATCTAAAGTTGTAATTGAGAACATATCTTTTAAAGAAATAACTTAAATGTTACGATCATCTAAATAAGTTTGTTTCTAAACTTTCACTTTCAAGAAATTTAGGGTGAAGAGGGTATTTTTAGCTCTCTACCGATATATACACTATCATCCAGTGTCATCTCCTTTTAACTAACTACAACCTAATTTTACTCAAAAGGGATGAACGTCACTCTTCTAGTACCCTAAAATATCTATTTACTAAATAACCTTCGCCTCTCCTCCCATTCTCGGGCAGCATAACTCGAAAAAAGAACCTACTCCCCATACTCGTTTGGATTGCGAGGTGTACCCACAATACCTCCCTCCATCCTCTTCCATCAGGGTTATATATATATATATATATATATATATATATATATATATATATATATATATATATATATATATATATTGATGGGGATGACGTTGTGTGGTGGTGTTAAACCGAGCTCCAGTCATTTATCAAAATCGGCAGTTCATCAGCATCCAAGTATCTCGATTTCGATGGGAAAACACCATTAATGCCACCCCACTACTGAGAAACACTGGCAAGTTATGAACCATTGCAACCCCCCCTGTGAAACCCTATCGATGAGATGGTCTTTGTGATGGCCGATGGATCGCTATGTGCTGAAGCTGGTTTTTTAGAGTAATGCAAGAGACTTTGATTTTGTTATAGACTTGTACCCTATGCTTTAGCTGGTGTACTTTACCTTTCAAGTTTCATCTTTAATATAGTATATAATATAATTGTTTAAATTGAATAATTTTCAAACTATGATCGTCGTTTACAATAATAAAGTGGTATGTAAACGGAAGACAAGTTGCATTGTAAGTCCGCAACCCCTATTGGATAGCAAAACTGATCTTAGAAAAACTATAGCTTGGGGCTTAAGGGTCAAAAATTACCGTACACGACCTGTTAAACCTTGTTAAGAAATTCTATAACCTACGAGGTTAGGAAACAAAATGTATCAAAAGCAGTTACCTCTTCTTACACGTTTAACATGAAAAAATTAATCATTAAATAATAACTTAGCATATATTTATTAATTTAGGTCACTTAGTTTTAACATATATGAAAAATAAAATCCACAGTGGACTATTACAAGAATTTAAGTTGTTTTCTTACTTGTGGAATTAAATTTGAGTTGTTTTTTACTTGTTAAAAAAGGTTGAGTATAACACCAAAATTGATTTATGTTAGATAATTATTTTGAAAAGTTGAAATAAAGTTTGTTTGATGACACTACTCACCTACAACTGTACTAACCTATAGGCTATAAGTTGGGTTGAAGCAACCAAATCTCCTTCTAACTTGACGGTCTACCCATCACCACTTTGGTCTTGTTAGGGAGAAATCAGGATTTAATTCATAGTATAAGATAAATTTGGTGTAATTTAAAAGTAGTGATTATGTAATTTTTGTAATTAAAAAAAAAATAAAAATTGACGATGTTCTATTGTCAATATAGGTCCATCGAGCAAATTAGGTTAAGAATTGAAGTCTCCACAAAGATACATTTGCACGGTGAAACATGGTTACCTGTTAAAAATCGACTCAATCGGCCAGTATTACCGGTTAAATCGAGTACCATAGACATGGTATGATAAAGCCCGATCTAATTAGGGTACCGGTTTAGTTTTTGAATCTCTGCAAAAACCATGTAATACCGGTGCATACCGATGAACCGGTATATACCTAAGTTCAATTTTGAGTTTTAACGAGGATGAACCTGTTTCTCAAACACAAGTTTACTTGTTACGTATGTTACTTATCTTACGTAAATTTAGTATATTATGATTATTGGTAACTAAAATTTCGTATTTTATCGTGTTTCCTACGAAAATAGTTATGTTCTTGTTGATGAGGATAACAATGAAAGTGAATTTCGTATTTTACGCAATAGTGAACTTGACGCATTCAACACTCCCATGCTACAAACCTATTGCAGAGTTTTATTTATAGAACTTTGTTGGAAAAATTGATTTTTTATAATGAAATTAAATGTTTTAGAAGATCTTTCTGAATCAAAGTAGTATTTTTATGTAATTAAAGGGTTGACTAGTAACCCGATTGAACCGCATGAGATAACCGATTGACTAGTTTCTGAACCTATTTCCGGTACAATATAGAAACCGGTTTTTAAAGCATTTTTTACACACATGATTACTAAACTAATTAATTTGTTATTATAAACACAGGATTTTTTTTAGGGTCCCTCTATTCCCACACCCCTAAAATCTTATTTTCACACCCCTACACGTATACGACCCGTATAGAGTTATACTGGCCGTATAACTGATTGTTACACAAAAAAATGTCAGATAATGTTTTTTGTCCATGTATACAGGCCGTATAACATTATACGACCCTTATAAAATGTTATACGACCCAAACCTTATATAATACTATACGACCCGAACCTTATATAATACTATACGACCCGTATAGAATGTTATACGGCCTAATATTTTCTCTATGTATACGAGTCGTATAACATTATACGAGTCCTATAACATTATACGACCTAATATTTGTCATGTCAAATTATTCTGTACGGGCCGTATAACTTTATACGGTCCGTATATAGGGTGTGAAATTAAAATTTTAGGATGTAAGATTATTAGTAATTTTTTTATGATCTGTACAAGACAAAAGGCAAATTCACCTAAAACCATTGGTCTGGTAACTACCATAATATTATACGAAATACACACAAGCACAAGCACAAGCATGCATATACATATTACAACTAGGGGTGTTCGAGAAAATCAAATTAAGTTTGCTATAACCAAATTAACTAATAAAATCGAACCGAAAACATCAAACCAAATAAAAAAATTGGTGGGTGGGTTGATGGTTTTTTTTTTGAAAACCAAAGGTAGTGGCTCGGTTATGTTTATTAATGTTTACATACCCATTATAACCAAATCGAACCAAACCCGCATGTAGTAAAGCTTTATAGGATTTAGGACTTTTCACCATTCTTTTTTTATATATTTGATGTTTTTGATTAAACGTTTTTAGTATTTGTGGGTTATTTCATATCGTTTTGGTTGATTGTTTATTTGAATTTATGGTATTTATCAGATCACTTTGTTTTAATATTTGATAATAATCGGCATTAATACTATAGATTATATGTATTTTTAATACTATTTAATATACTAATATATACAAATATGTAATAACAATTTATTCCATATTCAAAAAAAAATTGAGCTATTTTTAGCTAGTCTTAAATTCACGATTAACCACCAACAACCGACCCGCTATAACCATCAAGCCATAACCGATCGATTATTGTTATTATTATCCATTAACTGCATTGCGGTTATGATTATGATTTTAGGCTAAAACCGACCCATGCACACCCCAAAAAGTAACGTCACGACAAGTTGGTCTAGTGGTTAGTCACTTGGTTTTTCTCCTTTAGGTCCCAAGTTCAACTCTCACTAGCATCACTTTGAAGTACGTTGATGGTGGCAATGAAGTTTAGAACTAGACCTCTCTAGATGTCGCCAGTTCGAAACCGAGCCGAACCGGATTTTACCACAGTAGGCCTTCCGGTGAGAGGGTTTTCCCCGAAACTGGTAGCTTGGTGGCTCGGGTATGCATCCAACTCTGATCGTTATGGAGGAGGGATTGCATTTGCTCAATTGAAGGTATCATATGATGCTTATCCAATGATTTACTTGACTGTTCAAAAAAGATCACAAAATTAAGTATTTTAGTTTTGTTTTTGGAATAATGGATTTTAATAATCTTCCAACTATAGCCCGTTGGCCGGCAACTGCCCCAACTTCAAAAATTCCCACTAGCGGTCCTATCTTTTCACATATTGGCCTTCAATGGACCCTGACTAACAGAACCCTAACGCCGTCATTCTCCAGTCGTCGGAAAAACGTTTTTGGTCTGAAAAAGGTTTCTAAAGGTCCGATCTATAGTTACAAACAGGTTTAGGACGAAAATTTTGAGTTTTTCGGCTCTAAAGTTGACTTTTCCGGCCAAAAAGAAGTTTTCCGGAGAAAAATGAGTTTTTCCGGCGACCTTAATAATCGGGGTTTTTTACTAGAAAAGGTTCCTAAAGGTGCGTAATAAGATTACAAAGAGGTTTGAGACGAAAAAGTTGAGTTTTCCGGCCA
This sequence comes from Scalesia atractyloides, assembly GCA_947069175.1. Classification (NCBI taxonomy): domain Eukaryota; kingdom Viridiplantae; phylum Streptophyta; class Magnoliopsida; order Asterales; family Asteraceae; genus Scalesia; species Scalesia atractyloides. The sequence continues at coordinate 79,413,778 of CAMTDV010000001.1, read as the reverse complement.
AAAACTATTTTCCTGTGACCGTAGACTAACGGCGTTAGAGTTCTGTTAGTTAGGGTCCATTGAAAGCCAATATGTGAAAGCTGGACCGCCAATAAGAATTTTTGAAGTTTGGACCGTTGCCGGCATACGAGCAATAGTTGGAATTATTAAAATCTATTATTTCTTTTTTTATTTAACATGAATATAGTATTGCTATACCTTCTATTAATATACATCGATATATTATGCGTATAACGTGCGTAATAATATACATATGTTGCGCTATAGACATAGCTTAAATCATTCTCATATACTATGCGACATATCATCAATTTTAAACACACGTATCAGTTTCTGATGGCTTCATGGTACTAGATAAGAGTGCTTTCTACATCCTAACCAAAAAATAAATAAATAAACAAAGAAACCAAATGATTGTCCTGTAATATTACACATGAACCCTTTTAAGGGGATTATAAATTCTCCATTGAAATAGAACACCAACCCGACCTCCATTTTCTTTTCTTACTTAAATGTGAGGTAATTTTCATCATTTCATATAATAATTACCAACCCATGCAAAGGGTGATGATGGAATTTCATTATTACTACTGCCCTTAAGTGCATTTAACCCTACACGTGACCCCTATGTTTCATAATAAAAGCCCATCCATCAAACATTATCCTTTTTTACACATCTTTAATCCCCTTTTTTCTCATTTTTATTATATTTATTTACTCATTTAAATATTAATAAAGCAAGTAATTGCAACACCTTTTAACTATTTATCTCAATCATAAAAAATATTTTGGAATTTTATAAATTATTATTAGCAATGTAGAGTCCATAATACTCTATAATTGTCCACGTAGATATATCATTATTGTTTTTTTCAAGATCCACATTTCACATACTTTCAGTCTCAGAATCATATCTTTTTCTTACCCTCTTAATCAACATATTCTTTTGGTTTCCACTTAGAGTCTTGATTTGAATAATTGAACGATTCAGAGATTTATTTATTTATACATTAAAAAAATCAACTTCACTGTCTGGTTTTAACATTAATCAGAAACTTTTAATTGCTTATGACATACCATTTTGTTTTACATTCATTTAAGCTAGTTTACTGATAATGCCTTTAGTTTGCTATGACATTATATCCCCTCATTAATAATAATAATAAAAAGTTACCAGTTGAAAAGTCAACTGTCTCCGGATCCATTCTAGTTTGGCCCATTAGTTATACGGCAAAAGATATGTGTGAGAGAGGTCCAACATCCATCCATCCGGCTCGATTTGAATATCCGAATGCACACAAACAAACGTCCGGACATGCCCTCCAATGGGATCTCCATCCACCGCCTAAACGTCCGAAATCTCCTGTTAGAGGTGATGTAGTCTGTCCATGGCATTATACCCTAGTGGTAGGCATCTTAGGGGTGGAATAAGGCTTAGGGACTATTAGGTCCTGGGTTCGATTCCCATAAGTGGTTTTTTTTTTTCCAGATTTATTGATTTCCTCTTGAATTGATGTATAAACATTATTGTCTAGTGGAGATGGATATGACCGGGTCATTCTTCTGGTGACATGAAAATCTTCCGGTGATCCATATTTACCGTTCGAAAAAAAGAGGTGATGTGTAGTCTAATATGTTAAATTTACTATCAACTCTATACAATTTTATTATTAGTGCCACTGCCGGCTCATATTATTTCTTCTACTTTCTATAAACCGGCCCAATCCAGTCTATGGACCACTCGCATAAAGTCGGCCCAAACCTTGCAAAATATCGGCTCTTCAAGAGTTCAAGTATTACAATAAAATATAATCCAAGCTTGAACTTAGTTTTCTGTTATCCACTGATTTGCCATGCGTATTATCAGCTTGATTATAATTTTTTTACTGAAGTAACCAAATCCATTAAAATAACTGATGGTTTAATTATGGGTTTTCTAAGAACCTAAAAATGTATGGCATGGTTATAATTATGTTTACAATGAACTGAACAGATACTAAATTCGATCTCATATATTTTTATTATTATTTTTTAAATAATATGTCATGTGTCTGAAAGTTTTTGAATTTTTATAAATAACATACTATTTATCGTGTTTATTCTACTTTACAAATAAAACGATTTGATTTTATATATTCAACATTTCTATTTATATATTAATTGAAGGTTGAAGTTAGCTTAAATCCACCCACGGCTAAAATAACCAACAGTTAAAGAACTAACTGGACCATCTTGTCTCATAACCAACTAAATGAACCGTTTATAATCAACTATAAAAAAGACAAGATATCGGTTATAGATTTGGTTTTTAGCTGTAACCGAACTGAACCAACACATACTCGATCCTACGAAAAACGTTACGAAAATGAACTTCGATCCCTAGGATAATAAAAATTGATCCTAACCCAAGTGGATCACAAATGAGAAGCAAATGAACCTAAGCTACGGTAAAAGGGAACAAAGTTTGATCCTACGCATGTGTTTCAAATTTACTAGAAAGAGTCACATAGACATGACTCGTGTTTGATTAACTATCTGTGGTAAAAGGGAACAAAGTACTCGGATTGAAATGCGAGGTCGTTACCCGATAACCAATTGATTAATACCCAACCCGTAAACCTTCCAGTGATATCTTGATTGTCAACGACACCAAGAACGTACGAAATAAGCAATAAGCACGATATCAACCAACAACTTGCAAACAATCAATCAACACCATAATCACAATAACATAGCAATTATTCAAGAAATAAGTAAATTGAAACACAATTGTTTACCGAACCTTCCACACAAGATGATCACCAAAATGTTTAGCCACTCATGTTCTCACAATCAAACAAACTTCAATTGTCTTGTTCATACGAATCAAACACACCAAAATATTGTTTAGAACTTGTTAGAATCAATCAAAAACACTCCAAATCGCCTCCTATTTGCTCTGCAACTCGTATAAATAATTGGATATGTGAAAAGACTCCATAACTCAGCTAAAATTGGGCAGTTACAACTTTCCCGTAGCTCACCACCATAAGCTACGGTGTCCACCGTAGCTTACCGTGGGTAGTTTTCCTTTATGGCTTGATTGTCTGTTTTACGGTGGTCTTTAAGGTTGGACTCCATCGTAAGCTACGGTGGCCACCGTAGCTTACGGTGGTCAGCAGAAATTCCCCATTTTGCCCTTCATTCAATCTCTTGAGTCCCATCTTCAATTAAGCTCTTGCAAATACCCGATAAAGCACGTTTAAAGTCCCTCATTATGCTCTTCGGTACCTGAAAAACCAAACACACCGTAGACATCAAATCGTAACAAATAAACGTTTAAAGCGTGGAATATATATCATTTTAACGCATTTACCGGTTGTCCAAAAGACCACCCGTCACATCCCCACACTTAAACGTTGCTTGCCCAAGCAACCATTTCACAAAAGTTTTAAACAAACAAGTGATCATCATATAAACCAAACATAAACAAGTTGCCCCGTTATCAACTTTTACCATCATAACACATAACACACCCCTCACTAAACTCTTCTCTCGGCGGCAAAGTAGCACTAGCAAGATTGTGCTAGAACACTCAATAAAAGTGTGCAAATGTGCGACAATAAGCTTGGATAACAATCGAGTCTTTACCTACAAATCGTCTAACATGCTCGTGAATCAGAAGGACTTTCGGGTTGTAACGAGGCTATGTGTATAGGTGGGAATTGGTGGGAAATATTCATGTAGCTTGCTTAATCGACCCGATTTATTATTACATCAATATAAATAACACACTCAAATTGTACAACTAATCTTCCTTCTTTTTTCTCTTTTCTTCATTTCTTGTTCTTTTTCTTTTTTTCTTCTTTTTTTAGCAAGACAATATTGCATCAAGATAGCAACTATCGGATTACAACTATTGAAAGAAAAATAATACAATCATAACAATATCGAACTATCTAAACCGGGTCGATTAAAAGGTAGAATTTTGTAGGACATAGGTTCGGGTAACAATTGAAAGGCTACAAGCTCAAATTTGGCTACTAATGTCCAAACCCCCGTCCCGCTCACTACCACGCTCATATTCATAACTTATGAGGTCTAAGCCCCAAACCCACACTCAACACACATCCAGACGAGGCTACCTAAATGTTCTCATCATATCCACAAGCATGTATTATCCAAGTTCTATTAACACAATATACACCCTGCCACTCAATCAAATGAAAAACTCTATGTGGCTCAATCCTCACCAAGAAAGAAAGGAATAGAATTGGATACCGATGTGTCATGCATAATCTGGTAGTACCTTCAAACTTTGGCAACTGTTTGGTTTGGTTCACAAAAATTTTTAAAATCCCAAAAATTTCCCCCATCCCCACACTTGGGATACATTGTCCCTAATGTATGGTTTTAGAGGAATGATCTCTCCAGTTAATTCCAAAATCACCTTCCGGCCAAACACTCAAATCCAAATATTTCTTTTTATTTTTTTTTATTTTTATGAAACATGTAAACACCACCAATATACCACCAACCCATAACATGAATATCAAACACAATACGCCACCCTTCCACCCAACCATAAACAAAACCAAATAATGTCTACAATAATATACAAGGAAAGAACACCACCTGACGTACTCAAGGTGGTTCAAATGAACCCTTGCTTCCCCATTTCTCTCCATATTCCATCCAATTTCTTGGAAAGTTTGCAGTTTCACGCCAATTGGGGTCAAATTCAACCTCAACACCCCATCTAATCCCACCATCGGGTGGTTTTCCTTTGCCCGCTTTCCTGCTTACACTAGCCTTCTTCCTTGCCTGATTTTCACCATTCTTCAACTCAGACCTATACACATCAACACCACTTGCAATTGACATAACTGTGCTAACACTTGAAACATGTTCGTTAGTAGCAACTATGTGACTCAAGTCATTAACAAGATCGTAACGAATTGTTTTTAAAAACACATTAAAGTAAAACTTACGATTCTCGTAGTTCATGGTGACCATTCCGTTTCTGCAATCGATTTGAGCGTTTGCCGTATACAAGAACGGACGACCCAACACTACCTGCGGCTGCTCGTAAGTCTTCAACGGTGCGTAGTCAATCACCATAAAATCCACCGAGTAGTAAAACTTGCCCAATTGTATCACTACGTCTTTTACAACCCCTCGGGGTTGCTTCCAACTCGTTCTGGTCATACAGGCTACCAGGGAGAACGTTCATCCCTAGTTTGCACAAATTTAATTTCAGATTTTCGATTAATGGATTTAGACTTTAACTACTTAATGATCCAAAGATTAGTTCTTTTAACTGATTAATAAGAGAATGATCACCTCGGGTTTCCGGTTCAAAACGCATGTATTTCAATTTTACTAGAAAGAGTCACATAGACATGACTCGTGTTTGATTAACTATCTCTGGTAAAAGGGAACAAAGTACTCGGATTGAAATGCGGTCGTTACCCGATGACCAATTGATTAATACCCAACCCGTAAACCTTCCCGTGATATCTTGATTGTCAACGACACCAAGAAAGTACGAAATAAGAAATAAGCACGATATCAACCAACAACTTACAAACAATCAATCAACTCCATAATCACAATAACATAGCAATTATTCTAGAAATAAGTAAATTGAAACACAATTGTTTACCGAACCTTCCACACAAGATGATCACCGAAATGTTTAGCCACTCATGTTCTCACAATCAAACAAACTTCAATTGTCTTGTTCATACGAATCAAACACACCAAAATATTGTTTAGAACTTGTTAGAATCAATCAAAAAACACTCCAAATCGCCTCCTATTTGCTCTGCAACTCGTACCAATCATTGGATATGTGAAAAGACTCCATAGCTCAGCTTAAATTGGGCAGTTACAACTTTCCCATAGCTCACCACCGTAAGCTACGGTGCCCACCGTAGCTTACGGTGGGTAGTTTTCCTTTACGGCTCTGATTGTCTGTCTTACGGTGGTCTTTAAGGTTGGACTCCACCGTAAGCTACGGTGGCCACCGTAGCTTACGGTGGTCAGCAGAAATTCCCCATTTTGCCCTTCATTCAATCTCTTGAGTCCCATCTTCAATTAAGCTCTTGCAAATACCCGATAAAGCACGTTTAAAGTCCCTCATTATGCTCTTCGGTACCTGAAAAACCAAACACACCGTAGACATCAAATCGTAACAAATAAACGTTTAAAGCGTGGAATATATATCATTTTAACGCACTTACCGGTTGTCCAAAAGACCACCCGTCACATCCCCACACTTAAACGTTGCTTGCCCAAGCAACCATTTCACAAAAGTTTTAAACAAACAAGTGATCATCATATAAACCAAACATAAACAAGTTGCCCCGTTATCAACTTTTACCATCATAACACATAACACACCCCTCACTAAACTCTTCTCTTGGCGGCAAAGTAGCACTAGCAAGATTGTGCTAGAACACTCAATAAAAGTGTGCAAATGTGCGACAATAAGCTTGGATAACAATCGAGTCTTTACCTACAAATCGTCTAACATGCTCGTGAATCAGAAGGACTTTCGGGTTGTAACGAGGCTATGTGTATAGGTGGGAATTGGTGGGAAATATTCATGTAGCTTGCTTAATCGACCCGATTTATTATTACATCAATATAAATAACACACTCAAATTGTACAACTAATCTTCCTTCTTTTTTCTCTTTTCTTCTTCTTTTCTTTTTTTCTTCTTTTTTAGCAAGACAATATCGCATCAAGATAGCAACTATCGCATTACAACTATTGAAAGAAAAAAAATACAATCATAACAATATCAAACTATCTAAACCGGGTCGATTAAAATGTAGAATTTTGTAGGACATAGGTTCGGGCAACAATTGAAAGGCTACAAGCTCAAATTTGGCTACTAATGTCCAAACCCCCATCCCGCTCACTACCAAGCTCATATTCATAACTTATGAGGTCCAACCCCCCAAACCCACACTCAACACACATCCAGACGAGGCTACCTAAATGTCCTCATCATATTCACCAGCATGTAAACTCAGGTTTCGACAAGCATATATTATCCAAGTTCTATTAACACACTATACACACCGCCACTCAATCAAATAAAACAATAAATTCTCAATGACATATATGTGTGGCTCAATCCTCACCAAGAAATAAATGGAATTAGGATAATGATGTGTCATGCATAATATGGTATTACTTTCAAACTTTAACAACTGTTTCGTTCGGTTCACAAAAATTTTCAAAATTCCAAAAAATTTCCACCATCCCCACACTTAGGATACATTGTCCCCAATGTATGGTTTTAGAGGAATGATCACTCCAGTTATCTCCAAAATCACCTTTCGATCAACACTCAAATCCCAAGATTGCTTTTTTTATTATATCAAAAACTCAACCAGAAACACCAACCCAACAAAACTATCAACCATGTCACACCCCCGACCTTCCCAACCATAAACACAAAGCAACAAAATAAAACTACAAACTGTACAAAGGAAGAACAGAACCTGATTAGTAGTAGCGCGGCTGAGGAGGTCCGAAGATGGAAGTCATCATCTCCGAAAATTCATTAAATGCAAATGCGCCACTTCCTCCGTCTCCTTGTTGTTGCTCCGAGCTCTGTTGCTGCTGCCCATACCGAGGGTCCACCCAGTGAGAATGATGCATCGGTGGTGTTGGGTAAGAAACACTGCCGTCATAGGGTGGTGTAGTCAACTGGCGGTGGGTCCACAACCACGAGACGCCCTGCATGCCAATCTTCATGCATCCTCCGTTGCTGATCATCATTAATCTCCTGCTCAAAGGCGTAAGCATGTGTACGATTCCAAGATTCTTGTCTATCAAAATTGTGCCTTAATGCACGTTCCATGCTTGCGCCCATATATGTTTGGTGATCAAAAACGTCCGTTCGGCCCCGCTCCAGCTATCAAAAACCGAGCGCCTTTGATTTTTTATGACTTCCTGCATGGTACCTTCATGAGCCCAATTCGGCTCATAGGGAAATCAAGAAAAGTCAAAGAACCCCCCGGTCGGGATACTACTCGACCCCCTTGTTCCACATTCGATGGGGCAACCTGCGGTTCATCCATATAATCATCATCGCCACTCGGGCCCCCTTCATCACTTTCGGGGTCATCCTCTTCCCCCGGCCGAAGTGGTCGCGCATCAACCTTTAAAACCCTCCATCGTTGACCTTCACTTTTCAACTTATGATATCTCTCAGACTCTGAATACTTCCACCCAGCTCCCAGCTGGTGGATGTCAGATGGCTTAAACTTCTTGTAAGATCCCTTATCATCTGCATCAATTGACCCATACATCTTCAATAAAGCAGTAATGAGACGACAATGTGGAATGATTTTCCGTTGGTCGCTGTTTCGACTGATCCAAATATTGTTCATCACCAAAAAACGGAATGGAAACATGGGACCCCTAGTTAACAAAGCGTAGAGCACCGTCACTTCCGGCCTTCGAACTTCGGTTTTGTCACCCCGCCTCGGGATGACGTTCTACATGCAAATGACTAGCATGAGCTTCCCCTCGATTATGAGATTCTTCCGATATAATTTCCCATGAGTAGTACCCGGTAAAAACAGGTAATCTAACATGGTATTCCACCTCGGATGCTTTTCGGGTTTGAAATAAAGATCTTCCAATCTCGGAAGCGTTTATTGATTAACTGGTTTGCTATCGAATTTCGCAACCCTTCGCAACGAATCAAAAGACATCTCAACATCTATGCCATTTATGGGGCAAATTAACCTCATTCTTGATGCTCCACCCTTGTATGAAGGACACCTAAGAGTGGCCATCCACTCTTGAATTTCCGTATCATAGAGATTGGTGCCTTCATAGTCATAGCACTTTAAAGCTGCTTCCCATCCTAAAGCCCTGAATTTGTCCGTAATCCCAAACGAACCGAAATCAACCTCCCTACCTCTTTCTCACAAATGAATGCCTCCTTTCTTTGCACCAATCGGTTAATCTGATCATTATATAATTCTGCCTGCCACTCTTGCGGTTGATCATGTAATGGACCGGATGTCCATCGTGGCTTTGGCCCTCGATCGGGCACATCTTCCTCTATGTCCTCTTCACTATCGCCTTGCACTACTAGCCGTCTTTTCCTTGGAGCCGGGTTACTAGATAAACCCACCTTTTCTTTACCCTTGCAACCCATTGTAATCCTGCAAGACATAAACATGAAGAACACATATTATTCACATTTTCAAACACCCACACTATCCCCACACTTGCTTATTAATATGGTCATGAAAACTAGACAAAAACTTGAAGTTCATCATATGCATCAATTTGAACAAATTCCCCTAAATTAGTGAAATTTACTCAAAAATCATATCTTTATCACCTAGCTAACTTCCATAACCATAATCATTCAAAACTCATTCAAGTTCATCTCAAAATTATCAAATAAGCAAGTATGGGATCATGATAACCTAGTTCATCTCAACATCTCCAAATCCTACAATGCAATGAAAAAAATGTAAGAAATTACATACCTTGGCCTTGTAGAAGATGAAGAAACCTAAAAACTTCAAGATTATTAAAAACCCTAGAAATTTTGGATCAAAAAATGCCGAACTTGATCCCCAAAATAATAGATTCGATCAAATGCAAGCACACAATCGAAATCCTTGCGAAATTTTAGCCAAAATAGACCCAAAAATCGCTTGATTTGGTTAGGAATTGAAAGATTTAGGTGGATGAAGATGGGTATTCTTGAGGTTTGATGAAGGAGAAGAAGAAATGGAATGGTGGCTGAAAATTATGCAGAGAATGAGAGGTTGAGGAGGATTCCCGTGTTAAAACCCTGTTTTGCGGTCCCCATTACGCCCAGAGGCCACGCTTACGGTGGTCAGGGATATAAAAGGGGCCGTAAGACAGTCCTTAGTACCGTAATGAAATTTGACCCCGCCGTAGCTTACGGTGGGGTCGTAAGCTACGGTGGTATCTGGGAATTTTCAATTTTTTTTTTTATTTTTAACACTATAAGAACAAAGAGCAATTAACCTATACCACCCCCAACCAAAACCGGTTCTAAATTTGCTTTAAATTCTTTACCGCTTCGTTAGACACTTTCATGGTTAATATTGATATTACGTGAAGTATTATGAGAGGGATTTACCTTTGTGTCACTCGGAAGTTGACCCTTACCTTTCTTAAGATCCGCTACCTCCGATGCAAGTTGACCCATTTGTGTGGTGAGTGCTTGGATACTTTTGTCCCGGACTTCATCCTTTTGCAAACGAGCTTCATCGAGTTGATTTCTCCGTTGCATGTCTTGTTGTATCATGCAGAGCATATCCATCACTTCATTACCGCCTGATGAATTTGACCCATTTTTTCCACCTTGCTCACCCCCTTGTTATTTGCGATACCCTGATTATTTCGCTCTAAGTTTGTTACGGCTGTTGACGAATCCGAACCCTTGAATTACCCTGATTGATTCCCTAGGTTATTTGGTTCCGTAACCCGGGTTACTGTTCGAACATGTTAAGCCTGATTACATTCCCTCGATTGATTGTTTCCAACCCGTTCGCTGTGAAATTCATGTAAATTAGACACTTAATACTTTTCATGTTGCTTTCATCCACCGTAACTGCTGATCATGCTAGCCGCCTCGATATTCGTACTTTATCTTATTTGCATTCTACACGCCATTGCTGAAATAGTCCTATATTGTTCAGTCCATTTGTGAGATAATTTTATCAAGCTTTAAATTTAACAATTCCCACAACGCTATACCATGGTGAGGGCAATTTTTCAACATCATGTTAAATCTCTCAGACGTCTCATGGAACATTTCACTTGGCTGTTATTGAAAACTCCTTATACTCCGCCTCGCTTCATTTGTCTTTTGGGCTTAAAAGAATTCCTCGAGGAATCGTTGTTGCATATCGGCCCAAGTATATATAGATGCTGACGGTAAAGTATGAAACCACCTTTTTGCTTTATCCTCCAACAAGAATTGAAATAACACCAACTTAACATCATCCGATGAAAACCCTTGCCCCCCGATAGTATTGCAAATAGAATCATAAGTTTCCAAGTCGAAGTAGGGTTCCTCCGTTGCTAGACCTTTATACTTCAGCAAGCTTTGCAAGGCAGTCGTCCTTACCTCAAATGTCCTCCCATCAGGGCGTTGAGGTATTACTACCGGAGAGGGATTATTGGTAATAACCGGACGAAAATACGCTTCAACCCCCCGCACTACTTCTCGATGATGTCAACGCGGGGCACCCAATGGTACTCTTGGTCGGCCCACCGGACCTTGTCTTAACCCTTGAGGGTACAAAGTGTTGTTGAGGTGGATGTTGATGCATCGGTCTTTGGAATTGTGGTTGTTGATGTTGAACTTGAATTTGTTGTATAGGCATTGGTTGTTGAAATGGTGGCCCTTGGGGACGAACTTGTTGCACCCCGGTAGGTTGCCTTGGCGGATAACCCATTCCCCCTTGCGGTCCCAAGTTACCTCCTTCACCTCCATAGTAGTAACCTTCATCTTCATAACCTCCGAATTCCTCTTCATAACCGTCATCATACCCGTCTCCTCCTACACCCGATGTTTGCACAAACTGTGAAGAAGGATTATGGGAACCCGGTTGGTTAGATGGTTGAAATGTAGGTGAAGTATGGATAATGGTGGAACTAGGTAAAGGTTGATTTGGTAAAGGGTATTGGGTGTATGAGGATTGACCATGTGGGAAAGAAAGATGAGAATGGTGGTACTAGTGATACGACGTTAGATGGGTCAACTTCATGTGTCGAAGTTGGGTGAGTGGTGGAATTTGGTGGAGGGGTAGATGGTGAAGTTTGATTTGTAGTGGTAGGTTGCCATGGTGTGGAGTGGTGAAATAGGTGTTGATGGTGTTGTTGAGGAACCACTGATTTTATTCTCTCGTAACAAAACCCTGTTGCGTCGTAAGGTTTGTTCAATCTTCGGATCAAATACTAATGGTGATAGCTTGTTGGATCCTCTAGTATGCATACACCTGTAAGAACCTGCCCACTAACACAACCAGCGTAAACCCGGAAAAAATAACAACTATACTAACACACAATAACACACGTTGCACACAAATCCCCGGCAACGGCGCCAAAATTTGACGTGAGGTCGTTGTAACACGTAAATTTAATCCCAAAACTGCTACTAGGTAGTGGTAAGTGGGTATCGAACAAAAGGATTTGTGGAACTAATGCTATCAAAAGGTTGTAGTATTATACTAATTACCTAGTTTGCACAAATTTAATTTCAGATTTTCGATTAATGGATTTAGAATTTAACTACTTAATGATTCAAAGGTTGGTTCTTTTAACTGATTAATAAGAGAATGATCACCTCGGGTTTCCGGTTCAAAACACATGTGTTTCAATTTTACTAGAAAGAGTCACATAGACATGACTCGTGTTTGATTAACTATCTGTGGTAAAAGGGAACAAAGTACTCGGATTGAAATGCGAGGTCGTTACCCGATGACCAATTGATTAATACCCAACCCGTAAACCTTCCCGTGTATCTTGATTGTCAACGACACCAAGAACGTACGAAATAAGCAATAAGCACGATATCAACCAACAACTTACAAACAATCAATCAACACCATAATCACAATAACATAGCAATTATTCTAGAAATAAGTAAATTGAAACACAATTGTTTACCGAACCTTCCACACAAGATGATCACCGAAATGTTTAGCCACTCATGTTATCACAATCAAACAAACTTCAATTGTCTTGTTCATACGAATCAAACACACTAAAATATTGTTTAGAACTTGTTAGAATCAATCAAAAACACCCCAAATTGCCTCCTATTTGCTCTGCAACTCGTACCAGTCATTGGATATGTGAAAAGACTCCATAACTCAGTTTAAATTGGGCAGTTACAACTTTCCCGTAGCTCACCACCGTAAGCTACGGTGCCCACCGTAAGCTACGGTGCCCACCGTAGCTTACGGTGGGCAATTTTCCTTTACGGCTCTGATTGTCAGTCTTACGGTGGTCTTTAAGGTTGGACTCCACCGTAAGCTACAGTGGCCACCGTAGCTTACGGTGGTCAGCAGAAATTCCCCATTTTGCCCTTCATTCAATCTCTTGAGTCCCATCTTCAATTAAGCTCTTGCAAATACCCGATAAAGCACGTTTAAAGTCCCTCATTATGCTCTTCGGTACCTGAAAAACCAAACACACCGTAGACATCAAATCGTAACAAATAAACGTTTAAAGCGTGGAATATATATCATTTTAACGCACTTACGGGTTGTCCAAAAGACCACCCGTCATCTCATAAGCAAACTAAATGAACCGTTTATAATCAACTATAAAAAAACAAGATATCGGTTATAGATTTGGTTTTTAGCTGTAACCGAACTGAACCAACACATACTCGATCCTACGAAAAACGTTATGAAAATGAACTTCGTTCCCTAGAATAATAAAAATTGATCCTAACCCAAGTGGATCACAAATGAGAAGCAAATGAACCTAACCCAAACTGAAACACAAATAATATTTTATCTGATAATGTAAATTTAAATTTTATTTACGTCACTTCTTTGTCTTGTAAATAAAGTTGTGACTTTTGTTTAGCAAGAAACCGTGCATGAGAAAACTATCATCACAATAAATATACGATTTTTTTTATTTATCATTTATTTTTAACGACAAATTTCTGTTATTCCATTTCGTTTAATGGAGTAAGTTATAAAAAAAATATTTTTCATTTCGTTTAATGGAGGTAAGTTATAAAAAAAAATATTTTTGAATTGGTGGTTGTAATTCTTCAAGCTCTTTGCTAGCTTTTTTTTAATGAAATTTTGTCGCGCTTCAATAAAACGTAAGATATGTATAGTTTATCAATTATATTTAGACTAAATTACGGATAACGAACTTTATGTTTGTATAAAATTTTAAAATGTGTCTTTTCGCTTAAAACTTTATATAAATCATAGCCTAAAATTTTAAAAAGTGTCTTTTAGCTTAAAACTTTATATATTTCATAGCATGTTTGAAAACACTTGCACGTCCTTTTCTTTATCCTAAGACTAATTTAGTTTTAACGTTGAAAACGAATGTTTACAAATGTAAATAGAAAAATGAAATACATGTTTTTGTTTGTTTGTTTGATACCATGAAAAAAAATAATGTTTATATTCATTCTTTTAAATAAACGAACATAAATGAACTTCTAGCCGGAAAGTAGTGTTGGTGAGTTGTAAGACCCTATCTTACTTTCCTGAATTTCTATTAATTTTTTTTTGTATTTAAACATGTAATTGCGAATACAAGTCACTCAAATTTGCAAGTTTATTAAACCTTTTTAAATATATTTAAACAATTTAACATGTTAACAATGATTAGTTTTGTTATAATACAAACCAAGTGCGGAAGCTTCGTCTTTAATCGTGTTCGGTTCTTCATATAACTTGATCCTCCTCCGGTGCTCCCAAACATCACCTATATTTCATATTTTATGACATACGTTAGTTATAATAAATTATAACATAACAGAATAAACCCAAAGGCTTAAAACAATAAAATCAAAACTTTAGTTTTAGGCTTCACCGTAAGCTACGGCTGGCCACCGTAGCTTACGATCCAGCTTTACGGTCCAGATCTTCTGCTTTACGGTCCAGACCTTCAGTTCCATTACAGCAGCTGCCTACCGTAAGCTACGGTAGACCACCGTAGCTTACGATGGCTTGCTGCAGATTTTCTCTTATTTGCCGTTTAGTTACGGAAACTTCCGTAACTCATTCAATATTAATCCGTTTCACTTGAACTTGTTTCTAATTGTCCGTAAATTGTTTTCTTACATATTTAACCCGAAATCCTTGACCCGCATACTTATTTCCTATCACTTAAGCATTTATCCCCGGTTTATGCTCCTATTTTCCGATTTTGCCCATCAACCCCATTTAAACCAAACTATACATTTACGCTTCCATTTCGGTATGCTTTAACACTCAATTATTACCCGTATAGTTTTTTTTAGCAAAATATATCGCTTTATTCAACTTAACCTTTATTTATTTATTTATTTATTATTTTGACCCGTTTGGTTGTTTTAGCGTAATCCAACGCTTATTTCAACAAAACCTTCTATCTTATCATTTCTACACTAGGATATCTATCTAATTCCCATCACAATATTATTTGTGGTGTATTATCAAAATTTTATTTTATCCAATATCCACCCTTTGGTTCGACAGTTTACGGAAAAGACAATTTAAAAGGCATTAAACCAAAAAGGCTTATGCTTTTCTCTTTTATGTTACCGAAATGGTCTATTATATTATAAAACTCAATTTTAAACTAATATTAGAGTCCTTTACTTATTTTCATCACTCGAGGGCATTTTGGTCAACTTAGTCTATTCTTTTACAATGAAGGACTTACCATAACATGTTTTGACCAAAATGAACATTTAACCATAATATATGTAAAATCATTATGTTCTTAAGAACATAATGTTACGGATTAGATTATTGGATTTACCTTACCTTAGGTAATCCATTATTCATTTATGACTCATTTAACTCTCGTCGGACCTTAAGTCCTCTTTAAGAGTTTGACCCATTACACATACCTGGCTCGGTTCAAAACATTGACCCGCTTTAATACCTTGCATAATAGTTGCCAATTAAAATCAATGCAAGCCATAGGCTATTCAATCATGTGAGCACAAGACTCGACAAGCAATCATTAGTCATATTGTCAAATGGCGATAATATCACCATTTGACCCGTTTGGCCTAAATGACCATTTTATCATTATGAGCTGGTATTTATTTTCCATCTCATCCATGTAGTCCGTTTCAGTTTACACCATACAACCATATTACTTAAAAATCATTTCTTAATTCATTTGACCCATCATGGCATACGCCTTAATATGTCTTTTTCAAAACTCCTTGTTTGTCCGTCAAAGCATGACCAATTTACCATATTAACCCTTTTTATCCATTAGGATCTACACCATATGGTAACTTTTCAAAATCTTTCTTTATTCGTCATCACATGACCGAATTACCGTTTTACCTCTTTTTCCATCAAATATGGTTTCTCGCAAATTTTTACTTGTTCCGACCCGTATCATTATGCGTCGGAACGTCATATTTCGAATACTAAATTATCTTATTCTTGACCAATACAAAAGGTAGGTTTTCTACTTAAAGATGTAAGCTTTACTTACCTTGCATCCGATTATGCTTTTCCCCCGTGCTTGATTCGTTTGATCCACTTCTTCCCAAGCTTCCACCTAGCTTGTCAAGCGTCAAACTATTATTTGTTATTCACAAGATGGTTAAACTAGTCATTATTCATTAAGACTATCCCACCTTACGGATTTTACATTAATTCACCATTTGATCATATTATAGGTCAATTTGACTTCTAAAAGTCGACTGCCTATTAACATTTGCAAACGCACAGTTAAGTTCAACAAAATCATTTAGGAATTTACCAATTACTCGGCATGCGATAGTTTAAGGCTACCCTCTTATCTAAATTCCCAATCAAGTTCATGTCGTTTCTTTCACTTAAACAAATTCGAGCGATTGTTAACATCAAGTTAACTTAGCTTTTGATTAACAATGCTAATTTATCCATTTACTAGGTTTTCATCTTTATGTAGCAACCCATTTCATCAAATTATTAGACATTCATCCGAATACCTAATATAATCAAATTCTACACATTAACTAGTAGACAACATGCTCTGATACGCTTATTAACATTAACTTAACATCTATTTCATCAATTCATACAAACCATTCCATAGTAAGTATGAATATGTACTCAAACTCATAATTTGTTCAAGTATCTTCCTACTATTATCATGCATGATGATTCTAAACATAGATATATCATCAACTTCATCATATTATTAAAACCCACTTTATAATCTACTTGTTAATCACTAACAAGTAATCTTACATCAAATTGTGCATAATTTCTTTAAGTTTAACGAAATCAATCATACACATACACTTAATATCATCTTTGGATCATAATCCAACTATCTAATTGCAAGTAATCTATTTGTCTCAAATCGCAACTTTCACTAATCTAGGTTTTAAGACATACCTTATGATCCCCTAATCAAGGTGATCAATAATTCATGTTCATGCACTGATTTTGGGTCTCGAATTGATCTTCAATTTGGTGGATTAAGCTTGAACAAGGGTTTGCCCTTGTTCTTTCTCCTGAGGGTCGACATATACACACGAAATGTGCGTATTATGTGTTAATAACTTGTTTTAATAAAACAAGTTTCCTTTCTTGGCAACTTTGGTCCGTCAAGTTTAGTTTTGATTTTAAATGAGACTACAACTCATTGTCTTGTTATTTATATCCATGTTATTAACTAGGTTATTTTGTCCTAGTTATTTCGTTTACGGTTTTACTTTTACCTCTAACGGTCTTTTATCCACTTTTAATATTAACGTGGTTTGATCACCAAACTCGTTTTTGAGTGCCATCTAGCTATTTTGAGTAATTGTGATTTGGATTAATTGAGAAATTACAATATACCTTTTTTCAAGTGCAAAGTGCGCCATCAAAGCGTCACATTATGCCCATGCCACGCGCGTGTGTGCGAGTGCGGGTTCGGGTCCACACCTTTCGCAAGTACACTAGTGTGTGCTTCCGTAAAACAATAAGGATGGAGTGTTCACACTTAAATACCACTTTAAGTTTCATCTCTCCTCCTATGTGGGACAATGTGCTACTTTCCATTCTACTTTAATAATTTAGCATTTAATGTTTCAAACATCAAACTTTGAGCATCTATCTCTCATTCATCTTAGCTCTGTTTTTTGGATACAGTTTGGTTCTTTGCAAAGCTCTTCTAACATAGAACACAAACCCACAAAAAATATATTTATTAACCTCAGTTTGTAATATATATTTGTAGTCCAAAATTGGAAATATGGATTTCCCATATTTGTGAAAAAATATATTTTCACAAAATTTTCCGACACTTCATTCTTCTTGGCCTTGAAGACTACAAATTGTGTCTTTAGGAGATGTAGTCTTCTTTTCTTATACAACTCATTACCCTCATATCTTTCAATCATATAATCCCGTAGCTCCTTTGAAGTACTTTTCTTCCTAAAAGTATGTAGGATTGATTGTGATAAGGCCACAGTAATCATTGACATAGCCCTTTCTTCAGCTTCATAAAACTTCCTTGAATCTTCAGTTAAAGCTACATACGATACAACACCTAACGCATGACTTGGTACATCACCATATCCTTTAGTAATACCCAACCACATCTTCACATCCTTTGATTTAATAAAATGTTCAAATCGATCCTTCCACGTTGGATAATCCATCTCGTGTTGAAGAATTGGTGGTTTATCGCTACAACCCACTTCAGTATTATACTTGATATTCTGTACCACTGTTGTTAAACTATTTTCCATTTTGAAAATTTTAAATAGTCGGTTTTTCTGTTTAACACTTAGAAATATTCCAAATCTTAGTAATTCAGAATCCACAGACTATTAGTCTATTACAGAACACAACTCAGTAATACAGAACAATCAATACTTCTGAATAAACTTCAAACTCAGGACTCATGCAATTTGGAATAGTTATTAGAGAATAATAACCTAGATCACTTAACCTGAAAATAAACGAATCATGTATAAAATGCAAACAGTTGAATCAGTACTTCTCCCGCCGAAGTAACTTCAAAATCAACCGCAATTGTTGCTCATGCTTAAGAGCAAGTAGGATAATCATATATTGTATTACAACAATATTATTATGAGCCACCAATTTAAAGCGTAATCCTTGAATGTGCACGTAATATACTTCATGCCACAGTCCACTAGGCAATTGCGAATATTGATGGCTGACTTTGTTTTCTTGATCAATCTTACGATATTGGTTTACACTCCATACATCGCTTATATAAATTGGTGGAGGTTGTGAGACCATTGTGTACCATAGTGTGTAAGTGCAAGGACTAAAAATGTATAGATTGGAAGAGTATACATAAAGATTTAGTTGATGACACTGATGAAGGTGTGAAGATTGCAGATTCCAGATCAAGACTTATTTGCTCACGCGTCGTTAAGTTCAAGTGGTATGAAATGGTCTAGGGAGAGATTGTTGGAACCTTTGAGACCGCTGTATACCATAGCGTGAAAGTGTAGGGAGAGGAACCATCAAGAGTGGAAGATTACATATCCAAACCTAGTTGATTAGACGTCAGTCACTGGCGACCCTATCAGGTAAATTACTTGTGTCAATAACACACTGTCAAGCTTACAGTGTCTCTAGTGCTCATCACGGTGCATCTGAGTGTCGCCGGTGCACATCTCGGTGACATCTTAGTGTCATCGATACATATACATTAAAAGAATAGATCTGACAAAGAATGGTGATCGACAACACTTAACGAAGACATTGACATAGTGTCACCGACGCCTATTATTGTTCAACTGTCACAAAGTCAAAGTCGTAGAAGATGAAGTCGATACGTAAGTCATCACGAGAAGATCGCACGAGGATTGACGTTGAAAGGATTCAAGATGCGAAGAGAATGAGACTTGTGGTTAAAGAAATATATTTTGTTTTAGAGAAAATATATATTTATACAAATATTTTCTTAGTCTAGTAATAGTTTAGTGAGTTATTATCTTAGGGCTTAAAGTGTAATTAGTCTAATTATGTTTAGTCTATAAATAGAAAGAGTGAATTAGGGTTTTGGGGAACACACACATTAGGGAGATTTGAGGGTATTCATTGTTAACACAGTTTGCAAATCAATCTATTGGGTTTTAAAAATTAAACTGGTGTGTTCATCATAATATTCATATCGTTCTTCGTGCTCATCATCTTTTAGGCTCTAAACATGTAACACCCAAAAACGGGTTTGGTAATCAAACCGCGTTAATATTAAAGAGTGGGTAAAATACCGTTAGTGGTAAGAGTGAACCCGTAAACAAAATAACTAGGAACAAATTAACCTAGTTTATAGCATGTATACAAATAACAAGACAATGAGTTGTTGTCTCATTTATAATCAAAAACTAAACTTGAGGGACCAAAGCTGCCAAAAAGGAAAACTTGTTTTATTAAAACATAAAATTTAACACATAACACACACTTAGTATGTGTATGTGTCGATCCTCAGGAGAAAGAACAAGGGCAAAACCCTTGTTCTTGCTTAATCCACCAAATTGAAGAGAAATTTGAGACCCAAATCAGTGCATGAACCCATTTTAACGATCACCTAGACAAGGGGATCATAAGGTACGTCTTAAAACCTAGATTGGTGAAAGTTGCAATTTGAGACAAGTAGATTGCTTGCAATTAAATTGTTAGATGATGATCCAAAGGTGAAATTAGACATAGATGTAAGTTAAATTTCATTAAAGATAAGGAAATTAAGAAATGTGATAGAATGTTACTTGTAAGTGATTAACAAGTAGACTATCAAGCGGGTTTTGATGATATGATTAAGTTGATGAAATTCTAGTGTGATTAGATGCTAGAAATCATCATGTGTATGAGAATGTTTAAAGTCTATGGCAAAAAAATTGATGTTCGGATAGACTTCATACATATGATGAAATGAATTGTTTTGTGATAATGAAACAATTCCAAGATCTTGTATAATTATCGATAGATTAGCAAATGATGGTGGAAACTATGTTAATTTTGATATTAGCAATTGCGTGAACTTGGTTGGGGAACATAGCTATAATGGTGGCCTAGAAATAACGCCTACCGAGTAATTGATGAAAATGGCTAAATAAGTTAGTTGAACTTAATGAGTAATTCATATGTTAATAGGCAGTTGACTTTTAAAAAGTTAAACTGACCTATAATAAGATCAAATGATAAATTTGATATAAAATCCGTAATATGGAATAGTCGTGTTAAATGATGACTAACCTAAACATCTTGCAAATGATAAATGATAGTTTGACGCTCGACAAGCTAGGTGGAGGCTTGGGAAGAAGCGAGTCAAATGGATCAAGTACGCGAAAAAGCATAACTGGATTTCAAGGTAAGTAAAGCTTACGTATTTTAAGTAGAACATATACTTGTAGTATTGGTTAAGAAAAAGAAAGATTACCATTGAAACATGATGTTCCGATGCGAGGTGATTCAAATCGGAACAAGTGAAAATGGCATGAAACCATGATTTATGGTAAAAAGGGTAAAACGGTAAATTAGTCATGTGATGACGAATAATAAAGAGTTCTGAAACATTACCTTATGGTGTAAACCATAATTGGTAATAAGGGGTAAACTAGTAATCCGGTCACGAGTTGATGGATAAATAGAGAATTTTGAAGAAGACACCATATGGCGTAAGTCATAATGGGTCAAGCGAATTAAGAAACGATTATTAGGTAATATGATTACACAGTGTAAAACGAAATGGGCTAAATGGGTAAGATGACAAATAAGTGCCATCTCATAATGATAAATGGTCATTTAGGCCGAACGGGTCAAATGGTGATCTTATCACCATTTGACAATGATGACTAATGGTTGTTTGTTGAGTTTTGTGCTCATAGGAAGAATAGAGTATGTTTTGCATCGCTATTATATAGCAACTAATAGAGCAAGATATTAAAACGAATCAATGCTATGACCGAGCCAGGTACGTGTAATGGGTCAAACTCTCAAAGAGGACTTATGGTCCGTCGAGAGTTAAACGAGTCATGAATGAACATTTGATTACCTAAGGTAAGATAAATCAAATGATCTAAATTGTAGACATTATGTTCTTAGGAACGTAATGTTCTAAAATAGATTATGGTTAAATGTTCATATTTGGTCAAAACATGATATTGAAAGTCCTTCATCCTAAAGAAGGGCCTAAGTTGGCCAAAATACCCTCGTGCGCTAAAAGAAGTAAATGACCCTAAGGGTAGTTTAAAATGAGTTTTATAATTTAGTACACCCTTGAGGTAGTGTAAAAAATAAATGGCGGAAGCCGTATTAGTTTAATATCTTTTAACGGTTCTTTTCCGTAATTTGTCGAACTAAGGGTACAAATTGGATTAAATGAATTAACGATTACAAATCCACCACAAGTATAGTTGTGGTGGAAAATAAATGGATATCTTGTGTGAAAAGGATAAAATAAATAGTGGTTTGGTTGAAATAAGCGTTGGATTTCGCTAAAACAACCAAACGGGTCAAAATGATAAAATAAAGGTTTGTTTGAGTAGAGTGATGGTTTTCGCTAAGGCAGTCAAACAGGTAAAAATGTAGTTTTAATGCATATCGAAATGGATGTGTAAATACTTATTTTGGTTTAAATGCGGATAAAGGGTAAAATTGAAAAATATATGAGCATAAACCGGAAATAAATACGAAATTCATAAGAAATAAGAATTCAGGTTAAGGATTTCAGGTTAACTAGGTAAGAAAACATTTTACGGATATTTAGAAACAAGTTTCAAGGGAAACAGATAAAAAAATAAATTACGAAAGTTTTCGTAATAAAGACGGCAAGATGGAAAAATACTTGCGGTAGACCACTTTAAGCTACGGTGGCCAACCGTAGCTTATGGTAGACAACTACTAAATGAACGTAGAAAATAGTAATTACTCAGACACGTCTCTGTAAGTCCCAGGATGAGTTTAGAATGTGCGGGACTTGAAATGGGTCGAACGGAGAACCAAACAACACAGCAGCAAAACTGCTGCAGAAGAAAGCGTCGCCGACACCATATATGGCCGTCATCGACACAACATTGGATGCCCGACGATTAAGCTACTGCCTACGGCAGTAAAGCTCCGACGCAAGTTTTAAAGAGGCGTCGCCAACGCGGCTGGGTGCCGTCGCCGACGCCACCACCTCAGGAGTTGAGTTTTTGTTTTGATGTATTTTGACGAGTCGGTTATATTGTGCTTTTTGGTAATTTGCTATAATACTAATATTTTGCAAATTTCCAGTTTAGAGTAATCGCAAGCACTTCCGGATGACGATCAAGCTCAATGAAGAACCGAACACGATCAAAAACCAAGCTTCCGCATGTCAAAAGTTAATGTTGAAAAGTTTTAATAAACTTGAAAATTTGTAATGACGTGTATTCGCATTTACTCATTTAAACTCGAAAATTTTAATGGAAATTTAATTATTTTATAGTAAGGGTCTTACAAAACATCAAATCGGTTGATATTTTAGATCTATATCGTTGTTTGAAACATCATTAATATCGTAGATCCGAGTTTCAAGACTTACATAAACATCCCTGCCTCGAAATGCTCGCAACAGGATGAGCAATATAAGTATTAGGTTGGGGATTATGTGTGGCAATATTAATTAAACATAAACAAAACAAGTGTATTAGTTAGCCCAAAGGACATAACTAGAAATTCATAGTGTCCATATCGGGTTCGAAAGGCGGCTTTTGGAATATCATCTTCTTGAATGTTGATTTGATGGTATCCAGACTTAAGGTTAATTTTGAAAAGTAGCTCGCTCCGTAAAGTTGGTCGAACAGATCGTTTATTCAGCTTCCGGTAATCGCTACACCTACGAAGACTTTCGTCCTCCTTCTTAACACACAACCTCGGTGCTCCCTATTGGGATAACTAGGTCGTATGAACCCTCGTCTAGAAACTCTTTCATTTGGCTAGACACTTCTTGCAGTTCAATGGGCACTAACTGATAAGGTGATTTGGCGGCAGGGGCTGATCTCGGTATTAAATCAATACGGAACTCGACTTGTCAGGGAGGTGGCACCCCTGGTAGTTCCTCTGGGATCACTTCGAAATAGTTGCATACTACGAGAATGTCTTCGATACGCCTTGGTTACCACATTCACTACGTACGCCATAAATCCTTTGTGAAGGTACTCTTGCATCTTTATATGAGATACAAGCGGTAACACTTTGTCAGAGGATTTTTTGAACCTTGACTACTTCGCCACTTAATAGTGGAACCTTAATCCTGTTCTTTAAGCACACAGTTTTGGCCTTTTGCTCCGATGCCATCCATTCCCACTACCACGTCAAAATTTCCAAGTCTACAGGTAAGAGGTCGATGTGGAATTGTTGGTTGTTAACTTTGGATTACTTATTTAGTGGAAACCAGTTTACAGTTTAACGAGTTCTATAGAACATGAGTTTGTTAGTTCACTAGAGGGCATATCAATTAGAGATTCAAAATGAGGGGATATAAAGCTCTTATCGGTATCTATATCAAATGATACAAAAGCGCACTAATCGGAAACAACGAACGTACATGTCATGATGTTAGGATTTTGAAAGGTAAAGTGTGTGTATGGGTGTGTCCGTTCGGGACGAAGAAGAAAGAGGATATTTGCGATTGTTTTCTTTTATAATGTTATATTATTATAACTTTATAACTAATTCAGCTGCTTCACTTATTTTACTCGTGTAACTGTCAAAATATAGAGTCTTATAAAATTATGAATATGCCGTTAAGACGAGCTTATTTTTCTCTATGTCTTGACGTAAGTTTCGTTAAAAACAGAGGATGATCAAACATAATATATTGTATTATTATTATGAAACGGGCTCTTATACTACTAATTATCCGTCAAGATATCTCATGGCTCAAATCGTCATTTGACCTGTCACTTTTACTCGTTTGACAATACGTGAAATATAAATTTTATATTTTATAGCTTTTATAGCTATTACCTTCAGTTACCACGGGTTGGAAAAATTAAAAATGTTAACACATTTTGATATGCATCTCGGGATAATTTTTGGGTTTCATGTTATTGACGGTTATTAACGCACCCCAATTTGGTAAATAGACACGAAACAAACGGTTTTCGTGTTTGAAAAAAAACTGGTCATACGTTAACGAAAACCCGAATGCTTTCATTTTTTTGCTTAAAACATCTTAAATAAATGTTTTATAAGTGTTTTTAGGCTTTGAGGGATGATGCAATGTATGTTTGCATGATACATTGTATGATTAAAATAAAGGTAATCCGTTAACCGGAAACTGATTCGTTTAACATGTTCGCTATGTATGAAGGCCTCAATGACCCTGTGTTATTACTAATGATCATGTTTAAGCTAAATAATTGCCCTAGAAGCATTCACGACACAAACGGCCTTGTTTAGTTAGTCATGTAACAATTACGTTTCAATATCCGGAAAGGAATCGTTTAATATGTTTTTCAAGCACAACAAGTAATGTAACTCTAGTTTACCTGTTAATGCACCAAGTTAACTAATGCACATCCTCAGAATCATATAAACCATGGTTGCTTGCGTATCGAACCTCGGTAGTAATCGATAAATGTTTTTTTTACCGGGATTTTCACAAATGTCACATGATAGTAGACCAAAAAACACAATCGATGACAATAGCTAAAATACAAAATTGACAGCAGACTAAAACACAATGGGCAATAGATAAAAAAAATAATGTAGGATTCCCTTTATTGCCTTCCACTATTTTAGTTTCCCTAAAACTAATCTCAACCCTACAAATCTACGATCAATGGACTAGAATCCTTGTTATGCTTCTTATTTATTTTGTCCTTTTTATTTGATCATAATCCATTTATTTTATGATATAATAACCCGCATTTAAAAAATAATTATTGAATTTATAAGTAATTTTTAAGTTCATTTATAATATGATCTCGGAATATAATATTCATCTTTAATATTTGAATATTGTAATTAACATCTTTAAACAAAAAAAGATTGACTTCTCAGGTATTTTATACACATAACCTGATATAGTGTTTTTGATAGTCACTTCAACATAAACATTTTTCTGAAGCTAGTGAAAATGACGTTCGGAACAATCTCTAAAATGCTTGAGGTCAGTGAATGGGACTTCGGAGGAACAATTATTTTGTCATACGAAGATGTTGAACAACATTTAGTGTCTCATCTAACTGATGCTTTGAAAAACAAGCTTCTTATCAAACGGAAACCTTTTGAAGTTGTTTTGATCCACCAATCTGATGAAGACACTGATAAGTGCAAAAAAAGTATCATTTTTTGTGGGACCCAGAAACTTGAACTTCATGTTATCTAATTGTCATGAAGTTTTGAAGTTGAAGGCCAAAGACACAATTATGTTGCAACTTAAGGAAATCAAAGGTGAAGAACTGCATATTAATGTCTCGTTTCATAAGAACTCACAAAGCTAAGAACATACTAATAATGTTCAATAACTTATAATTTATTTTTTGTAAAACATATAAAAACTTACGTATTACATTTTTGATATGTAAAAAAATTAACTATTAGTTTAATCAAAATAAATAAATAAATTATTGAATCAGTCTTTAAAAATCTAGAAAGAAATAGGAAAGTAGAAATAATATGAATTAGATTAAAATACAGATTTTAAATATTGATATTAAACCCTCATGAAAATCATTTAAACCTTTAAATTAAATGGTTACCCCAAGAAAAAGGAGTCGTCTCAGTTTTTCTAAATTTTTTCACGTATCATATTAGATTTTTCTTCACTTTTCCTCTTTTTCTTAGAATGTACGGTGTCATCTCAGTTTTATGCATGTTCATATTTCACATTTAATTAGCATAAAACGTTGAAAGCGAACTAAACATGCACTTCCACATTTAAATTCTTTCGGTATAACTAGATTATATAAACAACCTAAAAAATGAAATACTTTATAGCAAGTAAACTAAATAGATAATATCCTGACGAAGTCGAAATATATATGTTGTTGATATTAGTGGCTTAACGTGTATTTTCAGTTATCCATTCGCAAAGGAAAAACCTTTAAGAAATCATGTGTAAGGTTATAAATATATCAGATTGGTCAAATTAAGAATCCTAAACGCCTTTGTCGTGATAAAAGAAGAAAAACTGAGACATAAAATAGAGCTATTTTAAAAAAGTATTGTAAACTTTTTTTTTTCGAATAGCTAACAAATTTTATCAGAGCAATACCGGTTAACCACAGCGTTAACCCGGTAATTTACAAGGTCCGCCAAAAAACAATACATCATACACCCATGCTATCTAACTTAAAATTACACCAATCATCCCACGGTAACGATGAGCATTTTTGCTCTATTTCGTATCCTTAGAAAGCCATAAGATTTAATCTCCTCCTTTATCCTTTCAAAACTCGGCTGCTTGTTTCTAAATACCACATCATTCCTGCTCTTCCACAAGATCCATAGTGCAATTTGTATGAGTGACAACATCACTTTTCGCCATTTTGCCGAACCACGGTACCATTTCAGCACAACCACTAGATCCTTTGTCTCAAGCACAAAGAAGGGTCTAACTTTGCACCATTGAGCTATGAATTCCCAAACTTGCTGAGCCAGCCTACATGCCACAAATAAATGGGCAGCAGTTTCATCTCCCTGATCGCATATCCTGTAGCGAACCAAAGGCAAGTGGATGTTTTTCCGAGCCAAATCCACCGTTGTGGGCAACCGATCCAAAACAACTCGCCAAGATAAAAAAAATTAACCTTTAAAGGAACCCACCAATTCCATATGAAGTCAATCCCAGGTCCATAAAAACCGCCTTTTCGATTTCATTCCTTAAACTACGAACTGAGAACTGACTCTGAAGAGTCCAGCTTCCACATCCAAGAGTCCTTGCCCTCGCTAAACTGATATGACAGAACAGCCGTTGTAAGGTTGTTTACATCATCTCTTCGGAACTATTCCCGGTTGTCGAACCGACTTTACCAACGTAATTCAGCCACCAAATGATAGGGTATTGGCCTTCCATAAAGCTAATATTTTCTTGAAAATGTTCACTACTGGTTCCCATTTTTTTTTATTAAGTTCATATTTGCACCCACTGGCAAACCCAAATGTTTAAAAGGAAACGACCCAGTTTTACAACCCTACACACCCGCCATAGCTTGAACTTGTATTTGATCCACCCCCACCACAAATATGCTAGTTTTCGAGAGATTCACCTTTTAAAACCCGATGCTAAGTAAAGCATCGCATTATACGGGTCAAGCTAAGATAAATTCGACCATTTCCCCCGCGAAAATGACATCATCGACATATAGGAAATGGGATATACTTGGGCCATCCCTTGGGATTGAAATACCTTGAAACAAGCCAATCGAGCAAGCCTTCTTCATCACACCCGTCAATGCTTCCATAGCCAAAATGAAAAGAAATTGAGATAACAGGTCCCCTTGCCTCAAACCTCTATAACATGTAAATTCTTGGGTCGGAGAACCGTTTACGAGAACCGAAGCCCTCACGGTGGATGCTATGGCCATAATCCAAGCTCTCCACTTCACGGGGAAGTTTATTTGCACCATCACCGAATTTAACAAACCTCAATTTAACGAGTCATACGCCTTTTTGATGTCTCCCTTCAAAATGAACCCTTTCTTTTTGTTACGCTTCATCCATGGTATAATTTCATTTAGGATTAACTTTGATCAGTAATAACTTCCTCGGTAATCAGCCATTGATGACACTCATTAGTTTATAGTGTTACACTTCATTTGAGAAAAATGGTGCAAAAAAGCTTTCTTTCAAAAAAAAAAAAGAAAGAAAAGAAAACTAAAGATTCACTTGTTCATGCCTTTACCAAGCGAGTTCAGTGTTGCTATCCCAATATTTGTATAATTTATGTTCAAGTGTGATGTTCTTAGAGCATTCACAATAGCATCATAATTTCGCTCATCATCTTAAAATCATAAAGAAGATAGAGTTTTCATTTATTTAATATCCGCATTAGGTTTTCTATTTTACTTTTCTTTAAATCAAAAATATAAAGTAAAGAATAAATTCAATCTCTATATTTGATATTTTTCTATTTATCTCTAAACTAAATGTTATGAATGCATAAAACTGATAAAAATTTAATAAATAAGTGTTTGTGAGTAAGATGAATATAAAAATAAAGAATGAGATGTGGGAAGTTTTTAAAGGATAAACAATTTAAAAAAAAATATGATATGTAGTTAAATTATAAGAGCATTCACAACGGATTCCTTATATTTGTTTGAGTGAGTTAATTATATTTATAAGGAATGGTTGAGTATGGGAGAAAGAAAATATATGTGATTGATAATGTTCATCTGTAAATATATCGGGAAACATTATTCACCTCTTAGAGCATTCGCAATGAATTCCCTATCCATATCTATATATTTTCACTAAAAACAACTATTTTTACTCTCTCTCATTCTCAATTAAATAATATTTTTATACCTTTATCATTATATTTTCTCTCTTTTCACTCATAACCACTTCTAAAAATATTTAAAAAATTTATAATGTTTTCTCTTTCCAGATTTTTTTCTCATATATTTACAGATAAACAGTAACTTTACCATATATTTTCTCTCTTCTCCACTCACAACTACTCAAAAACACTAACAACCATTAATTATAATATAACTAAACTTCCTCACACATTTTTAAGGTTTCATTGTGAATGCTCTTGTAATTTATTTAAATATTTTTAAAGGTGGTTGTGAGTATAGAAGAGAGAAAATATAATGATAAAAATATAAAAGAAATATTATTTAATTGAAAAGCACAGAGAAAAAGTAGTGATTTTTAGTGTAGTTATATGGATATGGATAAAATATCAAATCTGAATGCTCTAAAGGGTAATATAGAGGTGCCGATGTGAATGCTGTTACACTCCGGGTGTATTAAGTGTATATACCAAGATAGCTAAGCTTAAGATTTTGACTATATATTATATTTTAGGGTATTGTTCCCGTGATCAAGATTTGGGTTCGACAAGCTCAAGCGAAACATGGCCGCAAACCTTTCATCTTCAGTGTGATGGAATTTCATGTGATGGTTTGGGTTCGAGGGTTTACGGATTCCATCTGATTCCCGCCTATAGGGGGGTATAGTCTCATGGCGGTCAAGGGGTCGACCTTAGACATAGCTCCGAGATGAGTAAGTTTACATATGTGTTTCTTTGCCGTTAAAAAAAAAAAGAAGTTTGCACATATATATGGAATACTCCCCTTAAGCTATTACCCTTAAGCTATTAATACAAAATTCAATATGGAATACTCCCCTTAAGCTATTAATACAAAATTCAATGTAATTAGTTTGATGGTTTAGATATCCAGAAAATCTCTTCTATCCTAAAAATCAATCAAGATTTCAAATTATGCATACTTTGATTGGTGTGAATTGGCTAGCTACAACCATGAGACCATATGGCAATGCATATAATATCTTCAAGTTTCTTTGTTGAGGTGGGTGGCTCTACTTTCTTCTGGCATTTTTAGTTGAGTTAGGTTTAAAATTTTCAAAACTCCTATTGAAAACTGGATTATGGGCCTATAGTTCTCATTCTAAAATAAAATAAAATAATAACCAATTGATATTAAGTCCATCAAAAGTCACAACTAACAATACATTAGATAAGCAGCTAAAACTAACAAAAACCTTAATTTAATCACTCAACTTATGGTTGTAGATTTGTTTCAGATCTTCCACTTACCACTTACCTACCAATCCAATATATAAATGTATAAAACCACCATACACAAACCCTAAAACACATGCCTAAAATGGCTCAAACACTCCAGCACAATGAACATATAATCTGCAACAAAGAAAATGTTGTAGATATGAAAAAAGATAACATTCAAGAAGAAGATGATGAGGATCTTTTCGAGATAGATTTAGAAGCTGTCGACAACCTTCCACCGCCATGTTATTGGGAAAGTTGTTTGACGGTAACGACAAACGCCCTTTTCGCCAACTGTCTGGTCCCTATAACCGATGTTTCGTCTGCTGTACCTTTGGCTAACCCAAAGGATGCAAGACAGATGACATCGTTGGGACCAGGATCACGGAGGGTTATATGGGTACGAGGAGCAGAACCATTTCAATGTTTTGCTGGGATGTCTTCTTCGGGTGCTTTGAGCGTGTTGTTACAAAAGACATTGAATGCTTCATCGTCTTTCAACCATGGGAAATGAACACGATGGTCTGGCAGACTGCTTATTATTTTTGGATGTTGATGTTGACATACCGCTGGTGATAACTAACGGAAGTCGATAGTTACTCGTCGTTAAAAGTCAATCTTTTAGTAGCGTCTATTCTATGTTTCAAAACTTTTCACGGATTTGAGTAGCAAGTTGAAACGTATGATTTTTCATACGAGTCAAAAGTGATCGGGCCAACACGTACAATATTTTTATAATTTTAAAAACATTAACGTGTTAATATGTAAACGGTTTGAAATTGTTCAAGTTTGCAGTCATCAACATAAACGAATAAACGATTACACCTCTTGCTCTTTTATTTCAATATCCAACATAACATTTGAATTCAACGACACCTACGGTCCCATAGAGACCCGTCAAATGGCTACATGAAGCTACAAAAACATGCAAAAGAAATAAACGAGAAAGAACCTACAAGAAAATTCGGTTTAAAGACGACCAAAGAGTTAAATACACAGCATGCCATCCGGCTTGTGTTGGGTGAACCGTGTCCCAGAAGAACGTGGAAGCGGGTTTTTTTACAAACCGTGTACAACGCCTTTCCGTTTTTGTCCAAACTTCCACAGTTTGCATCACTGCTTGTGGCTATACAACAAGGCTTCAACTTCGAGTTCCCTAAATTCCAAAAGTTCATATAATTCCATAGTGTTGATTTCCAAGTCATTTGAATCGGGTTATTTAAATTTAAAAATTTTGAAACTGAATTCGAATTTGAATCAATTTGAATAAACCGAATGATGAGAAAAGGAAAAGATTATATAATATAATTCGAATTCAAACATTTGGCTCAAATCGATTCGCAAGCTTACGCGATTCGAAAACCAAATTCGAACTCGTAATTCGAGCCAGATTGGATTCAAATTGGTTTTTCACAGTCAGATTTGAATAATAAGAGGGGAAATCACCAAAACAAACATGTTAACTTTAGAAATTAACAAAATAGAAATTGAAATTGAGCCGGCAAAACAGCAATATTGGCTAAGAAGGCTAGATATTAGCCTAGTACAGAAACTCTCGTAAAGCACATCAACGACCACAAGCGAACCAATCAAAAAGCAACACATGTAGAAGCGAGGGCTAAACCTTAGCCGGAGGATAAAAGCGAGGGCTAAGTGCCTAAGCCTTTTTAATTTGGGCGGCTAAAATATAGTCGGCCCTTACACGTGCATTGGTTTGATTGATTGTTTTCAACAACCAATGCTTATTTGTTTGACGTTGCTTGATTGGTTGGTTGGTTTTAAATGTCTGTATTTGAAATGTTTAAAAGTCAATGTCGATTTTGTAAAAAAAAATAATAAAAAAATTGGTTTTACATTTCGTGAGTTTCCCAAATAAAAACCCATACTTCTTGGTCTTTTTAACCCGTTAGTCTGGCCTTCCACTTGGGCTAGTTACAGCCCGGTCAATCCAAGCGGGCCTGGTCCCTTTTTATGCCATTTCTATTTAATATCAAATTAACTTCATTATATAAAGTACAGGTACTAAATGCTTTAAGAAAGTAAAAAATGTTATACTTAAAAATTCAAAAATCTAACAGTTCAATTTGTGAAGATTAATACTATATTTTTCGTAAAAAAAAGGCCACAAATTTGTATTATTAAGCAAGAAAATATACATGTTTACATTTATATTGTAAAATTAGTTTACCTTCTAAAAAAGGTTTAAAGTGGATAAAAAATATGTGTAGGACATGAAAAAAAGTTTTTAACGTATGCGGCTCAAGGAACCGGGCCTTTTGGACACAACACAGGTCAGGCTTGCCCTAGGTTTTTAGATTGCGTAATGCACTCCGATGCGTTTGGTCCAAAAATTTGACTTGTGATGCGCGATGCGCCTTTAAAAAAGATACTAAAAAAATATTAATACATAACAACTTATAAAAGCATACTTAAACTAAAATAACTGAGGTAATAATAAAATAAGAATTGTGCTTTTTGGTTCAAATCAAGCATACTAAAATGTTTCTTGAACCATAAAAAGTGTTTAGGAACCATTATGGTCCAAATCAAGCATATAAGATATTAATTATTGAAAAAACCCAACTCATTTCGTAAAATCTGAAAAAAGAGCATAACAAACAATGTTCCGTGCATCGGAGCGCATCATGCCATGAGTGCATCATGCGAAATCGGCGCAATATTCTCGCAACACGTAAATGCGAAATCGGGCACATCACGCATTATGCGCACATTTTAAAACCAAGGGCTTGCAAGGACCTTTTGCGCATCGTGACATCTGAAAGTTGAACCCATACACAAATGAGAATGATTAGTACATATTAGAATATTTCATACCTGTAAAATCTCTTTTACTCTTTAACGCCGTGTTGAACGCGCTAAAGATATCAAGAATGAGAAAACTAGAATCTTTGGTGTTATTGTTCAGCGCCATCACGGCCCGCTGCAACAATTGGTTATGGAAACGGGCTGCTGAATTTTGGCTTCCGTTGCATTGTTGATATGATGAAGTGACAGTTACTGTGGGAAGGCATCCTATCGGCTGTAGAGCAGTCACCAACACTCGTTGTACGCCTGTATCATGAATTAGCTTCAAATCTATTGCCATTTGATTGACAACTTTTGAAATGAATGAAGGGAGACCCTGCGTAAACAACCGTTTTCGATAAATAAACACATTATTACGTTTGTAAGAGAATTAGTTCATAGATGTGAAACTTTAGTAAGCATGAATATATGTTCTTTTTACCTTTTTCGAAACTTTAATGTATTAAAAACTCAAATATTAAATAAATCAACAACAAACTCCCATCAAGCATCTCTAAATATAGTTGTTAAACGAATCGTGTTCGCAGGTTGCTGGGTCGTCTGACACTAACTCGAAAATGACACATACCCGAAAATGACACATACCCGAAAATTTGACATGGAAGGAAGTGCAACAAGGAAGGTTACCTGCTCGGAGCCACCTGTAGAAGTGTAAGTCCCATAGTCATTGCCTGAGACCGCGACAAGAGCCAAGGATGATTTTAAATCCCGCTTAGTATAGACCCTGTCTTTAATTAGCCCTTGAAGAAACCCAATCTGGGTGGTTAGGTTCGGCTGCAAGTTGCCGGTGTCAAACACCCCGGTTCCACCAAAAGCAAAGTTGAGTCCACCTCGCAACTTGTTCGGCGCATATTTTCTGAATTTATAAGGCAATGGAGACCTAATCCCCATAAACCTGGCTGCAAATTTATAGCATATTCAAAGAGTAACCTTTATGTCTTCTTTTTAATAAGCTATCATAATTTATGTTTCAAGACATGCACTTAAATGGTCTTTTATTCACACATGAATGCAAGTGTTTCTTTACTTGTGTTCACATTTGAAATTTTGAATACAACATGTTTTTGTGTTCTTACAAGTGAAAAAAGTTTTATCAAGCAGGTCCAAGGGCAATGGTTCTGTGTGTGTTAAATACATAAACAAATTATGTTCAAGATATTGAATTATAAAGTTACCTCAGTATTATTTCTATGTTTTCTTTGTAATCGTTACCGAATTAATATGTAACATTAGTTTAGGATTAACCATGGAAGTTATACACATCAAAACCAACCATGGCGCCAAACAACTGCCGTGATCGATGTATATATTAGTATCCGTGTGCCCCCCCCCCCCCCTGCGTTTTTTTGGTTTGTAGTGTAAGTTTTACCTAAATACTCCAAAAATTTTATATGCATTGAGTCTGACCTCCTCTATTTTTTCTTTAAAACTCTCAGCTCCTCTATTTAATAGGTCAAGCTCCGCCAATGTGTTATTGATAAAATATAAAGATATGTATCATTCACTTAAAAATAATATATTTAGACACATATTCTGTACACTAACATTGGCTTCATCTTCACAAGATGTGACATGAAGAGAATTAATTGTTTATGCACTTGAGTTTAGAACATTAATAATCTTGGTATTAATTTCTATGTTTTATTTGTAATTAACGAACTTGTACTTATGCACTTGAGTTTTGGATTAACGACGAAAGTTATTCATTGTTAAAACAACCACCGTTACGTTTGTGTTTTGGCGCCAAACAACTGCCATCATCGATGTATACATGAGTATGCTCTTCGACAATATGATCACATACTTGATTTGCAATTCTTGGTCTTTTACAATCAGAGGAAATCATCAAGGATCTTACTCCGATCCTTGATTAGAATATCGATCTGTTGCTTTTGATTGTACCATCTATATATATATATATATGAAAGTTTATTGTACAATTTTACTTAACGTACGCTATGAAGATATAACATGTGTGATTAGTTTTATAACATGCGTAATTAGGGTCTTTGAGTTTTATAACGTGCGTAATTTCATCTCGTATGTTAAGAAATATTGTACACTAACCAACCCCTATATATATATATATATAAGTATATATATATATATATATATATATATATAGTGTTAGCATCCTGTAAAAAGGACATATTTCGTAAGAAGTGTGAAGAAGGCATAAGAATTGATATGTAGGCATCATGCTTTGGATTTGGGCATAATGTTTTGGGTTGTTTTAGTCAGGTTCATTAAGATACTGACACTTATCGAAAGAGAAACAAAAAAAGTCATGGTACGACCAAAAAAATTACCGAGATGTGTTCACATCTCTCGAAACATAAAAAAATATATCAATTTCGGTACCGACGTTTTTTGGTCAACATTAGACCATTCGTTTTGTTACATGTACCATACCAAGTTCGATTAAAACTTATAAAAAAAACCAGAAAATAGAAAAGAAAAGGTAAAGATGAAAAAAATTCATAAAAAACAAAAATCACAAAATGAAAAAAAAAAACCATTCTAACTAAAAAGTTCATAATTATATATATAGTAATAATAATATGTGATTTTGATATGAGTTTTTAATTTTAATAAAATATAAAGACTTAAATAAATAAAATATAGTATTAGTGCCTGATAATTTTCAATCGGGTCATGAAGACATCGGATAAAACACAAAGTGATAGGTAAAAATAAATTTTCAATGATCAACTAAAATATGTGGCAATTTGTCAATATGTCAATTTTATGTCATTATTTAAAAAGGTTGTAGGTGGCACCTTCACAACCTAGCAAGTAGCAACAAACATATTAGCCCACTCTACCGCTTTATAGGAGTTGGATTAAGCGATGGGATTCACTTTTTATTATTTATAAACTTCAACTATCCCTGCCAAAATGTCATAGAATATTAAAGTTTTAAAAGTGTTCTAAGTAGATCATTTATATCGTTTTTGTTCAAATTAGATAACTTAACATTCAAATCGAGCCATGTCCTTTTTTCTATGTGTCAAAAAAATGTAGCATAAGATGCTGAGGTCGAATTATTTTAATATATAATATTATATTTATTAAAAATAAAAACACTTTAATTACATTAAAAATAAAAAAACAAGTTAAAATCCATGTCATCACTCGACGTTAGCATTAAATAAAAGGGAAAAAAGAATAAAAAATCCACATCACCACGGTTACTTATGAAATGGATAAAAAACCTCTTAATTTTGATGAAAAATGAATGTTAAATGACCTGATCGAAACACCTTTAAACTTAAGTGACCTAATTAAAACACTTTTAAAAGTTGATTACTATTTTATAAAGTTACCCACAAATCTAAAATATATATTTTAAGGTATTGAAACCTTTTACTAGGTAGCATTTACCTACTAAAAAGTAGAAAGCCCCTTAGTTGACACAACTAACCCCAAACTAACCCGCTGGGTTTAATTCATCGTTTTTCAAAACCAGAATTTATGATTCACCCAAAAGGTAACTATCAAAACTAACTTAAACAGACCATGAGCAAGATATATTCTTGATTATTTAAATCTTTAATGGTCCAAAGGAAATTCTTCATTATTGGTAAAAAGTAAATTTCTTGTGCGATGTTGAAGGTAAAGATTAAAATAAACAAAAACTTACTAAAAATAGCGGAATCAATCTGTATTTATACCGAAACGTACATAAATATAAGCACCTAAAAATAATTTTAATTTTTTTAGAAAGTTAAATGGTTGTAAATGTTAATACTAAACATTGAATGGTAAAAGCTAAAACAAACAAAACGTTAAAAAAAAGATTGACAAATGCAGCAGCCTGACACCGATCATCCCATTCTTAGTTGTAAGGTTTATAGAATAGAATGGTGGGGGTAAAACGATAACGTACCTATATAATTACACCTTATAACAATTAATAGTGGATAGGAAATGATGGTGATATTGAGAATCATATTTTTTTTCTTTTTGGTTTTTTATCAACTATTATACTTCAAAGAATTTTTTACTTATTTTTATATTAAAAAATATAAACACATATTTTTTAGATACCAATAATGACATAATAGCGGGTAAAAAGTACTTAATTATGTTTCAAACTAGAGGCGTCAAATCGTGTTTTAATGGGTTTAACAGGTCTATGACGATGCGAACAGCACAAGCTCTAAACAAGAATACGATTCATTTAACTACTTTATATCCAATGTTTATAATGCAGACTTTATATCCAATGTCTATAATACAATTGTATGTTTTTATGCACTTAGAAGGAGAAATAATGAATCCTAACCTTCTGATTTTAATTACTTTTAATAAAGTAAAAAATCTGATAGTGTACTTTTCAATAAATAGGTCTAACCATATATTATACAGGTTACTCATTACTAGCCATACTTAAAACCATGTTTATTGTTATAAAATATAAAACAGGACATAAAATAAGCTTAATACTAAAAAATCATATATTAGAAGAATATTGGAATTATTCTTTTTCACTTTTTAACGTAATTCAATTACTTTTTAAAAATTCTACTTGTTCACCGCATGCTTAAGCCTTCGACCCCATGTGAAGAAAAACATTATTTTACACACAATTAGATTAGAGTGGCAGACTTAGGAATTATTTTCTAGAGTACAGATGACGAGTGTTTAACAGGTTTCTTTTCCTAAAAAATATACTAATTTTTTTAACTGCTGCGCCTGTCCACCCAGTCATCAACCTGGGTCTGCCTGACCTTAATACGTAGACGAAATCCGGAATAAATGGAATATAGAACATACCGAGGTAATCGGAGAACACCCGGCCATCAGAATATCTTCCGGCAGGCTTTCCGGGGAAAGTGAGACCATAAGGGGGTTTCCAAGAGCTAGCGAATTACTTGGGGTTGTTTCCGGTATCAACATATGAGTCTCCGAATAGAAAAAGCTTCGTTGGTCGGTTTATAAGATGAGGAATGCTTTTGGAGATTGTGAATTCCGGTGAAAGGTTACCGGCGGTGAGGAAAAGAGTGAATGTGTATGAGAGGAGACCCTGGAGTTCCATTATTAGTATATCAAAAACAGAATGTGACCGGTGTGTTTTTTATATGAA
This sequence comes from Scalesia atractyloides, assembly GCA_947069175.1. Classification (NCBI taxonomy): domain Eukaryota; kingdom Viridiplantae; phylum Streptophyta; class Magnoliopsida; order Asterales; family Asteraceae; genus Scalesia; species Scalesia atractyloides. The sequence continues at coordinate 79,375,457 of CAMTDV010000001.1, read as the reverse complement.
GAGGCGGGTGGTCTCTTATTTTCAATAACTACCCTTCAAATTTGGAAGATATAACTAAAAAAGTACTCGACTTTTTTAAATAAGTTGTAATTCATATAGAAGACTATATGCCGGCGGCCTTTTGTCATAGTTGTTTATTCCTATAAAAATGGTGGTGGTGTGGGTGGTATAAGTATAATAAAGTGTGTATTAGGTGAATTTTAAGTGTAGATTTTATAGTGTTGTGTGTATGTCTTTGAAAAAAATAGATGATTATGTAATAAATTGATAGAATGTTTGAAGTTTAAAAAGATAATAATAAGAGTTAAATGTTTGGTTGGTCCCTGTGGTTTGCAAATCTTGCAGACTTGGTCCCAGTGGTTCACTAATTACACACTTGGTCCCAGTAGTTTCAAAATTTGCACTCGGGTGGTCCTTACCACTAACCTTTGTTAGATTTCTCAGTTAAGTATATGCAAAATTACTATATTACCCTTGAAATAATAAAAATAAAAAAATATAAAAAAGAGGGCCCACTACTCATCTTCTTCCTCACTCCATCTCTCTCTTTCAAAAACTCAGCCACCACCTCTCCTTCACAAACCTGCAACTTCCACCTCCACCTTAAACCCACCACCACCTCCACCGTCAACTGACCACCAGGGAAGCATCGTTTAAAGGTTAGTAAACCTGAACAATGAAAATATAACATTATAACAATAATGAAAGAAATTTTAGTTTTCTCCACTTTTGATGTATCTTCTTATTGCAGATAGCGGATTTCATTGTGGTTTTATTGAAGACCGGCATTGAAATTGCAGAACAGGAGTTGATTAGCTCTGCAACTATCCAGAGAGTTATTATTTTCCATAGGTACCCGTATATCTGTCTTAGAAAGCAAAAACAATATTATCATGGTCACCTATTTCAAGAATGCGGTCTCTTGAAAAAGATTCTACAAACGGGTAAAAGTCTCATCCTTTCTGGTGAAATTGATCAGGTAATTCACACTGATCTTTAAAATCGAAACGAGTTTGATTTTCTTTTAACGATTTATTTTAATAATGCAGCCGACACTGGCCGCTGCCGGAAGAAATGCATTGCGGGTTGGAAATCTTGGTCATGTGACACGCATCTTTATTAATTAATATATGGTGGGTTTAAGGAGGTGGAGGTGAAGGTGAAGGTTGCAGGTTTGTGAAGGAGAGGTGGTGGCTGAGTTTTTTAAAGAGAGAGATGGAGTGAGGAAGAAGATGAGTAGTGGGCCCCTCTTTTTTACATTTTTTTATTTTTATTATTTTAAGGGTAATATAGTAATTTTGCATATACTTAACTGAGAAATCTAACAAAGGTTAGTGGTAAGGACCACCCGAGTGCAAAATTTGAAACTACTGAGACCAAGTGTGTAATTAGTGAACCACTGGGACCAAGTCTGCAAGATTTGCAAACCACAGGGACCAACCAAGCATTTAACTCTAATAATAATAATGAAATACAAAAGGATTTTTTTTAACTAAATTAGAGATATAACTTAGGGTGTTGAACCAGTTTTAATGAAATATGCTTTTACGAGTCGTTTAGTCGAACAGACCATTTGCTCTTTTTAAGCAAAGGTGAACCAATAAACCAATGATATATGGTTATCTCACTAGATTCAAAATCGAACAAAAATTGTGCTGATTTCATGAGTTAAGGTTGTTTTCATCAGTCTCAGGTTTGTAATGATCGGTGTGCAGGGAGGTCATAGTTTAGAGTGTGTGTCGTTTGGACTCTCGGTTGTGTTTGTTTGTGCAACCCTTGATATTCATCAGCAAGGTTTGCTTGCCTTCGAAGGAACCACATTTTTAGGGTTTCCCCTTCTTGAAGTTGTGGCTCTTGTTGCGCATGCGTGTCTGCATAGTGGAAACTAAAGGCTGAGTTTTGGTTTGTCCTTTGAGCATTGTTGGGATTTTCTGTGATAGTCCTAACAATGTGGTTGCATGAAGCTGCTTTGACGACCGCAAATTTTGAGCTTGAGCCAAAGGGTGGAAAAGGAGGAACCAGACTTGCCATATGATCGGAAAGAAGAGAAAAAACGAAGAGAAGTGTGTTCTAGCAAATGGGATGGCACCGATGAAGAATCACCGGTTCTAATCCGCTAGGGATAGAACCTAAGAGTGGTATTTCAATTGGGAGTTATCTTCTAATCTCTTCTTCAATCGTTATGACAAGCAATGATGTGCAAAACAAAAGCATTAGCTCGTTAAGAGGAAAAAGGTTCAACTCTTAACAGACTCTGACGTGAGAATAAGTGTTGCTCTTTCAAGAAAGAAAGTAAACAAGCGTGTGTTAAAGTAAGAGTGTGAGAAGTCGTATCGTTAAACCTTCGGTGGTGGTCAGTATTTATAGCCGAAGGGTTGGAGAAGGTTTTGGGCTGATGGGCTCATGGGCCAGACGTTGCTTTCAAGGGAATAAGTCTCTACATCGTGATTAGCTACAGGTCACCTACCGAGTGTGTGTGTAGAGGTGGGAGTAAGTCTCTACATCGTGATTAGCTACACGTCACCTACCGAGTGTACTTGTTGTCCCGTCTGACATCAGTTGGTGGTTGAGATCATGGAGCAAGGAAATAGCCCGAGTTGATTAGCTACATGTCATTGTCCGTTGTACTTCTCGTCCCCTGCATGATTAATCATCGTGGGGATCTATTGGCACAGAGTCGGGCACACGCTGATTGGTTGCACGAGAACTTTAGAACTAACTGAGTGATTTTGGTTTAAGTATGGGTATAGTCCTGTGTGGGCATAGGCTAGCTACACAATGCGCGACATTTGAGGTATTTGGGGTCGTACCCTTCAATGAGACATTTAGAATTGTACCCCGTTGTATTGTTAATGATACACACACACGTGGTAAAATGTGTAACAAGAGATCCATGCAACTTATTTTACTGTATGTGTGTTTATTATCATATTGTTTCTTTTATTATATAAATTAAAACATGAAATCTACAGAAATCAATGAGACGTTGAGGGGAGCCAACCCAACCCACTACCTTCATACAAATTCATACAATTTTGATAATCAGAAATCAAATAATTATACAAAAGTCAATTTAAGGGGTTAAAAAGAGTCAGAAATAATATTTTATTTTATTATAATTAGCACACGTTTGTTGATAGTGACGGTGCCCTTCTAAGTCTATTTTATTAATAAATAAAGATATAAATATAATTTAAAAGGGTTAAAAAACTATAAAGATAATTTATAGTCTTTGTCAAATATGATGATCTTATAGACGACAAGAATTACAAAGGACCACCTATACTACCTACCATTCTCCATTGCATCACTTTAAACGCACAATTAAATAATATTAATTGTTGCTATAGTTTTGGTTTTGATTTTAAATGGTCCTTGACTCCTTGCTATACATTCAAACTTTTGAGTGTATATAAACTTTTGTTTATATTGACCTTTAGAGTTAAATGCTTGGTTGATCCCTGTGGTTTGCAAATCTTGCAGACTTGGTCCCAGCGGTTCACTAATTACACACTTGGTCCCAATAGTTTCAAATTTTGCACTCGGATGGTCCTTACCACTAACCTTTGTTAGATTTCTGAGTTAAGTATATGCAAAATTACTATTATACCCCTCGTCTTCTTCATCCTTTCTCTGCTACCACCTGCAACTACTCTGCTACCACCACTCTCACCCTCGTCGCCTTTCACCGCCATACCACTCAGCTATACCCTCGCCGCCTTTCACCGCCATCTTCCTTCCAAGACCCAAAGTTACCGGCTGTAAACGCCGACATCCGTGGAATTCCGGTCACCCCTTCCGGTTAGCCACCTCCGCTCATCTCCAACCCCCTTCATTAAACAATTACTGATTTTACAGATCTGGACGATTTCCAATTATAATTTTGTTAGACCGATTTGAGGTTGAATCGTTTATCACCACCATCGATCGCCTGTGAATTTGTTCTCACCACCACACATTGCCGTTAATCTGTTACAACAAATATTCCTCTTCATCTTTGCACTAAGCCCCTCCATTTATGCCTCACAACTCCTTCATCTTCTCGTTACCGAAACCTGCAACTCTTATGTTGAGCTTGATTCGATAGATCTGAACTGAAGAAGATGAACTGAAAATGATACATATTTGTATCATTCGTCGGATCATTTCGGTTGATTTGATCATTTCGGAGAAATTTGTATCCGTTTGGTGTTGATTGATGATTCAAACTGTTCAGTGAAATTTCAAAGAGTTTTGGTCAGTTTTTTGAGTTTCGATCTTTGTTACATTGATTTGCAGAAAAAGGAAACACACGAAAAAACCTGCAACTTGCCGGAGCTCCGGACACCGGAGAAGACGACTGAAGCCGCAGAGAAACCTGCAACTTTCGGAGCGCGGAGAAGACGATGAAGCCGCGAGAATACCAGCCTCAACACCCATTCGGTTTCGGGTAACCTATTCTTCTAACCTTTCCGGTGATTGTTGCAGTGGTGTGGTCAGTTGACGGTGAAGTGTGGTGGGTTTTAAGGTGGATGTGGAGGTTGCAGGTTTGTGAAGGAGGGTAAATAGTAATTTTTGCATATACTTAACTGAGAAATCTAACAAAGGATATAGTGTAAGGACCACCACAGTGCAAATTTGAAACTATTGGACCAAGTTGTAATTAGTGAACCACTGGGACCAATCTGCAAGATTTGCAAACCACAGGGACCAACCAAGCATTTAACTCTGACCTTTATGAGTATATATGTTTGATGGCCTGGTTTTCAGTTAAATACCCTTTTAACTAATTCAGAAAGGAATCGAATTAAATTTTTTTATTGTGCTTTGAGTTTAGTTTTTAACTGATCAACAATAGCAATTTAGAATTTAGTTTGATTAGTAACAATAAAAACATGATTTAATCCATTAAATATATTAATTCCGATACAACTTATAATTATGTATATAGTCTACAATATGTTGGGTTTTGAAAGCTGCCTTTAATCACACAAAACTCAAACTCACCTACAAAGATGTGTTTACTGCTCAAGAAAAACCCTAATCTCATTCATGCTAAAACTTACGTTATATAGAATAAAATAAATATCAACTAACCCACTAACTAATAATTAGGGCCACTAACCATTAACCCACTAACTTAATCTTGTTTAACACTTCAACATAAAAAAACACATGACTAATTAAAAATACTTGACCCATAAATAACATACTTCTTACGACCCAACCTGATTTGACCCGTTAAGATTAATCCAACACAGTCTACTAAAATCGTTATAGAAGCTTAAAATTTTTACCATTTTATATACTTAATGACTTGAACAAAAGTTTGTTTTTTAAGTGTGTAATCTTTTGCTTTTCATGTGTTAAATTTAAGAAAAGGAAATCTATTATTTTAATGAAACCAACAAAAATCGTTTTTTTTTTCTATTTTGAGGTATCAAAAATATCGACACATTCAATCATAATATTTGTCAATTTTAATAATGTTTTCTTAAAATTTATGGCGTTAGCAATTTTCTAGATTACGTAAACTTCTATTTCAAGGTTTGGATTTTGGCATGACATATACAAGTTTTTAGTTGGCTTTTTTAAGACCTGAAATTGTTGGGTTAGGGAGCTGGGTCTGACTAACTACGTCTGAAGAATATTACTAAGAGTTTTTGAACCAGAGGTGGTGCGGTTGCACCACCATCATTCTGGGTTCAGGTATGTTCTTTTAGACGGGTTATAGTGAAGATGCTTTGGTGGCGTTTTTTTTTCATAAGTTAAAAGGTTTGTAAGGAAGAAAATGATCTAGAAAGGAGTTTGATAGTTTATAGGTTATCTATTATTTTGCTAATTAACAAGCTTATTTTTCTCTTTTTAAAACGTCTTTACTTAGACATGTGGCTTGCGTATTTAGATATATTAAAATAAAATATGCTTCTTGTGTTTTGACGTTAATTTTTATATGTGAGTTTTGTTATGGTTTCGACATAATCGTTGTTTCCTATAATGATGTTTTGCATTTCAATATAAATTTGTTTGAATTTTTATAAGAAAGGACGGTGCATTTGATGGTATAGCGGATACCACACAGAACACCTTCCATATATGATGGTGTCAACAAAACTAGATTGATCCTTTTATTTTCTTGTAAGTTCTCCATTGACATAGAACACCACCCCAACAACCATTTCGATTTTTCATCATTTCATATAATAATAAAAAGTTACCGACCCATGCAAACGTTAACGATGGAATTTCATCATTACTACTGCCCAAGTGAATTTAACCCCACACGTCACCCTTATGTTTTGTAATAAAAAAACCTTCTCTAGTTCTCTCAGATGTATTCCTTTCCTAGAGGTGAAGAATTTTCTTAACTTTAAATAGCTAGTTTAGCATTATAATACTAGCTAATGGGATTTCTAGCACTCAACAACGGGTTTTTATCAGTATTGATTCGATTTGTTACATTATCGATTTAGTTTGCTACAGTATCGGTATGATATCGACGCTCAGTATAACAACTGAAACAGATATTCTTCAAAGGATATTGGCATGTGTTTTACGCCAACAATATTGTTTGGTCAGCATCGGTTTATTTGTTACCTACCGTTATCGTAGACAATCGCTATAACTTATATATCATACCGTCACCTCAAGAAAACCATAAAACGAAATCAGTAGTGGTTTCCAGGGTTGTTTAGAGGGTATCCATTCAATTTTCATGGTAACGAAAACAAATCTTTTGCTTTTTAAATCGTAGATAAAAAAAGACATCGCACCGGTATATTCGAAAATTTCAAAAGTTATATCATATTACTAAAATATACCATGTCCAAAAAACCATAAAAATGTATTGTATCGGTCCTAATGTTCCTCGGACAATATAAATTTCCAACGGTTAGTAAAAATTATATAACGCCAGTACTAATGTTTTTTGATGCTTTGTTTATAATATGTATTGTAATTTGAAATATAAAGTATTTTATTTAAATTTTACGACGGCTTTGCTACATAATTTGACTTGTATGAAAGAAACTAAATTAGTATTCGGATAGTTATTGAATCTGTTTAAAACTAATCATTTAATCCTAAATTAATACTACGAAATATGTTTTTGAAGTAGGGTATAAAGGAGTTGAGGAGAGCCAATTTTAGCTTAAGATTAAGAGTTTGGCTTAAAGTTAATCAAGTCAGTACATTTATCTTAATGAGTTGAAATAGTAAGCTCGAGTTTGACTCGTAAAAACCTCAAGTCATTTTAATTATTTAATTTATAAACTAATTTTTAATATATTTTATAATACTTTTAAATATAATACTAAAAGTAATATTACGGTAATCTCAAGTGTGTTGATCGACCATATTATATGTTCTTATTTATAAATGGATTAAGTGAGAGGAGTTTGATGGAATGGGTGTCAAAGTGTTTAAATGTAAAATACTATATATTTTTATGTGTTAATATGCGCGGAATTGAATAACTATGAGAAATAGATGTTTTGTTGGTTAAATACGAAGATTGGACGTGTTTTGGAAATTGCAAATGAAGTTGAAACAAATATAAATGACATGATAGATGGTTGAAATACAAAGACGTGGTCGTAAACGAGGAGGAAAAGGGAGTTGAAACGAAAAGGTTATAAAGAAAACAACTAAGTCAGGAAGTGCGGTGGCGTAGCCTACGGATCTGGTGTAGCCTACAGTAGCATAATGGATGACCACATCAGAAAGTGTAGTGGCATAACTTACTGCTCTACCTAAGCTACGGTACTAGTGATGAGAAAACATATAAAAAACATAAAACATAGGGTTTTCAGATAAAACCATTCCATTCTCATTCGTTTTTGTGACTTCTTAGGCTATTTTTAAGCATTCTTGGAAGACTTTTCACCATTTTAATCATTCCAATCGTCGAACATGCAATCCAAAATCAAGATTGAAGATCAAATAAAAAATTTAGGTCGTTAATCTTTTTGTGGTTTCCTCTGAGTGGAGGGCTCTTGTAAGTGGATTATTGTCTTCAATTTTTCTTTGTAATTGAGATTGGTAATCTAAGCATTCGATGTTTTTTACTTAGTGGTTTGTTATTTTGATTGTAAACAGTTGATTTTATCTAAAACCTAGAGTTGATTTTTTCATTTCCCGAGAGTTCTAGTAATTGAAATATATTAGATATGGATTCCGTTTGGTAGTCTTTAATTGATAACTGTGTGATAACCTTTTGTTGTTTTGTAATCAAAGTACTTAGCCCTCGTTTATCACAATGAACTAATTAATTATCTTAATCATGTCTATGTAATTTTCTCAATTAATACTAATCACTTGAATCTACTTTGAATTCAAAAACTGGAGGAAACACCTTTTCTCCAATTTTTCCAACTCAATTCGAATTTCGTTTCCCTATTAATTCGCAAACAACCGAATTTTACTTTTCTATAATTAGTAATCAGTCAATTAAAGCATGCACTTTCCGCAGTACTCCTCGTGGTTCGATACCTGACTTACCCTATCTAATAAGATAACAAGGGACTGATTTTAATCTTATTTTTGAATGTCCCTTCGACATCAGTCAAATTTTGGCGTCGTTGTCGGGGAGTCATGCATAAAGTGTTTACTTAACTTTTTGCTCGGATTTACACGTGGGTTTCCTTGTTTGTGTCTGTGCAGGAGATTTTCAATTGCATGCATCATATGAGACATTCTCGGAACATCTCACCATTACTCTTTGATCCCGAAATTGAGAAAACTGCTTGACACAACAGAGTTTTGCAACGAGCAGAAGTGTTAGTCTCCTCAAAACTACAAAACAGGAATATGGAGAACCGGAGTAGCCTAACAAAGCAACACGTCGACTCATTTCCATCAGGTCAACCTTCATCAGACCAACAACCATTGTCACCCTAAGTAGGTACTTTTAAACAATCTGAGCCACTTTCAAATATTGAAAAGGCTCCAGTTTAGTAAAGGAGCCAAATTCCACCTATGCCATTGTTCCCGAATTTTGATGAATTCCATCCACAACAAAGTCAAGCATCCTCTCAACAACAATCTTTCATCCAAAAACATGATATCCAACATTCTTCGCCTTATGTGAGGGTGATACCTGATGAGAGCCCACATACTCAACCAAACCAACAACCTAGAAGCACCGACCTTCCCCAAAAACAACCACCACCACCAAGCTACAATCCTTAATTCCAATAACCTCCATCTCAAAACATCCAATACATAACTCCAACGTTCAAACAAAAACCTTATTCGGGAGAATATGGAGATGGATATGACGAATATGAGGAATTTGCGAGAACGAGAACTAACAATCAGTTAGTTAGAGCAAAGAATCAGGCTGGGACATATGAGATAGACATGAGATTTGCAGGGAATGTAGGACATCAACAAGAGGCTCTGTGTCCATAACAAGACTACCACCACTTTCCAGAGATTCAAGGTTATTAGGGCAATATGAGAATTAGAAAGTCCTAGGGCCCCTACATTGACAACGTTGTTCCCTAAGTCTGGTTAGTACTTATCGAGCGAGATAAAGAACTAATTCCAACTCATTGGTAAGGGTCCACTAGAATAAGAATGAGAAATTCTCCATCAAGGTGTGGAAATCACTCCTAACTTGATGGTATAATTTTGTGAAAAGTCGATAATGTGAATTGAGGGATATCACCAAAGTGAGGGTTTTCATGCCTATTTTGGTGAGATCATCTCGTTTGTGGAATAAGAGTGTATTCACGTCTTTGTTTGTGTGTATTATTGCTTATCTTAGGAAAGACATGTATATTTTGAGACCAAAGATAAGATAAGAGCAAAGTAGGGAGAATTCAAGTATTTAAGCATGATAACAAGAATGGTCATGCATAGGTTCCTAAACTATAGACTAGGTTAAAATCATGACACTTTTCCTAATTCACTATAGTTATGGCTTTGATACCAATCTGCCACACCCCACGCGATGACGGAAACATCCAAGTGAGACGAAAACGAGATTGCTCGAGACTTTATACGCACTAACTTGTGACAATAATTTAAATAATGATTTTTCATTTCATTTCAACAGATTCGAATACATGTTGGAAGCAGATAACAATAACATAACAACAAAACAAATTTTAAAATAAGGCACATTTCTAGTCCATCATACTAGCTTTCTTTTCAACGCATCATCATATTCCTGCAACATATATAAAAGTAATGCTCAACACAAAAAGCATTGGTGAGCATACAAGTTTGGTTTACTAGCATATGTATAAAAGTTTAATAATTCCAAATGGCAAAAATCGTATACTAAGGCATAACTTAACATGAACTAGCATGCATCACATACATGTCAACCCAAAGATTTCACTAGCGTAATCTCATCCCCAAAGCGACGAGACCATTTACAATTGAATACTTAAAAATGACCCATCAACCGGGCGGTGTGCTACTTCTATAGCGGTATACATGTTAATTGTCACACCCCGACCCGCAACGGAATAAGAGTCGGGGCATAATTGGGTTATCACCAAAGCTCATGATGTTTACTAATATGTTTCATATTTATTAAATTCAGCTTCCACATCCAAGAGTCCTTGCCCTCGCTAAACTGATATGACAAAACAGCCGTTGTAAGGTTGTTTACATCATCTCTTCGGAACTATTCCCGGTTGTCGAACCGACTTTACCAACGTAATTCAGCCACCAAATGATAGGGTATTGGCCTTCCATAAAGCTAATATTTTCTTGAAAATGTTCACTACTGGTTCCCATTTTTTTTATTAAGTTCATATTTGCACCCACTAGCAAACCCAAATGTTTAAAAGGAAACGACCCGGTTTTACAACCCTACACACCCGCCATAGCTTGAACTTGTATTTGATCCACCCCCACCACAAATATGCTAGTTTTCGAGAGATTCACCTTTTAAACCCGATGCTAAGTAAAGCATCGCATTATACGGGTCAAGCTAAGATAAATTCGACCATTTCCCCCGCGAAAATGACATCATCGACATATAGGAAATGGGATATACTCGGCCATCCCTTGGGATTGAAATACCTTGAAACAAGCCAATCGAGCAAGCCTTCTTCATCACACCCGTCAATGCTTCCATAGCCAAAATGAAAAGAAATTGAGATAACAGGTCCCCTTGCCTCAAACCTCTATAACATGTAAATTCTTGGGTCGGAGAACCGTTTACGAGAACCGAAGCCCTCACGGTGGATGCTATGGCCATAATCCAAGCTCTCCACTTCACGGGGAAGTTTATTTGCACCATCACCGAATTTAACAAACCTCAATTTAACGAGTCATACGCCTTTTTGATGTCTACCTTCAAAATGAACCCTTTCTTTTTGTTACGCTTCATCCATGGTATAATTTCATTTAGGATTAACTTTGATCAGTAATAACTTCCTCGGTAATCAGCCATTGATGACACTCATTAGTTTATAGTGTTACACTTCATTTGAGAAAAATGGTGCAAAAAAGCTTTCTTTCAAAAAAAAAAAAAAAGAAAGAAAAGAAAACTAAAGATTCACTTGTTCATGCCTTTACCAAGCGAGTTCAGTGTTGTTATCCCAATATTTGTATAATTTATGTTCAAGTGTGATGTTCTTAGAGCATTCACAATAGCATCATAATTTTGCTCATCATCTTAAAATCATAAAGAAGATAAGAGTTTTCATTTATTTAATATCCGCATTAGGTTTTCTATTTTACTTTTCTTTAAATCAAAAATATAAAGTAAAGAATAAATTCAATCTCTATATTTGATATTTTTCTATTTATCTCTAAACTAAATGTTATGAATACATAAAACTAATAAAAATTTAATAAATAAGTGTTTATGAGTAAGATGAATATAAAAATAAAGAATGAGATGTGGGAAGTTTTTAAAGGATAAACAATTTAAAAAAAATATGATATGTAGTTAAATTATAAGAGCATTCACAACGGATTCCTTATATTTGTTTGAGTGAGTTAATTATATTTATAAGGAATGGTTGCGAGTATAGGAGAAAGAAAATATACGTGATTGATACTGTTCATCTGTAAATATATCGGGAAACATTATTCACCTCTTAGAGCATTCGCAATGAATTCCCTATCCATATCTATATATTTTCACTAAAAACAACTATTTTTTCTCTCTCATTTTCAATTAAATAATATTTTTATACCTTTATCATTACATTTTCTCTCTTTTCACTCACAACCACTTCTAAAAATATTAAAAAAATTATAATGTTTTCTCTTTCCAGATTTTTTTCTCATATATTTACAGATAAACAGTAACTTTACCATATATTTTCTCTCTTCTCTACTCACAACTACTCAAAAACACTAACAACCATTAATTATAATATAACTAAACTTCCTCACACATTTTTAAGGTTTCATTGTGAATGCTCTTGTAATTTATTTAAATATTTTTAAAGGTGGTTGTGAGTATAGAAGAGAGAAAATATAATGATAAAATATAAAAAAAATTATTTAATTGAAAAGCACAGAGAAAAAGTAGTGATTTTTAGTGTAGTTATATGGATATGGATAAAATATCAAATCTGAATGCTCTAAAGGGTAATATAGAGGTGCCGATGTGAATGCTGTCACACTCCGGGTGTATTAAGTGTATATACCAAGATAGCTAAGCTTAAGATTTTGACTATATATTATATTTTAGGGTATTGTTCCCGTGATCAAGATTTGGGTTCGACAAGCTCAAGCGAAACATGGCCGCAAACCTTTCATCTTCAGTGTGATGGAATTTCATGTGATGGTTTGGGTTCGAGGGTTTACGGATTCCATCTGATTCCCGCCCATCAGGGGGTATAGTCTCACGGCGGTCAAGGGGTCGACCTTAGACATAGCTCCGAGATGAGTAAGTTTACATATGTGTTTCTTTGCAGTTAAAAAAAAAGAAGTTTGCACCTATATATGGAATACTCCCCTTAAGCTATTAATAACAAAATTCAATATGGAATACTCCCCTTAAGCTATTAATACAAAATTCAATGTAATTAGTTTGATGGTTTAGATATCCAGAAAATCTCTTCTATCCTAAAAATCAATCAAGATTTCAAATTATGCATACTTTGATTTGTGTGAATTGGCTAGCTACAACCATGAGACCATATGGCAATGCATATAATATCTTCAAGTTTCTTTGTTGAGGTGGGTGGCTCTACTTTCTTCTGGCATTTTTAGTTGAGTTAGGTTTAAAATTTTCAAAACTCCTATTGAAAACTGGATTATGGGCCCTATAGTTCTCATTCTAAAATAAAATAAAATAATAACCAATTGATATTAAGTCCATCAAAAGTCACAACTAACAATACATTAGATAAGCAGCTAAAACTAACAAAAACCTTAATTTAATCACTCAACTTATGGTTGTAGATTTGTTTCAGATCTTCCACTTACCACTTACCTACCAATCCAATATATAAATGTATAAAACCACCATACACAAACCCTAAAACACATGCCTAAAATGGCTCAAACACTCCAGCACAATGAACATATAATCTGCAACAAAGAAAATGTTGTAGATATGAAAAAAGATAACATTCAAGAAGAAGATGATGAGGATCTTTTCGAGATAGATTTAGAAGCTGTCGACAACCTTCCACCGCCATGCTATTGGTAAAGTTGTTTGACGGTAACGACAAACACCCTTTTCGCCAACTGTCTGGTCCCTATAACCGATGTTTCGTCTGCTGTACCTTTGGCTAACCCAAAGGATGCAAGACAGATGACATCGTTGGGACCAGGATCACGGAGGGTTATATGGGTACGAGGAGCAGAACCATTTCAAAGTTTTGCTGGGATGTCTTCTTCGGGTGCTTTGAGCGTGTTGTTACAAAAGACATTGAATGCTTCATCGTCTTTCAACCATGGGAAATGAACACGATGGTCTGGCGGACTGCTTATTATTTTTGGATGTTGATGTTGACATACCGCTGGTGATAACTAACGGAAGTCGATAGTTACTTGTTAAAAGTCAATCTTTTAGTAGCGTCTATTCTATGTTTCAAAACTTTTCACGGATTTGAGTAGCAAGTTTATGTTTCAAAACTTTTCACGGATTTGAGTAGCAAGTGAAACGTATGATTTTTCATACGAGTCAAAAGTGATCGGGCCAACACGTACAATATTTTTATAATTTTAAAAACATTAACGTGTTAATATGTAAACGGTTTGAAATTATTCAAGTTTGCAGTCATCAACATAAACGAATAAACGATTACACCTCTTGCTCTTTTATTTCAATATCCAACATAACATTTGAATTCAACGACACCTACGGTCCCATAGAGACCCGTCAAATGGCTACATGAAGCTACAAAAACATGCAAAAGAAATAAACGAGAAAGAACCTACAAGAAAATTCGGTTTAAAGACGACCAAAGAGTTAAATACACAGCATGCCATCCGGCTTGTGTTGGGTGAACCGTGTCCCAGAAGAACGTGGAAGCGGGTTTTTTACAAACCGTGTACAATGCCTTTCCGTTTTTGTCCAAACTTCCACAGTTTGCATCACTGCTTGTGGCTATACAACAAGGCTTCAACTTCGAGTTCCCTAAATTCCAAAAGTTCATATAAATCCATAGTGTTGATTTCCAAGTCATTTGAATCGGGTTATTTAAATTTAAAAATTTTGAAACTGAATTCGAATTTGAATCAATTTGAATAAACCGAATGATGAGAAAAGGAAAAGATTATATAATATAATTCGAATTCAAACATTTGGCTCAAATCGATTCGCAAGCTTACGCGATTCGAAAACCAAATTCGAACTCGTAATTCGAGCCAGATTGGATTCAAATTGGTTTTTCACAGTCAGATTTGAATAATAAGAGGGGAAATCACCAAAACAAACATGTTAACTTTAGAAATTAACAAAAAGAAATTGAAATTGAGCCGGCAAAACAGCAATATTGGCTAAGAAGGCTAGATATTAGCCTAGTACAGAAACTCTCGTAAAGCACATCAACGACCACAAGCGAACCAATCAAAAAGCAACACATGTAGAAGCGAGGGCTAAACCTTAGCCGGAGGATAAAAGCGAGGGCTAAGTGCCTAAGCCTTTTTAATTTGGGCGGCTAAAATATAGTCGGCCCTTACACGTGTATTGGTTTGATTGATTGTTTTCAACAACCAATGCTTATTTGTTTGACGTTGCTTGATTGGTTGGTTGGTTTTAAATGTCTGTATTTGAAATGTTTAAAAGTCAATGTGGATTTTGTAAAAAAAATAATAAAAAAATTGGTTTTACATTTCGTGAGTTTCCCAAATAAAAACCCATACTTCTTGGTCTTTTTAACCCGTTAGTCTGGCCTTCCACTTGGGCTAGTTACAGCCCGGTCAATCCAAGCGGGCCTGGTCCCTTTTTATGCCATTTCTATTTAATATCAAATTAACTTCATTATATAAAGTACAGGTACTAAATGCTTTAAGAAAGTAAAAAATGTTATACTTAAAAATTCAAAAAACTAACAGTTCTATTTGTGAAGATTAATACTATATTTTTCGTAAAAAAAAGGCCACAAATTTGTATTATTAAGCAAGAAAATATACATGTTTACATTTATATTGTAAAATTAGTTTACCTTCTAAAAAAGGTTTAAAGTGGATAAAAAATGTGTAGGACATGAAAAAAGGTTTTTAACGTATGCGGCTCAAGGAACCGGGCCTTTTGGACACAACACAGGTCAGGTTGCCCTAGGTTTTTAGATTGCGTAATGCACTCCGATGCGTTTGGTCCAAAAATTTGACTTGTGATGCGCGATGCGCCTTTAAAAAAGATACTAAAAAAATATTAATACATAACAACTTATAAAAGCATACTTAAACTAAAATAACTGAGGTAATAATAAAATAAGAATTGTGCTTTTTGGTTCAAATCAAGCATACTAAAATGTTTCTTGAACCATAAAAAGTGTTTAGGAACCATTATGGTCCAAATCAAGCATATAAGATATTAATTATTGAAAAAACCCAACCCATTTCATAAAATCTGAAAAAAGAGCATAACAAACAATGTTCCGTGCATCGGAGCGCATCATGCCATGAGTGCATCATGCGAAATCGGCGCAATATTCTCGCAACACGTAAATGCGAAATCGGGCACATCACGCATTATGCGCACATTTTAAAACCAAGGGCTTGCAAGGACCTTTTGCGCATCGTGACATCTGAAAGTTGAACCCATACACAAATGAGAATGATTAGTACATATTAGAATATTTCATACCTGTAAAATCTCTTTTACTCTTTAACACCGTGTTGAACGCGCTAAAGATATCAAGAATGAGAAAACTAGAATCTTTGGTGTTATTGTTCAGCGCCATCACGGCCCGCTGCAACAATTGGTTATGGAAACGGGCTGCTGAATTTTGGCTTCCGTTGCATTGTTGATATGATGAAGTGACAGTTACTGTGGGAAGGCATCCTATCGGCTGTAGGGTAGTCACCAACACTCGTTGTACGCCTGTATCATGAATTAGCTTCAAATCTATTGCCATTTGATTGACGACTTTTGAAATGAATGAAGGGAGACCCTGCGTAAACAACCGTTTTCGATAAATAAACACATTATTACGTTTGTAAGAGAATTAGTTCATAGATGTGAAACTTTAGTAAGCATGAATATATGTTCTTTTTACCTTTTTCGAAACTTTAATGTATTAAAAACTCAAATATTAAATAAATCAACAACAAACTCCCATCAAGCATCTCTAAATATAGTTGTTAAACGAATCGTGTTCGCAGGTTGCTGGGTCGTCTAACACTAACTCGAAAATGACACATACCCGAAAATTTGACATGGAAGGAAGTGCAACAAGGAAGGTTACCTGCTCGGAGCCACCTGTAGAAGTGTAAGTCCCATAGTCATTGCCTGAGACCGCGACAAGAGCCAAGGATGATTTTAAATCCCGCTTAGTATAGACCCTGTCTTTAATTAGCCCTTGAAGAAACCCAATCTGGGTGGTTAGGTTCGGCTGCAAGTTGCCGGTGTCAAACACCCCGGTTCCACCAAAAGCAAAGTTGAGTCCACCTCGCAACTTGTTCGGCGCATATTTTCTGAATTTATAAGGCAATGGAGACCTAATTCCCCATAAATCTGGCTGCAAATTTATAGCATATTCAAAGAGTAACCTTTATGTCTTCTTTTTAATAAGCTAACATAATTTATGTTTCAAGACATGCACTTAAATGGTCTTTTATTCACACATGAATGCAAGTGTTTCTTTACTTGTGTTCACATTTGAAATTTTGAATACAACATGTTTTTGTGTTCTTACAAGTGAAAAAAGTTTTATCAAGCAGGTCCAAGGGCAATGGTTCTGTGTGTGTTAAATACATAAACAAATTATGTTCAAGATATTGAATTATAAAGTTACCTCAGTATTATTTCTATGTTTTCTTTGTAATCGTTACCAAATTAATATGTAACATTAGTTTAGGATTAACCATGGAAGTTATACACATCAAAACCAACCATGGCGCCAAACAACTGCCGTGATCGATGCATATATTAGTATCCGTGTGCCCCCCCCCCCCCCTGCGTTTTTTGGTTTGTAGTGTAAGTTTTACCTAAATACTCCAAAAATTTTATATGCATTGAGTCTGACCTCCTCTATTTTTTTCTTTAAAACTCTCAGCTCCTCTATTTAATAGGTCAAGCTCCGCCAATGTGTTATTGATAAAATATAAAGATATGTATCATTCACTTAAAAATAATATATTTAGACACATATTCTGTACACTAACATTGGCTTCATCTTCACAAGATGTGACATGAAGAGAATTAATTGTTTATGCACTTGAGTTTAGAACATTAATAATCTTGGTATTAATTTCTATGTTTTATTTGTAATTAACGAACTTGTACTTATGCACTTGAGTTTTGGATTAACGACGAAAGTTATTCATTGTTAAAACAACCACCGTTACGTTTGTGTTTTGGCGCCAAACAACTGCCATCATCGATGTATACATAGTATGCTCTTCGACAATATGATCACATACTTGATTTGCAATTCTTGGTCTTTACAATCAGAGGAAATCATCAAGGATCTTACTCCGATCCTTGATTAGAATATCGATCTGTTGCTTTTGATTGTACCCATCTATATATATATATATGAAAGTTTATTGTACAATTTTACTTAACGTACGCTATGAAGATATAACATGTGTGATTAGTTTTATAACATGCGTAATTAGGGTCTTTGAGTTTTATAACGTGCGTAATTTCATCTCGTATGTTAAGAAATATTGTACACTAACCAACCCCTATATATATATATATAATATATATATAAAGTGTTAGCATCCTGTAAAAAGGACATATTTCGTAAGAAGTGTGAAGAAGGCATAAGAATTGATATGTAGGCATCATGCTTTGGATTTGGGCATAATGTTTTGGGTTGTTTTAGTCAGGTTCATTAAGATACTGACACTTATCGAAAGAGAAACAAAAAAAGTCATGGTACGACCAAAAAAATTACCGAGATGTGTTCACATCTCTCGAAACATAAAAAAATATATCAATTTCGGTACCGACGTTTTTTGGTCAACATTAGACCATTCGTTTTGTTACATGTACCATACCAAGTTCGATTAAAACTTATAAAAAAAACCAGAAAATAGAAAAGAAAAGGTAAAGATGAAAAAATTCATAAAAAACAAAAATCACAAAATGAAAAAAAAAACCATTCTAACTAAAAAGTTCATAATTATATATATAGTAATAATAATATGTGATTTTGATATGAGTTTTTAATTTTAATAAAATATAAAGACTTAAATAAATAAAATATAGTATTAGTGCCTGATAATTTTCAATCGGGTCATGAAGACATCGGATAAAACACAAAGTGATAGGTAAAAATAAATTTTCAATGATCAACTAAAATATGTGGCAATTTGTCAATATGTCAATTTTATGTCATTATTTAAGAAGGTTGTAGGTGGCACCTTCACAACCTAGCAAGTAGCAACAAACATATTAGCCCACTCCACCGCTTTATAGGAGTTGGATTAAGCGATGGGATTCACTTTTTATTATTTATAAACTTCAACTATCCCTGCCAAAATGTCATAGAATATTAAAGTTTTAAAAGTGTTCTAAGTAGATCATTTATATCGTTTTTGTTCAAATTAGATAACTTTAACATTCAAATCGAGCCATGTCCTTTTTTCTTGTGTCAAAAAAATGTAGCATAAGATGCTGAGGTCGAATTATTTTAATATATAATATTATATTTATTAAAAATAAAAACACTTTAATTACATTAAAAATAAAAAAACAAGTTAAAATCCATGTCATCACTCGACGTTAGCATTAAATAAAAGGGAAAAAAGAATAAAAAATCCACATCACCACGGTTACTTATGAAATGATAAAAAACCTCTTAATTTTGATGAAAAATGAATGTTAAATGACCTGATCGAAACACCTTTAAACTTAAGTGACCTAATTAAAACACTTTTAAAAGTTGATTACTATTTTATAAAGTTACCCACAAATCTAAAATATATATTTTAAGGTTTTGAAACCTTTTACTAGGTAGCATTTACCTACTAAAAAGTAGAAAGCCCCTTAGTTGACACAACTAACCCCAAACTAACCCGCTGGGTTTAATTCATCGTTTTTCAAAACCAGAATTTATGATTCACCCAAAAGGTAACTATCAAAACTAACTTAAACAGACCATGAGCAAGATATATTCTTGATTATTTAAATCTTTAATGGTCCAAAGGAAATTCTTCATTATTGGTAAAAAGTAAATTTCTTGTGCGATGTTGAAGGTAAAGATTAAAATAAACAAAAACTTACTAAAAATAGCGGAATCAATCTGTATTTATACCGAAATGTACATAAATATAAGCACCTAAAAATAATTTTAAATTTTTTAGAAAGTTAAATGGTTGTAAATGTTAATACTAAACATTGAATGGTAAAAGCTAAAAAAACAAAACGTTAAAAAAAAGATTGACAAATGCAGCAGCCTGACACCGATCATCCCATTCTTACTTGTAAGGTTTATAGAATAGAATGGTGGGGGTAAAACGATAACGTACCTATATAATTACACCTTATAACAATTAATAGTGGATAGGAAATGATGGTGATATTGAGAATCATATTTTTTTTCTTTTTGGTTTTTTATCAACTATTATACTTCAAAGAATTTTTTACTTATTTTTATATTAAAAAATATAAACACATATTTTTTAGATACCAATAATGACATAATAGTGGGTAAAAAGTACTTAATTATGTTTCAAACTAGAGGCGTCAAATCGTGTTTTAATGGGTTTAACAGGTCTATGACGATGCGAACAGCACAAGCTCTAAACAAGAATACGATTCGTTTAACTACTTTATATCCAATTTTTATAACGCAGACTTTATATCCAATGTCTATAACACAATTGTATGTTTTTATGTACTTAGAAGGAGAAATAATGAATCCTAACCTTCTGATTTTAACTATTTTTAATAAAGTAAAAAATCTGATAGTGTACTTTTCAATAAATAGGTCTAATCATATCTTATACAGGTTACTCATTACTAGCCATACTTAAAACCATGTTTATTGTTATAAAATATAAAACAGGACATAAAATAAGCTTAATACTAAAAAATCATATATTAGAAGAAAACTGGAATTATTCTTTTTCACTTTTTAACGTAATTCAATTACTTTTTAAAAATTCTACTTGTTCACCGCATGCTTAAGCCTTCGACCCCATGTGAAGAAAAACATTATTTTACACACGATTAGATTAGAGTGGCAGACTTAGGAATTATTTTCTAGAGTACAGATGACGAGGGTTTAACAGGTTTCTTTTCCTAAAAAATATACTAATTTTTTTTAACTGGTGCGCCTGTCCACCCAGTCATCAACCTGGGTCTGCCTGACCTTAATACGTAGACGAAATCCGGAATAAATGGAATATAGAACATACCGAGGTAATCGGAGAACACCCGGCCATCAGAATATCTTCCGGCAGGCTTTCCGGGGAAAGTGAGACCATAAGGGGGTTTCCAAGAGCTAGCGAATGACTTGGGGTTGTTTCCGGTATCAACATATGAGTCTCCGAATAGAAAAAGCTTCGTTGGTCGGTTTATAAGATGAGGAATGCTTTTGGAGATTGTGAATTCCGGTGAAAGGTTACCGGCGGTGAGGAAAAGAGTGAATGTGTATGAGAGGAGACCCTGGAGTTCCATTATTAGTATATCAAAAACAGAATGTGACCGGTGTGTTTTTTATATGAAGAGGCGGGTGGTCTCTTATTTTCAATAACTACCCTTCAAATTTGGAAGATATAACTAAAAAAGTACTCGACTTTTTTAAATAAGTTGTAATTCATATAGAAGACTATATGCCGGCGGCCTTTTGTCATAGTTGTTTATTCCTATAAAAATGGTGGTGGTGGTGGTGGTGGTGGTATAAGTATAATAAAGTGTGTATTAGGTGAATTTTAAGTGTAGATTTTATAGTGTTGTGTGTATGTCTTTGAAAAAAATAGATGATTATGTAATAAATTGATAGAATGTTTGAAGTTTAAAAAGATAATAATAAGAGTTAAATGTTTGGTTGGTCCCTGTGGTTTGCAAATCTTGCAGACTTGGTCCCAGTGGTTCACTAATTACACACTTGGTCCCAGTAGTTTCAAATTTTGCACTCGGGTGGTCCTTACCACTAACCTTTGTTAGATTTCTCAGTTAAGTATATGCAAAATTACTATATTACCCTTGAAATAATAAAAATAAAAAAATAAACTGTTGGGGTGGTTTAGATAGAGAGAGGTTGGTGTTCTGATGACCGAATTGATTTTTCGATGATTTGCTTCGATGGTGCAGGTCATGGCTGTAACTGTAACATTTGTCAAAAACGGGTTTCCAAAACCCGCTCCGTTTTGTAATCGAATATCAAGTTATAAATGTCACGTTGTGTATTTATGGTTATTTTGATTTTTAATGATACATAATTAATAAACAAACTAAACTATAAAAATTATTTTTGATAAAAAGTGAAAAAAAAAATAAAAAAAAATAAAATGTTGCTGCCGAGACTCGAACCCGGGTCAGCCGGGTTGTAACTCCAAAGGTTTAACATTCACACGCATAACCACTCCGCCACTTGTTTGTTTTCTGTCAACTCTAGGAAACAAATAAGTCTTATACACAAACCTAGTTAAACCGGTTGCGCCAACTGAAAACCGAAATCGGCAATTCAACCGTCTAAATGTTTGATTAATCGCAAATTCAGATTTATAACCGATGCACCGACGAATCTAATCAATTCAAACTTGAATTGACTTCAATTCCGGGATGATAAGTTTTATAACCGAAACTACTCAATAATCCGAATTACTGTAATCATAGAGCTTCTCGTGACTCAGAAACATTCCACAAACCTCTAGCTACATTTCCACACACCTTACAGTCCACCGGAGAAGTTTATTTTGCTCGCCGGAAATTTCTGCAAGTTCGCCGGAAAACCGTATTCATCATCAAAACGGTAATTCTTTCAATACCGTCGTAGTCTAACAATTGTTAAGCTATTTCTAACTCAAACCTTTCAATTGAAATCAAATTCAGACACCGTTATCAGATAATTCCAGTTCGCCGGAAAATTTCTGGAAATCTTTATCTTCGTCTGCGAAACGGTAAGGACCTTCAAACACACTGTTAACGTTTGTTTAGCACTTAAATTCCACGATTGGCTAATCAAAACGGTTAATTGTTTTGTTCAGTTGAAGTGCACAAAAACAGAGACCGACAAATTGCCGGAATTCTGTAACAAATCGTTCGCCGGTATGTTTACCTCTAATTATCGTTTCTGCCATTTCATATTAGTTTGTACCATGTTTATCTATCGAACTAAACAAGAATTAATGGTGTAATCTGCTGTCGGTAAAATCCAACGAAGAAGATGAACTGTGATAACATTATAAGTATAATTCAAATTGGTATTTTAAACGGGTTAGACACACAGTCCAGCGGTGGACTGTGTGCAAATAATAGGCGCATGTCACGAGTTCGATCCCTGATACACGCACCCTTTATGTAATAAAATGCCTTTTTGATTAAAACTTAACCAGGTTAACTCCGTTAGTTGTTAAGTATAATAAAAATTGGTATATTAACCAAGTTAGACACACAGTCCAGCGGTGGACTGTGTGTGATGTTAAAGCACAAGTCCCGGGTTCGAAACCTGTTACTGGCACCAGTTTTATGAATTAAAATGTTTTTGAAATTAAAAGAATTTTGGATAAATCGAATTAGTATATAAATATAATTAAAAACAAGATTATTTCGGGTTAGACACGTAGCTCAGTTGGTAGAGCTGCGTGCACGCGTACGGGAGGTCTCGGGTTCGAGTCTCACCCAGCGCATACATGCACACTGACCGAACCGGTCAACAGGTCAACAAGTCAACGGTCAACGCAAAAATAAACAATTTTTTTATATTTTTATTTATTTAATTTAATTTAAAAATCAATTAAAAATACTTAAAAATAATATTTTTAAAGATAGAAAATAGCCTTAAACTCACAAAAATATATCTAAAAATTCCATTAAAATCCTTAATAAAATCCATTCATTTACTATATTTTCCGTTATTATTTAGGTTAGTTATTTCTCGTTGTTCCGCTCTTCCAATTCGTGCGCATCTCACCATCTCCAATCCAACGCACCCAATGTGAGTGAATCTTTACAAATTCCCCGTTTTAATCACGTTTTGGGGTGTATCATGTGTCTTGCTATATATTATATTTAAATCATTGTGCATACATCATATCATGAACTTGTGTATTCAGCTTGTTTCAACTGTTTGTGTGGTTATTGTTAGATTCAATTTATTATTTCAGTACATGCAATTTCATAGGCCGCCGCTCCCCATTACATTATGAGCGTTGAGCATGTTCCCCATTACATTATGAGCGTGAACCTGGCGTGCCAACATACGATCGGCTCCGTTTGATTGAGCCTTGATCGCACAGACATTTATCATTTTCAGTACATGCAATACGATCGGCTCCGTTTGATTGAGCCTTGATCGCACAGTTTCATTCATGTTATTTATCGTATGACGTTGGTATGTTAATGTATGCTATCATATGTTATTGTATGTTATAGTTGTGATTGCTATTGCTACTGCTTGATTATTTACATTTGCTCATTTATGATTATGCACAATTTTTCATTGATAAACTAACCAGTAAATCAATAATAAATGTTTATCTAACAAGGTTCACTCGCCAACTTATGTTGACCCAAAAACCCCAATTTTTTACACATGATACAGGTGAACCAGCTGCAGTCAGAAACACATAGGATTGGACTAGAAGAATAAAATGATTTAGAGCTTGGAACTATTTTATTTGGTTATTTTCTTTGTATTGTATGGACATGTTTGGATTATTTGGAATGTAACTTTGACTTTAATAAATATGAAACATATTAGTAAATATCATGAGCTTTGGTGATAACCCAATTATGCCCCGACTCTTATTCCGCTGCGGGTCGGGGTGTGACAGATTGGTATCAGAGCCATGACTATAGGGATATAGGATAGGTTATTAGACCCTTAGAGCCTATACTATAGTTGATTAGAAACTTATAAGATTTTTGTGTGTTACATGCCAAATTTCATGATGTTTATATGTTTTATGTTAAATGTTACATTCAATGTTATGCAAGCATGTTTATAAGTGTATATTATCATATAATGCCTATCATGAATCATATTCTCATAACATATCACATCCATGAAAGCACACACCACATCATGATTGCTTTTACAATGATTTTTGTGTTTTCAAATCTCATCAAAGTGAGTTCTCATGACGGGCATGTAGTAACTGGAAGGGTACCGGTACCGGTAGTCGGAACGTCCTGTCTAGGCTGGCATTCGTATAAATCCAAAATAAAGGACCAGTTTGCCTACCTGGGGACTAACGATGAGAGTACGAAGTACCTATTAGGCCAAAGCATGCTATACCAAACGTCGTGTGAGCTAACCCCACTTTGAGTTGTCATTGTGTCTACACCTGGACACATTCCGACCATACATCTCGTAAACATATTTTGTGGTTTGCATTCGGGTGATGCAAGTGTTAAATCGCCAATACTAATGTGAATCCTACCAAGCCAATAGCCATGGGGGCCCACATGACTATATAGGTGAAGGTATGGGGGACATTTGAGGCCCAACATGAGCAAACCCAAGACATCCTATGGATGTAGTTGCATTATTGATATTTATGTTATTTTCATTTTCTTAAAGACACATGACACCTAAAAAGACTCCATAAACTCACAATCTTCTTATGTATGTTCCTGTAGATGTCGTCCAGACAACAACGAAGGGGTAAAAGATCAGGAAGGTCTAAGGAATGCTTGGCCACATAAATCGCGAAACAAATGGCCACGATACTGCCTGACATTGTGGTCCAAGTACAACAAGCCCTCGCTACAAATCCTACTAACTCTCCCCAACAAGACGACCAGAACATCGGCTGTCACACCCCAACCCGCAGCGGAATAAGAGTCGGGGCATAATTGGGTTATCACCAAAGCTCATGATATTTACTAATATGATTCATATTTATTAAAGTCAAAATTACATTCCCAAATATCCAAACATGTCCATACAATACAAAGAAAAATAACCAAACAAAACAATTCCAAACTCTAAATCATTTTATTCTTCTAGTCCAATCCTAAGTGTTTCTGGCTGCAGCTGGTTCACCTGTATCATGTGTAAAAATGGGGGTTTTTGGGTCAACATAAGTTGGCGAGTGAACCTTGTTAGATAAACATTTATTATTGATTTACTTATTAGTTTATCAATGAAAAATTGTGCATAATCATAAATGAGCAAATGTAAATAATCAAGCAGTGGCAATAGCAATCACAACTACAACATACAATAACATATGATAGCATACATTAACATACCAACATCATACGATAAAGAACATAAATGAAACTGTGCGATCAAGGCTCAATCAAACGGAGCCGATCGTATTGCATGTACTGAAAATGATAAATGTCTGTGCGATCAAGGCTCAATCAAACGGAGCCGATCGTATGTTGGCACGCCAGGTTCACGCTCATAATGTAATGGGGAACATGCTCAACGCTCATAATGTAATGGGGAGCGGCGGCCTATGAAATTGCATGTACTGAAACTAATAAATTGAATCTAACAATAACCACATAAACAGTTGAAACAAGCTGAATACACATGTTCATGATATGATGTATGCACAATGGTTTAATTATAATATATATAACAAGACACATGATACACCCCAAAACGTGATTAAACGGGGAATTTGTAAAGATTCACTCACATTGGGTGCGTTTGATTGGAGATGATGAGATGCGCACGAGTCGGGAGAATTGAACAACGAGAATTACTAACCTAAATAATAACGGAAAAATATAGTAAATGAGTGGATTTTATTAAGGATTTTAATGGAATTTTTAGATATATTTTTGTGAGTTTTAAGGCTATATTCTATCTTTAAAAATGTTATTTTTAAGTATTTTTAATTGATTTTTAAATTAAATTAAATAAATAAAAATATAAAAAAAATTGTTTATTTAGCGTTGACCGTTGACCGTTGACTTGTTGACCGGTTCGGTCAGTGTGCATGTATGCGCTGGGTGAGACTCGAACCCGAGACCTCCCGTACGCGTGCACGCAGCTCTACCAACTGAGCTACGTGTCTAACCCGAAATAATCTTGTTTTTAATTATATTTATATACTAATTCGATTTATTCAAAATTCATTTGTTTTTAAAAAGATTTTAAATCAACGAACCGGTACTGTTAACCAGTCTCGAACGCGTGACGTGCGAGTTAGTGTTGCACACAGTCCACCGCTGGACTGTGTGTCTAACCTGGTTAATATTTCGGTTTTTATTATACTTAACAACTAACAAAGGTCAACCCGGTTCAGTTTTAATCAAAAATGCATTTTATTACATAGAGAGTAAAGCTGGGACAGGATTCGAACTCGCGCCGTATATGTATATGTTTGCACACAGTCCACCGCTGGACTGTGTGTCTAACCCGTTCATTATATCGATTTTTATTAGCCTTATATTATACTGCGTCTTCGTCTTCTTCGTTGGATTTTACCGACAGCAGATTACACCATTAAATCTTGTTAATTCGATTGCTAAGCATTACACAGACTGATAAGAGATAGCAGGGATGATAATTATAAGAAAACATACCGGTGAACAATTGATTACAGAGTTCCGGCAAGGCGTCGGTCTCTGTTTTTAAGAACTTCAACTGAGCAAATCAATTAATCGTTTTGATTAGCTAATCATGAAATTGAAGTGCTAAACAAACGTTATCAGTGTGTTTGAAGGTCCTTACCGTTTCACAGACGAAGATAACGATTTCCAGAAATTTTCCGGCGAACTGGAATTATCTGATAACGGTGCCTGAATTCGATCTCAAGTGGAAGGTTTGAGTTAGAAATAGCTTAACAACTGTTAGACTACGATGGTATTGAAGAACTTACCGATTTGAGGACAAATACGGTTTTCCGGTGAACTTGCAGAATTTTCCGACGAGTTGATTTAAGCTTTCTGATGGACCGAATGTGTGACGAAAGTGAAATGGAAAGTTTGTATGATGTTTCTGAGTCGCGAGAGGGGTCTTGATTGAAAAATTCAGATTGTTGGATAGTTTCGGTTATAAAACCCATCATCATCCGAATTCAAGTCAATTCAAGTCTGAGTTGATTAGAATTGTCGGTTCATCGGTTATAAACCTGAATGTGCGATTAATCAAACGATTAGACGGTTGAATTGCCGATTTTGGTTTCTCAGTTGGCGCAACCGGTTTAACTAGGTTTGTGTATAAGAGTTATTTGTTTCCTAGAGATGACAGAAAACAACAAGTGGCGGAGTGGTGATGTGGGTGTGTGTTAAGTCTTTGGATTTAGATTCCGGCTGACCCGGGTTCGAGTCCCGGCAGCAACATTTTATTTTTATTTATTTTGTTTTCATTTTTATCAAAAATAATTTTTATAGTTTAGTTTGTTTATTAATTATGTATCATTAAAAATCAAAATAACCATAAATACACAACGTGACATTTATAACTTGATATTCGATTACAAAACGGAGCGGGTTTTGGAAATCCGTTTTTGACAAATGTTACAGTATCCCCTACTTTTAGGAATTTCGTCCCGAAATTTAAGTAGTAGTAGGAAAAAGATGTGGGTATTTTTCGCGCATTGAGTCTTCACGTTCCCAAGTAAACTCAGGTCCCCGTTTCGACTCCCAGCGTACCCTAACAATTGGAATGCGACTTCGTCGTAAACGTTTTTCTCCGAAGTCCATAATCTCTACAGGTCTTTCAATAAAATGCATAGATTCATCAATCTGAATATCTTCCAGCGGAATGTGGAGGTTCTCATCAGCGAGGCACTTTTTCAAATTTGATACGTGGAATGTGGGATGAATCCTGTTGAGTTCTTCTGGTAGGTCAAGCTTGTATGCTACAGGTCCTACTCTTTCGAGTATCTTGAAGGGTCCTACGTAGCGTGGTGCTAGCTTGCCTTTTTGACCAAAACGAACTACTCCCTTCCACGGTGATACTTTTAAAAGTACATGATCACCAATGTTAAACTCCAAAGGCTTCCGTCGTTTATCTGCATAACTCTTTTGACGACTTTGAGCCGCTAGAAGATTGTTTCGAATTTGATGGATCTTGTCTGTGGTTTCTTGGATCAATTCTAGACCAGTAATTTGAGCTTCCCCAATTTCGTGCCAACATACAGGAGATCGGCACTTACGACCATATAAGGCTTCAAAAGGTGCCATGCTGATGCTTGAATGATAGCTGTTGTTGTACGAAAATTCAACTAATGGGAGATGAGCGTCCCAATTTCCCTTGAAGTCTATGACACATGCTCGAAGCATATCTTCAAGAGTTTGTATGGTGCGTTCAGATTGACCATCAGTTTGAGGGTGATAGGCGGTACTGAGATCTAATCGCGTGCCCATAGCGGCTTGTACTGCTTGCCATGTTCGTGAAGTGAAACGACCATCACGATCAGAAATAATGCTTAACGGTACTCCATGTCGGCTTACGATTTCGCTGATATAAATACGAGCTAGCTTCTCGTTCTTGAAATCTTCGCGGATAGGAATAAAGTGAGCTGATTTTGTAAGTCGGTCAATTATTACCCATATAGTGTCATACCCACCAGAAGTGCGAGGTAACCCGGTAATGAAGTCCATGGTTATATTTTCCCACTTCCATACAGGTATTTCAGGTTGAATCAGAAGTCCTGAGGGTCTTTGGTGTTCAGCTTTCACCTTGGAACATGTAAGGCACTTAGAAACAAAAACAGCAATATCCTTTTTCATTCCAGGCCACCAGTAGGTATATCGTAGGTCTTGATACATCTTATCGGCTCTTGGGTGTATAGAGTATCACGTTTTGTGAGCTTCATTCATAAGAGTTTCGCGAAGATTGTTGTGATTAGGAATCCATATACGATCTAGATAATACAGAATACCGTCAGATTTAGTTTCAATTTTTAGCTCAGCTCCACAGGACATCTCCTTTCGTACATCATCTTCCGTTATTGAAACGTGTTGGGCTTCTCGAATTTGATCTTTAATGTCGGTTATAATTTGCGAACATAGAAGACGAATGGAGTTCACATAACCCTTTCGACTAAGTGCATCAGCCACCACATTTGCTTTACCAGGGTGGTATCTAATTTCACAGTCGTAGTCATTTAGAAGTTCGACCCATCTTCGTTGCCTCATGTTTAACTCCTTTTGATTGAAGATATGTTGAAGACTCTTGTGGTCAGTGTATATTTCACACTTAGTACCATAGAGATAATATCTCCATATCTTAAGAGCGAACACAACGGCTCCAAGTTCTAGGTCATGGGTGGTGTAGTTCTTCTCATGCGTCTTGAGTTGTCTCGAAGCATAAGCTATAACTTTTCCTCTTTGCATTAGAACGCAGCCTAATCCTTGCCCTGACGCGTCGCAATAGACCACGAAATCATCACAACCTTCAGGAAGAGTGAGGATTGGTGCATCGCAGAGTTTTTGTTTAAGGGTTTGGAAGGCTTCTTCTTTCTTGGGTCCCCATATGAAAGGTTTTCCCTTATGAGTTAAAGCCGTGAGTGGTACAGCAATGCGAGAGAAGTTTGAAATGAAACGACGATAATAACCAGCCAAACCAAGAAAAGATCTTACTTCAGTTGGTGTACGTGGAGCTTGCCATTCTTGTACCGCTTTGATCTTTGAAGGGTCGACATGTATTCCCTTGTCATTGACTACATGCCCGAGGAATTGCACCTCTTTTAACCAGAATTCGCATTTGGAGAATTTGGCGTAAAGCTTTTCCTTCTCTAGAAGTGTAAGGATGAGTCGAAGATGACGCTCATTATCAGATTTAGATTTTGAATAAATAAGAATGTCGTCGATGAAAACTATAACAAATCGATCAAGATAAGGTTTGTAGACTCTGTTCATTAGGTCCATGAAGACTGCTGGAGCGTTGGTTAAACCAAATGGCATGACCATGAATTCATAATGGCCATAACGAGTTTGAAATGCGGTCTTTGGGACGTCTTCTTCATGCACCCTAAGTTGATGATAACCAGATCGAAGGTCGATTTTGGAAAAGTAGCTGGCTCCTTGAAGTTGGTCAAGAAGATCATCAATGCGAGGTAAAGGATAGCGATTCTTGATTGTTAATTTGTTGAGCTCTCTGTAGTCGATGCACATACGAAACGATCCATCTTTCTTCTTTACAAAAAGAACAGGTGCACCCCAAGGCGATGAGCTAGGACGTATGAATCCCTTGTCAGTCAACTCTTGTAATTGACTGGCTAGCTCTTGCATTTCAAAGGGGGCTAACCTATAAGGAGACTTTGCAACTGGTGTAGCACCAGGTATAAGATCAATACGGAATTCGACTTCTCTAACTGGAGGAAGTCCTGAAATGTCATCAGGAAAAACTTGCGGGAAATCTTTTACTACTGGAATGTCTTCAAGTTTCTTCTCCATAGTTCCCTTTTTGATGATATGAGCTAAAAACGCAACATAATTCTTGCGAAGATATTTTTGCGCTTGAAGACAAGACATTAAGCTGAGCCCTTTCGACGAGGTTTCTCCAAAGATTCGAAGAGTCTGACCGTTTGAAAGAGGAATACGTATAAACTTTTCGCGACATACAACTTCTGCCTGATGTTGACTAAGCCAGTCCATACCAATTATGATATCAAAACTTCCCAGCTTCATAGGAATAAGGTCAACTGAGAAGTCGTG
This sequence comes from Scalesia atractyloides, assembly GCA_947069175.1. Lineage (NCBI taxonomy): Eukaryota > Viridiplantae > Streptophyta > Magnoliopsida > Asterales > Asteraceae > Scalesia > Scalesia atractyloides. The sequence continues at coordinate 79,344,133 of CAMTDV010000001.1, read as the reverse complement.
GTCGTTTAATGTGAGTGTACAGTTGCGAATAATAGAGTTTAATGAGACCGGCTTCCCGTCAGCAACTTCTACCGTTATGGATTCCATGAGCTTATCACGATTTTGGCTTAGGATAGGTTCAAATTCTAAGGACACAAAACTTCTATCCGCACCAGTATCAAATAATATGGATGCATATCTACCATTTATAAGGAACGTACCGTTAACCACGTTGCCGTCAGCTCTGGCCTGGTAGCGTTGATATTGAAAGCTCTTCCTCTTGCAGGTGGAGGAGCTTGGTTCGCTTGATTCACCGGGTTGGCTTGGGCCTGAGCATGAATAATGTTTACCAACCTTGGACACGTGTTTCTGAAATGGCTTGGGTCTCCGCAATTGAAGCAAGCCCGCATAGGTTGACCCATAGGATAATTGGGTTGGTAATATGTTTGGGCTAAATGTTGGGTGGGTGGTAATAGTAGGGGTTGTTGGGCTTGACCCATTATTTGTTGGTGGGTTTGGGTTGAAGGCTGGTGGCGGTTTGTTCGCTGAGGCATGCGGCAGGTTTGAACAGTATGACATGCGCGACCACAGCCGGTGCAATATTGGCAAGGATAATCAGGAGAATGGTGATATTGGCAGCGGTTGCATTTTGGTAACGGGCCAGAGTATGGTCTTTCGTATGGTGCAGGTGAAGGAGCGACTTGGGTAATGGGTGCAGCAGGAATAGGGGAGTTGGTTTGTGTAACGGCGAAGTTTCTGGTGTTGCGCTTCCTCTTGTTAGCAAACTTAGAGGAAGAGATGGAATGGTTTGTAGTTTGACCCTCAACATGGGCTTTCTTTTTCTCTTCTTTAAACTTCCCGTTGCGAATTCGATTCTCGGTCAGTTTAGTCGCTAGCTCCATAGCAGCTTCAAGTGTTACCGGTGAAATGCTGAGAACTGAATCTTGAATTTTCGAGGGAAGTCCTCGAATATAATGCTCGATCAGACGATAAGTTGGGGTGAACAAATTTGGAACCATTTGGTTCAACTTCAAGAACCTCTTGTTATAGGTGGTGTGATCTCCCTCCTTCTGCTTTAAAGAATGAAATTCGTCCTCCAACTTTTTAATTTCACTCCTAGGACAGAACCGCCTAGTCATGATTTCCCTAAACACCTCCCAAGTTAAGGCCATTGCATCATCAATTCCCCTCTTCCCTTTTTCAGTATTCCACCAAGTGAGAGCTACCCCAAATAGTCTCCCGGTGGCGTATCGAACCTTGCGATCCTCAGGACAATCGCAGTTGAGGAAGGTGTTTTCCACTTCCTCAAACCAATATAAGAGAGCAGTGACACCTTCGGTCCCTTCAAATTTAGGAGGATCACAAGACTTGAAATGTTTGTATGAGCACTTGCTGGTAGGAGGGTTGTCGATGTTCTGGTCATGTTGTTGGGGAGGGTTAGTAGGATTTGTAGCGAGGGCTTGTTATACTTGGACCACAATGTCAGGCAGTATCGTGGCCATTTGTTTCGCGATTTGTGTGGCCAAGCGTTCCTGAGACCTTCCTGATCTTTTACCCCTTCGTTGTTGTCTGGACGACATCTACAGGAACATACATAAGAAGATTGTGAGTTTATGGAGTCTTTTTAGGTGTCATGTGTCTTTAAGAAAATGAAAATAACATAAATATCAATAATGCAACTACATCCATAGGATGTCTTGGGTTTGCTCATGTTGGGCCTCAAATGTCCCCCATACCTTCACCTATATAGTCATGTGGGCCCCCATGGCTATTGGCTTGGTAGGATTCACATTAGTATTGGCGATTTAACACTTGCATCACCCGAATGCAAACCACAAAATATGTTTACGAGATGTATGGTCGGAATGTGTCCAGGTGTAGACACAATGACAACTCAAAGTGGGGTTAGCTCACACGACGTTTGGTATAGCATGCTTTGGCCTAATAGGTACTTCGTATTCTCATCGTTAGTCCCCAGGTAGGCAAACTGGTCCTTTATTTTAGATTTATACGAATGCCAGCCTAGACAGGACGTTCCGACTACCGGTACTGGTACCCTTCCAGTTACTACATGCCCGTCATGAGAACTCACTTTGATGAGATTTGAAAACACAAAAATCATTATAAAAGCAATCATGATGTGGTGTGTGCTTTCATGGATGTGATATGTTATGAGAATATGATTCATGATAGGCATTATATGATAATATATACTTATGAACATGCATGCATAATATTGAATGTAACATCAAACATAAAACATATAAAAATCATGAAGTTTGGCATGTAACACACAAAAATCTTAAAATTTCTAATCAACTATAGTATAGGCTCTAAGGGTCTAATAACCTATCCTATATCCCTATAGTCATGGCTCTGATACCAATCTGTCACACCCCAACCCGCAGCGGAATAAGAGTCGGGGTATAATTGGGTTATCACCAAAGCTCATGATATTTACTAATATGTTTCATGTTTATTAAAGTCAAAATTACATTCCCAAATATCCAAACATGTCCATACAATACAAAGAAAAATAACCAAACAAAACAATTCCAAACTCTAAATCATTTTATTCTTCTAGTCCAATCCTAAGTGTTTCTAGCTGCAGCTGGTTCACCTGTATCATGTGTAAAAATGGGGGGTTTTGGGTCAACATAAGTTGGAGAGTGAACCTTGTTAGATAAACATTTATTGTTGATTTACTTATTAGTTTATCAATGAAAAATTGTGCATAATCATAAATGAGCAAATGTAAATAATCAAGCAGTGGCAATAGCAATCACAACTACAACATACAATAACATATGATAGCATACATTAACATACCAACATCATACGATAAAGAACATAAATGAAACTGTGCGATCAAGGCTCAATCAAACGGAGCCGATCGTATTGCATGTACTGAAAATGATAAATGTCTGTGCGATCAAGGCTCAATCAAACGGAGCCGATCGTATGTTGGCACGCCAGGTTCACGCTCATAATGTAATGGGGAACATGCTCAACGCTCATAATGTAATGGGGAGCGGCGGCCTATGAAATTGCATGTACTGAAACTAATAAATTGAATCTAACAATAACCACATAAACAGTTGAACAACCTGAATACACATGTTCATGATATGATGTATGCACAATGGTTTAATTATAATATATATAACAAGACACATGATACACCCAAAACGTGATTAAACGGGGAATTTGTAAAGATTCACTCACATTGGGTGCGTTTGATTGGAGATGATGAGATGCGCACGAGTGGGGAGAATTGAACAACGAGAATTACTAACCTAAATAATAACGGAAAAATATAGTAAATGAGTGGATTTTATTAAGGATTTTAATGGAATTTTTAGATATATTTTTGTGAGTTTTAAGGCTATTTTCTATCTTTAAAAATGTTATTTTTAAGTATTTTTAATTGATTTTTAAATTAAATTAAATAAATAAAAATATAAAAAAAATTGTTTATTTTGCGTTGACCGTTGACCGTTGACTTGTTGACCTGTTGACCGGTTCGGTCAGTGTGCATGTATGCGCTGGGTGAGACTCGAACCCGAGACCTCCCGTACGCGTGCACGCAGCTCTACCAACTGAGCTACGTGTCTAACCCAAAATAATCTTGTTTTTAATTATATTTATATACTAATTCGATTTATTCAAAATTCATTTGTTTTTAAAAAGATTTTAAATCAACGAACCGGTGCTGTTAACCAGACTCGAACGCGTGACGTGCGAGTTAGTGTTGCACACAGTCCACCGCTGGACTGTGTGTCTAACCTGGTTAATATTTCGGTTTTTATTATACTTAACAACTAACAAAGGTCAACCCGGTTCAGTTTTAATCAAAAAGGCATTTTATTACATAGAGAGTAAAGCTGGGACAGGATTCGAACTCGCGCCGTATGTGTATATGTTTGCACACAGTCCACCGCTGGACTGTGTGTCTAACCCGTTCATTATATCGATTTTTATTAGCCTTATATTATACTGCGTCTTCGTCTTCTTCGTTAGATTTTACCGACAGCAGATTACACCATTAAATCTTGTTAATTCGATTGCTAAGCATTACACAGACTGATAAGAGATAGCAGGGATGATAATTATAAGAAAACATACCGGTGAACAATTGATTACATAGTTCCGGCAAGGCATCGGTCTCTGTTTTTAAGAACTTCAACTGAGCAAATCAATTAATCGTTTTGATTAGCTAATCATGAAATTGAAGTGCTAAACAAACGTTATCAGTGTGTTTGAAGGTCCTTACCGTTTCACAGACGAAGATAACGATTTCCAGAAATTTTCCGGCGAACTGGAATTATCTGATAACGGTGCCTGAATTCGATCTCAAGTGGAAGGTTTGAGTTAGAAATATCTTAACAACTGTTAGACTACGATGGTATTGAAGAACTTATCGATTTGAGGACAAATACGGTTTTCCGGTGAACTTGCAGAATTTTCCGACGAGTTGATTTAAGCTTTCTGATGGACCGAATGTGTGACGAAAGTGAAATGGAAAGTTTGTATGATGTTTCTGAGTCGCGAGAAGGGTCTTGATTGAAGTAATTCAGATTGTTGGATAGTTTCGGTTATAAAACCCATCATCATCCGAATTCAAGTCAATTCAAGTCTGAGTTGATTAGAATTTGTCGGTTCATCGGTTATAAACCTGAATGTGCGATTAATCAAACGATTAGACGGTTGAATTGCCGATTTTGGTTTCTCAGTTGGCGCAACCGGTTTAACTAGGTTTGTGTATAAGAGTTATTTGTTTCCTAGAGATGACAGAAAACAACAAGTGGCGGAGTGGTGATGTGGGTGTGTGTTAAGTCTTTGGATTTAGATTCCGGCTGACCCGGGTTCGAGTCCCGGCAGCAACATTTTATTTTTATTTATTTTGTTTTCATTTTTTATCAAAAATAATTTTTATAGTTTAGTTTGTTTATTAATTATGTATCATTAAAAATCAAAATAACCATAAATACACAACGTGACATTTATAACTTGATATTCGATTACAAAACAGAGCGGGTTTTGGAAACCCGTTTTTGACAAATGTTACATCGGCAACCCTCCTACCAGCAAGTGCTCATATAAACATTTCAAGTCTTGTGATCCTCCAAATTTGAAGGGACCGAAGGTGTCACTGCTCTCCTCCACTGGTTTGAGGAGATGGAAAACACTTTTCTCAACTACGATTATCCTGAGGATTGCAAGGTTCGATACGCCACCGGAAGACTATTTGGGGTAGCTCTTACCTGGTGGAATACTGAAAAGGGGAAGAGGGGAATTGAGGATGCAATGGCCTTAACTTTGGAGGAATTAAGGGAAATCATGACTAGGCGTTTCTGTCCTAGGAGTGAAATTAAAAAGTTGGAGGACGAATTTCATTCTTTAAAGCAAAAGGAGGGAGATCATACCACCTATAACAAGAGGTTCTTGGAGTTGAACCAAATGGTTCCAAATTTGTTCACCCCAACTTATCGTCTGATCGAGCATTATATTCGAGGACTTCCCTCGAAAATTCAGGATTCAGTCCTCAGCATTTCACCGGTAACACTTGAAGCTGCTATGGAGCTAGCAACTGAACTGACCGAGAATCGAATTCCCAACGGGAAGTTTAAAGAAGAGAAAAAGAAAGCCCCTGTTGAGGGTCAAACTTCAAACCATTCCATCTCTTCCTCTAAGTTTGCTAATAAGAGGAAGCGCAACACCAGAAACTTCGCTGTTACACAAACCAACTCCCCTATTCCTGCTGCACCCATTACCCAAGTCGCCCCTTCACCTGCACCATACAAAAGACCATACTCTGGCCCGTTACCAAAATGCAACCGCTGCCAATACCACCATTCTCCTGATCATCCTTGCCAATATTGTACCGGCTGTGGTCGATATGCATCCATGTTGTTTGATACTGGCGCGGATAAAAGTTTTGTGTCCTTAGAGTTTGAACCTATCCTAAACCAAAATCATGATAATCTCATGGAATCCATAACAGTAGAAGTTGCTGACGGGAAACCGGTCTCATTGAACTCTATTATACGTAATTGCACTCTTACTCTAAACGACCATAATTTTCTAGTTGACCTTATTCCTATGAAGTTGGGAAGTTTTGATATCATAATTGGTATGGACTGGCTTAGTCAACATCAGGCAGAAGTTGTATGTCGCGAAAAGTTTATACGTATTCCTCTTTCAAACGGTCAGACTCTTCGAATCTTTGGAGAAACCTCGTCGAAAGAGCTCAGCTTAATGTCTTGTCTTCAAGCTCAAAAATATCTTCGCAAGAATTATGTCGCGGTTTTAGCTCATATCATTAAAAAGGGAACCATGGAGAAGAACTTGAAGACATTCCAGTAGTAAAAGATTTCCCGCGAGTTTTTCCTGACGACATTTCAGGACTTCCTCCAGTTAGAGAAGTCGAATTTCGTATTGATCTTATACCTGGTGCTACACCAGTTGCAAAGTCTCCTTATAGGTTAGCCCCCTCTGAAATGCAAGAGCTAGCCAGTCAATTACAAGAGTTGACTGACAAGGGATTCATACGTCCTAGCTCATCGCCTTGGGGTGCACCTGTCCTTTTTGTAAAGAAGAAAGATGGATCGTTTCGTATGTGCATCGACTACAGAGAGCTCAACAAATTAACAATCAGGAATCGCTATCCTTTACCTCGCATTGATGATCTTCTTGACCAACTCCAAGGTGCCAGCTACTTTTCCAAAATCGACCTTCGATCTGGTTATCATCAACTTAGAGTACATGAAGAAGACATCCCAAAGACCGCATTTCGAACTCGTTATGGCCATTATGAATTCATGGTCATGCCATTTGGTTTAACCAACGCTCCAGCAGTCTTCATGGACCTAATGAACAGAGTCTGCAAACCTTATCTTGATCGATTTGTTATAGTTTTCATCGACGACATTCTTATTTATTCAAAATCTAAATCTGATCATGAGCGTCATCTTCGACTCATCCTTACACTTCTAGAGAATGAAAAGCTTTACGCCAAATTCTCCAAATGCGAATTCTGGTTAAAAGAGGTGCAATTCCTCGGACATGTAGTCAATGATAAAGGAATACATGTCGACCCCTCGAAGATAAAAGCGGTACAAGAATGGCAAGCTCCACGTACACCAACTGAAGTAAGATCTTTTCTTGGTTTGGCTGGTTATTATCGTCGTTTCATTTCAAACTTCTCTCGCATTGCTGTACCACTCACGGCTTTAACTCATAAGGGAAAACCTTTCATATGGGGACCCAAGCAAGAAGAAGCCTTCCAAACCCTTAAACAAAAACTCTGTGATGCACCAATCCTCACTCTACCTGAAGGTTGTGATGATTTCGTGGTCTATTGCGACGCGTCAGGGCAAGGATTAGGCTGCGTTCTAATGCAAAGAGGAAAAGTTATAGCTTATGCTTCGAGACAACTCAAGACGCATGAGAAGAACTACACCACCCATGACCTAGAACTTGGAGCCGTTGTGTTCGCTCTTAAGATATGGAGACATTATCTCTATGGTACTAAGTGTGAAATATACACTGACCACAAGAGTCTTCAACATATCTTCAATCAAAAGGAGTTAAACATGCGGCAACGAAGATGGGTCGAACTTCTAAATGACTACGACTGTGAAATTCGGTACCACCCTGGCAAAGCAAATGTGGTGGCTGATGCACTCAGTCGAAAGGGTTATGCGAACTCCATTCGTCTTCTATGTTCGCAAATCATATCTGACATTAAAGATCAAATTCGAGAAGCCCAACATGTTTCAGTAACGGAAGATGATGTATGAAAGGAGATGTCCTGTGGAGCTGAACTTAAAATTGAAACTAAATCTGACGGTATTCTGTACTACCTAGATCGTATCTGGATTCCTGACCACAACAATCTTCGTGAAATTCTTATGAATGAAGCTCACAAAACGCGATACTCTATACACCCAGGAGCCGATAAGATGTATCAAGACCTACGATATACCTATTGGTGGCCTGGAATGAAGAAGGATATTGCTGTTTTTGTTTCTAAGTGCCTTACATGTTCCAAGGTGAAAGCTGAACACCAAAGACCCTCAGGACTTCTGGTCTAACCTGAAATACCTGTATGGAAGTGGGAAAATATAACCATGGACTTCATTACCGGGTTACCTCGCACTTCTGGTGGGTATGACACTATATGGGTAATAATTGACTGACTTACAAAATCAGCTCACTTTATTCCTATCCGCGAAGATTTCAAGAACGAAAAGCTAGCTCGTATTTATATCAGCGAAATCGTAAGCCGACATTGGGTACCGTTAAGCATTATTTCTGATCGTGATGGTCGTTTTACTTCACGAACATGGCAAGCAGTACAAGCCGCGATGGGTACGCGATTAGATCTCAGTACCGCCTATCACCCTCAAACTGATGGTCAATCTGAACGCACCATACAAACTCTTGAAGATATGCTTCGAGCATGTGTCATAGACTTCAAGGGAAATTGGGACGCTCATCTCCCATTAGTTGAATTTTCGTACAACAACAGCTATCATTCAAGCATCGGCATGGCACCTTTTGAAGCCTTATATGGTCGTAAGTGCCGATCTCCTGTATGTTGGCACGAAATTGGGGAAGCTCAAATCACTGGTCCAGAATTGATCCAAGAAACCACAGACAAGATCCATCAAATTCGAAACAATCTTCTAGCGGCTCAAAGTCGTCAAAAGAGTTATGCAGATAAACGACGGAAGCCTTTGGAGTTTAACATTGGTGATCATGTACTTTTAAAAGTATCACCGTGGAAGGGAGTAGTTCGTTTTGGTCAAAAAGGCAAGCTAGCACCACGCTACGTAGGACCCTTCAAGATACTCGAAAGAGTAGGACCTGTAGCATACAAGCTTGACCTACCAGAAGAACTCAACAGGATTTATCCCACATTCCACGTATCAAACTTGAAGAAGTGCCTCGCTGATGAGAACCTCCACATTCCGCTGGAAGATATTCAGATTGATGAATCTATGCATTTTATCGAAAGACCTGTAGAGATCATGGACTTCGGAGAAAAACGTTTACGACAAAGTCGCATTCCAATTGTTAGGGTACGCTGGGAGTCGAAATGGGGACCTGAGTTTACTTGGGAACGTGAAGACTCAATGCGCGAAAAATACCCACATATTTTTCCTACTACTACTTAAATTTCGGTACGAAATTCCTAAAAGTAGGGGATACTGTAACATTTGTCAAAAACGGGTTTCCAAAACCCGCTCCGTTTTGTAATCGAATATCAAGTTATAAATGTCACGTTGTGTATTTATGGTTATTTTGATTTTTAATGATACATAATTAATAAACAAACTAAACTATAAAAATTATTTTTGATAAAAAAAATAAAATGTTGCTACCGGGACTCAAACCCGGGTCAGCCGGGTTATAACTCCAAAGGTTTAACATTCACACGCATAACCACTCCGCCACTTGTTTGTTTTCTGTCAACTCTAGGAAACAAATAAGTCTTATACCCAAACCTAGTTAAACCGGTTGCGCCAACTGAAAACCGAAATCGGCAATTCAACCGTCTAAACGTTTGATTAATCGCAAATTCAGGTTTATAACCGATGCACCGACGAATCTAATCAATTCAGACTTGAATTGACTTCAATTCTGGGGATGATGAGTTTTAGAACCGAAACTACTCAATAATCCGAATTACTGTAATCATAGAGCTTCTCGCGACTCAGAAACATTCCACAAACCTCTAGCTACATTTCCGTACACCTTACAGTCCACCGGAGAAGTTTATTTTGCTCGCCGGAAATTTCTGCAAGTTCGCCAGAAAACCGTATTCATCATCAAAACGGTAATTCTTTCAATACCGTCGTAGTCTAACAATTGTTAAGCTATTTCTAACTCAAACCTTTCAATTGAAATCAAATTCAGACACCGTTATCAGATAATTCCAGTTCGCCGGAAAATTTCTGGAAATCTTTATCTTCGTCTGCGAAACGGTAAGGACCTTCAAACACACTGTTAACGTTTGTTTAGCACTTAAATTCCACGATTGGCTAATCAAAACGGTTAATTGTTTTGTTCAGTTGAAGTGCAGAAAAACAGAGACCGACACATTGCCGGAATTCTGTAACAAATCGTTCACCGGTATGTTTACCTCTAATTATCGTTTCTGCCATTTCATATTAGTTTGTACTATGTTTATCTATCGAACTAAACAAGATTTAATGGTGTAATCTGTTGTCAGTAAAATCCAACGAAGAAGATGAACTGTGATAACATTATAAGTATAATTAAAATTGGTATTTTAAACGGGTTAGACACACAGTCCAGCGGTGGACTGTCTGCAAATAATACGCGCATGTCACGAGTTCGATCCCTGATACACGCACCCTTTATGTAATAAAATGCCTTTTTGATTAAATTTGAACCGGGTTAACTCCGTTAGTTGTTAAGTATAATAAAAATTGGTATATTAACCAAGTTAGACACACAGTCCAGCGGTGGACTGTGTGTGATGTTAAAGCACAAGTCCCGGGTTCGAAACCTGTTACTGGCACTAGTTTGATGAATTAAAATGTTTTTGAAATTAAAAGAATTTTGGATAAATCGAATTAGTATATAAATATAATTAAAAACAAGATTATTTCGGGTTAGACACGTAGCTCAGTTGGTAGAGCTGCGTGCACGCGTACGGGAGGTCTCGGGTTCGAGTCTCACCCAGCGCATACATGCACACTGACCGAACCGGTCAACAAGTCAACGGTCAACGCAAAAATAAACAATTTTTTTATATTTTATTTATTTAATTTAATTTAAAAATCAATTAAAAATACTTAAAAATAATATTTTTAAAGATAGAAAATAGCCTTAAACTCACAAAATATATCTAAAAATTCCATTAAAATCCTTAATAAAATCCATTCATTTACTATATTTTCCGTTATTATTAAGGTTAGTTATTTCTCGTTGTTCCGCTCTTCCAATTCGTGCGCATCTCACCATCTCCAATCCAACGCACCCAATGTGAGTGAATCTTTACAAATTCCCCGTTTTAATCACGTTTTGGGGTGTATCATGTGTCTTGCTATATATTATATTTAAATCATTGTGCATACATCATATCATGAACTTGTGTATTCAGCTTGTTTCAACTGTTTGTGTGGTTATTGTTAGATTCAATTTATTATTTCAGTACATGCAATTTCATAGGCCGCCGCTCCCCATTACATTATGAGCGTTGAGCATGTTCCCCATTACATTATGAGCGTGAACCTGGCGTGCCAACATACGATCGGCTCCGTTTGATTGAGCCTTGATCGCACAGACATTTATCATTTTCAGTACATGCAATACGATCGGCTCCGTTTGATTGAGCCTTGATCGCACAGTTTCATTCATGTTATTTATCGTATGACGTTGGTATGTTAATGTATGCTATCATATGTTATTGTATGTTATAGTTGTGATTGCTATTGCTACTGCTTGATTATTTACATTTGCTCATTTATGATTATGCACAATTTTTCATTGATAAACTAACCAGTAAATCAATAATAAATGTTTATCTAACAAGGTTCACTCGCCAACTTATGTTGACCCAAAAACCCCAATTTTTTACACATGATACAGGTGAACCAGCTGCAGTCAGAAACACATAGGATTGGACTAGAAGAATAAAATGATTTAGAGCTTGGAACTATTTTATTTGGTTATTTTCTTTGTATTGTATGGACATGTTTGGATTATTTGGAATGTAACTTTGACTTTAATAAATATGAAACATATTAGTAAATATCATGAGCTTTGGTGATAACCCAATTATACCCCGACTCTTATTCCGCTGCGGGTCGGGGTGTGACAGTAACGGTGCTTTAGCTTCCCCGACGAGCCAATGGTGATGACGTCTGTGGCTTCATTGTAACCCTCAACAAACTGGTTGTATGTTGGTTCTTAAAAAAGACCCAGAATAAAGCAAATTAGATTACGGCGGCGAGTCATAGAATACAGATCTGTGAAGCGGGTGTTACATCGGTAAGCGGTCGCCGGCGAATTAAATGAATTTTTGTAGATAATGAGATATGGTGAGAATTGTTGGAATGAGTAGTGAGTTTGTCCGATTCATTGTTGTTATTGAATTGTTCAGCATAAAATAAATGATTTCAAAATCTGAATAAATTATGCAATTGGGTATTCTTGTTTAATATAAAGCCCCCTTTCTCATGATGGATTGTGGATACACAAGCACCACCTGCCACCACTTCTATTCCTCGTTTAAGATAAGGTTGCATCTGTTCAAACTCAAAAGAGTTCCATCTTAAACCAACATGATCTAGAATTAAATATTCTTGAACTAGGGTTTGACATAAACAGGACTAGAGTCCGGTGATGGTCACAGGTGTGGTTGGGGTTGGTGGTAACTGGGTGGTGGTTGTCAGCAAGTTAGAGAGACAGGTTGTAGGTTAGAGAGAGAAAGAATACATTGGTGGTAACTGGGTGGTGGTTCATCTGCACCCCGGTCGCCGCTGGTCAACACCGGCGAGTCTAGAGTCGCCGCTAAAAGGGGCCACCGCCTCCACCTCTGCCACGAGATGCGGCCGCCGTCGCCGCTAAACGCGGGCACTGCCGCTGCTACAGAGAGATGTTGGTCTCTCTCTCTCTCCACGTCTGGTACACGCCGCCGCACACCGTGTGCCGCCACCTAAGTGGTGGTGGCCGACCAGTTTATATTTTTTATTTTTATTATTTCAAGGGTAATATAGTAATTTTGCATATACTTAACTGAGAAATCTAACAAAGGTTAGTGGTAAGGACCACCCGAGTGCAAAATTTGAAACTACTGGGACCAAGTGTGTAATTAGTGAACCACTGGGACCAAGTCTGCAAGATTTGCAAACCATAGGGACCAACCAAGCATTTAACTCTAATAATAATTATGAAATACAAAAGGATTTTTTTTAACTAAATTAGAGATATAACTTAGGGTGTTGAACCAGTTTTAATGAAATATGCTTTTACGAGTCGTTTAGTCGAACAGACCATTTGCTCTTTTTAAGCAAAGGTGAACCAATAAACCAATGATATATGGTTATCTCACTAGATTCAAAATCGAACAAAAATTGTGCTGATTTCATGAGTTAAGGTTGTTTTCGTCAGTCTCAGGTTTGTAATGATCGGTGTGCAGGGAGGTCATAGTTTAGAGTGTGTGTCGTTTGGACTCTCGGTTGTGTTTGTTTGTGCAACCCTTGATATTCATCAGCAAGGTTTGCTTGCCTTCGAAGGAACCACATTTTTAGGGTTTCCCCTTCTTGAAGTTGTGGCTCTTGTTGCGCATGCGTGTCTGCATAGTGGAAACTAAAGGCTGAGTTTTGGTTTGTCCTTTGAGCATTGTTGGGATTTTCTGTGATAGTCCTAACAATGTGGTTGCATGAAGCGGCTTTGACGATCGCAAATTTTGAGCTTGAGCCAAAGGGTGGAAAAGGAGGAACCAGCCTTGCCATATGATCGGAAAGAAGAGAAAAAACGAAGAGAAGTGTGTTCTAGCAAATAGGATGGCACCGATGAAGAATCACCGGTTCTAATCCGCTAGGGATAGAACCTAAGAGTGGTATTTCAATTGGGAGTTATCTTCTAATCTCTTCTTCAATCGTTATGACAAGCAATGATGCGTAAAACAAAAGCATCGTTAGCTCGTTAAGAGGAGAAAAAGGTTCAACTCTTAACCAGACTCTGACGTGAGAATAAGTGTTGCTCTTTCAAGAAAGAAAGTAAACAAGCGTGTGTTAAGAGTAAGAGTGTGAGAAGTCGTATCGTTAAACCTTCGGTGGTGGTCAGTATTTATAGCCGAAGGGTTGGAGAAGGTTTTGGGCTGATGGGCTCATGGGCCAAACGTTGCTTTCAAGGGAATAAGTCTCTACATCGTGATTAGCTACAGGTCACTTACCGAGTGTGTGTGTAGAGGTGGGAGTAAGTCTCTACATCGTGATTAGCTACACGTCACCTACCGAGTGTACTTGTTGTCCCGTCTGACATCAGTTGGTGGTTGAGATCATGGAGAAAGGAAATAGCCCGAGCTGATTAGCTACATGTCATTGTCCGTTGTACTTCTCGTCCCCTGCATGATTAATCATCGTGGGGATCTATTGGCACAGAGCTGGGCACACGCTGATTGGTTGCACGAGAACTTTAGAACTAACTGAGTGATTTTGGTTTAAGTATGGGTATAGTCCTGTGTGGGCATAGGCTAGCTACACAATGCGCGACATTTGAGGTATTTGGGGTCGTACCCTTCAATGAGACATTTAGAATTGTACCCCGTTGTATTGTTAATGATACACACACACGTGGTAAAATGTGTAACAAGAGATCCATGCAACTTATTTTACTGTATGTGTGTTTATTATCATATTGTTTCTTTTATTATATAAATTAAAACATGAAATCTACAGAAATCAATGAGACGTTGAGGGGAGCCAACCCAACCCACTACCTTCATACAAATTCATACAATTTTGATAATCAGAAATCAAATAATTATACAAAAGTCAATTTAAGGGGTTAAAAAGAGTCAGAAATAATATTTTATTTTATTATAATTAGCACACGTTTGTTGATAGTGACGGTGCCCTTCTAAGTCTATTTTTATTAATAAATAAAGATATAAATATAATTTAAAAGGGTTAAAAAACTATAAAGATAATTTATAGTCTTTGTCAAATATGATGATCTTATAGACGACAAGAATTACAAAGGACCACCTATACTACCTACCATTCTCCATTGCATCACTTTAAACGCACAATTAAATAATTAATTGTTGCTATAGTTTTGGTTTTGATTTTAATTGGTCCTTGACTCCTTGCTATACATTCAAACTTTTGAGTGTATATAAACTTTTGTTTATATTGACCTTTATGAGTATATATGTTTGATGGCCTGGTTTTCAGTTTAATACCCTTTTAACTAATTCAGAAAGGAATCGAATTAAATTTTTTTATTGTGCTTTGAGTTTAGTTTTTAACTGATCAACATTAGCAATTTAGAATTTAGTTTGATTAGTAACAATAAAAACATGATTTAATCCATTAAATATATTAATTCCGATACAACTTATAATTATGTATATAGTCTACATTATGTTGGGTTTTGAAAGCTGCCTTTAATCACACAAAACTCAAACTCACCTACAAAGATGTGTTTACTGCTCAAGAAAAACCCTAATCTCATTCATGCTAAAACTTACATTATATAGAATAAAATAAATATCAACTAACCCACTAACTAATAATTAGGGCCACTAACCATTAACCCACTAACTTAATCTTGTTAAACACTTAAACATAAAAAAAACACATGACTAATTAAAAATACTTGACCCATAAATAACATACTTCTTACGACCCAACCTGATTTGACCGGTTAAGATTAATCCAACACAGTCTACTAAAATCGTTATAGAAGCTTAAAATTTTTACCATTTTATATACTTAATGACTTGAACAAAAGTTTGTTTTTTAAGTGTGTAATCTTTTGCTTTTCATGTGTTAAATTTAAGAAAAGGAAATCTATTATTTTAATGAAACCAACAAAAATCGTTTTTCTTTTCTATTTTGAGGTATCAAAAATATCGACACATTCAATCATAATATTTGTCAATTTTAATAATGTTTTCTTAAAATTTATGGCGTTAGCAATTTTCTAGATTACGTAAACTTCTATTTCAAGGTTTGGATTTTGGCATGACATATACAAGTTTTTAGTTGGCTTTTCTAAGACCTGAAATTGTTGGGTTAGGGAGCTGGGTCTGACTAACTACGTCTGAAGAATATTACTAAGAGTTTTTGAACCAGAGGTGGTGCGGTTGCACCACCATCATTCTGGGTTCAGGTATGTTCTTTCAGACGGGTTATAGTGAAGATGCTTTGGTGGGGTTTTTTTTTCATAAGTTAAAAGGTTTGTAAGGAAGAAAATGATCTAGAAAGGAGTTTGATAGTTTATAGGTTATCTATTATTTTGCTAATTAACAAGCTTATTTTTCTCTTTTTAAAACGTCTTTACTTAGACATGTGGCTTGCGTATTTAGATATATTAAAATAAAATATGCTTCTTGTTTTTTGACGTTAATTTTTATATGTGAGTTTTGTTATGGTTTCGACATAATCGTTGTTTCCTATAATGATGTTTTGCATTTCAATATAAATTTGTTTGAATTTTTATAAGAAAGGACGGTGCATTTGATGGTATAGCGGATACCACACATAGAACACCTTCCATATATGATGGTGTCAACAAAACTAGATTGATCCTTTTATTTTCTTGTAAGTTCTCCATTGACATAGAACACCACCCCAACAACCATTTCGATTTTTCATCATTTCATATAATAATAAAAAGTTACCGACCCATGCAAACGTTAATGATGGAATTTCATCATTACTACTGCCCAAGTGAATTTAACCCCACACGTCACCCTTATGTTTTGTAATAAAAAAACATTCTCTAGTTCTCTCAGATGTATTCCTTTCCTAGAGGTGAAGATTTTTCTTAACTTTAAATAGTTAGTTTAGCATTATAATACTAGCTAATGGGATTTCTAGCACTCAACAACGGGTTTTTATCAGTATTGATTCAATTTGTTACATTATCGATTTAGTTTGCTACAGTATCGGTATGATATCGACGCTCAGTATAACAACTGAAACAGATATTCTTCAAAGGATATTGGCATGTGTTTTACGCCAACAATATTGTTTGGTCAGCATTGGTTTATTTGTTACCTACCGTTATCGTAGACAATCGCTATAACTTATATATCATACCGCCATCTCAAGAAAACCATAAAACGAAATCAGTAGTGGTACCAGGGTTGTTTAGAGGGTATCCATTCAATTTTCATGGTAACGAAAACAATCTTTTGCTTTTTAAATCGTAGATAAAAAAAGACATCGCACCGGTATATTCGAAAATTTCAAAAGTTATATCATATTACTAAAATATACCATGTCCAAAAAACCATAAAAATGTATTGTATCGGTCCTAATGTTCCTCGGACAATATAAATTTCCAACGGTTAGTAAAAATTATATAACGCCAGTACTAATGTTCTTTCTATTATAACTTGGTGCTTTGTTTATAATATGTATTGTAATTTGAAATATAAAGTATTTTATTTAAATTTTACGACGGCTTTGCTACATATATTTGACTTGTATGAAAGAAACTAAATTAGTATTCGGATAGTTATTGAATCTGTTTAAAACTAATCATTTAATCCTAAATTAATACTACGAAATATGTTTTTGAAGTAGGGGTATAAAGGAGTTGAGGAGAGCCAATTTTAGCTTAAGATTAAGAGTTTGGCTTAAAGTTAATCAAGTCAGTACATTTATCTTAATGAGTTGAAATAGTAAGCTCGAGTTTGACTCGTAAAAACCTCAAGTCATTTTAATTATTTAATTTATAAACGAATTTTTAATATATTTTATAATACTTTTAAATATAATACTAAAAGTAATATTATGGTAATCTCAAGTGTGTTGATGGACCATATTATATGTTCTTATTTATAAATGGATTAAGTGAGAGGAGTTTGATGGAATGGGTGTCAAAGTGTTTAAATGTAAAATACTATATATTTTTATGTGTTAATATGCGCGGAATTGAATAGCTATGAGAAATGGATGTTTTGTTGGTTAAATACGAAGATTGGACGTGTTTTGGAAATTGCAAATGAAGTTGAAACAAATATAAATGACATGATAGATGGTTGAAATACAAAGACGTGGTCGTAAACGAGGAGGAAAAGGGAGTTGAAACGAAAAGGTTATAAAGAAAACAACTAAGTCAGGAAGTGCGGTGGCGTAGCCTACGGATCTGGTGTAGCCTACAGTAGCATAATGGCTGACCACATCAGAGAGTGTAGTGGCAAAACTTACGGCTCTACCTAAGCTACGGTACTAGTGATGAGCAAACATATAAAAAACATAAAACATAGGGTTTTCAGATGAAACCATTCCATTCTCATTCGTTTTTGTGACTTCTTAGGCTATTTTTAAGCATTTTGGAAGACTTTTCACCATTTTAATCATTCCAATCGTCGAACATGCAATCCAAAATCAAGATTGAAGATCAAATAAAAAATTTAGGTCGTTTATCTTTTTGTGGTTTCCTCTGAGTGGAGGGCTCTTGTAAGTGGATTATTGTCTTCAATTTTTCTTTGTAATTGAGATTGGTAATCTAAGCATTCGATGTTTTTTACTTAGTGGTTTGTTATTTTGATTGTAAACAGTTGATTTTATCTAAAACCTAGTGTTGATTTTTTCATTTCCCGAGAGTTCTAGTAATTGAAATATATTAGATATGGATTCCGTTTGGTAGTCTTTAATTGATAACTGTGTGATAACCTTTTGTTGTTTTGTAATCAAAGTACTTAGCCCTCGTTTATCACAATGAACTAATTAATTATCTTAATCATGTCTAAGTAATTTTCTCAATTAATACTAATCACTTGAATCTACTTTGAATTCAAAATCTGGAGGAAACACCTTTTCTCCAATTTTTCCAACTCAATTCGAATTTCGTTTCCCTATTAATTCGCAAACAACCGAATTTTACTTTTCTATAATTAGTAATCAGTCAATTAAAGCATGCACTTTCCGCAATACTCCTCGTGGTTCGATACCTGACTTACCCTATCTAATAAGATAACAAGGGACTGATTTTAATCTTATTTTTGAATGTCCCTTCGACATCAGTCAAATTTTGGCGTCGTTGTCGGGGAGTCATGCATAAAGTGTTTACTTAACTTTTTGCTCGGATTTACACGTGGGTTTCCTTGTTTGTGTTTGTGCAGGAGATTTTCAATTGCATGCATCATATGAGACATTCTCAGAACATCTCACCATTACTCTTTGATCCCGAAATTGAGAAAACTGCTTGACACAACAGAGTTTTGCAACGAGCAGAAGTGTTAGTCTCCTCAAAACTACAAAACAGGAATATGGAGAACCGGAGTAGCCTAACAAAGCAACACGTCGACTCATTTCCATCAGGTCAACCTTCATCAGACCAACAACCATTGTCACCCTAAGTAGGTACTTTTAAACAATCTGAGCCACTTTCAAATATTGAAAAGGCTCCAGTTTAGTAAAGGAGCCAAATTCCACCCATGCCATTGTTCCCGAATTTTGATGAATTCCATCCACAACAAAGTCAAGCATCCTCTCAACAACAATCTTTCATCCAAAAACATGATATCCAACATTCTTCGCCTTATGTGAGGGTGATACCTGATGAGAGCCCACATACTCAACCAAACCAACAACCTAGAAGCACCGACCTTCCCCAAAAACAACCACCACCACCAAGCTACAATCCTTAATTCCAATAACCTCCATCTCAAAACATCCAATACATAACTCCAACGTTCAAACAAAAACCTTATTCGGGAGAATATGGAGATGGATATGACGAATATGAGGAATTTGCGAGAACGAGAACTAACAATCAGTTAGTTAGAGCAAAGAATCAGGCTGGGACATATGAGATAGACATGAGATTTGCAGGGAATGTAGGACATCAACAAGAGACTCTGTGTCCATAACAAGACTACCACCACTTTCCAGAGATTCAAGGTTATTAGGGCAATATGAGAATTAGAAAGTCCTAGGGGCCCCTACATTGACAACGTTATTCCCTAAGTCTGGTTAGTACTTATCGAGCGAGATAAAGAACTAATTCCAACTCATTGGTAAGGGTCCACTAGAATAAGAATGAGAAATTCTCCATCAAGGTGTGGAAATCACTCCTACTTGATGGTATAATTCTGTGAAAAGTCGATAATGTGAATTGAGGGATATCACCAAAGTGAGGGTTTTCATGCCTATTTTGGTGAGATCATCTCGTTTGTGGAATAAGAGTGTATTCACGTCTTTGTTTGTGTGTATTATTGCTTATCTCAGGAAAGACATGTATATTTTGAGACCAAAGCTAAGATAAGAGCAAAGTAGGGAGAATTCAAGTATTTAAGCATGATAACAAGAATGGTCATGCATAGGTTCCTAAACTATAGACTAGGTTAAAAGCATGACACTTTTCCTAATTCACTATAGATATGGCTTTGATACCAATCTGCCACACCCCACACGATGACGGAAACATCCAAGTGAGACGAAAACGAGATTGCTCGAGACTTTATACGCACTAACTTGTGACAATAATTTAAATAATGATTTTTCATTTCATTTCAAAGATTCGAATACATGTTGGAAGCAGATAACAATAACATAACAACAAAACAAATTTTAAAATAAGGCGCATTTCTAGTCCATCATACTAGCTTTCTTTTCAACGCATCATCATATTCCTGCAACATATATAAAAGTAATGCTCAACACATAAAGCATTGGTGAGCATACAAGTTTGGTTTACTAGCATACGTATAAAAGTTTAATAATTCCAAATGGCAAAAATCGTATACTAAGGCATAACTTAACATGAACTAGCATGCATCACATACGTGTCAACCCAAAGATTTCACTAGCGTAATCTCATCCCCAAAGCGACGAGACCATTTACAATTGAATACTTAACAATGACCCATCAACCGGGCGGTGTGCTACTTCTATAGTGGTATACATGTTAAGGTAGGCTTGTATGAAGTTAATGACAAAGTATAGTGCAAGAATGGCTTCTAGCATGCATGCATTTCTAAAGTATAAACGTATAAAGCATGTATTAATGGATTCACTTGTATGAATAAAGTATTTGCGTATGTGTGTTTGTGTGAGTTTTAATACGGATATATATATATATATGTATACATATATATATATACACATACATATATATATATATATATACATACATATATATATATATATACATACATATATATATATATATTGCACCCAAAAGTGTAAAAACAGAAAGAGGGTCATGTATACTCATGGTTGCAAACGCTTCAAAAAACGCGAGCAGAGAGTTTAGGAACGTCGCAGTTATCATACAAGGATGAATGAGGCTTATGAGTTTATGGAATTCTGAATTGAGTTAGGTTAGGGTTTCAAGATAGTAAGAAAGTATATATATTGCAAGAAAATACACCTTGTCTAAAAGCAGTCACTATGGACACTATTTTGATCATGTTTTCATGGGTACCGATTAACCCATTAGAATCCATAGTTTGAGGAACTTTGACCAAGAGGGAATGAGCCTAATACATAACATTCAACCATGATCTTGGTTGGTTTTATGATTCGGTTCTAGAGCATAATTATATATATATATATATATATATGTATATATATATGTATATATATGTATATATATATATATATATATATATATATATTTACAAGTATTTGGTCCAAGTCATATATTGTCATACATGAAGGTAGGATGAATTCCATCCATTTAACCTCATTGTATGGATTCACCAAAGCACAAAATCATCAACTAAGTTGATGATTTCGGTTGGTCATGGATAAAATAAAGAATGCACAAGTAACTAATCATCTAGATCATCAAGTAACCAAGTGAAACTCAAACTAGACTAATGCATTCCAATTACGGTAATGTTTGGAGACTTGGTGTAGTTTGGACACTTTTTTTACTAGTAAGTTTATTAAATTGAAGGTTTTTGCACCTTAAATTTTCTGGAATGATACCTCAACTCAAGCCCCACAACATGCAAGTTTGTTAAGAACAAGGTTTGGTTCATATTCATCTAAGAAAGAGGTTGAAAATGTTAATAGATTTGAAAGTTTATCAAAACAAAAATTAAATCCAACTTTGGACCTCAAATGTGGTGATGTTCCAACTTAGTTTACTATGATAAACTTGTGGAAACATTCCTAGAGGTTATCCAAGTAGAATAGAAGAATAAAACATGAAGAAATGAATAAGAAAGTGAGTTGAAATCTCACTTAAACACTAGATTTCTTGATAATTTTGGAGTGTTTGAGAGTAATTTGGAGTTGTGGAAAGTGAAAATGTGTTAGAGGAGGCTTGGTTTTATTAGGGAAAATTAGGGTTTGAGTTTTAAGAAGGTTGGAAGGTGACTAGAGGTAAACGGATGTGGAAAAGGTGGAAATCTGATTGGTGAATAAAACCTGCTGCGGATTGACCCTAGTCGCGCCACGCGGCCAAGCAACACTCCCCCGTCGCCTGTCGCGACGGGTAATGTTTCCCAACTTCGTTGTTTTCTTCAATTTTAGTCCCTTCACTTTGTAGTTAGGTTATTTTATGTCGTTTTCTTGTATTTTAGCCCATTTTTAGTTATTCAAAGTGTAATTAAGTATTGTATGAGTATGATACACGCATGACTGATATTCAAAGTATCTCAAGTCTCAGTTTTGCGTAAAAAACACGTAAAGATTGATTGTATAACACAAGTATGAATGTACACGTATATGTATAAAAGTGAATTTCCATTATGATCGAAGTCCCGAATTACAAGATTGGAAATGAAATACGAATACAAGTTTCTAAAAATAGAAATGCGAGTACAACTCTCTAAACATGGAAAGTACAGAAATGCGAAGCATTACATGTATAGTGCTGACACGATAACATCTAAATGAGAAGGCATTTTCTAAGTGTTTTGATCTTGATGAACCTAGTCCACAAGAAAATGTGCCCCATCATATCAAGCATTGAAATTAGCGTATTCTATCATCAGGCACGACTACCGTTTCATCTATGTTGAACATCAGAGAATAAGGGATTTGCATACTTTTCTACTTCATGATATGAATACCATAACTATGAACACCGCAAAGAATGATGTTTTCAAAATATATGAAAGAAAGAAGACATACATTTTAAAAAGAAGAGTTACAAAAGCTTGCAAGCAGAATACTTGACAATGATTTATGGAGTTCTATCACAATAGATGGATATATGGCAATGACGACTCATCATATTGATGATAATTAGGTTCTAAGAAAAAATGTTAAAATTTAAAGTTATACCCCCTTCACACTGTGGTAAACTTTTAGCAGGGTATATGATCAAATTTTTTTCTAGGCTGGAATATCGAGAAAAAGGTTTTTATGATCACAGTATACAATGCTAAATATAATGATGTTTTAGTAGATTGTTTAAGCAATGATTTTCGTGTGAATAATGTGTTAGTTTATGAGGGGTATTTTACACATGTACATCGTTGTGCACATGTGTTAAATGTTATTTGTTCAGCCATTAAGAAGGCTTGAGTGTGGATAAAGTTTGTTAGAGGAAGTATTGCTAGAAAATATAAGTTCGATAAGGTTGCGATGTATTGAAATCCGGGGCCTTACTGGTCCTGTTAGGGTGATAAAACTGATTGATTCAAACCGGAGGTTGGACCGGAAAATCGGCCGGTCAATTTAACTGGTAGTTGATTAAAATCTTCTAATTTTACCATATTATTTTTATAATATTCATGACACTGTCCGATTCTTACACCCGGTCTGACCAGTAGACGATAAGGAGATCGGTTTGACGTCTAGTCCAGTCCTGAAAAAATTAGAGTATACACCAACTTTCATTACTATGCGAGAAACATGTGCATCAAGATGTTGCGACTAGATGGAATTCTACAGATCTTATGCTTGATAGTGCCTTGGCTTAGAGTAACCCATATGCTCAGTTACAATAGTTGATTCCAATTTTAAGAAACTTCCATTAAAAGAGGTATAGGCAAAGGTGGAAACAATCTTGAAAATTTTCGAAACTTTTTTATCACAACTTTGTTTCTTGGTAGTTGTTATCCTACTTCCAACTTATATTTTCATAATGTGCGGAAGATTCAATAGTGTATTGAAGATCATATCAACAATGCTCTAAATATATAATATGATAAGTGACATGGCAAAAGAACTAAAAAGGAACATTGAAAAATATTGGGGAAGTTATAGCATGATATTAACTTTTGTGGTTATTCTAGATCCTTGATATAAGTTTAAGATTTATTACTTTTGTTTAAAAAAATCTAAGATGCAAGAAAAGTACGTGAAAAGAAAATTGATGGATTTGAGTATGGTATATTTTTCAAATATTAGCGTCGATAAACTTGACGATTTGGATGGATTTGAGTCATTTACAAGCATATTTAGCATTATAATGAGAAGGAAAAGTCACAATTAGACTTGTAATTGGAGGACCCTGCACTTAATAGAAAAGAAGAACTTGACGTCTTACAATATTGGAAGGAGAATCAAGGAAAATATCCTCAGTTGTCTCTCATGTCTTGTGATATATTGAGCATCTCAATCACTACTTCTACCTCAGAATCATATTTTAGTATTGGGGGTCTGGTTCTTAGCAAATAACTTACTTCACTACAATCATCACTATTGAGGCTTTGTTATGCACTCGTGATTGGTTGTTTGATGTAGAAGGTATAGAGTTCTTTCTCTTTGTGACTTAACTTTTTATAGAATGTTAATTCATTTTTCCCTCTTTACCCTTCTACATGAAAACGAGAATGAGATGGAGGAATGACTTATAGCAGATAATGAAGCATTGTATCTGACTAATGATACTACTCACGTTTAAGTAATATTGACTTTATTAATACATTTTTAAATTGACATGTTTTGTCCTTAAAATAGTTTATATGTTTATAATTGATTGCATTATCTGATAATATGATCAGGTGCTTGGTACATAATTCTGGTGTGTTTTCTGTCGTTTATCAATATGGTATTTGAAAATGACATATGATCAGGTGCTTGGTACATAATTGTGGTGTGTTTTCTGTCGTTTATCAATATGGTATTTGAAAATGACATATTAGTTGGCTATATATGAATAACAAGCTCGGACATCATAATATGAGGTTTTGTTTTCTATCATGTTTTAAGATATTAAAATGAAAGCCTCAGAGAAAGTGTGCCAATGGTATTTGTATAGTTTTTTTCCTTTCGCCCTTAAATATGAATTCATATTGATGTGATTTTAGGTGTGAATGAGCATGTTGATCATTGTATGACCAATGATGAAGACATATTCTCAATAATGAGTGGTAGATATCATATGGAATGGGCCAATCAAATGCTAGTGCAACTATTATTATGTATCTGAATGCTTTGTTTTCTATTATGTTGGTTTTTTTCTCTCTCTTCAATTCCAATGTAACTATTATTATGTATCTATTTGCCATTTGGTAAAACAAATGTAACGGGAATGTTGACCATTTTGTAAGGGATATGATATGTAACTTAAATTTTAATATTAATATTAATATGTAGAGTAAAGTGCAATTTCTGTCCAAATGGTTTGGTGGTGAAGTCAACTTGCATATCGCAAACTTAATTTTTGTTATCTGAGTCCTTATGATTCACAGACGTAACACTTTACCTCCCTCCCATCATTTATTTGTTAAATCAACTTTAAACAAGAGACAAAATTACTACTTTACCCTAGGGACGCAAATTGTTTCACCACCATCATCATCACCACCCAACACCACCACCATCATCACACGCCACCACCACCACCATCATCACATGCCATCACCCCCTTCTCTTTGTCTCTCTCTCTCCCCTTCTCTCTCTCTATGTCTTATTTTCCGGTTATCGTAAAATAACCACCACCCAACAACAACCAATACTCTAACCACCTCCATTCACCTTCACCGCTGTAAATCCCCCTTTACCATAGCCATCACACAACCACCACCACTCGCCAGTTATGATTCAGATAAATGAAAATCTGGTGGATGAAGGTGAGATCGGTGCAATATATAGGGAATTAGAAAAAAGGTTAATCAATTTGCCATCTGGTGGTTGTGGTTTCAGCGGTCAGCTTCATCTATTGAGTGGTTTAAAGTGGTTGTCGCTCCTGGTGTTAGGGTTTGTAGGATTGTTTAATGTTGCTCCAGCAAGCATAGTGGGATAGTTGCGGGTGCTATAGATTTCGGACGATTGTTGTCATTTTTGTAAGAAACTGTTTTTATGTCATTTTAAATTTGATTTAGACTTTTGTTGGTGGAGGTGGAGGTGGAGGTGGAGGTGGAGGTGGAAGTGGAAGTGGAAGTAAAGGTGATGGCAGTGGGTGTGGTGTGATGTGATGGCAGTGGTTTACAGATACATACACACATACATGCATGCATACATACATACATACATATATATAAAGAGAAGGGTGGGTGGTTAGAGAAGTGGTGGTTGTAAGGTGATGTTTGGTAGTGGTGGAGGATCATGGCGGTGGCAGGTGATGATGGTGGTGGTTTTCGAGAGAGAAAAGAGCATGTATGTATGTATGTATGTATATATATATATATATATATATGGAGAGGATCATAAGAAAAACTAAATATAAATGAGAAAACATAAAGACTACAAAAAAAAACTTAAAAAACACACAAATTATTTTCACAAATTTTTTATTAAAAATCAATATTTTTAATATATAAACAAACTTTAAAAAATAGCATTACACATGTGTAACATATGTATATGTTGCACATGTAATTTGGGGGGTTGTCGTGTCGAGTTTAGTTTTTTTTTGTAATACATATGTGTAGTACTATTTTTTTCAAAAAAAGTTTTTTTATATATTAAATAAAATGTAAAAATCCTGATTTTTAATAAAAAATGTAAAAATTTGACATATTTTTAAGCTTTTTTTTGTCAGAAATTGAATATATTTGTGTATTTGATGATACATTATCACAATTTTCGTTTAATTCTTTTATTTATTTAAACTAGGCCCATGCCTATGGGCAGCCCACTTTGATTTATATGAAGTAACAAACTAGTTATGCCCGTACGAATATATTATTTATAGTGATTCTTAACATCCATAACTGCTCATTGTATTTACTCTTATATTAATGTTATGTCTATATATAGAAGTTTTATATTTTATACATATACATCAATAAGAATGATTTCTTTGATTTTTCTTTCTCTAAATTTTCTGGATTGGAAGGCTTGAATCGGTAAAGTTATATTTTATATTGTTTTTACTAAAGAACCGCATTGGTTTCTGGAACAAATCTGCTTTTATATTTTTTTTTCTAATTGATTATTTGAGATTTATTTTACATCAACACATCATGACTTGAAAGCTTTAACTAAATGTATTTATGTAGTGTTCAAAAATGATGTCTTACCCCTCCTACTTCCATGCTATTGATAGAACCCACATCCCTTTTTTATAAATTATTGGACGTATCACTCAAAAGTTGTAGACTATAATTAAATCTCATTCTCAATGAAAAAGAAATTAAACTAATTTGTGTTGATATAATTTGAGAAGTAACAGATGTTACTGGATCACTAATTCAAATCTACGAGGCCAAGGTTTAAGTAATTCAAACTTTTTATAAAAATATATGTGTTAAGTATTATTTTTTTTTTGAATGGAAACAAGCAAACAAAGGTTATATTATAAATACATGGTTGAATTATTTTACATGAGTATAAAAATAAGAAGCGTAAGAAGTCGCTGTAGAGTGACAAGTCTTTCAAAAGAAATCAAGTGTAAAGGGTAATTCTGTTAAAAAGAATAAAAAGATTATGCACATTGTAAATCACATGCTATTTCCCTATATTTTTTAAACGTACATAACTTTTTTATACATCATTTTTTTTAAATATACCATAAAATCGAACGTCTCTTTATCTTTAATATGAATATCATATTGTTACATCTACAAACCAAGTTGCGTATTACACAATGGAAATAACGTAAAACAGAATGAGAAAACCCAGTTGTGTATTACAATGGACATAACATAAAACATAATGAGTATCAAACTAAAAACACAATAGATAGTAGACCAAAAACACAATCGATGACAACAGATAAAAGATACAATGGACATAACGTAAAACACAATGATTATCAACCTAAAAACACAATGGAAAGTAGACCAAAAACACAATCGATGACAACAGATAAAAGACACAATGGACATAACGTAGAACACAATGAGTATCAAACTAAAAATATAATGGAAAGTAGACTAAAAACATAGTTGATGACGGCAGATAAAATACACAATTAGTGGCAGTAAATAAAAGACACAGTGGACAACAGATTAAAACACAATGGACAATAAATTAATACAAAATAAACAACAGATTAAAACACAATGGATAACAGAATAAACATAATGACCAGAACCTATAATACAATGTATAGAGTACCCAAATATAACATTATCTTCATTGTGTTATAGGTTCTGATAAAAATGCAATGAACAGAACAAAAATTAACATTGTGTTATAAGTTTTGATAATACCCCAATGTATAGAAACCTTAGTAAAAATGTAAGGGCCAAAACCCAGTTGAAAGACACAATGTTCACAACCTTTAACACAATACAAAGAAAACCCAGTAAAAGTGTAATTTTTTATTTTATGTAACACCCCAAAAATATCAATATATATATAGGGATATTTAACCTAGTTAATGGTAAGTTGTTAAATAATAAAAATCATAAATTAGGGTCCTATTTATACTAAACCGGACATGAGGGACTAAAAGTGTCAAACTGAGAAAGTTATTTTATTAGAAGAAAACTTTAAAAACACAGCACACACTTATGTGTGTGTACGTGTGTGTGAACAGAGCAAGGGGATGAACACCCAAACCCTACTCTTATCAAATTGATCAAATTGAAGGGTGAAATTCGACCAATATTAGTGCATGAATCAAGAACATTGGTCAATCATACATAACTAACACAAGGTAAGTTACAATTTCAATTTTAATGATGTTTAATTTTGGGAGGAATTTGGTTAATTGAAGTTCTTGAGTAATTTATTGATGTCATGGCCTAAGGAAGGTATAACCTAAGTGTAGGATCATAATCCTAACTGAAATTAGATTATAAATTTATGAAATTTTGGATAGATATTATTATGCTTTGCATAAAGGAGTGGGTTATGTTCTTACATAACAAAGCCTTAAGAATTTATACAATTATGAATACTATGATGTAAATTTGCTGAAAAAGAATGTTAATATGGACCTTGATGAGAAATGTTGCTAGTGCAAAATTTAAGAAGTGATGCTATAATGTAAAGTTTAGATGTTAATCATACATACTGAACACCGAGATTAGAAAGAATATGGAATACTTGAAAAGTGTGTATGAATCAAGTAAACGAGGTGTTAACAATTACTGTGTCCTAAAATTTCATTATGAGTTCCAAACGATATAACGGATTTAATTCTATAGGCAAATTGAGTGAAGCGTCAAGTGGCTAAAAAGGGACGGACGCGTGCTTGAAAGGAAAGATTTAAGGTACGCTGCTTGTCTGTTATAGCGTATTAATATATAAAATTGTTTTGATGACAAACGGGTCAAAATGAGAAAATAGATAAAGGTTTGGTTGAATAAAACGATGGATTTCGTTAAACGACCAAACGAGTCAAAATGAGAAGATAGATAAAGGTTTGGTTGAATAAAACAATGGATTTCGTTAAACGACCAAACGAGTCAAAATGAGAAGATAGATAAAGGTTTGGTTGAATAAAACAATGGATTTCGTTAAACGACCAAACGGGTCAAAATGAGAAAATAGATAAAGGTTTAATTGAATAAAACGATGGATTTCGTTAAACGACCAAACGGGTCAAAATGAGAAAATAGATAAAGGTTTGGTTGAATAAAACGATGGATTTCGTTAAACGACCAAACGGGTCAAAATGAGAAAATAGATGAAGGTTTGGTTGAATAAAACGATGGATTTCGTTAAACAACCAAACAGGTCAAAAAGAGGAAAAATAGATAAAGGTTTGGTTGAATAAAACGATGGATTTCGTTAAACAACCAAATGAGTTAAATGATAAAAAGAAATAGAAGTTTGGTTAAATAAAGCGATGGACTTCGTTGTGGTAACCGAACAGGTCAAAAGCTTAGTTGTGACATATACTATGAAGGTCTATCAACAACTCTTTGCATATAAACCCGGTAAAAGGGTAAAATCGGAAATTAAGCATAAATCGAATAGCGGAAACGTAAGATACTCTAAAGTTACCCCGAGGATATTGGGTGTAATCACGAAAATGATTATATAGACAAAGGATATAGTTAAACAAGTTAAGTTGTTGAAAATATACGAACGGGTCAAAATTATTCGATTTACGAACTTATAATTTAATAGTATAAATACTTAAAGTAGAGGTACTACATAAAAGAAAACGTGAAATATCATATCATGAACGTTTTCTGAAATCATCGAGTCACGCCTTAAAGTGCGGAACTCGAAAACGGGTTAAACGGACGATTTAGCAAGTCTGCAGCAAACTGGCTGCAGGGAGCACCGTCGCCGAAGGCACAACCTGCCGTCGCCGACGCAACATAAATTGTCCGACGCTCTAAGCTACTGTCGACGGTAGTTAAGACCCGACGGTGAATTAGATATACCGTCGCCGACGCCTTCCCGGAAAAGTTTAGAGTTTAAATTTGATTTATTATTTATGAAGTTAATTACAATTTACATTTCGAAAAAACATGATACTGATCCATTAGATAGTTTGGTTTCGGTAGGAATATCTTAACAAGTTCTCATATGACGGTCAAGCTAGGGGTGATGAACCGAACACTCAGAAATTTTCTTAGCTTCCGCCTGTTTATACATTTCATGTATACATTTTGCTTAAAATGTTTCATATTGTTTCAGTTATTAAAATGTTAATCTTAATTACTTATAAAGTTTTAAAAATTTGGTATTGGTATGTAGGACGAAATTTTATATTTCTGTTTATGGATGTTGAACCATATACGAAATGCTCGTTCTATAATAAGGGTCTTATATTTTATTTTTATATAGTAATATCATACTCATATTAAAGATAAAAAACGCTCGTTATTATGGTGATTTTTTATAAAAACAAATGTCGTGTAAAAAAGTTATGAATGTTTTAAATTTGATTGGGGGAGGGGAATTGGCATGTGCCTTGCACGTGAAGAGAGAAAGTTAATATATGTATGATTCCTTTTATGCCCTTTTATTATTTTCTTTTATCTAAAACTAATCTCAACCTTCCAAATTTAAAATTTATAGATTAGAATACTTTGTACCTTTCTTATTTATTTTGTTCTTTACATTTGATACATATACATATACATACATACATATATATATATATATATATATATATATATATATATATATATATATATATATATATATATGGGATCAGGAGAAACCGCCTATAAGTGTGAAAACGGTGATGACGATTTTCAACCACAAGATCTTTATGATTTGTGGCTAAGATTGATGCGGTAGCATTTTTGTAAATAATAGGAACTTTAGAATTATCAGGATGGGTAATATGGGAAGATCCAAACAAGGGTGGACATGCTAATCACATGCCATTTCCCTCGTCATATTTAAACGGCAATAACTTTTTTATACGTGATTATTTTTTTTAAAAACTAACACCATAAAATTTAGCCTTTTTTTATCTTTCGAACGAGTATACTATTGTTATATTTTTCGAAAAAAATGAACTGGGTTTTTTATGGCGTTTTGAACATTTTTTGCGTTTTGAACTTTGTTTTTTTTATGGCGTATTGAGCTGGGTTTTCGTGTTTTTATGGCGTTTTCAACTAGCTTTTATGGAGTTTTCTGAACTAAGTGTTTTATGGCGTTTCAACTGGGTTTTCATGGTTTTTTTCTTCTGAATTTGGGTGTTTTATGGCGTTTTCAACTGTTATTTTCATGGCGTTTTTTCTGAGCTGTGTGTTTTATGGCGTTTTTATTTAAATACTCAGCTCATGTCATTTTTTTATTTTAAAAGTATAGCAATAATATACTCGTTGGAAAGATAATAAAACACTCGATTTTATGGTGTAAAAAAATAATCACGTATAAAAAAGTTACGGAAGTTTAAAAAAGATTGTGCAATGTACATGTGATTTGCATGCTGATGGTCTTTGGCATGTGAGTGGCATGTGCATGGACTTTTTGAAAATATTACCCCTTAGTGTAGGTTAGCACCAACGCCACATGTCAACACAAAAATCGTTCTCACCGTTTTCACACTTTTAAGCGTTTTTTCCAAATCTCACCCCTATATATATATATATATATATATATATATATATATATATATATATATAAATATGTATGTATAGAATTAGGTTCATTTGTGAACAACTTCTTGAGCGTGAACTGAGTGAACTAATCTTGGTCATTGATCATCTTTTAGATTAAAAGGGTAAGATTGACATTAGCTCTCTCTCTTTCTCTTAATTAAAATTCTTAATTTTCTCATCTATTAAATCTCTCTCTCTCACACACATTTTTAATTATTTCTCCATTATTTTAATTATAAGAGATTGAAGGACTTTAAATTTTGGTAGACCACCATGAATTACGACATTATCATTCTACATCTTCAGATAATATGTTGAAGTTGATTAATGAATATTGCAGACGTTCTTATCACTCGAGAAGATGATAAAAATAAAACTATTATCTTTTTTCAAAATTTTCTTTTGAAAACATTCTGTTTACAAATTATTTAATTTTCAAATATTCGTAGCACTCATTTCTTTATACATAGATTTTGTTTTAATTTTAATTTGAATATTGTTTTTCTTTTATATCCGTGTGTATAAATATCATAATATATTGTTTTTAACTTTTTATAATTTTCAATAAATATTGAAAAATTTCTCTAAGATTAAAACTGTAATTATTTTTAGGCATTAATTTTTTCTTAAATATGTGATGAAGTAATTTATTTTTACTCTTACCAACATAATTATATACTAAGTAAAAAACTAACTAATCAAGAGTGTAAGGATTATATGTTTATGTGACTTGTTTCGTTTTCATAATTTTTATATGAATCTACTCGTGTGCATGCATAATATACTATATGTTGTTAATATACACATATGTAACAATTTCTGAATATAATACACAGATGTATAAAAGTCTATACACATGTGTATAAACTAACAACTATGTATCTTGTATAAACTGATAGTTAGCGAGACTTTACACATGTGTATAAACTAACAGCCGTGTATCTTTTATAAAATGATAGTTAGCGAGACTGTACACATGTGTATAAACTAACATACGTGTATCTTGTATAAACTGATACTAGTGAGACTGTACACATGTGTATACATTAACAGTTGTGTATCTTGTATAAACGGAAACTATCAAGATTTTAGAGATTTTTGATTATAAACAGAAACTAGCAAGATTTTAGGAATTTCGATTATACTGTTTAATAAATACAATTTACAAAAGACAAAAATATCCTTCTATCAATTATTTTAAAGGGATTTTATAATATTAAATTATAATCTTGCAATTGTTTAAAAATCTTTAGATAATGTAATCCAATGACCCATATTAGTTCACACAGTTCACTCTCTACCTAGTGTTCACTCTAGAACCTTACCCTATATTATATATATATATATATAGAGAGAGAGAGAGAGAGAGAGAGAGAGATGGTATAAATGTAATTTTCATTGATAATTAGATGTATCACAACCAAACCAGTTTCTAAATACATGAACACCTTGATTGGTGTAGACTACTCTTACTAAACACATTATTTATTTGTTTATATTATACAATAATTATTTAAACGTTTTCAACTAAGAAATTGCAACCTGAAAACCTAAACGATGCGTGAAACGAGTTAATATGATTATATTTTATGGTAAAAGATTAAATACAAATAGTTTTATCGTACAAAACATAGGAATGACATGACAAGATTAAAAAAACGCGGTAGTATTTTCATAATTATTTACCCATAGAGTAATTATCAAAATTACCTTACAAGTGATCTTGTAGGATAATTTTATAGAGCATCATGATTAGTCCACAAATGATCTTGTAGGTAATTTTGATCTTGTAGGGTAACTACAAGTATAATAATTACGAAAATGTCACCGCGGATTTTTACCCTTTCATGTCTTTAGTACATTTTTATACGAAAATGCTATTTGTACAGGATCTTTACCCTATATTTCATAAACATTTGGGGTAGAAACTATATCTTATTAGTTTACTAATGGATTGGATAATACACCGGTTGAAATATCATGCAAACAAATTAACACCATAACTAGCGGGATTTACCCACTTGATGCGACGGGAACTCGTCCGTATTGGTTCGATTTGTTACGCAGGGGATTCCGGGTGGTAACGATTTGGCATTGGTATAGGACCTGCCCTCGGTTTAAATTCATGATACGTCCGTACGCCTTCTAGATTAAAAACGAATACCGGTAGTTTATCACGGTACTATTTAAAAATATAACTCTTTTTTCAAGAAAGTTTGTACAAGAACGGTGAAAAAAATATATAAAACCCAGTTGCGTATTTAGCTTTATAAAAAAATAATGAACGCGAGTTATCGAAGGAAAATCAAATTAAATAAAAACTAATTGGGTCAAAGGCATATATATTTTAAAGTACATACCGATTCTGGTATCGACCATGTCGGTATTTGTTTTGTTCGTCACGGTACCATTATGACACTGGTACTTTATTTCGAACACAACTCATTCTTAATAAAATTTATAAAATAAAACACAATAACGTATTTGGTTATTTTAGCCAACGAAGGCAAGTCATCGAATAAAAGATAGATTAGTAAAATGTTATACGGGTTAAAAATGTATATTATACAGAATAGAGTGCTAAAAGAAATTAAAAAACGCCTTTGATATAACTATTGCTATAAAAATATTAAAATATTATTAGAAAGAAAAATAATTAAATATGATTCGGAGAACCATATATTAATATTTATGACAACTTTAATTTCATATATGTATATAGTATATTTATTGTTGTTCAAAAAGCTCGCAGCGTGCTCGGATTTAGTTTGGAAAAAGCTCGCTTGATGTGGCTTGGTTTGAAAGTGAGCTGAGCCGGCTTGGCTCGGTTAGAAAGTGAGTCTAGCTCGGCACAGCTTGTAACGAGTCGGACTGGCTCGGTTTGGTACGCATACCAGCTCGACTCGGCTTAGCTCGGATTATTTTACTTTTAATATATTTTATTCTTATATACATTCTAATATATCTCAAGAACTGATTATTACTTACATGTAATTAGGAGTGTAATTAGATATATATACCACATTTAAATGTTGATTACCATGTTAATAACTTAAACTGTAATTCGTTGAAATTAAGAATGTATTTTGTGTTGTCAAACTTGATTTTGGTTTGTACTGTATTAGGCTGAGCTTATTTTTGATATGTTCTTTTAAATTATTGATTAAAGTTTTAGTTATTGAATTTTGAGAGCGATATATCAATTTTTATTTTTCAAAATCGAGCCATACCAAGTCGAGCCAAGCCAGCTCGGTTCAAAACCAATTCGAGCCCGAGCTTTGATTTCCAGCTCGATTTCAAATCCGAGCCGAGCCAGCTCGGTTTATAATCGAGCCGACCCCGTGTTTTGTCTTAGCTCAGCTCAGTTCGGCTCGTGAACAGCCATATGTATAACTATGGAAACTTACCCGCGCTTCGCGGTGGAAATTCGGTAGGTATTCGTTCGGTTCGTTACGGTACTTGTAGTCGTTATTTTTAATCGAAAAAGAAAACCTTAAATCAATCGAAAACAATAAAAACAAAGATCGATATCGATACTAATGTTATTCAATTGATATTGGTTCCGTTCATTTGTGTTCTATGCTTATTTTTTTAAATTGCGATATAGATTTTATTGAAACAAATATTGTGCCGCTATCGTATCAAACCAAACCGAGATCGGCTTAACACTAACAACATGGGTATCAATACTTGTATTTATTTTTATTGTTTTTTGCTTTTGATAAACTTACATCGTATTGCTACCATACCGTACCAAACCGGACAGGGCAATATCGATACCGGTATGTATTCATTTTTTATGGTTTTTTTTGTTTGATAGCGGATATCATTTCGTTACCATAGTGAACCGAATGAACGACAACGGTTTTAGTACCGGTATTTATTCTATTGTTTTCTCTTTCGATAAACTGATAGTTTATCATTAACGTAACATATATCAAACAAACATCGGTACATGTATTCATTTTTATAGTTTTCGATAAATAAATATTGGCACCAATATTGTGATAATATGAACTAACCGAGACCGATTGAACAACATCTTTGCCGGTACCGGTGTTCGTTTTTATATAAATCCAATGCCCGTGGTTACATACTGTCACAACATGCAAGCAAATACCTTGAAATGCTAACAAAAAAAAATTTATTACTAAACTATCATATTGAATAATAAAAAAAATATATTAAAAATCAAATACTTAAAAATTGTTAAATTACTACTCATCATCACTTAATTTTTATATATATAAAATAACATACTACTAAAAATCAAATACGATTACTATTCATCAGCACTCATGTATACTTGTTTTTTTACGTCGAGTATTGTGGCGAAACTGAACAAATGATAATATAAAATAAACGTGATTTGAAAATAAAATATGTTGTTTAGGAAGTCAAACCAGTAGAACGGTTTAGTTTATCATCATACCGTACCGTTTTATGATACCAAATAAATACTTCATTTTGAGTACAACTTCGTTTTTAACAAAACTTATAACCGAATGTCGATTGAAAAAACAAACACAATTACGTATATAAGTTTTTAGAAAAAAAGTTATAAACGCAAATTGTTAAAGAAGTATCAAATAGATTGATAAATTAATATATGTTCTTAAAAAGGAAAAAAAATTAACAAAAAACGGTAAAAGAAATATTATGGTTTTAAAAAAGGAAAAAAAAGTTAAAAGTATGTTATTAAAAGTAAATATAATAATAAAATATTATAATATATTAAATAAAAATAATAAAAAATTATATATTATTATTAAAATAAAGTTACTATTCATCATCGTTTTGGTTCATTACAGTACCAGTACGATATCGGCACTCGACATAATAGTCGTTGCCAATTGACACGTGTTTTACATCGACTAAATACAATAAAAACGAATACCTATATCAGTACCGGTGTTGTTCGATCGGTATCGGTCAATTACAATAGTGGTATCGTACAGACACTCGATATAACTTACGACATCAAAAAATCATTTATTGTGAATATAACTTCGTGTTCAATGAATTTTATACCTTCACGTCGAGAAAACTATAAAAACGAATACAGTACCGTTACCAATGCTATTTGGTCGGTATATGTTCAGTTTGTGATGATAAAAATAAATTCAACTATGTATGGTCCACTCGAATAGAACTTTTATCGAATCGTATATAATAATAAGCATATGGTGACGTTAATAACAGAAAAACCATACTGATGTTATATGGTACGATATTGATATTAGTGAGATAGTATCAGTAATATTAAAAAAGAAAATTAAAAATTAATATTAAAAAAATATATTTAAACTTAAACTTAAATATAGAAGTATCTATTGAAACATTGAAATGATAAAAGAATAGAAAAAAATCTATTATAATAATATTAACAATTTATTATAGTTATAATTATAATATTAAAATAATAATAATAATAATAATAATAATATAATAATAATAATACCGAAAAGAACTATATATATTATTTTAAAAACAAATCTCCTATTCATACTCACTTTCTATTTATATATACTAGGGAGGTTCTCCCGCGCTTCGCGGTGGATGCTGTTATCGTACCAAACTGAATTGAAACCGACTGAACAACTTATCGGTATAATACTGACACTCGTTATAGCAATCGAAAGGCATAACCCAAAAATAAAGTTGTTATATCCCGAAAAGGATATCGACGTATATTTACATAAAGCGAAAACCATAAAACGAATATCAGTAATGTCTTCCGAAATGAATATAAGTATTCATTCCGATGGTACCGATACCGGTACTGATGTTGTTCGATTGGAATTGACGTGGTACCAATACTCGGTATAGTTTACGCTAATTAAAAAATATACTACCATCGAAGTTGTTCGCACGATACCAGTTCAATTCGTCATGGTAAAGAACATACAGTATAAGCTTGGTTCGTCAAGGTGCCAGTGTGGTATTCATACTCACTATAGTTTATAATGTAAGAAGGTACTATATACCGCTATTCAAGTTTCGCATGGTATCTGTTCGGTTGCTCACGGTAAAGAACAAATAAAAATCAATTATATTGATCCATTTGATTTTGAACAAAACTTTTAGCGCAATGAAGACAAAAATAAACATGTCGCATATGTTCAGAACATTATAAAGTATTACACTATACTATTAGAATAATGAAAAAAAGTAATGCCAATTTATATATAAAAAACTAAATGTGAGTTAGGTTTGATGACATGTATGTTCGTGCTTCAATTACTTAAGCTTTACCACTTACAACTCAGTTTCAAAAAAAAATGTATCAATAGCGAGAAAAAATTAGGCACATCACAACAATATACTCAAACTTATATAAAATATCATATCTTAATTAAATATATGTATAACAATAATATAATAATGTATAAATATAATATAATATAATATTTCATTTCTTTATTGTTTATATCTCGCATTTTATAATAAAAAAATTACATTTTGGTTATCATGAACTAACTCCCTTTTGGTTATCACTGATCATGTTGCTATGTTTCACTACAACCAGTATTGAAGCCCGTGTTTTACGGTAGGTTTGTAAGAGGTTGCTGATGAGAATGTATTTATTACATGATATATTGATGAGTTAGTATAGTTCATGAAGGCTTTCATCTAGACAATGGTAAAAATAAGTAATTAACATGGTTAAGTAAACATGTCTAAGTTAAAACTTAGCTTTAACTATTATAATAGGATAAATAAAAACGTAACTGAATTTGTTACCTAGTATACCGAAGGGTTAATTTAGACCATCTAGGTTTTAACCTAAATGACTGTTAAAATAAGCAAGCAACACAAACAAATAACATGTCTTGAGTTAAAGTTAGCTTTATGATAAATTAAATATATAATAATAGGTATTATAAAAAAAGAATTGTACTTATAAAAAAAGATAAAAGAACAAATATTTGTTAAAAAAGAAAAAGAATAACTTTATTAAACTTCAAGTGTTGTATGATAAGTTCGGAGGTCGAAACGTAAATCGCTCCGTATGATAAATGTGTTAAAGTAGTTTAGGGGAATTAACGTAAATCATTTATAAAAAAACTTTTAAAATTTAAGGATCGTATTATAGCTCTATTAAAGTTTAGGGTTAAAAATGTAAATTAATTATATAAAAAATAACACTATACCACAAACTTAATTCAAATTGACTAACAGTGATTTACGACGGTTTACAATTAGAAATTCAACTCCTATATAGAATACTTGTTTAAGAAAAATAAACCAAAAAACTCAACTTGAAAGAATAGTTAGAACTTAAAGTTTTGGGAACCTGTTTCCAAGACAATACATATGAAATACGTTATATTCAGGGATGTTCACGAGCCAAGCTAAACCAAGCAGATCTTTGTTCATGCTTGACTCGTTTACAAACCGAACTGAGCAGAGAGGCTCATTTAAAACCGAGCCTCAAATCAAGCGAGCATTTTCCAAGCAGTAAATATTCCGAGCAAGCGTCACACGAAGTTCGAGCGATTTGAACAACCGTGTCGCCCGATTTAAATTTGCTGAGAGAGATAGTAACAATGTTGAGTCTCAAGTTTTTATGTCTTTAAAAACAGACACATTTTATGGCATAAATAGTTTTCCTTATGAATAACGATGTAGTTGCCGATGAGGCGATAATAAATATTGCACGAACAACGACGTTGAAAGCAGGAGACGATCGAATTATGGTAACGACATGAAACATTGAGGCGATGAGTAGATTGTCTTTTATGGTTTAGGGCTTAACTTTTAGATTTGATATTAAATTTTATTAACGTGATTGGACTAGTCAGTATAGATATAGTTGTAACTTTGTATATAGTGGACCAAAATCTAATAGAACGGTATATATACAACTATAAGTTTAATTTATTTTTAAGTATATATTTATGTGTATATATATAGGTGAGTGTATATATATGTGTATAACTTATATTTGTGTATATACATGTTTATATATGAATGTGTATATGTATGTGTGTATATATATATTCTAATTAAAAATAATAATTCAATCCGAACCGAGCCGAACAAACCTTTGTTCATGCTTGGCTCGTTTACAAACCGAACCGAGCAGAGCAGCTCGTTTACAATCGAGCGTTAAGTCGAACGAGTAATTTCCGAACAAGCGACAAACAGCGATGATTTGAAGGACACTAGCTAGATCAGCGGTGGCCCAACCCATTAGAAAGAAGCAATCATTTTAGGTCCATAGATTTTGAGAGTAAATTTATATTGATTTACTACTGTTCACATTTAGAAATGTTGCTATATAGAATCTCTTTGTATATTATACATATAAATAGTTTACTTATCAAGCAACGTTTATTATTGTATAAACTAATTTGTTCATGAGATAATGTGTTGAGCAATGGAGAATGTATTACGATCTTCTCTTAACTATATATAATTATATTAACTATATAATTATTCTTTTTCTACAATTAGTGAAGTATGTGACAACTTTTTAATAATTTATGATAAAGTATTAAGTCTTGCTTGTATTTAATTTACTTTTAGGAGTTGCAAAGATTGGTTTAAACATGGCTTTCAAATTGAATGATATAAACATTGTTTGTCGATACCTTTTTGTAGATGACAAATTACAATATATAAGCATATAAAAGCATTGTGTGTGTTCGATAAAATATATAAGTATATATAAGTGTTAAGTCTTGCCTGTATTTAATTTACGTTTTTGCATGCAATATTATCCATTGTGTCTATTTGATATAGTTATATATTGACACTACCTTAAATCTATTTTCAAAGCATGGATTGATGAGGCTATGAATGACACATTTTGTTAGTTTTCCTGTGATTAATCGAAACAATTCCTTTTATTTGAATCGAAAACGTGGAAAATGTAGTGTTCAACTTCACCACAAGAAATTCATTACAAAGAAAAAAGAAAGTCAGGGTTCTCTAAATCATCGTTCTCTAAATCATCATCATATGTTAATTATACATAAAAGAAATTCTTCATAGAAATATTTGTTTATTATTTAAAATATACTTAGTGATGGACGACTATACCATGATAGGTTAATATATAAAGTATACATATTTGCATGTAAATGGTGAAAAATAGAAATCATATAGTGTTATTCTCAGTTGTTATTTTGTATAGTGACATGTTATAAAGTCATGTATTATATAATAACCTTATGTATACATTATGTTCCATATGTTATTAGTTTTAAAGGAAATATCAAAATATCAAAGTTGTGATATATGATAACAAGTTATAAACATGATTGAATTATGGTCAACGTTCATGTATAATGACACCTTAAGTGTTTAACTCTTAAAAGCTTATTAAATTTATCGGAGCTTGTAATATTTTAGACCAATAAATATTAATGACTTGGTTATATAACTACTTCTCAATATATATCATATGATGAGAAGATTATAAGAATATGTTGAATAAAACAATTCCTGTTTGTCAAACCTCAAATATGCTCATAAAGTAGCAATACTACTAAAGAATATATATGGTTTGAGACAACCAGAACAAAGGTTGTGTGGCTCTAATCCATTCCTTGAGGTAAATGTGATGAAAGATTAGTGAAAGGTCGAGATCATTTACATAACAAATGCAATTGTAATGGTAACAACATGAAATTGTGTGGTTATAATCCATTCCCTACAAGTGAATGTGATAAAGGTCATGATCATGGTAAATGATGAAATTTTAGTGATCCTCTTGTTCATAATGAGGTCAACCATGAAATCGACCACAAGAAGTGGCACAATAAGGGAGTGTATACGCGAATAAAATGTGGGAAACATGTTATAATATGAATGACTGAAATAATAATTGTTATTCTCTTGTATTTTCTATTTGTGTATTGACCAAACACGAGTGCAACTAAAAGCATATACGATGATCACAAACCCGAAGTTTATGGCTCATAATCATTTAATGATTGGCATGGCGGGTTAGATCATATCGAGTCTAGATGATGTGAAAAATATCAAAGAACTAGAATATTCGTCATGGTACTTACACATGCAATATTTGCTCTCAAGGGAAGTTAATGATATACCAACTAAAGTATGGTTTGGGTCCCTAAATATTTTGGAAATAATAAGGGAATATGTGTATCCAAACATGATACCATTTAGTGTTAAGAAATCGATACATCGTCTAAATGGTTATTAAATTTGTAACATGAAAATTGCGTGACTTGTGGCTTAGCTTTTAAGATAGCAAACACATTATTCATAAGTATGGTGTTCATCTTGATAAATGCGGTGATCTTGATTCCCATTTAACTAATGATTATTAGAACACGTGTTAACTACATGTGGTAGATGTTGTTATACGAATTGCTGAAGACGATGACCAAACGTCTATGATTGATTGCAAAACCAATAATCATGAAAGCAAAGGTCCATATTTGTATGTGGAAAAATGTGTTTTTACATGATCTAATATCAATTCACATCAAGCCAACAAGTTATTAAACCTCATCCCTATGATAATTAGTTTTGGACAGGAACCAAATATTTCCCATCAATGGTTTTTTGGTTGTGCAGTATATGTTGTAATCAATCCACCACAATGCACAAAGATGGGACCTCAAAGAAGGTTGAGATTATATGTTGATATAAAATTGTGATTTGTTTATGACATAACTGATTGATTTTCATTTTAACTAATCAATATGCCCAACATGAGGGAGAGATAAAAAGCAGTTGGAAAAGTTAGAATGAATTATCATATTGATCCTCAGATTAAAAGTGCAAACTGGAAATTCAAAGGATAATTCAACTACAAGCATTAACGGATTAATTAGCAGGCGTATTCACTAAACTAAATTGAGTGGTAGCTAAGTCACATATACCAACTGCTAGTGCTCCAATTAATATTAGTTTCCTAGAATGACAACCATACATTGGTGATGAGTCTATGGCATGCCTGAAACGTGGTAGACTAGTCGGTTCCAAGAAAAAAATCATCAAAAATGGTCAAGTCGAAGTATATTAGAAGTGTCTCTTGAAGAGACATTAGACATGATGGTTCCAGAAGAACCTCAGGTACCTGAAAACAAAGAGCTCATAGTAATTATATCATGTCTAGCAATGTTTGGAATCGAAATTAAAATGATGTCCTTGTACTTTTTATAATGTAGCGCTTGAAATGATTAAATCATGAGGATCATGATTTGGGATCTGCCTATTAATGGAAACACATAAATGATTGACCAAAATGAAAAGATGCAAATAAAACAGAATTGAATTCTCTAATAAAATGAAAAGTTTTGGACCAATGGTCCATACAACTAAGTTGTAAAATATGTTTGACACAAAAGGGTTTTTAATGTGAGTCATGAAATGAGAATCAAATCAACTCATATATGGCAAAATTTGGTGGCACGAAAGTTTGCAAGGCTCATGATTGATTTTGAGCAAATGTATTCTCCTATGGTGTATATAGTGACTTTCCAAGTCTTATTAGTCTAGTAATACAAAAGAGAGAATTATTCTTATGGGTGTTGTGTATCATTTGATACTAAAATTTACACGAAGCTCCATGATGAATTTATATTATCGAAATCATGTAACGTAACTTCTCGAGAACACTATGATTATTA
Source organism: Scalesia atractyloides (assembly GCA_947069175.1). Classification (NCBI taxonomy): domain Eukaryota; kingdom Viridiplantae; phylum Streptophyta; class Magnoliopsida; order Asterales; family Asteraceae; genus Scalesia; species Scalesia atractyloides. Next base: position 79,300,501 of record CAMTDV010000001.1, on the reverse strand, counting down.
TATAAATATTAAAGTTTGCTTATTTAATATGTTGATTATGATTGGAACTCCTGATGAGTTTTCTAAAGAAGTTGAGTGCTTAGAGTAATCTGGGACATCGTAGGATGTAATTCTATGCACCCAACACATATGTAAGGGATAAATAGAACCTGGTTATTATGATATCTTAATGTATAAGAATGATACAATATGCATTGGAAGTAAATTTGATGTTATTGATGTTCTAATTGATTTTGATTTGCTAAATGATAAAGTTTATGTACCAAAACTCTTAAAAAGTGAATATACATGCATAATTGGCCAAGATGGAAAACGTCAATGATGGATTGATGATGCTGGAAGCATTAACATCATTATCTTAAGAGCTTTCTCTATTAAGTTAATAAAATATGTATGAACTAAAATAATCGGTTGGGTGTTGTATAACACATGAGATATTGTGATAAAGAGAGACATAAGTTTGATTAAATTAGCCATATCTTTATCAAAATTTCATTTCTAAAAGTTTGCTATAATCACAGTTTACAGTGATGATGTACACATTATCGATAGAAAGTGTCGAGCTTTTAGAGAGAGAATTTTTTGAAAGACCTTGATACCAAGGGCGAAGTATATAAGTGGCCGGGGGGTGACCCCCTGAACTTTTCGCTTAGTAGTGTTATATATGTAGTTTCATATAGAAATTTTTTGGTTTATACGTTTTTGACCCCCGGTTCTATATAAAATTTTGGGTACATACGTTTTCGACCCCCGTCGGAACTCTCAAACTTCGCCCTGCTTGACACAATGTAATTATTGTTCGACCTGCAGTTCAAGTACATGTGATGATATTTTTATCAATCCATCAATGTACACTCGGAAGCTGTTACGATATTTTACTATAGACAATGCTCACCATTAAAGTATGTTAAAGTTTTTTCATTACATGATATAGAACGGAAACCTTTTCATCTCCAATTAAATTAAATTGAGAATTTTGGTCAAGAAGTACCATAGTTAATTGCAAGTGATGCATTAATATTTCTTATTATTCATGCATGATTATAAATCTTTTATTTGAATTTATTGAAGTGATATAACATGTGTCAAGAAAAGTGATGTTGGAATCGGTTAAAACAACTACTTCGATACATCTAAGGTAAGTAATGTTATTTTACTAATTGATCAAAACAAGTTTGGTTAGCCTTGTTGATTTCGGGAATGAAACACAACACGATCGTTGATATTGTGGTACGTATTTATGAGAGGAGGTAGTAGAAGTCTGACATGAAGATCATATATCATTGCTTAGTTTAAAGAATTGCATATCGGGAGATCAATCAACAATTCATTGACTACATAAGTTTTGAGCAACTTTCACTGACGATCGACATTGTCACTTAAAAGATACATATTAAACTGGGGGGGGGTAATATACACATTGAATTCTTTTTCCCTTAACTAAGTTTTCTGCTATCAGGTTTTCTTAGTAAGGTTTTTAAGGTTGCAACAAATCTGATCCAGAAGTATTGGGGGAGAAAATACGTGTTGCACTCCTTTTCCCTTTGCTATGGTTTTATCCTACTAGGTTTTCCCAACAAGGTTTTTGATGAGACAGCATCATTAAGCGTATTACAAGAATACTATATTATTACATCATGTGGATAGTTAAGGGGGAGTGTTATGAATATATTATCTATAGTGACTCTCCACATCCTTAACTCCTCATTGTATTTACTTTTATGTTAATGTTAAGCCTATAAATAGAGGCTTTGTATTTCATACATATACATCAATAAGAATGAGTTCTTCAATTCTTATTTCTATCTTTCTCTCTATATGATCTCTATAATTCTTGTTTACATACGTCATATATTGGTTGCTATTAGGTCGTTTCACAACACAGTTAGGTTAATTAGAAGCATCGAACAATTATCCATACTATGTTATAATGCATTTTTGAATACTCAACGATTAAGAGTTTTTTAGAATTTAGTGCATAAGGCACACCTTTAAAATGAGAATAAATTAGTCTTTCAAACACAAATTACAAGTTAATCCACTCATCTTAGTTACATTTTAATTCCCTTAACTATTTTTGCTTATTGAAATTATAATTACACTTTTCCCTTATTTTAAGGCAACTACCTTCACGATTTTTAAACATCCAAATTTATTTATAGGTTACTTTTTTATATAAAATTGCATCATAGAAACGAGTATTTTATTCTTTTTAATTTGAGTATAATATTGCTATTTTCTTTAGTTTAAAAAATTGATGTTTTACGTGATTAACAATATCTAGGGAAGAGCGATAATTGAACCATAAACCAAAACCAAACAAAAACAAACGAAACCGAACGGGATCAATCGAAAACTGAATTAACTTAAAATCAGTTATGGGTTTTTTGTACCCTTTGTTAAACGAAATTAACCAAACCGAAACAGAAGTATTTATATATTTTTAGCTTTTATATCTTTATTTTATGAAATTCTAAGCCAAAGTATTTAATAACAATTTAGCCAAAGTTTAGCTTTAGTTATTAACTCTAATTTTTGGATTGAACTGAAAACCGACAATCTAATCAAATAATCCGAACCAATTAACCGATTGGTATACGATCGATTAACCAAGAACTTCGGTTTTCGGTTGAGGCTAATAACCGAACTGAACTAAACCGAACGAACCATGTATACCTTTGGAAGTGTCATGTTTCCCGCTGTATTGTGCGGGCACCCTTCTATTATTACTATATATATATATATATAAGAAGGAAGGGTTTAACATTGCACCCTTGGTAAAATACGTTGGCCCAATAGGTGGATGTGAAGTGACATCTACTACAAACCTTTTTAAATTTTTTTTCAGGATTCGTTTTATAAATATGTATAACAAAAGAGCAGTCTTGGCCCAACGGTTGCTACGCCCTTTCACCATGTGAGTAGTGCAGGTTTTAACCTTGGATCCCCTTTCTCACATCGAGTTTTAATGTTTTCTTTCTTTTTTTTAAGTTTGGGCCAAGACTAGTTGGGCCGAAGTATTTAATTATTTATTGTTATTGGGCTGTTATTGGGCATGCCTTTATATCATTTGTACTCAATGGAATATACCAAAATATATTCTCATGTATTTTAGGAAGTATATTTCTATATAAATATTTGTAATTACTTTCTCCCCAAGTCAAAGGATTATATGGTGTATATAGTTAATGAATTAATGAGGATGGTAAGGATTGAACCAACAATTCTACATGGTATCAGGCCATACATAACCCCTCCCTCCCTCCCTCTCATCTTGCCATCATCTTCCTCACCACCTTGTTCAATTTATTTTTCCTCCTCCCTAATTCAATATGTCCTCATCAATTATCCACCCGGCGGTCATCGTCACCAACATCAAAAATTTCATTCTCCTTATCCTTGACATGCAAACAGGTCACTATAACACATGGGCTGAACTATTCAAGATACATTGCAAAGCATATGAAGTTTATGACCACCTCTTACCCCGTACACCTTCCGAAAAAGACAAAGAAACCGCAACCTCTAAACCGACACAAACCGAGTCATGGGAATGTATCGACGCCATTGTCTTACAATGGATCTACGCGACCGTCTCCAAAGACCTTCTCCTTACCGTGATGAAAAACGACACCACGGCTTATGCCGCTTGGTGCACCATTAAAAACCTATTTCTCGACAACCAAGCCTCACGTACCATTCACCTACAAAACAAATTCGCCAACACTCGCCTAGACCAATTCCCTGACATATCTTCATATTGCCAAGCCATGAAGGAACTCTATGACCAACTTGTTAGTCTCGGCTCCAACACCACAGAAAACCAATTGGTTTCACAAATATTGGTGGCTTGAATGACCAATACGATAACATCTCTCTTATCCTTCAAGAAATACAACCCCTACTCGACTTCTACAATACTCGCTCTACCATATGCCGAGTAGAAGACCTAAAAAAATATGCAAGCCAAAAACTCGGCTCAAGCCGCTGGCACCGATCTCAATGCCACAACCGACCGCACCCCTTCATCAAACCACAACCATGAAATCTCCTCTAATCGGCCGGAGTCCACAGATCGTTATAGAGGTCGCGGCCGAGGTCGTGGCTGCGACCGAGGAAGGCAGTCTTACAACCGTCCTCGTGGTCAGCCATCCTACGGCCCAAATAATTATTGGCCCCCAACTCCATGGTCGGCCCCTCCCAATTATAATCAGCCCGCTTGGCCTCATGCGCCTCCATATCCATATCCCTCGGCCCAAAACAACGCATCCAAATACACAACCCATCACAACCCCTCGGCCCAAGGGATACTTGGCCCACATCCTGCTCAAAAGAACTCAGCCCAATCATACACTGCAGGATACTCACCCACAGACATTGCACAGGCTCTTTACAACTTGGCTCTTCATCACAATGACCAGTCATGGACCATGGACACGGGTGCTTCAGGTACAATGTTTCCCCAATCTGATAAGTTCCCCTCTATTTTTAATTCGGGCATTATTCGTAATATAATTGTTGGTGATGGAAAAACCATCCCGGTCTTAGGACAAGGCGACATCACCCTAACCCCACCCTTTCCTCCCTTCAAACTTAAAAACGTCCTTTATGCACCAAACCTTGTCAAAAACCTTATTTCCGTTCGTCTATTTACTACAGATAATCAATTAACTGTTGAATTCGACCCATATGGTTTTACTGTGAAGGATCTGAAGACCAAGAAACCTATCCTACGGTGCAATAGCTCGGGGACCTTTACTGTAACATTTGTGTAAAACGGGTTCCAAAACCCGCTCCGTTGAACTCAAGCATTTATTCGATAGTTCGTTACGTATTTATTAGTATTAATTAAATTATTTATTACTCATGATTAATAATTAAGTCAAATTAAAATAACAATCAATAGAGGAAAATAAATAAACCTTTTTATAACAAACAGAAATAAAATAATAAAAATAAAGAAGTAGCCGGGGTTCGAACCCGGATACCCCCACCAACCGCACACACCAAAACACCGCTGTGATACACACAGTATATGTTTATAAACCCGAAACAAATATCTCTTATAACAAAACAATCCCTTAAATCAGTTCCAAAGTTTAACCGCCCAAACATCAACGTTTGCAGCAGTCAAAACCTCCATTCAATTCACGTTTTCTTTTGAATCAAACCAGAGAAACGGTCTTCCAGTCATGCCAATTAACTCATTCATCACTCAAATCAGTTACGAATCATCAAAGGCAATCAAACTCATCATTTAAAATCGGTTGTAACCGAATTCTGAATTTAATCCATCCTCACCTATAAATACCGATTCTTGTATCCCAATTTAACTCGCTCACACCTATAGCTTCACTCAAAACTCTCTGAGAGAAACTATCTGTTTCAAACAACTAGTCGCCGGAGTTTTTTTGTTTCATCACCGAATTTAACCGGAAAAGTTATAATATTTCTCCAATTCGGTACAAACATCTACATCTTCTTATTATCTTTTGTTTAATGTTTTGTTGTTATAAATCGGTTAATCAAATCTGTATAAACGAATTAACAGTCGGTAGACTTCCGGTTGATTTTTAAAAGGAAAACGATGAAGTTATTTAGTGTATTAATATAATTAAAAGTGGGGTTTTAATCGGTTAGACACACAGTCCAGTGGTGGACTGTGTGCAATTTCAAAGCGTATGACATGAGTTCGAGTCTGGCACATGTCCGTATCGTTGGAATAAAAACAGTTTTTATTTTAAGCAGATCATATCATCCATCAGTAAGATGTTAAGTATAATTTAAATCCTATGCTAATGGGGTTAGACACTCAGCCCAACTGGTTGGGCTGGGTGCAAAACAACACTAAGGTCGCGGGTTCGAGACGTTTCCTTCCCACCGGTTCGATTGATTTTAAAATCTTTTTAAATTAAATGATTTCTGTAATACTTTAATATGACTATATGTATAATTAAAAATCAGAATCCTTTCGGGTTAGACACGTAGCTCAGTTGGTAGAGCTGTGTGCACGCAAACGAGAGGTCACGAGTTCGAATCCCATCACACGCTGCCAATAACACAATGAACCGGTCAGACCCCTTGTCAGGTCTGACAAGGTTTTTTATTATTTTAATATTTTATTTTATTTTAATAATATTTTTGTATATATATATTTACTTAAAAATTAATTAAAAACACTTAAAAATGCAATTTCAAAGTTTTTAAATTCCCAACAAAATACCACAAAAGCAACCTAAAAACCTAACAAAAGTATTAAATAGAAATATTAAATCATTTATATTCATCGAATTATCGCGTTATTATTTTAGGTTAGTATACGTTCGTTGATCAAATTCTCAAATTCGTGGGCATTTATTTATCAAGCAAGAAACGCACCCACTGTAAGTGAATTCTTACAAATTCCCCCTTTTATTCATGTTTTGGGGTGTATCATGTGTCGTTTACATATTTCGTTTATTCAAACACTTGTGCTATTACCATTATATGATCTAACGTGTGATGTAAATGTTGATTGTTGTATTGTGTGTTTTACATTTTTGTCAGTTGCGTGCAATTCATTCATTAGGCCCATCAGTTCCTCGTTGGAGACGAGTTGAGCATCAGGTGCCTCATTAGATCGGCTTCGTTTGATTGAGCATTGATCTCATTGTTCATCATTTGTCATGCTTGTGTGTGCATTGATTGTTATTATGTGGTGTGGTTAGATTTACATATGCGTATACTCATATTTGGTTTATGCACATTTTTATTTAAATAACCAATATAACTAATTCTTTCAAATGTTTAAATAAGATTCACTCGCCAACTTTTGTTGACCCCAAACCCTATTTTTTTACACATGATACAGGTGGACAGGCTGAAGCAAGGAACACATAGGAATTTGCCTTAGAAGAAAAATAAAGAGTTCATGAATGTTGTGTTTAGAACATGTTGTGTTTGTATGTTTGTTGTAATTTATCTTTTAAATTGGAAATGATAAATATGAAAATTTATAGTAAATGTCATGAGCTTTGATGAAAACCCAATCATGCCCCGATTACCATTTCCGCTGCGGGTCAGGGTGTGACATTTACACTCTTAGCCCATCCAACATCACCAATCTCTCATCGGCTTCCACTTTTGCAGCCATCTCTTAAGACACTTGGCACCAACGACTCGGTGACCCTGGTCCAGTCATTTTGCAATCTTTAAAAATTTCGAATAATATTAAATGTAGTAGATTACAAAATAAACTTTGTTCTTCTTGTATTTTTAGGAAACATTCACGTCTCCCATTTGCTACTTCTTATACCCGTACTTTAATGCCATTTGATCTTGTTCATAGTGATGTTTGGACGTCTCCTATTATTAGTAATGGGGGTTATCGTTATTATGTGCTGTTTTTAGACGACTACACCAATTTTTATGGACCTACCCAATAACCCACAAATCTCATGTTTACAAAATTTACAACATTCATTCAAACCCAATTTGGTCGAAAAATCAAGCAATTACAATGTGACAATGGTCGTGAATATGCTACTAATCAATTTCACCAATTTTGTGACCAAAATGGTATGCACTTCCGTTTTTCATGTCCTCACACCTCGTCCCAAAATGGGAAAGCGGAACGTAAAATCCACACCATCAACAACCTTATGCGAACCCTACTTACCCACTCATCCACGCCAAACATTTATTGGCCTCATGTCCTCGAAACCGCCACTTATCTCCTTAACATTATTCCCACTAAACTGCATAATTTTCAAACCCCCTCTCAATGTCTCTACCACTGCCTTCCCTCATACGAGCACCTTCGGGTGTTTAGGTGCTTATGTTACCCCATCATACCCATCACCACCATCTATAAACTAGAGTTTCGCTCCACACCATGTGTGTTCCTCGGCTATCCACCAAACCACCGTGGGTACAAGTGTATTGACCTTCAAAAAAATAAAATCATTATCAACCGACACGTCCTCTTTGACGAAACAATATTTCCATTCTTAGATAAACCTAAACCAAACCTTAACACCTACACCTTTTTAGATGATTCCTTAAGCCCATATTCTCACATCTCCAATCAACAGACCACCACACCTACATCGCACACTACACATCAGCCGACCCACCCCAACCCCAACCCGAACTCTCCAACAGCCCATTCCGCGCCCACTCCACACTCGCCCGATAACTCAAACCCAAACTCGCCCCTCTCTTCCCCTAACCTCACCACTCTTTAGATCCCGGCCCAACCACACCCACGGTACCATCCCCACAATCGACCTAACATCACTCACCGCCTCCCCACAGCCCAATCCCACAGCCACCACCTCTACCTACCCGGACCATTCATACTCGAGCCATGTCTGGCATCACCAAACCTAAACAGATTTTTAACCTTTCCGTCGAAACCATTTCTCCCATCCCCCAAAATCCCAAAATTGCCTTGTCTAACCCGGATTGGTGTAATGTTATGACTAATGAGTGTAATGCGTTAATTAAAAACAAGACTTGGGAACTTGTCCCGAGACAACCTCACATGCATGTTATGCGTAGCATGTGGCTATTTCGTCATAAATACAGGTCTAATGGCACATTGGAAAGGTACAAGGCACGGTTGGTGTGTGATGGGCGTAATCAGGAAATTGGTGTGGACTGCGGGGAAACATTTAGTTCGGTTGTTAAACCGGCCACCATCCGGACCATTTTATCTTTGGCCTTATCACAGTCATGGCCAGTTCATCAGTTGGATGTCACTAATGCCTTTCTACACGGGCACCTTACTGAAACAGTCTATATGTACCAACATATCGGGTTCCGTCACAGGGATTTTCCGGATCATGTTTGCCGCCTCAACAAGTCTCTTTATGGCCTTAAACAGGCACCACAGCCATGGTACCAAAGGTTCATAGACTTTGTTACTTCAATTGGTTTTATTCAAAGCCGTTGCGACAACTCTCTTCACATATCACCACGGGGTGACATTGCTTACCTACTCATTTACGTGGATGATATAATTCTCACTACATCTTCTGACAGGCTTCGATTACAACTTATGTCCAGCCTTGCAGCTGAATTTGCTATGAAAGATCTTGGGCCTCTTAGCTACTTTCTGGGGATCACTGTATCCCGCACAGGTGACTCCATGTTTCTGTCACAACGCTCTTATGCACTGGACATCGTTGCTCATGCTGGTATGCAATCTTGTAAACCGGTAGCTACACCAGCTGACACCAAGCCCAAGCTCAGCACCACCTCCAGTGCTCCATTTGACAACCCCACTCTTTATCGCAGTTTGGCAGGTGCACTTCAGTACCTTATGTTCACCCGACTTGACATTAGTTATGCCGTTCAACAAATCTGTATTCCTATACATGGCCCAAAGATAGATCACTGGAACGCATTGAAACGCATCATACGTTACATACAGGGCACATTAACATATGGTCTGACGTTATCCGCATGTCCCGATTATTCTCTTCGAGCCTATACTGATGCCGACTGGGCCGGATGTCCAGACACTCGTCGATCCACCTCTAGATATTGTGTGTACATGGGTCCGAATTTACTTTCTTGGTATTCCAAACGTCAGTCCACTATATCATGGTCCAGTGCTGAAGCCGAGTATTGAGCGGTCGCTAATGTTGTAGCGGAAATTTGCTGGATTCGAAACCTTCTTCTTGAACTATGCCACCCTCTGAAAATGGCCACCCTTGTTTACTATGATAATATCAACGCCATTTATCTCTCCGGGAATCCAGTTCAGCATCAACGCACCAAGCACATCGAACTAGACATTCATTTTGTGCGTGAGCATGTTCAGGTGGTACTATCCGCATTATGCACACTCCAACTCGCTTCCAGGTGGCGGATATCTTCACCAAAGGTTTACCACGGATTCTTTTCAAAGACTTCAGATCCAGATTCGGCCACCTCTTGCTTCGACTGCGGGGGTGTAATAGAATATACCAAAATATATTCCCATGTATTTTAGGAAGTATATTTCTGTGTAAATATTTGTAATTACTTGCTCCCCAAGTCAAGGGTTTACATGATGTATATATAGTTAATGAATTAATGAGAAAGACAAGGATTGGACCATACAATTCTACAGGCTTACCAAATGACTATAGCATCACTCGTTCACGATATTAAAAGATGTCGTCGGCTGTGAAGTGCGTGTTTACTATGACCCTAGTTATGTTTAAAAATCTGTTTTAGTGTCTTTTATTGTTCTTTAAACAAATTATTATTACCAGTTTCTTAACTACATTAATAGTAAATATTTATTTGATTTAAAAATAAGGAGAGTTACATGATTGTGAAATTTTAACAAATTTTCTTGCCTTCTCTTATTATTGAAGTGTAGTTTTTTTAATTATTTAACTAAATAAATTTTTAAGGTTAATGTTACTATAACTGACCGAGTCTTATCCAATTAAATTCATTAAAAAGAAAAAAAAGAACGAATAAAAAACGTGACATACCTTTTAAACATATTAAGACTATATTTTTTTTGGGCATTCTCTTTCAATTTGTCATATCAAGTACATCGAAACTCATTGAATTCCTGTCTGCCGCGACAAGTTAGTTTAATCCCACTAATTATAAATAAATAAAAAAAGTGAGGAATTACATTTTCAAAATACATTGGGGCGTGATATCTATAATTAGGGAAACATGGTGTTCGATATTTTACCCTTTGATGTAGTTTAATTAGTGTTGTTGCAATGATTATTTTCCGCTAGTATAACTATATTAAGTCCGTCTGTAGTGGAGCGTTTTATGGCGTCATTTTCACATATCAAGCCCCATAGTGTCTAGGAGTTCTAAACGGGTCGTGTTCGTGGGTTGATGGGTTTAACCTGACCTAAACCCGAAAATTTTAAACGAACCCGAACCCGAAATTGTGTCATACATATGAACCCCACCCGAATATTCTCAGGCTGGCCCGAACCCGACCCATTCAACCCGAAATTTTTATTTTTTAATTTTTTTAGCAAATTAATATATTAAAATTAACATCTACTACAAAAAAACAAAAAATTATATAATAAAATTACAGTAAAATCATAAAATCTTTTGTCAATTTCCCTTTTTAAGTTATAATTATGACATAAAATTACCCACGTAATTAGATTTATGACATAAAACATATTGTAAAAATATTATTTTAATATAAATGGGTTAAACGGGTCAACCCGCCAACCAGATCGGGTTGACTCGAACCTGACCCGTTTAGCTAAACGGGAACCTGAAACTGACCCGAACACGTTTAGATTAAACCTAAACCCGTGAATTCGTGTTAGGTTCGTGTCGTGTTTTCAAGACGTGTCAGAAATTCACACCCCTAATAGCGTCAGGGTACACCCCCCAGGCGCTATGGGCAAAAAAATTCGTCCCGTGATATGCATAGGGGCGTGTTCATGGTGGTTTCTCTCTGACACATATATACATACACACACATATATGTATAATTGAAGGGTATAAGCCCACTACACAAGAATGTAATATAACCCCCATCCCTTACACATACGCCACTTGTCGCATAACCTCACGTCACAGGAGGTGATGGGGGTTGACCACTGTTCTAATTGTAATTGTAAGTAAATACAAAAGACGCAATCTTTGTAGCAATTTCTTTCTTCAACCATCATGGCCATTATTGCCTCATTGATCAAAATCCTCATTAAGAGATAATATCCTTGCTTTGTTTCTTTCCCACAATCCCTATTGTTGTTCTTTTATGTCCCTTGATTTAAGGTTTGATTTGTTACCTACTTTGGTTATAAGTTCTAAAATCTAGAACAAAGCATATAAAAAATAATGGACTTTATAAAAAGTAATGGACTTTAGGTCATTTTTGACATAAAAAGTATCAAATGTAAATGTTCACCATGAATTTTGTTCAGTTTTAACCTAGAGTGGAGTTTTAAAGAAATTGTATACAATTAACTTTGGTTTATAATCAATAACAATCACCATTAGTTTTGTTTTCTTATGGTAATTTTTATGAAACATTTGGTTAAATAGATAATCAGTGAAAATTGTAAATATTGCAAATAATTAACCAAAATTGAAAAGTTAGTCATTTTGTTCTCCAAATAGAGCAATCACAGTTTTAAACTTGTGATTTTTAACTAAACGATTGGTTTGGAGAGCGCTAAAGCTCAAATACATGATTTGAATGACATATGAGTCTATTCGGCTGGATTTTATAACGAGTGAAAAATTGTGTGAAGGCCGGCTTGATTGAGAATATACAAAATCTTTAGGATGCCCATATATAGATTTGAGTAAACCAGACGTAATTTGACCGTGTACTAGTTAATCATAAGATGCTCATTCGTGGCCTCCACCTGGCAGCCATCAATCTCCCATCTAGGTGGTCTTAGCCACACTAAACTATGTTAATTTGTTGCTTACATATCAGAAGTTTGTATGTATCATTAGTGGACAACAAAAGAGTTTTAGTAAGGTAAAATGGTCATGTTATGTAACAAGACAACATAGTTTAAAATGTGAGTCAAAGTAGTCTGGCTAACACATAAACTTTATTGTCATGATATAAACATCTATTTTGTTACATATGCTTTATAAAACAAGGTAATATGTTTCCTTTTTTGTAACTTCTTTAATACGTTATGGATTAACATAAAACCTATTCTAATCATTCATACGTAATTGTTCGAATTTTCGGTCTTCAGCATAAACAATGGAAACTCCTGCTCTTTTATTTCATTTTCTAAGATAACATATAAATTTAACGACACCTACGGTCCCACAAGGACTCGCAAACAGCTACACAAGGCCATAAAAACACAAAAGAAATAAACGACAAAGAACCTAGGCGTTAATTCTGTTCAAAGAAGATCGAAGAGTTAAATACACAGCACGCCATCCGGCTTGTGTTGGGTGAACCGTGTCCCAGAAGAACATGGACTCTGGTTCATTACAAACCGTATACAACTCCTTTCCATTTTTATCCAAACTTCCACAGTTAGCATCGATGCGTGTGGGTTCACAACATGGCTTCAATGAAAACTTCGAGTTCCCTGAATTCCGAAAAAAAAAAAAATCTCATACCCAAATAGTCAGTTGTTAAAAGAATATTGTATACGGCATACCTGTAAGTACTGTTTTGCTATCTAACACATTTTTGAAAGCGCTAAAAGTATCAAGAATGATAAAGCTTGACTCTTTGGTTTTATTGTTTAGTGTTGCCACAACTTCCTGCAACAACTGGTTATGGTATTCGGATGCCGTATTCTCGGTTTCGTTGCATTGTTTGTATGATGAATACACGGTTTGTCTTGGGAGGCATCCTACCGGTTGTAACGTAGTCACCAACACTCGTCGTATGCCAATATCATGGACTCGCTTCAAATCTATTGCCATTTGATTGACAACACTTGTAATGAATGGAGGCAGACCCTACACATCAACAACTGAGTCATAAACCCTAAACCTTAAACCCTAAGTTTTAAAGTAATGTACCATCTGCAAAAAAGTACGTTAGGGGAGGTTACCTCCTCTGTGCCACCAGTAGAAGTGTAAGCGTCATAGTCATTGCCAGAGACCGTGAAAAGAGCCAAAGATGCTTTTAAATCCCGTTTTGTGTAGACCTTGTCTTTAATTAGCCTTTGAAGTAACCCAATTTGGGTGGTCATGTTTGGCAACAAGTTACCGGTGTCAAACACCCCGGTTCCGCCATAAGCGAAGTTGAGTCCACACCGCAACTTGCCTGGCCCGTATTTTCGGAATTTATATGGTAATGGAGACTTGATCCCCATAAACCTGGCTGAAAGTTCATAGCATATTAGAGAATACACAATCTAGTAAAATGGTTGCTAAATATTTAGTGGTAATTCATCACGTATCTATATATGTGTTTATATTGTTTCCTACTTAAAATTGTTTTTATAGCAGACGTAAATGCTGTTTTATAGCAGCTGTAAGGGCTGGAAATACAGCTGCTGTAAAAACACTAATTCGATTTTTTTACGGCTGTCTTTGTAACATTTTAATCTAAGGATGTGAATAAAATGAGGGCAAAACTAGCACAGGAAGACAAAGTTCTCTAACTTCTCACAAGCCATAAAAATTTTCCTTTAATCTTCATATATATATATATAGTCTTAGGATCCTGTAAAAAGACACTTTTCGTGAGAAGGCATAAGAATTTACATGTAGACATCATGTTTTGGACTTTCGCATAATATTTTGGGTTGTTTTGGCAAGAAAAACACCAAACATAACAATCTAAGATACAATGCAATGAATTATAGGATTAAAACTTAAAACACCATGCCATGACCATTAAATAATGTATTTTAAGTGTTAAACAGTGTGTTTTTGTTGTGTTTTAAATTTTATGCCTATAATATGTTGCATTGTGTTTTAAATTGTTATCTTTGGTGTTTTTCTTGTCAAAACGACCCAAATGGTCATTACTAAGTCCAAAATATGTTGCCTAATTGTCAATATCTATGCCTTTTCACAATTCTTAAGAAAAAAGTCATTTTTACATAAACCTAGTGTGTGTATATATAATATATAATGTATTTTAAGCATAGAAGATGGAATAATAATGATAACAGATCAAAAGTTTGATTTGAAAGAGCTGGCACCACACAAAGGTAAAGTTACACTTTACCCCACATGTATTGAGTAGTCTCCTTGCTTTGTGCATTTGTAAATTTATATACGAACTTATTTTATTCATGTAAAAAGTATTAAATTATTAGGTTATCATCTACAATCTAGCCCCTCAAATTTATATGCATGTATACTGTAGACCCTCAAATGTCCAAGTGATACGTTTGTTCATATGTTTGCGTTTTAAATGCTTTCATACACACGATGCTGTCTACGAGCTTGGGTGCAGAATAAAGCAAACATTTTGATGAGTTTCAGACTTTTAAGTGAGTAGTTAACAATTAACATAAAGAAACTATTTTCCAATAATATATAAAAATACGATAAAACTAAAAATAAATACCTATTAGTCATTTTTCGTCTACTTTTTATAACAAATTTATTCAACTTTTATAACAGATCGCATTTCTACGTAGTAAATCAAGCTACTATGTTCCATCTAACATGCGTCGAAAGGTATCTCATGCTTTCTTTATCATTTGATGTGGGTCAGTTTTCCTACTAACACAAAAAATCAATTACCGGCTTGCTTATACAAGACGGTTTTGCTAGTTTGGTTTATAAACTAGTGTTAGCTTATTCGTTTTGAAAATACTTTAAATCATGAATCACTGTTTAGCTTGCCGGCTAGTGAACACTCCTAATTTTAAAAGGCATTTTAAGCATTGGAATATATTAATTCGTCATCGCTATATATGTAACTACATCATATTTCATATTGCTTATTGAATTGAATGTTACAAAATAAAGTGCTTTTAGTAACCACATTATAAGCTAAAGGGGTAAATTGTAGGCCATAAACATGTATCTGTTGAATGTATGATATGAATATATGAGATGGTACAAATATGTGGCACTTTGTCTATATGTAATTATTTAAAAAGGCAGGTGGCACCATCACAACATAGCAACAAACATATGTCACAAAAACTAAGGACAAAAGGTCATAAAGATAATAGTGAATTTTAATAAATGGATGATGAAAAGGAAAAGTATAAACATGAATGATGACTTTAATTGTAATAAAATCCAGTAGTGGCATCATATCACACATACACTTTAAAGTGATTAAATTCTTTTTAGAATGAATCCATTTGACTAGTAAAAATCGACCGTTTATGTTGTTTACACTATTTAACAATTCAGTTCATCGTTTGTTTTTTAACAACTATTGGTAAATAGTTAGAAATTTAGAACTGGATGTGGAGCTTTATATTATTATTTTGTTATTTTTGAAACAATTATTTTAGTAAATTCTTTTATAAGTTTTGGATACAAACTAACGATTTTAGAATCTTTAATTGGGTTTTCATTTTGTCAAAATTGGTAATAAAATATTAGTTAGGTATAAACCATTAGGTCATTCGTAATAGGCATTAAAGTGTTTGATAATGCCCGCAACATCATCCCCTTTAGCGTTATAGGGGTATGAAGAGTGAGGGACATTTCTAGAATAATGCCCAAAAAGGAGGAAAAAATGGTAAGTATTGAATGAAATGGGCATTAACCGTTACACATTTTTTATTGAGACGTTATAATGTTGATGTAACGAAAAATAACCTCTTAAAAGGCATTAAGCATTACGCATGATCTTAGTGCTTCTTCCAAATTTTGATGGGATAGAATCAAGATTATAGTTAAAAAGTGCTAAGATTAGGAATTATATATTCTTTTAAAATACTTTTTTCATGAGTTTAAAGTAAAAAGTTACACAAAAAATAGTAATATTCAACCAATTGCATATACTGAGATGCCAAGCATAAAACTGTTTTTTTTTTTTCATTTCAGAGTACACATTAATAAGAACTTTATTAAATATGAAAATTTATTACCAAAAAACCTCACTAACTCACTATGAAGTAAAGAACTCCCATGAGATGAGATAAAAGGAGTTTATGTTGAACATGTGTCCTTCAAGGGTTAATCACAACATATTATTTACCTTGATAGACACTAGCTTTTGACCTACATAAATTCTGGATATTCAATACAATTCTGTGACAGTATTTTAAAATAAAAAATAAATTAACAAAAATACATTCCTATTTATATAGTTCCACCTTACCATAACAATAAACGATCAAAAGAAATGATGGTAGAACCATTCTACTATAAGGAGTTATTCTCGTAATTAAAATAATATGAACATATTTATTTTTAGAAGATACTGATATAATTGCTTAAATGTGGATAAATTAATATTTAATTCCTTTCAAAATCGTCTGTTTTGAGAGGGGTTTAGGGTTCTCGGACCCGATGGGAACACTACCCCCTCCCCTTTGGGTCTAACGAACATATTCAAGATTCGAGGCCTATACCCGCACTCCTCTCACCGATGATAATCAATGCACGTAAATACATGTATGTATACACACATTTTGAGAGGGAGTAAACTGATGTGACGCTAATATATAACTGAGTTTCATGATAAATAAAACTTTTATACTTTGGAGACACGTGGAAAATATTCTCAAGTGTAGTAGTAGTAATAATAAGAGTGATATAAATACGTACCGAGGTAATCGGTGAGCACACGGCCATCGGAGTATCTTCCGGCAGGCTTTCCGGGGAAAGTGGCACCATAGGGGGGTTTCCAAGAGCTAGCCAATGACATGGGGTTGTTTCCGGTATCCGCATACGAATCTCCGAACACAAAAAGCTTCGTTGGTCGAAACCGGCCGTATGTATGATGATGATGATGAGTTAGTGTCTTCATACGACGATCCTGTGCATTCGCACATACCCCTTCTCCTGCACACACACACACACACACATGGCAGTTAGAAAACAAGTGAATGTATTTGGGGATAGTGAACTCCGACGTAAAGTTACCGGCGATGAGGAAAAGGAGGAAGAATGTGTAAGAGAGGAGTTCCATTAGGGAGAGAGAAAGGTGAATCGGAACAGAATGTTACCAAGTATGTGTTATTTATATAGGGTCTTTTTATTATTATTTTTTTATTTTTTGTAATGAAGCACCCTTTAAATTTGGGAGGTTTATTATTAGAAGAAAAAGCAAAAGGTCCAATATTAGACATGTAGAATGCTCTAGTTTTTTTTATGTGTGGGATAAGAGTAAAATTGAAAAAAAGCTCAAAGTTTAATAGGATGATAGTTATGAAATACAACTCTTATAAATTTATTAGGCTAACATATGTGTGGTGAGTGATTGGTATAACATAATAAAGTAGTGCAGGTGAATGATGAAGGAAGTAATGATATGACGCTGAGGCAACATCGAGTGATGAGCGATGAATGCGACACATGGACTTATATTAAACCAAATTATTAGAGATACATATTTTAGGCGTTAAACCACTAAAGTGGAACACTTCATTATATGTAAATGTTTTTTTTTTTATTTCATTGACTCAATTAAGGGAGACCTTATCAACAGCCTATGATTAAGATTGGGATCCTCATGAGTCATGACCCTTCTATATCACAAGAAAATTTCTCAGAGCGTTTGTCACCTTATCAGCCTCACGCTAAGCGAACTCATTTTATGATAACTGTTACATATTTTAGTCGAATCAGGATTCATTTGGTGAAAAAATTAAGTGAATTGTAATCTACATCGAACAAGTTAGAAGGTGCAGGAGTGTACATTTGTTTGAGTGGTTATAATTCTAAGTGTTTGTGTGGAACCTCCAAAAGAGGTTCCAACTCTCCCTTGGCGGGGTCCGGGTGCACCGCCCATGGGAGTAGGGTGCAAAGGACAGAACCCCTGGCTGAGGTCGAGCTGCAAAATAAGGGCATTTTGGGAAAATTTTTTTTTAATAAAATTGCTTGATAAAAAATGCATCAGAAAATTTATTTTGTGGAATTTCCACTTATTTTCAAAATATAAAATAAGGGCATTTTGGGAGGCAATTTTATTTTTAAAATTATAATAGCCAAGAGGCAGTTACAAGGGATTATCCCCAAATTCGAAAATCCTTGTCTGGTCTCCTTCTCGGGTTCATATGAATTTACATGTACACAAACTGTTGTTTGATTTATCAATCTGAGTTGTATCCGATTGAATTATTATGGAGAACCACTAAACTAATTTGATATGAAAGTGAAATCATACCTCTCAAATTATGCGTGTTTTACAATTCCCCAACAATAACGTGTACCAACTTAATGTTCGTATTTTATCAAACAAGTTTTGTTCTAAAACCGCTTTGAGCTTATGTGTTTTGAGTGTTATATACGGTCAAAACAAAAAAAAATACTATTACAAAACGGTCACTAATATTATTGTCTCACGAAATAAAAAAAAACGATGTGTACTTTAAAACATAATTAAAAAAAGCTGTTTTACATCACACTATCAGAAAATTGATAATACACATTGAAAACGAGTTACTAGTTTATGAAAATGTTTCAAAACATAATATAAGTTAGTTTTTTTTACTAAAAATTACAAATTTTCCACAAAATAGCCTTTGGAGCAAAACTAGTATATCTAAACAACTTTGTTGTTTTTAAGGGATTATTAATTGTGCTAGTTTTGAGTTCAAATTAAAATGAAATTCATTCATTCATAATATTATGATAGTACACATATTAGGTAACTTAAGTGTACCCACATGAAGAAAATATGAGAACAATTTCGAGGGTATACGAAATCTCAAGAACAATTGGTGTCAATGGGTGGTCTCGATAACTTGAGGTATTGTTATGCATGTGGTTGGTTATATGTCTAGTTCTATGAGCTTCCACATCATTGAAAGAATCATGATAATGGTTGCTAATTGAGTAATTGTATGATAACATCGATTGGAATTGAAAAGGTAGACTAAGAAGGGTTGTATTGACTCAAGCTTTTCGATGAGCCTGAAGATGTGCAAATTTTGGTTTTACTCCGACTCCTACTTGTGGAGAAAGGGATGCAAATTTCAGTTCAGACGACTCAAAAATCAAACTTATATAAACACAAACATTAAAGTGAACTCCTCGAACTCACTAGCGTTTTACTCCAAAGTCCCAACCCATAATTTTAGGGGACTTTGGAGAAAAGGGAAAGACGGATTAAATAATACATGTTATCATTATAATTAGCACATATTAGTTGAAGGTGCATGTCATAAGTTTCATTTTATTTTTGCCAAGTATATTTAAAGTTAAAAAATACGGCAATATGTGTTGATATTATCGAAGACAACACAATTGAATTTTTCTAAAGGTTGGCAACACAATTAAATAATAGTACAAATATGTGTTGTTTAATCCACGTCGCAAAGCCTTTGGCTGTCACTAAACGTAAATGCTATCACATTGCTGGTAACTAGTAATATCACCTCGCGTTTCGCTGCGGGAACACAGTTTTAAATAAACTTAAAAATTATTTAAAATTTAGTAAATTAAATATTCGATTGATTGTATAATAGTTTGAAACAAAATTTACCGTAAACTATTATAACATTTAACATAATAACATAATATTATATAATTACATCTAATCTAGCTCTTCGATTTCTTGTTTAGCTTCACAACGTGTGTAAAGTGCGTCAATTGCTACTTGAAGCTCCAACTGGATTTGACAGATATTCACCGACTTCATGACCTTCTCGCAACTAACAATGGAACAAAAGAGCAGTGGCGGATCCATAAAATCTTCGTAGGGGTAACGTTTTATAGAAAAGGGGTAACGAAATCAAAAAAATGTCAAATTTTTCAAAAATTTTCACTACCGTCGAAGCGCCAAGGGGTAGCGGAGGCTACCCCTACCAATAAGGTAGGTCCGCCCCTGCAAAAGAGGATGACGATGAAGTTGGTGAGTCGGTTCAAGTACAAATGATGTGAACAGAGATCGTGAGCCGAAAGATTTAGAACTTGATGTTTGATTTCTAAAGATTTAGGCTTTAATATAATTACAATGGCCATTAACCGTTATCTGTTACTTATCCAACTAAGTAATTGATTCAACCATAATTTCTTATTGATTCTTGTCGGTTACAAAAATGCAACAACACTCTCTTTCTAGTTGATTTATATCGCCCTTGAATATGACTCTCTTACCATCCAATATATTTTATCGTCTTAACATCATCTCCTATCTTTATACCGTCTTCATATTGAATCTTAATATCGCGTGCAAATTACCTTTTTGTCCGAAAGAGTTGTATTTCAATATATTGTGTGTGCGCACGTGTGCGCATGTCTTAATCAGGTTATTCGACTTTTATGAATGACATAAACCGAATTCAAATTCGACTTAGTTATTTGAATTTAAATCAAATCGAATTTTGAGTCATTCGAGTACAGTTCTATCAAAACTATTAATTAAATATTTAATAAACTCATGTAGGAAAAAAGAGTAAATTGCACAAAACATTCTTTATGTTTCCTTAAACTTGCAGGTTCCAGCCTTAATGTTTAAAAGTTGCTAAAAACAGTCTTTAAGTTTATTTTTGTTGCGGGTTCAATGCTTTACAGCTAACCACGTTATTTTCTTCAGTTAAGTTCCCTCACATGCATAACATGTGAGGGTATATTCATCATTTGGTTGATCTTCCACCCACGTCAATTATAAGAAAAAAGAATATTTAAGGTTTAGCCTATTTTAAAAAAAAATTTAACCGCAGGGACTAATGTGCAATAAAACCAAACTTTTAAAAACCAAACACCCTCTTTTCCGGTCTTCTTCTCCGGCGACTTCGCCGGATTCCGGCTAACCCGGAATTAAGATAGGAATCTTGTTAAGCTAGCCCACTAAGCTGTAAAGATTAACACATATTTTGATCATGCCAATCAAACTCTTCAGGATTATCATCAGTTGGAAGAATCAGCGACTTATTCGCATCAGACGGAAACGACAAACGACTCTTCAACCCTAGATACCTCTCACGAAACTCCGATGCCGTCAAATCAGAGAACTTCGTAACACCGTGTTCAGTAGTCGGATCCAGCAACTGGTGACGCTTAGGACGCCGCAAGTTAGACTTAAAACACTATCAAACGGTAATCGTGCTCCTCTGTAGTCGCGTACTTTTACCAAACTTTGTTTAAACTGGGTTAAAACTTAAATATTCTTTTTTTTAATAATTGAAGTGGGTGGAAGATCAACCAAAATGACGAATATACCCTCACATGTTATGCATGTGAGGGAACTTAACTGAAGAAAATAACGTGGTTAGCTGTAAAGGATTGAACCCGCAACAAAAATAAACTTAAAGGCTGTTTTAGCAACTTTTAAACATTAAGGCTGGAACCTGCAAGTTTGAGGAAACATAAAGGATGTTTTGTGCAATTTACTCAGAAAAAAATGGTTGCAGGTAATTAAATATTGATAGATTCTTTGTCAAGTTCTCGCCAAGATTTGCATGTGCATGGCGATTACGTAATTTCAAGGGAATAGCTAGTCTCTAATCAGCGTTGAATGTTTGACAGCTACAATTTGATATCGTCTTATCATAATCTTGACAAATCGCTCTACCCTGGTCCTTCAAAATCATGTTATGTAAAATAATGCAAGCGTACATAACATTCTCTAAGTTTTCTTTATCCCAAATTTGAGCAGGTTGGGCAATGATACCTATTTGTTTCTTCAAAACCCTGCATGCGTGCAGCGTGCTCGATATCATACCTAGCGGATTCTTGTTTTTCGTGAAATATATTTGTTTATCCTCAAGTTAACTTGATAATGCCTTCACAAACACGGATCACTTCATATAAATACCATCAATAAGATTATACTCATATTCATCATCCACATAATTAGCAAAAAACGAAGTCGCGTGTGTAACTCCGTTAATGATGTCGTCGAATAGAGGTGATCGTTCAACAACATTGATATCAATGTGTGTGTTGGCCATACCAAAATACGCATGCCAAATCCAAAGATCATATGAAGCCACAACTTCATGTATCAACATTGGGTTGTCAAGGTCACCACGATAATGTGTTCCTCACCAACCGGTTGGACATGCAGCCCAACCCCAATCTGTGCAACCAAGGCTACCAAGCATTTCAGGAAATCTGTTACCTGGTCATGGACCTGGAATATCCTTTGGATATCACTAAAGGTCGGTCGCCTCTAATATCTCATGCCATAGAGTGCAATAACACCTACAAAAATAATAACACTTAAAACCAAGAATAGTTAACGATAACAATAATAATAATAATAATAATAATAATTATAAAAAATGCCATATAAATAATCCCTTCAAAAAACTATGAAGACTATTGTGGCCCACTTTCTCCGATATTTTCAAACACTCGTCCCAAGAGTCGTGCGCACTACCGTACGCCATTTGATGGAAAAGGGATAAGCGCGTTCTGTATCACCAACTTTTCATAGTAATAGTCGGTGAATCATGCGAAAACGACACGGGAAGTATTATCATCATACAACGGATCTTCAGAAAAACAATTGTTTGCTACACAGTTATGAGCGGCCTCAAAATCTTGTTCAAATGGAGATCGTCTTGTGGATGGTTGTGATTTTTCGCCGTGGTCGATTAAAAGTTGCACACCTGCTCGAACCTCAACAATAATAAAATTGTCTTCCATATTTGAATCAAATGGAGATTCTGGTTGCAAATCCAATTTTTAGGTTAAAAAACTGGTTAGTAGGAGAAGGTTGAGAGATAGGTTGAATGGTTTGGTGATATGGTTTCGCGATATGGTTTGCATGAGTATATATAAAGTTTTTAGAACTTAAAAAAACATGTTTTTTTTAATTATATGTCTAAACTGTTAAAATATCATTCACATGTTAACTGGTTGAGTTTGTTAGTTGTTATAACTTAATTGTTAAAGTTGTTACTGATTTGTTGAGTTTGTTACTCTAATCAATCTTTTGATGCAAAAAGGAAAGTGTTTAAGGGGTCTAATCCTAATCTAAAATGTACCCACTGTAATATGTTAGGGCATACAGTTGATAGATGCTTTGAAATAATTGGTTATCCACCAGGTTTTAAAAAGAGAGTTGGAAACTCAAGAAATAAGGGTAACAATAGCTTTAATAATGGAAAGTTAAATGTGTCTTCTAGTACCACTGCGATGCCTTTTACTTCTGAACAGATTTCTAAACTTCTTAGCTTGGAGAATGAGAGAGATAAAACTGGTCTTGATCATCCTGTGTCCAATATGGGAGGTAAGTCTGTTAATGTAGAAAACACTTTTATGTCCACAAATGTGTGTAGTAGTTACTTGAGTTTTTCCAGCGCTGTTAATCAAGAGTTTAGCTATAATTGGGTCATTGATTCTGGTGCTAATCAGCATATGGTTATGAATGATAGAGATATGTATGGCTGTGTAGATGTATCTGGTTATGATCTTAAGGTTTCTCACCCAAATGGAACAAGTGCTAAAGTGACAAAAATAAGAAATATAAATCTTGCTACTAGTGTTACTCTGTTTGATGTTTTTTATGTCCCTAACTATAATGTTAACTTAGTATCTGTTCATAAACTAGCAAGAGATAATAGAGTTACAGTATTGTTTGATGAAAGTAATTGTTGTATTCAGGATTTGAGTCCAAGGAGAGTCCTGGTGACTAGTAGGCAACATAATGGTTTGTTTTTTGTTAATAGAGATGGTAACTCGGCTAATATGTGTTTTAGTAGTGTAAGTAGTCTAAATCTTTGGCATGCTAGATCAGGGCATCCCTCAAAAAAGATTCTAGCCATTTTAAAAGAGAGTCTTGATATTGATGTTATTGAGGATGTGCCTTGTGAGGTATGTCATAGAGCAAAACAAGTAAGGGTTCCTTTTCCCTTAAGTGAACATAAAACTAAAAGTATTGGGGAATTAATTCACTTAGATGTTTGGGGTCTGTACAGGGTTGTGAGCAGAGAAGGTTTTAAATATTTTTGACAATTGTTGATGACTACTCTAGAACTGTTTGGTGTTATATGTTAAAAAATAAAAGTGAAGTGTTTGAAAATGTTACTACATTTTACGAATTGTTGTTGACTCAATTTAAGAAAAAAATAAAGTCTTTTCGGTCTGATAATGGAACTGAGTTTTCTAATCTTCAAATGAATGTTCTTTGTAAACAAAAGGGTATTCTACATCAGACAACGTGTACCTATACACCACAACAGAATGGTGTGGTGGAGAGAAACATCGACATCTTCTAAATATGGCTAGATCTTTAATGTTTCAAGGAGGGTTGCCGTTACGTTTTTGGTCTGATTGCATATTAACTGTGGTTTATATAATTAACAGGATTCCCTCTTCTGTGCTGTTAGGAAAGAGTCCATATGAATTAGTACATGGCTTTAAACCCTCTCTTAGTCACCTAAGAACTTTTGGATGTTTATGTTTTGGTACAGCTTTAAATAAATCTGATAAGTTTGCTTATAGAGCAAACAAGTGTGTTTTGGTTGGTTATTCTAATATAAAGAAAGGGCATAAATTGTGGAACTTGGATAATAAAACTGAATTATTTTCAAGAGATGTAAAATTTTATGAAAACGTTTATCCTTTCAAGTTTAAAAATGTAGATGAAAATGAATTGTGTGTTAATTCAGAGTTAAATCAATTAAATTTTTTTGACTGTTATGAGACATTACCATCCAAAATGTTAGAAGGTGATAAAGTAGATGCTCCCAATGATGAAGAGAGGGATTTAGGTACTCATGAAAGGTCCTGTGATGATCAGCAGCCTGATCATTCTTCAACAGCTGCCACTTCTAGATAGGGTCATACTTTAGAGCCTAGGGTTGTGAGTAGTAGTGAAGAGGATCATGGCAGGGTTGAGGACACTAGCTCTTCAGCTGATGAGACCAACCCGTCTGAGGGAAATATACCTAGTATTAGAAGGTCAACTAGAGTTGTTTCTGTTCCAAAAAGGTTAGATGGGTTTGTTTTAAATAGGAGTGCTAAGTATGATATTAATAAATCTGTGAATTATTCGTGCTTGTCAGTTGAAAATATGTGTTATGTGTCTAGTTTGAACAAATCTGTCAAACCAAATAGCTTTATGAGGCGGTCAAAGACCCCAAGTGGGTTGAGGCCATGAATCTTGAAATGGAAGTTTTGTTTAGGAATAAAACATGGGATTTGGTTAATTTACCTATTGGTAGAAAGCCCATTGGGTGTAAATGGGTCTAGAAAATAAAGTACAAATCGAATGGTGAACTGAATGATATAAAGCTAGATTAGTTGCAAAAGGCTTCAGTCAAAGAGAAGGTATCGATTTTACGGATACTTTTTCTCCTGTGGTTAAGATGGTAACAATTAGGGTTGTTATTAGCCTAGCTGTTAAAAATAAATGGAGTCTGTTTCAACTTGATACCAATAACGCTTTCTTGTACGGATCCATAACTGAGGATGTTTATATGTCGTTGTCTCAGGGATATTATTCGGAAAAAGAAATAAAGGTGTGTAAGCTTGTTAAGTCCCTTTACGGGTTAAAACAAGCACCTCGAAAGTGGAATGAAAAATTGACGAATGTGTTGTTAAGTATTAATTTTGTTCAAAGTGCTTGCGATCATTCTATGTTTGTTCTGTCTAAATCTGATGTGTTTATAGTGTTACTCGTATATGTTGATGATATTGTTATAACAGGAAACAATAATGAAGAAATAAAAAAGGTAAAAGAATTCTTAAATAAGAGTTTTCAAATTAAAGACTTAGGAATTTTGAAATATTTTCTTGGCATTGAAGTCTTGTATGAAAAAGATGTGATTTGTTTAAATCAGCGTAAATATTGCCTAGAACTTCTAAGTGAGTTTGGTTATCTAGGTTGTAAACCTGTTCAAACACCATTGAACAGAGTCATATTGTTACTGCTAAGACTGCCCATACAGGTAAAAAGTTAGAGAATATTACTGGATATCAAAAGTTAATTGGGAAATTAATATACTTGTCTTTAACCCGACCTGATATCAGCTATACTGTTCAACATTTGAGTCAGTTTATGCATGCTCCTCTAGATAGTCACTTACAAATTGGTTTAAGGCTACTGAGGTACTTAAATTGTCACTTGGAACAGGTTTGAGTTTCAAAAGGGGTGAATGTTTTGAGTTAAAGTGTTATGCAGATTCAGATTGGGCAAAGTGCTTGGTCACGAGAAAGTCCGTGACTGGTTTTTGCATATTTTTGGGAGGCTCGTTAGTCTCCTGGAAAAGCAAGAAACAGAGCACGGTGTCAAGGTCTACTGCTGAAGCTGAATACAGAGCTATGTGCTTCTAACGTGTGAATTGTTGTGGTTATTAAATGTTTTAAAAGAATTACATGTTGAAATCAGTTTACCAGTTAAGGTGTTTTGTGACAGCAAATCTGCTATCTCAATAGCAGAAAATTCTGTTTTTCATGAACGAACTAAACATTTTGAAATTGATCTGCATTTTTTGAGAGAAAAGGTCACTACAGGTGTGATTAGACCTGAAAAAATTGACACAGAACACCAGTTAGCTGATGTATTCACAAAAGGGTTGAGTTCTACTCAACATGAAAAACTTTGTGATGAGTTGGGACTTGTTAACTGGTTTCACATCTGAATGATGGGGGGATGTTAAAATATCATTCACATGTTAACTGGTTGAGTTTGTTAGTTGTTATAACTTAATTGTTAAAGTTGTTATAACTTAATTGTTAAAGTTGTTACTGATTTGTTGAGTTTGTTACTCTCAGGGTCTTGTTGGTAATATTGATGAAAGATTAAGGGGCTGTTGTTCAAAGTTGTATAGTTCAACGGTGCAGATAAAATATTGCAGGGTTCTGAGTGTAACATTAAAATATCTCGCTATATAAGAGCTTGTTGTCACTGTGCAGATCAGATCTGGTTCATTGTTTCTTCACTTCTCTCTACAGAGCGATTAGGGTTTGTTGTGTTCTTTGGTTGTATATTCTCTCATTTGTTAGAGAGATTATATTTCTGTTGATGGTGATTATCAGTGAATAATCATCAACTGTATCACTGTGATTTTCTGTTGTTTTAGAGGTCTTATCATTCGTAAGATCTCAGGTATTGGGGGGAACTTTTGGGTTGGTTTAATAAGAGTTTTCTCACGTTTTGTCGCTATTTCTGTGTTGATCTCTTGCATACCATTGTTCTTTACATAAATCCTACCCAAAAGCTTGGTGGGTTGATAACGCCCCTTGTTGGTGGGCCAGAGCAGTGCACAGCGCCTTTATGTTGATTTGGCATGGGGACGCCAACCAGTAACACATAGTCTAATGAATGATTAGCGTAATATACATAAAATAAAATCTTTTATGAAAATATAGAACACTTAAGGTTTTGAAAACCGAATAGGTAGCCGAACCATTGGCTTTACTGCTTCACTCATCGGATCAGTCGGACTAGATCAAGGATCAGTCGGTCTAGATCAACCCTATAATAACTTTGAAGTTTAACAATTAAAAACTAAAATAAATATGTTATGTGGGCCGTTAATTTTAGAAAATACAAAGTAAATAAATTAATATAAAAATCAAATACTAAAAGGATGGATTTTGATGGATTTCTAATATATATTCTACTGCATCATAACGCCACTACTACCCCTATATAAACTATGGGTTAACCTCTTTTCTGATTTTTTGCAACCCTAAATAGTGCACTCTTTTTCTCACAAACTTTCACCACCTTCTCAACCCTCATTAAATCGTCGTTGCAACTTCATTAATTTGAGTTTCATTATCAAGACTGCTTCGATTTGTGTGATTTATTCTTGACTATGTCCACTATATGGATTTTGTGGTCTGATGTCAACAAAACAAACCATGCATGATACAAAAATAAAGTGAACTTTCGGATACCTGCTTTGAACTTCCACCTGACGATAGACGTTGGGTGAAATTACAAAGCAGGTATGCGATGAAAGTTTACTGTGGTCTGATGTCAACAAAACAAACCATGCATATCATATATGATACGAAAATAAAGTGAACTTTCATTGGATACCCGCCTTGCATTTTTCACCCGACTATAGACGTTGGGTGAAAGGCGAGAGTGGATATGCGGTGAAAGTTTATTGTAGGTCTGATGTCAGGATCTTATAATAATTAAATTAAATAAGTTGGATAGAACTTGGATTGGGTTTCCGTTGTATGCTGGGTCACCGACTAAGTTGTACCGACCTATGTCCTGAAATATCATTGTGGATATCCGTCAAAGCGGCTAAAGACAATCTCCATGCACTTCAAGCACTCCTCGTTATTACAGATGGTGTTTTGTTTTCTTTGTCATGAACCCACGTTGCAAAGTTGTTTAAGTTCTTTTTATTTTATTGTAATTTCTATGCGTTATGTTGTTTTCCTTTCTTTGCTTTTTTACATTAAGTTAAGATTGTGGGTGTGGGGCTTGAGTTGGGTGGCATACTTGACACATGGCGAGTGTAGGCTCCATCAAACCATCCTAAAAAAAGTGGGATGTGGAAGTATCGTGGCCAAGTCGGCGTGAGGTGACATGTGGATTTTTTTAATATAGTTGCCATTTATATAAATAGAACACAAACTTATATTAATTAAAAAAGTTATATAAAATCCTAAAAAAATTAAAAAACCTACTTACTAAATCCTAAAAATTTGAAAATAACTACTTATTAAATCCTAAAAAATTAACAAGCTAGTTAATAAATCCTAAAAAAAGAAAAAAATTTACAAAGTTGGGTAAATATTAAAGTGGGGAACCCACTTAAAATCCGAATTCCCATCGTGCCTATACTCGATCTCTGCGATCTCCACTCGATCGTTGTGGGTCAACTCGCCCCCACCGACACGGTCGAAGCAAACTTTAAACCGATGCAACTTTGGTTTGAGCTTACGCCACTTGTGTTGGCACGCTTTTAAATTGTGAAGCGCGTTCCCAACATGTTGTTCGTACTGCTGAAATGCTCGTCCCCAATACCTGGTTTAACCGCTTTGTAGGGTTCGTTGTGCGTCAACAATCGACATAACTAATGCTATTTCTTCCTCCTCTGTCCAATGCACCATTTTCGGTTTTTTCGTGTGGGTTTGGTTGAAGATTTGTTATTTGTGTTTGGTTTTGGTTGAAGAAGATAAATTGGGAAAAATGAAGTTTAGGATGGGTATTTATAGGTAAAAAATTGTAATTTTTTTAAAAATTTGATTTTTACTTACCAAAACCGCCATCCCAACGGCTAGCCCAAACGGTCATCTCTCACCAGCCACCTCACCTCCCTACCCCCGGCCCCATGCTAAGCTTCAAACCCACGCTAGTGGGGAAACGCCGTAGCCAACGTTGACCCGGTGTAATTTAGCCGGCGTTGCTTGACAACCCCACCCCAACCAATGCCCCACACCCCTTAGCCTGATTAGAATAAGAAAGCCATGGATGTCATGGGATAGTGGTTCAGTTATCTACGCTTGTACAATTTACAAGGGATGAAAAGAAATGGAAGTTAGTGAGTTTTGAGTTTCGAAAAGTTCTTTTAAATGTTTATCTCAATGGATTTTGAGTAAGATTAATTCTTCCTAGGTAAGTACAGTAAACTTGAATGGTGTTTTTAGGAATCTAGATTAGGGATGAGTGGTTGTAAGTCCTAAAACCTTGAATCTTTCAATGTTATCAACTCAATCATGTGTTTGTGAGGAATCTAAACACGTAACGATTTACAGATGAAAAATATGAACATAAAGAATTACTTTAAACTGCAAACTATTTTATTACTTGTAAAGCAAAATCGTCTAGTATAATTTCTACTCTCAAGGTGGCTTACAAGAGGCTGGAATGACTAACCCTAAAATAATGATGTAAACATCTTTAAATAATCTAGATAGCTCATCGCTCATGCCCCACATGGGCTTCCCACGTGCCAACGTGGCCCACATGGCCTAGACATGATCCAAATGCCTCAAACGGCCCAAATCCTTCTTCTAACTAACCCAATTAATACCATCACGTAACCAATAGCGCATCAAATATATTTGATATAGTCTCAAATATTTGGTCCTTACAGTGGTTGAGTCGTGTAACTATATCTCAACTTGTGTTTGGGATTTGTTCAACGACCAGTTTGGGTGGTGTGTTTGTATCTCGAATTATCGAATATTTATATTTGTTGAATTCTTTTTTTTATTCCATTATCCTGATCCACTTTCCATGTGTTTTTGCACATGAGTTGGGCAGAGGAACCCGTTGAAGAACAATGAACTATTAGAAAATGCTGAAGTTGAACATTGTGAGTGAAGGGCCGAATTAAATTCTGCTATTATCTTCAAAATAGTATGTCAACTATTTTTTTTCTTAATAATGAATCTACGACAAACACAATAACAACTATCGACTTCTTTTTACATCACTAATGGGACTTATAGGATTGATATAATAACAAAAAAGCTAGTTTCCATTCACAATTAAATATTAACTTATTATATATAGTTAGGTTTATTATCTGTTTATTAAAGGATAAGCACATCAATTACAATTGATATATAACAAAAAAGCTAGTTTCCTTTCACAATTAAATATTAACTTATTATATATGTTAGGTTTATTATCTGTTTATTTTATTTTATTTTATTATTATCTGTTTATGTTTATTTTACTTTTGACGCTTGACCTTTCTTTTAGGTGAAAAGGTAGTCTTACGCGTTAGAGGTGTAAAAAAAACCAATTCTAGCTTGGTAAACAAGAAACCGCCCGGCCTGATTATTAAAAAAACGGTTTGGGTGCAATCCGACTCATTGGTTTGGGGTTAGGACTAAAATTGTTTAAAAAAATACTGGTTTGGATGCTTTTAAAAAACGATTTAACGGTTTTTACTGTTAGACAACCCCCTAACGGCTATACAGTCGTTTTTTGACCGTTTGGTGGTCAATTTGACTGTTTTTTTTGGTATTTTTCACCCCTAAGACTTCCATAAACTAGTGTAAATATGTCGTGGTGTTTTGGTTGAATCACAACGCTCTCTACTCGCAAAAACGATTAAAAAACACTCACATTCTTGATTACGTTCAAAAAAATCTCAAATGCCTTAATCAAGTGATCAATCTTTAGTTGGTTGCAATGCAACATCAACCCTAGGTACGTCAAGTAGTAGAGAATTATTTAATCGTTTAAAAGTAGAAAGTGTTATACAGACGGGGAGGTTTAAAGACATCCAACTGGTGAAAAGAATCGAGTTGGCGATTATTATAGAACTCGCGGATGCAAAGATCATAGAAATCCAGAAGGCGAGGATTGAAGAAATGGAGGCGGCAATGTCAAAAAATAAAATTCTTGACAAAGTTTTCATCGGAGAAGCCCAAAAAATATTGGGCCAATGTCTTTATTTTTTGAAAAGGACAGGTTATCATTTTTATCATAGCTTATTCTCTTTTTTCATCTATAGTACTTCGTCTCTACCTATACTAGTTTTGAGGGTCAAAGTAATGGGAGGCGACTCAAGTTATATACCGATAAGAAAGAAATATGCCTTGCCAAAGGGTTCGTGGACCTTTCAGACCCCCTTATGGTTCTGCCCTTGACTATTAGTACAAGCTAAATGCCAGAATTTATGGTATAAAGAAGGCCAAGAAAATGTGGCCGATTTAATTTGGTGGAAAGAATTTGGTACAAACACAATCATGGAGGTACAAGCTAAAGACCAGAATTTATGGTACAGAGAAGGCCAAGAAAACGTGGCTGATTTGATCCGGTGGAAAGAATTTGATACAAACACAATCATGGAGGTGTTTTTAGGCATGTTAGTAAATAGATTATACTAGTAATTTACCTGTCGTGTGTTGCGACGGTGTAAAGCCCTTCCAAGTAACGTAAAGAGTGGTTAAGTTTGTGGCGGTATAATGTATTTATTAAGTAGCTAAAATAAGTGAGAGCACAAAAATTGGTTATGATTATGGATATAAACATGAACGATGACCATACATTAAAGCTTTCTCCTTTTGCTTTCCCTTGCTCCACCCATAAACATATAGTTCATGAGCACAAAGCAATCGTGCAAGTGTCTTTATTTTTGTTTCTTGATTGCCTTGCTCCATTAGTAAACATATAACTTGTGAGCACAATGTAATTGTGCAAGTGTCTTATTTTTGTTTCTTAATTGCCTGGATGCAAAAGATTCAGAAAACCTTGGATTCACTGAAGAACCAAAACTCTTAAAACTTAAAACTAAAAGTCTAAACTAAAGTAGTAGATCTAAACTACGGCGTCAATTATTCCAATGCAATTTATGTCAGGTAAGATGAGATTCAAAGGGGCGTATTCAAGAATTGATGGATCAAAATTCGCGTCATCAACAACTATAATTGCAGGCCTCACACATGTCCCAATTACTGAATTCCCAGTTAATAAAGCTCCAGTATTTGTAACTTTTTCTTACATGTTAATCAAATTAATACCATAAAAAATTGACGATAATCCAGCCACGATCACGGCCATTTGCTCCGACAATGTATACTACCCAACCACTCGGCTCAGACCCTAGACCACTGCATATAGTTATTACTCACCAAGAATAGACAAAATAAAAAGTCAAACAAACTTAAAATGAAACCTGACATATTTAAGACAAACCCTTTCTTATGGTGTGTCAATGGACACAACCCTTCTTTTTCTCTTTAGACCCAACAATTGAAACCATAACTGCATTTTGTTTGTATTACGAACACAAATTGAACATTATCCAAAAAGCAGAAACAAAATGTATAAGTATGAGAAAATCTTGATTATATTTATAAGTAAGAAAAACAAACATAAATTCAGGGGGTGCTTGGTTGGGGTTATAGAGCTTAATGTCACGGAGTAGCTTTTGACTCATGTGTAGCGTCTTAGACTTGATCTAAGTTAAGCTTTGTGCCCCAACGATGCTAGAGAGTGATTTAAGTGACGATTGCAAGTATTGTATACAAAAAACAACTTTGTATTAATTACAAGATAGTTTACAAGAGTGTGTTTACAAGTACAAGTGTGCTAAGTTGTTACGATGTTGGGTGATTACAAATGATGCCTCACATCCCTATTTATACTACTTCAAGTTTCTCTAGATCATTCTAAGTCTAGAGAATTCTATACAACAAAATATCAAGGCCGATTCTAAAGCATTCTTGCAAAATATCCAACATTTTCAAGTGATTTCATGAGTTTTCTAGATTGTTCTTGATTGCTCCTTTGTAACATTTCCCATAGCAATACAATTATTTCTTATATTCGTATTTAAGTCTTCTGCTGCTAAACATCAACATTGTAACATTCGTTGTAAAACGGGTTTCCAAAAAACCCGCTCCGTTTAAATTCAAGTATTTATTAAATATTTCGTTATAAATTTATTCATCTTACAATTTGAGTTAATAAATTTTTATGGTAAATAACTAAATAAATTAATTATAGAGTTAAAATAATAAATAAATAAAAAGTAAAAATAATATTAACAAATAAGTTTAAAAATAATAAAAATAAATACAAAAGGAGCACCGGGTTCGAACCTGTCACACCCTAGATTTCCTATTCAAATCCATACACCGGTGGGCCCGGGTGGGGAGTATTGTGACGTCAGTTGATAACATCGTTGTCAATTAAACATGGAACAGCGAAAGTCTTGGAGTAAAATTACTATTACAAACCAAATATTCGAAATAAAATAATATACAGGCTCGTAATAAAAGATCCACAGGCGGATCATTAAATGTACAAGAAAGAATATAAAACAGACTTTAGGGCAGATTTAAGGATTTGCAAGATCCTCTTATTCACTTCCGAGCAGCTTCCGCCTATTTCGTATTGTACCTGCAGTTTAGCCTTTGGACGATACGTCAGCTTACGCTGGTAAATACACCCAACTGACTCATTTTGAAAACTTTGAAATGGTTTTTAAGTGCAAAATGGCACAAAATCTTTTATTAACTTGGGAAAGTTGACCTTGCAACCTTGTATCAGATTCACATGTTTGTCAATACATACAGGCCCAGTACAGAATCGAGACATGATTAATACACACCACTCAGGACTCAGGAAGGAGTCATCCCCAAACGTCTTGGGAATATTGCATAGAAGCGTCTGTCAGGTGTATCCTACACCCCGCGCTAAGGCCATGGACAATAACTATTGTATTGAGCCGAGGATATCCAGGACACGGCAGTTTAACCCCTGATGTTTAAGTTATCAAACAAAACTGATTAAAACGAAATATGCGAGTTTACTAGCCACAAGCGGGCATTGGATTGACCCCATTTTGGACCAAGCGGTAATATTTACCGTATCCCAAGCCCGTATAGGGAAAATAAGTCGAGAGTATTTACCTGAGCTAGTCTTCTTCTTTTATTTTTATATAACTCAGCCGTATACAAAAGTACCAAGTGCAGATAGCATTTACCGGCAAGGCTCTAGTCTGGATTATAGCATAAGCTAGCCAATTAAATACTAACGGTCTTATAAACCGAATAGTGTACATGATCATTACGTATAACGCTTGATTAAACGTTGATCGGATAGAATGTAGTTTAATCCCGAAAATTACTTGACTTGTATAATATGGGTAAACTATATACATTCTGGATTTTGAAACTTAAGTGACAAGGTTAAATCCGTTTCGGTTGATTTCCGTAAAATAGTTACATATACGTAACTGTGCGTATATTAGCGATATCGGGTAACCGGATAAGTTATGGACAAGTTCTATATGCCATTATACTTTAAATAAGTTAAGATATCAGTAGGATATCAACTTGTATGACCGTTAAGGTTTTAAAATGAAATTATGCCTCATAATGGCGTTTTGGTAATTTCATACCATATAAAAGGAACTTGAATATAATTCAATGTTATGATTATAAGTATTCTGGAAAAATACTTTATTTATGATATAATATCATTAGGATATCAATCATATGTGTATTTTACCTTTTATGACCAAACTATGCACCGAAGGGCATTTTGGTCATTTTACACATAGTTTATAAATTGTTTGGGATTCTGAGTTTATAACACGTACCTACTATAAATATGTTTAAAATAAGTTTTAAAATCAGTAGGTATCAAGTCTTGGTCAATAATATGGTTTAAAACCATACTATGCGCCTAAACGGCGCTTATGTCGTAAAATGACGTCTTTATGCGATTTTTATGAAAACTGATGTTAAGGTCAAATTACAATGTTTTAGATATGTTATTTAATATAACATATCAGTAGGTAAAATATTTATCTTGAAAATATTTGATTAAAACTATTTTATGAGCCATAAGGGCTAAAATCGCCATGTATCGACATAGTTTAAGGACTTGCTTGAAAACTCAGTTTATAACTTGGTTTAACATCCAAAATAATCCTACTTATAATATTACATCAGCAGAAAACTCATTTTCAAGTTTGTTACCATTTAAAACTTTGTTTTATGCAGAAAGGACATTTTGGTCAAAGATGACATAATTATGGAACTTGCGCATAAACTTGGATTCTGATTATGATCATGTAATATAACCTCAGAGGGTTATGCTACATTATATTATGATCATAATGCAACCTTAGATCAGTAGGTAACTAATCTAAATCGGGTCAGAATCGAAAGTCAAAGCAGAAGTTAAACTTCGCGACTTTCGGTTGCGAACCGACCCTAGAACTGAAATTGACGAGCCGAACATGTTCTTACATGTTCTAATAATTATTACCAACTTGTTTAAGTGTCAAAACAGGTTTCATAACATATATAAGATCAATTTATGATTTTTCTGAAAAATGGCATGTTTGATTTTTTAATAACTTAACTTTGACCCGTCAATTGGTCTAGCAAACGTGATCTTTAGGTGGTGCCCTTTATAGGGATTAACACCTACCTTATTACGATCACTTAGCCATGTTCATTTCGAACAATGGCTGGACCATAATGGTCTTAACCGAAAGTCAAAGTGTTTTCCGTAAAACGCTTGACTTTTGGCTATAAAAGCCTATAAACGAAAATGCACAAGGAAGGAACACTTACCAGTGATTCCTAGGGTGCAAAAGAACTATGTCAAGCTCTCGGTTCGTTAAAAGGTCACTCGGTTTGTTAAAAGGTCACTCAGAGGTATAAATTAACATGTTGACACTTTTAGTCACTCCATTATCCAATTTTCATATATTTACAAAATTGAACTCTCTCGTCCAACAAATGGCACGAATGAGAGTTAGGACTTTACAAAAGATCACTCAGAGGCTTAGTATAAGCATGTTGATTCCGATATTACTCAGAGGCTGGGCATGTTGACATATCAGTCACTCAGAGGCTAATGATTTAAGCATGTTGACGTATCAGTCACTCAGAGGTTGTTATTTATGCATGTTGACATCGGATCGTCACTCAGAGGCTCCGTTTGAGCATGTTGACGCCTTTAGTCCTTATTGGTCTTTAACAGACTATATTTAAAATACAACACGTGTCACTATACTATTGGACACGATTTTACAGGGTGTTACAGAACCCGGGTCCCCATCAAGCACAGACATAGCTTACACCACCTCCACTACACACACATCTGATTCATTTCAAAATCAAATAAATCTTATATTCTGAATAGCACGCTATACCAGTTCAAACTACCCAGACGACATCTGTAACTCCAAGAATTTCATCAAATCACCGTTTCAATCTAGAAATTTAAGCTGCAAAACTGTTTCAAATCGCACATTAAGGCTCAATTATGATGCAAATCAATTATAAAATCATTAAGAATCATCAATTTCTTGACCGAAATGGACAAAAACGGAAATCAATTTAAAACCACTTCTTCTCTATAAATAGCGATTCGCTCATTCTCACAAACCTCTCTAAAATCTCTCTGTCTTCAAATTCTACTTCGCTGGAATCTTGTGTTGTTGTCGGAAGTATCGCCGGAGAAGGCGGGCCATTTTCTTTTCGGTACAACCATCTCTTTAAACCTTTTATTTTATGTGTTATTGATAACTTTAATCAGCAAATACAAAACAGTTTTAGAATTTAACAATCGGGTATGATTTCTGGGTTTTTATGGTGAAGAAGATGAAGTTTATAATGTGTTTAAGTATAATTAAAATCAGAAGTTTAACTGGGTTAGACACACAGTCCAGCGGTGGACTATGTGCAATTACAAAACACACGTCCTGGGTTCGAGTCTCACACGTTACCGACTTTCTGAAATAAAACCAATCTTTTTCTTAAACCTATTCAGATCACCTTGTAGCATGTATATAAATTTAATATAATTCCGGAATATAACGGGTTAGACACATGTGTGCACACGAATGGAGAGACCCTAGTTCGATCCGGCCTCTGTAACAGGTTCGACCATTTATAAAACCTTTTTACATAAAAACAAAATAATATTTAAGCTAACTAGTATATATATATATATATATATATATATATATATATATATAATTAAAACAGAGATTATTTGGGGTTAGACACGTAGCTCAGTTGGTAGAGCTGCGTGCACGTATACGGGAGGTCACGAGTTCGAACATCACACGATTCCAAAAACACATGCGATCCAACTGATCAGACCGGTCAGACCTGACAAGGTCTATTAAATTTTTAATACTATTTTCTTTATTATTTTAATGAAAAAAATCACTTAAAAACACTTAAAATAAGACTTTTTAAGTTTAAAAATTGTAATAAATATCACAAAAAATAGATCTAAAAATCTAATAAAAAGCATTAATTAGAAATATTAATTTCAAATAAAAATTTATATATTCATCAAATATTACATGATTATTTAGGTTAGTTTCCCTCGTCGGTTGAATCCTAAATCGTGCGCAATCGTCATTAATCCCAAGAAACACACTCACTGTAAGTGAATCCTTACAAATTCCCCTTTTTAATCATGTTTTGGGGTGTTTCATGTGTCGTTTACATAATTTTATTTATTCAAACATTTGTGCTACTAGCACTATGTGATTTAACGTTTATGTAATATTTGGTTGTTGTTATATGTGGTTACATTTTCTCATTTCAGTGCAATCATTTACATTAGGCCCATCAGTTCCTCATTGGATACGAGTTAAGCATCGCGTGTCTCATTAGATCGGCTCCGTTTGATTGAGCCTTGATCTCACAGTTCATCATTTATCATGCTCATGTGTACATTGCTTGATGTTATGTGGTTTGTGGATAGATTTACATATACGTATGCTCATACTTGGTTATGCACATTTTTATTAAATTAATTAATATAACTAATTCTCTCAAATGTTGAAATGAGATTCACTCGCCAACTTTTGTTGACCCAAATCTTTATTTTGCACATGATACAGGTGGACAAGCTAAAAAGAGGAACACTTAGGATTTGGCTTTAGAAGAAGAATAAAACATTTCTTGTCTAGAACATTTTTCTTGTGTTTGTATGTTTTTATGTGTTTGCTGGGATATTCTCATTTAAATTTGAATTAATAAATGTGAAACTTAACTATAGTAAATGTCATTAGCTTTGATGAAAACCCAATCATGCCCCGACTTCTATTTCCGCTGCGGGTCAGGGTGTGACAAACATAACCGACCCATCAAGGCTTACTTAGATCTAATCTAAGACCGCACGCAAGTTGAAAAGCTAACTCTGTGACAACTTGGTATCAGAGCAGGTCGATTCTCGGATATGTTGGAACGTGAATCTTGACCAAAAGGAGCTTTACATTTAAAGTACGGTTACGCAATGGTGGTGGGATAAGACCAAATATAGGTTTGCTTCGGCAAAGGTCTTTGTACTCAGCGAGTATGGGATCGTGTGAGCCGCTTAAGTATAGTGTCAATGAGGCCCTCCATCAAGAACCTACGGTATAAGCAGCCCTGTAAAAAAGGGAAGTTTTGTGAAATCTGCTACAATCATTCAAATTCCTATATGCCTGAAACTATTGGTGAACATCGGCACCAACATAAATTCGATGCGGCGGATGTCAGTGCCAACATAACCAAGAATTGACGTACTATATTGAACATGCACGACAGAAGATCATTGTTGTTGCGTTTTCGGGCGTCCAACCCTCCCAAAGTGAATCATGCTTAACATAACGGAATCATGCATTGTCAAGTATGCGAGCTGGTATGGGACAACGACCACACATGAGGACACGAGGACGTCATGAAATGGTGGTGGCAGAGTGTCACGGGCCTAATATTTGAATGTCGGAATGCTATGGGTTGTGCTTGAAAGCTTGGGTTACTGGCTAGTTCGGGAATTTGTTGGGGGGCAAAGTCAGTGTCAATGAAGAAGTGTACGTCCTAAGTCGTGTTTGCAACGAACGCACCACTAGTCGAGAGCTGGTGCTACTCTCCTGATGAGTCCAAGGTAAAATGAAACCAATGACCCACACAAAGAAGTGAGAAGGATTGGCTGGTCCCCGGGGATTTAGAGACGCCACACGGGAGTGGAAACTAACCCCGTGACATTAACTAATGATAGTTATAATTATTTGAGGTGGTTGGTAAGGGTTTAACATAGAAAAGTTACCAGTTAAATTTTTTGTTTTTATTATAATAAATGAAATTGGTATAAGATAAGTGTTGAACAACACATAAGCTTTCTATAAATAATGATGTAATGTACCCTAAGACGCTTCCAAGTTCCAACGCTTAGACCACCAAAGACAAATGATACAGCCGGGAGCGTTTTTACAATGGAATTAACTTGCATAAAAGGTCGATACACCACAAAATCATCCATAAATTTGAATGATAACTCATATAAACTGTATTGTATTAGCTACAATCTAGAAGAAACGAGATCACAATCACATACTTTTTGTTTTAAATTTTTGTATATATATTTTTACTCAACCTACCACATGCTTAAAAGGCTCATGTTCGACTGATTCCCTTCTTTAAAAGCGTCTCATACACTCTATCCGCCTTGCTTAGATCAACATTGAACGATAAAACTAAGTCAAAAGAAGGACCATGGGTTTAGACGGGAAAACAAAGGCGTTGATATTTACGTGCCAAAAAATTGTTAAATGACTGTTATGTAGAAAACGGAAAGTATATTAGTTTTTTTTATAGTATTTGCCTTTTTAGTTATTAGTATTAATAGAATAAATAATAGATCACACGACAAGTTGAAAGACCAATAATTGCAAGGTAAGTTATTTTTGTTCATATTTCTAATTGTGCCAAACAAATATATATTGTGCTATCATCAAGATTAACCAAGTGAAAAAGAAATTATCACTCCCACCAATATTCAAATATGCTAAGTTAAGATTTCACCTAATATTCAAATTCAATTTTGTTGTTTTATATTTTCTGTTCCAATTTGCTCATGAACTCTTTAGTTGAGCATTTGCTTCACAACTTTGTTTACAAAATACCAAATATAAATTAAAACAATAAAACCTCCAAAGCGACTCTACTTATTCTTGAAAGGTGTAATCTTGATCACAAGTCCAGGAAACACATCATCCGGATCATGAATATGCGGGTTTTCTTCGACAATATATGGATCACCACATTTTTCACCGATTGTATGCAACGTCTCCCCTTCACTAACCACATAAATCTCGTCACACGGCCTGTCTTTTGGTTGAATTCGTTTCACAACTCTTTCATTTTTAGTGGTAAACGACTCGCAACAACTGAACACCAACATTAGCACCAAGAAAAACGAGCAGCGCCATGAGTGCGTCTCAGCCAAAGTTGTTGATGAATGAACTCTTGCCAAAATGTTGAAAACTTGAAATAGTTTGTAGGGTTTCTTTTTTGGGATTATAAAGGTGGGATTTAGGTGGATTAGGAGGGAGATTTGGTTTGTTTGAATTGGTGTGATGATGAAACATTGGGGTAGAAGTTGAATTTGATTGATTTTAGTGGGGTAGATAAATGTCAAATTGGAAAAATAGAACAAGGAGCGCAAAATTTTGACACGATACAATTTAATATTAGATTTACAGATTTTTATTTAGTTTAGATGGGTTCGCGTTTGGATTCGTAGTTAAACATGTTTAACAAGTTAATATTTATATGTTTATGCCATACTTGCAAACTAGTTAGGTAAACTGTTTTGTCATAAAATGTACTTAAAAGTTGCATTTTACGTACTTTAAGTTTTAACGAAGTTGCAGGCGCTATCTTATAACTATGGAAATTACATTGGATATCTTTTTTGTTACTATTTTTTATTGGGTGGTGTCCTTTAGCTCTAACTCGATTAAATTTTTGGGTTAACTCTGATCATGTGTCTCACATGAGGGTATTTTGGTCTTTTACTTTTTTTCTTTGAACAGTCTTATAGATGTTCTTTATGTTACTATTTTTTATTGGAAG
Organism: Scalesia atractyloides; assembly: GCA_947069175.1. NCBI lineage: Eukaryota > Viridiplantae > Streptophyta > Magnoliopsida > Asterales > Asteraceae > Scalesia > Scalesia atractyloides. Next base: position 79,258,738 of record CAMTDV010000001.1, on the reverse strand, counting down.
TGATACGGCCATTTTTCCCTTACATGAGTGGCACATGGTCACATTTAACTTAAAAAACTAACCAGGTTATGATAAAAGGACGAAATGTGCATAAAAGTGTTAACCTAAAGGACATATGGTGTAATTTCTGTAGTTAAAGGACAACGCCTGAACTTTGTTAAAACTCAAAAGACGTAAAATACAATTTAGTCCAAATAAAACGTATACTTCTTTTCTGATTAAATGAATCTTGTTTGTGTCAATATGATATTGTGTCTGGTTTTATGTGACTAATATGATTTTATCGGTTTGTATAGAAGCTTTAGGTTCATGTTGAGTGTGATTCGTCAACCAGTAAACTCGGCTACTTAACATCCAACATATAAAATGGGTGTGAGTGTGACTGTTTTGGTTCTCGGTGGAGTTGGTCAACTACAAAATGATTGCAATAAACAACGCTAAAAGAAATGCTTTTGTGTTATGTAATTTGGGTATTTATCTAATAATCAAAACTACGCCCCGCTTGTGTGAATTTGTACTAATATTAACGTTATTTTACTAATTTATGAAAATAACGTTAAAAACGGCGGACGGTTAATCATGCATCATGTGGTGGCGTTGATAGCCAATGAAAGACAAAAGAGTACATGCCCTAGTCGGCCTTTATCCTGATTGTTGAGTGTTATATGCCTTATGTCCAAGGCTTAATGCAAAACTACTATCGAGCCGTGGATCTCTTGGAAGCAGCCTCTCTATTCTTACGGGGTAGAGATAAGATTGTCTACACCTTACCCTTCTCAGATCCTACCTTAGCTTTGTCGTTAATGAAATTTACTGAGTATGATGATGATGATGATCTAGTAATGAAAGCGCGTCTCTAAGTTATCAAATGTATTCTTATAAACAAATACATACCTTTTATTGTGATGATAATAACTTATAAAGAAAATATAATCACATACATTATCATATTTAATTATCTACACATAATTATCATAAAAAAAACATTTCGTCATACAAGAAAAAAACAAAGATCGATAACCAAATGAAAAGTTTTGACAAGCCCAATTACAAAATCTACTAATTCGATTAGAATATCAACAAAGCAGTGATTAGAATTTGTTATCCCTAAGATGTCATTGATAGGAGAAGTGGTGATCACTGGCATATTGATAAGATCTTGTAACAGTGAGTTTCTAGATATTCTTGGTTGGTATTTCTTCCAATCTAAAGGTTCATGTTATTATTCTGATCTCTGAGCATGTCAAGAGAAGATAGAACCTAGAGGTGCAAGATTGATGAGTCTGGTAACTTGTCAACGTTGATCGTTACATTTTGGGTCATGTCGAGTCTTACATCTAAAAACCTTTATCCACCTTTTAATTTCTTTTAAGAATAATTAACGTATTAATTATGATTACAAAAACAATATCACTACCATAATATTTTAAAACTTTTCATAAACATTAAATTGACCCAAAAACTTAGTAAAATATCGGTGTCTTATTAGATGGTGGTGGTGGTGATGATAGGATCACGATAGATTGATCAGCGAGAGAAAATTACCAAAACAAACAAGTTGACTTAAAGAGTTAACAAAACAAACACTAAATTTTAGTTTCAGCAAAAAAGACTAATCAGGAGATAAAAAAATAAGCACCGCCGACTAAGATGGTAAAAAGAGACCATATGTTAAAGGCTGATAAAATTTTAGCCGCCTTAGTAGACGTTTTTGTCTATTTTGGCTAGAACTATTCAAGTATACTTGTGTATTTTAATTTTAATTTTTTTGAACGGCAAATTGTGATTACTGACAACTAGATTATTATCGTGCCACCAGCGAAATCACCCAATCATATCCATCCCCACCAAGCAATAATATTTATACACCAATTCAGGAGAAAACTCAATAAATTTGAAAAAAAATCTCTTTTAAGAATCAAACCCAGAACCTAATGGTTACTAAGTTTTATCTCACCAGAGATGCCGCCAGGCTATATATTGTGTAGATGCTACATTTCACTTTGTTTGTTAAGATGGCATATATGTGGGACCTTAACCTTTGCTATAATGCTTGAAAATTCTGAATATTTTTGCACAAATAAAAACACACAAAGATCATTCTTATATAACAAACATGATACAAATTACAAATAATGATTTAAGGTAGCAAAAACAAAATCCGTGGCCCATTTTATTTGTTCTGTGTTAGAAAACAAGCTTAAGCACGGAGTAGTAAACAACATCGGTAGGCACTCTGGGTGGGTTCGGATGCTCTAAGGGTACAATAGTTCGATTACATTCGAATCATACAAGCGTATCTGAGCTTTCTTTTTAACAGTTTTCTTTACTTTTTTTACAAACAAAACAAAAGAAGTTATCACTGGCCTAATGTGGTTTCTGAATATTCCTTGTCAGTAAATTGTTATACTATAGGGCTTAATTAATATATTTTATTCGGTTTATGAATCCGGTTCAAAATATTTTAAGTTTTTATTAATAATCTTTATGGTTTAATTAATCTATACATATAATAAAGTAAACGAATTTGAGGTTTAATTAATCTATACATATAATAAAGTAAACGAATTTGAGGATACGTGCCAATCATTGATAATCTTTATGGTTTAATTAATCTATACATATAATAAAGTAACGAATTTGAGGATACGTGGCAATCATTGAGGCTATCTAGAATTCTATTTTCCCGCCTTAAACATAATCCTTTTAGTTTCATTAGAGCATTTGTAATGGATTCCCTATCCATATCCATATATTTCCACTAAAAATTATTTATTCTGTCTTATTTTTTAATTAAATAATATTTTTTATATATTTATCATTATATTTTCTCTCCCCTTCACTCACAACCATTTCTAAAAATATTAAAAAATTTATAAGTTTTTCTCTCTTCAGATTTTGTTCCTATATATTTACATATAAACAATAATTTTTCCTTGTATTTTCTCTCATCCACTCAAAAACACTGACAACCATTCCTTATAATATCACTAAACCCACTCACTTATTTTTAAGGTTTTCATTGTGAATGCTCTTAGTTAATCCTAAATTCAAAAAAATATTAATCCTTAAATACTGAAAAAAAAATTAATCTCTACTTAATATTTTTATCCAAATCTTAAGTTTCAAATTCGAATTAATACAATGACAATCTATTAATTTTGATACATAATTCTTTAATCCTAAATTCAAAAAAAATATTAATCCTTAAATATTGGAAAAAATAAATTAATCCCTGCTTAATATTTTTATCCAGATCTTAAGTTTCAAATTCGAATTAATACAATGACAGTCTATTAACATTGATTACATTTTATTTATATTGTTATACTTATTTTTATAATTTATAATTGATTACATTTTATTAATATTGTTATACTTTCTATTTATATTTAATGTTGTTATACATAAATATTATTTTTTTAATATAACTATTAATACATGTGTATGACAAAAAGGAATATTGTTTTATTAATATCATTATTATTACTGCTATTTGTATTATTTATAATTGCTACCATCATTATTATTATACATTTCTAATATTGATATATTTGTGTATGAGATTTTTAATCAAGTTACAGGAAAAGTCTACGAGCTAGTCTAGGAGTGTGCGTAACCAGTGGTCGTATTTTACTATCAACACCTAATTTTGTTATGTTACATTGTGACCATGTATCCACAGATCCCCACTATCTGTCGGTTTTGCAATGACAATTAGTATAAGGCATGACCAGTCACTATCCAAGGTTGGTTTGTTTTTAATATTACTGGATTCACCCATGGTCAATTGTGTCTGGCATTATCAATAATTAAAAGTAGAGACGGGGTAAAACTACTAATTCTAGATAGAGATGGTAAAGTTATTAAATAAAGGATGTAATGTTGTGTACAAATTATTTTCGGTAATGTACGAGTTATAATTGTAACCTTTTATTTCTCATTAAATGTAATGTAATACGTAAATATAATAATGAGAATTATATAATATATTTATTTTTGTATTATTTTCAACGACAATATGATTACATGCTTCTTTGATGAATTTTATAATACTAACATACAACATCTTTATGTTAACTCGTTTGTGTCAATTTTGTATATAAATGTCTCTTTGATTTGCATTTACAAGAAATATTTATTATATAGTTTAAATTGGTCAAACCGTATAACACATGAGGAACTAACCTAGTTTACTTATATTTTACTTCAGCTTAATTAAGAATCAACATTTGTTTGGAGAGTTTTAAAACGGGGTTATAATCTTATTAATATTATTTATTTTATTATCATTGTTTCTAAGTTATTCTCGGGTCAAATCTCAAGGCCGTACGGATCATATCTAGTTATTTTTCGAGCCTTACCTTGAATTGCAATATGAGGTTAACCCGTTAGAGAGTCTAGTTTCGGGGATCGCCATTTGATAATCAAGTCAGTGTCTTATATGACAAAACATCTATGTATATAACAACCTATAACCAAATATCCATGTATATAACCTTAAGCTATGTAAAAATATAGTAGGGAGGAATAGAAGGGCAACAAATATATGTAAAAAAAGGAGTGCAAGTTGCTAACCCGGTACGCACGCACACCTCTTTGGGTACCGGGTTAGCAACTTACACTCCTTTTTATTTTATATAATTAATATATAACTGGAAATCAATTAACCCGTAGTTTTCAGTCAATAACCTCGGTAAATAATGTCTGACAGAAATAAAAGAAGACATTTAATAGGATTTGTTCGCTGAAAGTACCCAAATTCGAATCCTATGATCCTCATCTTTTTATTTGTTTTACGGTTGACACTAATGGCTATAAATACATAATAGTCTATGTATTACGGATAAAGTTCAAACTCTAAACATTAAAAACATGGGACATTGTTGGAAAATCAGATCCTTGATCAAACACATAAACGCGAGGTTGAACAAACTTGTTTGGCTATTTTATTATTAACCATAGAAAGCACACCAGTTACAATAACTCTAACCATCTATTTATATTAAACACATATTTATCCTAACCCAACTCAAACTCTATTAAATAAATAAAGTAACCAACTAGATAAACATATTTAATAAACCCACAATTATCCCTAACTTAAATATAAAAAAAAAACTCAATAAATAATTTACTAAGAGTTATCTATAACTCGTTTAATAAGTATCTTCTAAATTCAAAATTAACGTATTCAAATACAAGTTACTTGGCTAGCAAAATGTCTTAAGTTAATACTTAATAATTAGTTAATTGTGTACGCACCAAACTTTCTTCCCAAACAAAATATTATGGTTGTCATAAACCAAATTTTTTTAACAGAAAAACTGAAGTTAAAATTCAAATCACCTTGAAAGACTGAACTAAAATAAATAAAAAACTGAAGTTAAAATTCAAATCAAATCCCCGTATGAACTAAAATAAATAAAAAACTGAAGTTAAAATTCAAATCAAATCACCGTATGAACTAAAATAAATAAAAAAATTCTAGCCGGAATCCTAAGAAGCTTTTGGGCATATTAAAGTCATGAAATGAATCTGTTTGTTCAAATGGAGGAATTAAGTGATTAAACAATTATAAAAGCAAAAGCATATGATGCTCCTATGACACCAAATGTAAAACTGAAAGCAGATTACATAAAACTTCTTTAAAACCTTAATAAGTGTAGAAGAATTGTTAGGAAATAAGCTTGAGGATGATATAATTTAACATTAAATAAGGGGGAACTACAGTGGCGGATCCAGAAAATTCTTTCGGTGGGTTCGTTTTGATAGATTCTAATTGTTTTTTTTCAAATCATACAAAGTTCTCACTAATTTTTTTCATTTTTTTCCAAACCGAGTGGGTTCATATGAACCCACAAAACAGGGCTGGATCCGCCACTGGGGAACTATATGATATTATCACTAGATTATATATAACCTACTATAATTTCTAATTAAGCCGTGACAGATTCAGAAATTTTTTATACTGAGTTTCATTTAGTAGATTCTTACTAATTTCAACTATTTTTTTTCCCAAATCATACGAAATTTCCACTAATTTTTTCTAATTTTTTTTTCAAATCAAGGGGGTTCCTAAGACCTCCTGGATCCGCCGCTAGGGTTGATAATTCGACAAGCATTGCTAATTCCAATCACATTTCTTGTTGTAAGTCCGTGTCTTATACACGGCTGAATTCTCGTTGAGTATATGTCAGGTAGACCATCCACAATAAAGGTGTAAACCGTCCCATACTCTTATACTCATCTCATTACTTGTTTTAAATATTTTGTATTATAGGGTTGCCCGTCACTTCGGTTTAAATTTACTTGTATATGTAATCATGTGAGCAAGAGACTCAATTATACCATGTCACATTCATCTAAAAGAGTTACAAGGTTAGCTGGTTATAAACAAAGATGTAAAAGAGTTACAAGGTTAGTTGATTATAAACGAAGACGTGTTAAACAAATCAACCACATATTAATTAAATTGACGAGTTAAACTTATTAACCAAAAATCATATCAGGAAACTACGACCGCTAAATTGATAATTTTTCTTTTTGCATATATATTGGTATTTTATATCTTGAAATTTTTTAACGGCTAACGAATCCTTTAAATGGACTACTGTCGAAATTCACCACATTGAGATACCCTCGCATCCGAACCAGGGAAAACCCTAACCTAGGGTCGAAGTCTATGAACACTCGTCCGAAGGCACGAGAGTGCGGTGAGGTAAAACCTGCTCAATTCAAAGATCGAACTAGTGATCTCGACCTATTCATCTAGTCTCTCATAATCACCGGGTGACGTAAAAAATAATTTATATATTTAATATAAATTATTATAGGAATATTTTTGTGACCAAAAGAATTCATGGGCTTTCAGCTTTTTTAATTGTCGATACGCCCCTGTCTGTCCTGGGATCCCTAATATAAAAGTCTTTAATTATGAGCGGCTTTTCCGGGAGCACACATTGAAGCAACTATACTGTTTACACCCACTATGTTTTTCTGTAATGACAGTTTTAACCCCTTTAAATATTAAATACTGCACATAGTTCCCCATACTAGTATTTTAAAACTAAACACAACTATACTAGTATACTACCCAAAAAGTAAATCAAGTTAAAATTTTGTGTCTTTTCTGAATTTAGTTTGATTTTGATACTACTAGAACTTTGAGCTAAACATTGACATGTTTGTAAATAAATTGAACGTTCACTTGACTGTTCGACGAAATGTTTATTTATTAACTTAATAAACAAACGAATATTAACAAAAAAAAATATATTCATTTAACTAAATGCATAAAAATATGAATACATTGATTATTCATTTATTTCATTTATGTTCATTCTTTTATATGCATTTGTTTATTACTCTGTCATCATTTTTTTTTGTTATTTGATAGTTGTCTGTTTATATATTTTTAGTTTGTTTGTTTCAGAGTCGAGAGTTTTCTAGAAGCAACATCTCTAACTCTAGGATAAAGGTAAGGTGTACCTAGATCCTATCATCCGTAGACCTACAAATAACTTTGCTACTTGTAAGATTTACTGAGTACAGATGTTGTTGAATTTACTTTCTATCGTTTATGTTTTTTTTTCATATTTATATAAGCTTAATGATCTGTTAGTTACTAGTTATACAATTTGGCTCATCACGCATCACCCAAATCATTTTTTAAAACAAGCCTTGGGCAACCAGCTAACAGACAAACACATTCATTTTCTTTATTTATGCTCTTCATTCATGTTCATATAAAACATTAACAAACGAGCACCAACTAACATAACCAGGGGTCATGTCGGAACAAACTCTCTATCTCGTGAGATAGAGGCAAAGTTTGCCCTTATCTCACCATCCTCATACCTTACTCTATGGGTAAGCCTTCTTTGCATAAATTTGTTTGTATAAACGTATATGTTCATCTTCCTAACAAACGAACATGAACACAAACAGTGTACGTTTAAGTATTGGTCTTCCCCCCGATTCGCCTACAATACATCAAATACTTGTTAACCTAACAAAGACAAACTTCAAACAATAAAAGTAGGAGGATCAATTTGAAACTTTTCCATACCAACTTCCAATCAAATCAAAGCTACAATAAGAATAATATTCCTCTGCTGTTGCTACACGTCTGCCATAAACCTTCATAGCAAGCTTCCAGATCGATCATCCATGGCAGCTGCTCTCGTATAGGTAACTATTATCAAACGTCTTCACTCTTTACATCTCTTTACCCGCTTCAATTTCACAAAACAACAGTCTCTATAACCCTTTTGATCCAACGCACCAATTATTCTAACTGAAATAGCAGCACACACCGATTTTGAACAAACTTTTGATGATTTGATCTTCATTTTCGTCTGTTTTTTATTTTGTGATCGTGTTAATGTTAGGTTTTAGGTGAATTTTGTGATATTTGTTGGATTGTGTAACTGTGTAAGGAATTAGGTGAGTTTTGAGGTGTGATGTGCTTTCTAGGGTTTATATTTGTGGCTGGATTATTCCTTTTTACATTGTGTTGCTAGAATTTGTTAAGAGTGTTAATATTAGTGTAGGTTTGTTAGGGGCATTGTAGTCATTTCATAGCTTGTTAGTTTTATATATATGGTGCTACTCTGCTTGTTATCTTTTGATTTTGTTTGGAATTTTATAGGAATTGTTACAAATCTGAGGATTAATGGTGGTTTGGTTGTAAGGTTTGGTGCTATAATGATAAGAGTTTTGGTTATTTGTTATTGCATTTAATCGTGTTTGTATATATATATATATATATATATATATATAGAGAGAGAGAGAGAGAGAGAGAGAGAGTTAATTTGGTTTGGTGAAGTTATTGAGAGAATGATAGCACAAGAATGCTATTGAAGGACTTTTGTACCATATATCTGTTGAACTAAAAATTTGAAGTGGTGAGAATGATGAAGGGGCTTATTATTTTTAATTTTCAACACGCATCTCTACAGTTTTAGATGTATTTTTGTTTAACTGTATTCTTCTGTGTGCCCATGGAAATGTTAGCATAGAACTAGGGCCGTTCCAACGTTTTTGGAGGCCCTAAGCGAACTACAAAGTCGGAGCCCTATTGAATTGTTTTAAAGGAATTGAGATTGAGATTTGAGACATTGAATAACCATAGCGATGATTTTTCCTGATCTCGGCCCTAATTTCGCTCAATCCGCATTCAGTTTCACATTGGTTACTCAAAAGACGCCGCAAGTAACGAGGGTTGAAGTGTTGCATGTGCAGACAATGCGGACTCCTAGTGTAAAATCCTAAATCTTGGGCCTAGAAACGTTGTTTAAATGGCAAAAAACAAGCCTAATATATGTAAAGAAAAAAATAGGAGGCACTAGGCCTTAGCCTAGGTTGATAAGTCTTACGGGCCGGCTAGAACTGTATGTATTATTAGTTGGTAAAAGTTAATCTGACAGATTCAATATCTGTTTATCTGCTTCGATTTTACGACAGAAAAGTTTGTGTTAGTTTTTGATTGAATGCCATATTCTTGGAACTGAAGTAACTGACACCAATTTTCGAAGAACCAGTGATGTTTCATTTCAGTTTCTCTGTTTTTGACTTTGTGATCGCGTTGAGTTTAGGTTTTTGGTGGATGTTGATATTTGTTACTTTATTAGTCAGTGAAAGTTAATCTGATAAAACCAACTGGCGATCTTGCAGCGGTGGTAGATCCTCGTGCTTCAATCACCATTTATACAACCGCATTTTCACAATGGGTCACGAGTTTCAGTATTTATTGGAAACCAAGAGATTCGTGTGGTTTGTAGCCGTGGTATTCGCCATCTTTGTGATGTTTCAGTATTTTCAGTTTCCAAACGGCTACGTTGTGTCATCCGTATTCCCTGCCAGCGATGGTCAAATAGTTGCGAACACCACTCGTTTTCATGCCTCAAATATCAGTAATATTAGTAATTTACATAACAATACATCAAAGGCTTCAAGTCCAATACCCGCAACCCATTTGCCACAGAATTCACCGGCTTTAACACCTACTACAACAGTAAATATTACACTAAGTACTCCTACAATACCTTTAGGCCCCGACGAATCTGAATCAGATAGAGGCGTATCAACAACGGTCAAAGATTTTAACGAATTACAGAAAAATCCAGTTCGTTCAGATGATAAATCATCGGCAACCAAAGACGTTATTACGGAAGATGTCGCGACAATATCAGAGATGTATGATATGCTGGTTCATAATCGAGCTTCATCCCATTCCATGGTATGCAACTTAATTTCTTAAATTTCCAAAGAGTAAAATGCCATTTTTGTCCATTAGGTTTGGCCAGTTTTGCGACTTTCGTTCAAAGGTTTGTTTTTCCGCATCTAGATCCAAAAGGTTTGATGTCTTGCCATTTTCATTCGGCTCGTTAAGTCCATCCATTTTTCTTTGTTAAGTCAGGGATATTTTTGTCTTTTTACATACTTGTTTTTGTTTTTTTGCTTAGTAAGGGTATTTTGAATACTTGTACATTATGCTAAATGGTTGTACATAAAGTGAAAAAGACCGAATTGACAAAAAAGGCTAAAATAACTCTGACTTAACAGAGAAAAATTGATGGAGTTAACGAGCTGGATGAAAATGGCAAGATTTCAAACCTTTTGAATCCGGATGCGGGAAAACAAACCTTTGGATGAAAGGCGCGAAACTGGCCAAACCTCAGGGACGAAAATGGCATTTTACTCATTTCCATCACATGAAATTGTTTTAGTCAAAGTGAGTTCTTAATTACTGAAATTGTTATAGAAACCGCGATGGTCTTCAGCAGTAGATAAGGAATTACTAGATGCCAAATTTCAGATCGTGAATGCTCATGTTAATGAAAACGATCCTACACTTTATGCTCCCCTTTTTGTTAATGTTTCAAGGTTTAAGAGGTAAATACAATTTTCAAGCATTCATAGATTTAGGGGCGCGCACAGTTCGGTTCAGTTTTATGGTAAAACCAAGACCGAAACTGAAATGTTTGTTTTTCGGTTTTTAGACCCGTTCAGTTTCGGTTTTTTTCGTTTCTAGCAACGGTTTTTCGGTTTTCCGAACAAAATTATGTAAGATTAAAAAATAAGAAGTGTAATCCAAGATTTGATGCATTTAACCTTTTTAATTAATATTGTTCACGTAAACTAACCTTCTAATCTATATTTACGTTTCTCCAAAGTTTCTGTTATGACATTTTCTTTTATAATATTTTGAAAATCATTTAATTTTTATGTTAATTTTTTTATATCTTGTAGGCAATGGATAAATCATTTTCAAAGATAAATAAACATGTTAATGTTCTCATTATAATTATAAATACTTAACATACAAGAATAAAACTAATAACTTCTTAATCAATATGTAAAAAAACTTTCATAAATATTTTTTTGGGTTATTCAGTTTGGTTCATTTTTTCGGTTTTCACAAAATGTTAAACCTAAACCGAACCGTAAATTACAGTTTGTTACTTTTATGCGGTTCGGTTAAATTGTTTTCTTCGGTTTGGTTTTTTTGGTTTTTCGGTCATCCCTACATAGAATTAAATATGGCTCACGCGTTGATTATCTTATTATCAACAACAGGAGTTATGAATTAATGGAAAAGATTCTCAAGGTATACATATACAAAGAAGGCGCAAAGCCGATATTTCACGAGCCACAAGCGGTGCAAAAGGGAATTTACGCATCCGAAGGATGGTTCATGAAGAATATGAAAGCAAGCCAACAATTCGTTACTAAAAAACCGAAACAAGCCCATTTGTTCTACTTCCCGTTTAGCTCTCGGATGTTAGAAGAAAAACTATTCGTTCCCGATTCTAACAGTCACAAAAACTTGGTACAGTACTTGAAGAACTACCTTGACTTAATTTCGGGAAAATACAGTTTCTGGAATAGAACCGGTGGATCCGATCATTTCTTTGTTGCTTGTCATGATTGGGTAAGCTATAGATTCTCAATCTGATTTGTATAACTCCATTTAGAAGTGCACAAACAAGCCTGGGCCTGACAAAGCCCAAACATCTGGGCTAAAGCCTGAAAAACATAGTATTTGGGCCTAATTTTTTTCAATGCTCTCTTAAGCCCAGGTCCTGTAAAAAGTTCTTAAAGTGCGGTCCTAACACCTACCTAGGCCTTGTCCTTTTCAAAGAAAAAACCCACAAATTTTAGGCCCAAAAAGCTACCTTTTGTTTTTTTTTGTTAGTAGCCGAACTTTGAATCATTTATTTTTGGTTAAATCCTTTTTAGTGTATTTTTTTAGTTTTAATATTTCTAAACATTATTTGAAGACTGAAGTAGAGTAAAATGCTATTTTCGTTCAAGAGGTTTGACTGCTTTTGCGACTTTCGTCCAAATGTTTGTTTTTCCGCATCCGGATCCAAAAGGTTTAAAATCTTGCAATTTTCATCAACTCGTTAACTCCTCCCATTTTTTAACGTTAAGTCAGAGGTATTTTCGTATTTTTAAACATTTTTGTGATGATTAAAGGTTCGGATGGGAAGAAAATCAAGAGAGTGGATCTTTATTTCTTATACTTTTTATTATTTTAATAAGAACTGTCAAAAAAGATGGAAATGCCTCTTATTTAACGGAGAAAATGGATGGAGTTAACGAGTCAGATGAAAATGACAAATTTTCAAATCTTTTGGATCCAGATACGTAAAAGTAGCCAAATCTCATGGACAAAAATGGCATTTTACTCTTCGTAATATTTTATAAAACTCAATTGGGTTATATTATATAAAAATGGCATTTTACACATGTTTCAATCAACTTTAAATAATATACAAGAAGAGCTGGACCATGTTTCGTTGGGACTAGTTAGGCCCAATGAATGCCGTCTATTTCTGCTCCTTTTAGGACCGATTTTCACTGCTCGTGTTAGGACCAGGTGTTTTTTGGTCCAGGCCTTGTTCGTACATATCTCCATTTCTAGTGTACGCTACATTTTATAGAAAAGTTTCGGGCTTATTTAATTTCCATTTTATATATTTTTTTCCCAGACTCCTTCCATAACAAAGAAACATATGGACAGTTGCATTCGCGCAATGTGCAACTCGGACATCAAAAAGGAAGGATTCACACTAGGAAAAGACGTTCCTTTACCCGAAACACTCATTAGTTCACCTAAGAACCCATTACGCGAATTTGGCGGGAAACCCGCTTCCGAACGCTCAACCCTCGCTTTCTTCGCGGGCCGAATGCACGGTGACGTCCGGCCCATTCTTTTACAACACTGGCAAAACAAAGACCCTGACATGAAAATATTCGGAAAGCTACCGAAATCCAAACACAACATAAACTATATTAATTACATGAAAAGCAGCAAGTATTGTATATGTGCAAAGGGGTATGAAGTCAACAGTCCTAGAGTTGTGGAAGCTATATTTTACGAGTGCGTCCCCGTGATTATATCCGACAATTTCGTCCCCCCGTTTTTCGAGGTTTTGAACTGGGAGTCGTTTGCGGTTTTCGTTAGGGAGAAAGATATACCGAATTTGAAAAACATCCTCGTCTCGATTCCCGAATCGAGGTATATGGTTATGCAAGAGACGGTTAAAAAAGTACAACAGCATTTTTTTTGGCATGTTAAGCCAATAAAGTATGATATATTTCATATGATACTACATTCAATATGGTTTACCAGAGTGTTTAGAACTTTAGAATAAATCCATAGTAAATAGAGATAGATAAGAATAATGGTATTTTTATTTTATTATTTATAGATATTTTTGTAGCATTGAAAGGGATGGATATTGGCCTTTGTTATAGCAGTGAGTTAATTGAGTTCTGACAGTTTTGTTCCTCAATAGATTTGTGTGTAGCATTAAAGTTGCAGGAACATTTCTGAGGTGCATTTGCCATGAGAGTGACTCAAGAGAGAGTACACTGCTGTTCCATGCAAAAGAAAGTTTTACCCATGGAAATTTTCAGGAATATTTTTGCTGACGTCATTTATTTTATTTGCTTCTGTTTTTATTATTTATTTACTTTCTATGGTGATGCCAAGTGGTAACATTTCATTGCCAGTGGAACCAGAGTAACTTGATACAGCCGACGGTGGACGGGCACAACTTTCTTGAATCCATACACTCATCAATCCTGCATTATTATGTTATTTCCTTAATATCACAAAATCATTGACGTCACTCCTTTCTACTACATTAGAACTTTGTTGTTTAGAAAAAAAAGAGTGTCAAATTAAAAATAACTAAATTTTCATTTAAATAAAAAAAATTAGAAGACACCTAAACTAAAACGAAAAGCTTACATAATTAAATAAAAAAGTATTTAAACAAAATCTTTCCATTAGGGGTGATTTCTTATAATTTTCTATGCCTTAACTGTCACATCCCGACCCGCAGCGGAATAAGAGTCGGGGCATAATTGGGTTATCACCAAAGCTCATGATGTTTACTAAAATGTTTCATATTTATTAAATTCAAATTACAACTTAAATATCCAAATCAAAATCCATACAATTACAAGGAAATGAAACTATGTAAACAATCCAAAGCTTAAACTGATTTATTCTTCTAGGCCTTCCTATGTGTCTCTTGCCTCAACTGGATCACCTGTATCATGTGTAAAACGGGGGATATTTTGGGTCAACAAAAGTTGACGAGTGAACCTTGATAAAACATTGTTATTAATTTCTTGTTTTATTTAATATTGAAAATTTGTGCAATAATCACATGTGAGCAAACATATATAAATAACAAACACAAACCACTTTGAATGAGTATATGATATGAATGATGATGAATGTGAGATCAAGGCTCAATCAAACGGAGCCGATCGAATGACATGAATGATTGTGTATGTGAGATCAAGGCTCAATCAAACGGAGCCGATCGAATGAGGCACCTGATACTCAACCCGTATCCCACGGGGAGCTGATGGGCCTAATGAAATGCATGTACTGAAAATGATAACTTCAATCTAAACATAATTCACACAACAATTGAACACATATTTGATACACATTTGATCACGGATATGATGGATGCACAAGTGTTTAAATATAATAAAGATTTAAACGACACATGATACACCAAAAAATGTGATTAAAACGGGGAATTTGTAGAGATTCACTCACATTGGGTGCGTTCTTTGATGACGTTGGATGCGCACGAATTTTAGGATTTGATCGACGAGGGAAAAACTAACCTAAAATAGTAACGAAATGATTCGGTAAATAAATGGATTTTATTTGAGTTTAATACTTTTAATTCTTAATCTTAATGGGATTTCTAGATTTGTTTTTGTGAGTTTAAGGACATTTTCTAACTTTAAAAGTATTATTTTTAAGTATTTTTAAATAATTTTCTGATTAAATAAATTAATAAAAAGAAATAAAAAATATTGACTTTTTGACCCTGTTGACCCTTGACCATTGACCGTTGACCGGTCGGACTGTGTGTTTGTATGCGCTGAGTGAGTTCGAACTCGGGACCTCTCGTATACGTGCACGCAGCTCTACCAACTGAGCTACGTGTCTAACCCGAAATATTCTCTGTTTTAATTATATTTATATACTAATTAATTTTTAACTTATTTGGGTTTTTATTAAAAACGATTTATATGGCCGAACCGGTCGCAGGGACCCGGAGTCGAACTCGGGTCCTTCGGTTCGAGTGCGCACAGCTCAACCAGTTGGGCTGTGTGTCTAATCTGTTTAACTTATGGATTTTATTACTCTTATTGACATTCGGTGACCTGATCTGATTAAGTTTTAAAAATGTTGGTTTTAATTCTGAAAGTCGGTAACGTGTGCGATTCGAACCCAGGACGTGTGTATTGTTTGTGCACACAGTCCACCGCTGGACTGTGTGTCTAACCCGTTCGAATATCCAGTTTTTATTATATTTATACCTATACTTATACTTGACTTCATCTTCTTCGTTTATAAAAACACAGAACAGTGAAGTCCGACTGTTCTGTGTAAATCGATCATCAAGACTTATAATTTATTGGAATGAAATAGATAGAGAAGATTATTGAATGAAATGTACCAAAACAGAATGTTTTTCTCAGATTTCCGGCAAGAGTCGTCGGCTCTGATTGGTGACTTCCGTCTGAGTGAATCGATTAACAGTTTTGATCAATGTGTTGTGCAATTAAGTTACTAAACAAGGGATATCAGGAGGGTTTAGTGGGACTTTGGAATTTCAGTGATTTTCCGGTGAGTGCAGGAATTCCCGGCAACGTTGTCTGAGACCGATTCTGGTTGAACGATTTATGTTAATACATGCCGAATAATGGATTGCAAACAAAAGAGTCGAGAATTTTACCGATTTGGAGTAAGTCTCGGTTTTCCGGTGAAAGTCCGGCGAATGCAGAATATTTCCGGCGACGAGCTAAAGCTTCGAAAAAGTGAGCGGTTCTGAGCGAAAGGATTCCCGGAAGATTGAGTAGGTATTTATAGGGAAGAACTGAGTGAATTTGGTCCGTTTTTGGGTCTTGATTCGCGGTCAAGGGTTTTCCGGCGGTTACGACTAAAATTGAGGGTCAGACATCGGTTATAACCGATGTCGAAGTCGGTTAACGTGTTTTGGTCAAAAGGAAAATGGCAAGAATCGCGGATTGCCTATTTTTCCGGTGGCGATTAGTCTGGGCGCGCCGATTACTGAATTTGA
This sequence comes from Scalesia atractyloides, assembly GCA_947069175.1. Classification (NCBI taxonomy): domain Eukaryota; kingdom Viridiplantae; phylum Streptophyta; class Magnoliopsida; order Asterales; family Asteraceae; genus Scalesia; species Scalesia atractyloides. The sequence continues at coordinate 79,242,101 of CAMTDV010000001.1, read as the reverse complement.
TTTTCGAGTTTTATTATAAGTGTTATTTGTTTTAATGTTTATCACAAAGACAGCGTGTGGCGGAGCGATGTGTTGTGTGCTTTGGCTTGTGGGTGACCCGGGTTCGAAACCCGACGTCCACATTTATTTTTTTATTCCTTATTTATTAGTAATTTTAAATTATGGTTTTTAAATTATAATATATTTATTAATTATGTATCGTTTAAAATTAATTCAAGCAATAAATACGCAATGAAAAATTATAACTGGATATTTGATCAATAAACGAAGCGGGTTTTGGAAACCCGTTTTTCGACGGATGTTACAGTATCCCCTACTTTTAGAAATTTCGTCCCGAAATTTAAGTAGTAGTGGTAACAGGAAAAAGATGCGGGTATTTCTCGCGCATTGAGTCTTCACGTTCCCAAGTAAACTCAGGTCCTCGTTTCGACTCCCAACGTACTCTGACAATTGGAATATGACTCCGTCTTAAACGCTTCTCTCCGAAGTCCATGATCTCTACTGGTCTTTCAATGAAGTGCATAGATTCATCGATCTGAATATCTTCTAGAGGAATGTGGGATGAATTCTGTTGAGCTCTTCTGGTAGGTCAAGCTTGTATGCTACAGGACCTACTCTTTCGAGTATCTTGAAAGGTCCTACGTAGCGTGGTGCTAGCTTGCCCTTCTGGCCAAAACGGATCACTCCCTTCCACGGTGATACTTTTAAAAGTACTTGATCTCCAATGTCAAACTCCAAGGGCTTTCGTCGTTTGTCTGCATAACTCTTTTGACGACTTTGAGCCGCTAGAAGATTGTTTCGAATTTGAATGACCTTGTCGGTTGTTTCTTGAATTAACTCTGGACCGGTGATTTGTGATTCCCCAATTTCGTGCGAACATACTGGAGATCGGCACTTACGGCCATATAAAGCTTCGAAAGGAGCCATGCCGATACTTGAATGGTAGCTATTGTTGTACGAAAATTCAACTAATGGTAGATGAGCGTCCCAATTCCCTTTGAAGTCTATGTCACATGCTCGAAGCATGTCTTCAAGAGTTTGGATGGTGCGTTCAGATTGTCCATCAGTTTGAGGATGAAAAGCGGTACTGAGGTCTAATCGTGTACCCAAGGCGGTTTGTACAGCTCGCTATGTTCGTGAAGTGAAACGACCATCACAGTCTGAAATGATGCTTAAAGGTACACCATGACGGCTTACGATCTCGCTGATGTAGATACGAGCTAACTTCTCGTTCTTGAAGTCCTCGCGAATCGGAATGAAGTGAGCTGATTTTGTAAGACGATCAATGATTACCCATATGGTGTCATACCCACTCGAGGTGCGAGGTAACCCGGTAATGAAGTCCATGGTTATGTTTTCCCACTTCCATACAGGTATTTCAGGTTGGGTTAGAAGTCCTGAAGGTCTTTGATGTTCAGCTTTTACTTTGGAACAGGTAAGGGACTTGGAAACAAAAACAGCGATATCCTTTTTCATGCCCGACCACCAGTAGGTGTATCGTAGGTCTTGATACATCTTGTCGGCTCCTGGGTGTACAGATACCGTGTTTTGTGCGCCTCATTCATAAGGAAATCACGAAGGTTATCGCGACCGGGAATCCATATGCGATTTAGATAGTATAGAATACCGTCAGATTTGGTTTCGATTTTGAGTTCTGCTCCACATGACAGCTCATCGCGTACGTCGTTTTCTGTTACAGAAACATGTTGAGCTTCTCGGATTTGATCTTTGATGTCGGTTATGATTTGCGAACATAGAAGACGAATGGAGTTCGCATAACCTTTTCGACTGAGTGCATCATCCACTATGTTTGCCTTGCCAGGATGATACCGAATTTCATAGCCGTAGTCGTTAAGAAGTTCGACCCATTTTCGTTGCCTCATATTCAACTCCTTTTGATTGAAGATATGTTGGAGACTTTTGTGGTCAGTGTATATTTCACACTTGGTATCGTAGAGGTAATGTCTCCATATCTTGAGAGCGAACACAACGGCTCCAAGTTCCAGGTCGTGGGTGGTGTAATTCTTTTCATGAACCTTGAGTTGTCTAGAAGCATAGGCTATCACTTTTCCTCTTTGCATTAATACACAGCCTAGCCCTTGCCCTGATGCGTCGCAATATACTACAAAGTCATCGCAACCTTCAGGGAGTGTGAGGATAGGTGCGTCACAAAGTTTTTGCTTTAGAGTTTGGAAGGCTTCTTCTTGTTTAGGTCCCCATATGAAGGGTTTTCCTTTATGAGTCAAAGCCGTGAGTGGTACAGCAATACGGGAAAAATTGGCAATGAAGCGGCGATAGTAACCAGCCAAACCAAGAAATGACCTTACTTCGGTAGGGGTACGTGGCGCTTGCCATTCCTGTACTGCCTTGAATTTTGAAGGATCGACATGTATTCTGTTGTCATTGACAACATGTCCAAGGAATTGTACTTCTCTTAACCAGAATTCGCATTTTAAGAACTTAGCGTAGAGCTTTTCAGTCCTTAAGAGTGTAAGGATGAGTCGAAGGTGTCGTTCATGATCGGATTTAGACTTGGAGTAGATGAGGATGTCGTCGATGAAGACTATGACAAAGCGGTCGAGGTAGGGTTTGCATACCCTATTCATTAGATCCATGAAGACAGCGGGGGCGTTGGTTAAACCGAATGGCATGACCATGAATTCGTAATGACCATAACGAGTCCGGAAGGCGGTCTTTGGGACGTCTTCTTCATGTACTCTGAGCTGATGATAACCAGAACGAAGGTCAATTTTTGAAAAGCAGGTGGCGCCTTGAAGTTGGTCTAGGAGGTCATCGATGCGAGGTAATGGGTAGCGATTCTTAACTGTTAACTTGTTGAGTTCTCTGTAGTCGATACACATGCGAAACGTTCCATCTTTCTTCTTCACAAAAAGAACAGGTGCACCCCAAGGCGAGGAGCTAGGACGTAAGAATCCTTTGTCAGTCAGTTTTTGCAGTTGACTGGCCAGCTCTTGCATTTCGGATGGGGCTAGCCTAAAAGGAGATTTTGCGACTGGTGTAGCGCCAGGTACAAGATCGATGCGGAATTCGACTTCTCTCGCAGGAGGGAGTCCTGAAATGTCGTCGGGCAAGACTTGTGGAAATTCTTTCACAACTGGTATATCTTCGAGTTTCTTCTCCTTGTTTCCCTTTTTGACGACGCGAGTTAGGAATGCGACATAGTTCTTGCGGAGATATTTTCGGGCTTGAAGACAGGACATTAATTTGAGTCCTTTCGAAGGGGTTTCTCCAAAGATACGTAGGGTCTGATCGTCTGCAAGAGGAATGCGAATGAACTTTTCGCGGCATACTACTTCAGCGTGATGCTGGCTGAGCCAGTCCATACCGATTACAATATCGAAACTTCCCAACTTCATAGGAATGAGGTCAACTGGAAAATCGTGATCGTTTAGGGTGAGAGTACAATTGCTTATAATAGAATCTAATGAGACGGGTTTTCCGTCAGCAACTTCCACCGTCAGAGATTCGATGAGATTAACACGAGGTCGGTTGAGGATAGGTTCAAATTCTAAGGACACAAAACTCTTATCCGCGCCAGTATCGAATAACATGGATGCATAACTACCATTGATGAGAAACGTACCGTTAACCACGTTGTTGTCAGCCCTAGCTTGGTTGGCATTGATGTTGAAAGCTCTTCCTCTAGCAGGTGGAGGAGCTTGGTTAGCTTGGTTTACCGGATTCGCTTGAGCTTGGGCATGGATGATGTTCACCAAGCGTGGACATGTGTTCCTGAAGTGGTTACTGTCACACCCCGACCCGCAGCGGAATAAGAGTCGGGGCATAATTGGGTTATCACCAAAGCTCATGATATTTACTAATATGTTTCATATTCATTTAAGTCAAAATTACATTCTCAATAATCCAAACATGTTCATACAAATACAAAGAAAAAATAATCAACTAAACAATCCAAGCTCTAAACCAGTTTATTCTTCTAAGCCAATCCTATGTGTTTCTTGCTGCAGCTAGGTCACCTGTATCATGTGTAAAAATAGGGGTTTTTGGGTCAACATAAGTTGGCGAGTGAACCTTGTTAGAGAAACATTTATTATTGATTTTTTTGTTATCTTTATCAAGGAAAAATTATGCAATAGTCATATGTGAGCAAATGTAAATAATCAAACAATAGCAATAACAACCACAAACAATAACATACAATAACGTACAATAACATACAATAACATTTGAACTTGCATGAATATATAACATGAATGAAACTGTATATGTTGGCAACGTCACGTTCACGCTCATAATGTAATGGGGAACTGACGGCCTATGATGAATGTCTGTGCGATCAAGGCTCAATCAAACGGAGCCGATCATATGTTGGCAACGCCCGGTTCACGCTCATAATGTAATGGGGAACTGCTCAACGCTCATAATGTAATGGGGAGCGGCGGCCTATGATATTGCATGTACTGAAAATAATAAAGTAAATCTAAACAATAACCACACAAACAGTTGATACAAGCTGAATACACATTTGTTCATGGATATGATGTATGCACAATGATTTAAATATAATAATTGGTAAGACACATGATACACCCCAAAAACGTGATTAAAACGGGGAATTTGTAGAGATTCACTCACATTGGGTGCGTTCGGTTGGAGATGATGAGATGCGCAAGAGTTTGAAGGATTGATCAACGAGGATTAACTAACCTAAATAATAACGGAAGGTATAGTAAATGAGTGGATTTTATTAATAATTTTAATAGGATTTTTAGATATATTTTTTGTGAGTTTAAGGCTATTTCCTATCTTTAAAAACATTATTTTTAAGTATTTTTAATTGATTTTTAAATTAAATTAAATAAATAAAAATTTAAAAAAATGTTGACTTTTGCGTTGACCGTTGACTGTTTGACTGTGCTGTTTGACCGGTTCTATTGTGTGTATGTATGCGTCGGGCAGGACTCGAACCCGAGACCTCCCGTACACGTGCACGCAGCTCTACCAACTGAGCTACGTGTCTAACCCAAAATAATTCTGTTTTAATTATATTTATATACTATTTTAGTTTATTCAAAATTCTTTTATTTTCAAAAAGGGTTTTAATTATCGAACCGGAGTGTGCAACAGGTCTCGAACCCGGGACCTGTGGGTTAGTGTTGCACACAGTCCACCGCTGGACTGTGTGTCTAACCTGGTTAATATACCGATTTTTATTATACTTAACATCTATCCTGAGTTAATCCGGTTCAGTTAGAAAAATAAAACATCTTTATTACAGAGCATACGTGTGTGTCAAGGATCGAACTCGCGGCGTGTGATATATGTGCGCACACAGTCCACCGATGGACTGTGTGTCTAACCAAGATAATATCCAAATTATATTAAACTTATAAACAACCTAACTTCGTCTTCTTCGTTACAGAATCACAGACTACGATTACTCTATTATTTCTTGTTTAAATCGATTGACAAACATTCAAATGACTAAAATGAAATGGCAGAGAAGATTTCGGAAGTAAACATACCGGAGAAACGATTTATCTCAGAATTCCGGCGAAGTCGTCGGCTCTGTTTTTACGGATTTCGTCTGAGCGGACAGATTAACAATTTGATTAGCTAAATGCGGAATTGAGGCACTGAACAAGGATTACCAGAAGGTTTAAAAGACTATACCGTTTCACAGCGAGAATTGGGAACTTTCAGAAGTTTTCCGGCGAGAGTGAATTATCCGATATCGACGTCTGAAACTGATTCCGATTGAAGGGTTTGAGTTAGCAACAGCTTAACAACTGATAGACTATGAAAGAATTGAGAGACTTACTGATTTGATGGAAAACACGGTTTTCCGGCGAAAGTCCGGCGAGTTCAAATAGCTTTTCCGACGAACTGAAAGTATTGCGAAAATAAAATTGAAGGTCTGCAGATGAGTTTGAGTCGCGAGAGGCGACTATGATTGGAGTAATTCAGGAATGCAGGTTTTCGGTTATTAGAACCGATCAACTCTTGAATTCAAGTCCATTCAAAGCTAAATTGATTGGAGGTGTCGGTGTATCGGTTATTGACAGAAAACCGCGAACACTCAAACGTTTTTGGACGTTTGGAAACCGATTTCGGTTACAGTTAGTGTAAACCGGTTGATTTATGGTTGAACATAAGATTTAATTGATTCCTAGAACTAATAGAAAACATTAAGTGGCGGAGTGGTTATGAGTGCGCGTGTTAAGTCTTTGAGTCTTTCCGGCTGACCCGGTTCGAGTCTCGGCAGCCTGTTTTTCATTTTATTTATTTTATTTTTACTTTTTATCAATTATAACTTTTATATTCTAGTTTGTTTATTAATTATGCATCATTAAAAATTAAAATTGACATAAATACGCAACGAAACATTTATAACTTGATATTCGATTATAAACGAAGCGGGTTTGGAAAACCCGTTTTTTACAAATGTTACAGTATCCCCTACTTTTAGGAATTTTGTCCCGAAATTTAAGTAGTAGTAGTAGGAAAAAGATGCGGGTATTTTTCGCGCATTGAGTCTTCACGTTCCCAAGTAAACTCAGGTCCCCGTTTCGACTCCGAGCGTACCCTAACAATTGGAATGCGACTTCGTCTTAGACGTTTTTCTCCGAAGTCCATGATCTCTACTGGTCTTTCAATAAAATGCATAGATTCATCAATCTGAATATCTTCCAGATGAATATGGAGGTTCTCATCAGCGAGGCACTTCTTCAAGTTTGATACGTGGAATGTGGGGTGAATTCTGTTGAGTTCTTCTGGTAGATCAAGCTTGTATGCTACAGGTCCTACTCTTTCGAGTATCTTGAAAGGTCCTATGTAGCGTGGTGCTAGCTTGCCTTTTTGACCAAAACGAACTACTCCCTTCCACGGTGATATTTTTAAAAGTACATGGTCACCAATGTTAAACTCCAAAGGCTTTCGTCGTTTATCTGCATAACTCTTTTGACGACTTTGAGCCGCTAGAAGATTGTTTCGAATTTGATGGATCTTGTCTGTGGTTTCTTGAATCAATTCTGGACCGGTGATTTGAGCTTCTCCAATTTCGTGCCAACATACTGGAGATCGGCACTTACGTCTATATAAGGCTTCGAAAGGTGCCATGCCGATACTTGAATGATAGCTGTTGTTGTACGAAAATTCAACTAATGGTAGATGAGCATCCCAATTTCCCTTGAAGTCTATGACACATGCTCGAAGCATATCTTCAAGAGTTTGAATGGTGCGTTCAGATTGTCCATCAGTTTGAGGATGATAAGCGGTACTGAGGTCTAATCGTGTACCCAAAGCGGCTTGTACGGCTTGCCATGTTCGTGAAGTGAAACGACCATCACGATCTGAAATAATGCTTAACGGTACACCATGACGGCTTACGATTTCGCTGATGTAGATACGAGCTAACTTCTCGTTCTTGAAATCTTCGCGGATCGGAATGAAGTGAGCTGATTTTGTAAGACGATCAATGATTACCCATATAGTGTCATACCCACCAGAAGTGCGAGGTAACCTGGTAATGAAGTCCATGGTTATATTTTCCCACTTCCATACAGGTATTTCAGGTTGGACCAGAAGTCCTGAGGGTCTTTGACGTTCAGCTTTTACTTTGGAACATGTAAAGCACTTGGAAACAAAAACAGCAATATCCTTTTTCATTCCAGGCCACCAGTAGGTGTATCGAAAGTCTTGATACATCTTGTCGGCTCCTGGGTGTATAGAATATCGTGTTTTGTGCCTCATTCATAAGGAAATCACGAAGGTTATTGTGGTCAGGAATCCATATGCGATCTAGACAGTACAGAATACCGTCGGATTTAGTTTCGATTTTTAAGTTCAGCTCCACAAGACAGCTCCTTGCGTATGTCGTTTTCCGTTACTGAAACACGTTGGGCTTCTCGAATTTGATCTTTGATGTCGGTTATGATTTTATGCATAATAGTTTTGAGGGAATTGATACGTTTGACATGACAAGGTATGTATCATAAAACAAAAACTTCAACCATGACGATATTTAAACCTACATGGAAGTTCTCATAATCTCCTGGTAATGCTTTTGATCCTTTGCCAAGAATACTTATATATAGGAAGTACCAGCGGCGTATCCACTATATTCTTGTCAAATTTTCATTGGCTTTATCAGTAAATCATGATCAGTTCTATGTGACTCTAAAACATAAATAAACACAACAACCCAAGCTTGAGTCTCAATTCTGAAAGGATACATGACTGCATGATGACAGTACCTCTCTCATTTGTTATGATGAAGGGGTCAGTTTATGTAAAAGTGTGACACAACCCAACTTCTTTAAATGATGAGATTGAGATACGTCGAGATGTATGGTGATATGAATGTTAAATCAATGAGTATAAAACAAAACTGTAATATCAATTCGCATTAAAATTCTTGTATACATAAATTCCAAATTTTACAACTGAAATACGGAAAGATTGAGATAACATAAAGAAAACATTAAAACTAGACGATCGGAGTTGAGTCTTGATTCTTGGTGAGGAAAACTAGTTGGGTGATTCGTTTGAGCCGTTATTATTTTCAACAGGATTGGCGTTGATGTTGTAAGCTCTTCCTCTTGCAGGTGGTGGAGCTTGGTTAGCTTGATTCACCGGATTTGCTTGAGCTTGGGTATGAATGATGTTCACCAAGCGTGGACAAGTGTTTCTAAAGTGGTTTGGGTCTCCACAGTAGTAACAAGCCCGCACAGGTTGTATCATGGGATAGTTGGGTTGGTAGTAGGATTGGGCTACATGTTGGGCAGGTGGTAGTAGTAAAGGTTGTTGGGCTTGACCCATTATTTGATGGTGGGTTTGGGTTGAAGGCTGGTGGCGGTTCGTTCGCTGAGGTATGCGACAGGTTTGAACAGTATGACCTGCGCGACCACAGCCGGTGCAATGTTGGCAGGGATGATCAGGAAAGTGATGGTATTGGCAACGGTTGCATTTTGGTAATGGGCCAGAGTATGGCCTTTTATATGGTGCAGGTGAGGGAGCAACTTGGGTAATGGGTGCAGCAGGGATAGGGTAATTGGTTTGTGTGACAACGAAGTTTCTGGTGTTACGTTTCCTCTTGTTAGCAAACTTAGAGGAGGAGGTGGAATGGTTTGAAGTTTGGCCCTCAACGGGGGCTTTCTTTTTCTCCTCTTTAAATTTACCGTTGCGAATTCGATTCTCGGTCAGTTCAGTAGCTAGTTCCATAGCAGCTTCAAGTGTTGCTGGCGAAGTGCTGAGAACTGAATCTTGAATTTTCGAGGGAAGACCTCGAATATAATGCTCGACTAAACGGTAAACTGGGGTGAACAAGTTAGGGACCATTTGGTTCAACTCTAAGAACCTCTTGTTGTAGGAAGTATGATCTCCCTCCTTTTGCTTCAATGAATGAAATTCATCCTCTAACTTCTTAATCTCACTTCTAGGACAGAATCGTCTCGTCATGATTTCCCTTAACTCCTCCCACGTTAAGGCCATTGCATCTTCGATTCCTCTCTTACCCTTTTCAGTATTCCACCAGGTAAGAGCTACCCCAAATAGTCTCCCGGTTGCGTATCGTACCTTGCGATCCTTGGGACAATCGCAGTTGAGGAAGGTGTTTTCCATTTCCTCAAACCAGTGGAGGAGAGCAGTGACACCTTCGGTCCCTTCAAATTTCGGAGGATCGCAAGACTTGAAATGTTTATATGAGCACTTGTTGATAGGAGGGTTGTCGATGTTCTGGTTTTCTTGCTGGGGAGGATTGGTGGGATTTGTGGCGAGAGCTTGTTGTACTTGAACCACAATGTCAGGAAGCACCGCGGCCATTTGTTTTGCGATTTGAGTGGCCAAGCGTTCGTGAGACCTTCCTGATCTTCTACCCCCTCGTTGTTGTCTAGCCGACATCTACAGGAACATACATAAGAAGATTGTGAGTTTATGGAGTCTTTTTAGGTGTCATGTGTCTTAAAGAAAATGAAAATAACATAAATATCAATAATGCAACTACATCCATAGGATGTCTTGGGTTTGCTCATGTTGGGCCTCAAATGTCCCCCATACCTTCACCTGTATAGTCATGTGGGCCCCCATGACTATTGGCTTGGTAGGATTCACATTAGTATTGGTAGTTTAACACTCGCATCACCCGAATGAAAACCATGAAATATGTTTACGAGATGTATGGTCGGAATGTGTCCAGGTGTAGACACAATGACAACTCAAAGTGGGGTTAGCTCACACGACGTTTGGTATAGCATGCTTTGGCCTAATAGGTCCTTCGTACTCTCATCGTTAGTCCCCAGGTAGGCAAACTTGTGATATCCCGGGTTTTTCGGATAACTTACACGTGACACATGTCGAATAATGTATATGCTATGTGTACGAACGTGTACAAATTAAATGAATAAGTGATAAGTGTTTGTGTAATTGCTTTAGTTATCCAATATATGTATGTATAATAAATATGCACACGAACCGAACCGCGACACAAACACAAACCGAACTCTTGGTGAAACTAGGAAACTTGGAACCCAAGTCTTCGGCCAAAAGAGAACAAGAATCAAAGATCAAACCTAAACTTTAATACTCTAACCACTCGGCCGCAAAACCCAAACCAAACCAAATCAGATTTTCGACCGAGATCAAACCCAAACCAACCACCCAAGTCCCTCGGCCACGAATACTTATCTAAAACCGTAACCCCTATCATCTTGCTTCACCTATATATACAACTCACATGCACTCATTCACAAAAACACAAAACCCTAAAGAAAAACAGCCGTCGGCAGCTTGTTCTTGCCTCTTGTGATCGCTATCAGCTGCCATTCTTGTTCGTTTAATCCTCTCGGTTACAGCAGCACAACAATCTCCATCTTTACCTTCATTCAAATCGCGAGATCAGTCTTTGTTCACCTCTAGTCGATCAAACAGCCTACTTTATCAACAAGCCTTTCTCGGTCGCGAATTACTTGCAAGCCAAACCCATTCACATCCAAGTTACGGCCGCATACCTTGTCACTTAAGGTTAGGATTTATCTTTTGTTGCTAGATCATGTTCGGTTATACGTGTCTTGAGTGTGTTGTGTTCGGATTGCATAATAGGATATGATAGATGATTGTATTGTTTCGGATATATATATATATATATATATACATGCTTGAAAGAATTGGTATAAATGTTTCGGATACATGTATGCTCGAATGGTTAATTGTTTCGAAATTATGTGTCTTGATTGTTGCTGCTCTTAGGTTGCATGATGATATAGTTTTGGATTGGTAATGTTAGATTGAGAGTTGGAATGAGTTTTTAAAGTTGAATACGCATAGGCTGTGTTTTGTTATAATAACTAGAAGAAAGAACTAGGGTTTGCATGGATAGGTTAGTAGTATTAATCTAGGACTAGAAATCAGAGCTAGATCGCTTAGGGTAATCGCATGAACGGGATTACACGAGTTCATAATAATAACATGCTGAAACAGGATGCTGAGTGAAAGTTACAGCCGACTTCATCAGGCTGTAACTTGGTCGTTAGTTGTCGAAAAACGGATTTTCTGATGTCTAAAACGTAGAGGTTTGAATAAGGAATCTAATGGCGCTGGATTCATAATTTTCTGAAGTCGTTTGATATTTTTAAAGGGCTGAACAAGTTCAGTAGCTAAAGCTGTGAAAATTCTGGAATTTTGTTGGTTGTTTATCAAGCTAGATTTTAAAATCGAGTTGAGTCATGATTCTTGTACAGTAACTAGGTATAGAAATTTCCGGGCAACTCCAATTGGAATTTTGTTAATCGGACGATCAGTGATTTTTAAATAAATTCTTCCGTGGACTGCAGTCAGAAAGCGGTAAATCTGACTGCAGCTTAGTGAATTAATATTTATGTTGGTAAAGATTTAGGACTTGGAAAAATTATATAAATTTCTATGGTATAAATGTCACCTACTGTAAAAATATGGGAATTTTTGGAATGTTAGAACTATTTTATAAAAATCATAGAAAACAGCTGAATAATTGAGTGTTAAACAGAAAGTTGATAACTTGTGATTTTATGCATTAAAGTGTTGCATGGATTTGGAATATGTTATGATAAGTTGTTTGATTACTATGATCACATGAGAATACTTACATGCATGTTTGAGTGTTAGATATGTTGTTTGTGTGTATCACTTTGTGAGTAAATTGCGTGTGGAATTTGTATTGGTGTGATTTCACACTGACGTGGAATTAATTGGTTTGTTAGGACGCAACTAGCGGTCCCATCTCTTATAACATCTTTGCTACACTAACCGAGCAAATAAAGGTGAGTTCACGGCCCCTAACTTTATCCGGTTTTTAAACAACAGGGGGAGAAACATGTATACACTCTCAAACTCTATCTCTTTACGTTATACGAAATTAACGTCACATAACTATACGGTAACTAAGTTAATGTTAATGTAATGTTATGGTCACTAAGCAGCTTTATCACTTAAGTCCTCGACAATCTCCTCGGATCGTTAGTATTTGGGTTAAATAGCGGGGGAATTATAAGTAGTACTACTGGGTCTGACGAGCCCCATCCGAGCTAGTCGCGCTAGCCGACCTGGTATGGTCAACGGGTGAATAATTGGCCTAACATCGCCATGGTCATGTGATAGGCCTGGCAAAACGGAGGCACAACTGTCAGCTTCGATCGCGAACTCTTACGTGACATGACTTTAGGCTAGCTACCTATATACATTAATATTGAACTTAATTACGGAACGACTTAATATTCCGGGTTTGGAATATTGGAAACATCAACTTATTATCCCGGGTTGGGGATAATGGAAACAACAACTTAATATTCCGGGTTGGGAATATTGGAAGCAACAACTTATTATTCCGGGATTGGAATAATGGAACTGATATGTTATCCCGGGTTGGGGATAACGGAGTAAACAAACTATAACCGAACAAACAAATTTATGAAAACCTGTGAACTCACTCATCTTTAATGTTGACACTTGTTTCTTTACATGTTTCTCAGGACGCTAGGAGCTCTAGGTGCACGCACATGCATTGAACAAGACGTCATTATAGAGTCTTATTTATTAATATTGTTTTGGGATTTTTCAAGTTGTTTTGGCGTTTGTGTTGGCGCCCGCATCACTACTTATTTATGCTTCCGCTCAAACATTAAAACTGATGCTCTGCTAAATATTGGTAATTGATATAAAATCTACAAAGAACAATTTTGGAAAACGTATAATCAAATCATATAGAGTCGTTCGACGTACTAGTGTTTCAGATTCTGGTTTGTTCACACGCCTCGCGGTAAAACTCCGCAAGTGGAAATTGAGGGTGTGACAGATTGGTATCAGAGCCACTAGCTATAGAGAACCAGGTTTGCATTAGAAGTAGACCTAAACTATAGCTGATATCACGACACTAGACTTAGTTTGGCACCGAATTATTATATCTTGTTATGTATACCACAACTGTGTTTGGTAGATTATGCCTTCATGATAAGGAATGAAAACAACACATAACTAACTACACGACCTAACAGGCAATGTCATCATCCTCATCGTCATCATCATCCGACAGACTTACGCCACCAAGAGCACTAGGAAAGGCACCAATGGTGAAACCCATACTACCTTATGGCGTAGAGACACGCTCAGCGGCGAGGAAGAGGCTCGCTCTGGGGGAGGAGTCGTCGTTGCGCCCAACTATTGCTGTACCGGTTGAACCGGTTAATCCTGTAGAAATAGGAATTGACATGCTTAGAATCCTAGTGCATACACAACAGAAACAGCTAGAAAGAATGCAGGAAACCATCTTAGCACAAGGATGGATGATCCGACACCTTACCGGAAAGACCGACTCGCTCGAGGAAGAGCATCGTACGAGCAAGATAGCTCGTAACACCATAGCCAGAGATCTGCGTGCTGAGCAGATAAGAGCCGACTCGCTGGAGGACAGAGTCCTGGAAAACAGTTGGAACATTCAGGAACTGCAAAATCAAGCACTTGAACCAGCACCGGCCCCTCCAGTGCCGGTAGGGGAGGATCCAGAGGAAGATCCAGAGGAGGATCCTGAAGAGGATCCTGAGGAGGACCCAGCTGAGGAAGCTGGAAATGCCGCACAGGATGACGGCAACGACAGTGACTTGGGGAATGGAGACGTAGACGACTGACACGTCTCGTTTATATTTGTTTTCCTTCAGTTATTATTTTCCCACTTGTATTTAAACTTGAGACTTTATAGTGAATTCGTATGTGTGATTTGCACTTTTGTAAGACGTTGAAATTTCAATTAATCAAGTATTTCTTTTGATTATTTAACATATTGAGTTGACATAACTTACTAATTATTAAAGTACGAAGTAGAGTAGCTATATTGGATATATAGACTTATCGGGGTGTGTTTGTGTTGTGTTTCGAAGATCTAAATGGCGACTGGAAGACGTGGAAACCTTAACTTGACGCCCGAAGAGCTAGCTGCCATGATTCAGGAGCATGTGAACGCAGCTTTAGCGGGTGTTCAGAACCAGCCAGCAGGTAACCATTATTAAGTTTTCGCGTGAAAATCTAATAGTGAGGCTAGTACAATTCCTTGCTGACTTCCTGTTCTCTGTCAGCAGGAGGGGGCTTTAACCCCTATAAGATGTTCCTTGACGCAAAGCCTAGCAAATTCTCAGGGGCGGAAGGACCCATTGGATTGGTCCGCTGGATCGAAAAATCAGAATCCGTTTTTGAAATGTGCAAATGCCTAGAGGCAAACAAGGTCAAATACGCAGCCTCAACACTGGAAGATGGGGCACTGACATGGTGGAATGCCCAAGTTCAAACCCGTGGGCTTATAGCTGCGAACGCAATGGCATGGACTGAGTTCAAGGCCCTGATTAAAGAGGAGTACTGTCCACGAGACAGAGTGCAACAATTGGAGCAAGCTCTATGGAACCACAAGATGGTGGGATCGGAAATTGAAGCTTACACTGCAAAACATCATGACTTAGTATTTCTGTGTCCCGATTTGGCCAACACGGTGGAGAAAAGACTCGAGTTCTATCTCGGGGGTCTGGTTCCGGAAATTCAGGGTATGGTGATGTCTAGTAACCCTGTAACTGAACATCAAGCAATCCGATTGGCTCACGAACTCACCGATAAAGCGGTGGAACAGAAGAAACTGCCAGCACGGGGTACAACTGAAGTTGCCCCAGATAACAAAAGGAAATTTGAAGACTCCACTGTTCGACAGTCTTCGTCATCACATCCGCAGCAAGGGAACCAGAAACGGTTCAATCATTACCACAGCCACAGGGGTCATCAAAATCATCTCGCCAACAACAACAACAACAACAACAACAACAACAACAACAACAATATCAACAACCCGAATGCAAGCGGCTATGCGGGTCGAAAGCCGCAGTGCAACCGCTGTAATCTCCACCATAACGGCCCTTGTGCCGGAAGTCGCTGCCAAAGATGTGGCAAGATGGGACATGCAGCAAAGGATTGTCGTGGGGAAATCATGTCCCGACAAAATCAGAACCAGCCCCAAGGTCAGCAGCAGGGTATAAACCGGGGATGCTATCAGTGTGGTAGCACTGCTCATTTCAGAAAAGACTGCCCACAGTTGCGCAACAACAACAATAATGGTGGAAACAACCACAACAACCGCAACAATAATAACAACAACAATAATGGGAACAGTGGCGCAGGAGGTGCCAAGGGTCGCGCATTTACATTGGGCCGCGGAGAGGCCAGAAACGACACGAACGTGGTCACCGGTAAGTTTCCCCTTAATGAACATTTTGCTACTGTGCTTTTTGATACGGGTGCGGATAGGAGTTTTATATCTGAGTCTTTTAGGAAGAACCTAAATCTCACGTTTAAACCATTAGAGACCCCTTATATGATAGAATTAGCCAATGGTAAATCGGTAGATGTGACCCAAATCGTATCCGGCTGTCAACTCAAACTCGCGGGCCACACTTTTACTATCGATCTGATGACAACTACCCTGGGTAGTTTTGACGTGGTAGTCGGAATGGACTGGCTATCCGACGCCCGGGCTGAAGTCCTCTGCTTTGAAAAATCTATCCGTATTCCACTCTCGAACGACGAAATCCTGACAGTACAAGGCGATAAGGCAAGCGCCGTCACCAACATCATCTCATACATGCAAGCGCAGAAATATCTTCGGAAAAAGAATTCCTACGCTTTACTCGCACTAATTACCGAACAGCCTAAGGACGAGAAACGTATAGAAGACATCCCTGTCGTCCGTGATTTTTCCGATGTATTCCCAGAAGAACTACCTGGTCTTCCACCACATCGACAATTGGAGTTTGAAATTGAATTGGCAAGCAATGCAACTCCTATCGCCAAGGCTCCATACCGCCTAGCTCCAGCCGAGCTACAGGAGCTGTCAACCCAACTACAAGAGCTGTTGGAAAAAGGATTTATCCGACCAAGCGTTTCGCCATGGGGAGCTCCAGTCCTGTTTGTCAAGATGAAGGACGGGACTTTCCGCATGTGCATCGACTATAGGGAACTCAACAAGGTTACAGTCAAGAACCGATACCCGTTACCTCGCATCGACGATCTATTCGACCAACTGCAAGGGTCAAGTTACTACTCTAAGATTGATTTACGGTCCGGTTACCACCAGCTACGCGTCAGGGAGGAGGATATCGCTAAGACAACATTTCGCACTCGGTATGGCCATTACGAGTTCTTGGTCATGCCATTCGGTCTCACTAACGCACCTGCGGTATTCATGGACCTCATGAACCGCGTGTGTAAACCATACCTCGACAAATTTGTCATTGTGTTCATCGATGACATACTCATCTACTCCAAAAGTGAAGAAGAACATGCGGAACATCTACGATCACTGCTAGGGCTACTTCAACAGGAAAAGTTATATGCCAAGCTTTCGAAGTGTGATTTCTGGATTCGGGAAGTTCAGTTCCTCGGGCACGTAGTGAATGAAAAGGGTATTCACGTAGACCCTGCCAAGATTGAAGCCATCAAAAACTGGGAAGCACCTAAGACACCGACGGAGATCCGCCAATTCTTAGGATTGGCTGGTTATTACAGACGCTTCATCGAGGGGTTTTCAAAGATTGCACAACCGCTCACTACCCTCACCCAGAAAGGTATCAAGTATGCTTGGGGTGAAAAACAAGAAGCAGCATTTCAATTGCTGAAGCAGAAACTTTGCAGTGCACCCATTCTGTCCTTGCCGGAAGGGACAGATGACTTCGTAGTGTATTGTGATGCTTCCATTCAGGGATTGGGATGCGTACTCATGCAACGCGATAAGGTCATCGCGTATGCGTCGCGACAGCTGAAGGTTCACGAGAAAAACTACACGACGCATGACCTAGAATTGGGAGCAGTAGTGTTTCCACTTAAGATTTAGAGACACTACCTCTATGGAACGAAGTGCACAATCTTTACTGACCACAAAAGCCTTCAACACATCTTTGATCAGAAGGAGTTGAACATGCGACAACGTCGCTGGGTCGAACTCTTGAACGATTATGAGTGTGCCATTCGGTATCACCCGGGTAAAGCTAACGTGGTAGCTGATGCCCTCAGTAGGAAAGAACACTTGAAACCTCGTCGCGTACGAGCACTACAACTCACTATTCATTCGGGGCTACCCGAACAAATACGCGA
Organism: Scalesia atractyloides; assembly: GCA_947069175.1. Taxonomy (NCBI): domain Eukaryota; kingdom Viridiplantae; phylum Streptophyta; class Magnoliopsida; order Asterales; family Asteraceae; genus Scalesia; species Scalesia atractyloides. The sequence goes on along the minus strand of CAMTDV010000001.1, from coordinate 79,224,470 downwards.
CGCCCAGTTAGAAGCAGTTAAGGAGGAAAACATCAAAGCCGAATCAGTGGGAAAAATGGAACGCGACTGGGAGGTAAAGCCCAATGGAGCCCGGTATTTCATGAATCGCATATGGGTACCTCTCTACGGAAACCTCAGAGAGCTAGTCATGGATGAAGCTCACAAATCTCGATACTCTGTCCATCCGGGTTCGGATAAGATGTATCAAGACCTTAAAGTTGCGTATTGGTGGCCTAACATGAAAGCCGATATAGCCACCTACGTGAGTAGATGTTTGACTTGCGCAAAAGTCAAGGTGGAGTATCAAAAGCCATCGGGGCTACTCCAACAACCTGAGATCCCAGTGTGGAAGTGGGATCAGATCTCAATGGATTTCATCACTAAACTCCCGCGAACCTTGGGTGGTTGCGACACCATCTGGGTGATTGTGGATCGTTTAACTAAGTCCGCACACTTCCTAGCTATCAAAGAAACAGATAAGATGGAGAAGTTGACTCGCATCTACATCAAGGAAGTAGTTTCTCGGCACGGAGTGCCAACGTCCATCATCTCAGATAGAGATGCTCGTTTCACGTCAAACTTCTGGCAGTCACTCCAGAAAGCGTTGGGAACACGCTTGGATATGAGCACAGCTTATCACCCTCAGACTGATGGTCAAAGCGAAAGGACCATACAAACTTTGGAAGACATGCTTAGGGCATGCGTGGTGGACTTCGGAAATAATTGGGAAATTCACCTGCCTCTAGTAGAATTCTCATATAACAACAGCTATCACACGAGTATTTCGGCAGCACCGTTTGAGGCATTATACGGTCGTAAATGTAGATCACCGGTCTGCTGGGCAGAAGTCGGTGACAGTCAACTCACAGGCCCTGAGTTAATACTTGAGGCTACTGAAAAGATTGTACAAATCAGAAACCGCATGGCGGCGGCACGGGATCGACAGAAAAGCTACGCTGACCAACGACGCAAACCGCTCGAATTTCAAGTAGGCGATTGCGTCCTACTAAAGGTGTCACCCTGGAAGGGTGTAATCCGCTTTGGAAAACGGGGCAAACTTAACCCACGGTACGTAGGCCCGTTTGAAATCTTGAAACGAATCGGACCCGTAGCATACCAATTAGACCTTCCTGCCGAACTCAGTGGAGTTCACAACGTATTTCACGTGTCAAATCTGAAGAAGTGTCTATCAGATGAAACTTTAGTTATTCCATTGGATGAGATCCAAGTGGATGAACAACTACACTTCATGGAAAATCCTATTGAGATCATGGATCGTGAGATCAAGTCTCGAAGGCACAGCAAGATTCCAATCGTTAAAGTTCGTTGGGACTCTAAGCGTGGACCGGAGTTCACGTGGGAAAGAGAGGACCAAATGAAAAGCAAATACCCACATCTCTTCGCAACTGAGCAGCAAACTAACGATATCAGTACTTAAATTTTCGGGACGAAAATTCTTTCAACATGGGGATGATGTGACAACCTGGAAATTTTCTCATACTTTCGTGTACTATTGTTGACTAAATTCTTGTGCATGACACTTGGAAATCTTTGTGTATGGCACTTGGAAATCTTTGTGTATGACACTTGGGAACTTCTTGTAACGTTGCGTACCATCATTAACGAACTAACTCTTTGTGCGTGGCACTCTAAACATGTACGTTACATGCTAAACCGCGTTTACTCAATTTTCGGGACGGAAATTCTTTCAACATGGGGATAATGTGATATCCCGGGTTTTTCGGATAACTTACACGTGACACATGTCGAATAATGTATATGCTATGTGTACGAACGTGTACAAATTAAATGAATAAGTGATAAGTGTTTGTGTAATTGCTTTAGTTATCCAATATATGTATGTATAATAAATATGCACACGAACCGAACCGCGACACAAACACAAACCGAACTCTTGGTGAAACTAGGAAACTTGGAACCCAAGTCTTCGGCCAAAAGAGAACAAGAATCAAAGATCAAACCTAAACTTTAATACTCTAACCACTCGGCCGCAAAACCCAAACCAAACCAAATCAGATTTTCGACCGAGATCAAACCCAAACCAACCACCCAAGTCCCTCGGCCACGAATACTTATCTAAAACCGTAACCCCTATCATCTTGCTTCACCTATATATACAACTCACATGCACTCATTCACAAAAACACAAAACCCTAAAGAAAAACAGCCGTCGGCAGCTTGTTCTTGCCTCTTGTGATCGCTATCAGCTGCCATTCTTGTTCGTTTAATCCTCTCGGTTACAGCAGCACAACAATCTCCATCTTTACCTTCATTCAAATCGCGAGATCAGTCTTTGTTCACCTCTAGTCGATCAAACAGCCTACTTTATCAACAAGCCTTTCTCGGTCGCGAATTACTTGCAAGCCAAACCCATTCACATCCAAGTTACGGCCGCATACCTTGTCACTTAAGGTTAGGATTTATCTTTTGTTGCTAGATCATGTTCGGTTATACGTGTCTTGAGTGTGTTGTGTTCGGATTGCATAATAGGATATGATAGATGATTGTATTGTTTCGGATATATATATATATATATTACATGCTTGAAAGAATTGGTATAAATGTTTCGGATACATGTATGCTCGAATGGTTAATTGTTTCGAAATTATGTGTCTTGATTGTTGCTGCTCTTAGGTTGCATGATGATATAGTTTTGGATTGGTAATGTTAGATTGAGAGTTGGAATGAGTTTTTAAAGTTGAATACGCATAGGCTGTGTTTTGTTATAATAACTAGAAGAAAGAACTAGGGTTTGCATGGATAGGTTAGTAGTATTAATCTAGGACTAGAAATCAGAGCTAGATCGCTTAGGGTAATCGCATGAACGGGATTACACGAGTTCATAATAATAACATGCTGAAACAGGATGCTGAGTGAAAGTTACAGCCGACTTCATCAGGCTGTAACTTGGTCGTTAGTTGTCGAAAAACGGATTTTCTGATGTCTAAAACGTAGAGGTTTGAATAAGGAATCTAATGGCGCTGGATTCATAATTTTCTGAAGTCGTTTGATATTTTTAAAGGGCTGAACAAGTTCAGTAGCTAAAGCTGTGAAAATTCTGGAATTTTGTTGGTTGTTTATCAAGCTAGATTTTAAAATCGAGTTGAGTCATGATTCTTGTACAGTAACTAGGTATAGAAATTTCCGGGCAACTCCAATTGGAATTTTGTTAATCGGACGATCAGTGATTTTTAAATAAATTCTTCCGTGGACTGCAGTCAGAAAGCGGTAAATCTGACTGCAGCTTAGTGAATTAATATTTATGTTGGTAAAGATTTAGGACTTGGAAAAATTATATAAATTTCTATGGTATAAATGTCACCTACTGTAAAAATATGGGAATTTTTGGAATGTTAGAACTATTTTATAAAAATCATAGAAAACAGCTGAATAATTGAGTGTTAAACAGAAAGTTGATAACTTGTGATTTTATGCATTAAAGTGTTGCATGGATTTGGAATATGTTATGATAAGTTGTTTGATTACTATGATCACATGAGAATACTTACATGCATGTTTGAGTGTTAGATATGTTGTTTGTGTGTATCACTTTGTGAGTAAATTGCGTGTGGAATTTGTATTGGTGTGATTTCACACTGACGTGGAATTAATTGGTTTGTTAGGACGCAACTAGCGGTCCCATCTCTTATAACATCTTTGCTACACTAACCGAGCAAATAAAGGTGAGTTCACGGCCCCTAACTTTATCCGGTTTTTAAACAACAGGGGGAGAAACATGTATACACTCTCAAACTCTATCTCTTTACGTTATACGAAATTAACGTCACATAACTATACGGTAACTAAGTTAATGTTAATGTAATGTTATGGTCACTAAGCAGCTTTATCACTTAAGTCCTCGACAATCTCCTCGGATCGTTAGTATTTGGGTTAAATAGCGGGGGAATTATAAGTAGTACTACTGGGTCTGACGAGCCCCATCCGAGCTAGTCGCGCTAGCCGACCTGGTATGGTCAACGGGTGAATAATTGGCCTAACATCGCCATGGTCATGTGATAGGCCTGGCAAAACGGAGGCACAACTGTCAGCTTCGATCGCGAACTCTTACGTGACATGACTTTAGGCTAGCTACCTATATACATTAATATTGAACTTAATTACGGAACGACTTAATATTCCGGGTTTGGAATATTGGAAACATCAACTTATTATCCCGGGTTGGGGATAATGGAAACAACAACTTAATATTCCGGGTTGGGAATATTGGAAGCAACAACTTATTATTCCGGGATTGGAATAATGGAACTGATATGTTATCCCGGGTTGGGGATAACGGAGTAAACAAACTATAACCGAACAAACAAATTTATGAAAACCTGTGAACTCACTCATCTTTAATGTTGACACTTGTTTCTTTACATGTTTCTCAGGACGCTAGGAGCTCTAGGTGCACGCACATGCATTGAACAAGACGTCATTATAGAGTCTTATTTATTAATATTGTTTTGGGATTTTTCAAGTTGTTTTGGCGTTTGTGTTGGCGCCCGCATCACTACTTATTTATGCTTCCGCTCAAACTTTAAAACTGATGCTCTGCTAAATATTGGTAATTGATATAAAATCTACAAAGAACAATTTTGGAAAACGTATAATCAAATCATATAGAGTCGTTCGACGTACTAGTGTTTCAGATTCTGGTTTGTTCACACGCCTCGCGGTAAAACTTCGCAAGTGGAAATTGAGGGTGTGACAAAACTGGTTCTTTATTTTGGATTTATACGAATGCCAAGCCTAGACAGGACGTTCCGACTACCGGTACTTGTACCCTTCCAGTTACTACATGCCCGTCATGAGAACTCACTTTGATGTGATTTGAAAAAAAAATACAAAAATCGTTGCAAAATAATGGAAATTGTGTGGTGTGTGCTCTCATGGATATGATATGTTATGAGGATATGATTCATGATGAGCATTGTATAGTAATATGTACTTATGAACATGCTTACATAACATTGAATGTAATAATAAACATAAAGCATATAAAATCATGAATTTTGTATATAACACATAAACAATTTAAATAATTCTAATCAACTATAGTATAGGCTCTAAGGGTCTGATAACCTATCCTATATCCCTATAGTCATGGCTCTGATACCAATCTGTCACACCCCGACCCATATGAAGGGTTTTCCTTTATGAGTCAAAGCCGTGAGTGGTACAGCAATACGGGAAAAATTGGCAATGAAGCGGCGATAGTAACCAGCCAAACCAAGAAATGACCTTACTTCGGTAGGGGTACGTGGCGCTTGCCATTCCTGTACTGCCTTGATTTTTGAAGGATCGACATGTATTGCCTTGTCATTGACAACATGTCCAAGGAATTGTACTTCTCTTAACCAGAATTCACATTTTGAGAACTTAGCATAGAGCTTTTCAGTCCTTAAGAGTGTAAGGATGAGTCGAAGGTGTCGTTCATGATCGGATTTAGACTTGGAGTAGATGAGGATGTCGTCGATGAAGACTATGACAAAGCGGTCGAGGTAGGGTTTGCATACCCTATTCATTAGATCCATGAAGACAGCGGGGGCGTTGGTTAAACCGAATGGCATGACCATGAATTCGTAATGACCATAACGAGTCCGGAAGGCGGTCTTTGGGACGTCTTCTTCATGTACTCTGAGCTGATGATAACCAGAACGAAGGTCGATTTTTGAAAAGCAGGTGGCGCCTTGAAGTTGGTCTAGGAGGTCATCGATGCGAGGTAATGGGTAGCGATTCTTAACTGTTAACTTGTTGAGTTCTCTGTAGTCGATACACATGCGAAACGTTCCATCTTTCTTCTTCACAAAAAGAACAGGTGCACCCCAAGGCGAGGAGCTAGGACGTATGAATCCTTTGTCAGTCAGTTCTTGCAGTTGACTGGCCAGCTCTTGCATTTCGGATGGGGCTAGCCTAAAAGGAGATTTTGCGACTGGTGTAGCGCCAGGTACAAGATCGATGCGGAATTCGACTTCTCTCGCAGGAGGGAGTCCTGAAATGTCGTGGGGAAAGACTTGTGGAAATTCTTTCACAACTGGTATATCTTCGAGTTTCTTCTCCTTGTTTCCCTTTTTGACGACGTGAGTTAGGAATGCGACATAGTTCTTGCGGAGATATTTTCGGGCTTGAAGACAGGACATTAATTTGAGTCCTTTCGAAGGGGTTTCTCCAAAGATACGTAGGGTCTGACCGTCTGCAAGAGGAATGCGAATGAACTTTTCGCGGCATACTACTTCAGCGTGATGCTGGCTGAGCCAGTCCATACCGATTATAATATCGAAACTTCCCAACTTCATAGGAATGAGGTCAACTGGAAAATCGTGATCGTTTAGGGTGAGAGTACAATTGCGTATAATAGAATCTAATGAGACGGGTTTTCCGTCAGCAACTTCCACCGTCAGAGATTCGATGAGATTAACACGAGGTCGGTTGAGGATAGGTTCAAATTCTAAGGACACAAAACTCTTATCCGCGCCAGTATCGAATAACATGGATGCATAACTACCATTGATGAGAAACGTACCGTTAACCACGTTGTTGTCAGCCCTAGCTTGGTTGGCATTGATGTTGAAAGCTCTTCCTCTAGCAGGTGGAGGAGCTTGGTTAGCTTGGTTTACCGGATTCGCTTGAGCTTGGGCATGGATGATGTTCACCAAGCGTGGACATGTGTTCCTGAAGTGGTTTGGGTCTCCACTGTCACACCCCGACCCGCAGCGGAATAAGAGTCGGGGCATAATTGGGTTATCACCAAAGCTCATGATATTTACTAATATGTTTCATATTCATTTAAGTCAAAATTACATTCTCAATAATCCAAACATGTTCATACAAATACAAAGAAAAAATAATCAACTAAACAATCCAAGCTCTAAACCAGTTTATTCTTCTAAGCCAATCCTATGTGTTTCTTGCTGCAGCTGGGTCACCTGTATCATGTGTAAAAATAGGGGTTTTTGGGTCAACATAAGTTGGCGAGTGAACCTTGTTAGATAAACATTTATTATTGATTTTTTTGTTATCTTTATCAAGGAAAAATTGTGCAATAGTCATATGTGAGCAAATGTAAATAATCAAACAATAGCAATAACAACCACAAACAATAACATACAATAACGTACAATAACATACAATAACATTTGAACTTGCATGAACATATAACATGAATGAAACTGTATATGTTGGCAACGTCACGTTCACGCTCATAATGTAATGGGGAACTGACGGCCTATGATGAATGTCTGTGCGATCAAGGCTCAATCAAACGGAGCCGATCGTATGTTGGCAACGCCCGGTTCACGCTCATAATGTAATGGGGAACTGCTCAACGCTCATAATGTAATGGGGAGCGGCGGGCTATGATATTGCATGTACTGAAAATAATAAACTAAATCTAAACAATAACCACACAAACAGTTGATACAAGCTGAATACACATTTGTTCATGGATATGATGTATGCACAATGATTTAAATATAATAATTGGTAAGACACATGATACACCCCAAAAATGTGATTAAAACGGGGAATTTGTAGAGATTCACTCACATCGGGTGCGTTCGGTTGGAGATGATGAGATGCACACGAGTTTGAAGGATTGATCAACGAGGATTAACTAACCTAAATAATAACGGAAGGCATAGTAAATGAGTGGATTTTATTAATAATTTTAATAGGATTTTTAGATATACTTTTTGTGAGTTTAAGGCTATTTTCTATCTTTAAAAACATTATTTTAAGTATTTTTAATTGATTTTTAAATTAAATTAAATAAATAACAATATAAAAAAATGTTGACTTTTGCGTTGACCATTGACCGTTGACTGTTTGACTGTGACTGTTGACTGTTTGACCGGTTCTATTGTGTATGTATGCGCCGGGCAGGACTCGAACCCGAGACCTCCCGTACGTGTGCACGCAGCTCTACCAACTGAGCTACGTGTCTAACCCAAAATAATTATGTTTTAATTATATTTATATACTATTTTAGTTTATTCAAAATTCTTTTATTTTCAAAAAGGGTTTTAATTATCGAACCGGAGTGTGCAACAGGTCTCGAACCTGGGACCTGTGGGTTAGTGTTGCACACAGTCCACCGCTGGACTGTGTGTCTAACCTGGTTAATATACCGATTTTTATTATACTTAACATCTATCGTGAGTTAATCGGTTCAGTTAGAAAAATAAAACATCTTTATTACAGAGCATACGTGTGTGTCAAGGATCGAACTCGCGGCGTATGATATATGTGCGCACACAGTCCATCGCTGGACTGTGTGTCTAACCCGAGATAATATCCAAATTATATTAAACTTATAAACAACCTAACTTCGTCTTCTTCGTTACAGAATCACAGACTACGATTACTCTATTGTTTCTTGTTTAAATCGATTGACAGACATTCAAGTGACTAAAATGAAATGGCAGAGAAGATTTCGGAAGTAAACATACCGGAGAAACGATTTATCTCAGAATTCCGGCGAAGTCGTCGGCTCTGTTTTTACGGATTTCGTCTGAGCAGACAGATTAACAATTTGATTAGCTAAATTGGGAATTGAGGCACTGAACAAGGATTACCAGAAGGTTTAAAAGACTATACCGTTTCACAGCGAGAATTGGGAACTTTCAGAAGTTTTCCGGCGAGAGTGAATTATCCGATATCGACGTCTGAAACTGATTCCAATTGAAGGGTTTGAGTTAGCAACAGCTTAACAACTGATAGACTATGAAAGAATTGAGAGACTTACTGATTTGATGGAAAACACGGTTTTCCGGCGAAAGTCCGGCGAGTTCAAATAGCTTTTCCGACGAACTGAAAGTATTGCGAAAATGAAATTGAAGGTCTGCAGATGAGTTTGAGTCGCGAGAGGGGACTATGATTGGAGTAATTCAGGAAATGCCGGTTTTCGGTTATTAGAACCGATCAACTCTTGAATTCAAGTCCATTCAAAGCTAAATTGATTGGAGGTGTCGGTGTATCGGTTATTGACAGAAAACCGCGAACACTCAAACGTTTTTGGACGTTTGGAAACCGATTTCGGTTACAGTTAGTGTAAACCGGTTGATTTATGGTTGAACATAAGATTTAATTGATTCCTAGAACTAACAGAAAACATCAAGTGGCGGAGTGGTTATGAGTGCGTGTGCTAAGTCTTTGAGTCTTTCCGGCTGATCCGGGTTCGAGTCCGGCAGCCTGTTTTTCATTTTATTTATTTTATTTTTACTTTTTATCAATTATAACTTTTATATTCTAGTTTGTTTATTAATTATGCATCATTAAAAATTAAAATTGACATAAATACGCAACAAAACATTTATAACTTGATATTCGATTACAAACGAAACGGGTTTGGAAAACCCGTTTTTGACAAATGTTACATCCACAGTTGTAATAAGCTCGCATAGGTTGCATCATGGGGTAGTTGGGTTGGTAGTAGGATTGGGCTATGTGTTGTGCGGATGGTAGGAGTAAGGGTTGTTGGGCTTGACCCACTATCTGATGGTGGGTTTGGGTTGGGGGTTGATTGCGGTTCATTCGTTGAAGTGTGCGACAAGTTTGAATGGTGTGACCCGCACGGCCACAGCTGGTGCAATGTTGGCAAGGAGTTTCGGGAGGGTGATGGTACTGACAACGGTTGCATTTTGGGTATGGGCCGGTGTATGGCTTTTTAAATGGTGCAGCTGAGGGAGCAATTTGGGTAATTGGTGCGGCAGTGATAGGAGGGTTTGTTTGTGTGACAGCAAAATTCATGCTATTTCGTTTCCTCTTACCAGCAAACTTCGAAGAGGAGACGGAATGGTTTGGAGTTTGGGCCTCAATGGGGGCTTTCTTTTTCTCATCCTTGAATTTGCCATTTCGGATGCGATTCTCAGTAAGTTCGGTAGCTAGTTCCATTGCGGCTTCAAGTGTTGCAGGCGAAGTGCTTTGAACCGAGTCTTGAATTTTCGAGGGAAGACCTCGAATGTAGTGTTCAACCAAGCGGTACACGGGGGTGAACAGATTAGGGATCATTTGGTTCAGTTCGAGAAATCTCTTGTTGTAGGATGTGTGATCTCCTTCCTTTTGTTTCAACGAGTGGAATTCATCTTCCAACTTTTTGATTTCGCTTCTTGGACAGAAGCGCCTTGTCATGAGTTCCCTTAACTCTTCCCATGTTAAGGCCATGGCATCTTCGACTCCTCGCTTACCCTTTTCTGTGTTCCACCAGGTAAGGGCTACCCTAAACAGTCTCCCTGTTGCATAACGTACCTTGCGATCCTCGGGGCAATCGCAATTGAGGAAAGTGTTCTCCATTTCTTCAAACCAGTGAAGGAGGGCAGTAACACCTTCGGTCCCTTCATACTTTGGGGGATCGCAAGATTTAAAGTGTTTGTAGGAGCACTTTTTGGAGGGAGGGTTGGCGATGCTCTGGTCTTCTTGATTGGAAGGGTTGATGGGATTTGCGGTGAGAGCTTGTTGAACTTGGATCACGATGTCGGGAAGCACCGCGGCCATTTGTTTAGCAATTTGAGTGGCCAAGCGTTCATTGGATCTTCCTGACTTTCTACCTCCACGTAGTTGCCTAGCCGACATCTACAGGAACATACATAGGAAGATTGTAAGTTTAAGAAGTTTCTAGGTGTCATGTGTCGTTAAAAGAATAAAAATAACATAACTAACAATAATGCAACTACATCCATAGGATGTCTTGGGTTTGCTCATGTTTGGGCCTCCAATGTCCCCCATACCATCGCCTGTATAATCATGTGGGCCTCCATGACTATTGGGTTTGGTAGGATTCACATTGGTGTTGGCGGATTAACACTCGCATCACCCGAATGAAAACCGTGAAATATGATTGCGAGATGTATGGTAGGAGGGTGTCCAGGTGTAGACACAATGACAACTCAAAGTGGGGTTAGCTCACACGACGTTTGGTATAGCATGCTTTGGCCTAATAGGTCCTTCGTACTCTCATCGTTAGTCCCCAGGTAGGCAAACTGGTCCTTTATTTTGGATTTATACGAGTGCCAAGCCTAGACAGGACGTTCCGACTACCGGTACTCGTACCCTTCCAGTTACTACATGCCCGTCATGAGAACTCACTTTGATGTGATTTGAAAAATACAAAAATCGTTGCAAAAATCATGGGAATTGTGAGGTGTGTGCTCTCATGGATATGATATGTTATGAGGATATGTTTCATGATGAGCATTGTATAATAATATGTACTTATGAACATGCTTGCATAACATTGAGTGTAACAATAAACATAAAGCATATAAACATCATGAATTTTGTATGTAACGCATAAACAATTTAAAATTTTAATCAACTATAGTATAGGCTCTAAGGGTCTAATAACCTATCCTATATCCCTATAGTCATGGCTCGGATACCAATCTGTCACACCCCGAACCGCAGCAGAATAAGAGTCGGGGCATAATTGGGTTATTACCAAAGCTCATGATGTTTACTAAAATGTTTCATATTTATTAAATTCAAATTATAACTTAAATATCCAAATGAAAATCCATACAATTACAAGGAAATGAAACTATGTAAACAATCCAAAGCTTAAACTAATTTATTCTTCTAGGCCTTCCTATGTGTCTCTTGCCTCAACTGGATCACCTGTATCATGTGTAAAACGGGGGATATTTTGGGTCAACAAAAGTTGGCGAGTGAACCTTGATAAAACATTGTTATTAATTTCTTGTTTTATTTAATATTGAAAATTTGTGCAATAATCACATGTGAGCAAACATATATAAATAACAAACAAAAACACTTTGAATGAGTATATGATATGAATGATGATGAATGTGAGATCAAGGCTCAATCAAACGGAGCCGATCGAATGACATGAATGATTGTGTATGTGAGATCAAGGCTCAATCAAACGGAGTCGATCGAATGACATGAATGATTGTGTATGTGAGATCAAGGCTCAATCAAACGGAGCCGATCGAACGAGGCACCTGATACTCAACCCGTATCCCACGGGGAGCAGATGGGCCTAATGAAATGCATGTACTGAAAATGATAACTTCAATCTAAACATAATTCACACAACAATTGAACACATATTTGATATACATTTGATCACGAATATGATGGATGCACAAGTGTTTAAATATAATAAGGATTTAAACGACACATGATACACCCCAAAATGTGATTAAAACGGGGAATTTGTAGAGATTCACTCACATTGGGTGCGTTCTTTGATGACGTTGGATGCGCACGAATTTTAGGATTTGATCGACGAGGGAAAAACTAACCTAAAATAGTAACGAAATGATTCGGTAAATAAATGGATTTATTTGAGTTTAATACTTTTAATTCTTAATCTTAATGGGATTTCTAGATTTGTTTTTGTGAGTTTAAGGACATTTTCTAACTTTAAAAGTATTATTTTTAAGTATTTTTAAATAATTTTCTGATTAAATAAATTAATTTGACCCTTGACCGTTGACCGTTGACCGTTGACCGGTCGGACTGTGTGTTTGTATGCGCTGAGTGAGGTTCGAACTCGGGACCTCTCGTATACGTGCACGCAGCTCTACCAACTGAGCTACGTGTCTAACCCGAAATATTCTCTGTTTTAATTATATTTATATACTAATTAATTTTTAACTTATTTAGGTTTTTATTAAAAACGATTTAGATGGCCGAACCGGTCGCAGGGACCCGGAGTCGACCTCGGGTCCTTCGGTTCGAGTGCGCACAGCTCAACCAGTTGGGCTGTATGTCTAATCTGTTTAACTTATGGATTTTTTTTACTCTTATTGACATTCGGTGACCTGATCTGATTAAGTTTTAAATATGTTGGTTTTAATTCTGAAATTCGGTAACGTGTGCGATTCGAACCCGGGACGTGTGTATTGTTTGTGCACACAGTCCACCGCTGGACTGTGTGTCTAACCCGTTCGAATATCCAGTTTTAATTATATTTATACTTATACTTATACTTGACTTCATCTTCTTCGTTTATAAAAACACAGAACAGTGAAGTCCGACTGTTCTATGTAAATCGATCATCAAGACTTATAATTTGTTGGAATGAAATAGATAGAGAAGATTATTGAATGAAATGTACCAAAACCAGAATGTTTTTCTCAGATTTTCGGCAAGAGTCGTCGGCTCTGATTGGTGACTTCCGTCTGAGTGAATCGATTAACAGTTTTGATCAATGTGTTGTGCAATTAAGTTACTAAACAAGGGATATCAGGAGGGTTTAGATGATTGTACCGATCGACAGTGGGACTTTGGAATTTCAGTGATTTTCCGGTGAGTGCAGGAATTCCCGGCAACGTTGTCTGAGACCGATTCTGGTTGAACGATTTATGTTAATACATGCCGAATAATGGATTGCAAACAAAAGAGTCGAGAATTTTACCGATTTGGAGTAAGTCTCGGTTTTCCGGTGAAAGTCCGGCGAATGCAGAATATTTCCGGCGACGAGCTAAAGCTTCGAAAAAGTGAGCGGTTCTGAGCGAAAGGATTTCTGGAAGATTGAGTGGGTATTTATAGGGAAGAACTGAGTGAATTTGGTCCGTCTTTGGGTCTGGTCAAGGGTTTTCCGACGGTTACGACTAAAATTGAGGGTCAGACATCGGTTATAACCGATGTCGAAGTCGGTTACCGTGTTTTGGTCAAAAGGAAAATGGCAAGAATCGCGGATTGCCTATTTTTCCGGTGGTGATTAGTCTGGGCGGGCCGATTACTGAAATTGATTTTTGAGTTTTATTATAAGTGTTATTTGTTTTAATGTTTATCACAAAGACAGCGTGTGGCGGAGCGGTGTGTTGTGTGCTTTGGCTTGTGGGTGACCCGGTTTCATAACCCGGCGTCCACATTTATTTTTTTATTCCTTATTTATTAGTAATTTTAAATTATGGTTTTTAAATTCTAATATATTTATTAATTATGTATCGTTTAAAATTAATTCGAGCAATAAATACGCAATGAAAAATTATAACTGGATATTTGATTAATAAACGAAGAGGGTTTTGGAAACCCGTTTTTCGATGGATGTTACATTAACGTGATCAAATTGTTTTGCTTGTAGCTCCTTTGGTACTCATGAAAGGTCATCTTAATCGCTTCCTCCTCCATTAGCACCTCCTCGCTGCTCTTCACCTCATTGAAAAGTGGGTCAAAGTTTATATCCAACCTTTGGATATTCCTAAGCCTGAAATTAATCTCATATACCTTGCGATTTCTTTTCATCCAGGTTTTGGTAGAATCGTTCAAGGACTTCAATCCAAAATCGACACCATCCGCGAGTGCTGTTCTCGGTGAGACTCAACCAAGCCCTATCCAATGTTATTTTCCTCTTCTTTGGTCCAACCCGTCGTTGCCATTTGTGAGAGACTAGATTGTTTGTATTTTTTTTTTGTGAAAAATGGTTGTAAGTTTGGTGAATATTCTTTGTAGTGTGCAAATTGTTTGTATTTATAGTGGATAACTTAAAAGAAAATATTTTTTTAATCTCCAACAGATCTCCAAACAATCAAATCATTGTTGCCAACGGTCAAAAGCTTCCTCATTTCATCAGCAAACCCTACCATGAACACTAGTCGCAAGCCTGCCCACATGGGATTGCGGTGGTGTAGCCGATGAGGGTTGATACCCGCAAATCGTACCCGCCTAGGCGCCCCCTCCACCCAAATGAAGTTAAACATGTCTCAAACGTTAATGGGCAATGTGCAGTTAGGACACGTTTCTAATCTGTCATTAATTTTTGAACAAAAATATTTATTAAAATCTAAAATTATCATGGTTGCAAATTTCATAAAAGTAATTACAAATTAAATTCATGAAGTTTTAGTTATGGTTGTAAATGATAATAAAAGTTATTAAAAAATTAGGGTTAGGATTAAATATAAAGTGTAAAATAAATAAGAAGGGCGAGATGTGTAACACCCCAACCGACGACGAAAACATCAAGGGATCACTTTGCTAGTTTGTTTAAAACCACATGAAAACTAAAACTCAAATATTATAAATTTTAAAATTATCCATTACATTGAAATAAAACAAATAGTTTAAACAAAACAACCAATCCATATTAAAAGTTAATCTAAATCCAGAAGAATCCTAAGTGATCAGCAATCTTGTAAAGCACCTAAGCATTATTACCTGTCACATGCACAAAATAAAGGTCAACCATGAAAAGCTGGTGAGAACATAGGATAAATACATGTAGTAGGGAAGAAAATCACACTTCTTGGTATAATCAGTATCACCAAGCAATTGTATAACTTTAACATGGGAAATAAGTGGTACACTAAAACCTTAGTTGACTAGATATAAATGTCGGTTTCTATCATTCCCAAAAGGAACTCCCTAAAAAAAGGCTAAGGAGTGGGAATAGGGTGTCAGACCAATAGATCTATCATATACTCCCACTCAAGTTGTACGAAGTTAATGAATGTTCGTGACATTTAAAATATTTGACAAGTAAGTACAACAATAGCAAAAAGATAACAAACAATCATGTAATTGAATTGTGTGAGTAGGTATAAAAAGTAATAGTAGTGCGTTTTGATAGTAGGGACATGTAACATTCAAAAATGTGTGAAAGTAGTAAAAGGCGAACTATGAACTCACCTAGTAAACTTAGCAAAATTCACCCAAAAGCGCTTGGTAGGTATGTAGGAATTCCAAGACTAACCTATGGTAAGCAAATATAAATTTAATTGGTACGGTCTAAATGGTGAGTTTATAGGTTGATAGGAACTTGAAGAATTTAGTGTTTTGGTTTGGGGATGTTGGTTGTTTAACAGAAATGAAACTTAAATTTGTAAACAATATATATTATATTTTTATATTAAGCAATATAATTTATAAGTCTTAAAACTTTTAATTTATTAAAAAACTAATTTAATTAATTATTAATTAATCAGTTTATTTAATGAGTTAAATAGTAAAATTAGGTTACTAAATAATAAAATTAGTTTATTAACCATTACACAAGGTTCCAAGGCCTTTGAAAAAAAAACATTTGAAAAAAAGAAAGACTCTGGGTAAAACCATCTCCTCTTATGTAGAGCTTAACAAACCAGCTAACAACCAACTGGGCTACTAGTCATCGCTAGTAGTACAATTGTTTTAATTATCTTTAAAATATCCCATGTTTAAACAATTCGCTCAAAATTGTTTCAAGTTCAAGTTATTGTGACGTTAGATCAGAATATTAACCCTTATTATTATTATTATTATTATAATTATTATTATATTTTAATTTAATGTAATTCAAGTTGTGAGTTAAAGAAACAAATTCTTTTGTGACTCCGAACAACCAATTGATTGGAACAGTAACCATGTTCAGAAAAGTCAACATTTAACTTGAATTAAAAATTTGAAATCCAGAATTTAGAGCAAGGATCGTAGATGGAATTCGAATTAGAAAAACGGAGATAACTGTAACGTTTCGCATTTTATACCTTTCTTATTTAGAAAGATGTATTCGTATTTCTAGTTTTGGGAATCTTGTAATCGTAATTCCTTTCAATTTACCTAATCTCGAGATTTTGATCATAATGGAAATACATTTTATTCACACTTGTTTATGCATAAATACATGATACTTAATCAATCTCAAATACGTGCTTTATATACGAAACCGAATTATACTTGATGTTTAATTATATCTAGAATCATACGCATATACATTTATGTAAGCCCTTCTGGGCGGGCAGAATGTTTGAAAACTCGCGAATTCACCTCTTTTCCACCTCCAACCTTCATCAATTACCTCCTAACTTCATTTAAGACCCAACCCTAATCACCCACTTATAAATATATGCCTTACACACCTCCCTAACACCTTTGCACACTCCACAAATCACTCCAAACACTTAAATCCTCTCAAGAAATTCTGTTTTGGGCAAAATACTCTCTAGTATTCAAAGTGAGTTCTAGCTCACTTCTTCCACTTTTTCTTTGTGTTTTCTTGTATCAAGCTACTTGGATAACCTCCAAGGATGTTACCTTAAGTTTACCATGGTGTAACAAGGTGGTACAACCCCAAAAATAGTGTCCAAAGTAGTTAAAACTTTCTGTTTTTAACCAAACTTTTCATACATGTTCATATTCATCAACAAAGTTGATGTTTTTGTGCTTTGGTGAATCATATAATGAGGTTAATTGGATGTTCATCATCCTTCTCCTTCCATTATCATTCTTATGGCTTCTTAATAATACTAGACTAACTATAATACATGAACTATAAACCTAATCATCATTTTATCCAAACTCATGGTTAAAAGTGGTGTAGTATGGTATTATTATCTTTGGATAAAGGTTCCTCATACTTGGACTTCCAATGGACGAATTAGTGCCCATGAAACACACCCAAGTATGGTCTTCAAAATGGGTGCCTTAACAAAGATAATTTTTCGTGTAAATTCGTATTGATCATCATTCCATGTTTCATAAATATAAATCTGTAACACCCCAGAATCTTTATATATGTAAACATAAATATTGTTTAAATGGTGACTGGAAATATAATTCTAGTTAAGGTATAAGTAAGGTTTTAACTTAAAGGGGTAGGTTTGGCCATAATAATATAAACATCAAACTAGAGGGATCAATATTAAGATGAATGGAAAGATGAAATTATAAAAAGAAAATTAAAGCACACACACACACTTAAAGTGTGTGTGTGTCGCCTGGAGAAGAAAAGAAGGGGGAAACCCCTTTTCATCACAAAATCAACAATTGAAAGGGGAATTGAAGATCTAATTTATGCATGAATCAAGTTTTGTGATAATCTAAGTGTCCTTATCATCAAGTAAGTTAAATTTCATGACTTAGTGATTTTTATGAAATGGGTCATGTGTAATCCATGAATGTTTGATGAAATTAAACATGAATGTTAGTAATTACCAACATGTAGGATGATGAACTATGTCCAATTTTGGTTATTTTGATGATTAGAAGTGGAACCCATTGATGTAGTATTATGATGAAACATGATGATCAATAAGGTGCAAATTCGTTTAAGGATTGATGTATGAATTGTGTAGTAGAGTAATTGTTGGAAGGAATTGATATTGAATGAATGAATTATTTAAAACTAATTGATTTGATGAATTTTAATGTGAATTAGTAGGTTATGTAGAACACTTGTACATGGTGTTTAAAGTATTGTACGCACACCTAGTGTTTGACAAAATGCCTAAGAGACGAATTATATAGATTTGTATGAATTGAGAGTCTATTTGTATAAAGATGACATGGAAATTGAACTTGATATGAAATATGATGTAAAAAGAAAGTTATGAGTGAATGTGGTTGCATATAAGCACAAAGTAATCTAAGTATGAATGGATTATGTGTAAGATTGAAGGAAGAAGGGACAAGCTCCGAAAAGCACCAAAGGGCTCAAGATCGAGGTACGTTGTTTCTTACTTGAGATTAATATGTAGTTGTGGTTGGACTTCCTTATAACTATGTGAAAGATTATAACTTGTTGATGTCATGATCACTAGTTGGTTAAAATTTGTAAGACTAGTTCGAAGTAAAAAAGAATGGTTTCGTGTTTAGCCGAACGGGTCAACCGCATAAGAATGAGAAAGTAAAACGTGTTAACTCGTTGAGAACGGGTCAACCAGATAAGAATGAGAAAGTAAAAGAATGGTTTCGTGTTGACTCGTTGAGAACTGGTCAACCGGATAAGAACGTGAAAGTAAAAAGAATAGTCTTGTGTTGAACCGATACCGTCGGGTCAACAAATTAATGTTGTTTTAGTCTAGCAAGATTAATGTTAAAGAATGGGATGATAGAATGTTTATACTATTTGTTAGTAGCTAGTATTTTGAATATTACATGAAATGTTAATTGAACTTGTTGTGGTGTTTAGGTAAAGCTTCTACTTAATTGGCCACGCCTCGCTTGGAACGAACACACTGTATCGCCCTTTACACGCTTTCGGTTCAATTTTGTTGTTAGTGGATCAAAACAAGTACTTTTGGGATGTAAACTCCGTTTCCTTTCAACACTTAATCTTTCATGTGTAACCTTAAAGTTTTTATTTTGGTACGGTCATCTAGTTGAATGCTCCTTATAAATTAATGTTTATGTTTGCTTAATATAATTACAAGGGGCATTTTGGTCAAAATTTTATATTACGGTACGAAAGTTTAAGTTATATGAAGTTTTAACCTTTGGCGAAATGGGCATTATAAAATCAGATCCATAATCCACTGAAACTCACACACCTTTGTTCCTCATGTAGGGTGTCCTCGACATTGCTAATTTCTCAAGAATACTTCCTCGCGTTTTTTGGAAGCTTTGCAAATCGTGAGTATACATGACCCTCTTTTCGTTTTTACAATTTTGGGTGCAATATATATCTATATATATATATACATATATTAAAACTCACACAAACAAATATATGCAAATACTTTATTCATACAAATGAATCCGATATACATACTTTATACGTTTATACTTTAGGAATACATAAATGCTAGAAGTTATTCTTGCACTATACTTTGTCATTAACTTCGTACAAGTCTTTCTTAACATGTATAGCGCTATAGGAGTAGAAACCGCCCGTTGATGGGTCTACATTATGTAATACAATCTTACAAACAGTCTTGTCGTTGCGACGACAAGATTATGCTAGTGGAATCTTTGGGTTGACATGTATGTGATGCATGCTAGTTCATGTTATGTTTATGCCATAGTATACGTTTTGCCATGTGGATCTCGTTAAATTCTTTTATACTTATGCTAGTACACCAAACTTGTATGCTCACCAATGCGTTTTTGTGTTGACATGTAACTGTAATATATATTGCAGGAGTATGATGATGATGCATTGCAAAGAAATCTAGTAGGATGGACCAGAAACACATTTTGGCTTAAATTATGTTTTAATTGTTATGTTGTTATTTACTTCCAAACAATGTATTATAATTTGTTGAAATGAAATGAAAATCGTTATTTAAATTATTGTCACAAGCTAATGGTTATGAAGTCTCGAGTAATCTTGTTTTCCTCTTATTCCGATGTTTGCTGTAACACCCCAAATTCCATATATTAATTAATAAAAAAATTGGAGATAAATAAGTATGAAAATAAAGTCCTAGCCACTATTAAAATAAACATCAAACATGAGGGCTAAAAGTGAATAGATTGAAAGTTGAAATTATATTAACTTAAATAAAAATACACACACATCATCAGAGACGTGTGTGTGTGTGTCGACCACAAGGAGCAGGAGAAGAAGAACAAACCCTTAACCTAACAAATCTGCAAAATTGGAAGAGAAATTGAAGTTAAAAACTATGCATGAGCTAGGATTTCTGATCATCTAAGTGTTTCTAACATCAAGTAAGTTGAATTTTATGTTCTAGCGATGAATGAGAAAGTGGGTTATGTGTAATCCGTGAATGTAATATGAAATTGAACATGAATGTTGGTTATTATCAAAGTGTAGGAGTTGTAGTGTACTCAATTTTGATTATGTTGATGATTTAATATGAAACCCATTTATGTTGGTAGGTTGATGAAGGTTAAAGAAAATTCATGTTTAAGTTAGTGTAATGTAGATGTTGGGATAGTATTGTGGAAGGTATTTTGATAGATAACTTGATATAAAACATAAGATGCATGATTATGATAATGATTTGTAAGAATTGAATGGTTATGATAATCCATAGATGAACTAGGAAGAATGTGCTTGAATTACTTGTATGTCATGCTTAATTGATGGTACGCACACCACATGTTTGAATAAATGCCTTGAATTGAATTAGTTGGGTTTTAAAGCTAAAACTCGTTAAATCGGTGAATTAGTATGGAAATGGGATTATATGCGGTTAATTAACGTTATAATCGAAAGGCGAAGTATGAGTATGTAATAAATATTTTAGAAGCTAAACATGTGATGTTGTACCCTATAGGAGTGAAGAAAGAAGGGGATACAAGCCAACCGAAGGCACTCGAAACACAAGATTGCGGTAAGTTCATTTGAACTTCGTTTACTCTTAATGTGGTCCAAGATGATATTTTATTTATTCTATTGATTCCATTCAAAGATAGAAGTATAGATGCGTTAAATTGATGAATCGAGTTGAAGTAACCGTTAAAAATGAGAAAATGAAAGATACGTGTGGAACCATTATTAATGGATGAGAATGGAATAACATACTTAAATGTTGATTTCAGAAATGATATGATTCGTTGTCAATCGAGCTATGAGAAAGAACGAATAAAAGAACGAAATAGTCAATGCGTTGACTTGATACAAATGGATCAAATAATTTAAGATAATGGTTATTGTGGTTAGTGATAATCGGCTACCGTGAGCTCAATGAACTCATGGTGAAAAACCGATATCCCTTACCGAGAATAGATGATATTTTCGATCAATTACAAGGGGCAAGTTGGTTTTCGAAGATTGACTTGCATTCTGGATATCACCAGTTACTGGTGAGGGAAGAAGATGTAGCTAAGACTGCGTTAAGAACTCGATACCGACATTATGAGTTCTTAGTAATGTCTTTCGGGTTGACTAACGCCCACCCGCATTTATGGATTTAATGAATAGAGTATGCCGGAATATGCTAGACAATTTTGTCATAGTATTCATAGATGTTATTTTAGTATATTTTCGAAACGAACTCGAACATGCGCATCACTTGCAAGTAGTACTCGAGACACTCCCTAAGGAAAGATTATACGCTAAGTTTTCCAAGTGTGCGTTTTGGCTCAGAGAGGTACAATTTGTAGGCTATGTGATTAATGAGAAAGGAATTTCAGTAGATTCGTCTAAAGTAGAAGCTGTGATTAATTGGTTGCCTTCGAAGAATGTTAATGAAGTAAGAAGTTTCCTAGGCTTAGCTGTTATTATAGGAGATTTATCCAAAATTTCTCTAAAATAGCCCTACCTATAACCAAATTGACCAAGAAGGAAGAAATTTTTTTATGGGGTCTTGAACAAGAGAAAGCTTTTCTTATGCTAAAGGAAAAATTGTCAAGTTCTCCGGTCTTAACCCTACCAGAAGGAACAAAAGATTTGGTGGTATATACGGATGCTTCACATTAAGGGTTGGGGTGTGTCTTGATGCAACGAGGCAAGGTCATTGCCTATGCCTCAAGACAACTTATACAACACGAAAGCAATTATCCGACTCATGATTTAGAGCTGGCAGCTATAGTTTTTGCTTTGAAGATTTGGAGAGACTACTTGTACGGAACGAAATGTACCATCTACTCATATCACAAGAGCCTCAGATACTTCTTCGAACAAAAAGACCTTAATATGAGACAACGAAGGTGGCTAGAATTAATTAAAGATTATGATTGCGACATTCTTTATCATCCAGGTAAAGCCAACGTCGTAGCAGACGCTTTAAGCCGAAAGGAATATCCGCTGCCTATTCGAGTAAGGTCGATGAGAATGATAGTCACACCTAACCTTAACGAAGCAATAAAAGAAGCCCAAGCTAAGTCAATGAATGCGAATGATCCAAAAATAGAAAGGACAAAAGGGTTTTTCGACAAGCTTGAAACGAACGCAAGTGGGATTAAGACAATGTATGGTCGGACATGTATACCACGCGATTGTGATGTTCAGATTCTATTACTAGAAGAAGCGCACAAGTCCTGCTACCCGGTTCATCCAAGAGCCACCAAAATGTATCGGGATTTGAAAGAAAATTATTGGTGGCCAGGAATGAAACGCGACATTGTCAAATATGTATCCGAATGTTTAACATGCTCTCAAGTGAAAGCAGAACATCAAAAGCCGTATGGGAAACTACAACCGTTAGAGATTCCAGTATGGAAGTGAGAAAATGTGACCATGGATTTGATAGCTAAATTTCCCAAGACAAAAAAGGGTCATGATGCCATTTGAGTGGTTGTCGATCGGCTCACAAAGAGCGCTCATTTCATACCAATACGAGAGGCTTACTCTTCAGAAAGAATGGCAGGAATATTTATGAATGAAATAGTCTCCCGTCACGGAGTACCTGTATCTATTATCTCAGATCGAGATGCCAGATTTACTACTCATTATTGGAAAAGATTCCACAAAGATATGGGCACCAAACTGCACTTGAGTACCGCATACCATCCTCAAACGGACGGTCAATCAGAAAGAACCATACAAACATTGGTATATATGTTAAGAGCATGTGTTTTGGATTTTGGGGGAAACTGGGACGACCACTTGCCACTGGTAGAATTTTCGTATAACAATAGCTACCAAAGTAGTATTAAGATGGCACCGTACGAAATGTTGTACAGAAGGAAATGTAGAACCCCTGTATGTTGGGGAGAAGTGGAACAAAGAGACCTTGCTCCTGAGGATATATTGGTAAAAACCAATGAAAATATTGATCTTGTACGAGCTCGATTAAAAGCAGCACAGGACCGACAAAAGTCATATGCGGACAAAAGAAGGCGTCCTAATGAATTCCAAGTGGGAGATCGGGTATTACTAAAAGTCTCCCCATGGAAGGGTGTAATTCAATTTCGTAAACGAGGAAAGCTGGGTCCTCGTTATTGGACTGTATAAAATTTTAGCTCGTATTGGAAAAGTAGTTTATCGCCTAGAATTACCCCCAGCCCTAGATGGCATTCACGACACCTTTCATGTGTCACAATTATGAAAGTGACTTACGGATGGAACGGCTCATATACCACTTGAAGACATTGTAGTGGACGAAAAGATGAATTATATCGAAAGACCGGTAGCTATAAAGGATTCTAAAGTAAAAATCCTACGTAACAAGAAGATTAAACAAGTGCTAGTTCAATGGCAACACATGAAGGGATCGGATCTTACTTGGGAAACAGAGGATGAAACGCGAAAATATTACCCAGCTTTATTCGGTACGTATTTAGGTTTTGGGGACGAAACCTTTTCTAAGGAGGGTAGATTTGTAACACCCCAAATTCCATATACTAATTAGCAAAAAAAAAATTTGGAGATAAATAAGTATGAAAATAAAGTCCTAGCCACTATTAAAATAAACACCAAACATGAGGGGCTAAAAGTGAATAGATTGAAAGTTGAAATTATATTAACTTAAATAAAAATACACACACATCATCAGAGATGTATGTGTGTGTGTCGACCACAAGGAGCAGGAGAAGAAGAACAAACCCTTAACCTAACAAATCTGAAAAAATTGGAAGAGAAATTGAAGTTAAAATCTATGCATGAGCTAGGATTTCTGATCATCTAAGTGTTTCTAACATCAAGTAAGTTGAATTTTATGTTCTAGTGACGAATAAGAAAGTGGGTTATGTGTAATCCGTGAATGTAATTGAACATGAATGTTGGTTATTATCAAAGTGTAGGAGTTGTAGTGTACTCAATTATGATTATGTTGATGATTTAATATGAAACCCATTTATGTTGGTAGGTTGATGAAGGTTAAAGAAAATTCATGTTTAAGTTAGTGTAATGTTGATGTTGGGATAGTATTGTGGAAGGCATGTTGATAGATAACTTGATATAAAACATAAGATACATGGTTATGATAATGATTTGTAAGAATTGAATGGTTATGATAATCCATAGATGAACTACGAAGAATGTGCTTGAATTACTTGTATGTCATGCTTAATTCATGGTACGCACATCACATGTTTGAATAAATGCCTTGAATTGAATTAGTTGGGTTTTAACGCTAAAACTCGTTAAATCAGTGAATTAGTATGGAAATGGGATTATATGCGGTTAATTAACGTTATAATCGAAAGGCAAAGTATGAGTATGTAATAAATATTTTAGAAGCTAAACATGTGATGTTGTACCCTACAGGAGTGAAGAAAGAATGGGATACAAGCCAACCGAAGGCACTCGAGACACAAGATCGCGGTAAGTTTATTTGAACTTCGTTTACTCTTAATGTGGTCCAAGATGATATTTTATTTATTCTATTGATTCCATTTAAAGGTAGAAGTATAGATGTGTTAAATTGATGAGTCGAGTTGAAGTAACCGTTAAAAATGAGAAAATGAAAGATATGTGTGGAACCATTATTAATGGACGAGAATGGAATAAAATACTTGAATCTTGATTTCAGAAATGATATGATTCGTTGTCAATCGAGCTATGAGAAAGAACAAATAAAAGAACGAAATAGTCAATGCATTGACTTGATACGAATGGATCAAATAATTTAAGATAATGGTTATTGTGGTTAAGTGATAATCGATATATATATATATATATATATATATATATATATATATATATATATATATATATATAGTTACTAACTATGTGTTATCTCTTGATATATGGTTGATAGGTAAATCGCTTGTCTAGTGATGACGAGTTCGAGACGAACACACCTTGATACTCTTATGCGCTTCTGGTTATGTTTTAAACGCCAAACGGGTAACTAAAGACTTTGGTTTTGTTTCAAAACTTTCATAAATGACCATTTTAGTGCTTGGGTTCTCAAGTAAGTCTAAAAACAATTCAAACTTATTTCCCTTTTTATTTATATTTATAAGAATGACCATATTGTTTTTTTTTTGCTATTTGAAACTGAAACATTTTATAAAACTTAGTTTTTTTTATAAATCTTTGAACTTATATTATTTTAGAAAAATCATTAAACTTAAACTTTTTACCAAATTATAAATTACCACTATTTAATAGTTTATATAATTCTTTAATACTTACACTTGGTAAATGGTAAAAAAAATGCAATAGAAACCGAGTCGTTTATTGATAATTTGATATGTACTACATTGAAATAATGGAAAATGTAACAGTACATGAAAATAATAGAAAATGTTATATTCTTAGTAGAAGCATTCTAGTCCATTCATCTTAGATAAAGGGTTTAGATTAGTTTTAGAGGAAATAAATTATAAGAAAGGCATAAAGAAAATATCCTATATTTGTTGACTATCTCTATCCACATGTAAAACATATCTCAATTCCCCTATCATTTTAAAACATTCTAACTTTTTGATACGATATTATTTTGCGATATTGGATTTAAATAACCGCAACTTTTACCAATTGGCCGATAATACTCCTAACTTTCAATTTGTACACCTGCACTCCCAACTTTCAAGTTGTTGGCCGATAACACTCCCTAACTGACTGAACCCTAACCCAGTTAGTTTTGCTGATGTGGCATCTGATGTGGCCCTTTTTGCTGATTGGCATATGACATGGCAGCTGATGGGGCAATTATCGATAACGTGGCAGATGATGTGGCACATGACATGGCATTTTCGATGACATGGCAGCTGACATCAGCTAACTGAGTTAGGGTTCAGTCAGTTAGGGAGTGTTATCTGCAAATAAGTTGAAAGTTGGGAAGTGCTGGTATAAAAAACGAAAGTTGGGAATTTTATCGGCCAATTGGTGAAAATTGGGGTTATATAAATCCAATATCCCTATTATTTTTTTATAAAAAAATCACCATAATAACAAGCGTTTTTATGTTTAATATGAGTATGATATTGCTATATTAAAAATATAAGAAATTACATTTTTATTGGGTTTCTATATATTGTGTTAAAAGTTATGGTCATTGTGTCCATTGTGTGGCACAATGAATATGGGTTTCCTATACATTGTGTTTTATTTTCAAGTCATTGTGTTTTTCAACTGTGTTTTAGTCATTATGTTTTTTACTACGCTTTCTACACATTGTGTTATTATGAGAACTAAGAACACAATGTAAGTTTGGGTTACATTGTATATATTATTAAAACCTATAACACAATGTATGACACAATGAAAATGATGTTATATATGGGTTTTCTATACATTATGTTATTACTTTTGATTATTGTGTTTTTCAATTGTGTGAGTTTTCTATACATTGTGTTATATGTTCTGATCATTGTGTTTAGTCTGATATCCATTATGTTTTAGTCTGTTTGTCCATTGTGTTTTTTGTTCTGCTGTCCATTGTGTTTAATCTAATGTTTATTGTGTTTTAGTCTATATCCATTGTGCTTTTAGTTTGTTCTCCATTGTGTTTTAGTCTGCTGTCCATTGTATTTTTGTAGGGAATCCAGATATTAGTTTTTATTTTTATATCCAATTCTATATTTATAATAAGAATAATACTTATTATTAATCGAATTCGGGAGCGTGTAGAAACACATAAACGGATAAAAAATATTCCCACCAATGATCTTGTTACGTGTTATTCAGACAATTATATAAAACAACCATAGTGGGTTTATAGTTGTACCTTGATGAATACTAAGAACCTACACCATGGATGCGGCAACCGGTTCCGCTAGTAAGCTAGATCACAAGTTCCCAAGACACCACGAGAGCCAAACGCAAAACGAAATCAAGATCGTTTAACTGAAACACAAGACGGTGCAGTAGCACCGATTGGAGGCGGTGGCGGGTTATGCTGGCTAGCACGGGTACCCGCTCAAGTTTTGTTTTCTTCAATGCTTTTTTTTCGTTGGACCACAAATTGACCGTTTACTATTTAAAAAGAAATCAAATTCAAATAATTTACTACCTTTCTCATATAACCAACTTATCCTATTATTTAATCGACCCATGCACAAAATTCTCTCAATTTTTATATTTCCATCTACTAAAAACTCTTCAAATTGCCCATCTACAAAATCTCATTTCAAAATGTCAACCAATTCGGGGACTGAAGAGGAATCCTCTAGTATTAGGTGCATCGTTTTGGAATCGGGTCTTCCAAAGGTTTTGTATCCATGTCCGTGAGGCCACCCGAAACGTGGATCAACTAAACTCACGTTTCTCGTTTATCCGTTTCAAATGTTCAAGATTCCATGGTAGGTTCATCAACGTGGAAAATCCCGATAACAAGCTTTCGGAATTGGAAGTCATCGAAGTGGTCCTAGTGGACTACAAACACGCATACGACGAGAAATTGAGCACATTTCGGCGTGGCATATTCTTAGGATGTAAGTTTAGGTTTTATTTTATGCAATGTTTAATTTCTAGATTTTATTTTATGCCATGTGTAAGGTTTATGTTCTAGTTTTATGAAATGTTTAAGGTTTATGTTTTATCTTTTCATGAAATGGTTTAAGTTTTTATGTTTTATTTTTAGGTACTTTTTATAATTTATTTTATATTTGACTTTATTTAAATTAAAAAAAATAGTTTCTAATATGAGTAGGCGTCACCAGTACTTATTACCTAATGGGTACTTAACATTAAATTTGACGTTACGAGTAATGGTTGATTGGGACTAAGGTGCTTAACCTTGACTCCTTTAAGTGTCCCTTTCTCGCTAATTTAATGGTTGTTTACTCGTTTTACCGCTATCGTAAGAAATTTGACCGTAAGCACCTTTTGGCCTCTCAGTGGGCAATACAACATAGTGCTCGTGTTTACATATTTTTTATTTAATCAAGCACAAAATATGTAACAAACAAATATATAATCATGAGATAAGGAAGGTGTCGCCACATGCACAAATAATATATAATTAGGTTTTATTAGCATTTTGCGTTGCGGTGAAACGGAGCAAATAATAATATTAAACAAACAATATTTGAAAAATGAAGCATGTTATTTCGAAAGTCAAACATTAGAATCGGTTTAGTTTATTATCGTACCGTGAAATGATACCAAATATATACTCTAGTTTGAATACAACTGTATTTTTAATAATACTTATATCGGAATCTCCGAGAAAAAAATAAATAATATTAAATTAATTGATAAAGGTAATATCATTTAAAAAAACTTTGAAAAATAAAAAGTAAATAACAAAAAGGAAAAAAGAAAATACGTTAAAAGTAAATATAATAATATGGTATTATAATATTAAAATAATAAAATATTAAAAAAATTATATATTATTTAAAAAAATAAAATTACTATTCATGTCTATTAAACAACAATATATATATATATATATATATATTATAATAAAATAATAAAATATTAAAAAGACTATATATATATATTGTTGAAGAGACATGACTAGTAATTTTATTTTTTTGAAATAATATATAGTTTTTTTAAAATTTTATTATTTTAATATTATAATATTAAAATATATTAAAATAATAAAATTTTAAAATGACTATATATTATTTCAAAAAATAAAATTACTAGTTATGTCTTTTCAACAGCAAAATATATATATAATATAATGGCAATGGCATATAGATGCTAACGAATCCATCTTATATTTACTCCTTTATTTTTCATTAAAGTTTTTTTTCACTAGACGCATCTTTAATAACAGTGATCACCGATATACAACTGTCTCACCAAAAATATTTTACAACTCTCATATCTTTTTGGCAACTATGATTATAATTGGTTTTCATTGACATATATGCTAAGGTACCATTTTATATTAATAAAAGTTGAACATCTGCTACCAATCTCTCTCAGCACTGGATTGTCTCATATAACCATTGGTAGTGTGGTCAACGTTTCCCATTTGACTCTATATAACTTATTAATAAATTTTGTCCATTTACTCATAAAGCATTAGTAATTTCACTCAACATAATCATGCATATGTCCACTTCTGTAAAAATCATGACTGTATCCTGTCATTTTTACAATGTCGGATATAAACAATATCATTTAGTTAGTCAATTATATATCATGTTCAGAAATAAATAATACAAATATTAATCCTTTCCACTTTAATCTTTGGTGTCACATTATTAGACACTTTTAAACTGGATCATCTTATTTGACACTTTTACTTTCTATATAAAAAGTTTCCTCACTATATATATATATATATATATATATATATATATATATATATATATTTCATATAGTTAACCTGTATAAGTCAACAAAACGAATAGATAAACGTTTGTTTTTAAAGATTGACCCACTCTCGTCCGTCTTTATATGTGTGTTCTTGCAGACCAGAAAACATACATGAAATGACGATAGAGTGGTGTCCTTATGCGTCGTGACACCATCCTTATCATCTCATTATGTTTGTTGTAACAATCTTGATTTCCATCGTTGTCCACAAGATACATTGATATAATTCCAAAAGTCGCGTTACATGTAAATTTAAATTTGGCGGTTTTGAAGAGATGGAAAAAACTTGTGGTATGATAATTTTGAAAAGTGTCCTTGTCATGGCAACTTTAAGGAAGTTATGATTATATACATGAAAATAATTCACTATGGACAAATAATAACCTACTCCATCACACTAGACAGCACTAAAATGTCTCATATAACAATTATTTAACCTTTAAGATATGTATCTACGTATCATCATGATTTCGTCATCATAAAGTCATTTAACAATTTTAAGTACATTCACATAAAGGATTTGCCCTATTGAGTGTATATATGCTTGATAAAGTTTATGATTCTGAAACCAGGACATTAGCTGACTTAGTTTTTTTTCGTTGCCAGATGATCCAAACAGTAGTTGACTTAGTGCCATGTTATGCTTGATCTTCATAGGTACACTTTTAGTTAACGATTGCTTAGCAGTTGTGATAGTCAACCATTGTAACCGTGCCAACTATTTATGTCTGCCATGCTGTACACTATCAATTTCTTAACTTCTAGTCTATACTAATTAGTATTCCAATTTATACACATACACACACATACAATGACGGACCCAACCATTTTTCCAAAGGGTGCAGATGAAACGTTCAACCATATTTTCAACGGATGAGGCCGATTTTTTTTTGCCTAAAATATACACTATTTTTTTTTCCTAGGGTGCGGCCGCCCAACCACGACTGTGGATAGGTCCGCCCTGTACATATACATACATATTCACATACACATATATACACATGCATACTCATTGTACACATACAAGCGCGGACCCATAATTTTTTTTATGGGGCCGAAAATTTGTAGCGGTAAATTGACCCACAAAATATTACTAAATTTTTGTTCGATTCAGGTCAGGTTAGGTCACAAAGAACACACACTACTGTGTGTTTGCTATGTAGGTTAGTCTCTTCTTTTTTTTTTTTTGGTAAAATCACAAGTAAAAGAAACAGAACTCTAGGATTTGAACTTAGTGATTCACCTCTTTTCATTAACTGAAAGCTAACGATAACAATTAAATTACTTGAAAAAATGCAACTTAAAACAACTATACATATCAGATTCTACGCAACTTACTCTGAGTCGGCTAAAAAAAAACTAAACAATTAATTCAAACAACTTTGACATTATCTTTGATATCTTTAAAATTCAAACCATTTTTAAAAATCAAATTAATTGTCTGTACTCCTGATGTTATTATCCGTTGAATAGTTTTTTTTTTTTGTTTCACGAGTTCTTTTGCGGATGCTTTTTCAACCAATATATATATACGACATTTTAATAGAATTATTCAATTATAATAATAATAAACAAAATTAAATTTATGTGACTACAAATTACCCTTGCATTTTGAAGCCAGTGGTAGAGAACAAAAGAAAAAAATGCGGCTTCAAAATGTAATCCAACTGATTTTTTTAAAAAATATACTTGGCTTTACTTTTCACAATCTGTTGTTTAGGTTGACTACACATACAAATACACACCGTATTTTCAAATATGTTGTTTTTTATTTATAATTTGACTAGCTAGCTTGTATTTTTATTTAGTTTGAAGTTAACTTGTATGTAGATCTATTTGCTCGATCAAACATATCTGGCTCAACAGTGTAAAACCCGAATTTTCAAACCTTGTAATTATCTTTTAATTCTATTTCGGGCTTCTTGTACCTCCATTTTATCCAATAAAACAAGGTAGTTAATACTTACGCGCCCCTCTCCTCTATATCTCTCTATACATACATAGATATAGTAAGAGATAGAGTGAAAACGGATGTATGAATAAGATTTAGAGGTGTGAGAATAATAGAAGCTTAAAACAAATGTGATATCTTTTATCAATTTCCATCCACACTTATTTAATTCCAGGTTCTCGTAGCCATTGAATTTTTATATATTTCTATAATCCACGTGACAATTTAAAATTTTGTAAAGGTGTATTTATTTCAAACAAATTAAACAAACATTCCATTTACAAATTTTTATAAAGAAGTGGGATTTATTAAATAATTTTAGATTAATTCTATTTTAAATATGAAAAATTTAATTATTAATGTTTTTAAATCATTAATAATAATTATAAAACTTATAAAAGTTTAAAATCTAAAGGTTTATATGATTTATCAGGAACACATTGTATGGGTACACACTGATGATTTAAATGGAAAAGATAGAACAAATTATTTTAAACCGGTTATGATGAAACATCCATTGTATTAATATATACAAAAGGCTTTTGAAAACATAAAAAAAAAAAAGCAAACTTGGTAAATAAAGCGTTGATGGAAACCGGTGTAATAATGTATATAATATTTTTTTGAATAATCGATGTAAAAAATAGTGCAAGTGTTGAGAACTGTTTTACATTATAAGATAGTTACAGTTGTGAGTGGCGTCTAGGCAAGTGGAGGGTTTCCTCAAGACATGCGTCAAATTTGTATGGTTGGATTATCATAAATGTTCATTGTAACGAGGTTATTTAAAACCTCTTTTAACTTTTTGTATTTTCATATTTTTTATTTTTAGAAAACTTGTATTCATATTCTATATTTAATCCTTATAATTCGAGACTTCGATCATAATGTAAATTCATGTTTTTATATATACATTACATTCATACTTAATTGTTATTCAATCAATCAACAAATATGCCTTTATACACGAAACCAGACTTGAAATACTATCAGAATATCAACCATACATGTTTCATACTTAGACTATACTCAAATACACTTGAATGCCTAAAAACAAGTTTATGGCATAAAATAACCTAAAACCAAGTGCAGGGCCAAAAGTGAACATAAACAAAGTTTGGAAAAAGCATCACGTTGCGCCACGTGAGGGGAGAGACGGTGGATGGTCGTGTGGCGCGACCAGGCTCAATCCACAACATGATTTTTCCACCAACCGGATTTCACCCCTTTCCACCTCATTTCTTCTCCAATCA
The DNA here is from genome assembly GCA_947069175.1 of Scalesia atractyloides. NCBI lineage: Eukaryota > Viridiplantae > Streptophyta > Magnoliopsida > Asterales > Asteraceae > Scalesia > Scalesia atractyloides. Next base: position 79,191,499 of record CAMTDV010000001.1, on the reverse strand, counting down.
CCTTATAACCTTCTTTAAACCGTAATCTTTCCCTATAAAACCAAGCCTCAAGAATTCCTAAGAAATTCCTAATTTTGAGCAGATTCTTTCTAGCGCTCAAGTGAGTGTTCTACTCACTTTCTTCTTCATTTCTTTACTTTTTTCTCATCCAATCCACTTGGATAACCTCTAGGCATGTGTCCACAAATTTACCCTAGTAAACTAATATGGAACATCACCACATTTGAGGTCCAAAGTGAGGTCTAAATTCTGTTTTAATAAAACTTTCATCTCTTACAACTTTTGCTTATCCTTCTTAAATGAACATGAACCAACCCTTGTCTCCAACTAATCTATATGTTGGGGGGCTTGAGTTGTGGTGTCATTCCAGAATGCTTAATGTTCAAACCCATCCAAATCAATTAACCTAAGTAACCAAACAACTTCCAAGTAACAAAGTGAACAAAACTACACCAAGTCTCCAAATACTATCCATGTTTGGAATACACTCGTCTAGTCAAGTCACTTGGTTGTTTAGGTGATTTAGATATTTAGATACCTAAGTGGCTTCCTAGAAACCAAAATGAACCAACCACACCTCGTCTCCAACATTTTCCATATTGGGTATGTACACGTCTTGGTTGCTCTCATTTGGCCACTTAGCAAACTAGTTACTTGCAAATTACTATTCTTATTCATGACCAACCGAAAGCATCAACTAAGTTGATGATTTTGTGCTTTGGTGAATCCATATAATGAGGTTAAATGTATGGAATTCATCCTACCTCCATACATGACTAGTTATACTAACATATATATGTAATATACTTATAAAACAGAATCATAACTCCAACCATGTAACACCCCCAAAATGTGTTTGGTAATAAAACCACGTTAATATTAAAAAGCGGGTAAAAGACCGTTAGTGGTAAAAGTGAACCCTTAACAAAATAACTAGGAACAAATTAACCTAGTTAATAACATGTATATAAGTGATAAAACAACGAGTAGTAGCTTTATATATAATCAAAACTAAACTTGAGGGACCAAATCTGCGTAAAAAGGATACTTGTGATTTAAAAACAAAAAGTTTAAACATAACACACACTTAGAGTGTGTGTGTGTGTGTATGTCGATCTTCAGGAGAAGAAACAAGGGGAAACCCTAGTTCAATCAAGAATCAACAAATTGAAGGTCAATTCTAACTTCAAATCAATGCATGGACGCATATAAACGATCACCTAAACGAGGGGATCATGAGGTATGTCTCAAAACTTTGATTGATGAAAGTTATCATTTGAGACAAGTAGAATACTTGTAATAGGGTTGTTGGATTATGATTCAAAGATGAAATTAGGAGTATGTGTATGCTTGATTTTGTTAGATTTAAATAAATTATGCACTATTTGATGTAAGATTACCTGTAGGTTAGTTACAAGTAGATGTTAAAGTGGGTTTTGATTATATGATGACATAGATGATACGTAAGTGTTCATGATCATCATACTTGTATGTATGTGTAAGATATTTGAACAAATCAGAGGTTCGAATATGTGTTCGTACATAACTTGAAATGGGTTTTGTATGATATGATGAAATTGATGTTATGTCAATGTTAATGAGTGTTTGAGATCATGTTGTCTACTAGTTTGTATGTAGAACTTGATTATATTAGGTATTCGGATGAGTGTCTAGCAATATGATGAGATGAGTTATCTTGTAATAATGAAACAATTCTAAGTTCTTGTGTAATTATTGATAGATTAGCATATGATTGTAGAAACTATGTTAATTTGATATTAGCAATTACGTGAACTTGGTTTGGGAAACGTAGCTATAATGGTGGCCTAAGAATAGCGCTTACCGTGTAATTAACAAAATGCCTAAATGAGTTGTTAAACTTGTTCGTGGGTTAGTATGAGTAAATAGACAGTTGACTTTTAAAAGTACGGGACTTGAAAGTACAGGACTTGAAACAGGTCGAATGGACAAATATGCAAATCTGCAGCAAAACTGCTGCAGAAGGTACCGTCGCCGACGGTATAACCGGCCGTCGTCGACGCAATGTTGAATCTCCGACGACTTAAGCTACTGTCTACGGTAGTAAAGCCTCGACGCAACTTTTAAAGAGGCGTCGGGAATGCCACCTCAGAAGTTGAGTTTTCTGTTTGATTTATTTTGACGAGTCGGTCATGTTGTGCTTTTCGGTAGTTTGCTATAATACTAATGTTTTGAAAATTTCCATTTTAGAGTAATCGTAAGCATCTCCGGATGACGATCAAGCTCAATGAAGAACCGAACACGATTAAAGATCAAGCTTTCGCATTTGGTTTCAATGTTACAAAACTAATTAGTAAGGATATGTCAAAATGTTTAAAGTTGATAAAGTTTTAATAAAAAAAATTTGTAGTTGACATGTATTCGTATTTACTCGTTTAAATGCGAATTTTTTATAGAAATTTCAATATAATAGGATAGGGTCTTACAAGTTGGTAATCAGAGCTCAAGGTTAATGATTAAATGTGTTAGGTTCGAGACTTAATTGCATGATCCGGTAAGTTACTATGACTATTAAGGGTCTAGCATGTTAAATTGTTGTAGACAACACATAAGGTTATCGTGCAAAGGCACGTTAACCAATTAAATTGGTAAAGATTAGTATAGTTAATAAATTACGTGTGTTAACGCGTATCGTAGAAAGACTTGTATTATAGTACGAGTGCTTATTAATGTCAACGCTACTAATACTTTATAACAGAATTTCAAGTTGAAGGACCCTCGCATATGAAGATGACGAGAGTCTAAGGATCTACCGATATGATGAAGAAATGGTTCGAAGTATGATAAGTAGGGCATGCTCACTAAGGACCTAAATCAAATATGGATACGGAATAAAGATGAAAGACAATGAAAGCCCATGAGGGCAAACATCACCCAGGTGCATATTTTAAATTATTGCACGAATAGTAGTATGTGATAGATGAGCAACGAATAACGATTGCATACAAAAATTAAGGATTGGGAAATCTGAATGGGATACCCTTCCAGAATAATGTTTCCAAGGGAAATTGGGTAGGAATTATGCGTTATTCACAATTGTGAATAACAAAACAATAAAAGAATTCAGATTTAGAAACTTGAATGGGATCGACCTTCCAAGTAGAAATTTTCAATAAGATCCTATTAAGGAAAAAGTAACCATCCCATGGATAAATGTGGTTACATAAAAGTCTTATAAAAGGTAAGACATTCTATATGTTTGAGAAGATAAAGGTAAGAACTAATAATTGTTAAATAAACAATTAAACAAATTTTTACCAAATAAAATCAGAAATATGGGCACAAACCGAGAATTTACTTACATGGGAAGTAATGTGATAGTTATAATAAGGTCACGCGTACCATGTGTTGATCGCTTACTCTGGCCAAGTAAGTAGTAAACACATGATATCATGAACTTCTTATAATGAGCATATATACATCCAGTGTAGTAAAGGCGAGGCTAATGGGATGAGTTAAAAAGAAATCCTTCGGGATATATATATATATATATATATATATATATATATATATAATAATACAACAATAATAAAGTTTGACTGTTCATAAGTGATGGATTTCACATGAACAAGTCAAACAAGTTGAATAAAGAATAAAGGTTGACTGTTCATAAGTGATAGATTTCACATGAAGAATTCAAACGGGTTGAATAAAGAATAAAGTTTGACTGTTCATAAGTGATAGATTTCATGCGAACAAGTCAAACGGGTTGAATAAAGAATAAAGTTTGACTGTTCATAAGTGATTGATTTCACGCGAACAAGTCAAGCGGGTTGGATAAAGAATAAAGTTTGATTGTTCATAAGTGATAGATTTCATACGAACAAGTGAAACAGGTCAGATAATGAATAAAGTTGACTGTTCATAAGTGATGGATTTCACACGAACAAGTCAAACGGGACAGATAATGAATAAAGTTTGATTGTTCATAGGTGATGGATTTCACACGAACAAGCCAAACAAGTCAAATGAAATATAGTGATTAAAACTAAATGTAAACGCAAACCGGGTAACGGGAGCGTTAAAGCAAAATAATAATTAGCCCGGGTAATGGGACAAGATTAAATATAGATGTAAACGCAAAACAAATAACGGGAGTGTTAAAAACATTAAGATATTGAGCCCAGGTAATGGGTTGTAAAGAAATTTAGGCTTAAAATGGATAACGGTAAACGTGAGACAAACCGACGCATAAATGACATATGAAGTCACAGAGCCGGAAGAAATGTACGAGTGAAAAATGATCTAGTCATAGACAACAATCGCGCGGGCGTGCGCGGCTATCAACAGACAATGTCTGGTCTGAATAAGTGTTTGGGACAACATACACAAAATGTTGTGGTTGCCACTAAATATGGTAGTTGTGACTTGGTGGTGACGAGTGGTCAACGCCATTTGACCTTGCGCCAGGTTAGACGCAAATGATCATCACCCAATAGAGATGAAACGACTAATAGATCCGACAAGTGAATGTGGTTTATAAATGACTCGCGGAGTCATAGAAAACGAAAAATGTTAACAAACCGAATCAAACATGGTCTGAGGGCCATAATTGAAATAAAATAAATTAGCCCTCGTGGTAAAAGAGCCATGATTTGGAGAATAAAGAAAGGACAATGTAAATGATTTTCCTTTCAAATATAAAAGAGGTGCATTGACACTAAATATATTTAAAGAACAACACGGGTAAAAGGATGATCTAAAGGATCACCATGACCTTCGGGTTACGAATAGTGTAATGGTCTACGGGGTCAAAATGACCATGGGATCACGAATCAAGAGATATGATGCATTAAAAGACCTCACCTTAGGAGGCTAAATAAAATAAAAGGAGAGGGTGAAAACCTAAAGAAAAAGCCTACAAGGCTAAGCAAAAAGAGCTTAAGGGTTAATTAGTCCAATTGAGGGAACCGGTTATGATTCCCCGCATAAAATAAGAACAGCAAAGAAGAAATACTTGGGATACCAATTGCTTAATACGGGTAATTGACACGAGTTAAAGAGAAAACATTAAACTAAAATTTAGTTTTAGTTGGAAACAACGTTTTAACAAATATAAGGTAACCGGTGCCGGTAAGACCGGTCAAGGTCAAATTAAATTTTAAAACTTGTTTAATATGTTTATCATTATATGATTAGCATGAAATAAAATATGATGACAGACTCATATGGCCGAGTGGGAAAATGGCGACTAGATCGAGTAAAGAAAAGGGATACAGGATGAAAGTAACAACACATGAGGCCTTACACATGAAAGGCGCATGCACCTTGGAGCCTAAAAGGCACTGCCATACCTTCTAGGCAAGATTTTTGAATAATTAAAATATGATCAATGCTCAGGTGAAAACGAAACCAAGTCCATTGGGTTGAACCCAAGGAACCACGTAAGAAAAGTTTCGGGGATGAAACATCTTTAAGGGGGTAGACTTGTAACACCTCAAAAACGGGTTTTGTAATCAAACCACATTAATATTAACAAGCGGTTAGAAGACCATTAGTGGTAAAAGTGAACCCGTAAACAAAATAACTAGGAACAAATTAACCTAGTTAATAACATTATATAAGTGATAAAACAATGAGTAGTAGCTTTATATATAATCAAAACTAAACTTGAGGGACCAAATCTGCGTAAAAAGGATACTTGTGATTTAAAAACAAAAAGTTTAAACATAACACACACTTAGAGTGTGTGTGTGTGTGTATGTCGATCTTCAGGAGAAGAAACAAGGGGAAACCCTAGTTCAATCAAGAATCAACAAATTGAAGATCAATTCTAACTTCAAATCAATGCATGGACGCATATAAACGATCACCTAAACGAGGGGATCATGAGGTATGTCTCAAAACTTTGATTGATGAAAGTTATCATTTGAGACAAGTAGAATACTTGTAATAGGGTTGTTGGATTATGATTCAAAGATGAAACTAGGAGTATGTGTATGCTTGATTTTGTTAGATTTAAATAAATTATGCACTATTTGATGTAAGATTACCTGTAGGTTAGTTACAAGTAGATGTTAAAGTGGGTTTTGATTATATGATGACATAGATGATACGTAAGTGTTCATGATCATCATACTTATATGTATGTGTAAGATATTTGAACAAATCAGAGGTTCGAATATGTGTTCGTACATAACTTGAAATGGGTTTTGTATGATATGATGAAATTGATGTTATGTCAATGTTAATGAGTGTTTGAGATCATGTTGTCTACTAGTTTGTATGTAGAACTTGATTATATTAGGTATTCGGATGAGTGTCTAGCAATATGATGAGATGAGTTGTCTTGTAATAATGAAACAATTCTAAGTTCTTGTGTAATTATTGATAGATTAGCATATGATTGTAGAAACTATGTTAATTTGATATTAGCAATTACGTGAACTTGGTTTGGGAAACGTAGCTATAATGGTGGCCTAAGAATAGCGCTTACCGTGTAATTAACAAAATGCCTAAATGAGTTGTTAAACTTGTTCGTGGGTTAGTATGAGTAAATAGACAATTGACTTTTAAAAGTCAAACTGACCTATAATAAGATCGAGTGATAAATTTGATATAAAAGTCCATAAGGTGGAATAGTCGTGTTAAATGATGACTAACCTAACCATCTTGCGAATGATAAATGATAGTTTGACGCTTGACAAGCTAGGTGGAGGCTTGGGAAGAAGCAGGTCAAACGGAACAAGTACGCGGAAAAGGCATAATCGGATTTCAAGGTAAGTAAAGCTTACATCCTTAAAATAGTAGATTTACATATGTAGTTGAATAAGCGTTTTGGGTATTCGGAACGAGATTTCGAAATACAAAGTTCCAACACGGATAGATACGGGTTGGAACAAGTGAAAAAGGTATTAAATCATATTTGATGGTAGAAAGGGGTAAAACGGTAATATAGTCATGTAATGACAAATATATAAGAAATTCTGAAAAAAGTTACCTTATGGTGTGACCATAAGGAATAAAAAGGGGTAAAATGATAATTCAGTCATGTGCTGACAAAGAAACACTAAACTTTGAAAAAGGGCACCATAAGGTGTAAACCGAAATGGATTAGATGGGTGAGATGGCAATTAATACCATCCCATAATGATAAATGTTCCTTTAGACCAAACGGGTCAAATGGTGATATTGTCACCATTTGGCGATGATGACTAATGGATACTTGTTGAGTTTTGTGCTCATAGGAAGAATGAAGGATGACTTGCATTGTTATTAAATAGCAACTAATAGAGCAAGGTATTAAAACGAATCAGTGCTATGAGCCGAGCCAGGTATGTGTATTGGGTCAAGCTCTCAAGGAGGACTTAAGGTCCATTTAGGGTTAAATTAGTCATGAATAAAAAAATTTATTACCTAAGGTAAGGTAAATCTAATAATCTAAATCGTAGACATTATGTTCTTAAGAACATAATGATCTTAAATAGATTATGGTTAAATGTTCATATTTGGTCAAATCATGACATTGAAAGCTCTTTGTCGTGAAAGAGGGGTCTAAGTTGACTAAAATACTCTCGAGAAATGAAATAAGTAAACGACTCTAATGTTAGTTTAAAAATGTGTTTTATAATGTAATAGACCCTTTTGGTAGCATAAAAGCGAAAAGCATAAGCCTTTTTGGCTTAATGCCCTTTTAAATGGTCTTTTTCGTAAATTGTCGAACCAAAGGGCAGGAATAGGATAAAATGAATTTATGATAATAAATCCACCACAAATGATGTTGTGGTGGAAAATAGATAGATATCTTAGTGTGGAAATGATAAGATAGATAAGGTTTGGTTGAAATAAGTGTTAGATTTCGCTACAATAACCAAAAGGATCAAAATGATAAATAAAGGTTTAGTTAAATAAATCGATGTATTTCGCTAAGGCAACTATACGGATAATAATGGAGTTTTAATGCATACTGAAATGGATGCGTAAATGTATAGTTTCGTTTAAATGGGGTTAAAGGGCAAAATCGGAAAATATGAGCATAAACCGGGAACAAATGCATAATTCATAAGAAATAAGAATCCGGGTCAAGGATTTCGGGTTAAATATGTAAGAAAACATTTTATGGACATTTAGAAACAAGTTTCATAGGAAATGGACGAAAATGTAACAAGTTATGGAAGTTTTCGTAACAAAAACGATAAAACGGAAATCTTGCGACAGCCCACCTTAAGCTACGGTGGTCAGCCGTAGCCTACGAATGGCAACTGTGGAATGAAAACAGGAAACAGTGTTTTACAGATATGTCACCGAAAGTCTCGAGTCGTGTTTTATAAGTACGGGACTTGAAACGGGTCGAACGGACAAATAAGCAAATCTGCAGCAAAACTGCTGCAGAAGGTATTGTCGCCGACGGTACAACTGGCCATCGCCGACGCAATGTTGAATCTCTGACGACTTAAGCTACTGTCTACGATAGTAAAGCCCCGACGTAACTTTTAAAGAGGCGTCGCCGACGCGACTGGGTGGCGTCGCCGACGCGACTGGGTGTCGTCGCCGACGCCACCTCAGAAGTTGAGTTTTCTCTTTTATTTATTTTGACGAGTCGGTCATGTTGTGCTTTTCGGTAATTTGCTATAATACTAATGTTTTGCAAATTTCCATTTTAGGGTAATCGTAAGCACCTCCGGATGACGATCAAGCTCACTGAAGAACCGAACACGATTAAAGATCAAGCTTCCGCATTTGGTTTCAATGTTACGAAACTAATTAGTAAGGATATGTCAAAATGTTTAAAGTTGATAAAGTTTTAATAAAAAAAATTTGTAGTTGACATGTATTCGTATTTACTCGTTTAAATGCGAATTTTTTATAGAAATTTCAAAATAATAGGATAGGGTCTTACAAACCAATTCATAGTTGAAAGTTATGAGTTTTGGTAATCATCATCTTAGTTCTTGAGTCCTCATTTCGGATTCTAATGGGTGGTTTGGTACCCATGAAAACACACTAAAACCTAGTGTCTGAATGAGTGTCTAGACAAGATGTATTTTATACAGTATCATACTTTCTTATTATAATTCTTAAATCCCAAATCTAACTCTTAATCAAACTCCATCGACTCATACACCTTGGTTTCCCATTGTAGGGTAACTTTACTGTTCCAATCATCCATTCATATCAACTCACATTTGGAAGCTTTAGCAAACCGTGAGTATACTTGACCCTTTTTACGCTTTAATGCACTTTTGGGTGTAACATGTATAATCTATCATATTCAATCACTCAATCCACCAAACATGCTATTTGTTATGCTTAGGTTGTTCATGCTAGAAAACATTCATGCACTCTATTTGTCATTTATTTAGCTAGCCCACCTTAACAGTTAAAGCGCTATAGGAGTAGCACACCATCCATATGTTAGGTATTGTTAAGTATTCAATCAATTTTTACGGTCTCGTTCACTTCGGTAACGAGAGTACAGACAATATTCAGTAGACACAAGGGTTTGGCATATAGTTATGCATGCTAGCTTCAACTTAGTATACATTTTGCCTTGTTGGATTTGAAACTTTTTATGATATGTTATGTAAACCACTTGTACGCTCACTGAGCATTATGTGTTGACAAATTAATTTAATACATGTTGCAGGAAATTAGCCTTGATGATTTGAAGAAATTGGTTACGGTGAACTAGATATGCACCCAAATTTTCTTGCTATGTTTTTCCTTTGTTTCATTATGTTCAAGTTGCCAAAGTTGTATTTTCCTTTCAATACTATGTACTTCCATTTAAAATGAAATGAAACATTGTTATTTAAATTATTGTCATTATTAGCAAGTTATGAAGTCTCGAGCAATCTATTTTGTCCCACCTTGATGTTTCCACCATTGGTCGTGGTGTGACAGATTGATATCAAAGCCATAACTATAGGGAATTAGGAAAAGTTTCCATGCTTTTGACCTAGTATACAGTTAAGGAATCCATACATGACCATTCTTGTTATCTCGCTTAAATTTACATGAATTCTCTGCCTCTTGTCTAATTCGTTTGGTCGCAAGTATACCTGTCTTTTCTAAGATAAATTATACCACAAACACGAAGATACAAAGAGACTCTCGATTTACAAACGAGACAATCTCACCGAAGTAGGCGTGAAACCCTTACTTTTGTGATAACTCTCAATCTGCATTTATTGATTTTACGAAATTATACCATCACGATAGGGGTGAATTCCTTACCGTAATGGAAATTTCACCATCCTCATTCTAGTGGACCCTTACCAACGAGTCAAATTTAGTTCCTTATCTCATTTGGTAAGCACCGACCACATTTTGGGAACGATATTATCAAGCTAAGAGTGGTATCCACATCTTGATAACGAATCCCACTCATTGATTTTCAATCCCGACAGCGCCTCGAACTTTCAATTGACTAGGGACATGTAGTAATCAGAAGGGTGAATACCGTTAACTAAAATTTCGGTGAGAGTATTCTACCTATTAGGCCAAAGCATGCTTCCAAAACTCAAAAGAATTTCTGGTCACTTTGGTTAGTCTTAGTTCCGTTCCAGAACAATCCAAGTTTTAATCAAAGCTCTTCTATGCTAGTATCAATTTTATGCATATATGATTCAACCTTCCTCCCTTTCAAATTGAAAATTATTTTCATGACAGTTATATACTTATCTTATCTATCCTTTTTTTTTTTATCTTTGTCACACTTTCTATGTGTGGAACCTCAAAACGTCACCCACAAGGAAGAAGACTACTCACATTCTCAAAATGAAAGCATTGTCATCAAGATATAAGTGATTCCCTACCTTGACGATTAGCTCTGCTCCCCTCTTGTTTACGAAAATTCGACCAACGAGTTAGGAGTGATTTCCTTACCTCGGTGATCAATACCATTTCTCATTTCTGGTAAAAACCTTACTCTTGAGTTAGGAGTGATGTCCACATCTCAATTGTGAGATTCACTTGAAAGAAAAAAAAATACGTTTTCTTCTTCAATTACAGAAATCGCAGCTCAACTCACTCCAAACCACTCGATTAAATCCCTCGTCCTATAATAACCAGGCAAATTATTTATAATACTGTTTTTACCGGTGTTCAGGGCATACCCACCCTTTGGTGTGAGTAGGCCGCATCCCTTGAAAAAAAAAGATTAGTGATAATTTTCGCGTTAAATCCCGACCACACACTTTGTAAATTTTTAACCCCCCCCCCCCAGAAAAAAAGCTTATGAATTTATGATTTCTTTTATTTATAAACAGTGATTTAAGCCCACTTTAATTAACAAATCAACCCATTCAATTTCACTAAACAACTTAGCCCACTAAAATCTTTAAGAATCCTTGTAACCCAACTTTTCAAGCCCAATTATGAATCTATTCATTAAACCCAATCCAATTAAGTAAAACAAAACAACTCAACTCAAACTATCCCTTACAATTCCATCTCCCGCTCTACTCTGTGATCCCCCAACGAACAACGCCCAGCCCTAGCCCTAGCGACATCGATAAGCGCCTCATCTTGCCGGAATCACCAATCCGTTCACTACTCTATCCGAAATCTTAAAATTAAAGAGGTACTTTCATTTATTTGAGTTATTTTGATGTTTTATGTGGTTTTTTCAAGAGAAATTGAGTTATATATATATATGTTAGAAAGGTTTGAATTATGTGTTTTGATGCTTTTTTGGGTTCTTCTAGTCTTTAGTAGGGTGATTTTATTGTTTATATGATTTTTGGTTGGTAATCAGCAATTAGTAGGGCTTATAATTCAAAATTTTATATTGTAAATTCAGGAATATGGGCTGTGATTGAACACTTGAAGATATTGTTTATTTTGTATGTGATAGGAACCACTTTTGTTCGACGGATTCTTCTAACTAAAGACTAAGGTATGTTTTAGATAAGTTTTTTTTTTGTGTTTTACTTAATGATTAGGAGAAATAGAAGTAGAGAGGGTCTGAACTATGATGACTTTTTGTTGTTACTTTACCTACTTATGATGGTTTTTATGTTGTTTATTTGAAACTTTGTTTGTTAATGTGATAGGATGTTATGAACTAGGGTTTGATTGTTTAAAAATTGAAATTGACCAAACCCGACCCAATCCGATCTGTCCCGCTTTGAAACTTTGTTTGTTTATGTTTACTTGTTTTACATGACCCGACTCGATCCGATCCGCTATGAACCAAATTTTTTTTATATAACTAGAGGCCTACAATCTTTAAAAAATTCTTGCATCCTGAGAAAAAAATTCTTGAATCCGTCACTGACACACTGCCAGCTGAAACGCTTTAATTAAAATTTTAGATGGTTGTAATTATCTTTTAAGTAGTGAAATAACATCTCAGGATAACATCCCAGTGCAATGGTCTCCATATTTTAATTGTGCATTCCAAATAATCATGCATTTAAATTTCACTTAGTTACATGCAATAGAATATATCAATATCTGCATGAGCATTAAAACTAATATTTCAAAATTAACATCATATCATAGTATTGCATGTAACCCTTAATATTATCACATGTTAACTCAATTCGAGTGAATAACTCAATGGCCATTCTTACATTTCGAAACTGTTCACCCTATAAGTGGTATATGTTAAGACAACATTCTTAATCTTACTGTTTATTGTCTAACAGACCATTTGGTAGCATTGTCTGTGTTTGCCATTTCATGACTCAATATAAGTTACTAATTAATTTTTGTCCATTGACTCAAAAAACATAACAAATTTCACCGACATAATCATGTCCATGATACCACATAAATACGAAAGTCCATTACTCAATGACTTATATAAAAATCATGACTATGTCCTGTCATTTTTACAATGTCGGGTAAAATACATTCCCCATAACATAGACGCGTCATACCACATCATTCTATGAACGCTTTAACTTTTTTTTTTGGATTAGGTCTACATTGTATTTTTTTTCGTACGATCATTCTAGACAAATCTACAGAACAATTATACTTGTGCTTGTTTAAATAGAGTGACCCACTCGTGCCCATCTTTATATGATCTTGCAAACCGGCAAACACACATAGAGCGACAATAGATTGGCTGTCCTTTTGTGCCGCGGCATCATCCACGTCCATCCTTATCATCTCATTATGGATCCAGTGACGATCTTGATTTCCATAATTGTTGTGGACAAAATACTTTGATGTGTTTCCAAAAGTCGCAATACACATAAAGTTAAATTTGGTGATTTTGAAGGGATGAGATTGAAAACTTTTGGTGTGACAACCTATATTTTAAGAGTGTCATTGTCATGGCTACTTTTAGTAAGCCATCATTGTATACATGAAAATAATTCACGACGGACAAATCATAACTTACTCTATCAGAATAGACAACACAGTGATGCTATTTAATTCAATACAAACAATACGTGATGGACATGGGTTCCACAAACCCTGTATTTGTGGTTTATAGCAAAGTTAGTAATGATCGTGTGGTGTGTGAGTTTAGTTAATTTTTATTGTTTTGAAGTTATAAACATCAAAGGATTTTTTATAATTTATTATTTTTTTCTTCACGTTTACTTTTTAATATTTGAAATTTGAAATTTTAAATAACTAGATGTTTTAGTTTATATACTTAATCATTAGACTCTGGTTTTTAGGTTGCTTTGGTTTTTTGAGTACTTGGGTTCTCTAAAGTGGTTAATTCTCTGAAGTGGTAGAACTTGTACAATGTTTCCTAAGTATCCTACTTGAAGTCATATAAAGTTTTTATTTTATTATTATTAATATTAATTTTTTAATATCTAATTTTTAATGTTGGAGATCATAATGACAAAAATGTAAATTTTGTTTGAATTTAATAGCCGATTTGTCTTGATAGGGGTATATGTATCAATAAACATCAAGTAAATTAAGAAAATATAATTTCCCTCCCTAAAATCATGATTTTCTCCCTCTCTTCCACACAAACCAGAGTTTATCTCTTTTCACCCTAATCCGCCATTAATCATCATTATCTTCAGCCACCGAAAAAAAACCCTAAACCTCCTTCTATGAACATCCACGATTTCTTTCTAACCATGATCTACTGTTTCTTGCTTGATTGTGCTTGGGTACAACCATGTGTTCACGCAAGTGTTCCTTATTTTAAATCTGGAAGAAATATTTTAAGATTCAAGGCATGGTGTTTAATATCTGGAAACATTGTATGGTGATTCAGGGCATGGTGTTTAATATCCGAAAACATTGTATAGTGATTCAAGACATGGTGTTTAATTGTACTGCTATTCGACTTATGGTGTTTTAACACCTGAAAGAACTGTAATAAGATTCAAGCGTGGTGTTTTAAACAGCAGGAACATTGTATTTGTGATTCAAGACATGTGTTTTAACATCTGGAACGCAGGTTGTAAAAACACCATGGATTGAACTACGAATTAATTTAAAACACCATGTTATGAATGTGTTTTGATGTTTGTAAATGATAGAAAACACCATACCAGGAGTAGCTGGGTACAAACCACCATGTGTTCACGCAAGGGCTCCTTATTGAAATCTGGAAGAAATATTTCAAGATTCAAGGCATGGTGTTTAATGTCTGGAAACACTGTATGGTGATTCAGGGCATGGTGTTTAATATCCGGAAACATTGTATTGTGATTCAAGACATGGTGTTTAATTGTATTGCTATTCGACTTATGGTGTTAACATCTGAAAGAACTTTAATAAGATTCAAAAGCGGTGTTTTAAACAGCGAAAACATTGAATTTGTGATTCAAGACATGGTGTTTTAACATCTGGAACGCGGGTTATAAAAACACCATGGATTGAACTACGAATTAATTTAAAACACCATATTATGAATGTGTTTTAATATTTGTAAATGATGGAAAACACCATACCAGGAGCAGCTTCTGGAACGCATGTTCTAAAAACACTAACTATGAATTTATTTTAAACCACCATGTTATTCTAAACACATCATGAATTGAACTATGAATTTATTTAAAACAACATGTAAATGATGGAAAACACCATACTAAGAGTAGCTTCTGGAACAGTTTGAATACCATATTGAATAGTTTATGCAATTACAATTATACCATCAAGTATTAATTTTAATTAGTGACACATGTACTCACCATATCCCTTACACTTCTCACACAAAACCCTCTTTTTACAATAACCCTGCCATATATATATATATATATATATATATACACACACACACACATATATATATTATATTGTTGATGAAAAACGATAAATAGTAACTTTATTTTTGTAATAATATATAGTTTTTTTATTATTTTTATTTATTATATTATAATAATGTATTATTATATTTACTTTTAATAACATATTTTTTTCCCTTTTTAAAACCTTTTATTTTCTTTACCCTTTTTTTAATAATTCTTTTTTTTTCTTTTTTAAAACATATATTAATTTTCGATTGATTTGATACTTCTTTAATAATTTACTTTTATAACTTTAAAAAAACTCAAGTACGTAGTTATGTTTGATTTTTTGACATTTCGTTATAAGTTTTGTTAAAAACGAAGTTGTACTCAAAATAAATATTTATTTGATGCCACAAAACAGTATGATGATAAATTAAACGTTCTAATGGTTTGGATTTTTAAACAATATGCTTTATTTTCAAATTACGTTTGTTTTACATTATTATTTGCTCGGTTTCGCCTAACACACGACGTAAAAAGAAACTAGTTTTTTCAAAGCAAATAACTTGACGTATTAAGATAACAGTAAAGACAAAAAATATTAAATAATACCACATTTCATAATTGTCCAGTTTAGTTAATATTAAATGAAAGATATTAAATAGTAACCAAATTTAATACATGTTACATTTAACACTTAATATGTAACGTAAAAGAAATCATAAAACATTAAAATGCTTAATAGAAAGTTAGGTGACCCTACCGAAATAAATACAAAACTTTATGACTTTAATAGAACGGTTCAAAACTTTGATTACTACATTGGGTGAAGTTTTTTTGTAAATCATTAAATATTATAGCGCACTTAAAAATCAATATATACCCTACGTAGTTGTTTACTTTTTATTGGTATGGAACTCTTTATTCTCTACATACCATAAACACTAAAATTAGAATCCCCAATCGCTAATTTATAAAATACCCAAATAAGAATAGTATCCATATTAAATAAATAACTCATATATATCCGTATTAAACAATTAACTCATATATATAATATTCACGTATTAATTTCCTTTATGTATAAAATAAAACTCAAATGTATTTAGCGATTTACATCCCATATTATTGAGAACAATTAACAATATAGCATTAGTGACA
Organism: Scalesia atractyloides; assembly: GCA_947069175.1. NCBI lineage: Eukaryota > Viridiplantae > Streptophyta > Magnoliopsida > Asterales > Asteraceae > Scalesia > Scalesia atractyloides. The sequence goes on along the minus strand of CAMTDV010000001.1, from coordinate 79,175,195 downwards.
ACCTATACCTGCCATTCGCTAATGAAGAATCAAGAAAAGGATGGAGCCTTATCATGTAGCCTTCGAGTTATGTTAAATGCTTAATGCAACAGAAAGAAAAATAAAACTAGTAGATTGGGAAAAATCTTTGGATATATATATATAGGATCAGGTTCATTTGTGAAGTATATCTTTATAGTGAACTGCGTTAACTCATCTTAGCCATTGATTTCCTTTTTAGTTGTTAAGGGTAGGATTGTAATTATATATTAATTTAGTTTTAAAATTTTATATTAATAAATGTATTTTAGTTACATAATCCATATTTTCTAGTGATTACAATCTAAATATCTTTTAATATTTTTCAAAGATCATTACAACAATTTACGTAAATCTCAAAGATCACAAATCCCAGAATTTTTAAAGATCGTAATTTTTAAAAATCAGTATACCCAATATATGAATTTTGCTCGTTCACTTGTTCAATACTATCCAGATTTTGATTTTCCTTTCTTTCAACCATGGCAGACCTAGAAAGCAACACACATAATTCCTTCGAAAACACTGATGAAAACTACGTTCCAAGTAACGAAAATGTTTTCGTTACAAAAATGGATTGACCAGGTTTGTTTTGTATGATCATTAGGATGAAATACGTATATGAATGTTGTGTTTTTTTCCTATTCGATTCATATCGTTTGCTACAGGTTTTTTTCATGTGTTTGTTTATCCAAAAATTTTTCTGATTGAAATCAATGATGCAGTTCTTCGTTAATACACAGACGTATATTCAATACCAACAGCTAGGATTTTTGTGTTTTTTAGATTACCCCATTGATTATACACATACGTACAGTTCATGTTTTTTTAATTTTCAGTGAGCAGATATATTTTTATTGGCAATGAATGTTTTTAAATACACATGTGTATAATGTCGGGGGGGGGGGGGGGTTGCATTATTACATCTCATAAATATTGTATTTAACACATGATAGAATGTTGCAGTTCACTGTAATACACATATGTATATTTTATACCAACAGTCAAGAATTAACTGTTTTTAGGTTACCCAACTTGTTATATATATACATACAGTTCATGTTTGTGGTATTATTTGAGCGGTTAAATTTTCTTTTGGTAATGGATGTTAATTCATACACGTGTGTATTTTCGTACGTGGATTCCATATGTGCCAGCTTCATTGATTTTTAATTGTGTACATCTGATTTTGACTTCCCTTAATAATTTTAGAACCAATCCATTAATTGGCTTTTTTAAAAATCATCCTCCGATGTTTAACTTTCTTTTTTTTAATAAATTTGTGCAGAATCAGTTGCTAATAACGTATATGAAACTCCTAACGGAACTAGGTACTGGACACCAACTGTCTCTCCTGGATTCAAACCATATGTTAAAGCTAGATTTAGTACTATAGAACAAGCAATTGCAATGTATGAGGAGTATGCACAACTAGCAGGATTCGAAACCCGTTTGGGTAATTCGCAGAAGGAAAAAGTAGGTGATATAATGGTTACGAATTGGCGATATGTTTTATGCTCTAGAGCCAACGAACCTAAATGTAAAGATAATATGGCTGATGTCGTTAATTCAATTTCACCATCACGCTGTTCCAATGTTAAAGTTACAGATTGCAAGGCATGTGTTAAGTTTGTTCGTCTAAAAAATTCATCGGAGTACGAACTCTATTACTTCGTTGAACAACACAACCATGAGTTTACCTCACCCGAGAATCTTGATCTATCACTAAAGTGGAGAAAGCTTGACTTTTCTACTCAAGAGTTCATAGCAAAATGTCGGAATGCTAATCTTGGGCCTACCAAGTCCCACAAGGTACACGTGGTTTTAAAAGGTGGCCACCATAACGTTCACGACACGGTCATGGACTACAAAACTGCGGACGCGATATCCGAGATTTTATAGGTGATAGAGACGCCCAGATGATACTTGATAAATTCAAAGAACCCAACAAAAACAAAGAAAAATACACATTTAACACCCATATTGTTTTCTGATTGTTTTGGTTTATATTTTATTGTCCATATACACGACATAATATTAGATATTATATGTTGCAAACGTTTGAGCATAATTATATCGACTTGAAAACACAAGACTACCAACTACTCTTAATGCATACATAATTAGTATAGTTACTTCTTTGAAATGTACACATGTGTACTTAGTATATACAGAAATACACACATGTGTACTGTAGTATATACAGACCAGTACACATGTGTACTTAGTATATACAGAACTATACACATGTGTACAAAAACTGCTAGCTAGTGTTAATGCATACATGTGCACTTAACTATCTATAGAACTGTACACAGGTGTAATAAGTGTGTACAGTATGCACTGAGTTCGTCTGATATGTTTTTGATCGAGGTTATGATAGAGAGAGAAACAATTGTAATCTAAAATAAATTATGTACGTATATAATAACTGACAAAGAGAGAAATTAAGGATTTGAAAATTATTATAAGAAAAGGAAACTATTTGAATGGGTAAGTATAAAAATACGCTTTTCATTTTAATTAAATTAGAAAAACAATAATTCATAATTACAAATCACATGATTTGAGAACATAAGTAAAAGTCAACTTGGGACACGTAGGCCCGAATATTCCAAGACCACAAATTCTATTCTATTCTAATAATAATAATAATCAACCAATGTAGTTCCAGATGATGTGAAAACCATTTATATTGCATGAGCAACATACCCGCATATGAAATTCCATGAAAATAGATATAGAAGTTGCCACTAACAAATATAAAGTATTCAACATCACATTTGGATTATTTTACTTCCGAGATCATTGATTTCATCAAACATTATGTCATATCACCTATTAGACCGAAAACGAAGGACGTGAAAGTTATAGAGTCCTTGTGCGTATATACATAAACATTTCAAATAAAAGTATAGTAGGAAATGAGTCATAATTATAATAAAAATTATATAAATAAATATAAAATTAATAAATATACTCTCTTTATATATTTAAGAAATTGTAGTAAACATATACTATGTACAAATCCTGACGAATATAACGTATAATACAACATATATTATTAAATTGATTCAAACTATGGTCTTCAACAAAAGCTTTAACCGCGTCTTCTTATATCATTCGTTGAGTAGGCTTCAACGAGGTCTTAAACCACGTCTTCTTGTACAATAATTTCCTACAAAAAGAACAAATAAATGTTGACGGTTGTAGCTGAGGCACGTGTTCAACACACTTCCCTTAAATCAGATTTCGCGTCTCTACTAAAGACGACGCGTCTGTCTCTAAGGGTAAAACAGCCGAAGCTGTCTATACTGCCCCACAGCGTTAGAATTTTTGGAAACTAAGAATAGAAATGTAGTTGAATCGTGTAGAAAAACTTATCTCTATATGTTCCCAACATATGGGTCATCAAGTACTTCTTCTCCAAGGACCAGTGGCGGATCCAAGATTTTTTTACAATGTGGTCCATTTTTTTCGGTGTTCAAAATTTCCATAACAAAACGTTAAATTTTAGAGCGAGGTTTGAATTAGATTTAAAAAAATGGGCTTTACAAGGATTGAACCCATGACCTTTTGTTAGTAAAGGGGAGGACTTACCACTAAACCAGTTTTCCGTTTCTTCCTATAGTGTCCATCTAATTGTATTTATGAGGTCCTTAAAAAAATTTAACATACCGAATCTACTGAGTTTTTAAAAAAAACATTGGGGTTTGGGGACCCCGACCCGCTCTATGTGGTCCGCCCCTGCCAAGAACTCTTCATGCATATATTTCTCTTTCTTGCATCTTTTTACTTATAATTTTTCTTTTCTCTAACCACGTCAAAAGAGTCACATAGCCTAAGTATGCAAGAGCCATGGGTGGTGAAAAGTTCAACATAATTAGACACTTAATTTTGCCATAGAATCTCTAATCAAACGTCATAGAAGAAACTTTACTCAAGAGTTGTCATCAATTAATACACCACATGAATAGTTTATTATTCTATGAAAACTAAACAAGTGACACAAGTAACTCTACGTAAGAGTTTGTCACTATATGTAGAATTTAATATGAAATTCATTCATCACATTTTAAAATTTTACAAGAATCCCCAGTATGAATGGAGATTGATCAAAACACATAAAATTTTTAATGCAACCTCGACAGTTGAGTATTGCCGGATAAGTAGTTGTTCCCTTTGAACTTTCTATTGTGAAGCATAGTTAGCCTCCTAGCGGTTTGTAGACCCCCATTTGTGAAGCACAGTTAGCCTCCTTGAACAAATCCTCATTTGTGTAGACGACAATACACTTCACATAATACTCTCCTTAGCCGGCCATCCCCTCATAGTCGTGTACAATAATGGTCGTGGAAAACTTTCCTGGTTCTGCGAGAGCTCTAGGAATTGTGCCCCCAATTCTATTTTAAGCGGCCCCACTTCTCTCTAAACATAGTGATTTTCCTTAAATCATTAAAAGTATCGTGGTTACCATGATTAACCACAATCATTTAACACATAATATGCTTAGCCTTACAGTTTGTCACTGAATTTCATAGGAATGGATTTGGATGTATTTAAACACCCTTTTATAGTTTAGGGGGTATATATTAGCTATGTCCCCACACTGACCACCCTTAGACATATAAAATAGTTGTCTTATTGAACTTAGATCTTGAGATATCTAGTCAACCTATGTTAGGGTTTCTTCACACACCCTTTTTTCATGGTTTTTTGTCTCATTCCACAACTTGATCTCTAATAAACCATTAGTTTGTTGGATCCATAACATTATCTTTATATTTGAAAAGTCATTGAAGATAACTTTGTAGTTGAGATCAATTGTCATGACGTGTTCGTAACTCGAAAGTTAACATTGCCTATTGTCAAGTTCTAAGACTATAACCTCAGTGGCCACTTGAACCTTGTTATAATATTTGTCTTAGAATGATACATTCATCATTTAAGGTAAATACATCTCCTTTATGCACTACGCCATTTGTTTCCTCCACTTTGTCGTCTGTTTGAAGTGTTAGATTGGATTACAAAATCCTTTGCCAAAATTTTATGGTACAAATGCAAGACACCCCCGCATTTAAGTGTTATTGGATAACATCTATATGGGGTAATGAAAACCATTTCTACATACCCTTATAGGGTTGTTTCTTAATTGAATCCTCCCCCACATTTCTTGCCGTTTGATCAATATTTCCGTAACTTCACTTATGACGACATTAGACACATGATTGAACAAGATCAACCTGATTGTATCAGTAAATTCAACTCATATTGCATTTGCTTACATAAGCTTTCGAGCTGATCAAAGCAACACATGCCATTGTCATAAGTTTGTCACCAACTTAGAATAATTCTAATTTACCATCTAGAAAAAGCCTAGACAATGAGTTCTTCTTATTAACTTTTCGAACAAGCTCTTCAAAAGTTACATGTCTTTTCCTTATAATGAATGAAAATTCTTCAGCAACTTTGTCTATACACAAATTCTTTTTGTGTTCATACACATTTGAATGTTTAGAGTTAATTAGTCTACATCAAGAACCAAAATTAACCAAGTATTAGTCTAGCATGCTTTAGACTACAATACTTTAGTATGTGAACAAAAGATACATCATTCTGATTCTTCACAGTCCTAAGGATATCATAATATCACTTTGCAACATTTAGCCCTTGTTAAGACAAAATAATGAGACTTATTCATAATCCTAAAACATAAATATTTAGGAAGGTCTTACAAATTATTGTATATAGCACATAGCTATATGTTATCATTCCATTAAGGAACATAACTTGTTTAACTTTTATCTCCAACGTTTTACCGTTGACTCATAAGGACTTAAACATTAGTACTAATCCAACTCACTTGGTGAACACATTCATCACCGACAAGATGAATCTTCCTCGTCTACAATCACTATTATGTGTGAGATAGAGTCAACTAGATTGACACGTAACAACATGGCATTCATAATTTTGCCATAAGTGATTTGCACACACCTTTGCTAGTTATTAGGAGGTATGTATATTTAGGATGCTCTCCGAAACGAAGGTATAGTTCTAACAATAATCAAGTGGTAGATGCATCTACATATACATCACTCGGAACAAATCTTACAAGATCTATCAAAGGTATAGTACTTTTACTTTCATATGTTAGAATTCGCATTTGTGAATTTCCCAGTGACTTTTAACGAAGTATCTCGACATGTATCTCTTTTGTGTATATTATCTTAATACACTAACTGCTTTCTTTCATTACTCTCTTATGATGTGGTTACACATTTGATGTCTCATCTTTGACATTTAGTCAATGCAAAAACTCTTAAGTTGTTTATGTTCAAGATTTTCATGTACTATCCGTATAAAACAATATTCTTTTAAACAATGTATAATTGGCGTTATAATTATTTTGCACAAAAATAATCTATACACCACAAACATTATTTATTTCTTTGTAAAAAAGTGCATGTGTTATCCGAAGATAATAAACATAAAACAATAAAATTCATTGGAAATTAAATCATAAGTGCCAAACACTTTTGAAATTTAAACGGAAGCATAGACGATATGTAGACATCAAATATCAAAGTGCGTTTATCTTTAACACTTTATAATCTGATCGAAATCTTCTCAACGACATCGTCCCATGGCATGTCTTGAAGTACTACCTCAATAAGACTCCATGCACTTGTAATTACAAGTTCTCCATTTCATCTTGAAACTTTAAACTTGGACAATTCTACTCAAAACACACCAAGTTATTACAAAAACTATATTTAAGTAGTAAACTTGAACAATTAAATTTGTTCACAACAACACCAAGTTGTTTATCACCAAATAATATCCATGAGATTGTTACTTTGTTCAACAAATGCTAATTCTATCAAGAGTAGCGAACCATTTGAATTATCAAAACTAAGCAAAAATTTGTTTTAAAAATTATTCTAAAATATTTCCTTAGTTTTGCAGTGTACAATATTAATAATTTAAATTAAAGTTTATGATAAGATAGATCAAAAACCAAAATATCAAATGGTTCTATATTGTTTATTCTTACTACGCATGTACTTAACTGTAACACCCATGCTTACTATAGAAGTCTAACTCTCTTTTCGTATACATTTAAATTATATTTAAAGAAACGTAATTCCGTCTACCATTCAAGTACCAAATTGTTTAAACAACTTATAAATACCTTAAAAACTACTTAAAATATTTATAAACAAAAGGTGATACATAAAGTGAACGTAGCAAAACAGAAGCCTAAATTTCGAAGTGTTCGGTTCCTCATCTAGTGTAACACGCTGTAAAATCGTGTCCAATAGTATAGTGACACGTGTTGTATTTTTAAATATAGTCTGTTAAAGACCAATAAGGACTAAAGGCGTCAACATGCTCAATCTGAGCCTCTGAGTGACGATCCGATGTCAACATGCATAAATAACAGCCTCTGAGTGACTGATATGTCAACATGCTTAAATCATTAGCCTCTGAGTGACTGATACGTCAACATGCTTGAAAATTTGGCCTTTGGGTGACTAATATGTCAACATGCCCAGCCTCTAAGTGACATCGGAATCAACATGCTTGTTATAAGCCTCTGAGTGATCCTTTGTGAAGTCCAAACTCTCATACGTGCCATTTGTTGGACAAGAGGGTTCAATTTTGTAAATAAGTTAAAATTGAATAATGGAGGGATTAAAAGTGTCAACATGTTAATTTATACCTCTGAGTGACCTTTTAACGAACCAAGAGCTCGACAATGTCTGGGCGTAATCCCGGATATGCCAAGTATTGGCTACGGGGGGCTAAAAGTGCCAAAAAGGTGTTTAAAAAGGTTTTAGAAGTTTTAATAAGTTAAGGGGTTAAAAGTGTCAAACTTTGAAACTGGCAAAAGGCGGTCGCGGGCCGCGAGAGACCAGGCCTGGGTCTCTCGCGAGGCGTGAGAGAGGCTCTGCTGCAAAAAGTTTTGTTTGGCAACCAAGTAAAGCTCCAAAACCATTAATTCGAAAATCATGGACTTGTAATCAGCTATGCCACGTTTTGGGACACTTGTAAGCTTCCTCTTACACCCCTAAACACCTGGCTTCACCTTCTTTGAGCTCTCCAACTATAAATAGGTTTCAAGTGCTTCATTCCAACTTGCACATTTCTAAATCATAACTCTTCTCCCTCCTCTGGAAGTTCCTAGCTGAAAGGAGCATCCAACTTAGTTCTCTTGCATTGTAGGAACCTCTTGTAAGTGTTCCTTACTTTTGTATTTTCGTTTATAGGCTTTTATAGCCAAAAGTCAAACGTTTTCGTAAAACACTTTGACTTTCGGCTAAGACCATTATGGTCCAGCCATTGTTCGAAATGAACATGGCTAAGTGATTGAAATAAGGTAGGTGTTAATCCCTATAAAGGGCACTTCCTGAAGATCACGTTTGCTAGACCAATTGACGGGTCAAAGTTAAGTTATTAAAAAGTCAAACAGGCCATTTTTCGGAAAAATCATAAATTGATCTTATATATGTTATGAAACCTGTTTTGACACTTAAACAAGTTGGTAATAATTATTAGAACATGTAAGAACATGTTCGGCTCGTCAATTTCAGTTCTAGGGTCGGTTCGCAACCGAAAGTCGTGAAGTTTTACTTCTACTTTGACTTTCGATTCTGACCCGATTTAGGTTAGTTAGCTACTGATCTGAAGTTATCATAATATTATGTATCATAACCCCCTGAGGTTATATTACATGATCATAATCAGAATCCAAGTATATGCGCAAGTTCCATAATTATGCCATTCTTGACTAAAACGCCCTTTTTGTATAAAACAAGGTTTTAAATGGTATTGAACTTGAAAATGAGTTTCTACTGATGTAATATCATAAGTAGGATTATTTGGGATGATAAACCAAGTTATAAACTGAGTTTTCAAGCAGTTCCTTAAACTATGTCAATAAATGACGGTTTAAGCCCTTGTGGTTCATAAAATGATTTTAATCAATCTATTCAAGGTAAATCAGTTACCTACTGATATATTATATTAAATAACATATCTAAGACATTTTAATCAGACCCTAATGTAAGTTTTCATAAACATCGCATAAAGATGTCATTTTACGACATAGGCGCCTTTTTTGCGCATAGTATGGTTTTAAACCATATTAATGGACCAAGATTTGTCACCAACTGATTTTAAAATTAATTTTAAACATATTTACAGTAGGTACAAGTTATAAACTAAGAATCCCAAATAATTTATAAACTATGTGTAAAATGACCAAAATGCCCCTTCGGTACATAGTTTGGTCATAAAAGATAATTTACACATATAATTGATATCCTTATGATATTATATCATAAACAAAGTATTTTTTTCCAGAATACTTATGATTATAACAGCAAATTTTATTCAAGTTCCTTTTATATGGTATGAAATTACCAAAATGCCCTTATGAGGCATAATTTTGTTTTAAAACCTTAACGGGCATACAAGTTGATATCCTACTGATATCTTAACTTATTTAAAGTATAATGGCATATAGAACTTGTCCATGACTTATCCGGTTACCCGATATCGCTGCTATGCGCACAATTACGTATATGTAACTATTTTACGGAATTTAACCGAAACGGGTTTAACCTTGTCATTTAAGTCTCAAAAATCCAGAATGTTTATAGTTTACCCATATTATACAAGTCAACTACTTGTTGGGATTAAACTACATTCTATCCGATCATCGTTTAATCAAGCCTTATATGTAATGATCATGTACAATATTCAGTTTGTATTTAATTGGCTAGCTTATGCCATAATCCAGACTAGAGCCTTCCCGGTAAATGCTATCTGCACTTGGTACTTTTGTATACGGCTGAGTTATTAAAAAAAATAAAAGGAGAAGTCTAGCTCAGGTAAATACTCTCGACTTATTTTCCCTATACGGGCTTGGGATACGGTAAATTATTATCGCTTGGTCCAAAATGGGGTCAATCGAATGCCCGCTTGTGGCTAGAAAACCCGCATATTTCGTTTTAATCTTTTTCGCATGATAACTTAAATATCGAGGGTTAAATTACCGTGTCATGGATATGCTGGGCTCAATACATTAGTTATTGGCCACGAACTTAGTACTGGGTGTAGGCATACAACTTTTGATGCTCATATGCAATGTTCCCAAGACGTTGGGGATGACTCCTTCGTGAGTCCTGAGTGGTGTGTATTTAATCATGTCTCGGTTTCTGTACTGAGCCCTGTATATATTGACAAACATGTGAATCTGATACAAGGTTGCAAGGTCAACTTCCCCAAGTTAATAAAATATTTTTGCCGTTTTACACTTAAAACCGTTTTAAAGTTTTCAAAATGAGTCAGTTGGGTGTATTTACCAGCGTAAGCTGACGTATCGTTCAAAGGCTAAACTGCAGGTACAATACGAAATAGGCCGGAAGCTGCTCGGTAGTGATAGAGGATCTTGCAAATTCTAAATCTGTCTAAAGTCTGTTTTGTATTCTTTCCATGTACATTTTATGATCCGCCTGTGGATCTTCTATTACAAGCTTGTATATTATTTTGTAGAACATTTGGTTTGTAATAGTAATTTTACTCCAAGACTTCCGCTGTGTCGTGTTTAATTGACAATGATGCTATCGACTGACGTCACGATACTCCCCACCCGGGCCCACCGGTGTATGGATTTCCGGGTTGGAAATCTGGGGTGTGACAGGGTTGGTACCAGAGCCAACGTTTGAGAGAATTAAGCACTAGCCTTTTGTGTTTAGTCTCAAACTTACATGAGCACATTCCTTAGACTTTCGAGTCTAGGCATTGACCTAGGATTACTCATTTCATTATTAAGTTATTAGTATGTTTTTAAATTGATTTTTTATCAGGAAAATGCCGCCGCGTGTGAGAGGACAAAGTGGAAGGGGAAAAGGTCCAATGAGAGGAGGACCATCGGGACGCATTCCCCCTCAACCTCATAACTCAGATGCATACCAAGAATCAGGAGATTCGTCTCCATGGCAACCAGCGAGACTTTCCGTCTCTAATAGACACTCGTCCTCACATTCCCAAAATTCTTATCACTCACACCACTCCTACCATTCTCACCATTCCCATTCTCATCACTCCTACCATGAAGAATTTAACCCTAACCATTACTTAAACACGCCTCCAGCTGATCAAAATCAGTTGGACCAGCCACATCCTATGGACGAGGACTCCGACCCGGAGATGCCGCCGTCGTGATCAAACATACATCCCGTTGAAATATCAAGCCATTCAAACTCTTATGCTGGATCACCCTACCAAGGTCCTAATGAGTGGGACCAATACTGGAACCAATTCACATTCGCCCACACTCCTTCTCACCACTCTCAACCACCTGTTCAAGAAGATGTCCACATGGAACCCGTGGACCAACCTCAACAACCACCTGAACCACCAAGAAGGAAGCGTGGAGCACATATATCAGGATGTGCCGGACAAAGGTCGGGATCGCTGCCATCTTTGCCTAACTCCTACCCCACAATTCAAGAGGACCCACAAATGTTTTACCTATAGTGGAACCAACACCAACACTTGCTGTCCAACCATCACCATCGGGTTATACTAACCCAATTCCCATATATCCAGACACGTCTGGATATGATCCTTTTAACCCGTCTATACCGGTATACTATCAAGGGTGGTCGTAAGACCCATACATGCAGGCGGTTATGCACAATGCACTTTACCCGTCTCCTTTCCCACCTACCTATCCACCAACTAGATATCCAAATTATGGGTACCAGTATCCGGTTATGCCACAACCTCAACCACAACCTCCGCCATCACTTGAGGCCATTAATGAGGCCTTAGAAAGGATAAAAGAAATGCAGCAACAGGCGGAGAAAACAGAGAAGAAGACGAACAAGTTCTTCAAGAAACTCTCCAAATTGGTCAAGGGAAAGAAGGACGAGTGAAGTTTCTTCTAGTTATATGTAGTCCCTGTGAGGACATTGTTATTTCTTTTAGTCCCTGTGTGGACATGTTTATTTCCTTTAAGTTCTTGCATGGACAATTTATTTCATTTTTCTAGTATTGTAATTCCTAAATTGAAATTTAATGAAGTATTTTGGAATTTTATATATATATATATATATATATATATGTATATATGTATTTATCCTCTTGAAAACGAGCGTCTCGATTTTACTCGAAATTTATGCTCTGCGATATAATTCCAAAAGATCTTAATGGTGTTGATTTTCCAAGTGGCACAGACCACATATTTGGCCAAATATATATGATAGTTAAGAACGGAAGCGTCTTCTATCATAATAGTTAAGGCAAGTTATCCTTCTATTTAGAGGTGGTGAACTATGTTCAAGCCTCCAAGTCATTAAGGTCAATGTGACCAGGACTAATAATCAATCATTAAGGTCCTCTTATGTTAACATTCAAGTAATGTGCATACTCATGGTAGTGTGTCTTGAGGAATCACACTAACCTTCAAGGTAATGGACTATGTCCTAACCTTATAAAATAGCCCTTGTGATCTGTTTGATCCTGGCTAAATAGCCCTTGTGATCTGTTTTGATCCCGGCTAATACCACCAGTGCGGTGATTAAACATCCATTAGAGATGTATTTTATATCACCTCTGTGATCTATTTGATCCCGTTATATAGCCTTTGTGATCTGTGTGATCCCGGCTAAATAGCCCTTGTGATCTGTTTTGATCCCGACTAATATCACCAGTGCGGTGATTAAACATCCATTAGAGATGTATTTTATATAACTCTTGTGATCTATTGATCCTGGTTATATAGCCTTTGTGATCGGTGTGATCCCGGCTAAATAGCCCTTGTGATCTGTTTAATCCTGGCTAATGTCACCAGTGCGGTGATTAAACATCCATTAGAGATGTATTTTAAATAGCCCTTGTGATCTATTTGATCCCGGCTAAATAGCCCTTGTGATCCGTTTGATCCCGGCTAATATCATCAGTGCGATGATAAATAAAACATCCATTAGTGATGTATTACCCTTTCAGGTTATGATCTATATATATAGCCTATGTGATATATCTGATCTCGGCTAATATCACCAGTGTGGTGACTAAACATCCGTTAGTGATGTAGTGCCTATGTGCCCTATTATATATCCATTAGTGACAGGTCTATATGCCATATTTAAATGTCCTTTGTGACAAGCCTATGTGCTATATATGTAATTGTCAAATATGATAATGACAGTTGTGACATTGCGATCCCCTTTCTAGTAATAAATGGACTATGTCCAGATTGTAATTTGCCTATGATGGTCCTATAAAGACCTAGGCCAAATATAGTTATATTAAGCCTAAGAGTTGTGATGTTATTCACACTAGTATAGGCAGTGGATTTTCTTATATCCAATGTTCAAAAGCCGATATGGTTATTATACCATGGCTAAGAGAAATTTTATTTGGTATATAGAACCAAAGCTTTGAAGAATGGCTAATTCTAATGAGGCACAAAGTAGCCATCGGAACGTCAAAGACGCCGAAAATATAGCCATAGATAATAATAACTTCCAAGCACGCATTGATGCGGCTATAGAAAAGGCCATGGGTAAGGCTATAGAGAAGTTAAGAGAGTCGAGTGCTACTCGCTGTAAGCCATTATCAATTTCACCATCCCCAGCTCATATGGAGAGTTCTGTTCACTCATCAAATACGAAGAGTGAACCTAAGAGGATAGACTATGCTGATAGGTCCCGTTCTTCTAAGGACGGATGCACCTACAAGTACTTTGTCTCCTATAAACCCTGAGACTTTAATGGGGAAAAAGGAGCCGTAGAAGCCCTAAAGTGGCTGGATGAGATGGAGACCATAGTAGACATCAGCGGCTGTGCTGATAAGGTTGTGGTCAAGTACGTATCACAATCCTTCAAGGGCGATGCCCTAATATGGTGGAAGGCCATGATCCAGTGTACAGGTAAAGTATACCTGTATAATCTGGGATGGTCCAATTTTGTGGACCTTATTAAGGAAACCTACTGCCCACCACATGAGGTGGAGAAAATAGAGACAAATTTCTTGTCTCTATCAATGAAAAACCTAGACTGTCAGAAGTATGTTTCCGATTTCAATTCCCTATCTAGGTTAGTTTCCTATTTAATTACTCCTGAATCCAAACGCATTGCGCATTTTATTAATGGGTTAGCGCCCAAAATAAAGGGCATGGTAAAGGCTGCTTAGCCTAATACTTATAGGTCCGCTGTAGACCTATCTCTCTCTCTCACCCTTGACCTTGTGAGACAAAAGTCAGTTAAGTCTGAAACTGACGGAAAAAGGAAGAGGGAAGATGACAACTCCCATAAGTTTAATAAGAAAAATAAAGGAAGATTTGGGTTTAAAGGGAACCAAGGCAAGTCTGCTGTGATGCTATTTTGCAAGACTTGCAACCACAAACACTGGGAACAGTGCACTTTTGATCCACAAATTAGGAGAGGGCAGATCTTAAGGATGCTACTGATCTAAAGTTGCATTATGATCATAATATTATGTAGCATAACCCCTAAGGTTATATTACATGATCATAATCAGAATCCAAGCTTATGCGCAAGTTCCATAATTATGTCATTCTTGACTAAAATGTCCTTTTTGTATAAAACAAGGTTTTAAATGGTACTGAACTTGAAAATGAGTTTCTACTAATGTAATATCATAAGTAGGATTATTTGTGATGAAAAACTAAGTTATAAACTGAGTTTTCAAGCAGGTCCTTAAACTATGTCAATAAATGATGGTTTTAGCCCTTGTGGTTCATAAAATGATTTTAATCAATGTTTTCAAGGTAAATCAGTTACCTACTGATATGTTATATTAAATAACATATTTAAGACATTTTAATGAGAACCTAATGTTAGTTTTCATAACCATTGCATAAAGATGTCATTTTACGACATAGGCGCCATTTTTGCGCATAGTATGGTTTTAAACCATATTAATGGACCAAGACTTGTCTAGTGATTTTAAAATTAATTTTAAACATATTTACAGTAGGTACAAGTTATAAACTAAGAATCCAAAATAATTTATAAACTATGTGTAAAATGACCAAAATGCCCCTTCGGTACATAGTTTGGTCATAAAAGATAATTTACACATATAATTGATATCCTTATGATATTATATCATAAAAAAAGTATTTTTTCCAGAATACTTATGATTATAACAGCAAATTTTATTCAAGTTCCTTTTATATGGTATGAAATTACCAAAATGCCCTTATGAGGCATAATTTTGTTTTAAAACCTTAACGGGCATACAAGTTGATATCCTACTGATATCTTAACTTATTTAAAGTATAATATAGAACTTGTCCATGACTTATCTGGTTACCCGATATCGCTGCTATGCACACAGTTACGTATATGTAACTATTTTACGGAATTTAACCGAAACGGGTTTAACCTTGTCATTTAAGTTTCAAAATCTAGAATGTTTATAGTTTACCCATATTATACAAGTCAAGTACTTGTTGGGGTTAAACTACATTCTATCCGATCATCGTTTAATCAAGCATTATACGTAATGATCATGTACACTATTCGGTCTATAAGACCGTTAGTATTTAATTGGCTAGCTTATGCCATAATCCAGACTAGAGCCTTCCCGGTAAATGCTATCTGCACTTGGTACTTTTGTATACGGCCGAGTTATTAAAAAAAATAAAAGGAGAAGACTAGCTCAGGTAAATACTTATTTTCCCTATACGGGCTTGGGATACGGTAACTTATTACCGCTTGGTCCAAAATGGGGTCAATCGAATGCCCGCTTGTGGCTAGTAAACCCGTATATTTCGTTTTAATCAGTTTTGTTTGATAACTTAAACATTGGGGGTTAAATTACCGTGTTCTGGATATCCTTGGCTCAATACATTAGTTATTGGCCATGACCGTAGCACGGGGTGTAGGCATACAACTTTTGATGCTCATATGCAATGTTCCCAAGACGCTGGGGATGACTCCTTCGTGAGTCCTGAGTGGTGTGTATTTAATCATGTCTCGGTTTCTGTACTGAGCCCTGTATGTATTGACAAACATGTGAATCTGATACAAGGTTGCAAGGTCAACTTTCCAAAGTTAATAAAAGATTTTGTGCCGTTTTGCACTTAAAACCATTTTAAAGTTTTCAAAATGAGTCAGTTGGGTGTATTTACCAGCTTAAGCTGACGTATCGTCCAAAGGCTAAACTGCAAGTTCAATACGAAATACGCTGGAAACTGCTCGGTAGTGATAGACGATCTTGCAAATCCTAAATCTGCCTAAAGTCTGTTTTGTATTCTTTCCATGTACATTTTATGATCCGCCTGTGGATCTTCTATTACAAGCTTGTATATTATTTTGTATTTTTTTAAACATTTGGTTTGTAATAGTAATTTTACTACCAGACTTCTGCTGTGCTGTGTTTAATTGACAATGATGTTATCAACTGATGTCACGACACTCCCCACCCGGGCCCACTGGTGTATGGATTTCTGGGTTGGAAATCCGGGGTGTGACATCTAGCTTGATCTTCATCCACGAATACTTACAAACTTCCTTATCCCTACTAAATTTATAAATAGTTAGTATTTTACTTGAATAAATGAAGACACAACATAACTAAATGAAAAAAATTAAAATTTTAGTCCACAAGTCCTGAGGCGGCGTCGGCGACGCATCCTCTAAAGTTGCGTCAGAGCTTGACCGCCATAGGCAGTAATTTAGGACGTCGGACAAAACGCACTGCGTCGTCGACGGCCATACCGGTCCTCGGCAACGCCACTTACTGCAACACTTTTAATGCTGTGTTATTTTACTCGTCCGTTCGACCGTTTTGAGTTCCGTACAATAAAACATGGCTCAAGCCTTGCAGAAAAATGTACGTACAACATTATTTCTCGTTTTCATTTCTATAATACATTTGTTACAAGTATTTATATTATCCGTTTCTAGATTCGTAAATCTAACAATTTTGACCCGTTTGCACATTTGAGCAAACGAACTTGATATACTTCATTGTTTTACAAAATTATCAATTACGTAAGTATATCCCATTCTTGGGATGACTACATTATAATTTACTTGTTCGTTATCCGGCTACGCTTAAATTCCAATTTTACCCTTTGACCACTTTTAAACCAAAATAGTCATTTTAGCATTCAATTTGATATGTATTAAAAACTTCATTTCATTTATTTTTACCCGATTCATCATCTTAGCGAATTCCATCGCTTTTATTCGGCCAAATCTTCATTTACCATGTTGTTTGACCCATTTGGTCATTTTAGCGAATTCCATCGCTTCCATCTGACCAAACCTTTATTTATTACATTGTTTGACCCATTTGGCCATCTTAGCGAATTCCATCGCTTTTATTCGACCGAACCTTTTATTATCACATTGTTTGGCCCGTTTGGTCGTCTTAGCGAATTCCATTGCTTTTATCCGACCAAACCTTTAATTATCACATTGTTTGACCCGTTTGGTCGTCTTAGCGAATTCCATCGCTTTTATCCGAACAAACCTTTAATTATCACATTGTTTAACCCTTTTGGTCGTCTTAGCGAACTCCATCGCTTTTATCTGACCAAACCTTTAATTATCACATTGTTTGACCAATTTGGTTGTCTTAGCGAATTCCATCGCTTTTATCCGACCAAACCTCTATATATCACATAAAACACTACAAAAATCAAAGTTTAGAATCTTACGAAGCAATAACCCACGTACCTTAGGGCTTTTCCTTCAATCACGTATCCGCCCCGACTTGGTCACTTGGTGTTTCACCCAATTTGCCTATAAAGTTCAATCCGATTTATTGTTTAGAGTCCATGTAACTTGTCAAATTATCATTTACATAATTTTTTCATGCTATTCAACCATCCATGATTATTAGGCATTACATCAAACGCCTCGTGGGCAGGATTTTATACTATTTTTACCAAGTCTACGCTTTAGCTATCAATCATGTAATAACATCCTTTCAAGTCTCTATGTCTAGAATGCGAAATCAACAACTAGAATCTAACATATTAACATCAATTACTACAATTCTCACTATCGCAATTTATGTGTTCATCATATTCATAAAACAATTTAGCACAAACATAGTTAGTCATCCACACACTAGAATCATAGCATTTGATTACCAATTCTTCATCAAGGATTTGTTTCTAAAGTCATATACATCACAAATTCTGTCATCTTATTCACAATTATACTCAATATAGAACTTATGATGTTCATATAGTTTCATGATATCACCAATCATGAAAATTCAACATACCTTATGATTCCTTTGCCTAGGTGATCGTTAATTTATGCTCATGCAAGGATCTTAGGCCTAATCTCTCTTTTGATTTTGAGGAATTGATGATAATTAGGGTTTCTAAGATTTTCCCTTTTCTTCTACTTGTCTGGTTAATCAAAACACACACTACTGTATGTTTTGGGTTTTAAATTCCTATTTATAACTACTAGTTTAGCAAGTGTCCAATTTAGTCCTCTATGTTTTGTTTATTATACAAAGGCACTATCCAAATGCTTTATTAATTATTAACAAGTAACTCTTCAAGTTTTAAATTCATTAAAATAATCATGTGTATAATATTTACCAATAAACTAAATTTTAATAAATATTTTATATATATGTTAGGGATGTTACAATTCCACCCCCGTAAAGGGGTTCTATTAACTAGGTTAAACGCCCCTGATTATTTATATAATTTAATATTTTTGGGGTGTTACATAAACGTTTTCTAACACGCATGTTAGAAAAAAAATGTTATAACGGGCACAGTATAGAATAGAACGTTTACATAAAACGTTTTCCAAGGATAAAGTTTTTAAAATAAACAATTTCTCATCGTTTTTTATTGCACATATATGCAATTAAATGTTTACATAAAACATTTCCGTTCATTATGGCTTATAAAATGAACAATCTCTAACCTTGTATTAGTGATACATATTTTCTAACACATGTGTTAGAAAATTTAAGTCATTTTATATACACAAAACATGACCATTTAGACTTAGAAATTACAAATTAAAGTTGGTGATAAATCCCACACAACTACACCATCACTTTGGTGATTTAATTCTTGAAGTCAATCAATATCAACTTCAATGTATGACTTTTTATTTCCAAACCATACAAAGCAAATATAATGTGTTTATATTTATTAAAACCATGCTACAATAAATTACCTATATAAAATATTTACATAAAACATTTCAAAGCATTTGTATTCTAACCATTTTTAACCATCGTTTGGAAATGAAAGAAATTCTAACGCGCAAGTTAAAAGTATTAACATTTCCACAAAACGTTAATTCGACTTGTTATAAACACATACGTAGTTCATATAAATAAAGTCGTTTGTAATATTAACATTAGAAAATAAACAATTAAAAAATTGCTTTCAAACTAACACTTTTTATGATCCGTTCTAACACGCATGTTAGAAGATAAATGATTACAAAATTAATAGTTAATGGTTTTAAAAAACATTTTTAACACTTTTGTTAGAAGTAAACAATTACAAAAATTGTTATAAAACTTATCAATAAATACGTTCTAACAAGCTTGTTAGAAATAAACGATTACATAAATCATTATAAAATGTATGAGTTTATATTAAGCGATTTTAACACGCTCTTTAAAATAAGTGATTACAAAAATCATTATAAGACTTATTTGTTCATATCAAGCCATGGGTGGATAAAAAGTCTACTTTAAATAGATACTTAAATAGAGACATAGAACTCTAATCAAGTAACATATAACTCTTATTTAAAGACATAAAAAACTCGATTTAAGAGAATTTAACGTTTACAAAAAAACGTATGGTTTACACCAATAATTCCGGTCTAACGCACATGTTAGAGAATTTAATGTTTACAAAAAAACGTATGGTTTACGCTAATAAATCTGATCTAACACAAAAGTTAGAAAAATTAACGATTCCAAAATCGTTTCAAAACAAGCGTTTGAACCATAAGTTTTTCGTTTTTGTATCACGGTGTAGGATTTAAGATTGTACCACATTCTCAATAAATCCAAACAAATAAGTTATACTACATACATATTTCCCAAAAACAATGTTTATATGATCATAATCTCTAAAAATATATATTTTTTATTATAAATCATTCGTGAACCCAAAATCCTTATAATAAGGTTTTAAGATCATAGCAACAATCTAACGAAATCTGTTTTAAGTTTGTAGGACACGGTCACAATTACAGTAAAAATTATATAAATAAATATAAATCAGTAAGTATACTCTCGTTACATATTTGCGAAATTATAGTAAACATGTACCATGTTCAAATCTTGACGGATATAACGTATAATACAACATATGTAATTAAATTGATTCAAACTATGGTCTTCAGCAAGAGCTTTAACCGCGTCTTCTTGTATGGTTCATTGTGTTTTTAGTCCGTTGTGTAGGCTTCAACGAGGTCTTAAACCACGTCTTCTTGTGGAATAATTTCCTATAAAAAGTACAAACACAGGTTGACGGTTATGGCTGAGACAGGTCTTCAACACACTTACCTTAAAACAGATTTCGCGCCTCTACTAAAGACGATGCGTCTGTCTCTCAAGGAACAACAGCCGAAGTAGTTTGCCGGCAAAGGTTACACGCCCGAGGTTACACCGGGTAAAATCATAGTGTTAGAACCTTTAGAAACTAAGAATAGAAATGCAGTTGAATCGTGTAAAAGAACTTATACCTATATGTTCTAACATATGGGTCATACATACATCTCTCTTTTTTGTATATTTTTACTTATAATTTTTCTTTTCTCTAACCACATCAAAAGAGTCACATGGCCTACTAAGTATACAAGAATCATGGGTAGTGAAAAGTCCAACATAATTAGAGACTTAATTTTGTCATAAATCTCTAATCAATTATCATAAAAAACTTTACTCAAGAGTTGTATCAATTAATTCACCACATAAAAAGTTTATTCTTCTTACAAAAAACTAAACAAGTGACATAAATAACTTTACTTAAAAGTTCGTCACTATATGTAAAATTTAATATTAATAATCTTAATAAATTTCATTCACACATTTTAGAAAGAGTAAATTGCACAAAACATTCTTTATGTTTCCTCAAACTTGCAGGTTCCAGCCTTAATGTTTAAAAGTTGCTAAAAACAGCCTTTAAGTTTATTTTTGTTGCGGGTTCAATCCTTTACAGCTAACCACGTTATTTTCTTCAGTTAAGTTCCCTCACATGCATAACATGTGAGGGTATATTCGTCATTTTGGTGATCTTCCACCTACTTCAATTATAAAAAAAAAGAATATTTAAGTTTTAACCTAGTTTAAACAAAGTTTGGTAAAACGTACGCGACTACAGAGGAGCACGATTACCGTTTGATAGTGTTTAAGTCTAACTTGCGGCGTCCTAAGCGTCATCAGTTGCTGGATCCGACTACTGAACACGGTGTTACGAAGTTCTCTGGTTTGACGGCATCGGAGTTCCGTGAGAGGTAGCTAGGGTTGAAGAGTCGTTTGTCGTTTCCGTCTGATGCGAATAAGGCGCGGATTCTTCCAACTGATGATAATCCTGAAGAGTTTGATTGGCATATCAAAATCTGTGTTAATCTTTACAGCTTAGTGGGCGAGCTTAACAAGATTCCTATCTTAATTCCGCCGGAGAAGAAGACCGGAAAAGAGGGTGTTTGGTTTTTAAAAGTTTGGTTTTATTGCACATTAGTCCCTGCGGTTAGAATTTTTTAAAATAGGTTAAACCTTAAATATTCTTTTTTCTTATAATTGACGTGGGTGGAAGATCAACCAAAATGGATGAATATACCCTCACATGTTATGCATGTGAGGGAACTTAACTGAAGAAAATAACGTGGTTATCTGTGAAGGATTGAACCCGCAACAAAAATAAACTTAAAGGCTGTTTTTAGCAACTTTTAAACATTAAGGCTGGAACCTGCAAGTTTAAGGAAACATAAAGGATGTTTTGTGAAATTTACTCTTTTAAAAATTTACAACAATTATGAACAAACATTTGATAAGAAAAACCTCAAATATTAAAAAGCCTTAATGGAAATCCTCTCTGCTACTTCAAACTTAACCATAACATATTTCCTTTACCCTACAAATAATGCAAAGACCCAAAGAAAATAACAGATGAAATCTTATCCGTATAAGTCCGCCGGTAATCCATGGATAATTTGGGAATGATTATCAACAAAGACTAAATGTATCATTTTTTCTTTCACATGGTTTATATTCTTTAGGCCTTTTCGGATTTTCGACAAATTTGGAGGTTTTGTTTTATTTGTCTGTGATAATCTCACGTCAATGATTTTCTTGTGGTGAACCTTTTTTTTTCTATAGTAATATCATACACTTTTGAATTTGCTCAAGTGCATTTATTTTAAGGGACAAGTTTTCTGGAAATAATAGGCAAATGAAGAGACCTTTCATGTAAACTTTGAACTGTAAGAAGATTCTAATTTGAGCACATATCTTTGTTTATATTATTCAAGAGCAAGTGTACTGGACTTCAATCCAGCCGTGATTTGGGCCATAGCGCCTAATTGCGCTAGGGAACTCCCCATCCGACGCTATGGCTTCAAACTTTTGTTCTCTGCGATAGCTATAAGGGTAATTTTGACACGTGGTTTGATAATCAGACAATTGGCAACGATAAAAAACAAAAAAAAAAATCTTACTTATTAATTATACACACAAACATATTCATACACCCAATCAACTCAACCAAAAAAGCTCTCCACCAAAACCTTATAGAACACTTTACCAAAATGGGGTTATGTGGTTTTACCACTACACACAAATGTTATGAAATGTTATTTAACATCACCATTGCACTTTTCGCGACACTTGTCATATAACCCTACATTCACTATGTTATGTGGTGTTACTATTACACATAGTCTAAGGGTTGATTTATAGTATAAATGAGTTTAAAAATAAGAAAGGTAAAAAGATCATAGAGTAACACGTGTCCAAAAAAGAATCAAGTGGAAATGGTAATTTTGTACAAGAGAAAAAAAATATGCACATTCAAGTCACGTGGCTAGAAACATGCATATGCAAGTCACAAGCTATCTTCCCCCATTTTTTTAACATCTGTAAATTTTTATATGTCATTTGTTTTTTTAAATTATACAATAAAATCGAACGTATTTTATCTTTAATATAAATACCCTATTGTTATACTTTTCGAAAAATAATTCGAAAACCCAGTTGCGTATTACACAATGTAAATAACGTAAAATACAACGTTATCAAACTAAAAACACAATGGAAAGCAGACCAGAAACACAATAGATGACAACAGATAAAAGACCTAATGCACAGCAGACTAAAACACAACGGATATAACATAAAACGCAATGAGTATCAAACTAAAATGCAATAGAAAGTAGATTAAAAACACCATTGGTGACAACAGATAGAAAACACAATGGACAACAAACTAAAAACCCAATGGACAACAGACTAAACACAATGGACAACAGAATAAAACACAATGAACAACAGTCTAAAAACGGAATGAACATCAGACTAAAACATAATAAACAACGAATTTAAACATAATAGACAACAAAATAAAAACACAATGGACAAAAAATTAAAACACTATAGATAGTAGACTAAACACAATGAACATAACCTATAACACAGTTTATAGAAAAACCTATTACACATTTTATAGAAAATCCACTTAGTTAAAAAACACAATAATCAAAACCAATACCATAATATAGAGAGAAATTCAATAAATATTCCATATATTTTAGCTATCTTTACAGAAAAGACATTAGAGAAAATAATGGAAGAGCTAATAAATGTCCCATATATTTTAGTTATCTTTACAGAAAAGACATTAAAGAACATGAATACTTGTCATTGCGTAGCTTAGTGTTAAAAGTTATGGTTACCCATATTTAAATTGTATTTTATGTATATCCACATGGTGTTTGAAAAGTACACCATTGGGTAAAATTTCAACAAAATACTTACCACTCATCTCATCATCTGAAACCCATGCAACTTGCTCAAATAATTGTAAAAAGAACCTCTAGTACACAAGATTCCACATGTAGTTCATTTTCCGAACAATTGCTAGAGAAAATACTTTTAGGACATCTCCTTTTATGACATACATATATATATATATATATATATATATATATAAGGGTAAAATGAGTATCATCTTAAGTTATGAGAACCATAAGAACTACGCATTTCAGAAAGTTTCAAAAATATTTTTTCTCAAAAATCTAAAAAAAAAATTACTTGTTTCAGCAAAAAATAAAAAGAATATCGCATGCAAAAATTTACGTCGGATGTAAAAAAATTTACATTAGGCGTAACTAGCAACTCCGCAAATTTTTTTACAGGTGTGTCTATAACAGTTTCATCTACGTTTGTGCAAAAAATGGTGGCCCAACTCGCACGGGAAGTAGGAGTTCTCATGGTTCTCACAACTCGTGATAGTTTTTAATTGAACGGAATCTTATATATATATATATATATAGATAGATAGATAGATAGTAAAGATTCTTTAGGAACCCGTGTAAACAAAACAAAAACTATTTGACAAGCTTAAAAAGCACACAATTCTTTTTAAAAATTTTCACTAAAATCGTAACTTTTTGTTAATATTTTTTTTATAAAAGGTAGCGATTTAGTTATTTTTGGGTGTTTAGGTTTTTAGGTGATAGTGAGATGGGGGGGTTCATTGTTTGTTTTAGATTTATTTTGTTTGTGTTTTATTGGTTCTCGTGGTTCTCGCATGAAGCCTACCCTATATATATACACATATGGTAGAGTCTATTACAGATTACTGAGTTTGATTAAATGTTTTCTAACACACGTTATGTAAGATAATACAACCTGCACATAACTTGTATATGCGTAGATGTTAAAATAATGAATTCGTTCACATATATTTTTAAATTTTTAATTAAAACGAGATGAATAAATAATTCAGTTCAGTTATTTAAAAATATTTAAAATTTATATCTTTCTTCATATTCTTGAAAAAACTTACATGCCACCTAATATCATCATTATATATATATATATATATATATATATATATATATATAAAGGGTAAAATAGAAATATCTTGAGTTGTTAGAACTAGGAGAGTTAGATCTTTCAAAAAAAAAAATTCTCAAAAATCTTAAAAAAATTCACTTGTTACAGCAAAAAAATAAAAAAAATGTCAAATGAAAAATTTTAATCGGGTGTAAAAAATTTATTGGTGATTTACATTGCTGTAAAAATTTTTTACACTTGGCGTAACTAACGACTCGACAGCTTTTTTTGTTTTTTTAACAGTTGTGTTTATAACATTTTCATCTATGTTGGTGCAAAAAATGGTGGCCCAACTCACATGAGAAGTAGGAGTTTTCATTGTTCTCACAACTTGTGTTAGTTATTAACTGATCCGAATCCTTACATTGTAAAATGAAAGTTACAGTTTTATAAATTATTTACAAACGTTTCTTCTACAAATGACTTACGTGTACATGAAGCATTTAATCAGAATCATACAGCTATTAGTTCCACCTCGTGCAACCCACAGACCATGTTAGCTGGCACAACCACATCTACCATCTTCAGATACAGAAATTCCAAATCTGTTAAGGAATTCGCACGATTAGCACTTTGACATATTATAATTGGTAGTTAAACGTTTGTATGTATATAATCATGTACTTACTTTCCATGATATTCATGAATGTTTCTTGAAAGAAAACAACAAATGCTAGATAAGTATAAGAAAAACAAAACACAATCTACGGTAAAACTTGTAAAGATTCAACTTTTAATCGCATAAACACCTGAAATTTTGATTATTCATGGAGTGATTAGTTTAGGTTTTTTTAGGCTATGTAATACCTCCAAACGGGTCTAATGGGTTAACCTAAAGGATATAGCTAAAAAGGAAGCTAATTAAATAGGTTGAACAAGTTAAAAATAAAGTATATACAAATGAATAATCATCTCTATTCACTAAGAAATGTTTGAATATTTTGGTAGTATTGTGTAACACCTCAAAAACGGGTTTGTTAATTAAACCACGTTAATATTAAAGAGCGGGTAAAAGACCGTTAGTGGTAAGAGTGAACCCGTAAACAAAATATCTAGAAACAAATTAACCTAGTTAGTAATATGGAAATAAAAATGAAACAATGAGTTGTAGCTCTTAATATGAGGGACCAAAAAAGGAAAAGGTTGAAACTTGAATATATATAAAAAATAATAATAACAAAACATCACACACACAAAAGGTGTGTGTGTGTAGCGGCCAGGAGCAAGACAAGGGGTAAACCCTTGTTCTTGCTAAATCTACCAAGTGGAAGATCAATTTGAGACTCAAATCAGTGCATGAATCCATTTTAACGATCACCTAAACAAGGTGATCATAAGGTATGTCTTAAAAACTAAATTTGGTGAAAGTTGTGATTTGAGACAAGTTGATTACTTGCAATTAGATTGTTGGATGATCATCCAAAAATGAAATTAAGTGTATATGTATGTTTGATTTCATTAGACTTAAATAAATTATGCACTATTTGATGTAAGATTACTTGTAGGTTATTTACAAGTAGATGTTGAAGTGGGTTTTGATTATGTGATGACATAGATGATACATAAGTGTTCATGATCATCATACTTGTATGTATGTGTAAGATATTTAGAGGTTCGAATAAGTGTTCATACATGACTTGAAATGAGTTTTGTATGATATGATGAAATTGATGTTAAGTCAATAATAATGAGTATTTGAGATCATGTTGTCTACTAGTTGTATGTAGGAGCTATGTTAATTTGATATTAGCAATCATGTGAACTTGGTTTGGGAAACGTAACTTTAATGGCAACATAAGAATAGTGCTTACCAAGTAATTAACGAAATGCCTAAATGAGTTGTTAAACTTGTTCGTGGGTTTGTATGAGTTAATAGGCAGTTAACTTTTAAAAGTCAAACCAACCTATAATAAGATCAAATGGTTATTTTAATATAAATTCCGTAAGATGGAATGGTCTTGATAAATAATGACAATTTAACCATCTTACGAAATGATAAAAGGTAGTTTGACGCTTGACAAGCTAGGAGGAAGCTTGGAGAGAAGCGAGTTAAACGGATCGAATACGCGGAAAAATACATAATCAGACTTCAAGGTAAGTAAAGCTTACATATTTAAAATAGTAAATGTACTTATGTATTTGAATATGAATAAGTGATTTGGTACTCGGAACGAGATTTCGAAATACAAGGTTCCAACGTGAATTGATACAGGTCGGAATAAGCAAATATGGTATTAAACCATATTTGATGGTAAAAAGGGGAAAATAGTAATATTATCATGTGTTGACAAATAAACAAGAAATTTTAAAAAGTTGCCTTATGGTGCAAACCATAAGGAATAAGAAGGGGTAATATGGTAATTCAGTCACGAGTTTGACGAATAAATATTAAACTCTAAAATAAGGGCATTCTATGGCGTAAACTGTAATGGGTTAAACGAATTAAGAAATATTAGCAAAAGGCGTAACCGAAATGGATTAAATGGTGAGACGGTAAATATATACCATCTTATAACGATAAAATAGTCATTTAGACCAAATGTGTCAAATGGTGTAGTCATCACCATTTGACATTAATATCTAATGAACGCTTGTCGAGTTTTGTGATCACAAGGGAATATGCATGGTTCGCGTCGCTATAGTTAGTAATTAATAGTGAAAGGTATTTAAATGGGTCAAAGCTATGACTCAAGCCAGGTAAGTGTGATGGGTCAAACTCTTATTGAGGAGTTTAAGGTCCGAAGAGAGTTAAATGGGACTTGGATGAACATTGGGGTTACCTAACGATAGGTATGTTTAATAATTTTAATTCTAGACATCTCGTTCTTAGGAACATAATGAAAATTTAATAGAATATGAGTTAAGGATATTTATTTGGTCAAAATATATATATAAAGTCCTTCGTAAAGAAGGGCTATTTAATCACCTGGGTTATATAAAATACATCTCTAATGGATGTTTAATTACCGCACTAGTGATATTAGCCGGGATCGAACAGATCACAAGGGCTATTTAGCCGGGATCAAACAGATCGCAAGGGCTATTTAGCCGGATCAAACAGATCAGAAGGACTATTTAACCGGGATCAAATAGATCACAAGGGTTATATAAAATACATCTCTAATGGATGTTTAATCACCACACTAGTGATATTAGCCGGGATCGAACATATCACAAGGGCTATTTTGCCGGGATCAAACAGATCACAAAGGCTATTTAGCCGGGATCAAACAAATCACAAGGGCTATTTAACCGGGATCAAAGAGATCACAAGGGTTATTTATAAGGTTAGGACATAGTCCATTACCTTGAAGGTTAGTGTGATTCCTCAAGTCACACAACCATGAGTATGCACATTACTTGAATGTTAACATAAGAGGACCTTAATTGTTGATTAATGGTCCGGTCACCTTCGACCTTAACGACCGTGTAGGTTTGGACCTAGTCCCTTACCCCTGGATAGAAGGATAACTTCCCTTAACTATCTTGATAGAAGACCCTTCCGTTCTTAACTATCACATATATATTTGGCCAAATATGTGGTCTGTGCCACTTGGCAAATCAAAACCATTAAAATCTTTTGGAATTATATAGCAGAGCATAAATTTCGAGTAAAATCGAGATGCTCGTTTTCAAGAGGATGAATACATATATATAATTCCAAAATACTTCATTAAATTTCAAGTTAGAAATTACAATACTAGAAAAATGAAATAAATTGTCCATGCAAGGACTTAAAGGAAATAAATATGTCCACACAATGACTAAAAGAAATAACAATGTCCTCGCTGGGACTACATATAACTAGAAGAAACTTTATTCGTCCTTCTTTCCCTTGACCAATTTGGAGAGTTTCTTGAAGAACTTGTTCGTCTTCTTCTCTGATTTCTCCGCCTGTTGCTGCATTTCTTTCATCCTTTCTAAGGCCTCATTAATGGCCTCAAACGATGGCGGAGGTTGTGGTTGTGGTTATGGTTGTGGCATAACCGGATACTGGTACCCATAAGATGATATCCAGTCGGTGGATAAGTAGGTGGGAAAGGAGACGGGTAAAGTGCATTGTGCATAACTGCTTGCATATATGGGTCTTGCGACCATGCTTGATAGTCTACCGGTGTAGACGGGTTATAAGGATCATATCCAGACATATCCGGATATGTAGGGATTGGGTTAGCATAACCCGATGGTGGTGGTTGGACAGCAGGTGTTGGTGTTGGTCCCATTATAGGTGGAACATTAGAGGGTCTACCCATTTGTGGGTCCTCTTGAATTGTGGGGTAGGAGTTGGGCAAAGGTGGCAGCGATCCCGACCTTTTTCTGGCACGCACCGACATACGTGCTCCCTGTTTTCTTCTTGGTGGTTCAGGTGGTTGTTGAGGTTGGTCCACCGTTTCTATGTGGACATCCTCTTGTACAGGAGGTGGTTGAGAGTGATGAGAAGGTGTGTGGGCAAAGGTGAATTGGTTTCAGTATTGGTCCCACTCATTAGGACCTTGGTAAGGTGATCCGACATATGATTTTAAATCGCTCGAAATTTCAATGGGATGCACATTTGATCCCGACGGCGGCATCTCTGGGTCGGAGTCCTCGTCCATAGGGTGTGGTTGGTCCAACTGATTTTGATCGGCTGGAGGTGTGTTAAAATAATGGTTGGGGTTAAATTCTTCATGGTAAGAATGTGAATGGGAATGGTGAGAACGGTGCAAATGATAAGAGTGGTGAGAGTGGTAGGAGTTTTGGGAATGTGAGGGCGAGTGTCTATTAGAGACAGAACGTCTCGCTGGTTGCCAAGGAGACGAATCTCCTGATTCTTGATATGCATCTGTATTATGAGGTTGAGGAGGAATACGCCCCGATGGTCCTCCTCTCATTGGGCCTTTTTCTCTTCCACTTTGTCCTCTCACGCGTGGCGGCATTTTCCTGTTAAAAATCAATTAAAAAACAATACTAATAACTTAATAATAAAATGAGTAAATCCTAGGTCAATGCCTAGACTCGGAAGTCTAAGGAATGTGCTCGTGTAAGTTTGAGACTAAACACAAAAGGCTAGTGTTTAATTCTCTCAAACGTTGGCTCTGATACCAACCCTGTCACACCCCGGATTTCCAACCCGAAATCCATACACCGGTGGGCTCCGGTGGGGAATATCGTGGCGTCAGTTGATAACATCATTGTCAATTAAACACGACACAGCGGAAGTATTGGAGTAAAATTACTATTATAAACCGAATGTTCGAAAATACAAAATAATATACAAGCTTGTAATAGAAGATCCACAGGCGGATCATAAAATGTACAAGAAAGAATACAAAACAGACTTTAGGCAGATTTAGGATTTGCAAGATCCTCTATCACTACCGAGCAGCTTCTGGCCTATTTCGTATTGTACCTGCAATTTAGCCTTTGGACGATACGTCAGCTTACGCTGGTAAATACACCCAACTGACTCATTTTGAAAATTTTAAAAACAGTTTTAAGTGCAAATGGCACAAAATCTTTTATTAACTTGGGAAAGTTGACCTTGCAACCTTGTATCAGATTCACATGTTTGTCAATACATATATGGCCCAACCGAGACATGATTAAATACACACCCTGTAACATCCGTAAAAAACGGATTTTACCAAACCCGCTCCGTTTATTAACCGAACAATCAGTTAAAAATTTCGTTGCGAATTTAATGCCCAAAATAATTTTAAACGATACATAATCAATTATTATATTGGAATATATAACTTGTTTTTGAAAAACTGTTAAAAATCAGAAAATAAAAATGATTTGGCACTGTCGGGTTTCGAACCCGGGTCAGTCAGCCGGTCAACACAACTTAACACTCAACTCTCCAACCACTGCGCCACTAGTGTTTCTTGGTAATTGTTAGACTCAATTAATTCATAACATGTTTTCCGAATTCAAAAACCGGCGCCCAAATTTCAGTCGTCGGAAATCCCGACTAACTCGCCAATATTTTACGACTTCTTCAGTTATAACGTAAACGTTTAAACCTACATCGGTTATAACCGACTTCTGAGTCCGCGACACAAACTATAACCGCCGTAAATGTAATGACTTTGAATCAAGTCGGAAATTGGACCAAGTTCATCGATAACCTGCCTTATAAATACCCCCTCGAACCTCTGCTAGCTTTTTCGCTCAAAACCCCACCTTTACCCGACGTAAATCCATTCGCCGGAAAACTTCTGTACCTCGCCGAAAAACCGAACCCTTCACTTCTGAGCCTTACTGAACCCCCTGAGCTTATACCGAAGTCACCCACATCCTTTTCAAGCTTTCTGAAGACTCTTTGCTGCAAGACACACGTCTCCGGAAGTGTTTGCTGTCACCGGAGTTTCGCCGGAGAAACAGAGGAGTCCAGTCGGTATACCTTACGCTTAATCCTTCATTCTTTTTATTTAATCTCACATGTAATTAACCATCAGACACTAACGAACATGATTTAATCATCGAACCAGTCGGACTTCCGATTCTGGTTAGAATCAACGAAGAAGACGAAGTTTCGGTAGTGTATAAGTATAATTAAAATCAAGTTATAACTCGGGTTAGACACACAGTCCAGCGGTGGACTGTGTGCACATTAAACACGTAAACGTCTCGAGTTCGAATCTTGTCCCACGCTTGCTGCCTTAATAAAAATGTTTTTTTTTGTTGTTAACCGAACCGGAGTCACGCTGTACATGTTAAGTATAATAATAATCGGAATAATAACCAAGATAGACACACAGTCCAGCGGTGGACTGTGTGTATGTTTAATCACAGGACACGAGTTCGAGTCCGGACTACCGCACTGGTCCGAACAATTATCAAACTTTTTATTTAAGTCAGAAATGAAAATACTTAGTTTGTATTTAAGAATAATAAAAATCAGTTTAGTTAACAAGTTGGACACACAGTCCAGCGGTGGACTGTGTGTTAGCATAAGCCACAGGTCCCGGGTTCGAGACCTGTGGAGCGCACCGAGTCTTTGGATTAAAATCGTTTTTAAAAATAAAGGATTTTCTGTTTAATCTAATTAATTTAAAAACAGAAATATTTCGGGTTAGACACGTAGCTCAGTTGGTAAAGCTGCGTGCACGCGTACGGGAGGTCTCGAGTTCGAGCCTCACTCAGCGCACACATACACGCATACGAACCGGTCAAACAGTCAAGGTCAACGGTCAACGGTCAAAAAAAGTCAACTTTTTTAATTATTTTTATTTATTTATTTTAATTAAAAATCAATTAAAAATACTTAAAAGTAACATTTTTAAGGTTAGAAAATAGCCTTAAACTCACAAAAATACACCCAACAATCCTACTAAAATGGATTAATAAAATCTGTTTACTTACCGAACCATAATGCTATTTATCTAGGTTAATTTCACTCGTGGTTAAAACCACTTCGCATGCATTCAACATCATCAACCGAACGCACCCACTGTGAGTGAATCTTACACCTCCCCCTTTTTAATTACACGTTTTGGGGTGTATCATGTGTCACAAAATAATTAACTCGTTTATTTAAACTTGTGCCATACCATATCGTGATCTAAACTTAGATTGTTATTATTGTTGTAATTATGTATTTCATTTTGTCCACTTATACGCAATTCATTCATTAAGCCCATCAGTTCCTCGTGGTAGACGAGTTGAGCAACGCGTGCCTCAAAACAAATCCATTATTGTTCATGTGTGTAGTAATGAGTTTATATTGTTTGTAGTTATGTCTTTCATATTATCATGTTTATGCAATTCATTCATTAGGCCCATCAGTTCCTCGTGAGAGACGAGTTGAGCAACGCGTGCCTCTAAACGATCCATTATTGTTCATGTGTGTATTGTTTAATATTAAATTGATTTATGAATAAGTTTACATCTATTTTTACTCATGTGTGGTTTTGCACTTTATTTCATAATCAATTAAATAAACTTGTTCAAATGTTTTCCATAGGATTCACTCGCCAACTTTTTGTTGATACAAAAACCCTTTTACACATGATACAGGTGAACAGGATGAAGCAAGGAAAACATAGGAAATGCCTTAGAAGAAAACAAAGAAGCTTAGATTGATGCTTAGGTCATGATGTAATTATGTTTGTAAATTTCCATTAAATTGTATTAATGAATATGGAACGTTAAAATAAATGTCATGAGCTTTGATGATAACCCAATCATGCCCCGATCACCTTTTCCGCTGCGGGTCGGGGTGTGACAGATTGGTATCAGAGCCATGACTATAGGGATATAGGATAGGTTATTAGACCCTTAGAGCCTATACTATAGTCTGCCTAAATTTTAATTGATTAGGTGGGTTACATACAAACTTGTGATATTTATTTGTTTCATATTTGTTTATATTTACAGTCAAACATACATACTTATATACATATTCATTATACATATATCAATGTTCATATATTCAATTCATTTTCATACTCTCATTATTCAAAGATTTTGTTGCAATTTTCAAATCTCATCAAAATAAGTTCTACGACGGGCATGTAGTAACTGGAAGGGTACAAGTACCGGTAGTCGGAACGTCCTGTCTAGGTTGGCATTCGTATAAATCCAATATAACGGACCAGTTTGCCTACCTGGGGACTAACGATGAGAGTACGAAGGACCTATTAGGCCAAAGCATGCCACACCAAACGTCGTTCGAACTAACCCCACTTTGAGGTGTCACCGTGTCTACACCTGGACACATTCCGAATATCACACGTTGTATACATATTTCTTGATTTTCTCCGGGTTTTAGTGTACGCAAGCAGGCAAACCCATGCGAACCATATGAAAAACCCGGTATTCATGGGGGCCCACATGATTACGAAGGTGAAGTATGGCGGCATGTAGGGCCTAATGGCGAGCAAAGCCCAAGACATCCTATGGATGTAGTAGATTTATTTTTCTATAATTATTTTATGAATGTTCATTCCTGAATGCGACCCATGATCCCAAAAGCATCCAACTCATACTCTTGATATGTATTCCTTGTAGATGTCTTCTAACCACGCCCATAGGAAGATCAGAGCAGGAAAAGCCCGCGAACGCATGGCTGCCCTAATCGCTCAACAAATGGCTGCCGTAATAACCAACATTGTAATCCAAGTACAACAAGCACTTACCGCTAATCCTGTCAATCAAGAAAACCAAAACATTATCAACTCTCCCCCAAATACCACTAAATGCACCTACAAGCATTTCAAATCATGCGACCCTCCGAAATACAAAGGGACTGAAGGCGTCACCGCTCTCCTCCATTGGTTTGAAGAAATGGAGAACACCTTTCTAAATTGTGATTGCCCGATGATCGCAAAGTGCGTTATGCTACTGGTCGTTTATATGGAATAGCACTTACTTGGTGGAATACAGAGAAGGCCAAACGAGGTGTTGAAGATGCTATGACTTTAACTTGGAACGAATTGAAGGAAATCATGAGCAGACGATTTTGCCCAAGGAGCGAAATCAAGAAATTAGAAGATGAATTTTATTCGTTGAAGCAACAGGAAGGAGACCACACCACATACAACAAAAGATTCCTCGAGTTACATCAAATGGTTCCCAACATGTTCACTCCCTCTACCGTTTGATCGAGCACTACATTCATGGTCTTCTGTCAAAGATTCAAGACTCTGTAATAAGTACCTCGCCTGCAACTTTGGAAGCAGCAATGGAGCTAGCAACAGCGCTCACCGAGAACCGAATCCGGAACAAAGACTTCAAGGAGGAGAAGAAGAAGGATAAAGCATCGACTGAAACCTCTGACTACACCCAAACCGAATCCCCTTCTCAACCCAATTCTAAGAGAAAAAGATACGGGCAACTTTTCGCTGCTATCCAACGAAATCAACCAATTTCACACGCCATACCCATCCAAGCTATCCCAATCACTCAAGTGGCACCCAACTCAACTTAC
The DNA here is from genome assembly GCA_947069175.1 of Scalesia atractyloides. Classification (NCBI taxonomy): domain Eukaryota; kingdom Viridiplantae; phylum Streptophyta; class Magnoliopsida; order Asterales; family Asteraceae; genus Scalesia; species Scalesia atractyloides. Next base: position 79,140,148 of record CAMTDV010000001.1, on the reverse strand, counting down.
TCAATTAAGAAACCATATCTTGGACCTCACCCTTGATGCAACAACCGTTTTTATCACCATCCCCTTACCTTACCTTGTCGACTATGTGCAACTTGTGGACGCTATGGCCATTTGAGCAAGGTTTGCCGCACCTTTCAAAACCAAATCTCTCCCTCTACTCAAACCATGAACCAAACCTATCAACAACCCAATACCCCATGTTCCTATATGTTCGAGCTTGTTTCAATTGTGGCGACCCTACCCACTTTAGAAACACATGCCCTCAATTGGTTAACGTCATCAACACTCAAGCTCAATCAAACCCAGTTAACCAAGTAAACCAAGAAAACCCAACCGCTAGGCCACCAGCTAGAGGAAGAATCTTCAACATCAACGCCAATCCTGTCGAAGATAATGACGGCCCAAACGAAGATACCCAACTAGTCCTCTTCACCGAAGATCCAGATTCAACTCCAATCGTTTAGTTTTATGTTTTTCTTTATGTTTTAGAATCACATAGAACCAATCATATCTTAAGGATAAAGCCAATGAAACTTTGACAAGAATATGGTGGATACGCCGCTGGTACTTCCTATATATAAGTATTCTTGTCAAAGGATCAGAAAGCATTATCTGCGATTATGAGAGGTTCCATGTGTAGACTGTTTGAGTAATTATTGTTTATTATTTCAGTACATGTAATTTCATAGGCCCCCGCTCCCCATTACATTATGAGCGTTGAGCATGTTCCCCATTTCATTATGAGGTTGAACCTGGCGTGCCCACATACGATCGGCTCCATTTGATTGAGCCTTGATCGCACAGACATTTTTCATTTTCAGTACATGCAATACGATCGGCTCCGTTTGATTGAGCCTTGATCGCACAGACATTTTCATTATCAGTATCTTGTGGTTGTTGTGTTTGTAGTAGAGTCACATAGAACTAATCATAACTTGTGGATAAAGTCGATGAAAATTTGACAAGAATATGGTGGATACGCCGCTGGTACTTCCTATATATAAGTATTCTTGTCAAAGGATCAGAGCATTATCAGGCGGTTATGAGAGGTTCCATGTATAGGCTGTTTGTGTGATTGTTGTTTAGATTAAATTTATTATTTTCAGTACATGCAATACGATGGGGCTCCGCTTGATTGAGCCTTGATCGCACAGACATTTTCATTTTCAGTACATGCAATACGATCGGCTCCGTTTGATTGAGCCTTGATCGCACATACATTTTTCATTTTCAGTATTTATGAGTTTGTTGTATTGGTTGTAGAGTCACATAGGACTAATCATAATACACTGATAAAACCAATGAAAATTTGACAAGAATATGGTGGATACGCCGCTGGTACTTCCTATATATAAGTATTCTTGTCAAAGGATCAGAGGCATTGTCAGACGGTTATGAGAAGTTCTATGTAGGATTTAGTAGTTTCTTGGTAACTAATCATAACTTGTGGATAAAACCAATGAAAATTTGGCAAGAATATGGTGGATACGCCGCTGGTACTTCCTATATATAAGTATTCTTGCCAAAGGATCAGAGGCATTATCAGGCGGTTATGAGAAGTTCCATGTAGGATTTAGTATTGCCTTGGTTGAAATTTGTGTTACATTCATATCATCTCGCTATTTAAAGAAATTGGACTGTGCTCTATTTCTACATAAACTAACCTCTCCATCATAACAAACGAGAGAGGAACTGTCACCATTCAAACGTATATGCTATCAGAATGTGGATTCAAATATTAGCTGTTGTGTTTATTTATGTTCTATAGTCATAGAACCAATCATAACTTACTGATAAAACCAATGAAAATTTGACAAGAATATGGTGGATACGCCGCTGGTACTTCCTATATATATGTATTCCTGTCAAAGGATCAGAGGTATTGTTAGATGGTTATGAGAAGTTCCATGTAGGTTGTAGTATTAGAAGTTTTTACCTTAGGATATAACCATATCCTTCCAAACATATCCAAACTCTATGCATGATATCATATTTAGCGAATCAAATCTGCTTATCATACTTTTACAGTAGGCAACAAAAAGCGATTCCTGTAATAGGGTACTTAACCCTTACAAGGAACGTTACCGCCTCAAACAAAAACTTAAACCCTTACTTTTTCTAAGCATGTAACTGTCAAACTAAACACCATCATTCTTTTAGTTCAAATATCACTACTTAAATTCGGGACGAAATTTCTAAAAAGCAGGGGATACTGTAACATCCGTAAAAAACGGATTTTTACCAAACCCGCTCCGTTTATTAACCGAACAATCAGTTAAAAATTTCGTTGCTAATTTAATGCCCAAAATAATTTTAAACAATACATAATCAATTATTATATTGGAATATATAATTTGTTTTTGAAAAACTGTTAAAAATCAGAAAATAAAATGATTTGGCACTGCCGGGTTTCGAACCCGGGTCAGTCAGCGGTCAACACAACTTAACACTCAACTCTCCAACCACTGCGCCACTAGTGTTTCTTGGTAATTGTTAGACTCAATTAATTCATAACATGTTTTCCGAATTCAAAAACCGGCGCCCAAATTTCAGTCGTCGGAAATCCCGACTAACTCGCCAATATTTTACGACTTCTTCAGTTATAATGTAAACGTTTAAACCTACATCGGTTATAACCGACGTCTGAGTCCGCGACACAAACTATAACGCCGGAAAACGTAATGACTTTGAATCAAGTCGGAAATTGGACCAAGTTCATCGATAACCTGCCTTATAAATACCCCCTCGAACCTCTGCTAGCTTTTCGCTCAAAACCCCACCTTTACCCGACGTAAATCCATTCGCCAGAAAACTTCTGTACCTCGCCGGAAAACCGAACCCTTCACTTCGAGCCTTAATGAACCCCCTGAGCTTATACCGAAGTCACCCACATCCTTTTCAAGCTTTCTGAAGACTCTCTGCTGCAAGACACACGTCGCCGGAAGTGTTTGCCGTCACCGGAGTTTCGCCGGAGAAACAGAGGAGTCCAGTCGGTATACCTTACGCTTAATCCTTCATTTCTTTTTATTTAATCTCACATGGAGATTGTTACAAGGAAAGCAACCAAAGTTGTGACTAGAAAACTGCATATTTATGGTCTTTTATTCTTCTCCTTCACCTTATAAATTTTCCGCGTGTGCTCAACCTGATTTGCCGCTCTAAGTTCATATGCTTTTTTATGAACAACTGTCATTTCTCTGATCAACTTCTCCTTAAGTTTTGATCTCATCTTTTGTATCTGTATCTAAATGTATACATATATTTTTTTCAAAGTTGCCTGTGTTTAATTGATTTTAAATCTTAACATGGTTTGATCTCATCTTTTATATATGTAACATTGGCCTGTTTGCTCTATTTCTCCATTTTATGCGAAAATTCTCCAACAATGGAACCTAGGTAGACCACTAGTCGAATCCGCCACCACGTGATAGCAACACCAGGAGAATCGACGATTGCGACACACAATAAGGCGACACAACCACCACAACAGCACTGGCCCTAAATGATTCTTGCCTGTATGAATCCATTGTCACATTCTCATATACTTTTGTGATTTTTTATTTTGTAAGGATAAGTGTCTTTATTAAAGATTACAATTATTTTGTGCCCTTTTTTATTTACAAGGGTTGGTTTACATGTAGACATGTCTCTTTGTATTGTATTTAGTTTATTTGTTATTAAATAAGTTGGTTTAAATGTAGACATGTCTCTTTGTATTGTATTCGGTTTATTTGTTATTAAATAAATTGGTTTGCATTTTTTGGGTAAGCGTTAAGATTTCTTGTTATGATACTCATGTTACCGTATGTTCAAAAACAATTAGGGGTAGTAGTTACATAATTAATTTGTTTCATTTATAGCATCTTAGATATTTTATGTATGATTTAGTTTTCTTGTCTTTTAGTGCGTTTTTACGAAGCTAATATATCATGGTTTGAATTTGTTAGATCAAGTTTGACCATGTTCGACCTAATGGGTCATTTTTTACCCTCATCATTTTGTTGTAGCTTACGTGACCATGTTCGACCTAATGTACCAAGTTGACTTTATAATACTATTTTAAGACAATATAATGTTATTTTGGATGACCAAGAGGTAATGGTAGTACAGAAGATAGGACTCTCGTCCAACCATGTGTGTGGAGTGGGTGCAAGCATGTCACACCCTGATTTCCTGGTCGTCTGGACTTGAGGTTTATACGTAACGATTGATACCAGTAATCACATAGCACAGAGGAAGATGGAATTTTAAATTAAATTATAATAAAGTATAATTAGTGTCTGAAAGTTCAAAAATAATATACAGACGAAATTGTACTGAAAAGATAAAAAGGGCAGAACGAATATAACAAAATGAAACTTAGACTAATATGTCTTTCGTGGAGTTGCAAATTCCAAAAAATGCCTAGACCGAGCAGCTCCAACACATTTCGTATTTGCTATATAACCTGCACTAAGTCTTTTGAAAATACGTCAGTTTTCACTTGTAAATACAATTAACCGACACATATTGAACATCTTTTCAAAAATGTTTGGATACCATTTGGTATATCATTTTATAAATGTAAGGGCATGGTCTGATAGGTTTACGTTTGTCTTATATTCGCTTGTTATGGGCTACTTAAAGGGTTGGTTAATAATGTATTTTGGGTTTTCGGTTTGGGCTTGGCCCGGTTATGTACTTAGGTCATCCCATAGTCTATAAATAGGGTGAACCTTAGTTTGTTAGGGTTGTTGATTGTCATTCTTCTTGAACGACATATTGTACCAGACAAGCTTAGAGCTTGTGTGCCATCATTGAATACAACCGATTTCTTCTGTTCTAGTTCTAGACTTTCTTAATTTTTTCGCACTTTGATTGTGTTTGTGACCTCTAGTTGAAGGTCTTGGACTTACAATTGGTATCAGAACCTAAGAAGTCTTTCGAAAGGCTCGGTTTTACTTGGATATTACATGAAGAACAAGGTTCAAGAGTTTTTGCAAATTCATTCAATTCGAAAGGTTGAAATTCTATTCAGGTTTATTAACTAATTACCTATGCTTAGTCTTGAACAGGTGTAATTGGGGGTTTTCTAGAATTTTTGAAATAAATCAATAATATTGCAAAGAACAGTTCGAAGGTTAAAAGTTGTTTTGAAAATCTTGTCGTTTGATTTGTTTTGGGTAAGTAAATTTTGTGTTTCCAGGTTTCGGTGTTTTTGGTGAACAGAATCTCGTAAAAAAATTGGTTACAGATTTGTTTCCATTATTTCGATATTTAATTCCTGCATTATCATTAAAATATAGTGTACGGGAACTTGTGTACGAGTTGGAGTGTGCGACGGAGCTGGTGTGCAGACTAGTATACGCTTTGTGAACTAAAATCAAGTTACGGGCCCAATAGACTTGTGTGCGGTCCGTTAAAGGAGTGTACGGTTTTGAGATCAGTGTGCGGCTTCATCTGTTGTTCAGTATCTTTTGACACAAGTCCAACTAAGTGTGCGGCCCAAAATTAAGTGTACGGTCCATTTACTAGTGTGCGGTGTGAAGGACCGTGTGCGACTGCTTGAACTGTTTAAACTGTGGACTGTTTGAAAAGTGAACCTGGACTGAAACCTATTTGAACTGTGCGACCTGTTTTGACTGTACGACCTGTTTGGACTGTGGGACCCATAATAAAATTGAAAATTATAAACTGTTAAACACTATTTTTTAATCAATTATTACTAATAATTTAAGTTTTAAGCAATGGTGTTTTTTAACCAAATGTCATTAAGTGAGAAAGTTACCAAGAATTAAGAGTTGGACAATGTCTTAGGATACTACCAATAAGATTCCCAGCTACATTTGGGGGATTCGTTCTCTGAATGGAAATTTTGTTTTATTCAATACATGAAATAAAGGATCCTAAGGTCTGGAGATCAATTTGCAGAGGTCCAACTGTTATCACATATGTGGTAGATGAACAAAAAGGAACAATTGCTGTCAAGCCTGTATCAACTTATGATGATGAAGATTACGAAAAGACTAAGATTGACGATAAGGCTTTGGGGATGTTGCATTCTGTGTTAGTTCAAGAAATTGATATTGGTGTTCATGAATCAAAATCTGCCAAGAATTGTGGGATGCTCTTTTGTCAACGTATGAGAGGGAATGAAGAAATGAAGGAGAGCAAGAGGAAATGTTGACTTAGAAGTTCCACATGTTAAACATTTTCGTGGTGAAACTCTTGAGAATCAGATCCAAAGGTTCATTGCACTGATCAGTGAGATGCGAACACATGATATGATGCTTCAGAACTTAGTGGTCAACAAGAAGCTGTTGAATGCCCTGCCAAGACACTAGGATACAAATGTCACGCTCATCAAGAGAACCATAGACCTGACCCCCATGAGTCTTGCAGAAGTAATTTCATTGCTCAAGTCATATGAAATGGATGACAAGCAAAGATTGTACAATCATACATCAAGTTACAACAATGTTGTTATTGCATCCAACACAACCCTTGTCTCACAACACGGAGCGGGTCATTTCAGATGTTTCCTTCTAGCACTTCCCACTCCCACTTATTCTAGTACTCATACTTACTCTAGTTACACATCATTGCACCATTTCAATCAGTGTACCCTGTTCACACTACTCCAGCTCTTGCTAAATCTGGTTCTACTTCAAGCAACTCAACTCCTTTCGTAGTCTTGAAAGAAGTTGAGCAAAATATGGCCTTCATGGCAGGAGTTATGAACTACTATAATGCCTTTGCTGCTGGGAAGCTCACTACTAATAACATAGGGTCTGATGAGCTAAATGAAGGCTATCCTGACGATGTGAGGAAATGGATATCACCAAGCAAATGGCTATGGCAGTGTTTCGGGCGAAAATTTTTATTAAAAGAACCAGCAGAAACAACTAGGAAGCATCCAACAAGGATCTTGGATGGAATAAATCAAAAATGAGGTGCTTAAAACTGCCATGAGCAAGGGCATTTAGCTCGTGAGTGTAAAATAGCCAGAGATGGAGAGATCAATATGCAAATGTCACTTTCATAGTTACATCAACCTCAAGACCTGCTATTGCGGCTACTGCAAATACAACTGGTGCAAACCCAAGAACACCTTTGGATCATCCTCAGTTGCCAATCCCAGCAGCGCCATGGTAGCTCAAGAAGGAGGAGGATTCGTTTGGTCTATTCAGATGGTTGATCTGAACATTAATAAAGAAAACAATGTATCAAGCTTCATGGCACAATGCATGATCCAACTCCGACTTCCACTAAGGCATATTTTTTAATATTTGTTGTACTAGTGCAGGGTCGAGACAAAGTAAGTGGCTACAAGGAACATGCTGACTCGTTGATTATGCAACTGCAACTATCCAAATCCGATTTATATCAGATTAAAATGAAATTAATGGATACAAGGATATGGTGGAGTCACAGATGCGTGATATCCGACAGTTGCATAAGGATTTGAGTCAAGAAAAATGTAGCATCTCCACTTTAAAGAACTCCTCTAAAAAATTAAACTGTTGAACTTGATTCTCTAAAATCGACTTTTGGAAATACAAAGTTTAATTTAAAAAAAAACGATGTTTCAAGTGAGATGGTAGAGAAAATGAAAAATAAACATTAAAATACAGTCAAAAGGAAAATAGGAATAAGGGTTTGGGATTTGTATGCATTCCTCCACCATCGATCATTCATGTACTTCTATCCTATAACTGAAGAGGAGATCACCAACATGCCTGACATGGTTTAGGGGCGAGTGAATGACGTTTAAGTTGAACCTGCAAAACAAAAGAAAATTAAAATCACGCGGCCCATAAAATTGAAATCAAGTTAGACAAACAGGCTGTTAACAAGGTATTCGTAAAATCTGCTGATGCTTCAAAACAAACCGAGATCTCCAAATTAGAGAAAAATGCTAATATTGATAAACACTTCCAAATTTTAATCAATAATGAATCTATTGATTCTCAAAATATATCTGAATTACAAAATCAAAAGAAAGAGTCTCGGATTAAGTCGACAACTCATGAGTTTGCTATGATGAATGATTTGGCTATGTTCATAAGAGAATTTGAATCTATCAAATCTTCTGAATCAACTACTTCATTTGGCTCTTCATGTAATTCTTTAGAAACAATAAATTGTGAGAAATCAAAATTGATTGAATCTGTTGAGTCTAGTGAAGATTCATCTAAACATTGAATAAAAACTAGTGACCGTAGAATCAGAATCCACAACAGAAGCCTTGTTCAGCCGAAAAAAGCGATTGATTCTGAATCTGCTGAACAAACAGTGTTACTTGAAACTTAGAGTAGTACCGCAGATTCAACTGACAATGTTCCTGAAAAAATGGAAGTTACTAATCTAGCTACTTCGTTTGTAGAAAAAGTGATTGTTCAAGATTGGGTAGAGGATGACGAGGATGATGATGTTTAATTGCATGATTTAAAAATAAAAATTCAGAAAAACAATATTTCAATTTCTGAAAATTCAAAACAATGTTTCATTTTCTGCTAATGATTTGAATGGCGTGGGCTTTGGTTAAATACTTGCTTTGATTTTGTTTCTGGTTGCATAAATTCTGTAGTTTTGGTTAATAAATCTGATGCGTCTAAAAATTTGTTGGTAAAACAAGTTGGACAGGGTGGTCAAACAAAGTATGTTCCACCTAAGTCAAAATCAAAAATTGTGTATGCTAATAACATATATAATAAAATTTCGAATACACAAGAGATGAATAAAAAGGGGCAAGGACAAAGTAAGTCTGTTTCATCGAGACCTCAGGAACCACACAGTCTATTGTTCTAAAAAGGTTGATGGATCTCCAGCGAAGACTCATGTGAAATACCAAATATGTTACACATGTGGCATCGCAGGAAACGTAGCTAGAAATTGTCAGCATCGTCCAGAAAAACTCACTGAGGGGAAAAGTCAGAAGGCTCCAAAAGGGAATAACAAACAATCTGAACAGGTGAAGTTTAAACAACCTAAACCTGTGAAGAGTCTGGATTCCATGTTGAAGCCTTCTGATGGAGATTGGAACAAGCGAAATCTTTGAATAACAAAGAAACAGTTAAAATCTCAAGGGCAAACTGGAAAAGGTTAAACACGACTAAGCAAACCTTGAGACCTAACAACTGTGTTCAATCTACAATTCCCAAATCCCCATGTTCTAGCAATGGAACCGTTTGCTCAAACAATAATATGCTTTGGATGAAAGTAACCTACATTAATGCAAAGGGATTAACTACTACAACCATGGCATGGGTTCCTAAAACTAACCAATCCCGTAAAATGAGTAGGAACATTATGGAGGACTATCATAAGACTCTGGTATATTGATAGTGGCTGTTGCAAACACATGACATGAGAATTTAATGGTGGATTTGTCGCCTTTGCGGGAGGTTAAAAGGGTAGATCACTCGTCGAGGCACTGTAAGAAATGGTGATCTCTGTTTCAAGAATGTTGATTATGTTCCCGAGTTGAGGCACAACCTATTGAGCGTCTCTCAAATTTGCGACAACTGCTACTCAACTCAATTCACCAACAAAAGCTGTCTTATTTTAAAACCGGGAATTGTCATTCCTGACGACTGGATTCTGATGAAATCAAACAAAAAGGGAATGCTTATGTGACTGACATGAATAAACCACCTTCTGAAAGCGTTACCTGTTTGTTTTCTAAAAATATCTGAATACAATGCCATGATGTGGCATCGTCATCTTGGACATGCAAATGTCAAGAAACTGGACCGTCTTGCAAAAACTGGGGTTGGTAAGGGATTTACCGGTTAAGGATTTTATAACGTTTGAAAAATGCATTTCTTGTGCAAGAGGCAAACAACATAGAAAACCTCACTTTCCTAAGATGTAAACTCTATTGACAGCATGCTGCAGCTTCTTCACATGGATCTTTTTGGTCCAGTGAATGTGCTCAACATCTCAGGAAAGTCTTATTGTTTAGTTATTAGTGATGATTTCTCACGCTTTACATGGGTTTTCTTCTTAGCTAACAAAAGCGAGACTGTAGAACTTGTCAAAGATTCATCATCTTTATGGTAAATCAAACCAACAAGAAGGTAAATGGGATTCGAAGCGATAACGACATGGAATTGAAGAATGCGGAGCTAAACTTCTTTACGCTCAAAAGGGAATTGCTAGGCAATACAATGTCGCAAGAACTCCACAGCAAAATGGAGTTGCAGAAAGAAGAAATAGAAGCCTGATTGAAGTAGCTCGCATAGTTGTGTGACTCCAAGCTCCCTGTTTTCTTCTGGGACGAGGCGATAAATACGACATGTTTTGTTCAAAACAAGGTGTTGATAAACAAGGCACGGATGAAAACACCTCATGAAATCCTTTTCGTTGTCAAACCCTCTGTTGCTCACTTTCGAGCCTTTAGCTGTCCATGTACTCTTCTGCATCTAGACGCAACACCCAAGTTTGATGCAAGAGGGGATGAATGTTTCTTTATTGGTTATGCTGGTAATCCTACGCAAGAGAACAAAACTGCATATAGAGTGTACATCAAATTAACAAGGCAGATTGTTGAATCATTTGATGTTCAGTGGCTTGAAGAAAACAAGACATATACTTGAAACGGGCCATTTACTCTCTATAATTATGCATACTTGTTTAAATCTTTTGAAATCCTTGATGACATACCTCATGTTGTTTATGTAGATCAAACAGGTTCCTCACATGCTGCTCAAGGATGTTCGATTATTATAAATGGCGCTGATGAAGAGGGGGCTGTTGAAGCATAGGGGGATGCTGAAGTTGTGGGGGATGGCACAACTATAGCTGATCTTTAACTACTATACTAGAGGCATAAGAAGTTCCACATCATATCGACTCTCACAACATAGAAGAGGAAGAATCCTACTCATCTGATGAAGAAGGATCGACAAACAATCACAATGATCTATTCTCACAGGATGCTATTCCGAACGAATATGTTGTAGATGAATCTTTGGAGGAATCTGCGGCTGAACCTCTGGAACTTGCTACAATGGACAACTTGACGAATTTGTCATCGAAGAGAACAGTTCCAGAATTTGTTGTTCCTACTAGTGTTCAAAGAAATCATCCAGTAGAGAATGTGATTGGACCTCTAGAAGCTGGGGTTTTGACCTGAAGCCAGACAGGAGTCATCAACACATGTCATACTCGTGCTTCATCTCACAAATTGAGTCGAAGACTACTCAAATGCCCTTTGAGAACCAAGTTGGGTGGAAGCCATGCAGGATGAGTTAAATCAGTTTGATAAATTGAAAGTATGGAGATTAGTCAAGCTACCTGCAAGAAAGAAAGCACTTGGAACGAGATAGGTTTTATCGGAACAAGAGAGATGATAGTGGAGTGATCGCGAGAAACAAAGCCAGACTGGTGGTGCAGGGTTTAAACAGATTGAAGGGCTTAACTATGATGAAGTGTATGCCCCTGTAGCAAGATTAGAGGCCATTCGAATTTTTTTGGCCTATGCATCTTTCAAAAGGTTCACGGTTTATCAGATGGACGTGAAGATGGCATTTATGTACGGCAAAGTGAAAGAGGAAATCTATATTGATCAGCCACCCGGTATTGTTAATCCACGATATCCAGGGCATGTGTTACAGGCTTGACAAGGTACTCTATGGGTTGCATCAGGCACCCCGTGCATGTTATGCAATGACAAGGTTAAACCCGTTTCGGTTAATTTTCGTAAACTAGTTACATATACTTAACCGAGCGCATATTAGCGATATCGGGTAACCGGCTAAGTCATGGACAAGTTTTATATGCCATCATACTTTAAATAAGTTAAGATATCAGTAGGATATCAACTTATATGCCCGTTAAGGTTTTAAAACGAAACTATGCCTCATAAGGGCATTTTGGTAATTTTATACCGTATAAAAGGAACTTGAATATAATTAAATGTTATGGTTATAAGTATTCTGGAAAAACACTTTATTTATGTTATAATTTCAGTAGGATACCAATTATATGTGTATTTTTATCTTTTATGACCCAACTATGCACCAAAAGGGCATTTTGGTCATTTTACACATAGTTTATAAATTATTTGGGATTCTGAGCTTATAACATGTACCTACAGTAAATATGTTTAAAATAAGTTTTAAAATCAGTAGGTATCAAGTCTTGGTCAATAATATGGTTTAAAACCATACTATGCGCCGAAATGGTGCTTATGTCGTAAAATGACATCTTTATGCGATATTTGTAAAAACTGATGTAACTCTGATTAAAATGTTTTAAATATGTTATTTAATATAACATATCAGTAGGTAAATGATTTACCTTGAAATGTTTTGATTAAAACCATTTTATACAAGGGCTAAAACCGTCATTTATCAACATAGTTTAAGGACCTGTTTAAAAACTCAGTTTATAACTTAGTTTAACATCCCAAATAATCCTACTTATAATATTACATCAGTAGGAAACTCATTTTTAAGTTCATTACCATTTAAAAGCTTGTTTTATGCAAAAAGGGCATTTTGGTCAAAGATGGCATAATTATGAAACTTGCGCATAAACATGGATTCTGATTATTATCATGTATTATAACCTCAGAGGGTTATGCTACACTATTTTACGATCATAATGCAACTTCAGATCAGTAGGTAATTAATCTAAATCGGGTCAGAATCGAAAGTCAAAGCAGAAGTCAAACTTCGCGACTTTCGGTTGCGAACCGACCCTAAAACTGAAATTGACGAGCCGAACATGTTCTTACATGTTCCAATAATTATTACCAACTTGTTTAAGTGTCAAAACAGGTTTCATATCATATATAAGATCAATTTATGATTTTTCCAAAAAATGGCCTGTTTGACTTTTTAATATCGTAACTTTGACCCGTCAATTGGTCTAGTAAACGTGATCTTCAGGAGGTGCCCTTTATAGGGACTAACACCTACCTTATTATGATCACTTAGCCATGTTCATTTCAAACAATGGCTTGACCATAATGGTCTTAACCGAAAGTAAAGTGTTTTCCGTAAAACGCTTGACTTTTGGCTATAAAAGCCTATAAACAAAAATGCACAAGGAAGGAACACTTACCAATGATTGTTGGTGCATATTTGTGACAACAACTTAGATTTGGTCTTTGGATATCTTGTAATTAGTAAAATGATAAACGGTTAGCGGGTTTAGTTTTGTATTAGTGAATTAGAAGTAATTGGGCTGAACTAGACATAAAAGAGAGCATGGTAGGCGAATTGGACCTAAAACCCATTAGCAGTCCATGTAGGAAACCCTAGCCCATGTTGCATAACCTACCTCTATATAAAAAGGAAGGTTGTGATTAGGGTTAAGGTTGCTGGTTCTATTGTTCATTGCTGAAAGAATTGCTTTAGAGAGATTGAGAGAAGAGTCTTGAATTGATTGTAAAACAATTGTGTTTGATAATCAATAGAATACGGTTTAAAGGAATTCGTGTTCGTGTTCTTGTTCGTGTTTGTGTTTTCTGTGAAATCTGATCTCGGGGATTCCGCACTCTAGATTAGATAGACGATTCTGTCAAGATCCATAAGGACTAGGGGACCTACAATGATTCCTAAGGTGCAAAAGAACTATGTTGGATGCTCCTTTTAGCTAGGAACTTCCAGAGGAGGGAGAAGAGTTATGATTTAGAAAAGTGCAAGTTCAAATGGTGAACTTGATCACCATTTTATAGTTGGAGAGCTCAAAGGAGGTGAAGCCAGGTGTTTAAGGGTGTAAGAGGAAGCTTACAAGTGTCCTAAAACGTGGCATAGCTGATTACAAGTCCATAGTTTCGAATTAATGGTTTTGGAGTTTTGTTTGGAGGCCAAGCCAAAACTTTCTGCAACAGACCTGTTCTCGCACCCCGTGAGAGACCCAGGCCTGGTCTCTCGCGGCCCGCGACCGCCCCTTGGCCAGTTTCAAAGTTTGACACTTTAACCCCCTTAACTTATTAAAGCTTATAAAAACCTTTTTAAACACCTTTTTGGCACGTTTAGCCCTCCTTAGCCAATACTTGGCATATCCGGGATTATGCCCGGACATTGTCGAGCTCTCGGTTCGTTAAAAGGTCACTCAGAGGTAAGAATTAACATGCTGACACTTTTAATCACTCCATCATCCAACTTTCACATATTTACAAAATTGAACCCTCTCGTCTAACAAATGGCACGTATGAGAGTTTGGACTTCATAAAGGATCACTCAGAGGCTTTATTATAAGCATGTTGATTCCGATGTCACTCAGAGGCTGGGCATGTTGACATATCAGTCACTCAGAGGCCAAATTTCAAGCATGTTGACATATCAGTCACTCAGAGGCCAAATTTCAAGCATATTGACATATCAGTCACTCAAAGGCTGTTATTTATGCATGTTGACATCGGACCGTCACTCAGAGGCTCAGTTTGAGCATGTTGACGCCTCTAGGCCTCATTGGTCTTTAATAGACTATATTTAAAATACAACACGTGTCACTATCTTATTATACACGATTTTACGGGATGTTACATCCTCACCCCCTTAAAAGAAATCTCGACCTTGAGATTTTATTCAAAAAGATGGGGTACTTTTGTCGCATAGTGGAATCAACCTCCCATGTATATTCGGGACCTCTAAAAGCGTCCCACTTAACCTTTATAATAGGTATCATTTTCTTCGGAGCTTCTTAACCTGTCGATCCTCGATCGAAATTGGTTTCTCAATGAACCTCAGGTTTTCATCTATTTGCACATCTTCATGCGACATTGCTAGCGAGTCATTGGCTAGACATTTCTTAAGGTTAGATATGTGGAATACATCATGAATTCCACTAAGCTCCTCTGGCAACCTGAGCTTATAAGCTACAGTGCCGACGCATTAGACTATCTCGAATGGTCCAATATATCTTGGGCTCAACTTGCCCTTCTTTCCAAAACACATCACACCTTTCCAGGGTGATACTTTTAGCATGACTTTATCCCCTACTTGGAACTGAAGAGGTTTACGCCACTTGTCAGCATAGCTCTTCTGCCTATCCCTGGCAGCTTTGAGACGATCACGGATTTGCACAATCTTTTTCGTGGTCTCCAGGACAATCTCTAGTCCTGATAGTTGGGCTTCCCCAACTTCTACCCAGCATACGGGCGTTCTACACTTTCTCCTATATAAGGCCTCAAAAGGAGTTGCCTTAATGCTAGTATGGTAGCTGTTATTGTAGGAGAATTCTATTAGGGGTAAGTGGTCATCCCACCTTCCACCTAGATCAATCACACATGCCCTAAGCATGTCTTCTAGTGTCTGGATAGTACGCTTTCTTTTACCATCAGCCTGTGGATGGTAAGCTGTACTAAAATTTAATTGTGTGCGTAACGATTGTTGGAAACTTTTCCAAAAGTGAGATGTATATATAGTACCTCTATCAGATACAATAGATACTGGCACACCATGTTGGGACACAATCATGTCCACGTACAACTTAGCTAACTTGTCAGAGTTATACGTTTCCGTAATTGGCAAGAAATGTGCTGACTTAGTCAGACTATCCACAATGACCCAAATAGTGTCATTACCACATTTGGTCTTAGGTAACTTGGTAATCAGGTCCATTGTTACCATTTCCCATTTCCAAGTGGGAATCTCAAGTTGTTGTAGAAGTCCTGATGGTTTCTTATGTTCGGCTTTAACTTGCGAATGTGTCAGACATTTAGCTACATAAGTGGCTATGGATTTATTCAAACCCATCCACCAATAATTCTTTTTCAAGTCTTGATACATCTTGTCACCACCCGGGTGAACAGAGTATATCAAACTATGTGCTTCTTGTAGGATTAGATCTCTAAGTCCTCCAAAGATTGGAACCCAAATTCTATCGTTAAATCTTAGGATTCCATCATTTCCAGGCGTTAATTGTTCAATAGTACCGCCTAATCCCCCATTAGGGATATTAACCTTTAATAGGGCTTGCTTTTGCGCACCTAATAGCTTCTCACTCAAGCTATTTCTGAGCTCAATGCTCTTGGCGTTAATCCTAATAGGTTTAACCCTTTCCTTGCGGCTTAAGGCGTCAGCAAGTAAATTTGCCTTGCCGGGATGGTAGCGAATCTCGCAATCATAACCATTAAGAGTTTCCATCCAACGGCGTTGTCGCATGTTTAATTCTTTCTGATTGAACAGGTGTTGGAGGCTTTTATGGTCTGTGTATATAACACACTTCGTACCATACAAGTAATGTCTCCATAATTTTAGTGCAAATACAACAGCACCCAATTCCAAATCGTGGGTGGTGTAATTCCTTTCATGCACTTTTAGTTGTCGTGATGCATAGGCAATTACCTTGCCATTTTGCATTAGCACACAACCCATACCGGTGTGTGATAATATACACAATAAACAACAAAATCCTCAATACCCTCAGGTAGAGATAACACAGGAGCATTGCTCAACTTGTGTTTTAGAATCTCAAAAGATTCTTGTTGCTTTGGACCCCAATTATACTTAACATTCTACGAGTCAAGGTAGTTAGAGGAGTGGCTATTCTTGATAAGTTCTCAATGAACCTTCTATAATAACCAGCCAGTCCTAAGAAACTACGAATCTCATATGGATTCTTGGGAACTTCCCAACTCATTATGGCTTCTATTTTAGCGGGATCCACTTGGATACCACGCTCAGTTACCATGTGTCAAAGGAATTGGACTTCTCTAAGCCAAAATTTGCATTTAGAGAACTTTGCATAAAGTTTCTCTTGTCTTAATAATTCTAGGATGCATCGAAGATGTTTCTCGTGATCAACTTGATTACAAGAATAGATAAGTATGTCGTCTATGAAGACAATGAAAAACTTATCCAAATACGGTTTGCAGACTCTATTCATGAGATTCATGAATGCTGCTGGTGCATTGGTGAGTCCAAAAGGCATCACCAAGAATTCAAAATGACCATTGCGGGTCCTGAAGGCTGTCTTAGGAACATCTTCACTCCTAACCTTCAGTTGATGATATCCTGATCTCAAATCGATCTTGGAGAAATAACTAGCCCCTTGAAGTTGGCCAAATAAATCGTCGATTCTGGGCAAAGGATATCTATTCTTTATTGTTAACTTGTTTAGCTCTCGGTAATCGATACACATTCGCATCGAACTGTCTTTCTTCTTTACAAAGAGGATAGGAGCTCCCCAAGGCGAGGAACTAGGTTGGATAAAGCCTTTCTCTAAGAGTTCGTCTAGCTATGTCCTCAATTCCTTCATCTTGGTTGGTGCTAGCCTATATGGAGCTCTAGCCACGGGTGTTGATCCTGGTATAATATCTATTCTGAACTCCACTTGTCTATCTGGAGGTAGTCCTGGTAGTTCCTCAGGTAAAACATCGGAATACTCCGAGATACCTGGTTGATCTTCAAGGTTCGACTTAGGTTCATTGATGGTTACTTGTGCCATATAGATAACACAACCTTTTCTCAAACACTTGGATGCCTTAAATAATGACACCTTATCTGGCATTCCATAGTGTGAGTCTCGGGGGATGGTGATCATTTCACCAGATGGGGTTTTAATTTCGATGAGCTTTTTATCGCAGGCAATGCGGGCTTGGTTATGAGATAACCAATCCATGAATAAGACAACATCGAACCCTGCCAATTTCATTGGCAGAAGAGAGATAGGGATGGAATGGTTCTTAATGGTTATAGAGCATCCATCAAGAATGGAAGATATGGATTCTATCGTTCCATCAGCAAGTTCTATCTCATAAGTTTTATCTAGAGTTCTTATGGGCAGGATTAATAGTTTACTAAACTTATGATTAACATAAGATCTATCTGCACCCGAATAAAAAAGAACTCTAGCATAAATATCATTAATGGGGAAAGTACCTGTTATGACATTGTCGTCATTACAGCTTCTCTTGCATTTATTTGAAAGGCACGAGCATTCCCTTTCTTGGCCTCTCCAGGCTTTGCATCATTACTTTTGGGTTTCTTGGGGCAATTGTACGTTATATGCCCTTTTTCATTGCAGTTATAGCAAACTGCATCCTTAAGATCTTTGCAATCTAAGGTCTTATGCCCTCTTCTTTTGCAGATACCACAGGGTTTGGTTTGTAGACTTATACTACATTGTCCCTAATGCCTATATTTACAATTCTTGCACAGGGTTTGTCGTTAGACGCGTGCTGGTTCTTCTTGAACCCAAAATTTCCTTTCTTTTTAAATCTTTGGAAGTTATTATCCTCCCGTTTCCTCTTTCCGTAAGTTTCAGTCCTAACTGACCTATGTCTTACCAAATCAAGGGTGAGGGAAAGAGATAGGTCTACAGCGGACCTATATGTACTAGGCTGAGCAACCTTTACCATGCCCTTTATTTCGGGTGCCAACCCATTTATAAAACACGCAATGCGTTTGGATTCGGGGGTGATTAAATAGGAAACTAACCTAGACAGGGAATTGAAATCGGAGACGTACTTCCGACAGTCTAGGTTTTTCGTTGAAAGAGACAAAAAGTCTGTCTCTAATTTCTCCACCTCATGAGTTGGGCAGTAAGTTTCCTTAACAAGGTCCACAAACTTGGACCATCCTAAATTATACAGGTATACTTTACCTGTAGACTGTATCATGGCTTTCCACCATATTAGGGCATCGCCCTTAAAGGATTGTGATACGTACTTGACCACATCCTTATCAGCATAGCCGCTGATGTCTACAATTGTTTCCATCTCGTCCAGCCACTTTAAGGCTTCTACAGCTCCTTTTTCCCCATTA
The DNA here is from genome assembly GCA_947069175.1 of Scalesia atractyloides. Taxonomy (NCBI): domain Eukaryota; kingdom Viridiplantae; phylum Streptophyta; class Magnoliopsida; order Asterales; family Asteraceae; genus Scalesia; species Scalesia atractyloides. The sequence continues at coordinate 79,121,441 of CAMTDV010000001.1, read as the reverse complement.
AAATCTATGGGTTTATAGGAAACAAAGTATTTATAGGTGCATCCGTCCTTAGCAGAACGAGACTTTCTGCAAAATCTAATTTCTTTGGTTCACTCTTCGCATTTGAAGAGTGAACAGAGCTCTCTTTATGAGCTGAAGATGGGGTAACTGATAGTGGTCTAGAGCGAGTAGCACCCGATTCTCTTAGCTTTTCTATGGCCTTACTCATGGCCCTTTCCACAGCCGCATCAATGCGAGCTTGAAAATTTTCATCATCAATATTTTTGTTTTCAGCTTTATTAGATTCAACATTCATGTGGCTACTTTGTGTTTCATTTAAATTAGCCATCTTTAAGTCTTGGTTTCTATATACCAATAAAGCTTCACAAAGCGATGGTATATCAACCATATCGGTTTTCAACATTGGATATAAAAATCATTGCCTATACTAGTGTGAATAACATCATAACTCTTAGGCTTAACATAATTATATTTGGCCTAGGTCTTGATAGGACCATCATAGGCAAATTACAATTTGGACGTAGTCCATTTATTACTGGACAGTGGATCGCAATGTCACAACTATCATTGTCATCATCGACAATTATATAGCTCATAGGCTTGTTCCTAATGGACATAATAATTGGGCACATTGGCCGGTCACATTGGACATAATACATATGGCATAACAGCCTGTCCCTCTGGACATAAATTGGGCACATTGGCCTACATCATATCAGATGTATATGGCATATCAGCCTGTCCCATTGGACATAAATTGGGCACATTGGCCTGACGGCGAATGTGGTTCCTCAAGCCACACTACCAAGAGTATGAACATTTCTTTAATGTTACCTAAGAGTACCTTAATGATTGATTAATGGTCCCGGTCACCTTCGACCTTAACGACCTTGGAGGTTTGGACCTAGTCCCTTACCTCTGGATAGAAGGATAACCTCCCTTAAATATCCCTGATAGAAGACCCCTTCGTACTTAACTATCATTTCTTGGCCAATGTGTGGTCTACGCTACTTGGCATAATCAAATCTATTAAGGTCTTTTGGAATCATATAGCAGAGCATAAATTTTGAGTAAATCGAGACGCTCGTTATCAAAAGGATGAATACATATATATAATTCCAAAATACTTCATTAAATTTCCATAAGAAATTACAATATTAGAAAGTGAAATAAACTGTCCATGCAAGGACTTTAAAGAAATAAAAATGTCCACGAAAGGACTAAAGAAACAACAATGTCCTTGCAGGGACTACATATTATTAGAAGAGACTTCACTCATCCTTCTTTCCTTTGATCAATTTGGAGAGTTTCTTGAAGAACTTGTTTGTCTTCTTCTCCGTTTTTTCCGCATGCTGTTGCATTTCTTTCATTCTTTCTAAGGCCTCATTAATGGCCTCAAGTGGTGGCGGAGGTTGTGGTTGAGGTTGTGGCATAACCGGATACTGGTACCCATAAGTTGGATATCCAGTCGGTGGATAAGTAGGTGGGAAAGGAGACAGGTAAAGTGCATTGTGCATAACAACTTACATATAGGGGTCCAGCGACCATGCTTGATAGTCTACCGGTGTGGACGGGTTAAAAGGGTCATATCTAGACGGGGATTGGGTTAGAATAACCCTATGGTGGTGGTTGAACTGTAGGTGTGGGTGTGGGTGTTGGTGTTGGTTCAACCACAGGTGAGGTGTTAGAGGGCCCACCTATTTGTGGGTCATCTTGAATCGTGGGGTAGGAGTTTTGCAAAGGTGCCAACGATCCCGACCTTTATCCTGCACATACCGACATACGTGCTCCACGCTTCCTCCTTGGTGGTTCAGGTGGTGGTTGAGGTTGGTCCACCGGTTTCATGTGGACATGTTCTTGAACAGGAGGAGGTTGAGAGTGATGGGAAGGTGTGTGGGTGAAGGTGAATTGGTTCCAATATTGGTCCCACTCATTGGGACCTTGGTAGGGTGATCCGGCATAGGAGTTCGAATCACTTGATATTTCAATGAGATGCGCGTTCGATCCCGACGGCGGCATCTGCGGGTTGGAGTCCTCGTCCATATGGTTTGGTTGTTCCAACTGATTTTGATCAGCTGGAGGTGTATTAAAGTAATGGTTGGGGTTAAATTCTTCATGGAAAGAATGTGAATGGGAATGATAGGTATGGTGTGAATGATAGGAGTGGTGAGAGTGGTAGGAATTTTGGGAATGTGAGGGCGAGTGTTTATTAGACAGAACGTCTCGCTGGTTGCCAAGGAGACAAATCTCCTGATTCTTGGTAAGAGTCTGAATTGTGAGGTTGAGGGGGAATGCATCCCGATGGTCCTCCCCTCATTGGACCTTTTCCTCTCCCACTTTGTCCTCGTACACATGGTGGCATTTTCCTGTTAAAAATCAATTAAAAAACAATACTAATAACTTAATAATGAAATGAGTAATTCCTAGGTCAATGCCTAGACTTGGAAGTCTAAGGAATGTGCTCGTGTAAGTTTGAGATTAAACACAAAAGGCTAGTGCTTAATTCTCTCAAACGTTGGCTCTGATACCAACCTGTTACACCCCGGATTTCCAACCCGAAATCCATACACTGGTGGGCCCGGGTGGGAGTATCGTGACGTCAGTTGATAATCATCATAGTCAATTAAACACGGCACAGCGGAAGTCTTAGAGTAAAATTACTATTACAAACCGAATGTTCGAAAATACAAAATAATATACAGGCTCGTAATAGAAGATCCACAGGCAGATCATAAATTGTACATGGAAAGAATATAAAACAGACTTTGGGCAAATTTAGGATTTGCAAGATCCTCTATCACTACCGAGCACTTCCAGCCTATTTTCATACTGTACCTGCAGATTAGTCTTTTGAAAATACATCAGCTTTCGCTGGTAAATACACTCAACCGACTCATTTTGAGAACATTTCAAAAAAAATTTAAGTGCATATCAGCACAAAATCTTTTTATACCTTGGGTTAATTGACCGTCCAACCTTGTTAACAGATACATGTTTGTCATACATACGGGGCTCGGTACAAAGACCGAGACACAATTAGCGTACACACCACTTTGGACTCATGAAGGATTCAATTCCTCCCAACCTTGTGGGAATGCATAATTGAGCGTCTATCGGGTGTATGCCTACACCCGCGCTAAGGTCGTGGCCATTTCTATTGTAATGAGCCAAGGATATCCAGGACACGGTAGTTAACCCCTGATGTTTAAATTATCAAACAAAACTGATTAAAACAGAATATGCAGATTTACTATCCCCGAACCGGCGTTCGATTGAATCCCATTTCCGACCAAGCGGTAATAATATACCGTAACCCAAGCCCGTATAGGGGAAATAGGTCGAGAGTATTTACCTGAGCTAGTCTTCTTTTAATTTTTAATAACTCAGCCGTATTCAAAATGAGCTAAGTGCAGATAGCATTTACCGGAAAGTCTCTAGTCTTGATTATGGCATAAACTAACCAATTAAATACTAACGGTCTTATTTAAGTCATTGACTTAGACCGACTAGCGTACTTGATCAAAACGTATGACGCTAGATTCAACGATGATTGGATAGACTGTAGTTTAATCCCATCAAGTACCTTGACTTGTATAATATGGGTAAACTATACATATTCTGGATTTTGAGACTTAAATGACAAGGTTAAACCCGTTTCGGTTAATTTTCGTAAACTAGTTACATATACATAACCGAGCGCATATTAGCGATATGCAGTTTGGAGAAGCCATGGTTTCAAATTAATGGTTTTGGAGCTTTGTTTGGAGGCCAAGCCAATACAATCTGCAGCAGACCTGTTCTCGTGCCCCGCGAGAGACCCAGGCCTGGTCTCTCGCGGCCCGCGACCGCCCCTTGGCCAGTTTCAAAGTTTGACACTTTAACCTCCTTAACTTATTAAAGCTTATAAAAACCTTTTTAAACACCATTTTGGCACTTTTAGCCCTCCGTAGCCAATACTTGGAATATCTGGGATTATGCCCGGACATTGTCGAGCTCTCGGTTCGTTAAAACGTCACTCAGAGGTAAGAATTAACTTGTTGACACTTTTAATCCCTCCATTATCCAACTTTCACATATTTACAAAATTGAACTCTCTCGTCCAACAAATGGCATAGTATGAGAGTTAGGACTTCGTAAAGGATCACTCAAAGGATTTATTATAAGCATGTTGATTTCGATGTCACTCATAGGTTGGGCATGTTGACATATCAGTCACTCAGAGGCAAAATTTCAAGCATGTTTACATATCAGTCACTCAGAGGCTAATGATTTAAGCATGTTGACATATCAGTCACTCAGAGGCTGTTATTTATGCATGTTGACATCGGACCGTCACTCAGAGGCTTAGTTTGAGCATGTTGACGCCTTTAGTCCTCATTGGTCTTTAATAGACTATATTTAAATACAACACGTGTTACTATCTTATTGGACACGATTTTACAGGGTGTTACATCACCTGTATCATGTGTAAAAATTGAAATTTGGGTCAACAAAAGTTGGCAAGTGAATCCCGTTTAATCATTTGAAAGAAATACTTATGTTGATTAATTAAATAAAAATGTGCGTAAACCAAATATGAGCAAACGTATATGTAAACAATCCATAAACCACACAAACAATCTAGCAATGTACTCGTGAACATGATAAATGATGAACTGTGAGATCAAGGCTCAATCAAACGGAGCCGATCTAATTAGGAACGCGATGCTCTACCCGTCTATACAAGGAATTGATGGGCCTAATGTGAATGTTTGACTGAAATGAGAAAATATAACCACAAATCACAATAACCAAATATCACATAGCACGTTAGTTTATATAATGGTAGTTGCACAAGTGTTTGAATTATAAGATATAAATAAACGACACATGATACACCCCAAAACATGAATAAAAAGGGGAGTTCGTAGGAATTCACTCACAGTGGATGCGTTTCTTGAATTGATAACGAATGAGCACGATTTAAGATTTCAACCGACGAGAGAACTAACCTAAATAATCACGTAATCATTCGATAAAGATATAGCTTTTATTTGAAATTACTATTTCTATTTAATGCCTTTTATTAGACTTTTAAGTCTATTTTTATAGTGTTCATTACAGTTTTAAAGCTTTAAAAGTCTTATTTTTTTAAGTATTTGTAGGGATTTTTGAATAAAGAAACTATGTATAAAAAAATATTTACCCTTGTCAAGGTTTGACCGGTCAAGCGGTCGGATCGCGTGAATGATTGGCATCGTGTGAGGATCGAACTCGTGACCTCCTGTATACGTCCACGCAGCTCTACCTACTGAGCTACGTGTCTAACCCGAAATAAACTTGATTTTAATTATATATATATACTAACTAGACTATACTATATTTTGTTTTTATTTAAAAAGGATTTTACACTAGCCAAAACCGGTTACAGAACCGATTCGAACCCACGCCCTGTTGTTTCGTGTGCACACAGCCCAACCAGTTGGGCTGTGTGTCTAACCCGTAATATCCCATACTTATATTAATTTTATATACTTATTAAGTTTTGATCTGAATAGGCTTAAAAAGAGTTGGTTTTATTTCGGAAAGCGGAAACATGTGAGACTTGAACCTGCGACCATATGTTTCAAATGCACACAGTCTACCAATGGACTGTGTGTCTAACCCGGTGTATTTACCGGTTTTAAACTCATTTATAAGCAGACTCTAGTTCATCTTCTTTATTATGATTGCACAGAACCTTAATCCGACTGAATTGTTTAAGTTAATCACTACTTTTTACACAACTACATATAAGATTGGAAATAAAAAGAATTAAGTGACATGATATACCGAACAAAGGCACTTTCGAAAATCCCGACTTGCAAGATTTTCTCCGGCGAAGATTCCGGCAACTGAAAATAATTCCGGCGAGGTTCTTGATGAATAGAGAGTTTGCAAGAGATTTTGGGGAGTGTGTGAGTTCTAATTGATTCCCCAAAGTCTCTATATATAGCTGATGATACTCGTGGAAATTTAGCTTCAGTTTTGGGTGTTTGGTCAAATCGGTTATGGCAGAATGATTTCAAGACAGAATTTTAAGGTGTTGACTCGGTTTTGAAGTTTAGATGATCGTTTAGAAACGGTTCCAACACTTAATTTCGAACATTTGATGATTTTCCGGACTTGTCGCTGCTGTTACAGGGCGGGTTTTCCCTTTTGAATTCAGATCAAGTTAATTGATAATATAAAGGATTATTTGATCCGGGTATAGCAGATGTTGTGTGTGAGAATGGTGGTGTGTTGTGTGTTTGAATTAGGTGGAGCCCCGGGTTCGAAACCCGCGGTCTACACTTTTTTAGATATTTTATTTTTATTATTTATCTTTTATTATTTCAGTTTATATTTAATATTATTATTAGTTTTTATTTATTATTTTTATTATTTTAACACTTTTGATTTATTTATTAATTAATGAAATTAATATAATGAATTTGTACCATTAACATAAATACGTATCGTACCCTCATATCAGATATTTGAATTATTAAACGGGGCGGGTTTTAGAACCCGTTTTACAACGAATGTTACAATCATTTCGATTAATCAAACATATATACACTTTCTTGTACTTAATTACGAAGTGAGTTCGGAATCACTTACCTTATGTGTCGGTATTCGTATCCGCTTCCTTGCCTCCTCTTGACCCGTTAGCCTTTCGTGCTTTAGTCCATATCGATACGACTCATGTCCTTTCATGTTTTCACATTCGTATTATGGTTAGTACACATACTCGTTCATGCAATCGTTAATTTCTTTTCATTCATACGTAACTTGACTTTCATAAACCAAATACCGTATACATAAAACATAGGTTGCTAGTCACTTTGTTTCACATCCACGCAACTCAAAGAGTATCATACACCACACATAGATGATCTAAATCATATCACATGATCTATATATTCACACAATTGTGTCCAAAAGCTTAAGCGTGGTATTCGTTCATTGTTGACTTTCAAAAGTCAATTGTCTAGCCTACACCTTTTCAACCTACGAACATGTATTCATTTTTAGTACAGTTGATCATACTAATGATACCATATACACTTCATACCCATGTCGTAGGTCACACACAACATAATCGATTCCTTCCATATTACTCATTTCATAATTCTACAACTAACAACATCATTCAAGATTAACTAATTTAGCATTATCCATGGTTGTAACATTATCCTTACTTGTAAATCCATATGTCATACTATGACACCACTTTCACCTCTTTATCCTAACTACACAATCAACTAAGCGCATACGAATTTTATAACTTCAGGCATAGAGTATAAGCCCATAATGCACACTTCTACCGCATAATACTTAACAATCAAATTTCCACATGAACTCCATCTAAAATACTTCTCATGTTAGTCTACTTAACAAATACATCATTAAGACTTTCTATACATATTCATTCGTTTCTTGCATACAATTTCATCTATTAAGCTCACCTAAGCATTTCATCAAGCACTAGGTGTGCATACCAAAATTAATGCACAATGTACAAATATTTCATGTTCATCTCCTACCCCTTACCATTCTTCAATAACAACTAAGAATCACATTACTCGCTTACAATTCTCAATTTAACTAACAAGAATCAAACACGTACAACATAATGCACCAAATTTACTAGAATCAATCATGGTTTCATCCTTATTTTGAAAACCTACTTCACCCTTCATGGGGGTTTTCACATATAACAAGCACATACAAAATCTCTATACATACTTTCACTCATATAGTGATTCTAAATGAAATCTCTACCTTGAATCATGTCATACTCAAAATTCATCTCAATTTCATAGTTTCAACTTTCTCATTATGCTAGAACTTCAACAAAAGAAATTGTGTAACTTACCTAGTGTTTAGTAGGCTTAGATGATCATGAATCAAGACTCATTCATGGACAAAATCACCAATTTCCCTTCCAATTTGTTGAATTTTGCCACTGAAGCTTCAAGAGAGTATGGTCTCTCTTTCTCAACCTTTGAACTCGTTCCACACACACACACACTAGCACCTACTCTTTTTTCTTTTATTTATTCTTTCTTTTATTTATATAAATACATCTTTCTAGATGTGCATTTCCAACCCTTATATTATCAGTTTACATGTTTACCCTACCACATTCTTACACTTTAAAAGTTAACTTTGCATTTAACTAGGTTAAGTATCCCTGGTTACCCAACAGCATGCCAAACTATTTAAACATACACCCAATAGTCGAAATACGGATTTTGGGGCTTACAATAAATCAGTTACAAACTTTCATATGAAAAGGCCCAAGGATATAAGTTTAAATGGACAAATATACTGGAAATCGCTCGGATCACCCAAAGTAAATCAGTGTAAATAAGTGTAGTTTGGTCTGAAACACTGTGATTTGATCCCATAGACAAAGGCTTGCAAATGGTTCCTTGTATATATACCTGTGTCTTTTTATTAGTTTATTAATATTTCTTTTGATTAAAATGTGGCCTCGTTCAAGAATGGAAACGGACGGGTTTTCATCATAAAATCTACATAAAACTTCTTGTTAAAAGGTTACGCTTGGTCTCGGAAGGAGAGCTGCGGCCCACCACATACTTGGTGGGACCCACAAAATCTCAACAGGTGTTAATATCATAGCTAGGCCCACCGCACACTTGGTAGGCCCAGGGTCTTATTGAAAAGGGTTTTGACGGCTGCTCATATAATTTATCTTTCTTTACAAATTCTAATGCTCACATACACACACTGATTCTCTCATCTATTTCAAAATTGTCTTCATCAGTAAAATTGTTTTGTCAATTTCAAGTAACTCAATAATGTCATCTTCGAAGGGAAAAAGCAAAGGTTGGTGTTGACATAATGAAAACTGGATCGATATCTTGATATGTTGAAATTGACTAGTTAGGACTTTGTGTTTGTGTTTATTTGAATGATCGCGAGGATTAAATGAGAGTGATAAGCTTCGAGTTAGTTTAGTTGAGTTGCAGGTGATTGGAACAGTAATCAAAAGCATGTTATGGCCGGAAGACGATGTTAGAGAAGGCGCGTGGGGTTCACGCGATAACAGGGAGTTCACACTCCTGTAAAATGATGAAACCCCCCCCCCCCCGCACACTCTGTAAACGGACAATTTTAAACTCAGAGAGTGTGTGGGGTAATCAATTTAACCAGGATTGACACAAATGCCCCTCGCACACTTTGTGGATTCCCATATTTTCCCTCTGCACACCTGGTTATTACAAGTGTGCCATTAGAGGGTGTGCGGGAAAGTGTGTGCGAGATGACGTGTTGAATGTGTTTGACTATTATACCCCTCACACACCTGTTTTGACATAGTTGACTGCTCTGATTGTGTGGTTGACTTGTTGACTGAATTTAGTGTGTGGCCTGTCTGTTTATTACATAGTTGCCCCTTAAAATCAGTTTGAAAGGACAAGATTGCCCTCGTACACTAATGTGTGATCCGCACACTGGCTCATTTTTGGGCATGTCCGTGTGATATTGGGCCTTTTTGTTATATGTTTGGACCCAGACAATGTTTACATAATTTTGAGAGTGTTTTTATTTAAGACTATTGAAAACAATTTATTCATTGAAAGTATGGACCAAGGTTTGACTAGGTTTACGGTCAAACTCGGGAACCTCTTATTTCAATGTTTATAATGTATGTCTAACGTAAACCGTTTGGTGCAGATACAGGAAAACAAGCAGTAGAAGTCCATGTTCCAAAATGGGAGAAAAGAATAAATGTATTGTGTTATTTGGCGAACCTCCATAGGGGCACGAAGTATACAAGTCTATGATAGTGGGACTAAACACATGCTGACTTGCTCACGCCTTTTGAGAAAATCCAATTATCCGTTAAGATTGGATACGCGACTTCTGGAACAACGCTACCGCAAATAAAGGAGACACCGTGGTTAGATCTACCATTTAAAACAAAGAGATCCTAATCACGGAACAGGTGATCAGAGAAGTGCTTTTGTTTGGAGATGCTGCAGACAATCCAGTGGAACATGAGAAGGAAAAAGTAATTCAAGTTTTTGACAAAATGAGCTATGAAGGATCGTATCCTCTAACTACAAAGAAGCTGCTTCACCTGTATTGGAGATTCTTGACGCACGTTTATCTTGTATGCATAAGCGGAAACAAGAATGGTATTGACATGCTAACTATCAGACAAACTTCTGGAGTGGTGTCGTTAGTTGAGGGTTGGAAGTTCAACTATTAAAGGTGCGTGTTTGATGACATGATGGCCAACGTTAAGACGCTGAACAAGAAATATTGATTCAAGTTCCAAGGTTCTTACAAATGATTTTTGAAGCTAAGTATCCTCAGCTACAACTGACTATGAGCATTTATGACACAAAGATAATGAACCATATGGTCTTGTCGATGCTCAATCAAAAGAGACAAGATATGCAAGTGATGTATCAAAGCAGGAAGCCTTCAGTGAAATTTGGTGTGTTTCCTGGGGTTGCTGAGCAGGTACAAACACCGGTCAACGCTGCTGTAGCCGATGAACATGATGTACAGATTATTGAGGCTCCTCCTGGATTGAGTGAGCCGATTGAGAATGTGGATCTAACTAGGGTTGAAAGCAAAGAAGAAAATGTGTTTGATGAGATGTTGATGGATGATGCGGAGTTTAATGCGAAGATGGGTGAAATTAGAACAGAGACTAACACAGAAAGCCTCACTGCAGACATGCCTATTGAAGATCAGCCTGTGAGTGGGAATCCTCTTCACACTGAAACTGTTGAGTCTATATCTGCTGATCCTAAGAACATGACTGAAGATCTCACGGCTGATCTTCATCCTAGGAAACGAAGCAGAAGAGATCCTAGGATCAGCCGTGAAATAGCTAATGTAACAATGACAAACCCAGAACCAAGCTTGTCTGTAGTTGCTGAACAATCACCTGTTCATGTTTCTGAAACACCTATGAGTGATGCGTTTATTGAGCTTCTAACCAACCCGAAGGTAGTTGAGTACATGCCTGCTGCTAAACCTAGTGAAGGATCAAGTAGTGCTCCCTCAGAAGCTGAAGTGCTTAAAGCAACGTCACTGTTGCAACAAGCAGTGAGAGATAACGTTACTACAGAAAAACCTACTCAAGAGGAAGATCGTAGACCTGTTAGTAGTCTAGATAATGAGAGTTTGTTTGGTGACGTTGATGTTGGAGCATTAATGAAAAGACCCACTGCTCTTGAAGAGGATAAAATCTTTAAAGATATGCAAATTACTAGCCTGTTAGAGGATATTACCCACAAAAATCAGCAAATTCAAGAATTAGAAACAAATCTTGGATCTCTTTATGCTGTTGTTATGTATCTGAAGCAAAAGTTAGAGGAAAAATTTGGGAAGGAATTTGCTGGCCTCCTAAAGAATATACTGCAGCTGAAAAGGAGCAAATGGATAAAGAGCGTGAATATGCATTAAACTCGTATATTCAAGATCATCCTCGTACTATTATTCAGTAAAGGAAGCCAAAGGAGGTGATTATGAGGAATGTGGGTAGTGAGAAAACTATGGTTTTCAAGATATGCCTGATCGTTATGTGGTGACAACTCGGAGAGATAGATTTGACAGGTATGGGAATAGGTCTGGAATAAAGAGTTGGGCGTATAATGATGAAAAGGGGATGTTTCTTGTTACAAGAAAGAATGGAAAAGTGGAATTTATAATTCCTCCAGCTCTTTTGAATCCTAGACCGTGGTTAATCTTCGTGAATTGAGCCAAGCTCCATATCATGATCAACTAGAAATCCAACTTGCAAGATTGGATGGAATTTCTATAATAAGCTGCAGCAACAAGTATTGGTAAACTTCAAAGACATGAATTTGCAACAATCATTTATGAAAGTGCATAGAGACGTGATCGATCCCTCCACCAATCAACCAGTAAAGACAGAGATGTGGCCTCCAACTAAACAAGCTAAGACTATTCCACTGCTCAAAGATCTTCCTGATGATAGTCTAAGTGAATTCAAATTCTGGATGTATGATCTTGCTACTGGGCAAGCTGTTATAGTTTGTGAACACCAAGAGTATCGAATCAATGACGTTCGTGATCTGATGATGTTCGCAGAAAGGGATATTCACTAGCTAGGAAGATCTCAGATATAAAGCGATCCTCAATATGAAGTATGTGCAAAGTCTTATATAGGTGGGGTAGCTCATGAAGATTTGGTATGGGGTTAGAGGTAGAGTTGAAACTCAATTGTTTGGACCGTATGTTGGAAAGAAGATTTCTGAAGCTGGCCTGATGAAGAAGCAGAAACGCAAGTGAAGCTTGAATTGCTAAGACAACATAAACCTAGGGGATATTGTAAGGGCATGGTCTGATAGGTTTACGTTTGTCTTATATTCGCTTATTATGGGCTAGTTAAAGGGTTGGTTAATAATGTATTTTGGGTGTTCCGTTTGTGCTTGGCCTAGTTATTTACTTAGGTCGTCCCTATAGTCTATAAATAGGGTGAACCTTAGTTTTGTTAGGGTTGTTGATTGTCATTGATCTTGAATGACATATTGTACAAGACAAGCCTAGAGCTTGTGTGCAATCATTGAATACAATCGATTTCTTATGTTCTTGTTCTACACTTTCTTAGTTTTTCGCACTTCGATTGTGTTTGTGATATCTAGTTCAAGGTCTTGGACTTGCAATAAATAACTTGAGATAAGATAATGTTTCTTGTTTCAAGTTTTACATGTTTGTTAATACATATGAGGACCGAAGATGAAAACCGATACATGATTGATCGACACGCCACATTTTCAAAATCATATATATAATGGCATTAGCATCTGTCAGGTGTATGCCTACACCCCGCGCTTAGGTCGTGGCCACTTGTAATTAACTAAGTCGTGGATATTATGGACACGGTAGTATTAACCCCCCAATGTTTAAGTTATCAAGCAAAACAGATTAAAACGGGTATTTAAATTTTGGACATCATTCGTCATTGATTTAATACCCGATCAAGCGGCTAGAGTCGTATCCCAAGTCGGTAAAGGGAAAATAGGTTAAGAGTATTTACATGTGCTAGTCTTTATAATTCAAAGGTGTTAACACAGCCGTAAGTCAAAACAAACTAAAACAGGCATAATTTACTAAAGGCTTCTAGTCTGGAATGAATGAAACTATAATCCGTTAGAACGTTAACGGGTCTTATGCAAGTCATTTGACTTTGACCGGTTAACTATAATAAATTTGTACGGTTTGCTAGATTAATCGGAGACCGGATAGAATGTGGTTTATACCCTTCCGAGTACGAGAACTCATATAATATGGGTCAAACAACCATACATTCTGATTAGAACTGATTTAGTAAGGTTTTGACCCGATTCAATTGACTTATATATATATATATATATATATATATATAACCGTACGCGCATAAGCGGCACCGGGTGATCAAATGGGTCTATGATAAGTCCAATATGCCAAAATATGTTCCATTATAATACCACATCAGTTTCAAACTCAAATTTTAAGTTCATTATATTTTAAAACCATTCTTTAGGCTAAAAGGGCATTTTAGGCATTTTTTAAGCATATTACATGGACTTTGTATAAAACCCGACAAACGATATGATCAGAATGTATAATCTCTAAGGGTTATTCCCTAAAATAATATGATCATATTACAACCCTTAATCAGTATCTAAACTATTTTGAACGGGTTAGAAATGAAAGTCAAAGTAGATGTCAAACTGTTTGACTTTTGGTTGCGAACCGAGCTCTAAGCAGGGAATGACGAGTTGACATGATCTAACATGTCCGAATATGTTATATAAACTATTATAATGTCAAAGATTAAGATTTCGATACTTAGAAGTTCATTTAACGTGAATTATGAAAATCTGTGTTTTGGACTTTTATTTAATAAAACTTTAACTCATCATTTCACCAACTTAACGTGATATCAGAAGGTGCCCTTATAGGGGATTAGTACCTTCATTATTACGATCACGTACCCATGTTCGATATGAACTTTGGCTTGAACGAAATGGTCATAACCGAAAGTCAAAACAAAAGTCAATTTGGTTGACTTTTGGCTAATAACTAGTTTAGGAATGAAACAAGACTGAAGGAGAACACTTACAAGTGTTCAAAGGAAGTCTAAGCTTCAAGTAGGAGGCATCTTTATATCAAAAACACTCCAGGAGATAGAGAGAGGTTTTTAAAGGTGTAAGTTCAAGTGAAGCAAAAACATGGCTATTTATACTTGAGTTTGATCCTCCAAATAAAGACAAGTGGTTACTGAGGTGTTATGGAGGAGATTGTAGCACCCCAGGTGTCTCATGGAGGAAGAAAGGTGGCCAAATTGCGACATAAGTGGCAAAAGCAGTAGCTGCAGCTGCACAATTACTGCCAACGATGCCCTTGCGGACCGCAAGAGGTAGAACTTTGTGGTCTGTAAGGGCTTCTTGCACCTACTGTTTTTCAAATGCCTTATGGACCGTCAGAAGTTAAAAGGTTGGCATTGTATCATACATAACCCCTCAACCTTTTCTTTCCACATTTTTATGAAATTGGTCCCTCTCGTCTAATTTATTAGGAATATTTGAGAGTTATCGAACACGTGTTGCCATATTATTTGCCATACATTTCCGAGATGTCATAAAGCATGACCAAGCGAGATTTTGGTATTGATGAGTTATGGCACATGATGCCACATCTCTTGGCGCATCAAGTAGACCGCTTTGGTGTGGGGTTGTGGCCCAAATACTATGCGAAAGACCCCTCGTAATCTAGATGAGTGGATTGAGCATATCTTAAGAAGAGGTGGGTAGGTTTAGGATGTGTGAACTTAGTTACTTATTTTGAATTGTATTTGTAATTTGATGTTTGTTGTATTTGCCTGAATATTGCAGTTCTTTAGACCCGCATGCTATTTGACAAGTCACCTCCATTTCAAAGGCCTCGTCTCATGGTCTTTGTGCTTGTTGGAAGGACGTCCATGAGGTTGACTAGACACTTGTACCCACACCTTAGTGTAAGTATATTGTTTTTTTATTTCATTATTACATATTTCCTATTTAAACTTGATGTCACACTATACATATGTTAACGTCGACGCAATCGCTACCCACAATTGTGGGAGCAACATGCTAGAGGCCGGATGAAGGACAGTGTTTTGGATTTAAGACTACTCACATCTTAGGCGTTTGGACCACTCACAAGCCCGAAATTGGGACCACCTCTAAGAAACATCTTTTACTAGTACCTCTAATCAAATAGATACACAAACTTAATTACTTGTTACATTAATGGCTGTTACAGGTGGTAAAAGATATCTTGTTTCACATTCGAAACATCATTATCATAAATATTACAAAATTTGATAAGACAGCTTATTCTAAAAACAATAATTGACTGTTCATTACAAAACAAAAATAGTAGAAGTTGGTGAGATGGTTACCTTTTGTTTTCTAGTCATCCCATTTTCCCCCCTTTTATCTGTATTTTTTATTAAAAGATGTTTTACTTTATCGTCATTTTAATATAAGTAATTTAATTTTTTAAGATAAATAACTTGTCTCGTAAGTTAGTATACCTTCTTTTTTTAATCCCAAAGTGTTATTGGTATGTAACTTCTGTTTCTGAATTTTTTTTGGTTTTTTCTTCTAAGAAAAAATTGGTTTAAGATAACAGCTTTTTAGCTTTGATTATATAAAGTAATAAGCTCGGTTAGGTAAGGTACGAGGGCTAGAGTTACAATAGTCTCTGCCCATGAAGAATTAGAGGTCGTGTGCTTAGCTCAAGGTCATTTAAATCTTTCGCACAATTCTCGTTTAATTTTTAGTTTTGTTTTTATATATACAGGGCTCGGGTCAAATGAGAACCACCACGGATTGTGAGAACCGTGAGAATTTTTTATACTTGTCCGAGTTGGGCCAATTTTTTTTACAAACATAGATGAAAATATTATAAATACATCTGTAAAAAAAGTAAAAAATTGTCGAGTCGGTAGTTTTGACTGATGCAAGTTTTTTACGCGTTAGTGTAAATTTTGTACGAAGATAAATATTTTTTTACGCGTCATGTAAATGTGGGTATGCGGCATTTTTTTAATTTTTTCGTTGAAACAAGTGATTTTTTTATGACTTTTAAGAAAAAAAAATTCTGAAAACCTTTTGCATGACCCAGTTCTCACGATTCTCACAACTCAATGTATTTCTCATGTTAACCCATCCCTATATATATAGGGTTAGGGTAAAATGAAAACTTATACGAGTTGTGAGAACTTAGAGAACTCGGCTTTACGAATTTTTTTTTACCAAAAATCATAAAAAAATCAAAATTTTCATAATAAAAAATAAAAAAAGCTAGTTTTTTTTTCATTTACGGCAGTCGTATATGCTGTTAAAAAAGGATGTCATACTTATGTTATTAACTTTTTACAGCTACTGTAAGGGGTCCAAAAACACTAATTCAAATAATTTTATAATTTTTTTACGACAGTCTTTCTAACAAGGGGTGTGAAAAAATGGGGGCAAAACTCGTACAGGAATGACAAGTTCTCTAAGTTCTCACAACTCCGTATGGTTTCCCTTGATCTTGATCATATATATATATATATAGGGTGAGGTTATTGTGAGAAAATATAATAGTGTGAGAAGGATAAGAAAGAATCTAAACCATTAGATATTTAATCTAATGGTTGAGATTATAGTGACAATTCTGTAAATAATGGTGACTACTAAATTTAATATTTTTAAATTAAAAAACTAACATTAATACACATGCAAAATACCCCCCCCCCCTCTTTTTAAACATCAATAACTTTTTATACGTAACTTTTTAAAAAAAATACACCATAATAACGAGTGTTTTTTAATCTTTAATATGAGTACCATATTGATATACTTATGTAGAGTTATTTCTGTTTTTATATATTTAGGGTGTTATATCTGTTTTGATTCTGATTAAAGTGTTGACTGATGTTATATTAGGGTGTTATTTCTGTAATATTCAATGTTAGGGTGTTCTTTATAAGATGTGTGCCTTCAATATAAGTGTTATGGTGTTTTTATGAGTTATGGTGTTATTTTTGTTTATTTATGTTCTTTATAAGATGTATGCCTTCAATATACATGCTGTGGTGTTTTTATAAGTTAGGGTGTTTTTATTAGTTAGGGTGTTTTTATGAGTTATATTTCTGTTATTTATAAGATGTATGCCTTCAATATACATGTTGTGGTGTTTTTATGAGTTAGGGTGTTTTTATGCGTTATATTTCTGTTTTTTGTAAGATGTATGCCTTCAATATAAATGCTGTGATGTTTTTATGAGTTAGGGTGTTATTTCAAATTAAAAAATCCCTATAATAACAGCAAAAAATCGGTTGCATATATTCATTCTATAATTAGATTTTATTAGTTAAATTACACTTATACACTTAAACTACCAAAATAAAAAGGGACACATGTCCCCGCCATAATCTTTCTTATCCTTCTCACACTTTTAAATTTTCTCACATGAACCTCTACCTATTTATATATATACACACACACATAGGAGGAATAGAAAGAAATCAAGTGTTAGTTATAAAAATACTATGAAACTCAAATAAATGGATCTCTTTTTGCCACGTGTTACACATTTTTTCAGAGTTTGTTACGTGTAACAAACAGAAGCAGCCATGTGTTACGTGTAACAGCTTTTGTAGACTTTCAGTTTTAATCTGAAAAAGTAAATGTTGTAACGTAATACATGGCAGCCTTTGGTTGTTACACGTAACACATCTATAAAAAGGTAACACGTGGCAAAAGGAGGTCTATTCATTTGGGTTTTTTAGTTTTCTTAACTAATATGAGATTTTTTTTCCTATAATTGCCCTGTATATACATATACATATATATATATATATATAATATAGTTTCTTAATTTTTATTATATAATATATATTTTTAAAATACCAATTTACAATTTTATATTTGTATAAACAAGTGTCTTGTATATGCGCATGAACCTACATATTTTAGGCATATGAAACTCGAGTTATAGCTTGTATGTTAAATGCACTACAATTTTGGTTCAAGCTCGGACCCAGTTCACTTAAACTCAACTTGATTCGACTTCTTTTAAGTTGATGTTGAGTAGTTTACGAGCTACTCGACTCATTTACATCGGAATATTAGCATACAAAAAGAGCAAGCCACTTGAACGATTTTTCAATAATGATGCATCCAATAAATATTTAGGTAAGTGTTATACTTCATTTGAAGCTTCCATCTAACTTTGCAGTTGATTTATCTAAGATTTTCATACTATAAATTAATAATATGTTAGTTGCTTCATGAGCTTGTATTTTAAGTATAGGGAGTTTTTCAAAAAAAAGTCGGCTTTTCATTTCTGATTTAAAAGTTTTTATTTTTTTTATATTTTAACCTCTTTAATTTTTTTTTTTACTTTTACCTAAACTTTTTTAACTTTTGCAAGTTAACCACTAATGCCTTTTTGTTTCAACTTTGATTCCCATACTTTTCATCTTTTGAAAACTTTTCATTTTACGTATTGTTCTAAATTTTACGAGTGAATACACCGCAACGTGCGTGTGGATTCAATGTTTTTTTGTCTATTTTTTTCTATTTGACAGGCCCGTCGCAATGTCTTTATGTCCCTGTTTGACAGCTTTGTCGCAACGAGCGGGGTCCTAGATCGATTTAGTTATTTTTTCTATATTTTACGTTTTAGTATTTTTTTCGCATTAACACGACGCAACGGGCATACATGGTTCAACGATTTTACGTATGCTTTTCGTTTGGTGTTATTTTTCCCTTTTTTGTTATTTTGTTTTTACCCATTTTCGGTGTTGCTGGTCGCTAGCAGTGATGTAACATTGATACTCCTTGACATGATTTACGCCCCCACAACAACGCGGGAGGCCTTAATACTAGTTATTATACAATTAATAATATTATTTTTCAAAATTGAGGAAAATCAACCAAAATTAAAGAGTTAGCTAGGTAAGAACTACTTAACAAATTTTGAAACATTTGCACCTTAGGGTTAGGGTGTACAGGATGCATGAGGTAAAAAGCGGAAGAGGGGACAACTCTTCTCGTGGGAACCATCGCCATCAACCCCTTTCACCACCTAGTAAACTTAATCTTGATGAGAGTATTCACGTTCAAAAAAGAGGAGAGAGGTACTGAGGGGTTAATGGTGGGCCATACTCTCTTCTACACAACCACACTATTACCTTTACTTTTTTATTATTTTAAAGATATAATTGTTTTGGTAGAGTGCTGCCAATGTTTAAGCGTAAAATAATGATTGGAGATAGTAGTTAACATGACAGAGTAAGATTAGCCGAGGTGTAGAGGGGACTACTCTAACAGGTGGAGGGCCCCTTACACCCTTAAAAGCCTACATCTAACTAAAAGTTATAATTCGGAAAGCCTACATCTAACTAAAAGTTATAGTTCGGAGTTATAACTCCACTTAATTCGGAGTTACAACCCTTCCAAAGAAATTTTCTCTAGTTCGTGGTCCACGGTCTTGACTTCTTCTTGCCTTAACTCGTTAGGGGTGGGGTGGGTGCATCTATCATGGGACTCTTCTTCTTGCCTGAATTAGTTAAGGGTGGGGTGAGTTTATTCACTGTCATCTATTCATCGTTAGAAGGTTGGGATTGACCGTGTTGAAAATTTGTGAAAACCGAATATGCTATTGTTGAATCGAAAATTGTGAAAGCAGTTAGTATTGAAATTGAAAGGGATGTAAATGAAAACATTGGGGTATACGATTGTTGTACAAATTCTTGTGTTGTTGGCACATTTTTCTTTTCATTGCTTGAAACCGTGTTTTATGTCTATTTGGTTGGCTGATGGATCCATATTTTTGAGAAGACAGGTTTTTTTAAAGTGAAAAAAAAAATAAAAGAATGTACGGAGAAAATTGATATGAAAACAATTTAAATTGTTGAAGTATTTATAGGTTAATTTAATATTATTATTTTTATATAAATGTAGTTGTTACCCAATGACTTGTTGGGAATAATTTGAAATTGTTTGGATAAATCTGAAGTCGTGTAATCACTATCAGATCAAACAATTGGAGTGGCTACCAATCTTTGATCGGATAAAATCAGAAAAATTCTAGATTTTTGTATGGCAATTTTTTATTGTGAGATTTTGGGGATTTTTTTTCGAATCAAAATTCGTCCAGTGTTTTCATCTGAAAAATTTGGAAGCGTATTTTCAGTTTTTCACAACTGCTTGCAGTTTCAATTTTGAACAAAAACACCTTTAGTCCCTTAAGTTTGCAAAAGTGCATATTTAGCCCGAAATTCAATTTCTGATGCATTTTTTATAAAGGACTTTTGTCCAAAATAAAAAATTTCCAAGCTCGACCCTAGCCAGGGGCTCTGCCCCTTGGACCCTGCTCCCAGGGGCGCTGCCCCCTTGGATCCCCCGTTAGTCCCGATGACATTCAAATAAGCGTACACTCTTATTTGAACGTCACACGCAATCTCAAATTACACTAAAATATCCAACATACCTCCCCCATTTTAGTGTAATCAAGAATTACCTAACTTGTTCACAGCAATCAAACAAACTAATGCATAAATGAAATGTCGTGACGATTTAATTTCATATTAGTATATTACACATTCCAAATATTCGAATTTAAGGGTGTCTCTAAGGATTGAACCCTTAATATCCATACTGAATACATGAAGATAATATACACATTAGTTTACATACATAGATCTAACTTGACACTATATTTTACTAGCCTATGTCCCTATCCTTCATAAGCATATCAAAGCCAAGTCCAAGCTTCTTGAAGCAGCTAAACTTCATGCTCATATAGGTAGCTCTTTTACTCTTGCATCTGCAAATGCAATTTTTCAAAAGAGCTATTAAGAAGATATACCTCAATCTTACTTAACTTGCAGATCTAAAAAAATACCTTTGGGATAATTTTAATGTTGTTTTCCAAACTCTAGATGTTAAGCTTTCCACATTGAATTCTGCACCTAATGTCATATTAGGTGGGAATTGGGTATCTTAACATGAGAGTTTTCAGATGGACTTTAACCCTAATCCCACAGCTAATCCTTTCACGAGATCTCTAGTTAACCCTTTGGTTAAGTGATCAGCTAAGTTATGTTGAGTTCTCACATACTCAACCGAAATCGCACCATGCATGATGAGCTCACGAACCATGCTATGTCTCACACCTAAGTGTCTTGACTTGCCATTATACACTTGACTATACGCGTTAGCCAGTGTAGCTTCACTATCACACCTTATAGAAATGGGAGCCATTGGTTTTGGCCACAATGGAATCTCATAAATCAAGTTTCTTAGCCACTAAGCTTCTTTGCCAGCTGCGGCTAATGCTACAAACTCAGACTCCATTGTTGAATCAGTTATGCAAGTCTGTTTCTTTGAAGCCCAAGAAATGGCACCTCCCCCAAGTAGGAATACCCAACCACTTGTGAAAGAATGATCTTCCTTATTGTTTATCCAACTTGCATCTGAATATCCTTCAATCACCGAAGGAAATGCAATGTAAGTTAGACCATAATCCATGGTTCCTTTCAAGTATTTGAATACTCGACCTAGTGCTTGCCAGTGATGAGTACTAGGATTGCTAGTAAACCTACTAAGTTTTCCAACAGCATACGCTATATCCGGTCTGGTGCAGATCATAGCGTACATAAGTGATCCAATCGCTCTTGAGTACTCAAGTGGAGATACTGCAATGCCATTATTAGGTAATAGCTTCAGACTAGGGTCAACAGGAGTACTTGCGGGAGAACAATCCTTGAAATTGAACTTGTTCAAGATCTTCTCAATATAGTGTGATTGAGAGATTGAAATGCCCATGTTCTCACGTTTGATTTTAATACCTAAAATCACCTCAGCCTCCCCCATATCTTTCATAGCAAACATCGATGATAAAAATTCTTTTGTTCTATTGACTTGATCTTGATTAGTGCCAAAAATCAACATATCATCTACATACAAACAGATCAAGACTCCGTTTCCAGAAGCATCAAACTTGCTATAAACACATTTATCTGCTTGGTTTAAAGCAAAACCATTAGACAATACAATCTCATCAAACTTTTGATGCCACTGTTTGGGTGCTTGCTTCAAAGCATAAAGAGATTTAATTAATTTACACACCTTGTTTTCACTTCCAGGCATAACAAACCCTTCTGGATGTTTCATGTAAATCTCCTCATCTAATTCACCATTTAGAAATGCAGTTTTCACATCCATTTGGTGAATTACAAGATTATGTATGGCAGCAAATGCTAATAATAATCTAATGGTGGATATCCTTGCTACAGGAGCATATGTATCAAAGAAGTCAATACCCTCCTTTTGTCTAAACCCTTGGATTACTAATCTGGCTTTGAACTTATCATTAGTACCATCCACCTTCATCTTCCTCTTGAAGATCCATTTACTTCCTAATGGTTTACAACCAGGAGGTAAATCCACCAATTTCCAAGTGTTATTTTGCAAAATAGAGTCCATTTCATCTTGGATGGCTTCTTTCCAAAATGAAACATCCCTTGAAACCATTGCTTCACTATATGTCTTTGGATCCTCATCAACATTGAAACAATATTGATATTGAAAATTAATATCAATCCTAGATCCTTCAACTAAGTACAGTTGAAAATCGTCACCATAAGAACTTGGCCTTTCTTTCTCTTGAACTCCTTCTTGGTTCAGTGCTAGTTGAAGGCAGGGGCTCTGCCTCTTGGACCCTGCCAGGGGCTGCCGCCCCTCGGACCCTGCTCCCAGGGGCGCTGCCCCCTTGGATCCCCCGGTAGTCCCGATGACATTCAAATAAGCGTGCACTCTTATTTGAATGTCACACGCAATCTCAAATTACACTAAAATATCCAACATGACTAACTTTCTTATCGCACTGAATCACCAAGGGGTGATGTTCCCTAGCGCCACTGCTCAGCCTCATAGGCCGGTCTGTCACGCCCGGTCTCCCTTCCCCTACTCTCATAAGGAGGGTTTTTTCATGCGATTTCTTTAGCAATAGAAATCACACAAAGTTTGATAGTGTTTTAATACCGTAACACCCTGTAAAATCGTGTCCAATAGTATAGTGACACGTGTTGTATTTTAAATATAGTCTGTTAAAGACTAATAAGGACTAAGGGCATCAACATGCTCAAACCGAGCCTCTGAGTGACGGTCCGATGTCAACATGCATAAATAACAGCCTCTGAGTGACTGATATGTCAACATGCTTAAATCATTAGCCTCTGAGTGACTGATATGTCAACATGCTTGAAATTTGGCCTCTGAGTGACTAATATGTCAATATGCCCAGCCTTTGAGTGGCATCAGAATCAACATGCTTATAATAAGCCTCTGAGTGATCATTTCGTAGTCCTAACTCTCATATGTCCTGTTTGTCGGACGAGAGTGATTAAATCCATTATTAATTGAAAGTTGGATAATGGAGGTATTAAAAGTGTCAACACGTTAATTCTTACCTCTGAGTGACCTTTTAACGAACCGAGAGCTCCACAATGTCCGGGCATAATCCCGGGTATGCCAAGTATTGGCTACGGAGGGCTAAAAGTGCCAAAAAGGGTGTTTTAGAAGGCTTTTATAAGCTTTAATAGTTAAGGGGTTAAAAGTGTCAAACTTTGAAACTGGCCAAAGGGCGGTCACGGACCGCGAGAGACAAGGCCTGGGTCTCTCGCGGGGCGCGAGAAAGACTCTGCAGCAGAAAGTTTTGCTTGGCTTCCAAACAAAACTCCAAAACCATTAATTCGAAACCATGGCTTCTCCAAACTGCTATGCCACGTTTTGGGACACTTGTAAGCTTTTTCTTACACCCCTAAACACCTGGCTTCACCTCATTTGAGTTCTCCAACTATAAATAGGTGATCAAGTTCACCATTTGAACTTGCACCTTTCTAAATCATAACTCTTCTCCCTCCTCTGGAAGTTCCTAGGTAAAAGGAGTATCCAACATAGTTCTTTTGCATCCTAGGAATCACTGGTAAGTGTTCCTTCTTTGTTCATTTTCGTTTATAGGCTTTTATAGCCAAAAGTCTAGCGTTTTACAGAAAACGCTTTGACGTTCGGTTAAGACCATTATGGTCCAGCCATTGTTCGAAATGAACATGGCTAAGTGATCGTAATAAGGTAGGTGTTAGTCCCTATAAAGGGCACCTCCTGAAGATCATGTATGCTAGACCAATTGACTGGTCAAAGTTAAGTTATTAAAAAGTCAAACATGCCATTTTTCGGAAAAAATCATAAATTTATCTTATATATGTTATGAAACTTATTTTGACACTTAAACAAGTTGTTAATAATTATTAGAACATGTAAGAACATGTTCGGCTCGTCAATTTCAGTTCTAAGGTCGGTTCGCAACCGAAAGTCACGAAGTTTGACTTCTGCTTGGACTTTCGATTCTGACCCGATTTAGATTAGTTAGATACTGATCTAAAGTGCATTATGATCATAATATAATGTAGTATAACCCTCTGAGGTTATGTTACATGATCATAATCAAAATCCAAGTTTATGCGCAAGTTCCA
The DNA here is from genome assembly GCA_947069175.1 of Scalesia atractyloides. Classification (NCBI taxonomy): domain Eukaryota; kingdom Viridiplantae; phylum Streptophyta; class Magnoliopsida; order Asterales; family Asteraceae; genus Scalesia; species Scalesia atractyloides. Next base: position 79,096,870 of record CAMTDV010000001.1, on the reverse strand, counting down.
TAATTATGTCAATCTTGACTAAAATGCCTTTTTTTTGCATAAAACAAGGTTTTAAATGGTAATGAACTTGAAAATGAGTTTCCTACTGATGTAATATTATAAGTAGGATTATTTGGGATGTTAAACTAAATTATAAACTGAGTTTCAAACAGGTCCTTCAACTGTGTCGATAAATGACGGTTTTAACCCTTGTGGCTGATAAAATGATTTTAGTCCATCTTTTCAAGGTAAATCATTTACCTACTGATACGTTATATTAAATAACACATTTTAAACATTTTTATCTGACCCTAATGTCAGTTTTCATTAAACATCGCATAAAACATCATTTTACGACATAAGCGCCGTTTTGACGCATAGTATATTAATGGACCAAGACTTGTTACCTACTAATTTTAAAACTTATTTTAAACATATTTACAGTAGGTACATGTTATAAACTCAGAATCTCAAATAATTTATAAACTATGTGTAAAATGACCAAAATGCCCATTCGGTGCATAGTTTGGTCATAAAAGATAAAAATACACATATAATTGATATCCTACTGATATTATATCATAAATAAAATATTTTTCTAGAGTACTCATGATTATAAACTTGAAATATGTTTAAGTTCCTTTTATACGGTATATAATTACCGAAATGCCCTTATGAGGCATAGTTTCATTTTAAAACCTTATCGGACATACAAGTTGATATCCTACTGATATATTAACTTATTTAAAGTATAATGGCATATAGAACTTGTCCATGACTTATCCGGTTACCCGATATCGCTATTATGCGCACGTTTAAGTATATGTAACTATTTTACGAAAGTTAACCGAAACAGGTTTAACCTTGTCATTTAAGTCTCAAAATCCAGAATGTTTATAGTTTACCCATATTATACAAGTCAAGGAACTTGTCGGGTTTAAACTACATTCTATCCGATCATCATTTAATCAAGCGTTTACGTAATGATCATGTACACTATTCTTTTAATTGGCTAGCTTATGCCATAATCCAGACTAGAGCCTTGCCGGTAAATGCTATCTGCACTTGGTACTTTTGTATACGGCTGAGTTATTTAAAAAAATAAAAGAAGAAGACTAGCTCAGGTAAATACTCTCGACTTATTTTCCTTATACGGGCTTGGGATACGGTAAATTATTACCGCTTTTCCAAAATGGGGTCAATCGAATGCCCGTTTATGGCTAGTAAACCTCATATTTCGTTTTAATCAGTTTTATTGATAACTTAAACATCATGGGTTAAATTACCGTGTCCTGGATATCCTCGGCTCAATACATTAGTTATTGGCCACGACCTTAGCACGGGGTGTAGGCATACACCCTTTGATGCTCATATGCAATATGCCCAAGACGTAGTGGATGACTCCTTCGTGAGTACCTGAGTGGTGTGTATTTAATCATGTCTCGGTTTCTGTCCCGGGCCCTGTATGTATTGACAAACATGTGATTTGATACAAGGTTCAATTTCAACTTTCCCAAGTTAATAAAGATTTTGTGCCGTTTTGCACTTAAAACCATTTTAATGTTTTCAAAATGAGACAGTTGAGTGCATTTACCAGCTTAAGCTGACGTATCGTTCAAAGACTAAACTACAAGTACAATACGAAATAGGCCGGAAGCTGCTCAGTAGTGAATAAGAGGATCTTGCAAATCCTTAGATCTGCCTAAACTCTTTTTTATATTCTTTCTTGTACATTTTATGATCCGCCTGTGGATCTTCTATTACGAGCCTGTGTATTATTTTATATTTCGAACATTCGGTTTGTAATAGTAATTTTACTCCAAGACTTCCCCTGTGCTATGTTTAATTGACAATGATGTTATCAACTTACGTCACGATACTCCCCACCCGGGCCCACCGGTGTATGGATTTCGGGTTGGAAATCAGGGGTGTGACAGGTTGGTATCAGAGCCAACATTTGAGAGAATTAAACACTAGCCTTTTGTGTTTAATCTCAAACTTACAAGCACATTCCTTAGACTTCCGCTAGGATTACTCATTTCAGTATCAAGTTATTAGTATGTTTTTGAATTGATTTGTAAACAGGAAAATGTCGCCAAGAGTTCGAGGACGCGGTAAGGACCCATGAGGGGAGGACCATCCGACCATATCTCTTCACATCTACATCACCCGAACCTTTATGAAGATTCAGGAGATTCATGGCCATTTAGCCAACACTCACCTACACATACTCAAAGTTCTTATCATTCTTACCATTAACGCCACTCCCACCATTCTCATCATTCTTATCATGATGAGTTCAACCCAAACCAATACCTAAATACCCCTCCAGCTGATCAGAATCAGTTGAATCAGCCTAACCCTATGGACGAGGACTCCGACCCGGAGATGCCACCATCAGGATCGAACGCACATCTATCGAAATTTCTAGTGATTCAAACTCTTATGCTGGATCACCTTATCAAGGTCCTAATGAGTAGGACCAATACTGGGGCCAATTTACTTTTGCAAATACTCCTTCCCACCATTCACAAATACCTCCCATACAGGAAGATGTCCACATGGAACCCATGGACCAACCCCAACATTCACCTGAGCCACAAAGGAGGAAACGAGGAGCACGTATGTCGATACGTGCGGGCCAACCGTCGGGTTCGCTACCACCTTTGCCCAAATCTTACCCTACCATTCAAGAGGATCCACAAATGGGTGGACCCTCCAATGTTTCGCCTTTGGTGGAACCGACGCCAACACCAATGGTTTAACAACCACCATCGGGTATAATAACCCAATCCCAACGTATCCGGATAACACTGAATACGATCCTTTTAACCCAACTACCCCTATTGATTACCAAACACTCTCGCATGATCCTTACATGCAAGCAATCATGCATAATGCACTTTACCCGTCTCATTTCCCACCTACTTATCCACCGACCGGATATCCAACTTATGGGTACCAGTATCCGGTTATGCCGCAACCTCAACCACAACCCCTGCCACCACTAGAGGCCATTAATGAGGACTTAGAAAGAATGAAAGAAATGCAGCAGCAAGCGGAGAAAATGGAGAAGAAGACAAATAAGTTCTTCAAGAAACTCTCCAAGTTGGTCAAGGGAAAGAAGGACGAGTGAAGTCTCTTCTAATAATATGTAGTCCCTGCGAGGACATTATCATTTCCTTAGTCCCTACATGGACATGTTTATTTCTTTTAAAGTCCTTGCATGGACAATTTATTTCATTTTCTAGTATTGTAATTTCTAATTTAAAATTTAATGAAGTACTTTGGAATTATATATATATATATATATATTATATATATATATATATATATATATATATATATATATATATATATATATATATATATATTCATCCTCTTGAAAACGAGCGTCTCGATTTTACTCGAATTTATGCTTTGCAATATAATTCCAAAAAGATCTTAATGGTTTTGATTTGCCGAGTGGCACAGACCACATATTTGGCCAAATATATATAAATGATAGTTAAGAACGAAAAGGTCTTCTATCATGATAGTTAAGGGAAGTTATCCTTCTATCTAGAGGTGGTGGACTAGGTTCAAACCTCCAAGTCATTAAGCTTAATGCGACCGAGACTATTAATCAACCATTAAGACCCTCTTATGATAACATTCAAGTAATGTTCATACTCTTGGTAGTGTGACTTTAGGAATCACGCTAGCCTTCAAGGTAATGGACTATGTCCTAACCTTAAATAGCCCTTGTGATCTATTTGATCCTGGCTAAATAGCCCTTGTGATCTGTTTGATCTCGGCTAATATCACCAGTGCGGTGATAAAACATCCATTAGAGATGTATGTTATATGGCCTTTGTGATCTATTTTGATCTCGACTAAATAGCCCTTGTGATCTGTTTGATCCCGGCTAATATCACCAGTGCGGTGATAAAACATCCGTTAGAGATGTATGTTATATAGTGTAACATCCGTAAAAAACGGATTTTACCAAACCCGCTCCGTTTATTAACCGAACAATCAGTTTAAAATTTCGTGGTGTATTTAATGCCCAAATTAATTTTAAACGATACATAATTAATTATTATATTGGAATATATAATTTGTTTTTGAAAAATTGTTAAAAATAATGAAATAAAAATATAATAGTTCTGCCGGGTTTCGAACCCGGGTCAGTCAACCGGTTCAGCAACTTAACACACACACACTCAACCACAGCGCCACTAGTGTTCCTTGTTAATTATTAGAATCAATTAATTCATAACATGTTTTCCGAATTCGAAATCGGCGCGCCCAAATGCAGTCGTCAGAAATCCCGGCGATCTCGCGAGATTGGACGGTTTCTTCAAGTCTTAACGTAAACATTTAAACCCACATCGGTTATAACCGACGCCTGAACCCGCGACACAAGCTATAACCGCCGGAAAACGTAATGACTTTGAATCAAGTCGGAAATCGGACCAAATTCATCGATGACCTGCCCTATAAATACCCCCTCGAACCTCTGCAAGCTTTTTCGCTCAAAACCGCACCCTTTCTCGGCGAAAACTCACTCGCCGGAAATCTCCTGCAAGTCGCCGGAAAACCGGGTTTTTCACTTCTGTGCCTTACTCTAAACACTGGACACTCAGAACTCATACCGAAGCTACCCACATTCATCTCAAGCTCGTTGAAGACCCTCTGCCGCAAGACACACGTCGCCGGAATCTTTTGCTGTCACCGGAGTTTCGCCGGAGAAACAGAGGAGTCCAGTCGGTATACCTTACGCCTAATTTTTCTTTCTTTTTATTTATATCTCACCTGTAATTAACTGAAACACGCTAACAAACATGAATAAAACTTCGAACCAGTAAGTCATCGTTTCTGGTTAAAACTGACGAAGAAGACGAAGTTTCGGTAACATATAAGTTTAATTTAATTCAAGATATAACTCGGGTTAGACACACAGTCCAGCGGTGGACTGTGTGCACATTAAACACGTAAACGTCTCGAGTTCGAATCTTGTTCCACGCATGCTTGCCTTAATAAAAATGTCTTTTTTTAACCGAACCGGAGTCACCGCTGTACATGTTAAGTTTATTAATAACCGGAATAATAACCAAGTTAGACACACAGTCCAGTGGTGGACTGTGTGAATGTTTAATCACACGTCACGAGTTCGAGTCCGGTCTACTGCACCGATTCGGACAATTATCTAACTTTTTAAAATAAGGCAGAAATGAAATAATGAAGTTTGTTCATAAGTATAATATAAATCGGATTATTTAACAAGTTAGACACACAGTCCAACGGTGGACTATGTGTTAACTCAACCCACAGGTCCCAGGTTCGAGACCTGTGGAGAGCACCGGTCCGATTCAGTAAAATCTTTTTAGAAATAAGTTGATTTTCGGATTAATCTAATTAATATATAAATATAATTAAAAACAGAAATATTTCGGGTTAGACACGTAGCTCAGTTGGTAGAGCTGCGTGCACGCGTACGGGAGGTCTCGGGTTCGAGCCTCACTCAGCGCACACTTACACGCATACGAACCGGTCAAACAGTCAAGGTCAACGGTCAACGGTCAACGGTAAAAAAAAGTCAACTTTTTTTTATTATTTTTATTTATTTTTTTTAATTAAAAATCAATTAAAAATACTTAAAAATAACATTTTTAAGGTTAGAAAATAGCCTTAAACCCACAAAAATACACCCCACAATCCTACTAAAATGGATTAATAAAATCCGTTTACTTACCGAAACATTATGCCATTATCTAGGTTAATTTCACTCGTGGTTAAAACCACTTCGCGTGCATTCAACATCATCAACCGAACGCACCCACTGTGAGTGAATCTTACAACTCCCCTTTTAATTACACGTTTTGGGGTGTGTCATGTGTCACAAAATAATTAACTCGTTTATTTAAACTTGTGCCATACCATATCGTGATCTAAACTTAGATTGTTTATATTGTTGTGATTATGTATTTCATTTTGTCAACTTATATGAAATTCATTCATTAAGCCCATCAGTTCCTCGTGGGAGACGAGTTGAGCAACGCGTGCCTCAAAACCAATCCATTATTGTTCATGTGTGTATTATTGAGTTTATGTTGTTTGTAGTTATGTCTTTCATATTATCATGTTTATGCAATTCATTCATTAGGCCCATCAGTTCCTCGTGAGAGACGAGTTGAGCAACGCGTGCCTCTAAACGATCCATTATTGTTCATGTGTGTATTGTTTAATATTAAATTGATTTATGAATAAGTTTACATCTATTTTTACTCATGTGTGGTTGTGCACTTTATTTCATAATCAATTAAATAAACTTGTTCAAATGTTTTCCATAGGATTCACTCGCCAACTTTTTGTTGATCCAAAAACCCTTTTTACACATGATACAGGTGAACAGGATGAAGCAAGGAAAACATAGGAAATGCCTTAGAAGAAAACAAAGAAGCTTAGATTGATGTTTAGGTCATGATGTAATTAGGTTTGTAAATTTCCATTAAATTGTATTAATGAATATGAAACGTTAAAATAAATGTCATGAGCTTTGATGATAACCCAATCATGCCCCGATCACCTTTTCCGCTACGGGTCGGGGTGTGACAGATTGGTATCAAAGCCATGACTATAGGGATATAGGATAGGTTATTAGACCCTTAGAGCCTATACTATAGTCTTCCTAAATTTTAATTGATTAGGTGGTTACATACAAACTTATGATGTTTATTTGTTTCATATTTGTTTATATTTACAGTCAAACATACATACTTACATGCACACTCATTATACATATATCAATGTTCATATATTCAATTCATCTTCATACTTTTGTTATTCAAAGATTTTGTTGCAATTTTCAAATCTCATCAAAGTAAGTTCTGCGACGGGCATGTAGTAACTGGAAGGGTACAAGTACCGGTAGTCGGAACGTCCTGTCTAGGTTGGCATTCGTATAAATCCAATATAACGGACCAGTTTGCCTACCTGGGGACCAACGATTAGAATACGAAGGACCTATTAGGCCAAAGCATGCCACACCAAACGTCGTTCGAACTAACCCACTTTGAGGTGTCACCGTGTCTACACCTTGACACATTCCGAATACCATACGTTGTATACATATTTCTCGATTTTCTTCGGGTTTTAGTGTACGCAACCAGGCTAACACATGCGAACCATATGAAAAACCCGGTATTCAAAGGGGCCCACATGATTACGAAGGTGAAGTATGGCGGCATGTAGGGCCTAATGGCGAGCAAAGCCTAAGACATCCTATGGATGTAGTAGATTTATTTTTCTATAATTATTTTATGAACGTTCATTCCTGAATGCGACCCATGATCCCAAAAGCATCCAACTCATACTCTTGACATGTATTCCTTGTAGATGTCTTCTAACCTCGCCCGTAGGAAGATGAGAGCAGGAAAAGCCCGCGAACGCATGGCTGCCCTAATCGCTCAACAAATGGCTGCGATACCCAACATTGTAATCCAAGTCCAACAAGCACTTACCGCTAATCCTGTCAATCAAGAAGATCAACACGTTATTAACCCTCCCCCAAATACCACTAAATGCACCTACAAGCATTTCAAATCGTGCGACCCTCCAAAATACAAAGGGACTGAAGGTGTCACTGCTCTCCTCCATTGGTTTGAAGAGATGGAGAACACTTTTCTAAATTGCGATTGCCCCGATGATCGTAAAGTGCGATATGCTACCGGTCGATTATATGGGATAGCACTTACTTGGTGGAATACAGAGAAGGCCAAACGAGGCGTCGACGATGCTATGACTTTAACTTGGAATGAATTGAAGGAAATCATGACCAGACGACTTTGCCCAAGGAGCGAAATCAAGAAATTAGAAGATGAATTTTATTCGTTGAAGCAAAAGGAAGGAGACCACACCACGTACAACAAAAGATTCCTCGAGTTACATCAGATGGTTCCCAACATGTTCACTCCTCTCTACCGTTTGATCGAGCACTACATTCGTGGTCTTCCGTCAAAGATTCAAGACTCTGTAATAAGTACCACGCCTGCAACTTTGGAAGCAGCAATGGAGCTAGCAACAGCGCTCACCGAGAATCGAATCCGGAACAAAGACTTCAAGGAGGAGAAGAAGAAGGATAAAGCATCGACTGAAACCTCCGACTACACCTAAACCGAATCCCCTTCTCAACCCAATTCTAAGAGAAAAAGAGACGGGCAACTTTTTGCTACTATCCAACGAAATCAACCAATTTCACACGCCATACCCATCCAAGCTATCCCAATCACTCAAGTGGCACCCAACTCAACTTACCCAAATAAGAAACCATATCTTGGACCTCACCCTCGATGCAACAACTGTTTTTATCACCATCCCCTTACCTTACCTTGTCGACTATGTACAACTTGTGGACGCTATGGTCATTTGAGCAAGATTTGCTGCACCTTTCAAAACCAAATCTCTCCCCCTACTCAAACCATGAACCAAACCTATCAACAACCCCAATACCCCATGTTCCCATATGTTCGAGCTTGTTTCAATTGTGGCGACCCTACCCACTTTAGAAACACATGCCCTCAATTGGTTAACGTCATCAACACTCAAGCTCAATCAAACCCAGTTAACCAAGTAAACCAAGAAAACCCAACCGCTAGGCCACAAGCAAGAGGTAGAGTCTTCAACATCAACGCCAATCCTGTCGAAGATAATGACGGCCCAAACGAAGATACCCAACTAGTCCTCTTCATCGAAAATCCAGATTCAACTCCAATCGTTTAGTTTTATGTTTTTCTTTATGTTTTAGAATCACATAGAACCAATCATAACTTAAGGATAAAGCCAATGAAACTTTGACAAGAATATGGTGGATACGCCGCTGGTACTTCCTATATATAAGTATTCTTGTCAAAGGTTCGGAGGCATTATCAGGCGGTTATGAGAGGTTCCATGTATAGGCTGTTTGTGTGATTGTTGTTTAGATTAAATTTATTATTTTCAGTACATGCAATACGATCGGCTCCATTTGATTGAGCCTTGATCGCACATACATTTTCATTTTCAGTACATGCAATACGATCGACTCCGTTTGATTGAGCCTTGATCGCACAGACATTTTCAGTATCAGTATCTTGTGGTTGTTGTGTTTGTTGTAGAGTCACATAGAACTAATCATAACTTGCGGATAAAGTCAATGAGAATTTGACGAGAATATGGTGGATACGCCGCTGGTACTTCCTATATATAAGTATTCTTGTCAAAGGATCGGAGGCATTATCAGGCGGTTATGAGAGGTTCCATGTATAGGCTGTTTGTGTGATTGTTGTTTAGATTAAATTTATTATTTTTAGTACATGCAATATGATCGGCTCCGTTTGATTGAGCCTTGATCGCACAGACATTTTCATTTTCAGTACATGCAATACGATCGGCTCCGTTTGATTGAGCCTTGATCGCACAGACATTTTCATTATCAGTATCTTGTGGTTGTCGTGTTTGTTGTAGAGTCACATAGAACTAATCATAACTTGTGGATAAAGTCAATGAAAATTTGACAAGAATATGGTGGATACGCCGCTGGTACTTCCTATATATAAGTATTCTTGTCAAAGGATCGGAGGCATTATCAGGCGGTTATGAGAGGTTCCATGTATAAGCTGTTTGTGTGATTGTTGTTTAGATTAAATTTATTATTTTCAGTACATGCAATACGATCGGCTCCTCTTGATTGAGCCTTGATCGCACAGACATTTTCATTTTCAGTACATGCAGTACGATCGGCTCCGTTTGATTGAGCCTTGATCGCACAGACATTTCTTCATTTTCAGTATTTTGTGTTTGTTGTATTGGTTGTAGAGTCACATAGGACTAATCATAATTCACTGATAAAACCAATGAAAATTTGACGAGAATATGGTGGATACGCAGCTGGTACTTCCTATATATAAGTATTCTTGTCAAAGGATCAGAGGCATTGTCAGACGGTTATGAGAAGTTCTATGTAGGATTTAGTAGTTTCATGGTAACTAATCATAACTTGAGGATAAAACCAATGAAAATTTGGCAAGAATATGGTGGATACGCCGCTGGTACTTCCTATATATAAGTATTCTTGCCAAAGGATCAGAGGCATTATCAGGCGGTTATGAGAAGTTCCATGTAGGATTTAGTATTGCCCTGGGTTAAAATTTGTGTTACATTTATATCATCTCGCTATTTAAAGAAATTGGATTGTGTTCCATTTCTACATAAACTAACCTCTCCATCATAACAAACGAGAGAGGAACTGTCACCATTCAAACATATATGCTATCAGAATGTGGATTCAAATATTAGCTGTTGTGTTTATTTATGTTCTATAGTCATAGAACCAATCATAACTTACTGATAAAACCAATGAAAATTTGACAAGAATATGGTGGATACGCCGCTGGTACTTCCTATATATAAGTATTCTTGTCAAAGGATCAGAGGTATTGTTAGATGGTTATGAGAAGTTCCATGTAGGTTGTAGTATTAGAAGTTTTGCCTTAGGATATAACCATATCCTTCCAAACATAACCAAACTCTTATGCATGATATCATATTTAGCGAATCAATTCTGCTTATCAATACTTTTACAGTAGGCAACAAAAAGCGATTCCTGTAATGGGGTACTTAACCCTTACAAGGAACGTTACCGCCTCAAACAAAAACTTAAACCCTTACTTTTTCTAAGCATGTAACTGTCAAACTAAACACCATCATTCTTTTAGTCAAATATATCACTACTTAAATTTCGGGACGAAATTTCTAAAAAGCAGGGGATCCTGTAACAACCGTCAAAAACGGATTTTACCAAACCCGCTCCGTTTATTAACTGAACAATCAGTTTAAAATTTCATGGCGTATTTAATGCCCAAATTAATTTTAAACGATACATAATTAATTATTATATTGGAATATATAATTTGTTTTTGAAAAATTGTTAAAAATAATGAAATAAAAATATAATGGTTCTGCCGGGTTTCGAACCCGGGTCAGTCAACCGGTTCAGCAACTTAACACACACACACTCAACCACTGCGCCGCTAGTGTTCCTTGTTAATTATTAGAATCAATTAATTCATAACATGTTTTCCGAATTCGAAATCGGCGCGCCCAAATGGAGTCGTCGGAAATCCCGGTGATCTCGCGAGATTGGACGGTTTCTTCAAGTCTTAACGTAAACATTTAAACCCACATCAGTTATAACCGACGCCTGAACCCGCGACACAAGCTATAACCGCCGGAAAACGTAATTACTTTGAATCAAGTCGGAAATCGGACCAAATTCATCGATGACCTGCCCTATAAATACCCCCTCGAACCTTTGCAAGCTTTTTCGCTCAAAACCGCACCCTTTCTCGGCGAAAACTCACTCGCCGGAAATCTCCTGCAAATCGCCAGAAAACCGGGTTTTTCACTTCTGTGCCTTACTCTAAACACTGAACACTCAGAACTCATACCAAAGCTACCCACATTCATCTCAAGCTCGTTGAAGACCCTCTGCCGCAAGACACACGTCGCCGGAATCTTTTGCTGTCATCGGAGTTTCGCCGGAGAAACAGAGGAGTCCAGTCGGTATACCTTACGCCTAATTTTTCTTTCTTTTTATTTATATCTCACCTGTAATTAACTGAAACACGCTAACAAACATGAATAAAACTTCGAACCAGTCAGTCATCGTTTCTGGTTAAAACTGACGAAGAAGACGAAGTTTCGGTAACATATAAGTTTAATTTAATTCAAGATATAACTCGGGTTAGTCACACAGTCCAGCGGTGGACTGTGTGCACATTAAACATGTAAACGTCTCGAGTTCGAATCTTGTTCCACGCATGCTTGCCTTAATAAAAATGTCTTTTTTGTTAACCGAACCGGAGTCACCGCTGTACATGTTAAGTTTATTAATAACCGGAATAATAACCAAGTTAGACACACAGTCCAGTGGTGGACTGTGTGAATGTTTAATCACACGTCACGAGTTCGAGTCCGGTCTACTGCACCGATTTGGACAATTATCTAACTTTTTAAAATAAGGCAGAAATGAAATAATGAAATTTGTTCATAAGTATAATATAAATCGGATTATTTAACAAGTTAGACACACAGTCCAGCGGTGGACTGTGTGTTAACTCAACCCACAGGTCCCGGGTTCGAGACCTGTGGAGAGCACCGGTCCGATTCAGTAAAATCTTTTTAGAAATAAGTTGATTTTCGGATTAATCTAATTAATATATAAATATAATTAAAAACAGAAATATTTCGGGTTAGACACGTAGCTCAGTTGGTAGAGCTGCGTGCACGCGTACGGGAGGTATCGGGTTCGAGCCTCACTCAGCGCACACTTACACGCATACGAACCGGTCAAACAGTCAAGGTCAACGGTCAACGGTCAAAAAAAGTCAACTTTTTTATTATTTTTTTTTATTTTTTTTATTTTTTTAATTAAAAATCAATTAAAAATACTTAAAAATAACATTTTTAAGGTTAGAAAATAGCCTTAAACCCACAAAAATACACCCCACAATCCTACTAAAATGGATTAATAAAATCCGTTTACTTACCGAAACATTATGCCATTATCTAGGTTAATTTCACTCGTGGTTAAAACCACTTCGCGTGCATTCAACATCATCAACCGAACGCACCCACTGTGAGTGAATCTTACAACTCCCTTTTAATTACACGTTTTGGGGTGTGTCATGTGTCACAAAATAATTAACTCGTTTATTTAAACTTGTGCCATACCATATCGTGATCTAAACTTAGATTGTTTATATTGTAGTGATTATGTATTTCATTTTGTCAACTTATATGAAATTCATTCATTAAGCCCATCAGTTCCTCGTGGGAGACGAGTTGAGTAACGCGTGCCTCAAAACCAATCCATTATTGTTCATGTGTGTATTATTGAGTTTATATTGTTTGTAGTTATGTCTTTCATATTATCATGTTTATGCAATTCATTCATTAGGCCCATCAGTTCCTCGTGAGAGACGAGTTGAGCAACGCGTGCCTCTAAACGATCCATTATTGTTCATGTGTGTATTGTTTAATATTAAATTGATTTATGAATAAGTTTACATCTATTTTTACTCATGTGTGGTTGTGCACTTTATTTCATAATCAATTAAATAAACTTGTTCAAATGTTTTCCATAGGATTCACTCGCCAACTTTTTGTTGATCCAAAAACCCTTTTTACACATGATACAGGTGAACAGGATGAAGCAAGGAAAACATAGGAAATGCCTTAGAAGAAAACAAAGAAGCTTAGATTGATGTTTAGGTCATGATGTAATTAGGTTTGTAAATTTCCATTAAATTGTATTAATGAATATGAAACGTTAAAATAAATGTCATGAGCTTTGATGATAACCCAATCATGCCCCGATCACCTTTTCCGCTGCGAGTCGGGGTGTGACATATAGCCCTTGTGATCTATTTGATCCTGGCTAAAATAGCCCTTGTAATCTGTTTGATTCCGGCTAATATCACCAGTGCGGTGATAAAACATCCATTAGAGATGTATGTTATATAACCCATGTGATCTATTTGATCCTGGCTAAATAGCCCTTGTGATCTATTTGATCCCGGCTAAATAGCCCTTGTAATCTGTTTGGTTCCGGCTAATATCACCAGTGCGGTGATAAAACATCAATTAGAGATGTATTTTATATAGCCCTTGTGATCTATTTGATCCCGGCTAATATCATCAGTGCGATGAATAAATAAAACATCCATTAGTGATGTATTACCCATTCGGGTTATGATTAATTTTATATAGCCCATGTGATCTATTTGGTCCTGGCTAATATCGCCAGTGCGGTGATAAATAAAACATCCATTAGTGATGTAGTGCCTATGTGCCCTATTTTACATCCATTTGAGATACAGGCCTATGTACCATATTTTATGTCCATTAGTGACAGGCCTATGTGCCATATTTTTTGTCCTTTGTGACAAGTCTATGTGCTATAAAATTGTCAAATATGACAATGAAAGTTGTGACATTGCGATCCCCTGTCTAGTAATAAATGGACTATGTCCAGATTGTAATTTGCCTATGATGGTCCTATTAAGACCTAGGCCAAATATAGTTATTATTAAGCCTAAGAGTTGTGATATTATTCACACTAGTATAGGCAATGGATTTTATACCCAATGTTTAAAAGCCGATATGGTTGTTATACCATGGCTAAGAGAAATTTTATTGGTTTATAGAACCAAAGCTTTGAAGAATGGCTAATTCTAATGAAGCACAAAGTAGCCATCGGAACGTCAACTCTAAAGACGCCGAAAATGTAGCCATAAATAATAGCGACTTCCAAGCACGCATTGATGCGGCTGTAGAAAAGGCCATGGGTAAGGCCATAGAGAAGTTAAGAGAGTCGAGTGCTACTCGCTCAAAACCACTATTGATTACCCCATCCTCAACTCATAAAGAGAGCTTTGTTCACTCATCAAATGCGAAAAGTGAACCAAGGAGGATAGACTTTGCTGATAGGTCCCGTTCTGTTAAAGACGGGTGTACCTACAAATACTTCGTCTCCGGTAAACCCCGAGATTTTAATGGGGAGAAAGGTGTCACACCCCAACCCGCAGCGGAATAAGAGTCGGGGCATAATTGGGTTATCACCAAAGCTCATGATATTTACTAATATGTTTCATATTTATTAAAGTCAAAATTACATCCTCAATATTCCAAACATGTTCATACAAATACAAAGAAAAATAATCAACTAAACAATCCAAAGTCTAATCCAGTTTATTCTTCTAAGCCATCCTATGTGTTTCTTGCTACAGCTGGATCACCTGTATCATGTGTAAAAATGGGGGTTTTTGGGTCAACATAAGTTGGCGAGTGAACCTTGTTAGATAAACATTTATTATTGATTTCTTGTTATCTTTATCATGGAAAAAATTGTGCAATAGTCATATGTGAGCAAATGTAAATAATCATACAATAACAATAACAATAATAACCACAAACAATAACATACAATAACATATCAACTTGCATGAATATATAACATGAATGAAACTGTATATGTTGGCAACGTCACGTTCACGCTCATAATGTAATGGGGAACGGACGGCCTATGATGAATGTCTGTGCGATCAAGGCTCAATCAAACGGAGCCGATCGTATGTTGGCAACGCCCGGTTCATGCTCATAATGTAATGGGGAACAGCTCAACGCTCATAATGTAATGGGGAGCGTCGGCCTATGATAATGTATGTACTGAAAATGATAAATTAAATCTAAACAATAACCACATAAACAGTTGATACAAGTTGAATACACATTTGTTCATGGATATGATGTATGCACAATGATTTAAATATAATAAATGGTAAGACACATGATACACCCCAAAAACGTGATTAAAACGGGGAATTTGTAGAGATTCACTCACAATGGGTGCATTCGGTTGAAGATGATGAAATGCGCACGAGTTTGGAGGATTGATCGACGAGACTTAACTAACCTAAATAATAACGGGAAATATGGTAAATAAATGGATTTTATTAATAATTTTAATAAGATTTTTATATATATTTTTGTGAGTTTAAGGCTATTTTCTATCTTTAAAAACATTATTTTTAAGTATTTTTAATTGATTTTTAAATTAAATAAATAAATAAAAATATAAAAAAAAATGTTGACTTTTGCGTTGACCATTGACCGTTGACCGGGACTGTTGACCGTTTGACCGGTTTGCTAAAGTGTAAGTGTGCGCCGGGTAAGGCTCGAACCCGAGACCTCCCGTACGCGTGCACGCAGCTCTACCAACTGAGCTACGTGTCTAACCCGAAATAATTCTGTTTTTAATTATATTTATATACTATTTTAGTTTATTCAAAATTCTTTTATTTTTAAAAAGGGTTTTAATCATCAAACCGGAGTGTGCAACAGGTCTCGAACCCGGGACCTGTGGGTTAGTATTGCACACAGTCCACCGCTAGACTGTGTGTCTAACCTGGTTAATATACCGATTTTTATTATACTTAACAACTTTAGTGAGTTAATCCGGTTCAGTTAGAAAAAGAAAACATCTTTATTACAGAGCATACGTGTGTGTCAAGGATCGAACTCGCGGCGTGTGATATATGTGCGCACACAGTCCACCGCTGGACTGTGTGTCTAACCCGAGATAATATCCAATTTATATTAAACTTATGAACAACTAACTTCATCTTCTTCGTTACAATATCACAAACTACGATTACTCTACTGTTTCTTGTTTAATTCGATTGACAAACATTCAAATGACTAAAATGAAATGGCAGAGAAGATTTTGGAAGTAAACATACCGGAGAAACGATCTATCTCATAATTCCGGCGAAGTCGTCGGCTCTGTTTTTATGGATTTCGTCTGAGCGGACAGATTAACAATTTTGATTAGTTAGATGCGGAATTTAAGCTCTGAACAAGAATTACCAGAAGGTAAAAGGCTATACCGTTTCACAGCGAGAATTGGGAACTTTCAGAAGTTTTCCGGCGAGAGTTAATTATCCGATATCGTCGTCTGAAACTGATTCTGATTGAAGGGTTTGAGTTAGCAAAAGCTTAACAACTGATAGACGATGAAAGAATTGAGAAACTTACTGATTTGATGGAAGACACGGTTTTTCGGCGAAAGTCTGGCGAGTTCAAAAAGCTTTTCCGACGAACTCAAAGTAGAGCGAAAGTGAAATTGAAGGTTCTGCGGATGAGTTTGAGTCGCGAGAGGGCTATGGTTGGAGTTATTAAGGAAGTGCAGATTTTCGGTTATTAAAACCGATCACCACATGAATTCAAGTCCATTCAAGACTAAATTGATTAAAATTGTCGGTTTATCGGTTATAATCAGAATTCCGTGATCACTCAAACGTCCAGGACGTTTGGAAGCCGATAACGGTTTTAGTTAGCGTAAACAGATCGATTCATGGTTGAACATAAGATTTAATTGATTCCTAGAACTAACAGAAAACATCAAGTGGCGGAGTGGTTATAAGTGTGCGTGTTAAGTCTTTAGACTCACCCGGCTGACCCGGGTTCGAATCCCGGCAGCCGGTTTTCTTTTTTATTTATTTTCTTTTCACTTTTTATTAATTATAGTTTTTAAATTCTAATTTGTTAATTAATTATGCATCGTTTAAAATTAAAATAAACATAAATACGCAACGAAAAATTTATAACTTGATATTCGATTACAAACGAAGCGGGTTTGGAAAACCCGTTTTTGACAAATGTTACAGTATCCCTTACTTTTAGGAATTTCGTCCCGAAATTTAAGTAGCAGTAGTAGGAAAAAGATGCGGGTATTTTTCGCGCATTGAGTCTTCACGTTCCCAAGTAAACTCAGGTCCCCGTTTTGACTCCCAGCGTACCCTAACAATTGGAATGCGACTTCGTCTTAGACGTTTTTCTCCGAAGTCCATGATCTCTACTGGTCTTTCAATAAAATGCATAGATTAATCAATCTGAATATCTTCCAGAGGAATATGGAGGTTCTCATCAGCGAGGCACTTCTTCAAGTTTGATACGTGGAACGTAGGGTGAATTCTGTTGAGTTCTTCTGGTAGATCAAGCTTGTATGCTACAGGTCCTACTCTTTCGAGTATCTTGAAAGGTCCTACGTAGCGTGGTGCTAGCTTGCCTTTTTGGCCAAAACGAACTACTCCCTTCCACGGTGATACTTTTAAAAGTACATGATCACCAATGTTAAACTCCAAAGGCTTTCGTCGTTTATCTGCATAACTCTTTTGACGACTTTGAGCCGCTAGGAGATTGTTCGAATTTGATGGATCTTGTCTGTGGTTTCTTGAATCAATTCTGGACCGGTGATTTGAGCTTCCCCAATTTCGTGCCAACATACTGGAGATCGGCACTTACGACCATATAAAGCTTCAAAAGGTGCCATGCCGATGCTTGAATGATAGCTGTTGTTGTACGAAAATTCAACTAATGGTAGATGAGCGTCCCAATTTCCCTTGAAGTCTATGACACATGCTCGAAGCATATCTTCAAGAGTTTTAATGGTGCGTTCAGATTGTCCATCAGTTTGAGGATGATAAGCGGTACTGAGGTCTAATCGTGTACCCAACGCGGCTTGTACGGCCTGCCTAGTTCGTGAAGTGAAATGACCATCACGATCTGAAATAATGCTTAATGGTACACCATGTCGGCTTACGATTTCGCTGATGTAGATACGAGCTAGCTTCTCGTTCTTGAAATCTTCGCGGATTGGAATAAAGTGAGCTGATTTTGTAAGACGATCAATGATTACCCATATAGTGTCATATCACCAGAAGTGCGAGGTAACCCGGTAATGAAGTCCATGGTTATGTTTTCCCACTTCCATAAAGGTATTTCAGGTTGGACCAGAAGTCCTGAGGGTCTTTGATGTTCAGCTTTTACCTTGGAACATGTAAGGCACTTGGAAACAAAAACAGCAATATCCTTTTTCATTCCAGGCCACCAGTAGGTGTATCGAAGGTCTTGATACATCTTGTCGGCTCCTGGGTATATAGAGTATCGTGTTTTGTGTGCCTCATTCATAAGGAATTCACGAAGGTTGTTGTGGTCAGGAATCCATATACGATCTAGATAGTACAGAATACCGTCAGCTTTTGTTTCAATTTTAAGTTCAGCTCCACAGGACAGCTCCTTTCGTACGTCGTCTTCAGTTATTGAAACATGTTGGGCTTCTCGAATTTGATCTTTGATGTCGGTTATGATTTGCGAACATAGAAGACGAATGGAGTTCGTATAACCCTTTCGACTGAGTGCATCGGCCACCACATTTGCCTTGCCAGGGTGATATCGAATTTCACAGTCGTAGTCATTAAGAAGTTCGACCCATCTTCGTTGCCTCATGTTTAACTCCTTTTGGTTGAAGATATGTTGAAAACTCTTGTGGTCAGTGTATATTTCACACTTAGTACCGTAGAGATAATGTCTCCATATCTTAAGAGCGAACACAACGGCTCCAAGTTCTAGGTCGTGGGTGGTGTAGTTCTTCTCATGAGTTTTGAGTTGTCTAGAAGCATAAGCTATCACCTTTCCTCTTTGCATTAGAACACAGCCTAGTCCTTGCCCTGACGCGTCGCAATAAACCACGAAGTCATCACAACCTTCAGGAAGAGTGAGAATTGGTGCATCACAGAGTTTTTTTTAAGGGTTTGGAAGGCTTCTTCTTGTTTGGGTCCCCATATGAAGGGTTTTCCTTTATGAGTTAAAGCCGTGAGTGGTACAGCAATGCGGGAGAAATTTGAAATGAAACGGTGATAATAACCAGCCAAACCAAGGAATGATCTTACTTCGGTTGGTGTACGTGGCGCTTGCCATTCCTGTACTGCTTTGATCTTTGAGGGGTCGACATGTATTCCCTTGTCATTAACGACATGTCCAAGGAATTGTACCTCTTTTAACCAAAATTCGCATTTAGAGAATTTGGCGTAAAGCTTTTCATTCTCTAAGAGTGTAAGGATGAGTCGAAGGTGCCGTTCATGATCAGACTTAGACTTTGAGTAAATGAGGATGTCATCGATGAAGACTATAACAAAACGATAGAGATAGGGTTTGCAGACTCTGTTCATTAGATCCATGAAGGCATGACCATGAATTCATGAATTCATAATGACCATAACGAGTTTGGAAGGCGGTCTTTGGGACGTCTTCTTCATGTACTCTGAGTTGATGATAACCAGAACGAAGGTCGATTTTTGAAAAACAGCTGGCGCCTTGAAGTTGGTCAAGAAGATCATCAATGCGAGGTAATGGATAGCGATTCTTGATCGTTAACTTGTTGAGTTCTCTGTAGTCGATGCACATGCGAAACGTTCCATCTTTCTTCTTCACAAAAAGAACAGGTGCACCCCAAGGCGAGGAGCTAGGACGTATAAATCCTTTGTCAGTCAACTCTTGCAATTGACTGGCTAGCTCTTGCATTTCGGATGGGGCTAACCTATAAGGAGACTTTGCAACTGGTGTAGCACCAGGTATAAGGTCGATGCAAAATTCGACTTCTCTCACGGGAGGAAGTCCTGAAATGTCGTCAAGAAAAACTTGCGGAAAATCTTTTACTACTGGGATGTCTTCAAGTTTCTTCTCCATGGTTCCCTTTTTGACGACATGGGTTAAAAATGCGACATAATTCTTGCGGAGATATTTTCGAGCCTGAAGACAGGACATTAATCTGAGCCCTTTCGATGAGGTTTCTCCAAAGATTCGTAGAGTCTGACCGTTTGCAAGAGGAATGCGTATAAACTTTTCGCGACATACAACCTCAGCCTGATGTTGACTGAGCCAGTTCATACCAATTATAATGTCAAAGCTTCCCAACTTCATAGAAATGAGGTCAACCAGAAAATTGTGATCGTTTAAAGTGAGAGTACAATTGCGTATGATAAAGTTTAATGAGACCGGTTTCCCGTCAGCAACTTCTACTGTTATGGATTCCATGAGCTTATCACGAATTTGGTTTAGGATGGGTTCAAACTCTAAGGACATAAAACTTTTATCCGCGCCAGTATCAAACAACATGGAGGCATAACTACCATTGATAAGAAACGTACCGTTAACCACATTGCTGTCAGCTCTAGCCTGGTTAGCGTTGATGTTGAAAGCTCTTCCTCTTGCAGGTGGAGGAGCTTGGTTAGCTTGATTCACCGGATTTGCTTGGGCTTGAGCATGTATAATGTTCACCAAACGTGGACAAGTGTTTCTAAAGTGGCTTGGGTCTCCACAATTGTAGCAAGCCCGCATAGGTTACACCATGGGATAGTTGGGTTGGTAGTATGATTGGGCTAAATGTTGGGTAGGTGGTAGTAGTAGGGGTTGTTGGGCTTGACACATTATTTGATGGTGGGTTTGAGTTGAGGGCTGGTGGCGGTTCGTTCGCTGAGGTATGCGACAGGTTTGAACAGTGTGACCTGCGCGACCACAGCCGGTGCAATGTTGGCAGGGATGATCAGGAAAGTGATGGTATTGGCAACGGTTGCATTTTGGTAATGGGCCAGAGTATAGCCTTTTATATGGTGCAGGTGAGGGGGCAACTTGGGTAATGGGTGCAGCAGGGATAGGGTAATTGGTTTGTGTGACAGCGAAGTTTCTGGTGTTACATTTCCTCTTGTTAGCAAACTTAGAGGAGGAGGTGGAATGGTTTGAAGTTTGGCCCTCAACGGGGGTTTCTTTTTCTCCTCTTTAAATTTACCATTGCGAATTCGATTCTCGGTCAGTTCAGTAGCTAGTTCCATAGCAGCTTCAAGTGTTGCTGGCGAAGTGCTGAGAACTGAATCTTGAATTTTCGAGGGAAGACCTCTAATATAATGCTCGACTAAGCGGTAAATTGGGGTGAACAAGTTAGGGACCATCTGGTTCAACTCTAAAAACCTCTTGTTGTAGGAAGTATGATCTCCCTCCTTTTGCTTCAATGAATGAAATTCATCCTCTAACTTTTTAATCTCACTTCTAGGACAGAATCGACTCGTCATGATTTCCCTTAACTCCTCCCACGTTAAGGCCATTGCATCTTCGATTCCTCTCTTACCCTTTTCAGTATTCCACCAGGTAAGAGCTACCCCAAATAGTCTCCCGGTTGCGTATCGTACCTTGCGATCCTCGGGACAATCGCAGTTGAGGAAGGTGTTTTCCATTTCCTCAAACCAGTGGAGGAGAGCAGTGACACCTTCGGTCCCTTCAAATTTCGGAGGATCGCAAGACTTGAAATGTTTATATGAGCACTTGTTGGTAGGAGGGTTGCCGATGTTCTGGTCTTCTTGCTGGGGAGGATTGGTGGGATTTGTGGCGAGAGCTTGTTGTACTTGAACCACAATGTCAGGAAGTACCGCGGCCATTTGTTTTGCGATTTGAGTGGCCAAGCGTTCGTGTGACCTTCTTGATTTTCTACCCCCTCGTTGTTGCCTAGCCGACATCTACAGGAACATACATAAGAAGATTGTGAGTTTATGGAGTCTTTTTAGGTGTCATGTGTCTTAAAGAAAATGAAAATAACATAAATATCAATAATGCAACTACATCCATAGGATGTCTTGGGTTTGCTCATGTTGGGCCTCAAATGTCCCCCATACCTTCACCTGTATAGTCATGTGGGCCCCCATGACTATTGGCTTGGTAGGATTCACATTAGTATTGGCGATTTAACACTCGCATCACCCGAATGAAAACCATGAAACATGTTTACGAGATGTATGGTCGGAATGTGTCCAGGTGTAGACACAATGACAACTCAAAGTGGGGTTAGCTCACACGACGTTTGATATAGCATGCTTTGGCCTAATAGGTACTTCGTACTCTCATCGTTAGTCCCCAGGTAGGCAAACTGGTCCTTTATTTTGGATTTATACGAATGCCAAGCCTAGACAGGACGTTCCGACTACCGGTACTTGTACCCTTCCAGTTACTACATGCCCGTCATGAGAACTCACTTTGATGTGATTTGAAAATACAAAAATCATTGTAAAAACAATCATGAAAATGATGTGGTGTGTGCTCTCATGGATATGGTATGTTATGAGAATATGATTCATGATAGGCATTATATATAATAATATGTACTTATGAACATGCTTGCATAACATTGAATGTAACATTAAACATAAAACATATAAACATCATGAATTTTGCACGTAACACACAAAAATCTTAAAAATTTCTAATCAACTATAGTATAGGCTCTAAGGGTCTAATAACCTATCCGATATCCCTATAGTCATGGCTCTGATACCAATCTGTCACACCCCGACCCGCAGCGGAATAAGAGTCGGGGCATAATTGGGTTATCACCAAAGCTCATGATATTTACTAATATGTTTCATATTTATTAAAGTCAAAATTACATCCTCAATATTCCAAACATGTTCATACAAATACAAAGAAAAATAATCAACTAAACAATCCAAAGTCTAATCCAGTTTATTCTTCTAAGCCATCCTATGTGTTTCTTGCTGCAGCTGGATCACCTGTATCATGTGTAAAAATGAGGGTTTTTGGGTCAACATAAGTTGGCGAGTGAACCTTGTTAGATAAACATTTATTATTTATTTCTTGTTATCTTTATCATGGAAAAAATTGTGCAATAGTCATATGTGAGCAAATGTAAATAATCATACAATAACAATAACAATAATAACCACAAACAATAACATACAATAACATATCAACTTGCATGAATATATAACATGAATGAAACTGTATATGTTGGCAACATCACGTTCACGCTCATAATGTAATGGGGAACGGACGGCCTATGATGAATGTCTGTGCGATCAAGGCTCAATCAAACGGAGCCGATCGTATGTTGGCAACGCCCGGTTCACGCTCATAATGTAATGGGGAACAGCTCAACGCTCATAATGTAATGGGGAGCGGCGGCCTATGATAATGTATATACTGAAAATGATAAATTAAATCTAAACAATAACCACACAAACAGTTGATACAATTTGAATACACATTTGTTCATGGATATGATGTATGCATAATGATTTAAATATAATAAATGGTAAGACACATGATACACCCCAAAAACGTGATTAAAACAGGGAATTTGTAGAGATTCACTCACAATGGGTGCGTTCGGTTGAAGATGATGAAATGCGCACGAGTTTGGAGGATTGATCGACGAGACTTAACTAACCTAAATAATAACGGGAAATATGGTAAATAAATGGATTTTATTAATAATTTTAATAAGATTTTTATATATATTTTTGTGAGTTTAAGGCTATTTTCTATCTTTAAAAACATTATTTTTAAGTATTTTTAATTGATTTCTAAATTAAATAAATAAATAAAAATATAAAAAAAATGTTGACTTTTGCGTTGACCATTGACCGTTGACCGGGACTGTTGACCGTTTGACCGGTTTGCTAAAGTGTAAGTGTGCGCCGGGTAAGGCTCGAACCCGAGACCTCCCGTACGCGTGCACGCAGCTCTACCAACTGAGCTACGTGTCTAACCCGAAATAATTCTGTTTTTAATTATATTTATATACTATTTTAGTTTATTCAAAATTCTTTTATTTTTAAAAAGGGTTTTAATCATCAAACCGGAGTGTGCAACAGGTCTCGAACCCGGGACCTGTGGGTTAGTATTGCACACAGTCCACCGCTGGACTGTGTGTCTAACCTGGTTAATATACCGATTTTTATTATACTTAACAACTTCAGTGAGTTAATCCGGTTCAGTTAGAAAAAGAAAACATCTTTATTACAGAGCATACGTGTGTGTCAAGGATCGAACTCGCGGCGTGTGATATATGTGCGCACACAGTCCACCGCTGGACTGTGTGTCTAACCCGAGATAATATCCAATTTATATTAAACTTATAAACAACTAACTTCATCTTCTTCGTTACAATATCATAGACTACGATTACTCTACTGTTTCTTGTTTAATTCGATTGACAAACATTCAAATGACTAAAATGAAATGGCAGAGAAGATTTTGGAAGTAAACATACCGGAGAAACGATCTATCTCAGAATTCCGGCGAAGTCGTCGGCTCTGTTTTTATGGATTTCGTCTGAGCGGACAGATTAACAATTTTGATTAGTTAGATGCGGAATTTAAGCTCTGAACAAGAATTACCAGAAGGTTTAAAAGGTTATACCGTTTCACAGCGAGAATGGGGAACTTTCTGAAGTTTTCCGGCGAGAGTTAATTATCCGATATCGTCGTCTGAAACTGATTCTGATTGAAGGGTTTGAGTTAGCAAAAGCTTAACAACTGATAGACGATGAAAGAATTGAGAAACTTACTGATTTGATGGAAGACACGGTTTTCCGGCGAAAGTCCGGCGAGTTCAAAAAGCTTTTCCGACGAACTGAAAGTAGAGCGATAGTGAAATTGAAGGTTCTGCGGATGAGTTTGAGTCGCGAGAGGGGCTATGGTTGGAGTAATTCAGGAAGTGCAGATTTTCGGTTATTAAAACCGATCACCACATGAATTCAAGTCCATTCAAGACTAAATTGATTAAAATTGTCGGTTTATCGGTTATAATCAGAATTCCGTGATCACTCAAACGTCCAGGACGTTTGGAAGCCGATAGCGGTTTCAGTTAGCGTAAACAGATCGATTCATGGTTGAACATAAGATTTAATTGATTCCTAGAACTAACAGAAAACATCAAGTGGCGGAGTGGTTATAAGTGTGCGTGTTAAGTCTTTAGACTCACCCGGCTGACCCGGGTTCGAATCCCGGCAGCCGGTTTTCTTTTTTATTTACTTTCTTTTCACTTTTTATTAATTATAGTTTTTAAATTCTAATTTGTTAATTAATTATGCATCGTTTAAAATTAAAATAAACATAAATACGCAACAAAAAATTTATAACTTGATATTCGATTACAAACGAAGCGGGTTTGGAAAACCCGTTTTTGACAAATGTTACAAAAGGAGCTGTAGAAGCCCTGAAGTGGCTGGACGAAATGGAGACCATAGTAGACATCAACGGCTGTGCTGAAAGGGATGTGGTCAAGTATGTATCACAATCCTTTAATGGCGATGCCCTAACATGGTGGAAGGCCATGATTCAGTTAACAGGTAAAGTATACCTGTATAATCTGGGATGGTTCAAGTTTGTGGACCTTATTAAGGAAACCTACTGCCCACCCTATGAGGTGGAGAAAATAGAGACAGATTTCTTGTCTCTTTCAATGAAAAACCTAAACTGTCGAAAGTACGTTTCCGATTTTAATTCCTTATCTTGGTTGGTTTCCTACCTAATCACCCCAGAATCAAACGCATTGCGCGTTTTATTAATGGATTAACGCCCGAGATTAAGGGCATGGTGAAGGTTGCTCAGCCTAGTACCTATAGGTCTGCTGTTGACCTATCTCTCTCCCTCACCCTTGATCTAGTAAGGCAAAAGTCAGTTAAGCCTGAAACTGACGGAAAAAGAAAGAGAGAGGAAGATAACTCCCAAAGATTTAGTAAGAAAAATAACGGGAGATTCGGGTTCAAAGGGAACCAAGGCAAGTCGGTTGTGGTGCCATTCTGTAAGACTTGCAACCGAAGAAACTGGGGACAGTGTAATCCTGACCCACAAGCTAGACCTTGTGGCATTTGTAAAAGAAGAGGGCATAAGACCCTTGAGTGCAAAGACCTTAAGGATGATGTATGCTATATCTGCAATGAAAAAGGGCACATTGCAAGTAACTGCCCTAAGAATGCAAGGAATAATAATCCGAAGCCTGGAGAGGCCAAGAAAGGGAATGCACGCGCCTTTCGAATAACTGCTAAGGAAGCTGTTAATGACAATAACGTCATAAGAGGTACTTTTCCCATTAATGATATTTATGCTAGAGTTCTTTTTTATTCGGGTGCAGATAGATCTTTTGTTGATCATAAGTTTTGTAAACTGTTAAATCTACCTATAAGAACTCTAGATAAAACCTATGAGATAGAACTTGCTGATGGAACGATCGAATCCACATCTTCCATTCTTGATGGATGCTCGATATCCATTAAGAATCATTCCATCCCTATCTCTCTTTTGCCAATGAAATTGGCGGGGTTCGATGTTGTCTTAGGCATGGATTGGTTATCTCATAACCAAGCCCGCATTGCCTGTGATAAAAAGCTCATCGAAATTAAAACCCCATCTGGTGAAGTAATCAACATCCCTGGAGACTCACACTATGGACTTCCAGACAAGGTGTCGTTAGGCATCCAAGTGTTTGAGAAGAGGTTGTCTTATCTACATGGCATAAGTAACCATCAATGAACCTAAGCCGAACCTTGAAGATCAACCAATTATCTCTGAGTATCCCGATGTTTTCCCTGAAGAATTACCAGGCTTACCTCCAGATAGGCAGGTTGAGTTCACGATCGATGTTATACCAGGATCAGCACAAGTAGCTAGAGCTCCATATAGGCTAGCACCAACATAGATGAAGGAATTGAGGACGTAGCTATATGAACTCTTAGAGAAAAGCTTTATTCAGCCTAATTCCTTGCCTTGGGGAGTTCCTATACTCTTTGTAAAGAAGAAAGACGGTTCGATGCGAATGTGCATCGATTACCGAGAGCTGAACAAGTTGACGATCAAGAATATCCTTTGCCCAGGATCGACGATTTATTTAACCAACTTCAAGGGGCTAGTTATTTCTCCAAGATCGATTTGAGATCAGGATATCATCAACTAAAGGTTAGGAGTGAAGATGTTCCTAAGACAGCCTTCAGGACCCGCTATGGTCATTTTGAATTCTTGGTGATGCCTTTCGGACTCACCAATGCACCAGCAGCATTCATGGATCTCATGAATAGAGTCTGCAAACCGTATTTGGATAAGTTTGTCATTGTCTTCATAGACGACATACTTATCTATTCTCGTAATCAAGCTGATCACGAGAAACATCTTCGGTGCATCCTAGAATTAATAAGACAAGAGAAACTTTATGCAAAGTTCTCTAAATGCGAATTTTGGCTTAGAGAAGTCCAATTCCTTGGACATATGGTAAGTGAGCGTGGTATCCAAGTGGATCCCGCTAAAATAGAATCCATAATGAATTGGGAAGTTCCCAAGACTCCATCCGAGATTCGTAGTTTCTTAGGACTGGCTGGTTATTATAGAAGGTTCATTGAGAACTTCTCAAGAATAGCCACTCCTCTAACTACCTTGACCCGTAAGAATGTAAAGTATAATTGGGGTCCAAAGCAACAAGAATCCTTTGAGATTCTAAAACACAAGTTCAGCAATGCTCTTGTGTTATCTCTACCTGAGGGTATTGAGGATTTTGTTGTTTATTGTGTATATTATCACACACCGGTATGGGTTGTGTGCTAATGCAAAATGGCAAGGTAATTGCCTATGCATCACGACAACTAAAAGTGCATGAAAGGAATTACACCACCCACGATTTGGAATTGGGTGCTGTTGTATTTGCACTAAAACTATGGAGACATTACTTGTATGGTACAAAGTGTGTTATATACACAGACCATAAAAGTCTCCAGCATCTGTTCAATCAGAAAGAATTAAACATGCGACAACGCCGTTGGATGGAAACTCTTAATGATTATGATTGCGAGATTCGCTACCATCCCGGCAAGGCAAATGTAGTTGCTGACGCCTTAAGTCGCAAGGAAAGGGTTAAACCTATTAGGATTAACGCCAAGGGCATTGAGCAAAGAAATAGCTTGAGTGAGAAGCTATTAGATGCACAAAAGCAAGCCCTATTAAAGGATAATATCCCTAATGAAGGATTAGGCGGAACTATTGAACAATTAACGCCTGGAAATGATGGAATCCTAAGATTTAATGATAGAATTTGGGTTTCGATCTTTGGAGGACTTAGAGATCTAATCCTCCAGGAAGCACATAATTCAAGATACTCCGTTCACCCGGGTGGTGACAAGATGTATCAAGATCTAAAGAAGAATTATTGGTGGATGGGTTTGAAGAAATCCATAGCCACTTATGTAGCTAAGTGTCTGACGTGTTTGCAAGTTAAGGCTGAACATCAGAAACCGTTAGGACTTCTACAACAACTTGAGATTCCCACTTGGAAATGGGAAATGGTAACTATGGATTTGATTACCAAGTTACTTAAGACCAAATGTGGTAATGACACTATTTGGGTCATTGTAGATAGACTGACTAAGTCAGCTCATTTCTTGCCAATCAAAGAAACGTATAATTCAGATAAATTGGCTAAGTTGTATGTGGACAAGATTGTGTGCCTACACGGTGTGCGTATCAGATAGAGATACTAGAGACACCTTTCACTTTTGGAAAAGTTTCCAACAATCATTAGGCACACGATTAAATTTTAGTACGGCTTACCATCCGCATACTGATGGTCAAAGTGAGCGTACTATTCAAACTTTGGAAGACATGCTTAGGGCATGTGTAATTGATTTAGGTGGAAGCTGGGATGACCACTTACCCCTAATAGAATTCTCCTACAATAACAACTATCATACTAGCATTAAGGCTGCTCCTTTTGAGGCCTTATATGGGAGAAAGTGTAGAACGCCCGTGTGCTGGGCAGAAGTTGGGGAAGCCCAACTATCAGGACCAGAGATTGTCCTGGAGACCATAGAAAACATTGTGCAAATCCATGATCGTCTCAAAGCTGCCAGGGATAGGCAGAAGAGCTATGCTGACAAGAGGCGTAAACCTCTTCAGTTCCAAGTAGGGGACAAGGTTATGCTGAAAGTATCACACTAGAAAGGTGTGATCGTTTTGGAAAGAAGGGCAAGTTGAGCCCAAGATATATAGGACCATTCGAGATAGTCGAATGCGTCGTCACTGTAGCTTATAAGCTCAGGTTGCCAGAGAAGCTTAGTGGAATTCATGATGTATTCCACATATCTAACCTTAAGAAATGTCTAGCCGATGAGTCGCTAGCAATGTACACGAAGATGTGCAAATTGAGAAAACCTGAGGTTCGTTGAGAAACCAATTTCGATCGAGGATCGACAGGTTAAGAAGCTCCGAAGAAAAATGATACCTATAGTAAAGGTTAAGTGGGATGCCTTTAGAGGTCCCGAGTATACATGGGAGGTTGAGTCCACTATGCGACAAAAGTACCCCCATCATTTTGAATAAAATCTCGAGGTCGAGATTTCTTTTAAGGGGGTGAGGATGTAACACCCAGTAAAATCGTGTCCAATAGTATAGTGACACGTGTTGTATTTTAAATATAGTATATTAAAGACCGATAAGGACTAAGGGCGTCAACATGCTCAAACCGAGCCTCTGAGTGACGGTCTGATGTCAACATGCATAAATAATAGCCTTTGAGTGACTGATATGTCAACATGCTTAAATCATTAGACTCTGAGTGACTGATATGTCAACATGCTTGAAATTTGGCCTCTGAGTGACTAATATGTCAACATGCCCAGCCTCTGAGTGACATCAGAATCAACATGCTTATAATAAGCCTCTGAGTGATCTTTTCGTAGTCCTAACTCTCATATGTCTTGTTTGTCGGACGAGAGTGATTAAATCCATTATTAATTGAAAGTTGGATAATGGAGGGATTAAAAGTGTCAACATGTTAATTCTTACCTCTGAGTGACCTTTTAACGAACGGACAGCTCCACAATGTCCGGGCATAATCCCGAGTATGCCAAGTATTGGCTACGGAGGGCTAAAAGTGCCAAAAAGGGTGTTTTAGAAGGCTTTTATAAGCTTTAATAGTTAAGGGGTTAAAAGTGTCAAACTTTGAAACTGGCCAAAGGGCGGTCACGGACTGCGAGAGACAAGGCCTGGGTCTCTCGCGGGGCGCGAGAAAGACTCTGCAGCAGAAACTTTTGCTTGGCTTCCAAACAAAACTCCAAAACCATTAATTCGAAACCATGGCTTCTCCAAACTGCTATGCCACGTTTTGGGACACTTGTAAGCTTTTTCTTACACCCCTAAACACCTGGCTTCACCTCATTTGAGTTCTCCAACTATAAATAGGTGATCAAGTTCACCATTTGAACTTGCACCTTTCTAAATCATAACTCTTCTCCCTCCTCTGGAAGTTCCTAGGTAAAAGGAGTATCCAACATAGTTCTTTTGCATCCTAGGAATCACTGGTAAGTGTTCCTTCTTTGTTCATTTTCGTTTATAGGCTTTTATAGCCAAAAGTCAAACGTTTTACAGAAAACGCTTTGACGTTCGGTTAAGACCATTATGGTCCAGCCATTGTTCGAAATGAACATGGCTAAGTGATCGTAATAAGGTAGGTGTTAGTCCCTATAAAGGGCACCTCCTGAAGATCATGTATGCTAGACCAATTGACTGGTCAAAGTTAAGTTATTAAAAAGTCAAACATGCCATTTTTCGGAAAAATCATAAATTTATCTTATATATGTTATGAAACTTATTTTGACACTTAAACAAGTTGTTAATAATTATTAGAACATGTAAGAACATGTTCGGCTCGTCAATTTCAGTTCTAAGGTCGGTTCGCAACCGAAAGTCACGAAGTTTGACTTCTGCTTGGACTTTCGATTCTGACCCGATTTAGATTAGTTAGATACTGATCTAAAGTGCATTATGATCATAATATAATGTAGTATAACCCTCTGAGGTTATGTTACATGATCATAATCAAAATCCAAGTTTATGCGCAAGTTCCATAATTATGTCAATCTTGACTAAAATGCCTTTTTTTTGAATAAAACAAGGTTTTAAATGGTAATGAACTTGAAAATGAGTTTCCTACTGATGTAATATTATAAGTAGGATTATTTGGGATGTTAAACTAAATTATAAACTGAGTTTCAAACAGGTCCTTCAACTGTGTCGATAAATGACGGTTTTAACCCTTGTGGCTCATAAAATGATTTTAATCAATCTTTTCAAGGTAAATGATTTACCTACTGATATTTTATATTAAATAACATATTTTAAACATTTTTATCTGACCCTAATGTCAGTTTTCATTAAACATCGCATAAAACGTCATTTTATGACATAAGGGTCGTTTTGACGCATAGTATGGTTTTAAACCGTATTATTGGACCAAGACTTGTTACCTACTGATTTTAAAACTTATTTAACATATTTACAGTAGGTACATGTTATGAACTCAGAATTCCAAATAATTTATAAACTATGTGTAAAATGACCAAAATGCCCATTCGGTGCATAGTTTGGTCATAAAAGATAAAATACACATATAATTGATATCCTACTGATATTATATCATAAATAAAATATTTTTCCAGAGTACTCATGATTATAAACTTGAAATATGTTCAAGTTCCTTTTATATGGTATATAATTACCGAAATGCCCTTATGAGGCATAGTTTCGTTTTAAAACCTTAACGGGCATACAAGTTGATATCCTACTGATATATTAACTTATTTAAAGTATAATGGCATATAGAACTTGTCCATGACTTATCTGGTTACCCGATATCGCTATTATGCGCACGATTAAGTATATGTAACTATTTTACGAAAGTTAACCGAAACGGGTTTAACCTTGTCATTTAAGTCTCAAAATCCAGAATGTTTATAGTTTACCCATATTATATAAGTCAAGGTACTTGTCGGGTTTAAAATACATTCTATCCAATCATCGTTTAATCAAGCGTTATACGTAATGATCATGTGCACTATTCGGTTTATAAGACCGTTAGTATTTAATTGGCTAGCTTATGCCATAATCCAGACTAGAGCCTTGCCGATAAATGCTATCTACACTTGGTACTTTTGTATACGGATGAGTTATTTAAAAAAATAAAAGAAGAAGACCAGCTCAGGTAAATACTCTCGACTTATTTTCCTTATACGGGCTTGGGATACGGTAAATTATTAATGTTTGGTCCAAAATGGGGTCAATCGAATGCCCGTTTATGGCTAGTAAACCCCATATTTCGTTTTAATCAGTTTTGTTTGATAACTTAAACATCGGGGGTTAAATTACCATGTCCTGGATATCCTCGGCTCAATACATTAGTTATTGGCCACGACCTTAGCACAGGGTATAGGCATACACCCTTTGATGCTCATATGCAATATGCCCAAGACTTTGGGGATGACTCCTTCGTGAGTACCTGAGTGGTGTATATTTAATCATGTCTCGGTTTCTGTCCCGGGCCCTGTATGTATTGACAAACATGTGAATCTGATACAAGGTTGAATTTCAACTTTCCCAAGTTAATAAAATATTTTGTGCCGTTTTGCACTTAAAACCATTTTAAAGTTTTCAAAATGAGTCAGTTGGGTGTATTTACCAGCGTAAGCTGACGTATCGTCCAAAGACTAAACAGCAGGTACAATACGAAATAGGCCGGAAGCTGCTCGGTAGTGAATAAGAGGATCTTGCAAATCCTTAGATCTGCCTAAAGTCTGTTTTATATTCTTTCTTGTACATTTTATGACCTGCCTGTGGATCTTCTATTACGAGCCTGTATATTATTTTATATTTCGAACATTCGGTTTGTAATAGTAATTTGCTCCAAGACTTCCGTTATGCTATGTTTAATTGATAATGATGTTATCAACTTACGTCACGATACTCCTCACCCGAGCCTACCGGTGTATGGATTTCGGCTTAGAAATCAGAGGTGTCACAAATACTATGAAGTATCCCTTAATTGTGAAAACTAATCACCAAAATTGTGAATTATGGAATTTAATTACTATTTAATGATTTTTTTGTTAAACATAACCTGAGGTAACATCTTTATATGAAAAAAACTTCAAATTTAATAATCTGGTTTTATAATTGTTTTAATATATTATGAAGGCTAGAGACTAGAGGGTATAAAATAACATCTTTAGGGGCTTTTGGCCCACCTCAGTGGCACGTT
Source organism: Scalesia atractyloides (assembly GCA_947069175.1). Classification (NCBI taxonomy): domain Eukaryota; kingdom Viridiplantae; phylum Streptophyta; class Magnoliopsida; order Asterales; family Asteraceae; genus Scalesia; species Scalesia atractyloides. Next base: position 79,063,609 of record CAMTDV010000001.1, on the reverse strand, counting down.
AACATAGGGCTTTATTTCCATTTTTCAATAATACTCATGTGATTGAATAAAACATTCTTAATCAATTTTATTTTTTTATGATTTTATGTATAACATTTAAACTAAATAAAAAATAAAAACATAACGTTAAAAAAGATAACAGTTAAACTAAATAAAGAAATTACATTAAAAAAATAACATCACACTTAAATATTAAAACTAATGGGTTGCACTAAAACATAAACTACTAATATTTTAGATATTAAAACTAAGCGTACAAAATTTAAAGTTCTTCAAGCCGGTTTTTTAAAATCCTCCAAGCCACAACGTTAGAAAACCGAATATGGTGCCATCCTTAGAAGTCGCTATGTGGGTTGCAATAAAACATAAACTACTAATGTTTTAGATATTAAAACTAAAGGTAAGAAATTCAAAGTTCTCCAAGCTGGTTTCTCAAAATTCTCCAAACCGCAACATTAGCAAACTAAATTTGGTGGCATTCTTGGAAGTTGCTATGTACCACATCTCAAAATGCGTAAACTTTGTTCGTAGAGACATAAATCTTCCTAAAATTTCATTTCTTCCACGAACATTTTCACCATCATGTTGATAGAATGTAGAAATAAACCTATTCCATCATTGATGCGAATCTAAAGGCAACCCTAACTTAACGTATCCACCAAACTCATGGTCAAAGCGATATCCTCTTGCTCGGTTCAATGACGTGCCCTTTGAGAGTAGTATTTTTGAGAGTATAGAAATTGAGAGAAGGGAATTTGATAGTAGAGAACTTGAGAGTTGAGATTGGGGTAAAAAAAACAAGTGTGTGTGTTTATATGTATGGAAAACTATATTAATTTGAATTTTTTAAACGCCCATTGTCATCGGTCAAAAAATGCATGGCCCACCACTCGTTATAGCCTTGCCACACATTCATTAGCGCCCCCAATAACGCTTGTGAAATAGGTTTAAGGGAGCCGATATTGACTCAAAATTGGTTAAACGCCTCCTCCAACCTAAGTTTAAAACTTTATGAAATATCTCACTTACAATGAACTAAATATTGATCCTTTAGTGGTTTTATAATTGCATTTATTTTTAGTGAATTTAATAAACACTATTAAAACGTAGTTTGAAATTTATAGTTTTATCATTATTAAATATGTATTGTATTTTTGGTTTTTTTCTTTTTGAACGGCAAAAGAATCGAATGGACGAATAGAGTACTTCGAGAGGAACTTGAGTACATCACTAATTCTGGAGAAAATCCGGTAACCCACCCCCGTAGGCACGACAATAAAATTACCGGTAAAATCCATTTGACTCAAAGATCGAACCCAAGTTTCTATGGGTCTTACATCATTGCTCACCAGTGCCTCACTCTGCATCAAATAAGAAATTGAACCCGCATCTCCAAAAACTTTTTTTTTAAATTGCAAGTCTTACACCACTTTATCAATAGATCTTTGGTTTTCTCTATTTGTTAATACAAGAAGTAAGACTGCGAGGTGTGGGCTTGGGTTGGGTGTGTAGGCAGCCAAGCAATGTCGCTTTAGCCACACCGGGCCAGCGTGGGTAGCGGCGTTGCCTCGCTGGTGTGGCTACGAAGCTTTGTGTGGGACGAGTTGGGTAGATGAAGTGGATGGCTACTACTGGCTGAGTTCATGGGACCGTTGGGCTAGCTGTTGGCCAACGGCTATTTAAAAAAATTCTTTAACTATTTTTCTATATAAATCAAACAATTCAAACTAAATTTAACTATCCAAATATTCAAAAACCACATCCCATCACTATATATATATATATATATATATATATATATATATATATATATATATATATATATATATATATATATATATATATATATATATATATATATATTCAATGAATTATTCAAGTTCAAGCGAATCGTCATCCTCATTTGGTGTTTTGTAGAAAAGGTGAAGCATTTTTAGCATGCCTTGTCGATTGTATGAAAAAGATCAAATGAGAAACGTGATGTACGCGTGCATCATTTTACACAACATGATTTTAGAGGATGAAGGCCGGGCAATAGTAAAATATTTTCCCGGGTAGACCGAATCAAATAACCAATGAATTAGTAACGAACAGAGAATGCAAAACCAAAATCTAATCGAATCAGGACAAATATATATTCAAATATTCGAGCTGATTTGGTAGAACATGTTTCAACACTTTCTATATTTGACAACATCGAAGACGAAGATAAAAATCATTGATTTTTTTTTGACGTAATATTTTGTTAGGTATTTAATATTAATTAATTCTTTGTTTAAAATAAAAAGTAAAAAAATAAAAATAGGTGTCAAATGACACCACTCACCACCTAGCCACGCCCCCACACATGTCACTATTTTGAATGTGGACTAATGGAACAACACATATGTCAAATGTGAACCAATACCCTCAATCCAAACCCTCACCCCATTATCTAAATCAGCAACAGTATGCAAGTAAAATAATTTACAAATAGCTGGTAATAACTTTTTAAAACTGGCACTACCGAAAAATGTCGTCTTCTGACACTGCAAAGAACCCTGAACCAAATCCTTTTAGATTTTCTATTCAGAGTAGATTCATTTGTGATGAAAATTTAGAAAATTTTAAATTTATCTGAAATAATAAAAAAAATATCACCAAATGTATAAAATTTTAATATATCTGAATTAATAAGAAATATCAACAAATTATTTAACTTTATCTGAATTAATAAAAAATATCAACAAATTAATTAGTTAATACTTAACACTTAATACATAGATAAATAGAATAAAACGCGATGATTCTTTTATCCTAGGGTTTAAATTTTAAATTATTTCTAATATTTTTAATATGACTACTTTTAATTTATGTTATTAGTTTCATCTATGCAGTTATTACTGGACATCAATATGTTTCAACTATCTTTACGTAACTACAAGTGTGATATAGACTTATAGTTTACGTACGTATTTATTTTTCTGAATGGTGACTTACTTGGAAAAAGCTAGGCATATACAAGATGTGCATAAAGTGTCACATTAGCAAGTCTTCATAAATTTACTATTTTTACATTTCAGTGCAATACTATTACAAGGAAGGAAGTGCAACACTTTTGAAACTAAATGGCAAACCTTTCCGAAAACTTTTAAAAGTAATTATCTTTCCGTTACGTCCATAACTTTTGAGATGTGCAAAGCTTTAGTCATGTATCTAACTTTATTTCATCAACACCGGCTAAAAAATATGACGAATGTGAATAATCACTCTGATATCTAATTTTGTTTGTATATCATATACAAAACGTGCATTCAATTGACAAAGTTTAATACATACGCAAAAAGACTTGTGTAGTTCTTGTTTTATTCACGTGTATGACTATTTACTGCATAAAGTTTATGCACATAATAAACTAATACATTACTCATTTAAACATATGCAAAGAGATATATCATTATGCAATTATGTATTTTATCAGTAAAAATAATTTAAAATATATCTCAGGTCTTCAGAATCACAAGATGAGTCTATCATTGTAGTAACTAAATAGGTGTGAATAGTGTTGTGCAAGCTTTTTGATCGTCTTTAGCTCACATATTGTTTGGAAAATAAAAATATATATTTTATTTTTAATATATCACCGGGGGTTTCCGGCATATATTCTTGGAAAAAAAATACATTTTTTGCGTGATGGTTTCAAAACGTTTTAAAGGGTATCACGCAACTCTGGTCATTGCCATGTGCCAGTTTAGCCATAGGAATGTGCCAAGTGGCCAAGATGATTGAAAGTGTTTATAGATAATATTAGATGAAAACTATGAGTTAACAAAGTTTCCTTTAATAAAAAGTTTATCAAAAAAGTTGTAGTTAAGGGTTACGTTAAGTATTAGGTTTGATTGTATGGTTTAGCGTAATTTATTCATTTAATATGAGATTTGCTCAAGGTTGCAATTTGATGAGTTATTATGAATAAATGACGCCAAACCATACAATCAAGCCTAATACTTAACATAACCTATAACTTTCAATTTTTTTATGAGAAACTTTGTTAACTCATAATTTTCATCTTATATTATCTATAAACACTTTCAATCATCTTGGCCACTTGGCAAATTCCCTTGGCTAAACAGGCTTTTTTTCCAAAGAACATATGCATGACAATTATAAACATCACACTAAATGAGTTAATGTTGGAAGGATTTTTTAATTATAGACTTACTTGTGTCAATTTGTCCATTTTTTAGCGACAAACGAATCCTTAAAATGGACTAGTGGTGAAAATGAATGTTAACTCTTGATCAGGCTTATCTAATACTTATGATAAATGATTACTCGGCTAAGTGGGAGAATGTAAGATTAAATATATATATTATTTATAATATTTAATCATATAGCCATTATAATCATTTATATTATATTAGATTAAAATATATTAATCCTATAAATAATTAGTTGGTAATTGTTGATGGACCATATTACCCTCATTAACTAATTAGGGTTTCGTTCTAGGTGTATATAAGGAGATGATTGGAGAGGTTTAGGGTTAGACACTTACAATAACATCACTAACACCAAATTCGCCGCCCACCTCTCTCTCTCCATAACCTAAACCGAATTCATCCCTAGTTCGGTTCTTACCATCATAATCTTACACCCTAAGAAGGAACCAGATCATACTGACAAATATGTCAAACCCATGGCTGCATCTCTGACTGGATTCTCTGCTAGCCTGTCTGTCGTCACAGGTATTTCTTTATGTTTTCCATTATGTTTAAACAGAACTGATCAACATGTGGTATCAGAGCATATGTTGATAAATTAGTTCTGTTATGTATCCATTATTATGGGACTAAAACCTGGAAAACATAAATTTTTAACATGATTACTGTTCCGAAATCACATAACATGTGAACTAATAATTCGGATATGATGTTTTAATGGTTAATTACTGTTCCGAAATCAAATGGTTATTTTTACTGTTTCGAAATCATCATAATGAACTCATAAAAAACCTAGATTTCAGATTCAATATTTTAAATTTATGTTTTAGAGTAATCACTTGTTCTTACGAAATTCAAAAAAAGTCCTATATTTTGGAGTTAAATGCGGATTATTAAGTGTTTTCCCAATTTTGATCTATTTTTATCTAACAAAATTTTTTAAATCTGTTATAAGATAAACATATATTATTTTCGAAATATTTTGATATATTTAGATCAACATTAAAATAGGAAAACTGATCCCACAATCTCTAAAATTTCGAATTTCAAAACTTATCACAACTAACTGCCATTATTAGAGATTTTGAAATCTTGCAGGATAAGTTTCAGACTCATCAGAGCCTAATCCGAGATGCCCACTTCGGACTCATCAGAGTCTTATCCGAAATGAGCAATTCAGACTCATCAGAGTCTTATCCCAAATGACTAACTCGGACTAACTTGAGTCTCATCCGAGATGCCCATTTCGGACTAACTTGGGGCTCATCCGAGATGACCATCTCGGACTAACTTGAATCTTATCCGAGATGCCCATCTTGGACTAATCCGGAACTCATCCGAGATGCCCATCTTGGACTAATCCGGAACTCATCCGAGATGCCCATCTCGGACTAATCCGAGTTTCATCCGAAATCCAAGATTTTATCCGAAATCTCATTACTAAATTAGGCTATTTTGTTATTCGATCCACGCTAACAGGGGGTTTGCTATTAAATAAATGGTTTTGTAAACACTTAATTAATTATAATAAAATAACTTTTTACAAAACCAAATTGCTTAACTTGAATGAGCTTCTGATGTATCACTTCTGCCCAAAGGTGATTTGATGCATCTATTTATTGTTCAAGTATTACAAAAGCTATGTTAATAGTGCATTATATACGTGAATGTCTTATTTCTGGCCAAAGCTGATCTAATTCATTCATGTCTAGCATACTTAACAAGTGCATAATTAAACTGGTTGTCTCATTTCAGGCCAAAGCTGATTTGTCACAATTACTTTGCACACATACTTAGGTGATTACACTTCTGGCCAAAGCTGATTTGGCTTCATTTAAGTAGAACTTTTAACTAAGTCTATTATTTTGATGTTAGTAATAGACAATATCACAGCTTCATAATTAAAATGGTCATTACTTATGCCTGCCTTAAAATAACTTGCCCTTAGATCACATTAAGACTTCTTTTCTTAGTATCATAACTTGCTCATATTATTTCCACTATCTGTGCCAAATTGCGGGATTCCACCATTGGCTGGTCATAACTTGGCTGCATGGAAAGACTCTCTCATGCTTACTCTTGCTTTGCTGGACTTTGACTACGCCCTAAGAGAGAATAAGCCTGAAGACCTTACTCGTCAGAGCACCACTGCTGAGCAGTTGGCTCATGAAAAACGGACTAGGTGTAACCGCATGTCTCTCATGTTCATGAAGCAGTCCATAAGCAATGCAATTCGAGGAGCCATTCCTGATTCTGAAGACGCTAAAACCTACTTGGCTTCTGTGGAGGAGCAGTTCAAGAGAACGTCTAAAGCACACGTTAGTACTCTTATCCTCAAGCTGGTGACTACGAAGTATGACAGGAGGAGTGACATCCGTGAACACATCATGATGATGAACGACATGGCCCATAAGCTCAAGGGATTAGACATAGCGATTAGTGATGGTTTTCTTGTTCATTTCATCTTGACTTCGCTTCCTTCGTCCTATGAAGCATTCAAGATCAATTACAACACTCAGAAAGAGAAACGGTCGATGAGTGAGCTGATCGCTATGTGCGTACAGGAGGAGGAGCGTATGAAGATGGATCGAACTACCGATGTTGCACACTTCACTACCTCCATCTCTAAGAAGAGGAAGAACACTTATCCAATGAGGGATGTTTCTAAAGTCTAAAAGCCTAATCCTAGTACAAGTGCGCCTTCAGCTCTAAGAACTCCTTAGGCAAACCCTACTGTAAGTTCTGTAAAAAGACAGGACATAAGCAGAAGGAATGCCTTGACTTTAAGGAGTGGCTGGCTAAGAAAGGTAACGATTTTTTCATGATACTTGAGCCCTATAATTTAAATGTTCCTGCTAATTCTTGGTGGTTTGATTCTGGTGCTATGACTCATGTCACTAACTCTACTCAGGGATTCCTTACAATCCGGAGGCTGGGAAGAAACCAAAGAACACTTAAAGTGGGGGATGATAGAGAATTAGAAGTGAGGGCCATTGGAACTTTACAATTGTTTATGAAAATTGGTTTATGCATTAAACTTTATGATACCTTATATGTTCCTGAGGTAACTCGGAACCTTGTATCAGGACCAAAGTTAGACATAGACAATTTTGATATTACTCATGGTCATCGCAAACTCTCTATTCTCTATGATTCTGTGGTTTATGGTACCGGCATTCTGGATGGTGGTCTCTACAGATTAGAACTAGATGATGACTTTTCCAAATCTTTGTTGTCATATAATTTTAATGAATCACTCACAAAGATGAAACAAAATCGAGACTTAGAGACTTCATCCATGTTGTGGCATCAATGTTTAGGCCACATCTCAAGAGAACGATTAAATCGACTCATAAAGGATGAAGTCTTACCTCATCTCGATTTTACTAAATGTCTTAAAGGGAAAATGACATTACCGAATAAGAAATGTGCCACTAGGAGCTCTAATTTATTAGAACTCACTCATACTGACATTAGTGGTCCTTACCAAATCCCTGGCATAACTGGACATACTTCATTTATCACTTTCATTGATGATTATTCTCGTTACATGTACTTGTATCTAATTAAGGAAAAATCTGAATCTCTTACAACTTTTAAAGATTATAAAACTAAATTTGAAAAACAACTAGATCGTAAAATTAAAGTTGTGAGATCAGATAGAGGCGGTGAATATTATGGAAGACATACTGATGTGGGTCAAGCTCCTGGTCCATTTTATGAGTTTTGTAAAGGCCAGGGGATTGTGAACCAATACACCATGCCAAGTACACCTCAGTAGAATGGTGTTGCTGAACGAAGAAATCGTACCCTTATGAACATGGTGCACAGTATGTTAGCCAACACTAATTTACCATTATTCTTCTGGACTGAAGCGTTAAAAGCAACTGTTCATATACTCAATAGAGTTCCTTCTAAGTCTGTCCTTAAAAATCCTTACGAACTTTGGATAGGAAGGAAACCGAGTCTTAAATATATGAAAGTATGGGCTGCATTGCTGAAGCGAAACTTTACAATTCTTTCCTAAAGAAACTTGACCCTAAAACAGTTACCTGCTTCTTTATCGGGTATCCTGATCACTCTAAGGGTTATCATTTCTATTGTCCTTCCCATGTCACCGGTATTGTTGAAACCAAGCGTGTCGCGTTCCTAGAGGATTTTAAGGTCAGTGGGAGCAGTACCAACCCTTACGAAGAATTGTTGCTTACCATTACTTCGTTTACTCCTCTTGTACCCAATGCAACAACTGCACCTGAAGCTACTGCACCAACTGCAAATTTACCTCCACATCAAGAACCCATTATACCTCATCATGAAGGCACATCAAACGCTCAGAACCAAGACACTGCTGAACCCGATAATCAACTCAGGAGGTCATCCAGGCACAGAAGGCCTACTAATTGGGATGATTATGTTATCTACCTGACTGAAATAGATGCTGGAAAGCTCAATGATCCTATCTCTTATAATGAAGCCATTAGCAGTGATCAGTCTTCTGAATGGAATAAAGCAACGAATGATGAGCTTGAATCCATGAAGAAAAATGACATTTGGGATTTGGTAGAATTACCCAAAGGTGTCAAACCGTAGGATGTAAATGGGTATTCAAAACAAAACTGGATCCGAATGGGAATGTTGAAAAGCAAGATTGGTTGCAAATGGCTACACTCAGAAAGAGGGAATTTATTATCAAGAGACGTTTTCACCTGTCTCTCGTAAAGATTCATTAAGGATCGTTATGGCCCTAGTAGCTCATTTTGATTTAGAGCTGCATCAGATGGACGTTAAAAACGCTTTCCTTAACGAGACTTAGACGAAGATGTTTACATGAAACAACCTGAAGGCTTTAAACCTGAAGGTCAGGAGCATCTAGTCTGTAAGTTGAAGAAATCCATTTACGGGTTAAAACAAGCATCACGTCAATGGTACCTTAAGTTTAATGAAGTCATGAAGAGGCAAGGTTTTATAAAGAATCAAGTGGATCAATGCACCTACCTCAAGATGAGTGGGAGCAACTTTACTATACTTGTCCTTTACGTAGATGATATTCTATTGGCAAGTAATAGTTTAGACATGTTGCATGAGTCGAAGCGGTTACTCTCGCATAACTTCGACATGAAGGATCTTGGAGATGCTTGTTACGTTATTGGCATCGAAATTCACTGAGACAGACACAAAAGGATCTTAGGATTGTCCCAAAAGGCTTACATAGATCGTGTCCTTACTCGTTATAACATGCAACAGTGCAAGCCTCAGTCGCTCCAGTAGTTAAGGGAGATGTTTTCGGCTCATTCCAATGTCCGACAACAGAGGTTGAAAAGGAGCAGATGAGCCAGATACCTTACGCGTCAGTAGTCGGGAGCCTGTGTAACTCCCTGTAAAATCGTGTCCAATAGTATAGTGACACGTGTTGTATTTTATATAATTGTCTGTTAAAGACCAATAAGGACTAAAGGCGTCAACATGCTCAAGATTGAGCCTCTGAGTGACGAACCGATGTCAACATGCATAAATAATAGCCTCTGAGTGACAGATACGTCAACATGCTTAAATCATTAGCCTCTGAGTGACTGATATGTCAACATGCTTGAAACTTGGCCTCTGAGTGACTAATACGTCAACATGCCTAGCCTCTGAGTGACATTGGAATCAACATCCTTGTGATAAGCCTCTGAGTGATCCTTTGTGATGTCCTAACTCTCATACGTACCATATGTTGGACGAGAGAGTTCAACTCTGTAAATATATGAAAGTTGGATATTGGAGGGATTAAAAGTGTCAACATGTTAATTTATACCTCTGAGTGACCTTTTAACAAACCGAGAGCTCAATAATGCTCGGGCATAATCCCGGTATGCCAAGTATTGGCTACGGAGGGCTAAAAGTGCCAAAATAGTATTTAAAATTGTTTTTATAAGCTTTATATAGTTTAGAGACCAAAGTGTCAAATTTTAAAACTGAAATAGGGGCGTTCGCGGGCCGCGAGAGACCCGGCCTGTGTCTCTCGCGCCCCGCGAGAAAAGACCTGCAGTAGAAAGTTTGTTTTGGAGCCCAAGCAAAGCTCCAAAACCATTAAATCGAAACCATGACCTTCCTAATCAGCTATGCCACGTTTTGGACACTTTTAAGCTTCTTCTTACACCCCTAGACCCTGGCTTCACCTCCTTTGAGCTCTCCAACTATAAATAGGTGCTTAAGTTCACCATTTCAACTTGCACCTTTCTTATTCACTCTTCTCCCTCCTCTGGAAGTTCCTAACTAAAAGGAGCAGTCCAACATAGTTCTTTTGCATCTAGGAATCACTGGTAAGTGTTCCTTCCTTGTGCATTTTCGTTTATAGGCTTCTATAGCCTAAAGTCAAGCGTTTTACGTAAAACGCTTTGACTTTTGGTTAAGACCATTATGGTCCAGCCATTGTTCAAAATGAACATGGCTAAGTGATCATAGTAAGGTAGGTGTTAGTCCCTATAAAGGGCACCTCCTGAAGATCACGTTTGCTAGACAAATTGACGGGTTAAAGTTATGATATTAAAAAGTCAAACATGCCATTTCTCGGAAAAATCATAAATTGATCTTATATATGTTATGAAACCTGTTTTGACACTTAAACAAGTTGGTAATAATTATTATAACATGTAAGAACATGTTCGGCTCATCAATTTCAGTTCTAGGCTCGGTTCGCAACCGAAAGTCGCAAGGTTTGACTTCTGCTTTGACTTTCGATTCTGACCCGATTTAGATTAGTTACCCACTGATCTAAAGTTGCATTATGATCATAATATAATATAGCATAATCCTCTGAGGTTATATTACATGATCATAATCAGAATCCAAGTTTATGCGCAAGTTCCATAATTATGCCATCTTTGACCAAAATGTCCTTTTTGCATAAAACAAAGTTTCAAATGGTAATGAACTTGAAAATGAATTTCTACTAATGTAATATCATAAGTATGATTATTTGGGATATTAAACCAAGTTATAAACTGAGTTTTTAAGCAAGTCTTTAAACTATGTCGATAAATGACGGTTTTAGCCCCTGTGGCTTATAAAATAGTTTTAATCAAATATTTTCGAGATAAATCACTTACTTACCGATATGTTATATTAATTAGCATATTTTAAACATTTTAATCTGATCCAAACATCAGTTTTCATAAACATCACTTTACGACATAAACGCCGTTTCGGCGCATAGTATGGTTTGAAACCATATTAGTGGACCAAGACTTGTTACCTACTGAATTTAAAACTTATTTTAAATATACTTATAGTAGGTACTTATTATAAACTCAGAATCCCAAATAATTTATAAACTATGTGTAAAATGACCAAAATACCCATTCGGTGCATAGTTTGGTCATAAAAGGTAAAATACACATATATTTGATATCATACTGATATTATATCATAAATAAATTATTTTTCCAGAATACTCATGATCATAAACTTAAATTTTATTTAAGTTCTTTTTATACGATACGAAATTACCGATGCCCCTATAAGGCATAATTTTGTTTTAAAACCCCAACGGGCATACAAGTTGATATCCTACTGATATCTTAACTTATTTAAAAGTATAATGGCATATAGAACTTGTCCATAACTTATCCGGTTACCCGGTATCGCTATTATGCACACAGTTACGTATATGTGACTATGTTACGGAATTCAACCGTAACGGGTTTAACCTTATCATTTTAAGTTCCAAATCCAGAATGTTTATAGTTTACCCATATTATACAAGTCAAGTACTTGTCGGGTTTAAACTACATTCTATCTGATCATCGTTTAATCAAGCGTTATACGTAATGATCATGTACACTATTCGGTTTATACAACCGTTAGTATTTAATTGGCTAGTTTATGCCATAATCCAGACTAGAACCTTCTTGGTAAAAGCTATCTGCACTCGTTACTTTTATATACGGCAGAGTTAATTAAAAATAAAAGAAGAAAGCAATCTCAGGTAAAACTCTCAACTTATTTCCCCTATAAGGGCTTGGGATATGGTAAATTATTATTGCATGGTCCATTGCATGGTTAACCTTCCTAAGATAATAAAAGATTTTGTGCCGTTTGCACTTGAATTCATTTTTAATATTTTCAAAATGAGTCAGTTGGGTGTATTTACCAGCGTAAGCTGACGTATCCTCCAAAGACTAATCTGTAGGTACAACAAGAAATTAAGCCGGAAGCTGCTCGATAGAGAATAAGAGGATTCTTGTAAACCCTTAGATCTGCCTAAAGTCTGTTTTGTATTCTTTCTTGTACATTCTATGATCCGCCTGTGGATCTTCTACTACAAGCTTGTATATTATTTTGAATTTTCGAACATTCGGTTTGTAATAGTAATTTTACTCCAAGACTTCCGCTGTGCCACATTTAATTGACTATGACGTTATCAACTGTTGTCACGATACTCCCCACCCGGGCCCACCGGTGTTTGGATTATGGGGTTGGAAATCCGGGGTGTGACAGGGTTGGTATCAGAGCCAACGTTTGAGAGAATTAAACACTAGCCTTTTGTGTTTAGTCTCAAACTTACACGAGCACATTCCTTAGACTTCCGAGTCTAGGCATTGACATAGGATTACTCATTTCATTATTAAGTTATTAGTATGTTTTAAATTAATTTATAACAAGAAAATGCCGCCACGTGTAGAGGAAAAAGTGAACGAGGAAAAGGTACAATGAGGGGAGGACCATCGGGGCGTATTCCTCAACCTCATAATTCAGATGCATATCAAGAATCAGGAGATTCGTCTCCATGGCAACCAGCGAGACGTTCCGTCTCTAATAGACACTCGCCCTCACATTCCCACAATTCTTACCACTCACACCATTCCTATCTTCTCACCATTTCCATTCTCATCACTCCTACCATGAAAAGTTTAACTCCAACCATTACTTAAACACGCCTCCAGCCGATCAAAATCAGTTAGACGAGCCACATCCTATGGACGAAGACTCCGACCCGGAGATGCCACCGTCGGGATCAAATGTGCATCACATTGAAATTTCGAGCGATTCAAACTAGTATGCCAGATCACCCTACCAAGGTCCTAACGAGTGGGACCAATACTGGAACCAATTCACCTTTGCCCACACACCTTCCCATCACTCACAACCACTCCCAGTTCAAGAAGATGTCCACATGGAACCCATGGACCAACCTCAACAACCACCTGAGCCACCAAGTAGGAAGCATGGAGCACGTATGTCAGTACGTGCCGAACAAAGGTCGTGATCGCTGCCACCTTTGCCCAATTCTTACCCCACCATTCAAGAGGACCCACAAATATGTGGACCCTCTAATGTTCCACCTATAGTGGAATTAACACCAACACCTGTTGTTCAACCACCACCAACGGGTTATACTAACCCAATTCCCATGTACCCAGACACGTCTGGATATGATCTATTTAATCCGTCTACGCTGGCAGACTATCAAGCGTGGTCGCAAGACCCATACATGCAGGCGGTTATGCACGATGCACTTTACCCGTCTGCTTTCCCACCTACTTATCCACCGACTAGATATCTAACTTATGGGTACCAGTATCCGGTTATGCCACAACCACAACCCCAACCACAACCTTCGCCACCCCTTGAGGCCATTAATGAGGCCTTAGAGAGAATGAAAGAAATGCAGCAGCAAGCGGAGAAAACGGAGAAGAAAATAAATAAGTTCTTCAAGAAACTCTCCAAACTTGTCAAGGGAAAGAAAGAAACTCTAACAGTTCGGAAGTCTAAGGGTTTACAAGAATCCTCTTATTCTATACCGAGCAGCTTCCGGCTTAATTTCGTGTTGTACCTACAAATTAGTCTTTGGAGGAGTAAAATTACTATTATAAACCGAATATTCGAAAAATACAAAATAATATACAAGCTTGTAATAGAATATCCACAGGCGGTTCATAGAATGTACAAGAAAGAATACAAAACATACTTTAGGCAGATCTAAGGGTTTACAAGAATCCTCTTATTCTATACCGAGCAGCTTCCGGCTTAATTTCGTGTTGTACCTACAAATTAGTCTTTGGAGGATACGTCAGCTTACGCTGGTAAATACACCCAACTGACTCATTTTGAAAATACTAAAAATGATATCAAGTGCAAACGACACAAAATCTTTTATTATCTTAGGAAGGTTAACCATGCAATAATAATTTACCATATCACAAGCCCTTATAGGGGAAATAAGTTGAGAGTATTTACCTGAGATTGCTTTATTCTTTTATTTTTAATTAAATCAGCCGTATACAAAAGTACCGAGTGCAGATAGCTTTTACCGAGAAGGCTCTAGTCTGGATTATGGCATAAACTAGCCAATTAAATACTAACGGTGGTATAAACCGATTAGTGTACATGATCATTACGTATAACGCTTGATTAAACGATGATCAGATAGAATGTAGTTTAAACCCGACAAGTACTTTACTTGTATAATATGGGTAAACTATAAACATTCTGGATTTTGAACTTAAAATGATAAAGGTTAAACCCGTTACGGTTGAATTCCGTAAAATAGTCACATATACGTAACTGTGCGCATAATAGCGATATCGGGTAACCAGATAAGTTATGGACAAGTTCTATCGGCCATTATAATTTTAAATAAGTTAAGATATCAGTAAGATATTAACTTGTATGCCCTTTGGGGTTTTAAAACGAAATTATGCCTTATAGGGGCATTTCGGTAATTTCGTATCGTATAAAAAGAACTTAAATAAAATTTAAGTTTATGATCATGATTATTCTGGAATAATAATTTATTTATGATATAGTATCAGTAGGATATCAAATATATGTGTATTTTACTTTTTATGACCAAACTATGCATCGAAGGGGCATTTTGGTCATTTTACACATAGTTTATAAATTATTTGTGATTCTGAGTTTATAATAAGTACCTACTATAAATATGTTTAAAATAAGTTTTAAATTCAGTAGGTAACAAGTCTTGGTCCACTAATATGGTTTAAACCATACTATGTGCCGAAACGGCGTTTATGTCGTAAAGTGACGTCTTTTAACTGATGTTTGGATCAGATTAAAATGTTTAAAATATGTTAATTAATATAACATATCGGTAAGTAAGTGATTTATCTCGAAAAGATTTGATTAAAACTATTTTATAAGCCATAGGGGCTAAAACCGTCATTTATCGACATAGTTTAAAGACATGTTTAAAAACTCAGTTTATAACTTGGTTTAATATCCCAAATAATACTAATTATGATATTACATTAGTAGAAATTCATTTTCAAGTTCATTACCATTTGAAACCTTGTTTTATGCAAAAAGGGCATTTTGGTCAAAGATGGCATAATTATGGAACTTACGCATGAACTTGGATTCTGATTATGATCATGTAATATAACCTTAGAGGGTTATGCTATATTATATTATGATCATAATGAAACTTTAGATCAGTGGTTACTAATCTAAATCGGGTCAGAATCAAAAGTCAAAGTAAAAGTCAAACCTTGCGACTTTCGATTGCGAACCGAGCCTAGAACTGAAATTGACGAGCCGAACATGTTCATACATGTTCTAATAATTATTACCAACTTGTTTAAGTGTCAAAACAGGTTTCATAACATATATAAGATCAATTTATGATTTTTACAAAAAATGGCCTGTTTGACTTTTTAATATCATAACTTTGACCCGTCAATTGGTCTAGCAAACGTGATCTTCAGGAGGTGCCCTTTATAGGGACTAACACCTACCTTACTATGATCACTTAGCCATGTTCAGTTTGAACAATGGCTGGACCATAATGGTCTTAACCGAAAGTCAAAGCGTTTTACGTAAAACGCTTGACTTTAGGCTATAGAACCCTATAAACGAAAATGCACAAGGAAGGAACACTTACCAGTGATTCCTAGATGCAAAAGAACTATGTTTGACTGCTCCTTTTAGTTAGGAACTTCCAGAGGAGGGAGAAGAGTGAATAAGAAAGGTGCAAGTTGAAATGGTGAACTTAAGCACCTATTTATAGTTGGAGAGCTCAAAGGAGGTGAAGCCAGGTGTCTAGGGGTGTAAGAAGAAGCTTACAAGTGTCCCAAAACGTGGCATAGCTGAATAGGAAGGTCATGGTTTCGATTTAATGGTTTTGGAGCTTTGCTTGGGCCCCAAAACAAACTTTCTGCTGCAGGTTTGTTCTCGCGGGGCGCGAGAGACACAGGCCGGGTCTCTCGCGGCTCGCGACCGCCCCTATTTCAGTTTAAAATTTGACACTTTGGCCCTTAAACTATATAAACTCATAAAAATGATTTTAAATACTATTTTGGCACTTTTAGCCCTCCGTAGCCAATACTTGGCATACCCGGGATTATGCCTGGGCATTATTGAGCTCTCGGTTTGTTAAAAGGTCACTCAGAGGTATAAATTAACATGTTGATACTTTTAATCCCTCCAATATCCAACTTTCATGTAATTACAGAGTTGAACTCTCTCGTCCAACAAACGGTATGTATGAGAGTTAGGACTTCATAAAGGATCTCTCAGAGGCTTATCACAAGCATGTTGATTCCGATGTCACTCAAAGGCTAGGCATGTTGACGTATTAGTCACTCAGAGGCCAAGTTTCAAGCATGTTGACATATCAGTCACTCAAAGGCTAATGATTTAAGCATGTTGACGTATCAGTCACTCAGAGGTTATTATTTATGCATGTTGACATCGGTTCGTCACTCAGAGGCTCAATCTTGAGCATGTTGACGCCTTTAGTCCTTATTGGTCTTTAACAGACAATTATATAAAATATAACACGTGTCACTATACTATTGGGTATGATTTTACAGGGTGTTACATCCTCACCCCCTTAAAAGAAATCTCGAACTCGAGATTTTATTCAAAAAGATGGGGTATTTTTGTCGAATAGTGGATTCAACCTCCCATGTATACTCAGGACCTCTAAAAGCGTCCCACTTAACCTTTACTATAGGTATCACCTTTCTTCGGAGCTACTTAACCTATCGATCCTCGATCAAAATTGATTTCTCAATGAACCTCAGGTTTTCATCAATTTGCATCTCATTGTGCAACATTGCTAGCGACTCATCGGCTAGACATTTCTTAAGATTAGATATGTGGAATACATCATGGATTCCATTAAGCTCCTATGGCAACCTGAGCTTATAAGCTACAGTGCTGACACATTCGATTATCTTGAAGGGTTCTATATATCTAGGGCTTAACTTGCCCTTCTTTCCAAAACGCATCACACCTTTCCAGGGTGATACTTTTAGCATGACCTTGTCCCCTACTTGGAACTTAAGAGGTTTACGCCTCTTGTTAGCATAGCTCTTCTGCCTATCCCTTGCAGCTTTGAGACGATCACGGATTTGCATAATCTTTTCCGTGGTCTCCAGGACAATCTCAGGTCCTGACAGTTGGGCCTCCCCAACTTCTGCCCAACATACGGGCGTTCTACATTTTCTCCCATACAAGGCCTCAAAATGAGCAGCCTTGATGCTTGTATGATAGCTATTATTGTAGGAGAATTCTATTAGGGGTAAGTGGTCATCCCAACTTCCGCCTAAATCAATCACACATGCCCTGAGCATATCTTCCAGTGTTTGAATAGTACGCTCACTTTGACCATCAGTCTGCGGATGGTAAGCCGTACTAAAATTTAATCGTGTGCCAAATGATTGTTGGAAACTTTTCCAAAAGTGAGATGTGTATCTAGTATCTCTATCGGATACAATAGATATTGGCACACCGTGTAGGGACACTATCTTGTCCACATACAACTTAGCCAATTTATTTGAATTATATGTATCTTTAATTGGCAAGAAGTGAGCTGACTTAGTCAGTCTATCCACTATGACCCAAATAGTGTCCTTACCACTTTTGGTCTTTGGTAACTTGGTAATCAAATCCATAGTTACCATTTCCCATTTCCAAGTGGGAATTTCGAGTTGTTGTAGAAGTCCTGACGGTTTCTAATGTTCGGCCTTAACCTGCGAACACGTCAGACACTTAGCTACATAAGTG
Organism: Scalesia atractyloides; assembly: GCA_947069175.1. Lineage (NCBI taxonomy): Eukaryota > Viridiplantae > Streptophyta > Magnoliopsida > Asterales > Asteraceae > Scalesia > Scalesia atractyloides. The sequence continues at coordinate 79,045,394 of CAMTDV010000001.1, read as the reverse complement.
GCTATGGATTTCTTCAAACCCATCCACCAATAATTTCTCTTCAAGTCTTGATATATTTTGTCACCACCCGGGTGAACAGAATATCTTGAATTATGTGCTTCTTGGAGGATTAGATCTCTAAGTCTCCAAAGATAGGAACCCAAATTCTATCATTAAATCTTAGGATTCCATCATTTCCAGGCACTAATTGATCAACAGATCCACCTAATCCCTCATTAGGAATATTAGCCTCTAAAAGGGCTTGCTTTTGTGCATCTAATAGCTTTTCATTTAATCTAATCTTGAGCTCAATGCTTTTTGCATTAATCCTAAAGGGCTTAATTCTTTCCTTGCGACTTAAGGCGTCGGCAACGATATTTGCCTTGCCGGGATGGTAGCGAATCTCATAATCATATTCGTTAAGTGTTTCCATCCACCGACGTTGTCGCATGTTCAATTCTTTCTGATTAAACAGGTGTTGGAGACTCTTATGGTCTGTGTATATAACACATTTTGTGCCATACAAGTAATGTCTCCACAGTTTTAGTGCAAACACAACGGCACCCAATTCCAAATCGTGGGTGGTGTAGTTCTTTTCATGCACCTTTAATTGTTGTGATGCATAGGCAATCACCTTGCCTTTTTGCATTAGCACACAGCCCATGCCAGTGTGCGATGCATCACAGTAGACTACAAATTCCTCAATACCCTCAGGTAGAGATAACACAGGAGGTTTGCTCAACTTGTGTTTAAGAACCTCAAAAGATTTCTGTTGCTTTGGACCCCAATTATACTTAATATACTTACGGGTCAAAGAAGTTAAAGGAGTGGCTATCCTTGAAAAGTTCTCAAAAAACCTCCTATAGTAACCAGCCAAACCTAAGAAACTACGAACCTCTGTTGGAGTCTTGGGCACTTCCCAATTTGTGATGGCTTCAATCTTGGCGGGATCCACTTGGATGCCATGCTCACTTACAACATGTCCAAGAAATTGGACTTCTCTAAGACAAAATTCGCATTTAGAGAACTTTGCATAAAGTTTCTCCTGCCTTAATAATTCTAGGATGCACCGAAGATGTTTCTCGTGATCACTTTGATTACGAGAATAGATAAGTATGTCGTCTATGAAGACAATGACAAACTTATCCAAATATGACTTGCAGACTCTATTCATGAGATCCATGAACGCTGCTGGTGCATTTGTGAGCCCAAAAGGCATCACCAAAAACTCAAAATGACCATAACGGGTCCTGAAGGCTGTCTTAGGAACATCTTCATTTTTAACCTTCAGTTGATGATATCCTGATCTCAAATCTATCTTAGAAAAATAACTAGCCCCTTGAAGCTGATCGAATAAGTCATCAATCCTGGGCAGAGGATATCTATTCTTAATGGTTAGCTTGTTCAGCTCCCGATAGTCGATGCACATTCGCGTCGAACCGTCTTTCTTCTTCACAAAAAGGATAGGAGCTCCCCAAGGCGAGGAACTAGGCTGAATAAAGCCTTTCTCTAAGAGTTCGTCTAGTTGAACTCTTAGCTCATTCATTTCGGTTGGAGCTAGCCTATATGGGGCTCTTGCTACGGGTGCTGCTCCTGGTATGATATATATTCTGAACTCCACCTGTCTATCTGGGGGTAGGCCTGGTAATTCTTCAGGGAAAACATGGGATACTCTGAGATAACTGTTAAGTCTTCAATGCTTAGTTTAGGCTTATTGATGGTTACTTGTGCCATGTAGACGACACAGCCCCTTCTCAAACACTTGGATGCCTTAAATAACGACACTTTGTCTGGCAGTCCATAGTGTGAGTCGCCAAAGATGGTGATCATTTCACCAGATGGGGTCTTAATCTCGATGAGCTTTTTATCGCAGGCAATGCGGGCTTAGTTATGAGATAACCAATCCATGCCTAAAACAACATCGAACCCCGCCAATTTCATTGGCAAAAGAGAGATAGGGATGGAATGATTCTTAATGGATATAGAGCATCCATCCAGAATGGAAGAAGCAGTTTCTAAGGTTCCGTCGGCGAGTTCTATCTCATAAATTTTATCTAGAGTTCTTATGGGTAAATTTAATAGTTTACTAAACTTATGATCAACAAATGATTTATCCGCACCCGAATCGAAAAGAACTCTAGCATAAATATCATTAATGGGGAAGTACCTGTTATGACGTTATTGTCAGTAACAGCTTCCTTAGCAGTTACCCGAAAGGTGCGTGCATTCCCCTTCTTGGCCTCTCCAAGCTTTGGATTATTTTTCCTCGAATTCTTAGGGCAGCTACTTGCAATGTGCCCTTTTTCATGGCAGATATAGCATATAGCATCTTTAAGGTCTCTACAATCTTGGGTCTTATGCCCCCTTCTTTTACATATGCCACAAGGTCTAGCTTGTGGGTCAGGATTACACGGTCCCCAGTGTCTTCGGTTGCAAGTCATACAGAATGGCATCACAGCCGACTTGCTTTGGTTCCCTTTAAACCCGAACCTCCTTTTATTTTTCTTATTAAATCTGTGGGAGTTGTCTTCCTCTCTCTTCCTTTTCCAGTCAATTTCAGGCTTGACTGACTTCTGCCTCACTATATCAAGGGTGAGGGAGAGAGATAGGTCAACAGCAGACCTATAGGTACTAGGCTGAGCAGCCTTTACCATGCCCTTAATCTCGGGCGCTAATCCATTTATAAAACGCACAATGCGTTTGGATTCAGGGGTAATTAAATAAGAAACTAAAGTATATAGGGAATTGAAATCGGAAACATAATTCCGACAATCTAGGTTTTTCATGGAAAGAGACAAGAAGTCTGTCTCTATTTTCTCCACCTCATGGGTTGGGCAGTAAGTTTCCTTTACAAGATCCACAAACTTGGACCATCCTAGATTATACAGGTATACCTTACCTGTTGACTGAATCATGGCTTTCCACCATGTTAGGGCATCACCCTTAAAGGACTGTGATACGTAGTTGACCACATCCTTTTCAGCACAGCCGCTGATGTCTACTATAGTCTCCATCTCATCCAGCCACTTTAAGGCTTCTACGGCTCCTTTTTCCCCATTAAAGTCTCGGGATTTACAGGAGACAAAGTATTTATAGGTACACCCGTCTTTAGCAGAACGGGACCTATCAGCAAAGTCTGCTATCCTTGGTTCACTCTTCGCATTTGAAGAGTGAACATAGCTCTCTTTATGAGTTGAAGATGGTGGAATAGATAAGGGTCTAGAGCGAGTGACACTCGGCTCTCTTAGCCTTTCTATGGCTTTACTCATGGCCCTTTCCACAGCCGCATCAATGCGAGCTTGGAAATCATTATCATTATTTATGGCTATATTTCGGCGTCTTTGACGTTCCGATGGCTACTTTGTGCCTCATTAGAATTAGCCATTCTTCAAAGCTTTGGTTTACCAAATAAAATTTCTCTTAGCCATGGTATAATAACCATATCGGCTTTTAATCATCGGATATAACAATCCTTTGCCTTTACTAGTGTGAATAACATCACCACTCTTAGGATTTACATATCTATATTTGGCTTAGGTCTTAATAGGAGACAATTTACAATTTGGACGAAGTCCATATATTATTAGACAGAGGATCGCAATGTCACAACTGTCATTTGTCATACAGACAATTATACATAGGTCATAAGCATGTCCCTGAATGGACATATTAATTGGGCACATTGGCCGGTCACATTGGACATAATATATATGGCACTTAGGCATGTCACTAATGGACATATAATAGGGCACATAGGCACAATATCGCTAATGGATAATTATCATCGCACTGATGATAGTAGCCGGGATCGAATAGATCACATGGGCTTTAAAGAATAGAATTTAACCCGAAAGGGTGATACATCACTAATGGATGTCTGATTATCATCACACTGATGATACTAGCCGGGATCACATGGATCACAAAGGCTTTTATGCCGGGATCACAGAGATCACAAAGGCTATATAACCGGGATCAAATAGATCACAAAGATTATATTTTAATATATCTCTAATGGATGTTTTATCACGCCATGGTGATACTAGCCGGGATCACACAGATCACAAAGGCTATATAACCGTGATTAAATAGATCACAAGGGTTATATATAATACATCTCTAATGGATGTTTAATCACCACACTGGTGATTTTAGCCGGGATCAAGCAGATCACAAAGGCTATTTAGCCGGGATCACACGGATCACAAAGGCTATATAACCAAGATCAAATAGATCACAAGGGTTATATAAAATACATCTCTAATGGATGTTTAATCACCGCACTGGTGATATTAGCCGGGATCAAATAGATCACAAAGGCTTTTAAGCCGGGACCACACAGGTCACAAAGGCTATATAACCAGAATCAAAATAGATCACAAAGGTTATATTTAATACATCTCTAATGGATGTTTTATCACCACACTGGTGATACTAGCCGGGATCACACAGATCACAAAGGCCTTTAAGCCGGGACTACACAGGTCACAAAGGCTATATAACCGGGATCAAAATAGATCACAAAGGTTATATTTTAATACATCTCTAATGGATGTTTTATCACCGCACTAGTGATACTAGCCGGGATCACACAGATCACAAAGGCTTTTAAGCCGGGACCACACAGGTCACAAAGGCTATATAAGGTTAGGACATAGTCCATAACCTTGAAGGCTAGCGTGATTCCTCAAGTCACACTACCAAGAGTATGCACATTACTTGAATGTTAACATTAGAGGACCTTAATGGTTGATTGTAAGTCCCGGTCGCATTGACCTTAATGACTTGGAGGCTTGAACTTAGTCCATCACCTCTAGATAGAAGGATAACTTCCCTTAACTATCTTATATATTTGGCCAAATATGTGGTTTGAGCCACTTGGCAAATCAAAACCATTAAAATCTTTTTGGAATTATATCGTAGAGCATAAATTTCGAATAAAATCGAGACGCTCGTTTTCAAGAGGATGAATACATATATATAATTCCAAAAGTACTTCATTAAATTTTCATACGAAATTACAATACTTGAAACAAATAAATGAAACTGATTGTTCATGCAAGGACTAAAAGAAACAAAATGTCCACGCAGGGACTAAAGAAATAATGTCCACGCAGGGACTACATATAATAGGAAAAGACTTCACTCGTCTTTATTTCCCTTGACAAGTTTGGAGAGTTTCTTGAAGAACTTATTTGTCTTCTTCTCCGTTTTCTCCGCCTGCTGCTTCATTTCTTTCATTCTCTCTAAGGCCTCATTAATGGCCTCAAGGGGTGGCAGAGGTTTTGGTTGGGGTTGTGGTTGTGGCATAACCGGATACTGGTACCCATAAGTTGGATATCCAGTCGGTGGATAAGTAGGTGGGAAAGGAGACGGGTAAAGTGCATTGTGCATAACCGCCTGCATGTATGGGTATTACGACCACGCTTGATAGTCTACTGGCGTAGACGGATTAAAGAACAGGTGTTGGTGTTAGTATAACCCGTTGGTAGTGGTTGAACAACATGTGTTGGTGTTGGTTCCATTATAGGTGGAACATTAGAGGGTCCACCCATTTGTGGGTCCTCTTGAATGGTGGGGTAAGAATTGGGCAAAGGTGGCAGCGATCACGACCTTTGTCCGCTACGTACTGACATATGTGCTCCACGCTTCCTCCTTGGTGGCTCAGGTGGTTGTTGAGGTTGGTCCACGGGTTCCATGTGGACATCTTCTTGAACTGGGAGTGGTTGTGAGTGATGGGAAGGTGTGTGGGCAAAGGTGAATTGAGTATTGGTCCCACTCGTTAGGACCTTGGTAGGGCGATCCGGCATACGAGTTTGAATAGCTCGAAATTTCAATGGGATGCACATTTGATCCTGGCGGTGGCATCTCCGAGTCGGAGTCCTCGTCCATAGGATGTGGCTCGTCCAACTGATTTTGATCGGCTGGAGGCGTGTTTAAGTAATGGTTGGGGTTAAACTTTTCATGGTAGGAGTGATGAGAATAGGAATGGTGAGAATGATAGGAATGGTGTGAGTGGTAAGAATTTTGGGAATGTGAGGGCGAGTGTCTATTAGAGACGGAACGTCTCGCTAGTTGCCATGGAGACGAATCTCCTGATTCTTGATATGCATCTGAATTATGAGGTTGAGGAATACGCCCCGATGGTCCTCCCCTCATTGGACCTTTTCCTCGTCCACTTTGTCCTCGTACACGTGGCGGCATTTTCCTGTTAGAAATCAATTTAAAACGTACTAATAACTTAATAATGAAATGAGTAATCCTAGGTCAAGTCTAAGGAATGTGCTCGTGTAAGTTTGAGACTAAACACAAAAGGCTAGTGTTTAATTCTCTCAAACGTTGGCTCTGATACCAACCCTGTCACACCCCGGATTTCCAACCCCAAAATCCAAACACCGGTGGGCCCAGGTGGGGAGTATCGTGACAACAGTTGATAACGTCATAGTCAATTAAACGTGGCACAGCGGAAGTTTTGGAATAAAATTACTATTACAAAACGAATGTTCGAAAATACAAAATAATATACAAGCTTGTAGTAGAAGATCCACATGCGGATCATAGAATGTATAAGAAAGAATACAAAACAGACTTTAGGCAGATCTAAGGGTTTACAAGAATCCTCTTATTCTCTACCAAGCAGCTTCCAATTAATTTCATGTTGTACCTACAGATTAGTCTTTGGAGGACACGTCAGCTTATGCTGGTAAATACACTCAACTGACTCATTTTGAAAATATTAAAAATGATTTCAAGTGCAAATGGCACAAAATCTTTTATTATTTTAGGAAGGTTAACCATGCAATGGACCATGCAATAATAATTTACCATATCCCAAGCCCTTATAAGGGAAATAAGTTGAGAGTATTTACCTGAGATTGCTTTATTCTTTTATTTTTAATTAACTCAGCCGTATAGAAAAGTACCGAGTGTAGATAGCTTTTTCCGAGAAGGCTCTAGTCTGGATTATGGCATAAACTAGCCAATTAAATACTAACGGTTGTATAAACCGAATAGTGTACATGATCATTACGTATAACGCTTGACTAAACGATGATCAGATAGAATGTAGTTTAAAACGACAAGTACTTGACTTGTATAATACGGGTAAACTATAAACATTCTGGATTTTGAACTTAAAATGATAAGGTTAAACCCGTTACGGTTGAATTCCGTAAAATAGTCACATATACGTAACTGTGCGCATAATAGCGATATCGGGTAACCGGATAAGTTATTGACAAGTTCTATATGCCATTATACTTTTAAATAAGTTAAGATATCAGTAGAATATCAACTTGTATGCCCGTTGGGGTTTTAAAACGAAATTATGCCTTATAGGGGCATTTCGGTAATTTCGTATCGTATAAAAAGAACCTAAATAAAATTTAAGTTTATGATCATGAGTATTCTGGAAAAATAATTTATTTATGATATAATATCAGTAGAATATCAAATATATGTGTATTTTACCTTTTATGACCAAACTATGCACCGAAGGGGCATTTTGGTCATTTTACACATAGTTTATAAATTATTTGGGATTCTGAGTTTATAATAAGTACCTACTGTAAATATGTTTAAAATAAGTTTTAAATTCAGTAGGTAACAAGTCTTGGTCCACTAATATGGTTTAAAACCATACTATGCGCTGAAACGGCGTTTATGTCGTAAAGTGACGTCTTTTAAGTGATGTTTATGAAAACTGATGTTTAGATCAGATTAAAATGTTTAAAATAAGTTAATTAATATAACATATCGGTAAGTAAGTGATTTATCTCGAAAAGATTTGATTAAAACTATTTTATAAGCCATAGGGGCTAAAACCGTCATTTATTGGTATAGTTTAAAGACTTGTTTAAAAACTCAGTTTATAACTTGGTTTAATATCCCCAATAATTCTACTTATGATATTACATTAGTAGAAATTCATTTTCAAGTTCATTACCATTTGAAACCTTGTTTTATGCAAAAAGAGCATTTTGGTCAAAGATGACATAATTATGGAACTTGCGCATAAACTTGGATTCTGATTATGATCATGTAATATAACCTCACAAGGTTATGCTATATTATATTATGATCATAATACAACTTTAGTACAGTGGGTAACTAATCTAAATCGGGTCAGAATCGAAAGTCAAAGCAGAAGTCAAACCTTGCGACTTTCGGTTGCGAACCGAGCCTAGAACTGAAATTGACGAGCCGAACATGTTCATACATGTTCTAATAATTATTACCAAATCGTTTAAGTGTCAAAACAGGTTTCATAACATATATAAGATCAATTTATGATTTTTCCGAAAAATGGCATGTTTGACTTTTTAATATCATAACTTTGACCCGTCAATTGGTCTAGCAAACGTGATCTTTAGGAGGTGCCCTTTATAGGTACTAAGACCTACCTTACTATGATCACTTAGCCATGTTCATTTTGAACAATGGCTGGACCATAATGGTCTTGACCGAAAGTCAAAGCGTTTTACGTAAAAAGCTTGACTTTAGGCTATAGAAGCCTATAAACGAAAATGCACAAGGAAGGAACACTTACCAGTGATTCCTAGATGCAAAAGAACTATGTTGGACGGCTCCTTTTAGTTAGGAACTTCCAAAGGAGGGAGAAGAGTGAATAAGAAAGGTGCAAGTTGAAATGGTGAACTTAAGCACCTATTTATAGTTGGAGAGCTCAAAGGAGGTGAAGCCAGGTGTCTAGGGGTGTAAGAAGAAGCTTACAAGTGTCCCAAAACGTAGCATAGCTGATTAGGAAGGTCATGGTTTCGATTTAATGGTTTTGGAGCTTTGCTTGGGCTCCAAAACAAACTTTCTGCTGCAGGTCTGTTCTCGCGGGGCGCGAGAGACACAGGCCGGGTCTCTCCCGGCCTGCGACCGCCCCTATTTCAGTTTTAAAATTTGACACGTTGGCCCCTAAACTATATAAAGCTTATAAAAATGATTTTAAATACTATTTTGGCACTTTTAGCCCTCCGTAGCCAATACTTGGCATACCCGGGATTATGCCCGAGCATTATTGAGCTCTCGGTTCGTTAAAAGGTCACTCAGAGGTATAAATTAACATGTTGACACTTTTAATCCCTCTAATATCCAACTTTCACATATTTACAGAGTTGAACTCTCTCGTCCAACAAACGGTACGTATGAGAGTTAGGACATCACAAAGGATCACTCAGAGGCTTATCACAAGCATGTTGATTCCAATGTCACTCAGAGGCTAGGCATGTTGACGTATTAGTCACTCAGAGGCCAAGTTTCAAGCATGTTGACATATCAGTCACTCAGAGGCTAATGATTTAAGCATGTTGACGTATCTGTCACTCAGAGGCTATTATTTATGAATGTTGACATCGGTTTGTCACTCAGAGGCTCAATCTTGAGCATGTTGACGCCTTTAGTCCTTATTGGTCTTTAACAGACAATTATATAAAATACAACACGTGTCACTATACTATTGGACACGATTTTACAGGGTGTTACAGCCTGATGTATGCTCAAGTATGTACTCGCCCAGATATCGCTTATATTGCTGGAATGCTAGGCCGTTATCAGAATAATCCTGGCCTAGATCCCTAGAAAGCAGCTAAGAAGGTACTTAGATATCTGCAAGGGACGAAAGACTATAAACTGACTTATAGAAGAAGTGATCATTTGGAAGTGGTAGGATATTCTGATTCTGACTTTGCCAAGTGCAAAGATGACAAGAAATCCACTTTGGGCTATATCTTTATGTTAGCAAGTGGACCTATCTCATGGAAGAGTCATAAACAACAGTTAAGTTCAACTTCCACAATGATGGCAGAACACATTGCTGTTTATAACGCAGCCTTTCATGGAATGTTGCTTAGAAATCTGATCACTGGACTCAAAATCGTTAATTCCATTTCTAGACCATTGAAGCTTTACTGTGATAACTCAGCTGCCGTTAGTTTCTCGAACAGTAACAGTTCGACTGGAGCTGGTTTATATCTTGATACAAAATACTTGTTCATACGTGAATGAGTTGAGGAAAATAATCTTTGTATTGATTATATTAGTACTAAAAATATGCTTGCGGGTCCGATGACTAAAGGTCTCCCACCTAAAGTTTTCAAAAAACGTGTTTCGAATATGAGATTTACTAAAGACCTTATTTAATAGCATATTGTACTTACTTATTTTAATGAAATTTCATCAGTTTGATTTTGTATGTCTCTAACATATGTTCTGCCGGTATAATGACATATAGACAAATATAAATACAATTCAAACGTTAAAGGGCTTATTTACATATTTTGAACATAACTGTTAGGTTTTAAATTGAAGCTGTAGTATGACTAATGGGGGTCCTGAGTCGAATGATGATTCAACGGCTATATTTCTCTGCTATGGTTCTTGGTTTAAAGCTAAAATGAATGTTAACTCCTGATCAGGCTTATCTAATACTCATGATAAATGATTACTCGGCTAAGTGGGAGAATATAAGATTAAATATATATTATTTATAATATTTAATCATGTAGCCATTATAATCATTTATATTATATTAGATCAAAATATATTAATCCTATAACATAATTAGTTGGTAATTGTTGATGGACCATATTCCCCTCATTAACTAATTAGGGTTTCCTTCTAGGTGTATATAAGTAATTGATTAGAGAGGTTTAGGGTTAGACACTTACAATAACATCACTATCACCAAAGCTGCCGCCCACCTCTCTCTCCATAACCTAAACCGAAATTATCCCTAGTTCGATTCTTACCATCATAATCTTACACCTTAAGAAGGAACCAGATCATACTGACAAATATGTCAAACCCATGGCTGCGTCTCTGACTGGATTCTCTGCTGGCCTGTCTGCTGTCACAGGTATTTCTTTATGATTTCCATTATGTTTAAACAGAACTGAACAACATGTTAATCTGTCACAACCTTGTTGTCATGCAAATTTGGAAAGAACTTACACGAGATTCTTTGTAACACCATGACGGACATGTCTTGAACGAAATACAGCGTAAAGGCACCAAAAAATGTAGAGCTATTTTGCTCACAATCAGAGATACACATAACAACCGCTAAAAGGAATAAGTGTTGCATACATTAAGCAAGTGTAGGGTGGCTTTAAGTTTTGCATTTATATATAGTTGAAGTACTTAGGTTAGTCATAATGTTACTCGACAACTCGATCATGTACATAAATTACGGTAATTATATAGTTCGATTGACATTATCAGTGACATCGTAATTTATAAAAGTATAAACTTTTAAATCATGTAATGTTTGAATACAAGTCGTTATATCACCGGAATATATATAAATGAATAAGTTCTCCTCGATTTTGTTTAAAATAGGATTAATTCTGATCATCTAAGTCACGAGACATATTGTCATGAGAATTTATTTTAGTTTTGTAGTTTATTTTAACCTCCATAATTCACAGTTTAATTTTTATTTCTAGAATTCAAAATTTATATTTTTAGGAACTTAAAACAATTATATTTTTTTTATAAAAAAACAAAATGCAAATTGGATTTAAATAATCCAATCTAGCTGCTTTTTTAAAAAATAATAATCCAAACTGAGTTTATGCCCGCTAGTGATCCAACTTTTTTCATTTTTTTATAATGGTCTACCGTTAAAAATAACTTAACGGAGTTAAGTTTTTATTAGAATTGAAACCGATGTTTAAGGTCTTTTGATCAGAACAAGAATCCGAGTCGATTGATGTAAAACTTACCTCGAAACGGTGCTCCAAACGACTTAAGTTCTGTTAATTGGAAGTTTAAACACCCGAATTGAAGCACCATTTCATCGTTTAGAGCACTACTTCGAGGTAAATTTTTACATCAATCGAGTCTTATACTCGTTCTGATAAAAATCCTAAAACATCGGACCCCATTAAGTTATTTTCAATTACAGACCATTATACAATGAAAATCCTGATAAAAGCTTTTCAAAGCATCCATTGGTGATCCTTTGATGATCTATCCAGAAAAGTTGAACCTTTGCAGTTAGTTATCTTGTCGTATACCTTAGTTGAACCTTGGTCAAAGGCTCCTCTTCTAGCTTCCATAATCAGGTCACCATTGACTTAATCAAACTTTGGAATTCATTATGAACCATGGGTCACATACCTGGTATTTCAAAAACCACCACCTTTTTTTAAATGCTTACCAATTCGAAGATGTAGTGGTTTCTCATGATTACCACATGCTGCAACCACCCACTAAGTGTTGCATCCATCACCATTAACACCACACACTAGTGCTCATTCCATCCCCTAATAACCAATTGCATGTGACGCCTCTAATAACACCGCCATCACCCAAATACATGGTTCTTTCATGATTATCTCCCAAAATACATCAGCTTCATCAGTTGATCAATCAAACAAACAAATGTTTTCGTATTCATTTTCGAATAAAACATCCTTGCCATGTACGAAGTTTTATTCGGGTCTAGTTGCGCGCGTTCCCTGACTTGTCTCCTATGTTAATCCTTGTTTGAGACTGTAGAACACTTGTTAACTGGTACAAAATTACAAAACTCGATCCTACTTTGTACATAATATAGTTTTTTTTAAATGGCTAAATGTTACACCGGACATAATATAATGTACTCACGCAAACTAAACAAATTCGGTGCTACTACAGCTTCAATTAGAAGTAGTCCGAAAACATTCGTGTCATCTTTTGTCAAGACATCATTGTAAATTTTGAAGGTTGAGATTCAAAATTAACTACTTTACCCTGCTAGAGTTCTTATGTAAGTTTAAACTCTCACATTTTATTTTAGACAATCTCATGTGTTTTGTCCTGTCTACTTGAGAGATATTAAGCCAAAAGGAGTGCTCTGTCTCAAATATTACAAGCGCGTTTTAGATGCATTTGTTTTTTATGAGAGGAGAACTCATTACTAGGGACGGATCCAGGGCTGTTTGGAGGTCCCGAGAACCCCATCAATTTGGAAAAAATAGAGAAAAATTAGTAGTAAAAAATTAATGAGAATCTATAAAAAAGAACCTTCTACAAAAAATTAATGGATTTGCACTAACTCACCTCCTAGTAAGCTAACAAAAGATAATATTTGTTGATATGAGTGGCCGAAGCCCGAATGTTACATAAAGTAGTGACATCGATCATTGTATAGCTACTCCCAATTCTAATACAACTGCTACCTTGTCAGCAACATAACAATCCTTGGTGAAAGAAACCCTGTGGGTGGTGGGTGTCGTCCCTAATATTGCTAAATCATTGGCTTTCTTACACATCAAATTCACATCATTTTTTTTCATTTAATCCCTAAACTATAGAGATGGTCATCTTTCACATCCCTAAATCATTGGCATATCGCTTAACATTTATAAAACTCGGTTTGTTATAGCAAGAAAGAGCTACGTGAATTCATTCTTTGAGTTGAATCCGAGCCATACAGTCTTGGTCAATACTTGCAGATAAGAAAGTATGGGTTCGAGTGGCTATTGATCTGATTCCAAATCGGCAATCTCACTTGCGATCAGGAAAAACGTATCATCATTGGATTTAGCGGCACACCACGTTGCAAAAGTTGGGTATTATATCTTTGATTTTTTTTATTTGTGATGATATCATTGCTGCAAAAATATCTCCTCTACAAGAAGTGACATCGTTTTTAGATTTAGCATTCGCTAAAGTACAATATAACATAGACAATGAGCTATCTTTTTGTCACATTATAAAGGTAATACTTCACTTTTTGCAACAACATAAATTGTACGAATTAAAAAAATATGCTTAACAAGAAATTAAAAAAAATCTCAATTATATATTAATAATAAGTAATACATAAATAAGGAATAAACGTGCAATAAACAAAATATACCGCAATATTCTGGACAAGTGAATTGAATCGAAACACTTTAAGGACTAATGAATTTGATATGAACTTTCAGCTTAAAAATACTTAAATTTGTTATTATATATTAATGCTTGGTGGGGTTATTTACTCTTGTACATGAAAATTTTAAAAGTTATTAAAATTAAATATAAAATAAAACTTGATACTACTACTTTGAAATTGGGTATTTGCAATCTTGTTTTCAGTCGCAAAAAGCCTTTTATAACTGAAAATGCACTTACAAAAACCTTTTGTGGTAATCCTGGTTTACGACTACCTAGCTACATAGAATAATTTTGATCGAACTTGGCAATCGCTTTGTGTTCACGAATCTTATAACAAGTTTACGACCGCCTGTTTTGAGACTGATTTGAGACCACGCAAAAATAAAAAGTAGTGGCCTAGTATGAGTAGGAAAACTTATAGGAGCACCTAAATTAGAGTGGTCATGTCTCACGAGAAGTAACAGTAAAAAAAATTGTCGTTCAAGAAAAAATAGCATTTAATGGAATTGATAAGAGTTTAATTTATTTATTACTTGCATTTATATATCATTTTAAAATAAATACATATAAAAGTTATAAAATGATAAATAATCTTACAAACGTGATAAATAATGTATAACCTATATTTGTTTTGTAGGTAAATAATATTAATATTAATTTATTATGTTTGAAAATAACTTTGTATTTAGAAAAAAAAAGGTTAAGTGAAGAATGGTGAAAAGTGATGACCATTTTCATGATTTTAAACAAAAAAGTCTTAGCAAACTAGTTCTGCTGTCTCCGGGTAGCTATCCGACATCTTATTTTCAATGTTGCATCATGCACAATTCATGATAAAAAAAAATTCTATATTAACATAATTACTACAAGTGTACAAACAGATATAATATGAACTAGGCATCACTAATCAATTAATTTAATAAAAAAATAAATACCCCTAAACAGGGTGTTACAATTGGTTCCACAAATACAATCTGTTGGCATCTCACATGAGATATTGCAATAATAAGCTACCACTTTCAAGCTAAATAAAGCCTTCATTAATTTAAGGCATGGTCAGGAATTAAACACTGAAAATTTACATATAATTATTTAAAAGCACTACTGGTAGATCACAAACTTTAATAAAAATCAAACATTTTTACGGGTGTCCTTTCATGTATCCTCTATATTGTTGGTCATGGTGAACGGTGTTGTTTACGATATGTAAAGATAAAGCACATACGTGAAATATATTGAATGTACTATAAGATATATAAAGATAAAGCACATGCGTGAAATATATTAAATCTACTATAAGTGTGTCATGACCATGGACCCATATATATTTTGTATCTCGAGTGAAAGTAACGGTAATAAAAGAAGTAACTACATGATATTGGTCCAACATTTTTACCACCAAAGAAATATATTCCTGTTTTTCTCATATAAATTTCCGTAATCAATCAAAGTGTACTTAAACTAGTTACTTAACCAATACTAAATCTGATATATAATAAGTTTAAAAGAATATTGATGTTACCAAGTAATTGATTTGTTATATATGTAGATAAAAGATAAACTATGAACATGAAACGACATCACATAATCTTTTTTTTAACGGTAAATTTTGGATAACTGACGGACCACTAAAATATTATCGTGTCATCAGTAGAACCACTCAGTCATATCTATCTTAGCTAGACTATAATGTATATACACCAATTAAATAGAAAATCCAATAAATCTAAGAAAACCCCCTGACTATACGAATCGAACTCAAAACCTAATAATCTTTAAATCTTATCCCACACTCAAAATACCAGCTAGATTTCATTTGTCCCTTCAACAATTTGGACAGAGGAGTACAGATATTCTTAAGGTCCAAATTAATTCATGTAGGGATGCAATTTCTCACCCCTCTAGAAGCAGATATTAACTTTCTTGGGAGCCTAAGGAACACCTCAACGTGGGCAAGTCACCTGCTTTCAAATTTTTTTAGACTATCACCCCCTTATAAGTTCACCATAAGGGTTTTCTGATTTTTCAATAATTTATTTCCAGATGTCTGAATTCTTATAAATAGTAACACCAAATTTCAGTCTTCAAATTAGCAAGAATTTTTTTACATATATGTATTATTTGTGATAAGAAAAAGGTTCACAAAACTAAATGATATTTTTGTAGAAAACCTCTAACCATTTAGCTGGAAGAGGATGTCAATTCTTTCGAAACATTATAACTGTCGTAGCTTGTTATTTAAATTATTTAGAGCATGTTCATTATAAGAAATTGTTTTTCGTAGAAACTTAAGTCGGTGTATAATCACTCAACTTATGTATAATATCAATGTAAGATTAAATATTTAATTATATGTATTTAATCTAGTAGCCTAGATCAAAATAATATTAATCCTATTATATATTAATTGGTAATTGTTGATGGACCATATTACCATAATTAACTAATTAGGGTTTTCTTCTGGGTGTATATATAAGGAGATGATTAGAGAGGTTTAGGGTTAGACACTCACAATAACATCCTTAACATCATAGCCACCCACCCCTCTCTCCATAACCTAAACCGAATTCATCCCTAGTTCGGTTATCACCATCATAATTTTACACCCTATGGAGGAACCAGATCACACTGACAAAGATGTCGAACTCCATGGCTACGTCTCTGACTGGATTCTCCACTGGCCTGTCTGCCGTCTCAGGTATTTCTTTATGTTTTCCATTATGTTTAAACAGAACTGATCAACATGTGGTATCAAAGCATATGTTGATAAATCAGTTCTGTTATGTATCCATTATTCTGGGATTAAAATATGGAAAACATAATTTTTAAACTTGATTACTTTTCCGAAATCACATAATTTGTGAGTTAAAAAAATTCGGATTTAATGATTTAAGTGGATGTTTAAACACATCCGAAATACTACTGTTCCGAAATCTGCATAATATGTTAAAGTTTCAGTTTTGGATTCCGGAATTTGGTTTTAAACTTTTAGGGTTCGTCATTTTGTTCTTATGAAATTCGAAGAAATTCCTATTTTGGAATGTAATTCGGATTGTTGGGTGTTTTTCCTATTTTGATCTATTTTATCTACTTAAAGTTATTCGAAATATGTTATTATTATAAATAGATATAATTTTCGAATTAATAGGATAAATCTAATCAGCACTAAAATAGGAAACAAATTATCCCATAATCCCTTAATTTTCGAATTTCAAACTTATCACAACTAACTGCCATTATTAGAGATTTTGAAATCTTGGAGGATAAGTTTCGGACTAATCAGAGGCTGATCCGAGATGGCCATTTCGGACTAATGAGAGTCTCATCCGAGATGACTAACTCGTACTAATCAGAGCCTCATCCGAGATGACTAACTCGGACTAACTTGAGTCTCATCCAAGATGCCCATCTCGGACTAATCTGAAACTCATCCGAGATGCCCATCTCAGACTAACTTGAGTCTCATCCGAGATGCCCATCTCGGACAAATCCGAAACTCATCCGAGATGCCTATCTCGGACTAATCCGAACTCATCCGAGATGCCCATCTCAGACTAACTTGAGTCTCATCCAAGATGCATATCTCGGACTAACTTGAGTCTCATCCGAGATGCATATCTCGGACTAACTTGAGTTTCATCCGAGATGCCCATCTCGGACAAATCCGAAACTCATCTGAGATGCCTATTTCGGACTAATCAGAAACTCATCCGAGATCACCATCTCGGACGAATTTGAGTCTCATCCGAGATGCCCATCTCGAACTCATTCGAGTCTCATGCGAGATGCCCATCTCGGACTCATTCGAGTCTCATCCGAGATACCTATCTCGGACTAATTCAAGTTTCATCCGAAATCCATCCGAAATCCAAGATTTTATCCGAAATTTCATTACTACATTAGGCTATTATTGTGAACTAAATTTCAGCTCGGGGCTTCGCCCCAAACCCCGTGCTAACAGGGGGTTTGATATTAAATAAATGTTTTGTAAACACTTAATTAATCATAATAAGATAACTTTTTACAAAACCAAATAGATTAACTTGAATGAGCTTCTAATGTATCACTTCTGCCCAAAGGTGATTTGATGCATCTATTTATTGTTCAAGTATTACAAAAGTTATGTTAATTGTGCATTTATACATGAATGTCATATTTCTGGCCAAAGTTGATCTAATTCATTCATGTCTAGCATATTTAACAAGTGCATAATTAAAGTGATTGTCTTATTTCTGGCCAAAGCTGATTTGTCACAATTACTTTGCACACATACTTAGATGATTACACTTCTTGCCAAAGCTGATTTGTCTTCATTTAAATATAATTTTTTTAATTAGTCTATTATTTTGATGTTAGTAATAGACATATCACAACTTCTTCAAATAATGATCCTCACATTAATAATCATTCATTAATCTTATGATCATATTTTCATGCCTTATCTTTAACACCTCATAACATTACTCACTGTAACTTTCTTCTATAAATCTGTATCTCATCCACTCTAATTCCTAAACCTAATATGTTTCGCCTTACTTAAAGTTTCTATAAGATTAGCTCTTGAATTAAATATTTGATTATCCCTTAAGACATGATAATGATGTTGCTCTATTCTGATAAAAGTGCTACAGAAACAAAGTAGAGTATGATGAATAGGATAAGTCGAACATGATGTCTCTTATGATAATCAAGAACTCATTTAACATAACTGTTATCACTAAAGTTATTCCAGATTATGTTTTTCCTAAGACTAATCTAATTTTATGGAATAAACAGAGGAACTAAGGTGCATGTCTTCATTTCAAATTCTAAACTATGAAGGTTAATGGTATTCGTGAATAAATCATAATGTACAATACCATGCTCCATAAAATAAAGGGCTTACACATGGAAATAAGTACATTTTTCCAGTGCATTACTACTAACTTTTCCACTAGTACAATTTGATGCCTTATAAATCAACTGTAACACTCAAAAGTACCAAAGGAAAATGAGTGTGTTGATCAGCAACATATGTATAGGAAAAGAAATGCCTAAAACTGGAAAATAAGATGTAATTCACCTCACTACCACTAAAACCTAAAAGAGGATACTTCTAAGGTTCATAGACAATATACAAGTAGTAATTCCAACTCTAAGGTTCTTTAAGGAAGAAACTCACTGCCTAATTATGCCATTAGGCATAAGCAAAGAGATTATCCATAATTCAAAAGAACAGTTGGATAAAATATGTAGTCGCCTTTTAATGATCTTTAAGTCTGATAATTTTAATATTCCAATTAACACCTGATAAGTTGACTCAAGTTCTAAATGTTTCCTTACTAGAATTCAACAAATAACTAACATGAGAGTTAGTGACAATTAAATGTTAAGGCTATAAGAACCATGAAAAGTTGCCTTCTAATTACGCTTTATGATACGTTACATATTCTAGAAATTAATCAGAATTTAGTATCAATACTAAAGCTATATTATGACAGTTGTGAGGTTTGCATAGTCAACATAAAGTTACACTTACCTTAAACTCTCATATTATTTGTTCTCAATATCTGAATAGAAACATTAATATCATGAAACTAGATGATACCTTACACTTCACAACTTCTTTATCATGCAAATGAGAATTTGACAAAAGGAAATGGGCTCTATAAATTTCATCCACTGTAACCGTAATTCATGAGAAATCATGACATGGCTAGTGAGGATGATTTTTTCATCTAATCTCATTCTAAGTGATTTTAAATCATGATGTCAAAAGCCCTAAAATGTTATTTGGCTAAAGAAATAAGTATGGATCCACTATAAGTTATATTTTATTGACATTTGTGGAACTTATTCAAAATGGAATATTCAGACATAATTCATTTACCAATTAAAGACTATTCACTTGTATCTAAACTTGTCTCATATGGCCCATGGTCTTAAAGAAATCTACTCATATATATACTTAATATGATTTCTATTAAATATGTCCTTAAGCTTCTTATGACATCTGAACATTAAGGAAATCAAGTAAAGTTTAACATATATATGATAGGTTCCACGTCACATACCTCATTGAAATTTCTCTTGTAGCAATTTTTAGAGATATCAAAGATCAGTGGGAGCCTTAAGTGTCTTAATTATAACTTGCAAAAGTTGCAAGAGGTGGGGGAGTGAAAACTTCACATTACTTCAATTTACACCTCTTGTACAAGACACTGCTCCATTTCGGCATTGTTTCATCAAAACTTATCTCCTTAGAATATAATGCTACTCTTACAAAAGTTTCATTGTTGCTTAATTGTGGGAACACTTAGATTTCTTACCTAAACTAATATAATCCTCAACAAGAGAAACTACAACGACTAACGTCATTAATTTGTTTCTCACTTAGAATTTGTCGGTCGTTAAATATTGACCTTAAGCATGCTGAGTTCCTAAAACTTCTAAGGTCAGTGGGAGCAGTAAAGTCTTTATCATGACTTGCAAGGAATACAAGAGGCAGGGGGGAGAGAGTCATTAAATTTTACACCGAATCTAACTCCGTTTACACCTCTTGGACATCATACTGCACCAACTCTTACACACTTAGAATCCTGAAAATGATAGCAACCTAACCAAGAGCTAATCCACAAAATTGAAACTTCTAATAAACCCAATAATCAACTCAGGGGGTCATCTAGGTTCAAAAACTTATTAACTTTGATGATTACATAACCTCCCTAACTAATGTTGAAGTGGATTTTGGAAAAGTTTAATGATCCTGTCTTTTCTAATTAAACCATTAGCGGCAAACAATTTTCTAAATGAAATAAAACTGTTTTCTAATAAAACTGATTTTATGTGTTCGAATAACGTTTGGGATTTGATTGAATTACCTAAGAGTGTTCATAACCAAACAAAAATCCTAATATAAATGTTTAGACACCAAGAAGCATATTAATTGTCAAAGGTTATACTCAGCGATAAATTATCAAAGAATTTTCTTACCTATATTACAAAAGTTTCTTTGAGGATCATCATTGTTCTGGTAGCTTATAACAATTTAGAGCTACATTAGCTGAACATTAAAACAACTTTTCTAACAACTGGCTGACATATTTACATGTTCATAAAACAGCCTGAAAGTTCTAAACGTAAAGTTAAAGAATAGTTTGTCTATAAGCCGATAAAATCCATGTATGAGTTAATGCAAACATCATAATGCGATGAAATCTTAACACAATTATTTTCATCAAGAACCAAGTGGATTAATGTACCTACCTAAAGATGAGCGGGAGCAACTAAAATAAATTTTTCTATATATAGACGACATTCTTTTGACAAGTATATGTTACATAAGTCAAAGCATTGTTAACACAAACTTTGATATAATAGATCTCAGAGATATCTCTTATGTAATAGATATCATAATACTGAGATAGACCCAATGAGACATTATTTTCGTTCCATAAGTTTAATTTTAAATGGGTCCTTACATATGTAACAAACAACACAACTCTCCTTTAGAGGATAATAGAGTAAATGAGATTATTTTCCTTACGCTTCATTAATTAGAAGCCTTATGTGGTTTAATTCTATACTCGTTTAGATATTACTCTCATTGCAACACACTAGATATGTCTAGATTAATGTGAAGCATCTTATGGAGTATTAAAATATTTATAAAGAAAACGAGAGACTATAACTTAAAGAAGAAGTGAGAACTCAAACCGGTTTATTACTCTTTGTAATATTCAAAGATGACAAAATGTAATTTCGGGTATATCCTTATGTCAGCAGACAAAACCTATCTCATGAAGAAGTCATAATGAACTAATAACAACAACCTAAGATATAATGACATAATATGTTGTTGATCACAAAGCAATAGTCACTAAATATTGTTGAAAATTTATCAGTGGACTCATAAGTTTATTAACTCCATATAAATTATATATTGAAGACTTATTGTGATAAAGTCAGCTACCATGTCTCCTTGGACAGTAACAGTTCGAGATGTGATGCATTAAATTTTAATACAAAATTAATTCTTCGTTTATGAACGAATTGAGGAAACTAAATCTTTGTATCGAATGCATTCATGATATGCTTAAGGATCCTATAACTGAAAGTCTATCACCCATAAATATTATATAAGCGCTTATAATAATGACAGGCTTATTGATGACTATGTACAACTGCATATATGAATGATTAATTATTAACTTTCCTCATCAGTTTGATTTTGTATGTCTCTAACATATGTTCTGCCGGTGTAATGACATATAGATAAATATAAATACAACTCAAACGCTAAAGGGCTTACTTGCATATTTTGATCATAACTGTTAGGTTTTAAATTGAGGCTGTAGTATGACTAATGGGGGTCCTGAGTCGAATGATGATTCAACGGCTGTATTTCTCTGCTACGGTTCTTGGTTTAAAGCTAAAATGAGTATTAACTCTGATCAGACTAATCTGATACTCATAATAAATGATTATTCGGCTAAGTGGGAGAATGTAAGATTAAATATCTATTTATATATATTTAATCTAGTAGCCATCATTATCATTTATATTATATTAGATCAAAATAATATTAATCCTATTATATATTAGTTGATAATTGTTAATGGACCATATTACCATAATTAACTAATTAGGGTTTCCTTCTGGGTGTATATATAAGGAGATGATTAGAGAGGTTTAGGGTTAGACACTCACAATAACATCCTTAACATCATAGCCGCCACCCACCTCTCTCTCCATAACCTAAACCGAATTCATCCCTAGTTCGGTTAACACCATCATAATTTACACCCTAAGGAGGAACCAGATCACACTGACAAAGATGTCGAACTCCATGGTTGCGTCTCTGACTGGATTCTCCACTGGCCTGTCTGCCGTCTCAGGTATTTCTTTATGTTTTCCATTATGTTTATACAGAACTGATCAACAACCAAATCAAAGTTACACGCGTAAATAACGTGACTTATTACATAATTATGCAAATTTATATACATATTAACACAACTTTTATGTATTTAAAATCACGTAGCATTTACCTACATCACAACAAACTTAAAGAAAAGTCCCATTTTTATAATTATAAAACTACTATATTCAAATGAAATTCAAATGAAAGATAATATATAACACCTGATGGTATAGTTTAAAAAACATAATGAAGTACATACAAGTTACTTGGGTTAAAAATGATGGAAACAAGATTGTAGCTTTTTTGCATAATTTATCAACTAGCTAAAAAAATTTACCATTTCAACTTAGCTCAATCAAGACTATTTCGTAAACGATATGGATTCTATTCACTTATAAATTATATATATTAAACACTTTTTCTACTTGTTGAATTAAACATTTTAATTAGACACATCACACATTATATTTATATATATATATATATATATATATATATATATATAATAGATTAAAAAGATAAATCTTATGATGGTGCTTGCTAGGTTGAAAAGATACAAGACAAAAAGGTAAGGGAAAGAAACAGTGTCAAGTGAATTCTAGGAGCTTACCTATAGTAGTCTCTCCAAAAACATAGGTAAAATTTTCTCCAAAAAGTAAGTTTGTGTGGTACTTGTTTGTGAAGGACCCCATTGTACTAAACCTCATCTCTGGAGGGTAGCTACTTAGCAACCATTTCTCTCTTGCCCCAGTGCCCCACCCTAGCTAAGCCTACCCCCCTACCTATAGATCTTGTTATAAGTATCTGCATCACTCATTGGGAAATGAAGGTGTAAATTGCTGATTGATCTACTGTCAATTAACTCTGATAACTTTCTTTCTTTCTTTAGCTTTCAAACAAAACTTACACAAACAAACATAATGTGCTCATGACGGCTACTCTTTCCTCTTTTACATATGCCCAAAGGAAGAATCAATCATCAGTAAATTCCATTTCTCAACTTGATGATTATTCTCCTAGATCAACAACTCAGCCAATACCTAACTCACAAAACACTGAAACAAGAACAGTTAAAAGGACCCGCGATTCGAGCACGAAGCACCCGGTCTACCGCGGTGTTCGGATGAGGAGTTGGGGCAAATGGGTGTCGGAAATTCGTGAGCCAAGAAAAAAATCTAGAATATGGCTCGGGACTTTTCCGACACCAGAAATGGCGGCCAGGGCACATGACGTAGCCGCCGTTTGCATAAAAGGAAGTTCTGCAATTCTTAACTTCCCCAAGCTAGTGGGATCACTGCCGCGGCCTGTTTCATGCTCTCCACAAGACGTGCAGACCGCGGCAGCTAAAGCAGCCGCGATGACAGAATTCGACTCTCCAGGTTCTTGTATAGAAACAACACCAGATGACCTTGATGAAATAATTGAGCTGCCGGTTTTAGGAACGAGTTTTGAGTCGCTAGAGTTGAAGAATGAGTTCGTGTACACTGACTCGGTGGTGGACGGGTGGTTGTATCCACCACCGGTGATGAACAGCGGTGATGATCATGAAGATAGGTATGTTTCCGGGCAAGAACAAGTGACTAATACCGCCTTTGAATCTTTATGGTGGAATTATTAGTGTGTTATCTTTTTGGGTTTATTACTTTTGCTTTTTACTGTTTTCACTTTGGCCCTTCTTATTTTTTCATCCAAGGGTTACATTTGTTTGTGTTTGTGTTGTCTATCTTTTGTCATCTGGGAACTCATGGATGACTTTTGTTAAATATGTAAACAACCATAAGTCTCTCTCTTTTTCTTTTCTCTGTGCAACTCTGAGTTAACATGTGTGGGTTAGTGATGGAGTCATAAAAAGGGGGTCATAATAACATTTGGTTCCCTACTAGTTACGACTAAAAAGTACAGCTCATATTTTTCTTGAAAAAGTCGTATTTTCTAGAAAATTCTAGTGATCCGGGAGCTCGCAGACCGTCTTAACCTCCTTTGGTTCCGGTGATGGTGATGGTGGCAAATGTGGTAGACCTTGAATCATGACAAAATGTGCATCTATAATTGCATCAAGTACAAGCTTGTAGTGTATGCCAAGTTGCTTCTTAATTGGTTGATCCGCCAAGCTCCACATCATTTGTTTGCATTATTAAACTCTACAGAAACTTTTTTCTTATTTGTTTTCTTAGTTTTTTCAGCAATTCTTAAACTCCCAATGTGAATCCATATTAAGTTTCACTTACCTGTTTACACTTTACTGATTTAAAAAACACACACACATATATAAATGTATATAATATGAAAATAATCATGAGAAAACTACATATAAATAAGAAAACTAAAAAAATCTAAAAAACATACCAATATTTATTACAACTTTTTTTATAAAATATCGGTACATTTTATGTATAAAAAAACTTCAAAAAAACTTGTACTGCATGTGTGCATTATATTCTTAGATTTAGCTTTTGAGTTTAGTTTAGCTTTTAGGGTTAAGTTTTTTGAGGGTTTAGGATTAGAATTAGGTTTTTGGGTGTGAGGGGAGGGTGGGGAGTTTACGTTTATTGTTTAGTTTTAGTTTTTTTTGGAGTGGGGGTGGAGGGTTTAGGTTTTTTGGCGGTGGGGGTTTAGAATTTTGGTAGGAGAGTGGATTTAGTTTTTTTTGGTGGGGGGTGAGGGGTTTTGGGTTTTGGGTTTTTGGGGATGCCGGTGAAGGTAGGTTAGATGGTTTAAACATTTTCATATTAATTCACATGGGCAGTACAACTTTTTCTTTTTGAAAAAAGTTTTTATATATAATATATAGCAATTTTTATTAAAAAAAATAAAAAAATTGATATATTCTTTAGGCTTTTTTAGTTAGCTTTTTTAGATTTCTCATTTAAACGAGTTTTCATAATCCACCCCGGTATATTTAACCCATACGTAATAATTGTATACAATATAAGTTTTAATATTTAGATAACCATTTCTTGGTAACACATGTTATGGACAAATATGTCAAATTTCAATATATTTCCGATAATAAGAGTAAGAGTTTATTTTCATTAAATAATACATTCACACACATTATTACCAAGATATATATATAGGGTGGTGAGGTTATTGTAAAAAAAATGTATTTTTTTTGTGAAAAAGGTAAAAAAGAATATAAACCATTAGATCTTTACTCTAATGGTTGAGATTTTGATGACAATCTTGTAAATAGTGTTTACCATTAAAATAATTAATTTTTCTGGATTGAGGGTATAAAGGTAAATTTACAATTTTTATATTTAGAAAGTCACATGCAATGCATATTGTAAGTTCCCCCTTCTTTTTTAAACGTCAATAACTTATTATACGTATCTCTTTTTTAAAAAAAACATACACCATAATAACAAGTGTTTTTTTATCTTTAATACGAGTATCATATTGTTGTACTTATGTAGAGAAAAAAATTACATTTCGATTGGATGTTTTAGTCCATGGTGTTTTTTCTATGTTCATACAATGGTGTTTTAATAGTATTGTGATTCAAAGCATTGTGTTTTACAGTAAAACACCATGAATGTAAAATAAGACACCACAGCATCGCAAATAATGAACTATGATTCTAGTCATGGTGTTTTAACATCTAGTTTCTGTTACATTGTATTGTGATTACAGTCATGGTGTTTTAACATCTGTAATATCAATAGAATCATTCTAAATGATAAAACACCTCGACTGTATTATGATTCAACTCATGGTGTTTTTAGAATCTGTATGGTGTTTTATACCTACAAAAATAACAAAAATCATTACAGATGTTAGAACACTATGGTTGTATTATGATTCAAGTTGTGGTGTTTTCTGGAATTCGTATGATATTTTATACGAACTGAAGATTAATTCCAAAATAACTGATGAATTCGGTTACAAGATTATATCTTTAATTAAGATTATGGGTTAAATTACCATCTTACCCTTAAACTAATAAAATAGATAGGGACATGTGTCATCACCGTAGTCTTTCTTATCATTCTCACACTTTTAGTTTTTTTTTGCAGGAACATCTACCTATATATATATATATATATATATATATATATGATAAGGATCCGTTATGAACCACCATTTATTGCGAGAACAACGAGAAGCAGTGTGAACACAACCAAAAATACCTGTATACACACATTTTTTTCAGTAACAAAATTTAACGATTTAAAAAACTATTTTAGCATTTAGTTGTGGGATTTAGTTTTATGGTTTGGTTTTTAGCATTTAGTTTTGGTGGGGTTAGGTTTTTTTTAAGGATTTTGTGGATGCATGGGGTGGGGTAGGTTTCTTTTAGCTTTTGTGGGTGTGTGTTTAGGTTTTTAGGTGGTGGTATGACGGGTTTATTTTGTTGTATTCACATTGTTTCTCGTAGTTCTCGTACTAAGGGTGATTCTCGCTTAAACTTTACTAATATATATATATATATATATGAAAGATGTTTAAATGTGGGTGATATATAAAGTCCAAGTTTGATATTGATATGAACATAATTGAACATCATTTGTATCTCGTTTACGCTTTGCGCTTTCTTCTTTTATTGGTCAAATCATTAGTCCAATTGTTAATCAAGTAATGCAGAAATCTCCTATTTTATTAAAATATCCTATTTTAATAAAGTTTTCTATCAAAGTGTGATACGTCACATTTATACTGTGTAACTTAGATTTCTGGGTGTAAAATATGAGATTTATATTTGCAATTAAAAATACAAAAAGTAGCTAGGAGACTTTTTGAACAAAAATTTTATACATCTAAATTTCACCAAATCTTTCATTATCCAGGAGTTAGACTCACGGCATTTTTTTAAGAACACACAATATACCACTAGATCATTATAGGTTATGGGTTAGATGGTACAATCCAAATTAGTTTAGTAGACCGGCACACAAAATTCAAACTTTTTTTACAATAATTAACAAGAGTAAAAAAGCCTCGATGAATGCAAGTAAATTTTGCTCGATGCAACGGCTCAATGCGACGTTTTGACAACATGACCGCACATCAAATTAGTTGATTTACCGGTTTGATACCGGTCCTCGAGTCTGATCAGGTTTAAGAACATCGTAACATGATAACTACTTTAATATACGATAACAGCTTCGTAGTACTAAATATAAGTAGATTTATATAAGTATCTTTATATAAGTATTTTTTTAATTATATATGAACTCAATGATGGACATAAAGTTGACAAAACATGATAACCAAACCATTAAATATAGATTGTTTATTACAGATGATGTATAGTAACTTTATTTCTATAATATATAGCTTTTTATTTTTTATTAAATAGATTATAACAGTTTGTTATTATATTTACTTTTAATAATATATTTTTATTTTTTTTCCTTTTTAAACTAAATTTATTTTTATAATAGTATATAGCTTTTTTATTTAATATATTATAATAGCTTGTTATTATATTTACTTTTAATAACATAATTTTATTTTTTTTCCTTTTTAAACCATATATCATGGACGATAGATAGTAACTTTATTTTTATAATAATATATAGTTTTGTATTTTTTATTTAATATATTATAATAGTTTATTATTATATTTACTTTTAAGAAAATATTTTTATTTTTTTCCTTTTTTACCATATATTTTCTTTATCATTGTTTAATAATTATTTTTTCTTTTTTTAGAATGTATATTAATTTATCCATTAATTTGGTACTTCTTTAATAATTTACGTTTATAACTTTTTTCGAAAAGTTTTAGTAAGTAGTTGTGTTTGATTTTTCCCTCACCTTCCGTAAATTTTGTTAAAAACGAAATTGTACTCAAAATAAAGTATTTATTTGGTATCATAAAACGGTACGATAATAAACTAAACCGTTTTAATGGTTTGACTTTCTAAGTAACATGCTTTATTTCAAATCATGTTTGTTTTACATTATCATTTGCTTGGTTTCACTGCAATGCGCGACATAAAAAAAACTAGTTCACATGATAGATACTATGGTAACATATTAATATATATATTAGTTATTTAACTTAATTAAGTTGATATACCAATCATTAAAAGCTTTAAATGTCTAAAGCCTTTAACCAACGATGATGGGTTCAAATTTAAAAAGTTTCATTGTATTTCTTCTTTATAAAATGTTTTCAATTGTCCCACATTACTCAAAAGTAAAAAGAAAAACAAACAAACAAACAAAGAAAGAAAATCTTCTCTATAACTTCGTACTATGACACCGTATATATGTTTCGAACAAAGTCTTGACACATTCTCCGGTGTTGTACCGATTCTTATACAAGAAGGGTCTTAAGGAGGTCTCTAGTTTGAGCCTCTACCTTTCTTTCTTATTTAATCTTTTTCTACATATTTTAATGCATGTGTAATATTCAGTCTGAGAAGTTGGGGATCCTCGGAGCATTATGGGAGAAGAAAAAAAAGAGCCCTAAGACTCTAAATATAATAACATATATATAAAAAAAATTGTTAGACGATAAATGAGACAGAACTAAATAGCCTATTGTTTTAATATCTTTTAGTTGGTAGGCCAAAACTAATATGGAAATGTGGTTTTAAAAACTGTAAAAACCGAAACCTTGAAACAATTTTGATAGTTTATATATGTGTGCTTAGAACATTTAAATCATCATATTTAAAAAAATATAGGCACTTTCAAAACATATTACAGAATATGTTATATGAAAAATAGGCACTTTCAAAAACATATTACAGAAATTAAGTCACTTTCAAAACATATTACAGAAATTAAGTCAGCCAACGGACACGACAGGGTGGGTATATGAAACCCAATCAAAACATAAGTCTAGAAGGGAAAAAATGTAAAGAATTGTTCCCTAGCAGATCAAACCTTGAACCCTTCATTCTGTTTCCAAAGAGACGTATCCACTGTATCAACAGCCACTTTGGAATCATTTAATTAAATATATTTTATTTAAACAGTATATAAAAGAAACTAAATCTTTTCTGGGCCTAATGGGATAGTAGTCTGTGCAATGGCATCTCTCCCACAGGCCCTAGGCCGGCCCTGGTGATATTATATATTATGCTTTTGAATGATGATATGTTGTAATGTATTATACATTTCACTCTCAGTTTCTAAGACTATGTATGCTCGTTTTATTTCCACGTCTAAATAAACCTCCTTTAGCTTGATAGCTTCTTTCAAAGAATCTTCATAAGCCTTTAGCAGGATGTTTTGAGCCTAGAAATTGAAAATTTTCAAACAAGGATATCGCAATAAATACGTTCAAAGATATTATTAAGAATATTTGAAGTATAGGACAATAAATTTATAACATGGAGATCATGGTCATCGACTTAATGTGCACTTCTTGAGGCTTAAAGTATCATATGGGCTAGGCATGTCAGGTTTCGGAATCTTCCTCTTCTTACTAAAAGGGGCTTTGCCTTTAACCGATGCAATGGGACGAGAGGATGCTTCAGCTGGGACTGAATGTGAATGTGAGGTTGTAGGAGTGGGAGGCCTCTTCTTATCAAACATGCTATCGATTTCATTAAGAGAAATCATCGAGCAAGCTGCAGTAGGTGTTGCAACACAAAAGGTTCAGAATTTATTACATTTTACTATGTTATGCACTCAAACTATTTTGTAGGAAAGACGGGAAAAAACTTACTTGACATGTTGGAAGTAGAAGTCAGAGTTGTTGAAATGGTGAGGGCAGCTCCAACCTGAAAAGTTATGTCTTCTTTGGGCAACTGAAGTTTAGCTTGGATCCTCTCCGGGCAATCAACAAGGAGAAGGGCAAGTTCCAAAAGTTTAGCTGTAAATATCCAGCATAATATCATTAAGGATATGGTCAGGAATATCTTATATCCCTAAAAGATCTAGGTCCTACCAGTGGACAACCACCTCATTGATAATTTATTTCCCCCATTTCAGATAAAAGAACTTCTTTTGCAAGACTCCTCGTTTATGCTCGCTTTCAGACCCAACGTTCTCATTTTGGATTGGGTTTGCAAAAAAATTTGCTAGAACCACGGGTTTTGAGTCGATAAACGGTGGTTAGGTCAGGAACATGAATCTCTATCCCTCGGGTCTTAATCAAGTTACACAAAACAAATAGGATCCTCCACATTTCTAGCATTGCCTAATCGTAACTCAGGCCAGTGACCCGGAAGAAATCCATGACGAAGGGAGGAAACAGATATTTGAAAAGTGGTTGATTCGGGGAAAGAGTCCTAGGATTGAAGGTTAGCAATCTCTAGGTCTGAAAATATACAAATTACCTCATCGGGGTCGCTCAACAGGTTTTGGGGCGTGAAATCACCAATGGCGGTAGAGTTTTGAGACGATGATGCTCTTGTGCATTTGGCAGCCATGGCAACAATGATGTGTGTGTGCATAAGCAGGAAAAACAGAAAGTAAAAAAGTGTATAGAAAAGGAAGAGGGATACCTTGTTACTCCGAAAGCTAAGTAGATATGAATTAATTGGTACATTTTAAATGAGATATTATATGCAAAGTTTTAAACTAAAACGATAGCGCTTAGTGCCTGGGAAGTAACACCTCGTCCAATCCATCTGCGCATGCCTAAAAGCACTCAAGTTAGTTTGAAAAACATACTAGCTAGGATATAAATATGTCAGTTTTCGTATGTTTGGGGACAATTGTTATTAGGGCCGACCCATGGGCCGGTGAAGTCAAGCTAGGTATTTAGGCCACCCAATTTTATAGGGCCTCCGTAAGAAAAGTTACATAGGGTGTCTGTGATTTGTGCTAAAAATGGTGAGCTTAAGGGGAATAACTTGGGCCATGTAGCTTGGACATATGCAACGAGTGGACCTTAGCAGCGCATTAATTCAAATAGGGTTTGCGACGCCTTTTTGATAGAAACGAGCGGACAGAAGCTAAAGGCAATCACGCAAGATTTTACAATCAATATCGAAATACAAATCGAAGTTGTTATGTTTTGATTCGTGGTTTGGGTAAATCAAAATCGTTAATAGAAGTTATTTTGTTGTGCTTTGCAATCATAATTGTCAACGGAAGTTGTTTTGTTCGAAGGTAACTGTTATGGTTTTTTCTGTTTGATAACCTTTTCTGTGTGTTTTCCAATTATTTTGTTTGACAATAATCACTTTTCTGTTTGATAATCCAGGCCTGTTGACAATCTATTTTGAAAACTGATTTCGTAGAGAAGTAGTTAAGACTTAAAGGTACACTATTATGTTTTTTCTATCCAAAAATCTAGCCAAAAATTTACAGTTGTACATATCTTACTGTCCACAAATATTTCATGCTCATTTTGACTTTGTTTATATTCTAGTTGAAACCTAAATGCACATGCTATTTAGAGATAACATTATCTTTTCTTTTGACGTAGGAACGACATTCTAATATATTATAATTTATTTTGATGCTCGAGTTATGATATTTAAGTAACTGGCTAAGGTTTGTTTCTTTTTTAGCCACATTTGGGTGAAAAATAACAAAATCATGGTTTTGTTTTCTGAAAGAAAGCAAAAATTTTAGGTCTTTACGTTCCACACCAGTATGCAGGCTTTTCTTAATATGCTCCTTTTCAAATTATGAGTTTTTTATGCACTATTATCATTAGTCTTTTTTTCTACACCATTGCCGTAGTTTACTTTCCAATAAGATGTTCTAATGTGTCATTTTGTTATTGGTAGTGAATTAACATTTATAGGAACACAAATGTTCTCTAGTGTATCGACATGCTTATGATATCAATGTATCAACCATCAGGTACTTTAAATTCATGTTCTCATAATGTTGCAAGGCTTCGGATCAACTATTTTATCGCATTATAATCATAAATCCAAGCCCTTGAATGCATCAATCATAAACAAAAACATAAATTTTTAACAAAAGGGCCTTGTTTCTAAACTTTTCTTTAGGCCACCAAAAAGGTTGAGCCGACCCTGATTGTTATGGGTGAATATTTCGACTAATATTCTGGACCCTATTTCACCTTCCGAGATATGTAACAGGTTATGTATTTTAAACTTGTCTCTTATTTTTCGAAGTAATCTATTTTCTTGCACAAATGTCATTTATTAATTGCAGGTCAATTCGTAATAAACCAAGTCGTAGCACAAATATCGCATATTTAGTTGAAGAGACTAACCGTTGGAGTGGAAGACTTGAGCTCAGACATTCGAAAAGGCATATACCATGGTATCCCAGAATATCGGACTAGTAGTTAGGAGTATTATCTTATAAATAAGAGGCTATGTGACCAATTAGAATGCTTACTGACTCTTCACTCACACACTTGTAAACACTTACACTTTCCTTTTGTAAATCATACACTACATTACACATCAACATTTGCACTTCAGTGATCATGGTACCATCGATCACAGTGGTTCTCAAGTTGTATTTATTTTATCATCTTAATAATATTGGCTGTGGTAGATGGTTTATATAGTCGTATCCTGAGGTTTTGTGTCGCCAATCTACACAAATCAAGGGCTTTCCTCGCTAAAATCACTCATGTCTTCTTATTTACTTAATATCCTAAGCCATATTCTGATATCCCGAGCAGTATTTTTAGCTTTCTAAATATTATTTCATAAAAATACTTAGCATCTTTGCCAATGTCTCAATTTTTAATTATTAAACAATACCCGCAATACAAAACAATTTAGCACACTACCACACTTTATGAATTTGATCAACTAATTGGTTAGGTGATTTTGCACCAAAACAATAATGTGAAAAACAAATCCCTCCAATTAAATTAAATAATGATCTTCAATAGTGTATCATATCAGAATATAAGTCAAATTCAATTTAAATGTTACATGAATATAATTATTCCTAGATTAATTTAGATCGCCAAAATCAAGTCAATATAAGGAAACGTACTTTTTCAAAATCAACTCGCTAGAAAAATGCTCACAACTTCTCAATCTCTCTCATCAAAGCTCTTAGTTCTTACAACCTTCAAGCAAAACATCAATTATAGCCAACTATCACTCAAATTCTGGTTCTATGACACGGTCAGAAAATATTTTGGTTTTGGTATTACAGAAGGAAATTTTTGTACACTTATGCGAAATAGGTTCTAGGATTATCTGAGTTGGTTCCTCGAGACAAAGAAAGTGATGCTTATGATAAGCTAATGTAGTTTCTAGGAAAGAAATTTGACGTAGGATGGGAGGAGGAAGCTAGAACAGAAAAAGAAGTGCCAAGAGTTATCTCTTTGGAATTTATGTCGAGTCATGTGCAAAAAGTTGTGATTAACTGGTATCATAGGGACTTCAAGTGTTTTTTGACCCTGATAGCATTGCTGACTCTCCCAACTTTTTATGGTTGCAAGATTTAAGTGAAATTCTAATGATAAATGCTTTAGGGAGATGCAAATGAGGTTTTGTTAGAGAAATTGGTTAGATCTAGAGTTGCTGCATGGTTAGAAGGTCCTCAATCTGAGGAGAAGTTAGTTAAGGATCATAAGGAAAGTGAGTATGATGAGAGTGAATGGTATATTTCTGATGTGTGGGTGATTTTGATGATGTTTAGAATTTGTTTTGTAGTTTTTTGATGTTACTTTGAATGATTCTGCTTTCATGGTTGTTTTGAAAGAATTAGGTACTTTCATGAATATATAACAGTTTTGTTCCTGGTTCTTTTTTAATATTTATTTTGTTCATAATTTAGTATTTATATTTATATATATAATACAAATAAAATGCTTACCATGCTATGTTGACTGTTTATATCTGTTTCCTTCATCTAGATCCATGTCATCTTTTGTTTCCGTAAGATATACATTGACAAATAAAAATAATTTATTCTTGTTATCATCAATTTGTAGGATAAAAATTTATATCTTTGAAACATAATTAACCTTCTACATACTAGGTTTATCACTCTTTAAACTTGTGTTTTGTTTCTATCAAAAATAGATGCAAACAGGATGAAAAAGAAACTTCTAAAACCACATATGAAAATGGTATCATTTTGAATGTTACATGTACCAAACAACATAAACTAACAAACACATCATAAATCTAAATTTAGAGTTGTGGATACCAAACAACATATACTAATAAAGACTTATACAAACAACATATAATACACAAAATCATCTTAGAAAAACCTATAAACTAGTTCAAAGTGAGAGTAACATATAATCTAAAAAATAGTCTAAGTAAAAGCTATAAACAAGTTTAAAGAAAGGGTGTAACATATTGTTTTGGTTAAAAATTGGTAAGATCAATTTAGTAACCAAATTGAGATAGTGAGGTATGGTGCTTTAGAAAATAGTAAGTTTGCGGTTGAGGATCTTGGAGTAAGAGTCAAGATCCCTAGTTTACAAAATAGGTTTTATGTTTTTTTGGATTGATGAAACATTTGAAATGTGATGATCTAAGGTTGAATGTAGTAAATAAATACGATCACAAGCATTTTTTTATGGGGAAAAGCCTTTGATATCTGCAAGTGATGATCACCGGTACAAAAACACCGGGAGTTTGATCTACCTAACCCCGATCTATTACGAACTTGAAAGAAATTACAATGGTGAGCTTTGATTGATCGAATTCTATGTGTTATAGAGCTTGTAACGAGTACAACAAGTGTTTAGTGTGTAGAAGTTATGCCTAAGACGATCCGATCAAGTTATTTATAATAAACAAATAAAAAAATATCCTAACTAGAAGTCCGATTTTCCCGGGATCCTGAGAGGGCTGGGCAAGTGACCGTGGCAGGTTCTTCCATCCTTTTCCACACGTTTTCCCCAACTCCATTCACAGTATATCCGAAAGCCTTTATCTTCTAGTCGTCGTTCCTGAATATTCATATGAATAATTCCTGGAAGGTACAAAATAAACATTTAGTAATACCGGAGCTAAAAATCCTTAGCCATGTCAGGATACTAGGGTATGCACCAAGATCCTGAGTATAAAAACATGCACCCATAACACATACACTATACTCTAAATAACTAGTTCAAAGTGAGAGTAACATCGCTGGAATAAGATAACTGAAGATGATTGGAGATGCAACTTCAGTGGGAGAAGCCTAAAGTTAATTTCAAACTTTAAGTTTTTTTTTTCTAAGAACCTTAATATTATGAAAACGAGATGAGATGAAAAATGAAAGTGTAAGGCGAGTTAGAATAAAATAATAATAATTCCAAAATTCAAAAAAAAAATGTACTATGTAAAAATGGAGGTCCGTAACAATAATCGATGCAAATCATATAATAAACAACACCGGTTTAAAAAATTTTCAATTTACAACTGTAAAAAGTTAATTAGTTTATTATTTTTTGTTGTAACCGAGGATACATTAAAATTTTGTTAGGTCAGACATGCGGTTTCTTAAAGAATTAACTTTTGCCTACAAATACGTACATACTAATTGTACTCACAAAAAAAACTTCACCACAAATGGATGTACATGGATGCCAATTAAAAATTGGAGAATGGTTTAACAATGAAGTGGAAACATTTGCTCAGGCATGGGGGTACGTTTCCATGGATTCAGATTGACCCTTATTCATATCAATAAATTCTTTCAGTTATGAGTTTCTGTCGAGTTTCATGCCGAAATGATAGAAATGGGCAACCTACATGTCTTACGACTGATAATATCATGTCTAAGTGGGAAGAAAGTGATAGAAAGGTCGGGATGTTTCATCTTGCCTACATTAATGCTCGTAATAACCGCCGCAGTCAAGTGTATTTGGCAAGATGCACGTGACGAATACCGACTTGATGGATGAAATGCTTAATTTTAAATAGGCTATGTATTTCCCTAACATTATTTTATTTTATTTGGATTTTTTTTAATGTCTAGTTACCTTGTACTTTTTTTATGAGTCAATGAAATTAGTTATACGTTAACTAAGTCAAAATGATAACCAAGTAGAAACAATAACGGAACACATACACAAATACACATAAATATGTGCATACACACATACACATACACATACAAATACAACGTATAGATACACACATACATTTACACATACACACATATGCAAATACAAAATACACATACACATAGACATACATACATACACACACATACACATATACAAATACAACACACACACACACATATATATACAAATACAGATAAAATACAACATACACATATAGACAAACACATACACACGCATACGAATACAACATACACATAAACATATACAAGCATACACACATACAAATACAACACACACATAAACATACAGATACACAACATGCATACATATACATCTACATACGCATACACATATAAATACACACACAAACATAAAAACATACATACACATACACACACATGCACAAATATACATATACAACAGACACCATACATACATACACCGTATGTCTGGTTCTCGTGTTTTTTTTATATGTGACTAGCTTGTTTTTTATTTAGTTTCTTGTTCACTTTCATGAAAATCGGTTTGCTTGATCGGATGGTTCACCAGTAAATGTTAGCTATAATGATTGCTAGACGTTAACTAAAGATCTTGTTTTATGCAATAATAAATAAAGATCTTTGTGTTTCCAAGAAGATTAGATCTCAGTATTAGCTGTTATTATCTGGATGAGTAAATGTGAGTTTGCTCTGTGAGTTATCAAGAATAAATGTAAGTTGTTGAGAAATGAGATTGAAAAGGAAGATAAAACTATTTTAACCGGTTATTATAAAACACCGACATACTAATATATAAAAACTTTTAAACTTAAACAAAAAGAGAAATTAGTATAAATCGATGTAAATAAAGTGGTGTAGGAGACCAGTTTATAAAAGTAATTATAATAAAAAGAAAATTTTCTATAAACTTGTCTAAAAGATGATGTAAATGTTGGTAATCTTTTTAAATAATGATATATTTATAGTTGTAAGTGGCACCAAGACAAGTGGAGAGTTTTCTTGAGACATGCTATAGTCAAATCTATATGGTTGGGATATCATAAAATGCTCATTACAATGAGGTTATTTAAATTCCATTGCTTCCCTTTTTAGTTAAACATACCAACTTCATTGATGAGTTAAGTGTTACTTCATATGGATTGTGGAATAAGTGTGATGAGTGGTGAGGGAATTGAACGTGGAATTTCAATAACAAGACATTTGTAGTGTTCATTTGTAGGGTCTGAGAATGGGTTTTTCTCACTGTTTGTGTAGAGTGGAACTTGGTCTATTAGGTTTCTCGCTTGTTGTATTCTGGGAGAGCTTTTTCCTTCCGAAAAAGAAGAAGTGTCTTACGAAATATTCTAGTTGTTCAGGAAGAAGATTGTAACACAAAAGGACAAGCTTCTTCTTGGTAAGTCTTCTTCTTCGTACCTCCTACAAGAACAAGACTTTTATTGCCAAAGAGAAAAAGGCTTATGTTTGATATTCTTCTTCTTCTTCCATAAAACCCCTGGATGAAGAAGATGAGAAGAAATGAGGGATGCCATGAGGGTCAGCGACTTCTATGTATGAAAGTTTGACGTTTAGATTAATGATATGAAAGCTAAATTCTAGTGAAGTAGGGATGAGCAAATGGAACCGGGTACCAATATCAAATTTACCGAACCAGGTACATTCTTGGTACCGACTTTTCACATTTTCGGTACCGTTTGGTATTTACCCGGTACTGAACCGTACCATACTGGGTATATTCGGAACCGGTACCCACTTTTGAGAATTTTTGGTATTGGTACCGATTGATACCGAGCTCATCCCTGTAGTGAAGGATTTAAATGAGAATAATTTTTTTAAGAATAGAAAGAATAAGTTTAAAAAAATAGAAATGCTCTGTTTAATGTGTGTAATTAATGTTATGGTAAGGGCATATAGGTAAATTTATAAATTTGTTTAATTATTTTATACATCAAAATTAGCTAACTAATTAAATTTGTAACTTATAAGATATACATTTTGAAAACAACCTAATTTATGGTGAATGACAATTTTAAATATGTGTAGAATAAATTTTGATATTTGTAGTATATATGTATGATAAATTTCGATATGTGCATTATAACTTTCGATTTGTGTAGGATAAATTTTGCAATAAGTAGTATAAAGTGTTTATGTCTAATTAATGAGAGGAGTTATAATTTTTTTACCAATATGTCGTTCCTTACTTTTCTTAAGTTTTTTTTTTCTCAAATGATCCTTCCATATATACACATATTTGATCAGAATTGCATTTGTTCGTTAAATCATCCTTCACCGAGGGATTTCCTCATCTGTTGTGTGTCTGCTACATTCACATTTGTTGTCAGCGGGATTAATATTTGTTAGTAGTCGGATTCCCTTTTGTTGTAATAATCCTATGAGGACGTTCTATGTAGAGGACCAAATTCTATGCGCAGGAAGAACAAACAAAAAATAGGTAAAGCTATGAAGGGGAAGGTTTTACTTTTAGTATCAAACTTGGAAGCATCAAGAAGCTAGGGATATTGTGTATTTGTGTTATCATTAATTTACCTACTTTTTATTTTTTGGCATATATTATAGTTTACTTTATGAAGAATATTGTGTATTTTTTGTCATCTTATCATGATATAATGATATAAGATGTATATATAATATTTCTTCTGTTCTCATATTTTTTATAATATCTTAGTGATTATCAAATATGAAATGAAGATGATATATCATGATAAGATGACAAAAAATTACAAGATATTCTTCATACAATAAACTACAATATATGCCACAAAAATAGATGTGTATATGATATTTCTTTTGTTCTCATATTTTTACAATATCTTAGTGATGATCAAATATGAAATAATGAGTGTGAAAAATGATAAAGAATAATAACAAATTGTTATGTTTAGTAAAACAATTTATTTTTCGCGTTGTAAAAGATGTATAAAAATAAAGCGGTATGTTTGCACCAATGGAAATTGTTATGTTTGATGAAACTATTTATTTTGTAGCTTGAAAAATGTATTAAAATAAAACGGTACATTTGCATTAGTGTAAGTTGTTATGTTTAATAAAACGGTTTATTATGTGGTCCTAGAAAAATGTATCAAAATAAACAGTTTGTGTTCATCGCTATATATAGTAAAAGTTATATAAATTAATACTCGATAAATTATAACTTTCATAAAATTAATAATTTTTTTCGTCCCAATTTGGGACGAATACAAAATTAGACCGCAATAAATAAGATAAAAAGTTAATACCTTTCTTTAAATCACATAATTTTTTTAAATGATAGTATGTATATATATATATATATATATATATATATAGGATAAGCTCAAATAAAATTTTGCCTAAATAGAATAAGAAGGAATGTTAACAATTAATTTTTCAAACAATGATTAAGATGAAAATGTAGGAAAAAAAAGATTGTAAAGGTATCTTGAGAAATTTCTATTTATTGGCTTTCTCTCTTCACATGTAAGACACATGCATATCCACCTCTAGTTTTTAAACGTTCATAACTTTTTTAGACGATATTATTTTTTAATAAAAAATTCTCCATAAAATCGAGCGTAATTTTATCTTTAATTTGAGTACCATATTGCTACATAAAATATGACGACTAAAAAAACCCCAAAAAATGTGTTGTATAACATTTTGTTTGTGCTGGTTTTTTTACTAAATTTTTGTGCTATATTTTTTGTGTTGAAATTTTTCATCTTAAATATTTTTTGAATTTTTTTGTGTTGGATTTTTTGTACTATATTTTTTTGTGATGCATTTTTTGTGCAATATTTTTTACTAGATTTTTTGTACTATATTTTTTATGCTACAAATTTATACTAAATTTTTTGTTGTATTTTTTTTAGAAAATAAAAGGGGTGTCACATATCATTTTGTACTAAATCTATATTGAGTTAATTTTTAAATCTTCTTATTGCACTTAAAAGTTGGGGCATTGTTTTCTCGTATTGCAACAAAAAGTCACAAAGAGTTGTTGCTGCTTGCAGTGCTTCTTTAATTAATAAATTATTAATTTGTTATAAAATAATATCTTGCTAAATTAATAAAATACTTCGGTATTAACATTATAAATATTAATTTATAGAATTATTTTTTATAACAGGATTTATTCGTAGGTCTTATAAAAGATGTATAAAATTAGTGGATTTAATCATAACTGTTGTTTTAAGCTTTTAAATAAAACAATTATAGCAAACATCTTAGGCAGTTTTTATTTATAACGATGTTTTTGTGTTTTTACTGGTTTTATAATGAAACGATTTAGTCAAAATTTTCGAACATTACAATCATGTTTTTATACTAGTGAGTGGTCTATTTTTATTGAGAAGTATGACTAAATATGTAAACTATTAGTCAAACTGATTAATATAAAATTCCTAACAGACTACTATTTTTTTAACAGGAACAGACTACTATTACCATTGTCTACTACAATGGAAGTGCAGATGTCCCCTTCGATCCTAACAGGCCCCATTATCTGAAGGTAATTTGGAAACTTTAACCCCATTTTTCTTAGGTAATTTGGAAACTTTTGTTGGACAATCAAACGTACTATTGGAATATGGTTTTATGTGTAGCTAGGAACAAACCAACCAAACAAACAAAAATATCAAAAAAAAAAATAGTGTGATAATCTCAACCTTCTTTCTTCACATTCAAAAATGGACTCTTATTTAATCCAACCACAACATCTTTTTATAATATGGATATAAAAGATAAAAGATTGTGATATCCAATAATTGATGTGCCTGAGATGATTACCAAAATATGACTTTTGTTCTCGAATTATAAGCATACACTTTGTTTATATTTAACTTTTTCAAAGAAAGTGGCTTCCACTTATAGAAAGTTGATTGAAATTGCCCACGAAAGCCTTGAAAATAGGATCAAGTGATCCCAGCAAGGCTAACTTTTGATCACTGAAAGGTAGGTCTATGTGCTTTGTCTATATGTGTATCGATATTGAGCGCCTACTACGCATAGTTTTATTTGCATATCTCTAATATTTTGTTTTTTATTAGAAGTTCATTGTTTTTGCTCCCTTTTACGACTCTGCCAAGTATTTCCATTTTCCAATGATTAAGGTGGCCATCTAATCATATTAAAAGATATCTATTATCATTGAAAGTGAATTTGTATCTTTGAGCTCGAAAAGTCCAGATGCCACTTTTATTTTAGATTTTTAATCAAACTTATTTGGTTAATAATATCATAATACTCAAAACTTCACTTGTATATTGATGAAAACCATCCAAGTTATACTTCGTGATACTAATTGGATGATAATAGTATAACTCCGTTTTTCAATTCCATATAAAGATATAAGCTTAGGGTCAAAATTCTAAAAAAACCAACTATTTGCGACGATTTATGCTACCCATAAAAACGGTAGCAACTTTTCAACAAATTAACTACGGAATAGCTATGGAAAGTTTTTCCTACGAATTGCTACGAGTGCGCAAACAAACTACATAGCAAAAATCTGCAACAAAATTGAGAAAACATATATCCAAATAAACCTTTGATAAAATCCGTAGCAAACTTGTGAAAATAAATATTTAAAAAATATGTAATAAAATATACTGCAAAATGGGTAGCAAGATGGAGAAATAAACTATTAAAAAAATCATGAAAAAATCCCTAGCGAAATCCATAGCAAACTTAATGTATTAAAATCGGTAGAACACTCTGTAACAAAATTGGTAAATGATTATTAAAAAAATCATTAAAAGTAAGTAAGCAAATCTATAGCAAAATCCATAGCAAATTCCGTAGTCAGGCAACAAAATACATATTTAAACAATAAGTAAAAATAGTCTAGTAAATCAGTAGCATAATCCATAGCAATAATTCATAGTTAAGTTCAAATGTAGCTAAGAACATGTAGCAAACCTCGTAGCTAAATGTACGTGGCAAATTTTTGTAGCTTAAAGTATGTAGCAAACATTTTCATAGCAATATCTGTTACAAAAGTAGCGAAATCTCTTTTTTTGGCTAAAATAGTTGTAAATACGATCTTGGTAGTTAAACTTTGTAGCAAATAAATTAGCGACGTTACTTGTAGTTGTGGACCAAATATGTCAAAAACTAGGTGTTTGCTACAGATTTACAATTTGGCTGTAGCAGATACCTTGTAGTAGTGAAAAATAATCCAATTAACCTTAATATCAATCTCAATGAGGAAGATCTCTAAACAAATAGATGGTACCAAATATAGGTAACCTTAATATCATGAAAATTGTTGTTTGAAGAACTATGCGAAAGTATTAGTAAAAAACTAAAAGAATCGCTACCAATAAATTACCATTTAGTGGCATACGAAAAATTCCACAAAAAGTCAAGAAAGTGTCACTAATACCCTTAAAGAATGAGTGGCACACAAAAAAAAAGTGCCACTAAAAACGGAACCACTAAAGCATTTTAGTATCACTTGTTTTCTGCCACAATATAAAAAAAGGTTTTTGTGATACAAATTTTGTGCTAGTAAAAACTAAAGCTAATTACATATCCATATTACTTTTAGTGGCACTTATATTTTGGGGCTTAAATTAATAAAAACTTAGTTAAATATACATTAAATTAAATGCTATTACAAATTACAAATGTTTATCTTATTACATTAAATTAAATATACAATCATTTATTTACAATATAAAATAAAAAATAAACTATAAAAAGTAGGAATCATAATACAATAACATCATTTATAAGTTTAACAAACAAATGTGTAATAAGTGTCAAACATATTTTAAATGTTTACAAGAGAAATCGATATAAATTTTACTATCAAAAAACTTAGCTTCGTGCAAGCCATGCATCTAGTTATCTCTAAACTTTTATGCTTCATATGTTGTCACCTGTCAACTCTACCATCATTAGTCATATAAGCATTAGTAATGTAAAACATACGCAACTAGTAAAAAAAGTTGCTAGCTTTAAGCTAGCATTAGATAAATAGATGTTACATGGTGAGAACAACTAAATAACATCTTTTGTTCAATCTCCTTTCTGTTAAACTATTATAGAACAATTATTAATTATATGAGTTACGAGGATGAATATATTGGTTGATAAACTTACGTTAGTTGTTCTCACACAAATGCTTAATATAAAAATATATACTTAGTTGATTCTAAGAGTCCATGGATTGTTATTTAAACTATTTCTATGCTTATTTCATTTGGGATAGGATCGTTCAAACTATTCGACGTTCGTTGCTCGTTTGAAAATCACTCAGAAAATACTCGTTTGACTTGATGCTCGGTTGTAAACGAGCTGCTCTGCTTGGTTCGGTTTGTAAATGAGCCAAGCATGAGCAAATGTCCACTCGGTTCGATTCGGCTTGAATTAGTATATATATATATATATACACACACACATACATATATACACATACATATATAAACATGTATATACACACTCATATATATACAAATATAAATTATACATATATACACACCCCTATATGTATACACACATACATATATACTTAAATATAAATTAAATTTATAGTTTTATATATACCACTCTATTAGATTTTGGTACACTATATACAAATTTACAACTATATCTATACGTGCTATCCCAATCATGTCAATTAAAAAATTAATATCAAATCTAAAAGTTAAACCTCCCAAACTGATAAATGACAGTTTGCTCATCGCCTCAATGTTCATGCTGTTACCCTAAGTCGAGCTTCTCCTGCTCTCAACGTCATGGTTCATGCAATATGATATCGCTTCGTCGGCCACAAGGCCCACAACATTGTTATTCATAAGAAAAATATTATGCATGAAATGTGTTTTTTTTAAAGGCATAAAAACTTGAGACACAACATTGTCACTATCTCTCAGCAAATTTAAATTGGGCAACACGATTGTCCAAATCGCTCGAACACGCTCACTCGAAATATTTACTACTCGGAAAATGCTCGCTTGATTTGAGGCTAGGTTTTAAATAAGCCGCTCCTTTGTGCGATTTG
This sequence comes from Scalesia atractyloides, assembly GCA_947069175.1. Lineage (NCBI taxonomy): Eukaryota > Viridiplantae > Streptophyta > Magnoliopsida > Asterales > Asteraceae > Scalesia > Scalesia atractyloides. The sequence continues at coordinate 79,000,764 of CAMTDV010000001.1, read as the reverse complement.
TAAATGAGCCAAACATGAGCAAAGGTTCACTCGGTTCGGCTCGGCTTGTGAATAGCCCTAATTTGGGATTATGCTTATGCAAGTCAATTACGAGTAGGGGCATATTCATTAACAAGTGAGAGGGGCGTAGGCCAAAGTGAAAAAAACCTAGGTTAGCTTTTTTTTATGAACCTCTATACCATGAAGACCCAGGTGCTCAGACCAAAGTGAAAGGCGAAGACTTGAGGCAGCTTTCCATGGATAGCATCCCATGAAAGATTCCATTAGTCCTTTATCTTCAATAAGTACTCGGATCTGGATTGGCAAAGTCTAATATTAATTTAAATGTAGTTCCAAGAAAAATTGTGAGTGCAAATAAATTAACTCATATGTCAAAATTTTGTAATCCAAGTATGCTCCTGTCATCGATATTAGGAGATCCAACCAAGACTGTGTTGTCATTTATTTAATATATTGCTTTTTTTAATCAAAAAACACTTAATCCTTATAAATACCTCTTAAAAATATGCACAAAAAGTTTTGGTGGGTCAACCCAAATAACCCGTTCCAACCCATACTAAAAAATGACATGTTCATCTAAACCCATTTTTGACATGTTACTCAAAACTGTATCAACCTGTCCATCTTTCCATTTATAACCGCAACGTAGATAATACAGAGGCATGTGAATTATCCAATTCGGGGTTCTTAAAGAAGCAACACTACTACATGTAATATATGAGAAGCCATTTGAAGAAGTAAACCTAACCTGATAGCAACACACAACATGAGAACCAATTTGTCCTGTTTCAATTGTAGACACAAGTAGGTTACCTCGCTCCAGATTCTCCCATCATCCTATATCATCAAATGTTTACCCTTCAAGATTCAAACTTTTCTAAAATTAATTTAGTAAATCATCTTAACACCATCAGAAAAAATTAAATAAGGGTGCGCATATTGGTGCACACTAATATGCCTGCCTATTTGCATACAAAACCCTACCTGTAACTACGTTGCGTATATATGCCTGCCTATTTGCATACAAAACCTTACCTGTAACTACGCTGCGTATAGACCTATACGTAGCGTATAGGGTTACCCTTACATGCTGTGTATAGACCTGTACGCAGCGTAGGTACATGGTAAATACATGACCGTACAGTTCAACCTCGTACCATGTCAAATATGTCTGACATACGTTGCGTATAGAGCTATACGCAGCGTAGGTACAACGTATATATACACTGCGTATAGCTTTATACGCAGCGTATGTCAGACAGATTTGACATTGATACTATGTTGTCTAGGAACGTGAATAAAGTTATACGCCAAGTATAGAGCTATAAGAGTCTGATAATTGTGAATTTACAATAGTATTTAGACATCCATGTCTGCTACCGAATTCAAAACAATATATCGCATTCTTCACTTCCTCAGTTATTTACTTAATGGGTGGAGCTAAAATGTCATCATTTTGGGATGGGAATTATTTCTTTAATCACTATTCTAATGACTCATGGGGAGTAAATGATGCTAATGAGGAGGAGGAGGGGGTTGTGTCTAGCGTCCCTGTTGATCAAAATATACAGTTTCCAGACTTGAACGAGGCTCCGACTCCACCTGTTGATAATCCATATTATCCGGCGCATCAAGTGTATCTGAATTACAGATACGTGTATGAATCTCCGTAAGTGCAACAAGGTAATATGGATGGATACGTAGGATACAGTGCTGAGAATGCCCCTTTTGATGAACCATATTACCCGATACAACAATCTTATCCGGATACGGGTATGGGGGTGAAGGTTCTTACATGCAACAAGATAGTTCGGATAGATACGGAGGATACAGTGGATACGTGATGAGACTCCTAACACAGCATTGTATGATAATTATCAACCATCCCTGGGCAATCCTTTTCAAATTAAGGAGGTATCACATATTGTATTATTGTTACAATAGTTATTATTATTGTTAAAATAATAATAATTATTATTATTGATAAAATTTATAACTATTGTTAATATTATAGTTATTATTATTGTTGTTAAAATTATTATTATTAGTATTATTATTAAAATTATAATTATTATTATTATTATTATTATTATTATTATTATTATTATTATTATTATTGTTAAAATTATATAACTATTGTTAATATTATAATAATTGTTGTTGTTGTTAAAATTATAATTATTATTATTATTAAAATTATAATAATTATTATTATTATTGTTAAAATTATAATTATTATTATTAATATTATTATAATTATTATTGTTGTTAAATTAATATTAATATTATTATTGTTAATAATGTAACTGTTTTTAGCGTTTCTTGTCTTTAATTGATCTGAAGAATTGGGTACAAACAACGGGAAATGAGAATGGTTACGTTTTGTTATGTGTTGGTCGATCGAAAAATATTCGTGGTAGTACGGGGATGGTATGGCTTGTGTGCGACCGTGGTGGTGAGCACCCTAGTCAAGCAACAGTTTGGAAAGCTGGCAGCAAAAAAAATGGCTGCCCATTTTCATTACTCGTTGTTCGGGACATGACGAATGACACGTGGGAGTTGGAAGTGGACAACTCGAAACATAACCACGAACCTGCGAAGAGTCTATTGGGCCACGCGTTTGTGCGAAGATTTACTGAATTCGAATATAGGCTGGTGGAGCAGCTAACTACTCAAAACATGGAGCGACGTAACATATTTCAAACCCTAAGAAAACAGTTCCCCAACAGCATCCATGTTCAAAAAGACGTGCAAAATGCGGTACAGAAAATTAGAGCGTCACAGATGGACAGAAAGACTCCCATACAGGCAATAGAAAGCATGTTACATGAAAACTGATTCATTTACGACACCTGACTGGTACCCAAAACGGATGCCGTAACAGAGCTTTTCTTTGTTCATCGCCATTCAATTACTAGGTGGCGTGCATTCTCGCACATGCTATTGATCGACGCGACGTACAAAACAAACATCTACAACATGCCATTTATCCAGGTTGTGGGTTTGACATCGACCAACAAGTCTTTTTGTATCGCACATGCCGTTATTTGCAAAGAACGAAGGGATAACTTCGTGTGGATGCTTGAGCGGATCAAGTCAATGTTGCATGAATGTATGATGCCGCGTGTGATAGTCACAGATAGAGAGGTAACCCTAATTAACGCGTGTGCTAAATTATTTCCGAACGCGTCTACGTTTCTATGTCGGTTTCACATCGAACAAAATATATGTAAACATTGCAAGCAAGGGTTCAATAAAGTAGATTGCGAGATTTTTTTGTCGTATGAGCAGAGAGTTTGCGACTCTACGTCAGAACCCATGTACGAATACAACTTGGACAAATTGTATAACCGACTCGTGGCTCCCAACTGTTTAAGTAAGCGTGTCTTCAATAAATGACTCACACAATCCATAATATTTACACATGCTTTTACATTTCATTATTTTACTTTTGCAGGGGTCTTTAATTGTGTCTACGAAAACTGGCTCAAAGACTATAAAGAAATGTTCATTTTTCATGGACTAATAAGTGTCGCAACTTTAGTCCATGCACCACTAACAGAGTTGAGAGCCAGCAGGAAAATTTGAAAAGATACGTTCGAGATAGGAGTTCATTGGACAGAATCGTGGGATACGTCATTGATATAGTTGAAACTAAGTTAGGGGAAATAGAAAAAAGTTTCACCGAAAGCATCAAAAAAACGATGAACCACCAGAGACAACCACTGTTGGACAACATACGTGGAAAGGTTTCCCATACAACACTTGATTTGCTGTAAGGAGAGCTAACGAGGAAGCTGGAGGTGTTGCGAAAACTTAACGCATCATGTGGTTGCCATATGTGGCTTAGTTGTGGGTTGGTGTGTGCTTGTAGGCTGGAAAAGTAAAGATGTATAGGCAAAAAATATTAAACCTACATACCTTTTGTTATTTAGTATGATTTTAACTGTTTCTCACACAGCATTGATTTTCGCTGTTTCTCAAACCGTATTGATTTAACTGTGTAGAGCGTAAGATACAACTCAAAGACGTAGATGTATTCTAGCGTAAGCTTGACTTACTACCGTGTAAACTGGTAGATGAGCAGGTCGATGTTGTAGAAGAGCTCAATATTGTACGGCAACAATTAGAGTCGCAACCCCTTGCTCAGAAAAAAAGTTTGCTTTCAAAGATAAAGGCGGCCTTAACCCCGACAAAATCAATTAAGAAACCACAAATTGTCCAGCAGGATACTCGCGGTCAACCTACATCAAAGAAAGTACAACAAAGGCTAGAAGAAGCTGCGAGGGTAGACGAAGCAGCGAGAAACAGCTCCTATGGTGAGGCAAGCAACATATATGCAGCTTCCCCACAACACAGGTACCATTTACCTCGACACAGCTCATACGTACCGTCACAGGGCTCTCGTTGAACTGGTTCGGTTGTAAAGTCGGAAAACCTAAATGCAACGAAGCCATCCAACAAGTTCAAAAAAGAAGGAGACGCGGGACGATCATGCTTTTCCATTAGTAAAGGGGATGAGGACTTGTTAACCATTATGAGGTTTATGCATCAAATTCCATCGGAGTTACACCATTATGAACGCACTGTGGTCGTTACTCCGAAGAGCTGTAAAATATTGGGAAGAAATTTATAGGTCACGGTTACAACACTGCACTGAGATAATGAACCCTGAATCAGAGACTCAGACAAAGATCCGAGTATATATGTTATCGAAGATGATGTGTGTGAATTATATATATTTTTATAATTTAATTTTCCTTCAGACAAATTTTCTTTTAGAATGATTTTCACCCAAGAACTAAACTACACACACAAAAGGACAAGTGTACCCCGTCGGGTGGTAATAGTTTATCGGTAAGAACCGAATATCAATCCATGGACACGGTGTCTCGATACTAAACTTTTGCTACTTTAAAGCCTTTTCAAATGATGGGTTGATTTTTGTTTCTAATTTATCATGCAAAAATAACAAACTACTAACTAATCTAAGGAAGAACAATATCTAAAAGAGGTTGCCTAAACTAAGTATCCACTACTAAACATGTGATAACAAATGGGAAAGACTAGTGGTGATGCAAGCTCTAAATTCAACTAAGTCTCAATCAAAGCTTCCTAGTTTTTAAATCTTAGGAAAACTAAAATGAAATACATTCTAATCACCTAAAATTTATTCTTTTAAGTTCACTTGCTAAGTTGATGTTTATCTTTAATGATGAGTTATTTGTTTGTCAAAACTCCTAACTCTACAAATTGGGGAAAACTACTATGAACAACATACTAATCATCATGTTCTTGATATGAACCATAAGCATGGCCATGCTAACACAAACACAAACACAAACTATAGAATTCATATAAACATTCTTTTGATCTTTCCAAATCTAAATGCAAGAATCCATACACATGTTTAAATCACCATTCAATTATGAATCATACTAACAAGTTAACAAGATTCAATAATCATAACCTCTACATGGCCTTTCCAACACAACATGTAAATACTTATGACCAAACATTCAAGAACAAAGACTTTAAACAAGAACATGAACTCCAAGAACAAGATTAAACATCACTATGACGATTAATAAAAACATTCACCACATCTACTTCCATGTTATCACATATTCATTAGCTTCAACAAAGTTTAAGCAACACAAATGTTTAGCCCATAAGGCTCATAACTACCAAATCAAGTACAAGAAAACTCAAATTGTTCATAATGTAAATAGTAAGCTAACCAAGTTTAAAGACAAGAATAAATGGTAAATGAGTTAATCTTCTAATGATTAAGTCTTCTTGAAGGCTTCTTCTTGGCTCCAACAAGCTTCCAAGTCTAGATTCTTGAGAGAAAACTTCATCAAAATGCTCCAACTCTCCTCCAAATGACCTTGAAACTCGTATTTAAGCAGCTGGGTGTTTGGCACGACCATGCCACCTTTTGGCATGGTCGTGTTTGGTAAGTGTCAGAGTCGCTTTTCGTCTGTCGATCTTGTTTGCTACCATTTCTGGAAAAATCCTGCTCAAAGTTTCCCGATGTGGCACGACCATGCCAAACTATAGCGTGACCATGCTTATCGATGAATTGCCGACCATGACTGCTGCGATCTCGGAAATGAGCTGATCAGAGACTGACTTGGACCAGGCACGATCGTTCTTGGGGGTGGCACGGTCGTGCCAATCATGGATTTTCCTTGTTTGGGTTGTCAGTTGATAGTGCTGAAGAGAGTGCCGATACTGGTTGGCTTGGCATAGTCGTGCCAGGTGTTGGCATGGTCGTGCCATATCTGGCAGTTTGCTGGAATGTTTCGTTTTTGCTCCATTTTGCTCCAAAAGCCTACGTTTCAACACTGGGCCAAATCCCGGACCTGTATTTTCACAAACAACTCAAATGAGTACCAAAATCAATGAAACTACAACGAGTTCTTGCATAAACGGGGCATATTTGACGTTTAAAAGATGTATAAATTCTTATACATCAAACATCCCACACTTGAACTTTGCTTATTCTCAAGCAAACCAAAACGAACAAAGCTTCTCTCAATGGCAATCATCTCAACTAGCATTTTATAAGCATAAATATATAATTTGGGCTATAACAATTAAGGACTACTCGACATGAAGGAAAAACCAAAAGTATACAAAACATGTTTATGAGCAATGGTCCATCTTAGAAATCCCTACAAGTTCACCTTACATTCTCACAATGTTCACTAACACTCGGCTAATTATAGGTACACATACAAATCATAGAGTACGTTTAGAACACTCGATGCCTAGATGATGACTATGCGATATCATAAGCTTGTGGTAGGATCAAATCTAATCACTCAACAAAAATATAACATAAATCATGAGGTCTTGTTTGGGTTAAGGGTGTGGAAGTGGATTTTGAAAGTGGCTAAAACGGTTGCAACCCAACGGTTCGAGTAACTTGAAACATAAGACATACAACTATACAACTTAATAATATCTAACCAAGACCTAACCGACAAGTTTAGCTTTTCAACTCCCAAAATTGCTCTAACAAAGCCAATTAATAAGGCTTTTCAAACTATAATGATTCGTTTCGTATTTTTCAACCATGCTTTAGAGAGAACTAAGTACGTCTATTTATATAAAAACTCTTAACCATGAGGTTGTAACTAATAAACTAAGATACTATACAAAAAAGTTACAAGTTAATCACTAACCGAACCGGGCTTCCAACCAAAAAAAATTGGGTTAAAATATAAAAGGCTAATTTAGCCAAGTGGCTAATATTTAGTGGTTTAAAAGAAATGAAAGGGAAAGTCTCGAATTTGTTTGACTAGGGGTATGATTCGGTATAGTAGTAGGTATAAATGGCTAAAAATAAAAGGTTTCCTAATGCCTCAGTTATTTTTATGCTATACGTTTGCTTTGTGGCCTCGAAATGTATACCTAACACATTCTAAATCGCAAATGTCATCCGACTCACTCAATCTTTGCCCGCAAAAACATGAGCAGAAATAATTCTAAAGTTATAAGGCTAAAAAAATAATTCACGAAAACGGACGTATTATGTAAATATGCAAGGCAAGCAAGTAGGTCAATTGCTCGATTTCTCATGCTCAAATGTATCAGAAAAAACACGTTACTTGATGGTAATCTTCACTCAAGCGAACCCCCTTTTTGCGTTTACCCTTATACATTTATCAACTGTAGTGCTTATATAAAAACTTATGTTGATTTGATTATCATGCCACAAAAGAAAATGTTCAAGAGAGCTTTGTATTATTATTATTATTATTATTATTATTATTATTATTATTATTATTATTATTATTATTATTATTATTAATATTAATTTTTTTCAAAACGGACAGCCAAGCTCAAGCGCTAAACCACCTCCTCACACTTGAATTGTACATCACCCTCGATGTACAACAAAAACAATTACATAAGCAAAATGTAGATATGAAGAAGGCGGAGGAAACGAGAACACGAAAACTCCCCTAAAACAAAAAGGCAAGAATGGAGCTAAACGAAAGAATAAGGAGCATCCGCAACGAACTACCAAGCCGTCTATCAAGCCAACATCTCATCAAGCCAACACTACACACTAGCAAACATGATCAAACACACAAGACTTTACCCAACCCAATTTACCTTACCTTTATTTATTTACTTAGCCCATTAAAATAAAACAAAAGCAATTAAAATTCATTAGAAAACCCAATCCACAAGTGACAATTAGGCCACGTGATGCATTATAGACATGACATTTAACACATTAAATAATCAAACATACAACAATGTATTTATGGTATTCTCATATTACGTATATATCAAAACTAAATATAATGAATATCAGAAATGAGTTAAGAAAAATACAATAAGGACTTACAGTCAAATTGCACCTTCTATATGAAGAAAACTGATCAGCTTACACCATAAGTGTTTATTGTAGTAATCATAAACATGAATTGTATTATGAAATAATTCTTATCTTATAATATAGTTTTTACAGTAAAATAATTAGGATTTAATTAACTGATGGTGTTACCGAGACATGCTTAAATTTTGAGAAGCAGGTCAAGGAAGATATTGATGGCAAATTAAGTAGTCAGATATAGATTAAAAAACACAGTTCCATACCGATACGAGTGGAATGTCCGATTGTAGAAATTTTCTTACGTAGCACAAAATTAAATAATGTTCAATTATGAAGCCGCAACAATAATTTAATATAAACTTGATGTGTGTGTGTCTTGTATTGAAAATTATATTAAGCTTTAATTTATTTTTTTTAAATGATTTGCTTCGTTTGTCTTTATAGGAGAAAATGGCACAAGCTTTTATTTATTATTATTTTTTAAATGATTTGCTTCGTTTGTCTTTGTAGGAGAAAATGGCATGGAATATTTGCTTACGCCTGTCAAAGTCACCAAATCGTGATATTTTAATTAAATAATCTTTAATATCAGGTTTAAAAGTATGTAAAGAGTCACCAAATCGTGATTTTTTAATTAAATATTCTCTAATATCAGGTTTAAAAATATGTAAAAAATTACACTTTGAAAAGTTTTGTAACACTATGTGTCACTTCGATATTAGATAGAACAGATTTTTAATCCATAAGAAAGAACTGAACTAAATATTAATATGTTTTAATTAAAATGCTAATAAATAAAAGAAAAACTTCACAGTTAATTGTGTTTGGATGGGCAAACTAAAAAATAAATATGTAAACTCTTCTTATAAATAGCAGACAATATTGACAGCAAAAAATCACTTATGTGACAATGCGATATACCATCTAATTAGAAGAATTGTTTATTTTGATTTTCTCTAAAGTTTTTCACATGTTTGAAATGTATTAGAAAACATTGTTAAATTAATTTACTTGATTATAAATAAAAAGCAATACATTGTCAGTTAATAAAATAAAATAAGTAACTAATGCTACGTAAATCTTCGTAAGCCACAAGGTGGACACTCTAACGACCATTAATTTTATACTTTTTGTAGTTAAAGATATATTAGCAAAAGAGATTTATTAATAAAGATATAAATTATGTTATTATTTCGTAAACTTTTGAGAAAACAATTAACCTATACATTTTTGAACATTAATTTGAACTTTATACTTGATAAAATTAAAGAATATAGTTAATATATATATATATATATATATATATATATATATATATATATATATATATATATATATATATATATATATATATATAATATAGTAGGGTTCTAGAGTGAACACTAGGTTGAGAGTGAACTGTGTGAACTAAGTTGAGCCATCAGATTATATCATCTAGAGATTTTTAAACAATGGCAAGATTGTAATTATAATGTTGTAACTTCCCTTTAAATTAATTAACAGAAGGGTATTTGCGTCCTTTGTAAATTGCATTTATTAAACAATATAATGAAAATTCCTAAAATCTTGCTAGTTTCCGTACATACAAGATACACAGTTGTTAATGTATACACATGTGTACAGTCTCGATAGTATCAGTTTATACAAGATACGCATATGTTAGTTTATACACATGTGTACAGTCTCTCTAACTACCAGTTTATACACGATACACAGTTGTTAGTTTATAAATATATGTACAGACTTTTGATACATCTGTTTATTTTGTAGTCCACGGCCTAGTTCCGTTAGGAGTTTCATATACGGTTTGAATCCGGGAGGGACAGTTGGTGTCCAGTACCTATTTCCGTTAGGAGTTTCATATAAGTTATTTGTAACTGATTCTGCACGAGTTTAAAATAATGGAAATATAATAAAAAATGAGAGAGAGAGAGAGAGAGAGAGAATTAGTATATGAGAAAATTAAAGGATTTTAATTAAGAGAGAGAGAGAGAGAGAGAGAGAGGTAATATCAATATTACCCTTTTAATCTAAAAAATAATCAATGATTAAGATTAGTTCACTTAGTTTATTTTTCAAGAATTTATTCACAAATGATCCTAATCATATATATATATATATATATATAGAGAGAGAGAGAGAGAGAGTGAGGTTATTATGATAAAATTTAAAAGTGTGAGAAGTATAAGAAAGAATCTAAACCATTAGATATTTAATCTAATGGTTGAGATCATAGTGGCAATTCTGTAAATAATGTTGACTATTAAACTAACTAATTTTCTAGATTAAGGGTATAAAGGTAAATTTAATATTTTTAAATTAAGAAAACTAACATTAATACACATGCAAAGTTCATCCTCATTTTTAAACATCAATAACTTTTTATACATAACTCTTTTTTTTAGATTACACCATAATAACGTGTGTTTTTTTATCTTTAATATGAGTACCATATTGATATACTTATCTGTGTTTTATATATTTAGGGTGTTATTTCTGTTTTGATTCTGATTAAAGTGTTGACTGGTGTTATATTAGGGTGTTATCTCTGTTATATTCAATGTTAGGGTGTTTTTTATAAGATATGTGCCTTCAATATAACTGTTATGGTGTTTCTATAAGTTATGGTGTTATTTTTGTTATATTTCTGTTCTTTATAAGATGTATGCCTTCAATATACATGCTTTGATGTTTTTATGAGTTAGGATGTTATTTCAAATTCGAAAATCCCTACAATAACTGTCAAAAATCGGTTGCATATATTCATTCCATAATTAGATTTTATTAGTTCAATTACACTTATACCCTTAAATGACCAAAATAAAAAGGGACACATGTCACCTCCATAATCTTTCTTATCCTTCTCACACATTTAAATTTTCTTACATGAACCTCTACATATATATATATATTAAACAAATATCTATTTTATTTTGTAAACTTTTGGTACAATATAACTTATACATCTTAAATTAGCATCATATTTATTTATTTATTTATTTATTTATAGAATGTTATTCCTACATATAATCTGTTTGTAATAGCTAAAGTTGGCAAGGTCTAAAATGAAGGATCTCATTGACACATTATTTTTCGACTCAAATTGGTTATGGGATGAACTCCTTTATATTTAGTTGTTACACCTTTTGGTACACAAACGATAAAAACAAAATAGATCATCTTTATATGGGAAGTAAAGCAAATTAAAAGTTGAAACCCTTTTATTAATAGAACTTTCGATCAAGAGCCATTCTCATTCATCTTGAGAAAGACCTTAATAAACAAAAATGTTATATATATGTAGCTATACGGATTTATCTATGTGAAGCTATGTACATAGACTTGTTTATACAAACCAAATTTGTATAGACTTATCTGCATAAATCTATTCATACATATATTATTAAATAACTTGTTCATATAAACCCATCTATAAAATCTTATTATTATTATTATTATTATTATTATTATTGTTGTTCATATAAACCCATCTATAAAATCTTATTATTATTATTATTATTGTTGTTGTTGTCGTTGTCGTTGTCGTCATCGTCCATCGCCTTAGCGCCACAGTATTTCTTTTGCTTTGACTCTGACTTTGACTTTGGCCTCCAAATTTTATTTGATGGTCCTATTTCTTTTGCTTTGACTCTGACTTTGACTTTGGCCTCCAAATTTTATTTGATGGTCCCATTTAGTCCTTGCAGTTTTGGTTTTTTTTTTGTCTTTTAGTGAAAAGTTTTTTCAAGTTTGAAAGTTATCACTTTTACACCTCCTTACAATATTTCTTTGATCCCCTTGACTTTGTAACATGTGTTTGCATAAGTTCAACGTTGTCTACCCTAACTCACTTGATTCAATAAACTCATGGTTTTGTTACGGTTTTTTTACCCGCGTTGTAATGAAACACCCCTTTTTTTAACATGTCTGCTTACATCAAATATCCAAAATAGTTAAGATATTAAGTATTTACAATAGTTTTACATCTGATATTATTCTCAATACATGACTAGACAAAACAAAAATGGAAGCTTGAAATTTAGACGTGTTCGATGCTTTGGCGTGACTTAATCTTCGTTGAAACTCGACTTGTGATCCCTTTAAAACAGAAAATTCTATAACTTATAAGTTATATGTTTAAATGAAATGTATATGACATAACAACTTAAACAAATAATAAAAATTAAAATTCCAATTTACTGAGTGGCGTCGGCGACGGCAATATGCCGCGTCGGCGACGCCGTGTAAAAACTTGCGTAGGGTCAAGACTACCGTAGACAGTAGCATAAGGCGTCAGGTGATTTGCATTGCTTCGGCGACGGCCATATATGTCGTCGCCGACGGCATCTACTACACAATTTTTACTGATGTTTGTTTATTCACCCGTTCGAACCGTTTCGCGTACCGTGTATCATCATATGACTTAGGACTTACAGAAATTTGTCCGCAAAATGTTATTCTTTGCTTTCGTTGTTGTAATGTCGTCCTCACGAATGTTTAAACCAATCAAACTATGCATGTGAATATTTTTATAAGTTTCATAAGTTGGCATTTTAACCAAATTTTGGTCAACATACTTGCTAACTCGGTCATTTTCATACAGTTTCGTTAATTATATGATATCCTCATATTTCGTAATAAAGACTTTATGAGTTGCACGTTCGTTACTCGATTTTTGCATATATAATTTCTTTTTCCGATTTTACCCTTAAACCATATTAACCTTAATAAGGTTGATATATTCTTCCCGGTATTCTTTTAAACTCCATTTAGACATTTTAGTTGTTTTAACGATACTATCGCTTCATTTAACAAATTTTTCATTCATCTTGATATTTTAACCTGTCTGATCTCTTTAGTAAAGTGTATCGCCTTCTTTGACCAAACTCATATTATATATATTATTTTGATCCATTTGATCATTTTAGCGAAATTCATCGCTTTATTTCGACCAAACCTTCGTCTATTTCAACATTTTGACCCGGTTTGGTTACTTTAACGAAATCCATCGCTTTATTTGACCAAACCTTTATATATTTCACTATTTTGACCCGTTTGGTTACTTTAGCGAAATCCATCGCTTTATTTAACCAAATCTTTATGTATTTCAATATTTTGACCCGTTTGGTTACTTTAGCAAAATCCATCGCATTATTTGACCAAACATTTATGTATTTCACTATTATGACCCATTTGGTTACTTTAGTGAAATCCATTGTTTTATTTGACCAAACCTTTTTGTATTTCATTATTTTGACCCGACTCATTTGGCTCAGTTGTATGAAATCCTTCACTTACGAATGAACCAAATTTTGTTTTGGGTTCACTTCATTATTCAATATATATTCACTACAAGGACTATAATTAAAATTCTACGAGGCAATAAGCTACGTACCTTAGAGCTTTCCTTTTAAGCGTGTATATGACTTAGTTTGACCTTCATTAACTTCACTCGAGTTGCCTAAATAGTACAACCCAATTATTATTAGGAACTTGTAATTCAAGTCTACGACATTTAAACTTGTCAACGATCAATCACTAGTTCTCTTCATATAATTTCATACATTATCAATATCAAACCTTTCATTAAAGCTTTTGTCAAATATCTTATGGGCATGAATGTAAACTTTTCTTTTTCATAAATTTATGAACTTTATAAACCTAATCTCATATTATTATGAATCCACCATCGTAGAATTTAGTTTCTAGTGCAACATATCTATTTAGGGCCTCATGTCAAACTAATGAAATTGAAAATTTAGCTTCTTTCATGTTAAACATCAAAACCCACTTATTCATTCAATCATATATAAACCTTAACATATGAATTATGCTAGAATCTTCCCTAGTTTATCAAGCATTGTGAGTTTAAACACTTATTTGTCTTGAATTCTACCATAAGATCTATAATTTATTCCAGAACTTAGATTCACGTTTCTTCTCTACCAATCATACTTCACCAAACTAAGAATTTCAACATACCTTATGATCTCCTTGATTAGGTGATCACTAATTTCAATTCATACATGAACTATGACTCCAATTTCCCTTCAATTTTGATCAACTTGGTCAATTTAGGGTTTTCTTTGTGTTCTTCATGTCTGGGTCGTATACACACACATACACAGACAATGTGTTGTGTTTTTATCCATATTTATTTATTTTTATTTTTTACTTTTATTTTTTTAAACATTTCAAGTTTCATCCACTTAGCTTATTTAGTTCCTCATGTTTTAATTTATTCTAAGGTACCAATTTTATTGTTCCGTTTTATTACTTAGCAACTTAACATTAACTAGGTTATTGTTTTCTAGTTAATTGTGTGATTTTAATATTTTGGGGTGTTACAAATCCACCCTCCTTAAAAGGGAACTTACCAAAAAGTGAAGGGTAGAGTCGTCTCATTTCTTTTTCGGATTCCCAAGTGGTTTTTGATCCTTTCTGATGTTCCCATTTGACCTTCACTTGATCAATATTTTTGTTTCTTAACCCCTTGACCTTTCGATCCAAAATTTGAATTGGTTTAGCTATGAAGTTGAGGTTGTTATCAATTTCAATATCATTGTAGGGTACATACGCCGTTTCGACCGCTAAACATTTGCGGAGATGTGATACGTGAAATGTCTTATGTATTCCGCTTAATTCGTCCGGAAGTTCTAGTTGGTAAGCCACATTTCCTACCCGACTAATAATTTTAAATGGTCTGATAAATCGTGGGCTCAATTTACCTCTCTTCCTAAATCGAATGATTCCTTTCCATGGAGATACTTTGAGCATTACACTATCGCCTACTTGAAACTCAATAGGCCTTCGTCTTTTATCCGCATAGGACTTTTGTCAGTCTTGAGCCGCTTTTAAATGAGCTCGAACTGTATCAATATTCTCATTTGTGACCTTAATTACTTCTTTATGAGCGAGTTCTCTCGGTCCCACTTCACCCCAACATACTGGGGTCCGACATTTTCATCCATAGAGCATCTCATACGGTGCCATACCAATGCTCGAGTGATAACTATTGTTGTAAGAAAATTCAACTATCGGTAGATACACATCCCAACTACCACTGAAATCAATTATACATGCTCGAAGCATGTCTTCTAAAGTTTGAATTGTTCGTTCGCTTTGTCCATCCGTCTGGGGCTGATAGGTAGTACTAATCAGCAGTCTGTGCCCATATGTTGTTGAAAATCTTGCCAAAATTTCAAAGTGAATCGAGTATCTCTATCGGATACGATTGATACCGGGGCCCCCATGGCGTGCTATAATTTCATTTATATATACTTCTGACATCCTTTCTGAAGTGTAAGTCTCTCGAATTGGGATAAAATGCGCTTTTCGTTAATCTATCAAAGACCACCCAAATGGCATCAAATCCCCGAGCCGTTCTCGGTAGTTTGGGTAATAAATCCATGGTAATGTGTTCCCATTTCCATACTGGTATTTCTAACGGTTGGAGCTTGCCATAAGGCTTTTGATGCTCCGCTTTTACTTGCAACAAGTTAAACATTTCTCGACGTATTTTGCTATATCTCTCTTCATCCCAGGCCGCTAATAATTTTGTTTTAAATCTCTGTACATTTTGGTTGCTCCCAGGTGAATTGAATAACGTGATTTATGAGCCTCATCGGGTAAAAGATCTTTTATCCCACACGTGTTTAGGACCCAAATTCTAGCGTATCGATATTTCAGACTGTTTTTTCCGTCTTCAATATCTCTTACTAATCCCTTTAATCGTTCTTTTCCCCAATTCTTTTCCTTTATCGCTTCTTCTTGTGCTACCCGGATTTGCTCCAGCAATCCAGAAGTAACTATAAGTTGCATGGATTGTACCCGAATAGGTACATATTCCTCCTTTCGGCTAAGGGCATCTGCCACTATGTTAGCTTTTCCTAGATGTTAATGGATTTCACAGTCATAGTCTTTCACCGTCTCTAACCAGCGCCTCTGTTTCATATTTAATTCCTTTTGATTAAAGAAATATTTTAGGATTTTATGATCAGTAAAAATGACGCACTTTACCCCATACAAGTAGTGTCCAAATTTTTAAGGCAAACACTACTGCCGCCAATTCTAAGTCATGCGTCGGATATTTCTTTTCGTGGACTTTTAATTGTCTCGAGGCATAGGCAATCACCTTGCCTCGTTGCATAAGCACGCACCCAAGGCCTAGGTGCGATGCATCCGAATACACTACTAAGTCGTCAGTATCATCCGGTAAAGTCAATACTGGAGCGCTGGTCAACTTCTCTTTAAGCGTTTGGAACACTTTTTTTCTTGTTCGTCGCTCCAAACTTTTCATCCTTGCGGGTTAACTTAGTCAATGGTGAAGCAATCTTGGAGAAATTTTGAATGAACCTTCTATAATAACCCGCTAGTCCTAAAAAGCTTCTTATTTCTGAGGGATTTTTCAGAGAATTCCATTTAGACACTGCTTCTATCTTGGACGGATCAACCAATATTCCATCCGTGCTAATAATGTGCCCAAGGAATTGCACTTCTCGAAGCCAAAAGGCACATTTTGAAAACTTTGCGTAAAGCTTTTTTCTTTTAAGTGTTTCCAATACTTCACGCAAATGGTGCGTATGATCCACCTTCGTTTTTGAATAAACAAGAATATCATCGATGAACACTATTACTGATTTGTCTAACATTGGCTTGCAAATCCGGTTCATAAGATCCATGAAGGCCGCGGGTGCGTTTGTTAGCCCGAAGGACATTACAAGAAATTCATAATGTCCATATCGTGTACGGAAGGCTGTCTTGGGTATGTCTTCTTTTCTCACCCTCAGTTGATGGTACCCCGACCTCAAATCGATCTTCGAAAACCAACTCGCTCCTTGCAATTGATCAAATAAATCTTCGATCCTTGGAAGCGGGTATCGATTCTTTACCATAAGTTTATTTAACTCCCGGTCATCTATGCACATATGCATACTTCCGTCTTTCTTTTTCACAAATAACACCGGCGTTCCCCAAGGGGAGACACTAGGACGAATAAATCTTTTGTCAAGCAGATCTTGTATTTGTGATAATAATTCTTGAAGTTCTGACGGTGCTAATCTATATGGTGCTTTGGTCACCGGTTTCGCACTTGGGATTAGTTCGATTTTAAACTCCACTTCGCGTTCGGGTGGTATCCCCGGAAAATCCTCCGGAAATACTTCTTCAAATTCATGTACGACTGGCACATCTTTAATCATTGGTGCCTTCTTTCCCGAATCAAATATATATGTTAGATAGGACTTGCTCCCGTGTTGAATAAATTTATGGGCTTTCACTATTGAGCACATGACGGGGTTGCCGCTCTTTTCTCCATAGATATTGACATGCCTTCCATTTGGAGATACTAATTGTATCTCTTTACGGAAACATATTACATTGGCGTGATAACGGGACAGCCAATCCATTCCAATCACTACTTGGAATTCCCCCATTGACATAGGTATTAAATTAACTAAGTAATCCCCATTCTCAATGCTCAAATTGCAATTTCGACATATGTTATAGACAGTAAAAGTTTTGTCATTACCTACTTCTACCTCTAAGGGCATTGGTAGTTTTGTTAATTGAAATGATGGGTGTTGACAAACTCATGTGAAACAAAAGATTTGTTTGCACCCATATCGAATAAAACGTGAGCAGGAATTAAATTTACGGTAAAAATACATGTGACCACATCTGGTTCAACTTTTGCCTCGGCTGCGGTTATTTGAAAAGATCTTTCCCTTGGCTTTGGGACTTCAGTTTTTTTGTCGGTTATGACTTTCTTCCCTATCAAATCCGGGCATTCGGATTTCTTATGGCCCAGTTGATAGCATTTATAGCATACCGATATCTTGTTGGAGCAATTTGAAGCTAAATGTCCCATCTTTCCACATACCACGCATGGCTTGTTTTTGAAGTAACATTCGCCCTTATCAGCACGGTTACAAACTTGCAGTTGGGCGTTCCTCCTTTTACGTTCATTCTCTTCGAAGACTCATTCATTTTCGCTTTCTTAGTCGGGCTTGGATTCGTATCCAATGCTCTCCTCTCCCTCTTTCCACTTGTTTCTTCAATTCTATCTCCCGTTCTCGAGCGGCATTCACGATTTCGGTAAGATGTTCATACTTCGAGGGTGTCATAAACTCTCTGTATTCCGCACTCAACATGTTATAATAATAATAAATCTTCTGTTCTTCTGTTTGTACCAGTTCGTCACAAAACCTGAGCTTGTCGAGGAACACCCCCGTGATCTTATCAATCGACTCGCCTTTGCCTTAACTGAATGAATTCTTCTTTGATTTTGTTAATCACAGCCTTTGGGCTATGGTGTTTAAGGAAGGGCACCTTAAAATCCTCCCATGTCATGGTTCTTGTAGTTTCGACCCCTTGTTCTTTTCTAAGATTGTCCCACCAATCCTTCGCTTGACTCCTCAGTTGACCAGTTCCATAAGCTACGAAATCGGTTGGGTCACAATGGGTTCGTTCGAAAACTCCTTCAATATCGCTTATCCAGCGTTGACAGATAATCGGATCTACTTCCCCATTGTAAATCAGGGGTTTACACGCCATAAATTTGTTGTAAGGACATGCTTTTCCTTCTTTAGCCTTGCCTCGATCTTGACTGAGGCTTTCCTTTATTTCATTCATTCGTTCTTGATTGTTGTTAGCATTGTTGTTTGCACTCTTTCCATAAATTCGGGTAAGGCCACTTCCAGTGCTTTTCCGACTTCTTCTGAAATTTTTGTTTGTATCTCCTTCGTCATTAGGGATACCGTATCCTCACCCGTTCCGTCAAACATCTCTTTTACTGAATTGTCCATAACAATTAGGTAAATACTTTGTTTAATTCTTTCCATATTGTTATATGGGAATTAGTACTCATTACTCAGTATTACTCATGATGTATTACTCTTTTTCGGTTGGTTAAGTACATAACTCATCTCAACCATTTATACTTAGTGTATTTTTAGGATTCGAGTGTATTAACATACTCCTCCATACACATTAATTCCTCTTCCTTTCCATTATTTCTATTGAATTTCATTTCATATCTAGTTCTTACTAGATGTTTTGATCAAGTCTTGCACCGAACATATTTCGTTTTTAACCTTAAGCTCTGATTACCAACTTGAAACACCACTTTTTTTAACATGTAGATATATATATATATATATATATATATATATATATATGTATGTATGTATATATTACTACTTACAATAAATATCCAAAATAGTTAAGATATTAAGTATTTATAATAGTTTTACATCTGATGTTATTGTCAATACATGACTAGACAAAACAAAAACGGAAGCTTGAAATTTAGTCATGTTCGGTGCTTTGGCGTGACTTGATCTTCGTTGAAACTTGACTTGTGATCCCTTTAAAACAGAAAATTTTATAACTTATTAGTTATATGTTTAAATGAAATGTATATGACATAACAACTTAAACAAATAATAAAAATTAAAATTCCAATTTACTGAGTGGCATCGGCAACGGCAATATGCCGCGTCGGTGACGCCGTGTAAAAACTTGCGTAGGGTCAAGACTACCGTAGACAGTAGCATAAGGCGTTAGGTGATTTGCATTGCTTCGGCGACGGCCATATATGTCGTCGCCGACGTCATCTACTACACAATTTTTACTGATGTTTGTTTATTCACCCGTTCGAACCGTTTCGCGTACCGTGTATCATCATGTGACTTAGGACTTACAGAAATTTGTCCGCAAAGTGTTATTCTTTGCTTTCGTTGCTGTAATGCCGTACTCACGAATGTTTATACCAATCAAACTATGTATGTGAATATTTTAATAAGTTTCATAAGTTGGCATTTTAACCAAATTTTGGCCAACATACTTGCTAACTCTGTCATTTTCATACAGTTTCGTTAATTATATGATATCCTCGTATTTCGTAATAAGGACTTTATGAGTTGCACGTTTGTTACTCGATTTTTGCATATATAGTTTCTTTTTTCCGATTTTACCCTTCAACCATATTAACCGTAATAAGGTTGATATATTCTTCTCGGTATTCTTTTAAACTACATTTAGACATTTTAGTTGTTTTAACGATATCTATCGCTTCGTTTAACAAATTCTTCATTCATCTTGATATTTTAACCCGTCTGATCTCCTTAGTAAAATGCATCGCCTTCTTTGACCAAACTCATATTAAATATATTATTTTGACCCGTTTGATCACTTTAGCGAAATCCATCGCTTTATTTCGACCAAACCTTCGTCTATTTCAACATTTTGACCCGTTTGGTTACTTTAACGAAATCCATCGCTTTATTTGACCAAACCTTTATATGTTTCACTATTTTGACCCTTTTGGTTACTTTAGCGAAATCCATCGCTTTATTTGACAAAACCCTTATATATTTCAATATTTTGACCCGTTTGGTTACTTGAGCGAAATCCCTCGCTTTATTTAAACAAATCTTATGTATTTCAATATTTTGACCCGTTTGATTACTTAAGCGAAATCCATCGCTTTATTTAACCAAATCTTTATGTATTTCAATATTTTGACCCGTTTAGTTACTTTAGCGAAATCCATCGCTTTATTTGACTAAACCTTTATGTATTTCACTATTTTTACCCGTTTGGTTACTTTAGCGAAAGCCATCGCTTTATTTGACCAAACCATTATGTATTTCAATTTTTTGACCCGACTCATTCGGCTCAATTGTATGAAATCCTTCACTTATGAATGAACCCAATTTTATATTGGGTTCACTTCATTATTCAATATATATTCACTACAAGGATCATAATTAAAATTCTACGAGGCAATAAGCTACGTACCTTAGAGCTTTCTTTTTAAGCGTGTATCCGACTTGGTTTGACCTTCCTTAACTTCACTCGAGTTGCCTAAATAGTACAAACCAATTATTATTAGGAACTTGTAATTCAAGTCTACAACATGTAAACTTGTCAACGATCAATCTCTAGATCTCTTCATATAATTTCATACATTATCAATATCAAACCTTTCATTAAAGCTATTGTCAAATATCTTATGGGCATGAATGTAAAACTTTTCTTTTTCATAAATTTATGAACTTTATAAACTCAATCTCATATTATTATGAATCTACCATCATAGAATTTAATTTCTAGTGCAACATAACTATTTAGGGCCTCATGTCAAACTAATGAAATTGACAATTTAGCTTCTTTCATGTTAAACATCAAAACCCACTTATTCATTCAATCATAAATAAACCCTAACATATGAATTATGCTAGAATCTTCCCTAGTTTAGCAAGCATTGTGAGTTTAAACACTTATTTGCTATGAATTCTACCACAAGATCTATAATTTATTCCAGAACTTAGATTCACGGTTCTTCTCTATACTTCACAAAACTAAGAATTTCAACATACCTTATGATCTCCTTGATTAGGTGATCACTAATTTAAATTCATGCATGAACTTTGACTCCGATTTCCCTTCAATTTTGATCAACTTGGTTAATTTAGGGTTTTCTTTGTGTTCTTCATGCCTGGGTCGTACACACACATACACAGACAATGTGTTGTGTTTTTATCCATATTTATTATTTTTATTTTTTTAAACATTTCAAGTTTCATCCACTTGGCTTATTTAATCCCTCATGTTTTAATTTATTTTAAGGTACCAATTTTATTGTTCCCTTTTATTACTTAGCAACTTAACATTAACCAGGTTTATGTTTTCTAGTTATTTGTGTGATTTTAATATTTTAGGTGTTACATGTAATGTATCGAGACGGCGTGAGTGACCTTTTCTCACTTTTGGTTTTTTCCATCAAACTTTGTTTGCTAGTCACATTTGGTCTCTCGACTTTCTAATACGTATCGGTGTAAGTTTGAATTTTTACGCCTTTTCCTGGTTTCGGTCCGGATGCTACAACATAGCAGGATTAATTCTCATTTATAAAAGTTATCCATCAACATCACTTCATTAGAATCGTATTAGAATCGGACATAGAATTAAAACATGTAACACCTAAAATTCTAATTTTTGACCTTCATGTTTACTTGGATACTTAGCATGAAGTATAGTAACTAGGAACAAGTAACCTAGTTAATTGATTGTTGTCTATAGAAAGTAAATAAATGGTCGCCAAACAAACTAACCCATAAAACCTGCAGGGAACTAAAACTAGCATAAATTGCAGATCAAACACAAACGTGTAAGAGTATGGGAGAAAAAGAAAGAAAAAAAACATAAAACAAGTAGCATAGATATGGCACATAAGTGTAATCAAAGCTAATAAACGCAATCGCCTAAGAGTCACCGGCTATGCCGCAAAAAACTTAATGTTCTAAAAGTAGTCTAATTAAATTAACTAAGATTAATCCTAAATTAAACACTATCGACCTATTAAAGCTAAAGTAAGTTGGATATCAAACCCACGAGACTTCTATTGAAAATGTGAAGCAGGCTCGAGTTGTAACACCCTGTAAAATCGTGTCCAATAGTATAGTGACACATGTTGTATTTTAAATATAGTCTACTAAAGACCAATAAGGACTAAAGGCGTCAACATGCTCAACCGAGTCTCTGAGTGACGATCCGATGTCAACATGCACAAATAACAGCCTCTGAGTGACTGATATGTCAACATACTTAAATCATTAGCCTCTGAGTGACTGATATGTCAACATGCTTAAAATTTGGCCTCTGAGTGACTGATATGTCAACATGCCCAGCCTCTGAGTGACATCAGAGTCAACATGCTTATAATAAGCCTCTGAGTGATCCTTTACGAAGTCCTAACTCTCATTCGTGCCATTTGTTGGACGAGAGGATTCAATTTTGTAAATATGTGAAAGTTGGATGATGGAGGGATTAAAAGTGTCAACATGTTATTTCTTACCTCTGAGTGACCTTTTAATAAACCGAGAGCTCGACAATGTCCGGGCATAATCCCGGGTATACCAAATATTGGCTACGGAGGCATAAAAGTGCCAAAAGGGTGTTTTAGAAGGCTTTTAGAAGCTTTATAAAGTTAAGGGGTTAAAGTGTCAATTTTTGAAACTGGCCATATGGCGGTCGTGGGGCGCGAGAGAGGCTCTGTTGCAGAAAGTTTGTCTTGGCCTCCAAACAAAGCTCAAAAAACCATTAAATCGAAACCATTGACTTGTAATCAGCTATGCCACGTTTTGGGACACTTGTAAGCTTCCTCTTACACCCCTAAACACCTGGCTTCACCTCCTTTGAGTTCTCCAACTATAAATAGGTGATCAAGTTCACCATTTGAACTTGCACCTTTCTAAATCATAACTCTTTTCCCTCCTCTGGAAGTTCCTAGCTAAAAGGAGCATCCAACTTAGCTCTCTTGCATTCTAGGAACCTCTTGTAAGTGTTCCTTGCTCTAGCATTTTCGTTTATAGGCTTTTATAGCCAAAAGTCAAGCGTTTTACGGAAAAAGTTTTGACTTTCGGTTAAGACCATTATGGTCCAGCCATTGTTCGAAATGAACATGGCTAAGTGATCGTAATAAGGTAGGCGTTAATCACTATAAAGGGCACCTCCTGAAGATCACGTTTGCTAGACCAATTGACGGGTCAAAGTTATGATACTAAAATTTAAAAGAAGACTAGCTCAGGTAAATACTCTCATCTATTTTCCCTATACGGACTTGGGATGCGGTAAACTATTATCGCTTGGTCAGAAATGGGATCAATCGAATGCCGGATTGTGGCTAGTAAATCAGCATATTCTGTTTTAGTCAGTTTTGTTTGATAACTTAAACATCATGGGTTAAATTACCGTGACCTGGATATCCTCAGCTCATTAGATTAGTTAATGGCCACGACCTTAGCGCAGGGTGTAGGCATACACCTGACAGACGCTCAAATGCAAATGACCCAAGACGTTGGGATAACTCCTCTGTGAGTTTTAAGTGATGTGTATTTAATCATGTCTCGGTCTCTGTACTGGGCCCTGTATGTATGGACAAACACGTGAATCTGTTAACAAGGTTACAAAGTAACTTTCCTAAGTTATAAAAGATTTTGAGACCTGTGCACTTAAAATCATTTTAAAATGTTTTCAAAATGAGTCAGTTGGGTGTATTTACCAGCCAAAGCTGACGTATCGTCCAAAGACTAAAATGCAGGTACAATACGAAATAGGCCGGAAGCTACTCGGTAGTGAATAAGAGGATCTTGCAAATCCTTAGATCTGCCCTAAAGTCTGTTCTATATTCTTTCTTGTACATTTTAATGATCCACCTGTGGATCTTCTATTACGAGCTTGTATATTATTTTATTCGAACATTTGGTTTGTAATAGTAATTTTACTCCAAGACTTCATCTATGCCATGTTTAATTGACAATGATGTTATCAACTGACGTCACGTTACTCCCCACCCGGGCCCACCGGTGTATGGATTTGGGTTGGAAATCTTGGGTGTGACAGGTTGGTATCAGAGCCAACGTTTGAGAGAATTAAACACTATCCTTCTTGTGTGAATCTCAGACTTACATGAGCAAATTCCTTAGACTTCCGAGTTTAGGCATTGACCTAGGATTACTCATCTCCTTATTAAGTTATTAGTATGTTTTTGAATTGATTTTAACTGGAAAATGTCGTCACGTGTACGAGGACAAAGTGGGAGAGGAAAAGGTCCAATGAGGGGAGGACCATCGGGGCGCATTCCCCCTCAACCTCACACCTCAGATGCCTACCAAGAATCAGGAGATTCATCTCCTTGGCAACCAGCGAGACACTCTGTCTCACATAGACACTCGCCCTCACATTCCCAAAATTCTTACAACTCTCACCACTCTTATCTATCATTCACACCATTTCCATTCTCATCATTCGTACCATGAAGAATTTAACCCTAACCACTACTTTAACATACCTCTGGCCGATCAAAATCAGTTGGACCAGCCAAACTCTATAGACGAGTACTCCGACCCGGAGATGCCGCCATCGGGATGAAATACGCATCCCATTGAAATTTCAAGCGATTCGGACTCTTATGCCGGATAGCCATACCAAGGTCCTAATGAGGGGGCCAATATTGGAACCAATTTACCTTTGCCCATACATCTTCTCATCACTCTCAACCACCCCCAATTCAAGAAGATGTCCACATGGAACCGGTGGACCAACCTCAACCACCACCTGAACCACCAAGGAGGAAGCGTGGAGCACGTATATCGGTACGTGCAGGACAAAGGTCGGGATCGCTGCCACCTTTGCCCAATTCCTACCCCACAATTTAAGAGGACCCACAAATGGGTGGACCCTCTAACACCTCACCAGTGGTGGAACCAACACCAACACCTGTTGTTCAACCACCACCATCGGGTTATACTAACCCAATTCCCACATATCCAGATACGTGGATATGATCCTTTTAACCCGTCTACACCGGTACACTATCAGGCATGGTCGCAGGACCCATATATGCAAGAAGTTATGCACAATGCACTTTACCCGTCTCCTTTCCCACCTACTTATCCACCGACTGGATATCCAACTTATGGGTACCAGTATCTGGTTATGCCACAACCACAACCACAACCTCCGCCACCACTTGAGGCCATCAATGAGGCCTTGGAACGGATGAAAGAGATGCAGCAGCAAGCGGAGAAAACGGAGAAAAAGACAAACAAGTTCTTCAAGAAACTATCCAAGTTGGTCAAAGGAAAGAAGGACGAGTGAAGTTTCTTCTAATAACTTATGTAGTCCCAACGAGGACATTGTTATTTCTTTAGTCCCTGCATGGACATTTTTATTTCTTTAAAGTCCTTGCATGGACAGTTTATTACATTTTTATAGTATTGTAATTTCTAATTTGAAATTTAATGAAGTATTTTGGAATTATATATATATATGTATTCATCCTCTTCAAAGCGAGCGTCTCGATTTTACTCGAAATTTATGCTCTGCAATATAATTCCAAAAAGATCTTAATGGTTTTGATTATCCAAGTGGCACAGACAACACATTTGGCCAAATTATAAATGATAGTTAAGTACGAAGGGGTCTTCTATCAGGATAGTTAAGGGAAGTTATCCTTCTACCCAGTGGTGGACTTAAGTTCAAGCCTCCAAGTCGTTAAGGTCAGTGTGACCGGGACTATTAATCAACCATTAAGGTACTCTTATGTTAACATTCAAGAATGTTCATACTCTTGGTAGTGTGACTTGAGGAATCACACTAGCCTTCAGGGTAAAGGACTATGTCCTGACTTTATATAGCCCATGTGATCAAATTTGATCCTGGCTAATATCATCAGTGTGATGATAATAAACATCCATTAGTGATGTATTGCCCTTGGGGCTATGATTAAAACATCCATTAGTGATGTATTGCCCTTGGGGCTATAATTAAACATCCATTAGTGATGTATTGCCCTTGGGGCTATAATTAAACATCCGTTAGTGTTGTATTGCCCTTGGGGCTATGATTAAACATCCATTAGTGGTGTATTGCCCTTGGGGTTATGATTAAACATCCCTAGTGATGTATTGCCCTTGGGCTATGATTAAAACATCCATTAGTGATGTATTGCCCTTGGGGCTATAACTAAACATCCATTAGTGATGTATTGCCCTTGGGGCTATGATTAAACATCCATTAGTGATGTATTGCCCTTGGGGCTATGATTCAAACATCCATTAGTGATGTAGTGCCTATGTGTCATATTTCATGTCCATTAGTGACAGGCCTATGTGCCATATTTTTATGTCCATTAGTGACAGGCCTATGTGCCATATTTTTATGTCCATTAGTGACAGGCTTATGTGCCATATTTTAATGTCCTTTGAGACAAGCTTATGAGCTAAATATAATTGTCAAATACGACAATGACAGTTGTGACAATGCAATCCGCTGTCCGATAATATATGGACTATGTCCAAATTGTAATTTGCCTTTGATGGTCCTATTAAGACCTAGGCCAAATGTAGTTATGTTAAGCTTAAGAGTTGTGATGTTATTCACACTAGAATAGGCAATGGATTGTTATATCCGGTGTTTAAAAACCATTATGGTTAACATGCCATGGCTAAGTGAAGCTTTATTGGTGTATAGAACCAAAGCTTAAGGATGGCTAACTTAAATGAAGCACAAAGTAGCCACCGGAACGTAGAATCTAACAAGGCCGAAAATAGAAAAATTGATGAAGATAATTTTCAAGCTCGCATTGACGCGGCAGTTGAAAAGGCCATGGGAAAGGCCACAGAAAGGCTTAGAGAGTCGAGTGCCACTCGCTCTAGAGCCTTATCTATTCCACCATCTTCAACTCATAAGGAGAGCTTCGTTCACTCTTCCAATGCGAAGAATGAACCAAAGAAACTGGAATTTACTGATAGGACACGTTCTCTTAAAGACGGATGTACCTATAAGTATTTCGTCTCCTGCACGCCCCGAGACTTCAATGGAGAGAAGGGGGCTGTAGAAGCCTTAAAGTGGCTGGATGAGATGGAAACAATCGTAGATATCAGCAAGTATGATGATAAGGATGTGGTCAAGTATGTATCACAGTCCTTTAAGGGTGATGCCCTAATCTGGTGGAAGGCCATGATACAGTCTACAAGTAAAGTACACTTGTACAATTTGGGGTGGTCCAAGTTTGTGGACCTTGTTAAGGAAACATACTGTCCACCCCATGAGGTGGAGAAATTAGAGACAGACTTCTTGTCTCTTTCCATGAAAAACCTAGATTCTCGGAAATATGTTTCTGAATTCAATTCCCTATCTAGGTTAGTTTCCTATCTGATTACCCCGGAGCCCAAACGCATTGCGCGTTTTATTAATGGGTTAGCGCCCGAGATAAAGGGCATGGTAAAGGCTGCTCAGCCTACTACCTATAGGTCTGCTGTTGACCTATCTCTCTCCCTTACCTTAGATTTGGTAAGGCAAAAGTCAGTTAAGTCTGAAATTGACGTGAAAAGAAAGAGGAAAGATGACAACTCCCATAAGTTTAATAAGAAGAATAAATGGAGATTTGGGTTCAAATGGAACCAAGGCAAAACGGTTGTAATACCGACATGCAAAACATGCAACCGCAGACACTGGGGACAGTGTAATTTTGGTTCATAAGCCAAACCCTATGGCATCTGTAAGAGAAAGGGGCATAAGATCCTAGAATGTAAGGATCTTAAGGATGTTGTTTGCTATGTCTGCAATGAAAAGGGGCATATTAAGACTAACTGCCCTGAGATTCTTAATAATAATAATGCAAAGCCGGGAGAGGCCAAGAAGGGGAAGGCTCGAGCCTTCCAAATAACTACAAAAGAGGCTGTTAATGATGACAATGTCATAACCGGTACATTCCTCATTAACAATATTTATGCTAGGGTTCTTTTTGATTCAGGTGAAGATAGATCTTTTGTTGACCATAAGTTTAGTAAGCTATTAAACCTGCCCATAAGAAATCTAGATAAAACTTATGAAATAGAACTTGCCGATAGAAGTTTAGAAACAGCATCTTCCATCCTTTATGGATGCTTTATATCCATTATGAATCATTCCATCCCTATCTCTCTTCTGCCAATGAAACTGCGGGGTTCGATGTTGCCTTAGGCATGGATTGGTTATCTCATAACCAAGCCCGCATTGCCTGCGATAAGAAGCTCATCGAGATTAAGACCCTATATGGTGAATTGATCACCATCCCTGGAGACTCACACTATGGATTACCAGACAATGTGATGTGTCGTTATTTAAGGCATCCAAGTGTTTGAGAAGAGGCTGTGTCATCTACATGGCACAAGTCACCATAAATGAGCCTAAGCCAAACATGGAGGACCTACCAGTCATCTCAGAGTATCCCGATGTGTTCCCAGAAGAACTACCAGGTTTACCACCAGACAGATATCCTACCAGGATATGCACCAGTGGCTAGAGCTCCATATAGGCTCGCACCAACGGAAATGAAGGAATTAAGAACGCAGCTAGACGAAATTTTGGAGAAAGGCTTTATTCAGCCTAGTTCTTTCCTTGGGGAGCTCCTATCCTCTTTGTAAAGAAGAAATACGGTTTGATGCGAATGTGCATTGATTACCGAGAGCTAAACAAGTTAACAATCAAGAATAGATATCCTCTGCCCATGATCGATGATTTATTTGATCAACTTCAAGGGGCTAGTTACTTCTCCAAGATTGATTTAAGATCTGGATATCATCAGCTGAAGGTTAGGAGTGAAGATGTCCCTAAGACTGCCTTCAGGACCCGATACGGTCATTTTGAATTCTTGGTGATGCCTTTTGAGCTTACAAATGCACCTGCAGCATTCATGGATCTCATGAATAGAGTCTGCAAACCATATCTGGATAACTTTGTCATTGTCTTTATAGATGACATACTTATTTATTCTCGTAATCAAGCTGATCACGAGAAACATCTTTGGTGCATCATAGAACTGCTAAGGCAAGAGAAGCTTTATGCTAAGTTCTCTAAATGTGAATTTTGGCTTAGAGAAGTCCAATTCCTTGGACATATGGTAAGTGAGCGTGGTATCCAAGTGAATCCCGCCAAAATTGAGGCCATTATGAATTGGGAAGTGCCTAAGACCCCATCGGAGATTTGTAGCTTCCTAGGATTGGCTGGATACTACAGGAGGTTCATTGAGAACTTTTCAAGAATAGCCACTCCTTTAACTACCTTGACCCGTAAGAATGTGGAGACATTACTTGTATGGCACAAAGTGTATTATATACACTGACCATAAAAGTCTCCAGCATCTGTTCAATAAGAAGGAATTGAACATGCGACAACGCCGGTGGATGGAAACACTTAATGACTATAATTGCGAGATTCGCTACCATCCAGGCAAGGCAAATGTAGTTGTTGATGCCTTAAGTGGCAAAGAACGGGTTAAACCTATAAGGATTAACGCCAAGAGCATTGAGCTCAGAAATAGCTTAAGTGAGAAGCTATTAGATGCGCAAAAGCAAGCTCTATTAGAGGCTAATATCCCTAATGAGGGATTAGACGGAACTATCGATCAGTTAGCGCCTGGAAAGGATGGAATCCTTAGATTCGATGGAAGAATATGGGTTCCAATCTTTGGGGGACTTAGAGATCTAATCCTCTGAGAAGCGCGTAGTTGGAGATACTCAGTTCACCCGGGAGGTGACAAGATGTATCAAGATCTAAAGAGAATTATTGGTGGATGGGTTTAAAGAAATCCATAGCCACTTATGTAGCTAAGTGTCTGACGTGTTCGCAAGTTAAAGCCGAACACCAGAAGCCGTCAAGACTTCTACAACAATTGGAAATTCCCACATGGAAATGGGAAATGGTAACTATGGACTTGATTACCAAGTTACCTAAGACCAAAAGTGGAAATGACACTATATGGGTCATTGTGGATAGGCAGACTAAGTTAGCACATTTCCTACCAATTAAAGAAACGTATAATTCAGATAAATTGGCTAAGTTGTATGTGGACAAGATTGTGTCCCTACACGCTGTGCCGGTACCTATTGTATCTGATAGAGATACTAGATATACCTCTCATTTTTGGAAAAGTTTCCAACAATCATTGGGCACACGATTAAACTTTAGTAAGGCTTACCATCCGCAGACTGATGGTCAAAGTGAGCGTACTAACCAGACACTAAAGACATGCTTAGGGCATGTGTGATTGATTAGGTGGAAGTTGGGATGACCAATTACCGTTGATAGAATTCTCCTATAATAATAGTTATCATACGAGCATCAAGGCTGCTCCTTTTGAAGCCTTGTATAGGAGAAAATGTAGAACGCCCGTGTGTTGGGCAGAAGTTGGGGAGGCCCAACTATCAGGACCAGAGTTTGTCCTGGAGACCACGGAAAAGATTGTGCAAATCCGTCATCGTCTCAAAGCTGCCAGGGACAGGCAGAAAAGCTTGCTGACAAGAGGGGTAAACCTCTTAAGTTCCAAGTAGCGGACAAGGTCATGCTGAAAGTATCACCCTGGAAAGGTGTGATGCGTTTTGGAAAGAAGGACAAGTTGAGCCAAGATATATTGGACCACTCGAGATAGTTGAATGTGTCGGCACCGTAGCTTATAAGCTCAGGTTGCCAGAGGAGCTTAGTGGAATCCATGATGTGTTCCACATCAGTAACCTTAAGAAATGTCTAGCAGATGAGTCGCTAGCAATGTCACATAAAGATGTGCTAATAGATGAAAACCTGAGGTTTGTTGAGAAACGAATTTCGGTCGAGGATCGACAGGTTAAGAAGCTCCGAAGAAAAACGATACCTATAGTAAACGTTAAGTGGGACGCTTTTAGAGGTCCCGAGTATACATGGGAGGTTGAGTCCACTATGCGACAAAAGTACCCCCATCTTTTTGAATAAAATTTCGAGGTCGGGATTTCTTTTAAGGGGGTGATGATGTAACATCCTGTAAAATCGTGTCCAATAGTATAGTGACACGTGTTGTATTTTAAATATAGTCTGCTAAATATAAATAAGGACTAAAGGAGTCAACATGCTCAAACCGAGTCTCTGACTGACGGTCCAACGTCAACATGCATAAATAACAGCCTCTGAGTGACTGATATGTCAACATGCTTAAATCATTATCTCTGATGACTGATATGTCAAGATGCTTAAAATTTGGCCTCTGAGTGACTGATATGTCAACATGCCCAGCCTCTGAGTGACATCAGAGTCAACATGCTTATAATAAGCCTCTGAGTGATCCTTTACGAAGTCCTAACTCTTATTCGTGCCATTTGTTGGACGAGAGGGTTCAATTTTATAAATATGTGAAAGTTGGATGATGGAGGGATTAAAAGTGTCAACATGTTAATTCTTACCTCACCTTTTAACGAACCGAGAGCTCGACAATGTCCGGGCATAATCCCGGGTATACCAAATATTGGCTACAGAGGGATAAAAGTGCCAAAAGGGTGTTTTTGAAGGCTTTTAGAAGCTTTATAAAGTTAAGGGGGTTAAAGTGTCAATTTTTGAAACTGGCCATATGGCGGTCGTGAGCCGCAAGAGACCTAGCCTTGGTCTCTCGCCGGGCGCGAGAGAGGCTCTATTGTAGAAAGTTTGTCTTGGCCTCCAAAAAAAGCTCTAAAACCATTAAATCGAAACCATGGACTTGTAATCAGCTATGCCACGTTTGGGACACTTGTAAGCTTTCTCTTACACCTCTAAACACCTGGCTTCACATCCTTTGAGTTCTCCAACTATAAATAGGTGATCAAGTTCACCATTTGAACTTACACCTTTCTAAATCATGACTCCCTCCTATGGAAGTTCCTAGCTTAAAGGAGCATCCAACTTAGTTCTCTTGCATTCTAGGAACCTCTTGTAATGTTCCTTGCTCTAGCATTTTCGTTTATAGGCTTTTACAGCCAAAATTCAAGCGTTTTACGGAAAACGCTTTGACTTTCGGTTTAGACCATTATGGTCCAGCCATTGTTCGAAATGAACATGGCTAAGTGATCGTAATAAGGTAGGTGTTAATCCCTATAAAGGGCACCTCCTGAAGATCACGTTTGCTAGACCATTTGACGGGTCAAAGTTATGATATTAAAAAGTCAAACAGGCCATTTTTTCGGAAAAATCATAAATTGATCTTATATATGTTATGAAACCTGTTTTGACACTTAAACAAGTTGGTAATTTTTAGAATATGTAAGAACATGTTCGGCTCGTCAATTTCAGTTCTAGGGTCGGTTCGCAACCGAAAGTCGTGAAGTTTGACTTCTGTTTTGACTTTTGATTCTGACCCGATTTAGATTAGTTACCTACTGATCTAAAGTTGCCTTATGATTATAATATAATGTAGCATAACCCTCTGAGGTTATATTACATGATCATAATCAGAATCCAAGTTTAGCACAAGTTCCACAATTATGACATCTTTGACCAAAATATCCTTTTTGTGTAAAACAAGGTTTTAAATGGTAATGAACTTAAAAATGAGTTTCTACTGATGTAATATTATAATAAGTAGGATTATTTGGGATGTTAAACCAAGTTATAAACTGAGTTTTCAAGCAAGTCCTTAAACTATGTCGATAAATGACGATTTTAGCCCTTATGGCTCATAAAATGGTTCTAATTAAATCTTTTCAATGTAAATATTTTACCTACTGATATGTTATATTAAATAACATATCTAAGACATTTTAATCTGACCTTAACATAAGTTTTCGTAAACATCGCATAAAGACGTCATTTTACGACATAAGCGCCGTTTCGGCGCATAGTATGGTTTTAAACCATATTAATTGGCCAATACTTGTTACCTACTGATTTCAAAACTCATTTTAAACATATTTACAGTAGGTACATGTTATAAACTCAGAATCCCAAATAATTTATAAATTATGTGTAAAATGACAAAATGCCTATTCGGTGCATAGTTTGGTCATAAAAGATAAAACAGACACATAATTAATATCCTACTGATATTATATCATAAATAAACTATTTTTCCAGAATGCTTATGATTATAAACTTAAAATATATTCAAAGTTTCTTTTATACGGTATATAATTACCGAAATGCCCTTATGAGGCATAGTTTCGTTTTAAAACCTTAACGAGCATATAAGTTGATATCCTACTGATATTTTAACTTATTTAAAGTATAATGGCATATAGAACTTGTCCATGACGTATCCGGTTACCTGGTATCGCTAATATGCGCACGGTTAAGTATATGTAACTATTTTACGAAAATTAACCAAAACGGGTTTAACCTTATCATTTTAATCTAAAAATCCAGAATGTTAACTGTTTAACCATATTATGGAAGTGAAAGTACTTGTCAGGTATAAACTACATTCTATCCAATCATCGTTTAATCACGCGTAATACGTTTTGATCATGTACATTACTCGGTCTAAGTCTATGACTTAATTAAAGACCGATGGTATTAATTGGTTAGCTTATGCCATAATCCAGACTAAAGCCTTGCCGGTAAATGCTATCTGCAGTTGGTACTTTTGTATACGGCTGAGTTATTGAAATTTAAAAGAAGACTAGCTCATGTAAATACTCTCGACTTATTTTCCCTATACGGGCTTAGGATACGGTAAACTATTACCGCTTGGTCAGAAATGAGATCAATCGAATGCCGGATTGTGGCTAGTAAATCCGCATATTCTATTTTAATCAGTTTTGTTTGATAACTTAAACATCGGGGGTTAAATTACCGTGTCCTGGATATCCTCGGCTCATTAGATTAGTTAATGGCCACGACCTTAGTGCGGGGTGTAGGCATACACCTAACAGACGCTCAAATGCAAATTACCCAAGACGTTGGGGATATCTCCTCTGTGAGTTTTAAGTGGTGTGTATTTAATTATGTCTCGGTCTCTTTACTAGGCCATGTATGTATGGACAAACATGTGAATCTGTTAACAAGGTTACAAAGTAACTTTCCCAAGTTATAAAAGATATTGTGCCCTATGCACTTAAAATCATTTTAAAATGTTTTCAAAATGAGTCAGTTGGGTGTATTTACCAGCGAAAGCTGACGTATCGTCCAAAGACTAAAATGCAGGTGCAATACGAAATAGGCCGGAAGCTGCTCGGTAGTGAATAAGAGGATCTTGCAAATCCTTAGATCTACCCTAAAGTCTGTTTTATATTCTTTCTTGTACATTTTTATGATCCGCCTATGGATCTTTTATTACGAGCTTGTATATTATTTTATCTTTCGAATATTCGGTTTGTAATAGTAATTTTACTCCAAGACTTCATATGTGCCATGTTTAATTGACTATGATGATTATCAACTGACGTCACAATACTCCCCACCGGGCCCACCGGCGTATGGATTTGGGTTGAAAACCCGGGGTGTGTCACGAGTACTTATCTAAACTACTAATTTATTTGTTTTTATTGTTAGGGGGTTTATAATGATACTCAGACACAAACTCTAACTATAGACGATATTAGATGATTATAAAAACATTACCTAGGTTAGAATCCTACACATGAATGACAAGTCTTCTATCGGTAAAGGAACTAATGTGAAATCGAGAACTGATTATGCTAAACTCAAAGGATGGTCTAAGGGTCCTCGACCCTTCTCGAGGTGACACCTAAAAGATTCCTAAAAGCTTTTAAGACCATCGGTTATGCGGACTCCCTCACGGTATTTCCAATTCTAATGATGAAGTACCCTATATACAATCTACCTTATAGCGCGAAAGTCTCAATACACTAAGAAGTGTAAGGGGTAACTAATGATAAACTGATCAGGCTTGATAAGCAAGGAATGACAAATAGGGGTCGGGTTTGGGACAAGTTTAGGTAATCCCAACCCCAAACCTGGTTAGATAAGTTTGTCCCAAACCCGTCGAGTTTCTTGCGGGTAACTACCCATCGGTATACCCGCGGGTTTCGGGTAAACCCATTAATTTAAAAATATTTACCCGTTAGGTGTACCCAACTCAAAATCCATCGGATATCTATTGGGTAACGACTAATCAGTTACATTTATTATTATCACTATATAAATTTATTAAATAACTATAATGTATACGGTATAAAATACCTATATGTATAAAAATGAATGTATCATATTTAAAAATATAACAGAAATTATATCGGGTAAACGGGTGAACTTTATCGGGTAATCTGGTAAGTTAAACGGGTATATCACGAAATCACAAACCGTCCTAAACCCGCGAAAAAAAAACTTATCCCAAACCTGATTAACCAACCTCAAACCTGACCTAAATGTGTCGGGTTTCGGGTTTACCCGTCGGGTTTGGGTTTGATTGCCATCCCTGATGACATGTACGTTAGGGAAATCTTCTTGCAAAGGCTTTACTACTAATAACCTAACACTCAAGACAAACCAACAACCTCTCACCTCATGGATATTGAGATTGGTTAAATACTTAAACCTACTCAATTCACGAATATCATTCCTATGGGTTACTACGTCTAACAAACCATTTAACAATCGAAAACACATAGTAAATGATCTAGCATGCACCTATAACTAAAAGATATTCAACAAAAGTACATGTGGAATGATAATCATGCATTAAATATGTCTAAATATGTGTACACATCAAAGTAGGAATAAACAAAGTCTTTACTTCAAAATTAATCCACAAATCAAGTTCCAAAAACTGACAGATTATAAGTTAATCATGTGTAATCATCAAAACCTGGGTAGTTCTATAAAGCTAATGATCATCTTGAAACAACAAACAAGTATCCATTCAAGTTCAACAAACATTGTTTAGAATCAAAGAAAACAAAGAAACAAGAAACTGAATGTTAACACCTGAAGAATCTTTAAACCTTGAATCCAGTGTATCTTCAAAATTGCCTTCAGCAGCTTTCGGTTCATCCCAAAGAATGAATAGGTGTTTCAAAGTTCATCTCTAGGGTAATTATCGATAACTAGGGCACAAATTTGACTTTTCACGAATTTTAACCCCTTCATGTCGCGTGAGGGCAACAACCAATAAAAAGTACAACGACACTTTCATAATAAACCATTGGCTCCAGGGTAATTTGGGTATTTTGTTGGATATTTGGGTCCTCAAGTCACGTGAGGGATGTCTCAAGTCACGTGAGGGATGTCTCCAGACCCTGCCGCATGACGCGACATAGGTAATTTTCAGCATTTTTTCAATTTTTACTCGGCTGTCATCGTTTTTGCCCGTTTTCACTTCTTTTCTCATCCGGACACCTGTAAAACATAAAAGACCAAGTACCATGTAGAATTCCAATTAAACAACACAAAACTCTTCGAAAATTATACATACTTTACATTGGAAATAGATGTATTTTACAATACATTAATAATACATCAATGGGTCTAAACATTTAGATGAGACGTTAGCTCTAAAACCTTTAACTTAATGTTTTAAAAACATGATGTGGTAGGCATTTGTAAGTTTGCACAAAACTATGTTAATTGTGTAAAGATGGTATCTTTTTATGTTTGCACGCTAGTTGTTTCAAAAAGTTGAAATTGGTACCCATTTTCGCAACAATTAAGAATGTGTTTTGAACGTTAAATAAGTTAAGGTCTTACAAAGCAATTAACCTTGCCCGACACCCAAACCATACTTAGAAATTAAGTATATCCTTCACATTTCATTATCGTTGCATGTATAAACAATATAATTAACCTAAACTCTTCACCAAGACAAGGTTAATTATGTATTAAAAGTCCAATCTAAAACCTTGAACCAAAACAACACTGAAGGATCGAAAAAACCACATACGAGTTTGTCTATCCACTCATTCAGACATGTTTTAGCCTTTCCAAAACTCAGTTTTATCCTTTGTAGGTAAATAGCCAAATCACAATGACCACCTACTTACCTGTTGCTAGTCACCGACACATATCGCAGATTGCTAGTGCTTGCCTAGTTCGATTTCGACTATTTATGCCAATCATAAACGTTCCAAGCTCTATCCCTAATCGATATTTCTATTACTCGGTCTCACATTGAACTCAAACACCATCACCTTTTCCCTTTCTAGATTGCAAACCCATCACTCTGCCGCATTGTTGCCTTAATGCACCATCACTACAGCCTTGGTCACCAAAGCACATAACAATCCCCTTTCCTTCATTCCTTTCCTTGCTCGATCACTACCAATATCTTTTTTTTTCTTTCTTTTTCGGTCCCTCTTTACCTGTGATCTCTCTCTTCGGTTCTTGCTTAGCCGATTGATGAGAACTAGATAGGGATGGATTGGTCATCTCCTCGATATGGTGAAGAGTTGGTTATTGCACCTTAGTTACCAAGTGACTACCATTTAAAATTCAAATTCAAATGCAAATAACTTTCATCTCCTTTACAATCTCATAATTATCTCCTAAGGTTCAAATCTTTTAAGAAAAAAACTTTAATATAGAAAAGAAAGAACAATGGATATGGCGGTGAAACACTAAATTGTTTATAACCCTCCATGGCTATTAATTATTCCCTCTCTATTGAACTAAGCAAAACAATTTATCCTATACCTTTTTGAAATTTATCCTACACAAATCGAAAGATATTCTACATATATCCTATACATATTGAAATTTACCAAAATTTTATTTTACACATATTTAAATTTGTCCTTCACAGAAAAGTTATATTTGTTTTGCAAAAGTAAATTTTATAAATGAGTTATTAGTTTAACTTAGTTAGCTAATTAAGAGTAATACAATAAATTAATCAATTTTATATAATTATCCATATGCTCTTATAATAACATTACATACTCATATTAAAATGTAGTATTTATATTGGTTTAAACTTATTCTTTTAATTCTTACAAAGTTTTTTTTTCTCATTTGAATATATATATGTATATATAGAAATAGGATAAGCGAGGAAACGCCTAAAAGTGTGAAACTGTAAGAACGATTTTCAGCCATAAGATTTTTGTGATTTGTGGCTAAGATGATGCGGTGGCATTTTTGTAAATAATGGGAACCTTAGAACTACCAGGAGGGGTAAAATTGAAAGATCCAAACAAGGGTGCATATGCTAATCACATGCCATTTTCCCCCATCATATTTAAATGCCAATAACTTTTTTATACGTGATTATTTTTCTAAAAAAATTACAACATAAAACTCTCGTTTTTTAATTTTTCCAACGAGTATACCATTGATATATTTTTCGAAAAAAATGAACTGGATTTTTTATGATGTTTTGAACTTTGTTTTTATGACATCTAAACTGGATTTTCATGGTTTCTATGGCGTTTTCAACTAGTTTTATGGCATTTTATGAACTCAGTGTTTTTATGGTGTTTTCAAATGGGTTTTCATGTTTTTTCTTCTGAATTGGGTGTTTTATGGCGTTTTCAACTTGGTATTTTCATTGGGTTTTCTAAACTAGGTGTTTTATGGCGTTTTTATTTGAGCACCTGGTTCATGTCATTTTTTTATTTCAAAAGTATAGCAATAGTATACTCATTGGAAAGATAATAAGCACTCGATTTTATAGTGTAATTTAAAAAAAAAAAATCACGTATAAAAAAGTTACGAGAGTTTAAAAAGATGATGGAATATGCATGTGACTTGCATGTGGATGGTCTTTTGCATGTGAGTACATGTGCATAGACTTTTTGAAAATATTACCCTTAGTGTAAGTTAGCAGAAACGCCACATGTCAACACCAAAATCGTTCTCACCGTTTTCACATTTTCGGCGTTTACCCCAAATCCTACCCATATATATATATATATATATAATATATATATATATATATATATATATATATATATATACACACATACTACAAAGGGGTTTTCTCCTAAAATGATAAGAAGTGTTTTAGAGCACTAGATTTAGAATTTAATGATTGAGAAAAAAATGGTAAAATTGTAAATTGTGTAGTTTTTGACTAATTTGACTCGACCAGGGGAAATAATGTCATTTTCATATGATTTAAATAAGAAAATACCCATGATCATCAGTCTTCCCAGAATAACTGTTGGTTTCCTTCTTCATCATAGATCATAGTTCAAGATACAAAATTCAGTTTGTTTTATAAATGTTAGAGATCATCCTTCCTACACACACGTGTTCTAACGGAGGTTCTAAGAAGTTCGTCTGATTTTTTTTGGATTTTCTAGGGACGAAGTTGCGATCAGTATCATCAGAGTGTCCAAACACCACGAATATCTTAAATCAAGCACATTGGGTGCAAAAACGTATTAGAACATTTGGAAGAAATTTACTTTACGATCAAGTCGTGGTGTTTTAAAACATCTGAAATCATTGTATTGTGATTCAAATCATGTTTTTTAACATCTAGAAGGAATGTATTTTACGATTCAAGTCATGGTGTTTTAGTGGTGGTGTTTTAAAACATCTGAAAACATTGTATTATGATTCAAATCATGGTGTATTAACATCTGGAATGATGGTATT
Source organism: Scalesia atractyloides (assembly GCA_947069175.1). NCBI lineage: Eukaryota > Viridiplantae > Streptophyta > Magnoliopsida > Asterales > Asteraceae > Scalesia > Scalesia atractyloides. Next base: position 78,960,590 of record CAMTDV010000001.1, on the reverse strand, counting down.
GTTATTCAAGTCATGGTGCTTTAACATCTAGAAGGAGACTATTACGATTCAAGACATAGTGTTTAATATCTAAAAAAGACTGTATTACAATTCATGTCGTGGTGTTTTAAACATCTGGAAACATTGTATTCTCATTCAAGTCATATTGTTTTAACATCTAGAATGATTGATGTTTAATATCTGGAAGGACTCTATGGTGTTTAATATCTACAATAACAAAAAAAGTTGAAACATTGTATTGTAATTCAAGTCATTGGGTTTTAACATCTAAAATTGCAATTCAACCATTCCAGATGTTAAAATACCATGATTGTATTACGATTCAAATCGTGGTATTTTTTTTGGAATATAAATGATGTTTTATGCCTACAAAATAATACGATTTTTTTAGTCGATACCAGATTTCAAATAATAGAAGATATATAAAACGTAAATTGGATATATGGTTTCCTAAAATTCCGGAAAAAAACAGTTTTGCATGATCATGTTCCATAATTGATTTTTTATGTGAAATTACACTACTACGCTTAAAATCTAATTTTAATCAATGTCACATATTCTCATCATATTCCTTCTTACACTTCTTAGGTAAAGAGTCCTTTGTATAGGAATTTTAACCTCTATGTATATAGTGATATAGAGATGTATACAACAGTAAAGGGCATCCGTGCGATGCGGAGTGCAACACAGATAACAACAATTACTTAACATATTAATTTTTAATATATAAAAATTCTAAAACAATATCATATTTAAATTAAAAAAATAAAATTCTCGTTTTTATTGTATATTCATTTTCAAATAATATTAAGTATGAAAAAAATTCTAACCGTTTAAAAAAAACGTGGGTAAATTGATCTAAAAGTTTAAAGGATGATAAGATATATTTTAAAAGTTGTAATAACTTAAACATTTAATATTATGCAAAATTATCTTTTCAATATCTTTATAAATATTATTATTTAATATAATTTTCAAAACTTCTAAAACAACGAGGCGATAAAAATTTAGAATGGAATCTAAAATTATTTGAGTTTATTGATCAGCCTTCTGATGTTTGAAAAATAAACACTTTCAAAGCCATGTAATAGCAAACAGGTAAAAAGTTAACATCTCAATTTAAGATAGATGACATATTCTTTCAACCTCCTTGAAAGAGATCGACTGCAATACCAGATAAAACAAACTTTGAGGCCCAGACGAAAATGGAATCGACGTAAGGAATAGAACAATACCTAAGAAAGCCTCATTCATGAACTGAAAATGATATTGTAGCTACCTAGTTTTCATTTGAAAAGATGCTTCCTCCTAAGTCCTACCTTCCAATAAAAAGTAACACATAAGGCTGTAAGAAAAATATGGATGGTTAAAGACGTGGGTCCCCGTAACTCACACCTCTTTTAATATTATATGCATAGGTAGAAGAATCATGTAACAATACTAAAGTGTCATATATATATATATTGTAATACCGTAAAATTTAGATTTAAAGTGTGATGATAATTAATGTTAATACATTAATAGTAACAAGATCATAATTAAAACTAATTGTAAATTGTTGGTTAAATTAGTAAACTTTTAAGTACAATGGTGAAGCTGTGCTATATATATATATATATATATATATATATATATAAAAAGGAAATAACTTTTAAAGAATAAACAAACAATAAAACTTGTAGATGATTGTGACTTCAACTCCATCTCCGATCTCTGCTTTGCCACTGGAGACTTATCTCAAATTTCAAAATCCAAATTTTCAATATCCATTCAAACGATTGTGCCGCACATTGGGGTTTTTAACTCATTTAAAGTTTTAATTGACCAATCGTTCGAACTCCCCAAATCAAATTTTGAGATCTCCGCTGCCGTGTTTTACTAACGCCACACCTCCGCTCACCGCCATCGGTTCGGTCGTTCCAGTTTCCGGATCCATCCCGGTGCGATTACAGCTCTGTTTCAAAACCGAACAACCACCATACTTGCCGCCGCCCTGGTTCGAAGCTTTCGATTAGCATCTCCGACTCACGAACCGGTACCGCTAAGTTTCCTTTCGAACACAGCTTATGTTCTTGTTGTTTTGTTAATTTATTTCTTATGATAAGGAAACAACGACAAGCTGATAGTCACGTTACTCCGCTACTCGCCACTGCTAGGATTGGTTAGTTGTTTCCGTTCAACCGTTATACAGCCACCGCCACCGCATACATCCGTCGTGAACTAGTTCTGATTCGGAACCGTTATACCGCCACCGTAACTCCATCGTGATCACCGCTCGCCGCCACATCAGTTTATCAATCGCGTTCCACGACCGAGATTCAGGTACCAAGCCGCCTATCTGTTTTTGTTTTGATATGGCCCTTATATTCTTAATAAAGTTGTGGTCGCTGTTTTGTTCTAATGACAACTTACACAGCAACGGTCGTGTAGTGGTGTTTCGTCGTTCTCGTCTCACTTTATGATTTGTTCCGGTCTACTCCGTCCATATTATAAGGTACTAAATCTTCTGATGCAAATTAGATATACGAAGTTGGGTGTTACGTTTTTTTCTCCCGACGACTAAAATAAAACTGAATGAACGATAAATTGGTTTAAAACTTTACATGCTTAGAGTTGATCTAGGTTCTGTGCTTGTTCACTATTGTTCCTGTCTGTTTATATTAGTGATGAAAGCCATAAAAGACTTTTCCATGACCATTTCATAAGTATGAATTTATGTTTTATTTTGTTTTTATTTCAAACAGTAAATAAATGTTTGATAGGAAAAAAAGTTAATTATTTGGTTTCAAGTTCTAGTCGTCGAGAAACTATAACGAACCAGTCAATTAATACTACCGAATTAACATAAAACTGATTGGATTATAATAGGACTATAGGTCTTTAATTTTTGCGGACGACTTGATTTAGTTGCTTTGCTTTGTTGCTAATAAGGTACAGAATCCTATTCTTGTCATCGTAGTATTTTTATTCAAATCCGTTACTTTGTAGTACGGATGTTTTCGTTGGATGTTTCTGTTTCGTATCGTTATATGGTTAGTATATATTGTAGCATGCAATAGACCTTAGATCTTGTGCTCGTTATTACATGTTTCCCTTTAGACCTATGTCAAGATACTTTTATTTCTGATACATTTTGTACCTCGTTACCCGAACAATTACATGTTTAGACTTGTCGTTGGGGCGTCAACGACATGGCACTCATCGTGACGGTGCGTAACTAAAGTTCACGACGTCTCTAGTTGTGCTTGTGTAGCACCTGGCCCTAGAGGCGAATAGATCGGTCTTAGCTCTGACTCCTGACTCCCGTTGAGATGGAATAATGTGTGTACGCCTACATGCACTGTCTCAGTGCATGGACTATAGTTTTGTACCCCTCTGTTTAGGTTCGTGGGTGTTTCCATATTACGTGACGTTTTTTTATTTATTTATTTGTTATATGTTGTCACGTATGCCTTGTCGCTGTTATGATATGTCTGATAGGTTATATGCATCTGATTATGTTAAGTGTCTGGGGATTCAAGTGATATAAGTATCTGTTTCGGTTCCATCTTTTGGATTTGTTAGTGTCAGTGTTGATCCGTTTTGCTTCCGTATGCCTGCATTACTTTTACTGTTGATTTCTTTGTTACTAAGCAACTGTTTGGCTCAGCCGTAGTTTCTTTTTGGTTTTTGTCTTATGTGTTTATAGGTAATCAAGGGAAACGGGGTTGAGTGAGAGGCAAATAAAGTTCAAGTTTTTAAAGCTTTTCGTTATTTCTTTTGTTTCAGTAACTAAATAATATAAGACTCATGCTTTCCGGTTGTTTTAAGACTTTTTGTTTCTTGGATTTCTGTCTCTTTTTGAAACTTGTGGTTATTGATATTTGTAATAGTGACATGCCAGCTTGTTTCGGGTTGGGATGTTATATATATATATATATATATATATATGGGAAAGTTCATTTGAGAAGAATCTTCTTATAAGAAGAAAAATAAATTAATCTAGACTCTATATTTTTTTATCAATAGTTGTGATTAAGGTATGATTTTTGTCCACTTTTAATTAATGCTTTAATTAATAAGGTTGTAATAGACGATTTGATATAGAATATTATTAAATATAATAAGAGTTACTTAAAATCTTATTAATGTCATCATAATTTCCTCCTTCATCACTATTAGTGTGTTGTGTATTACATCAATTTTATTAGGAGACAAAATTATTTAAAAGTGTTGTATCCTACACATATTTTATTATGAGTCACAAAATTATTTAAAATTGTTGGGGTCCTACACATTTTGTACCCTACACCAAAACATTACTTTTATGGTGTAGGAACTTTTGTTTTTATGGTGTATGAAATATTGAATATGTAGGATCATGTGCGATTGTTTTTATTGTGAAAGGTGCACAACTATTTAATAGGATAAAGTCATTAAATGATTAGGGTTCATTAATCATTCTAAATATTAAAATAAATGATAGAGTTATTAAATGATTTGTTCAAATTAGCTTTGTATCATTTATTCTTTTCATTCTTAATTTGTAATTTCTTCTCATTTAAACTATGATCATTTGTGAAAAACTTCTTGAGAGTGAAATATATGAACTAATTTGGCATTTAATCATTTTTTACATTAAAAGGATAAGATTGATATTAGTTAAGTAATTGTAATTAAAATCTTTTAATTTTCTCATCTCTTAGCTCTCTTTTTCTCTCTTCCATTTTTAATTATTTCTCTATTATATTAATTATAAGAGATTATAGGGCTAATGTTTATTTTTAAATAAACTCTTATTGTCTTTTTAAAATTAAATATTAAACCTAATTAAATTATGTTTTTTACATATGTGTATACAAGTCAGTATATACAAAACTTATACACTTGTTATAATTACATCTTGTTCCCACCGGTCGATACAACCCAGATTTATACACATGTGTATTATTCAAGTACATATGTGTATAAACTCATAGCTGTGTAACTTGTATAAATTGATAGTTAGCGAGACTGTACACATGTGTATAAATTAAGATCTGTGTATCTTGTATAAACTAGTACTATCGAGACTGTATACATGTGTATACACTAACAACTGTATATCTTGTATATACGGAAACTAACAAGATTTTAAGAATTTTGATTATATTGTTTAATAAATATAATTTACAAAAGACGCAAATACCCTTCTGTCAATTAATTTAAATGGAAGTTACAACATTATAATTACAATCTTGCCATTGTTTAAAAATCTCTAGATGATATAATCCAATGGCTCAGATTAGTTCACACAGTTCACTCTCAACTTAGTGTTCACTCTAGAACACTACATAAATATATATATATATATATAGAGAGAGAGAGATAGAGAGAGGATTAGGTTCAAGAGTGAACACAAGTGTATTTGCGAATTGAGTGAACTAATCCTGGCCTTACACGTGTGTAAATCAATGGCCAGGATTCGATGATAAATACACTAGTGTATTTTACGATTTGATAATGAAATTCTGGCCTTACATATGTGTAAATCAATGACCAGGTTTAATTCGCTCAGTTCGCAAATGCACTAGTGTTCACTCTAGAACCCCACCCTATATATATATATATATTAACAAATATTACTATAGTATATTCTACACCAAATAATACAAAATACTCCATGCCTATTCCAAACGTTGTTTTTAATCCATTTCATTGAGGCATGTCCTAATCCATTTCAGTTTATCGAATCAAAACTTTTCAAAATATTACAATCTTCTAATTGTATTTTCTTAAACCAACTAGTTGAATCATCTAATTTCCATTAGTGAGCTGTCAATGATTTGAGTTACCTTTCAGGTATGTGGGTACGTTACTCCATGCTATCAAATATACAGTTTTTTTTGTTTACATTTGAATGGACTTGTTCTGAAGAGAACCGGTTAGATTAGTTGTATATATCAAACATTACAATTATTTAATAAATAATCTTTGTTGGTTCATTTCCATTAAATAATTTATTTATTATATTTATTATTTTCTTTCCGTTTGGGAGTTATGTTCCAATAGTTATTTAGGTCAGACTTCTCATTCATCCAAACATTAAAAATACTTTATCAAAAATATGGTTGATACTTTATCTTAATTGTCGGTATTATTGTTAGTTGTTGAATCTTGTATATCACCCTTCTATACAACATAAAAAAGGTGATATTTTAAAAAAATTAATCTAATGGCAATGTTCAATGTTAGTTTATATTTATTAAAGATGATCAAACAGAAATTAAAAAACTAAATAATCAAAATAAGCTACTAACAAGGAAGTATTTTATAACAACACACCTATAAATTGAATTTATTACATAAATATAATTGCAAATCCCTAGATAACACTAAGGGTGGACGAAGTATAGTTGGGTAGGTGAAATCGGTTAGCACTCATTAGACAGGTACACGGTCGTCGATGTTTCAGATAGAGAGGCCGGGCTGGTAGGAAAAACGAGCTATATTCACCGATCAAAATTGTGAAACATAGCCGTTGGAATAGCAATATAGTCGTTATGATCTAAATATAATAAATTTTATTGCTTTACACATTTAAATACCACACTTTTACCATTTCACTACAAAATTCAAAATTCTCTTCTAAAATTGTACACACAAACAAAATGGATGATTATGATTTTGGGTTATACATTCCATCGGATAATATATTCTTAAGCGACAAGAACCTATTATTTTGATGTTTATATTTGAATTATGTTATATTTTAAATTTAATGGATGTTTTTTTTTGTGTGTAGTGAGTTGAACAAACATGAACAGATGTATGTTCATGTTCGTTTATTTAACTTTAACCGAACATTAACACGAATATATAATTGAATACATTTTTTTCATGTCCGTTTATTAAGAAAATAGACATGTTCGTGTTCGTTTAGGTTCTTTTGTTTGAAACCTAAACGAATAACTCACGGACGTACGCGAATATAAACAAGCATAATTAATCAAACAATAAGCAATACAAATGAACAAACATAAATGAACATAACTGACTAAACATAAACAAACATAAAGTAAATTTTTATATAAAGTAATGATTAATTACGATAAATTTCTTTGCAAAACCCAACAATGTTACTAGAAAACCCAATTACCAATTAGTTATATTTATATAAGTAATTAAAGAGTTCTTTTATGTTTAATATTTATACAAATATAACTACTTATGTGTTTAAAATAAAATGAACATAAACAAATGTAAATAAAAGAACGAACAAAATGTGTGTTCATGTTCGTTCGTTTAATTAAATTAACAAAACAAATGTGTTCATGTTCGTTTGTTTAGTAACTAAATGAGCATAAACAAACTTTTTCCAAACAAGTTTACAAATAGTTCATGAACGTTCGATTCATTTACATGCCTATTTGAAATAACTAAAAAGGATGTGGCAGGCAATATTGATAGAATTCAGGGTAGTAAAAGCTACTAACAAGGAAGTATTTTGTAACAACACATATCAATTGAATTTATTATAAAAATATAATTGCAAACCCATAAATAAAACTAAGGGTGGATGGGGTGTAGTCGGGTAGGTGAAATCGGGTTGTACTCACTAGTCGAGTACATGGTCGCCGGTGTTTCAAGTAAGGTGTGCAGTAGAGAAAACGGGTATAGTCACCAATAAAAGATTATGAAACATAATTATTGGAAATTGTACTTCAAATATTTCTTTCAAAATTGTACATATAGACAAACAAGACGGAGGATGATGATTTGGGTAATACCATCTTCCAGATGATTAAGATGATATATTCTCAAGCGCTAGTAGTCTGCTATTTTGATGTTTATTATTTGAATTATGTTATATTTTAATTTTAACTAAAGTTTGGTTCTTTATGTGTTTTTAAATGTATAATTTACTTTTTATTAAACAAAAAAGAGAAAAACAGTTCTAGGGTATTTAAAACAATTAAAAATGAGGTGACAAGACAGAAAAGACTAAAAAATAAGGTGGCAATACAGAACTAATAGATTTAGTAACCTAAAGAAACCCTCCCCCCCCCCCCCCCCCCCCCCCCAAAAAAAAAAAAAAAACACACACATACACTAATGATCGGGTCTTTCTTTAGGGTACTAATTCTATTAGTTATGCATTGCCACCTTATTTTTTAGTCCTTTATGCATTGTAACCTCATTTTTAGTCCTTTTAAATACCTTAGAACTGTTTTTTTTTTCTTTTTTGTTTAATAAAAAATAAATTATACATTTAAAAATACATAAAGAACCAAACTTTCGTTAAAATTAAAATATAACATAATTCAAATAATAAACATTAAAATATAGAAGACTACTTGAGAATACATCATCGTAATCATCTAGTAGATGGCATCACCCAAAATCATCATCCTCCATCTTGCTTGTCTATATGTACAATTTTGAAAGAAATATTTGAATTTTGGTATAGTGAAATGCTAAAAGTGTATTTAAAAATGTAACTGAACTAATATTAATATATATAGTAATCATCTGGTAGATGGTGTTACCCAAAATCAATAAATAAATAAATATATATATATATATATATATATATATATATATATTTATTTATTGATTTTGGGTAACACCATCTACCAGATGATTACGATGATATATTCTCAAGCGACAGTAGTCTATTATTTTGATGTTTATTATTTGAATTATGTTATGTTTTAATTTTAACGAAAGTTTGGTTCTTTATGTGTTTCTAAATGTATAATTTATTTTTTATAAAAAAAGAAAAAAAAAACAATTCTTTTAAAAGTACTAAAAATGAGGTGGCGATGCAGAAAGAACTAAAAAATAAGGTGACAATATAAACTAATAGATTTAGTACCCTAAAGAAAGACCTCAAACACACACTAATTACTAATTTCAAATGATCCCGCATTGAAATGCTTAAAAGGGCAATTATTTCAAATAAATAGACAAGCCAATGTATTTAGCCAATTTTTATAACTTAGAATACTTCTAATGCTTGAAAACCTTGTCACATGTCGGCTTGATGGCATTTGAAATTGGATATCATCACTGGAGGGTGGGGCTCTCTCACGCACCTAATAGATAGACAAAAATACACACACATAAAAAGGATGTTTAAAACTCGACATGGTATTAGAGATAGGTTGAAATCTAAAGTGAGAGTTGATATAACACGTTGGAAATAGATGTATTAGAGGTGCTTTTATAAATTTATCAAAGCTCAATTTTAAAATATTCTACTTTACTAAATAAAAACTTCAGTAATTCATTTGTACCAACAATACTTTTTAAACAATTCTCAACTTTTACACCTAATACATGTAAATAAATTACTAATTATACATATTTTGTGTTATGAGAACTTAGAGAACTCAACCTTCTCGTATGAGTTTTGCCCCCATTTTTTTTCACACCCCTAAATTAAAATATTAGAAAAGATTTCTGTAAAAAAATTTCGAATGAATGTTTTATGGCCCCTTACAGCAGCTGTAAAAAACTAATGACGTAAACAAGACATCAATTTTTACAGCAATTACGACTGCCGTAAATAAAAAAGTACCAGTTTATTTTTTTGAAAAGTTGATTTTTTTAGGATTTCTTGTAAAAGAAATTTGAAAAAAAAACATTTCATAAGGTCGAGTTCTCTAAGTTCTCACAACTCGTATAAGTTTTTATTTTATACTAATCTGGTGTGTGTTTGTATATATATGCTTCAGTTCAAGTAACACCACGAGTTGTGAGAACCATTATAACTCCTATTTTTCGCGTGATTTGGGCCATATTTTTTTTGCAAAAACGCATATTAAAATATTATAAACATATTTGTAAAAAAACAAAAAAGAAATTGTCGAGTTAATAGTTACTTACAGTATAAGTTTTGTTTACGCTTGATGTAAATTTTATTATCAGAATGACATTTTTTACACCTACTGTAAATTTTTACATTCGACATTTTTTTATTTTTTTATTATTATTTTGAAACAAGTGAGTTTCTTTAAGATTTTTGAGATTTTTTTTTGAAAAAGCTTTTAAAATGTTTAGTTCTCATTGTTCTTACAATTAAAGGTAGATCCATTTTATATATATATATATATATATATATATATATATATATATATATATATATATATCGTTTATAATTAACTATATACGTATATAAGCAATTTTAAACTATACATACATATATATTACAAAAAAAACTTCTGTTACATTTTTAAAGGCGAAAAGATGTTCGTATTTATTATTTTTAAAATTTTTACTCTGCGCTTTTTGGATTTTCTTTGCTCGAAATACTTAAAATTATGTATATTGCATGCCCTTTTTTTCAAAAAAAAAATGTTTCGAAACCTAGAGTTTGTAGGGTTTGTACAACTTGAGGTAGTTTGTAATTTAGCATTAGTCTCTCTCTCACTCTCACTCTCTCTCTCTCTCTATATATATATGTTTAGCATTTATTTCTTCAAGAAACCAATTAATCATGCAATCCTATGGTTTTAAGACAACAATTAGCAAATTTATAAGAATTACCATAGTATAATGGTTGTAACTGGACGATGTACTTCAATAACTTTAAGCTACTATAGTTTAAAAGTTCACAATGCCATTACACTATAACTGTATTTATACATCCTTTAGGCCCAATTCCCTTTCTCGGTTCCTCATTTCTAAGATCTACAATCACGGTTACCCTTGATAGAACTTCATGAGTCACATTCTTCTTCAGCGACAAATAACTATTTAATTAACCATAACTCTGTTACCAGTTAATACACGTGAAAGCGAAATCAAATAGCCGACTTTGATTATTAATCAAAAGCTTAAATATGTTCAGAAAACAATATCAGATTCAAGATTTAAGAACTAACTTCTAAGCCTAACAAGAGAATACTTAAATAGGTTTGTAATAGAATCAAGAAATAAACAAGCCCCTCCAAGCTGCAGCCGAATGTCATCATGACAATTAAAGTCGAATATAGCTTTTACTTTTTTATTTATAAGATATAGTGTTGTTAAATGTTGACTTCTCTTACTTTAACTAACGCTTATGTTAGATTTTTTAAGATGATGAGAAGTCTTTTAAGATGATGTTAGATTGTGCACGAATCTTCTTATATCATGTTGAACTTATTAGATATGTTGGATCTGGTTACATAATGTCAGATCATATACATATTTTTTTAGTTTATAAAGAAGTCGTAGACAAGTTGCAAATTTAATATTCAGGACCTCACCTATCCCTTAATCTCCTTGTAATCACTACTGCTATAAGTGTTGATGAAAAGTGACCTTACTCACATCTAGTAATCTATCTTGTTCCTCTTGAAATGAGTAAAACCCCAAACCTGGGAAACCTCACAATTGGATCGTCGAACTAAAACATAGTTCTTAAACTTATAATAGTCATCAAGTTGCAACGCAAAGGACATCAATATTTTAATACATCAAGTTCAAACATAACATAGCAAATAGCGTAGTAGGTCAACTAAGGTCGATACGAAGAATAGGGGAGCTTTCAATAGATGCCGCGGACCTCCTATCAAGCATCGTACTGACTAACCTGACATGTATGCCATGAAGTCAGGTACGCTGAGTGAGTCATGGTGTTAGTTAAGTAATAAGTTAACACTTTAAATACAAATTTTAGTAGTTATCAGCAAACCACTATTTAACATCAAACATGCACATCAACTTCAATCATAAGTAAGCATCAATTCATTAAGAGAACTTTACCATCAATTATGTGATACTGAGACATGCTTACACTGGTATAAGACTTAATGCCTACTATGTTGTCACGCTCGTCGGACCCCATCCAATAACTTTTTAACTATCAATCATTTAATGTGAATTATCAATCATTTAAAGTCAAGTATAAATCATTTAGACTTAGAAGCCTAATCAATGAATATTAAGCACATAACATCAATCTACTAACTTAATGCACAAGAATAAGCAAATACTCCAGAGAGTAACACCAATTAAGGAAGTCTGCATATCAACCCAAAGTAGTAAAAAAAGGCATCTAGTACTCACAAAAGGATATAGCTATATATACTATAAACTTGTTGTGTTTACTTCCTTGGACCCCGGATAATCAAGTCAAACACGGTTAAGGTTCATCTGTGAATAGGGTCAAACATACATTTGTGAGAATTAGGCCTCGACTGCAAGTACTTTGAGTATTCGCACATTTCCCAGCAATAGCGCGTCCTCTAACATTCGCTCATAGTGCTAGCACTCGCTAAACTTATCCCCACATGCGAGTGCTCCAGGTATTCGTATGTGACGACGAGAACTTAGCTACGCGTACTGTGCAATGAGTACTATTAACAAGTAATGTCTGCTTATACTTTGGCTACAAGTAGTGCTATGTGATTACTTGAGCTATGAGTACTAGCATGCAAGTATCGTCCGCGTATTCGAGAGTAGGCGCAAACTCAAGTTTGCGATTATTGACCTTGCAAACCCTAACAATGACTGCTTCTTTGGATTTGAGTTGGTTTCATGCCAAGATCTGAACTTTAATGTTGAAAATGCATCAATACCATGAAATAACACCATGATAATCATCAAACATAAAAAATTGCGATTTTTACGTGATTTACCTTGTTTGCAAGGTGTCATGATACGAACTCGATCAAGCCTATGTACAATCCTTTTGAACATTTTCTCCATCCTCAAACTTTGATGAACTAGCTAGAAATTGTTCCCCAATCATATTCCTTCATTTCCTACTTTTCTCTCTCTAGAGAGTGGAAAATGGTAAAAAGAAAAAAAATGTAGGCTCATTAAGACTTCCCACCTTTAGGTTTCATGCATCAAATTACCTTCTTCCCTTCATGAGCTTGTCATATTAGTCTACACTTTGCTTTTAAAACCACAATCCAATTTCAAATTTTCTTCTTTTTTTTACTTAGACAAAAATTGAGGTATTACATTTCAATTTTCCTGTTTAAAAGATAATGTGGGAGACTATAATAACTAAAAAAGTTCTGCTAAGAGGGTATGCAATGCTTGAATTCTTCTAAATTATAAACGATAGGCTGTGCCTATTTCTTAAGCACTTAAGCATTACTATGGCCTCTGGGTTCAAGTATATCTTTATAGCATAAGAGATGGCTTCTTAATTTGTAACAAATTCCCTAGCATTAAGGGAACTTATGGTTGCGACAAGAACAATCTCCTCCTACAAAACTAACAATTTGTACCCGTAGTGATTTGGAGTGTCCTTAAGAAACAATCGCAAAATATTGTTTATTTTGTGCGTCCAGGGTTTGTTTCCGTCTTTATATTGTCGTTCTTTGAACAACCTCTCTTCTTTTGATCGATATTGAAAAATAGGAGAACCGAAAATGGGGAACGGGATTCTACATTTTAGCCATTACTTAGTTACAATTATAGCATGACAACTATGCAAAATTCTAGGACAATTTTTGTGTGATAATTAGGGTCCATAAGTCTCATATTAGATAAAGGGTGTGTGCGTTGCTACTATATAGAAATTAATTAAAAAGCTATTATGCACTCATTGCTATTTTATGATTCTGCCTAAAGAAGACATATTCCTAAACGAGGTCGATCAATATGTGCACAAAATTAGCTATAAGTCCACATCATGTCATTTATGACCATCAGGACCTGTCATTCTTGCTTCTAGACTTGAATTGGTGTCCCCAAATCTAACCGATCATTGTTGAAACGTTCAGGGTTTGCTGGAGGACATCAATCCCGAGCCGTCTCCTTCAATTGAAAGGTCATGATCCTAGATTTTATAGGCTGGTCTAACTGTTTTCCCGATCAATCGCAACTTGCCCCACCTCTAAATGACACGTTTTTGTGTTCATCTATATTTTTCGAAACATTATTTCCCTTCTTTCCTATAATCATTGCAAACATACAAATTCCAGATCTGTGTATTTCCTCCCCATATCTTTGCATACAAGTTGATGACTTGTGTAGTTATGTTTTTCAATAAATGTTGGTTTCCAAGTGGCCTCCAAACTTAAATTCAATAATCAATGACAAGACCTTTATATACCTAAGGAGGAAAGTTGAAATGATTTGATGTTACATGGTTGGAAAATCTGAAAATCTAAAAAACTTTATCCTTCTAAATATACATACTCATTTCTCCAAGGACACTGCTCTTAAATGCATGGCAGAGTTGGGTTCTGCATGGCTTTTTCAGAAGATAAAAGAGCCATGAAGGTGAAGGTGATGGGTCATTGTATTCAATGATGGAAGATAGGCCATATTGAACAACTATAATATGGTAGTTTAATGATGGAATGATCACATTCATAAAAATCATTTGGGTCATTATAATTAGCTTCTTGTTTCATAATACTAGCTAATATTGTTTTCTTAAGATGGTCGATCAAGACTTTCCTATATGCTTTTCGATATGCCAAAAAAACATATTTGACAACTTTTATCTCCAATCTTCATTACCAATAAAGTCAAAACAAATTTCGTCATGAGCCACTTTTTCTTAATCATGTTTTGTCACTAGTCATTTTTAGCATGTCATTAAAAATTAGATTTATTTATTTAATTATAAAATAGTGTCCACTAATATAAGAGTTCACCACCTTAGTTTCCTAATTTATTTATATATTTTCACAACCTTCACCAATTAGGAAATCATAATTTTTTTTAATTACAAATTTGGATCACTGAAGTATTATTGTGTCACAAACGTAACCATCGGATCATATCCATCTTCACTAGGCAATAATGTTTATATACAAATTCACGAGTAATCTCAATAAATCCAAGAAAAAAATCTTGTGAAAATCGAACCCAGAACCTAAGGATTCCTAAGTCTTATCACACCAATAAAGTAAAGAAAATATGCATATATTAATAATATGTAGCTAAAATTAACATATCTTCCGTAAATATATTTTTTTCCTCAAATTTAACTTTATTGTTTTTGAAGTTTTTCTAAAACATTAATCTAATCTACTATTGATTTAGTGTCCACTCCAAGACAATGGCAAAAATAATAATTATATTCTTTTTGTTTGGTGAAAGCTTTTATTAGTAACCCAAGTTATGTATTATATAAGTTAAATAAATAAATATATAAATAATTTTTTTTCACAATTACAATTTGCTATCCACTCAGCTCGCTATGTATTTAACCCGTCTAATAAGATTTTAATCTAATAAGATATTACAGCCCACACTACTAATTTTTTGTACTTTTGGTGTGCTAACCAATACACAGAACAGTTATTATTCGATTCTCTAAAACATCATTTTCTCACTGACAAAGTCGATATAAATATACTATATTATTAACTATAATTAACGTTTGATGTCAGAGCCAACAAACTTACAACTTATATCACATCACTGAAGTGGGGAAAGATAAAATTTGATTCATTTATTATAGAGAAAAATGTTTTGATAGTACTTTAGTTTGATATATTACTGCACTGAAGTGCGGAAAGATAAATTGAGTCATATATTATAAAGAAAAATGTTTTGATACTCACATTAATTTGCAGTATTTCATCTATAGTTATAACTTTTAAAATTATAATTATAGTCCTAATGTTTGCTCTTTAGTTTTTGGATAGTCCCTATTATAGATGAGAATTAGTTTTCTTAGTTAAGTGAAACTGATAAAAATACCTTTATTATTAATAAATGAAACTTTAAAAGTATTTTATTTTTCTAATATTCAGATGGCCCACCATTATTTAAGTTAATAAAAAACTCTAAAGGACATTTTATCTTCTTCACCCTCGGCGGACCTAGCATTAATTGAGCCGTAGCATAGGCTATGGCTCAACTTCTCATCAGTAGTGTAGAGTAGTTACAGCAAGAAAAGCAGCGCGAAGTTAGATCACTGGAAAATTTTCCGGCCAAAAAACAACTGGGACGAAGCTGTTCTGTTAACTGATTTTTTTTCCGGCGAGGGTCGTTGTTGCAACGACAATTAGAGAAACCATAGGAACAAGATGATGGGTATTTTAGTAATTTTGTTAGGTTAAGTAGAGGCATTTTTGATAATTGATAAATAAAGCAGTGCACATGTAAGTATAAGTTCTGGAGGGTCTTCTTTCTTCTCCTTTCCTAATTGACTTTTTACTTTTATATGTATAGATTTTAAATTTAATGATGATAACATAAAAGTCATATAGTAACCTTTTATTTTTTACTTTTATATGAAAATTTTGAATTACAGGATGATAACATAGAAAATCATATAGTAACTTTTTATGTTACCTGGGTTTTTTACTTATTAAGTTATCTGATCTGAGTTTTTAATTAAAAATTTATTATACAATAATAAATAATAAAAAAAAATATTATAGGTGAAAGTAAACACAGTTCATCCTACTTTCTGTCTTATCCTATCTGTATAGCTATATTTTGTACTCTTAGTATTTAATATATATTTTAATTTCTAAACTTACTTCTTTAGGTTAAAATGATAGTCATTTCTTTTAGTTTACTTCACGTTATTTTTTTTATTTAACACCAAAAATTTCTTTTAATTGTTTTTTTTTATATAAAATCTTTTACTGAGTGTTACAAATGTTAAGTATAATGATAAAAAGATTGCAAATATGTCACTTTAATATATAGTCTCTTATTTTTATGTAGGTAAATTTTTGTTATACATGCTAATTAAGACTAAAATAAACCCTAGGATTAAGACTTTCTATTCCATCATAGCCATTGAATATATGGTAAAAAAATCTCTAGTTTATAGACGTAAGCTAAAAAGTAAGTTTGGAATACACCTGAATTTTTCTTCTAGTTTCGTCACTGTCTTCACCAACACAACTCCAACAGCACCACCCGGCACCACCTTCTCCTCATCTCCTCCAGTGTTGCCACCAACCACCATGAGATCCGACGAGGAGGTGGACAGATCTCCATTGCTACAACCACCCTCCATCGCCACCAACCACCAACCCCCATCGCAAGTACAAGTACCAAGCAAATGACCACATCAATGGATCTAGGGATCTCAGCTAAGATTCTGGTTAGGGTTACGATGGCTACAAGATTTTAGCGATCTTGGCTAAGATTTCGGCCACATAGGTAAGTCCGGCGAGAACCACTGTTTGAATTGGTTTCTGGATTGGGCATTTTGATTCATGGTAGATTTGAAAAATTATAAGTGGTTAACACAAGGATAACCGGTAACCATCGGAAGAGTGATGGTCTGCTTGAGTAGTGCGAATAGTGGAGTTCCGAAGCTAAAGGTTCAATTGTGAATAGTGACTGTTACATATCGATGTGTTTGTTGCAGGTTTGAACAGATTATTATTACGACCAGATTATTGATCGGTTCTGCGAGGATCCGTTTGATTGTGTCGGCCATGGTTTGTGGCCAGAGTGGGGGTTTGAGATTCCTGTGAGGGGAATTGTTTTTTAGGGTTTGTGTGGATTGATAAGATAGAGAGAGGGGGTGAGAGAGATCTCTAACAAATTTGTTGTAACACCCCAAAAACGGGTTCGGTAATCAAACCACGTTAATATTAAAGAGCGGGTAAAAGGTTGATAGAGGTAAAAAAATGAACCCATAAATATAATAACTAGGAACAAACTAACCTAGTTAATGACATAAGTATAAATGATAAAACGATTAGTTGTAGCTTTATATATAATCAAAACTAAACTTGAGGGACCAAAGCCGCATAAAAAGGATACTTGAGTTATAAAAATAAAAGGGTTAGACACAACACACACACTAAGTGTGTGTGTTGGTCGACCCTCAGGAGACAGAACAAGGGCAAAACCCTTGTTCAAGCTTAATCCATCAAATTGAAGATCAATTCGAGACTCAAATCAGGGCATGAACATGAATTATTGATCACCTCGATTAGGAGATCTTAAGGTATGTCTTAAAACCTAGATTTGGTGAAAGTTGTAAATTAGTACAAGTAGATTACTTGTAATTAAATTGTTGAATGATGATCCAAAGATGAAATTGAGTGTATGTGTATGCTTGATTTCGTTAGATATAAAGAAATTATGCACTAGTTGATGTAAGAAATTAACAAGTAGATATTGAAGTGGGTTTTGATAATATAATGAAGATTGATGATATACCTATGTTTAGGATCATCATGCATAGTAATAATAAGAAAGGTACTTGAACAATTGATGAGTTTGAGTACATATTCATACTTGCTATGAAATGGTTTTATACAAAATAATGAAATAGATGTAGAGATAATGTTAGCAAGTATTTGAGATCAAGTTGTATGCTAGTTATATATACAACTTGATTATATTAAGTATTCGGATGAATATCTAAGTAATATGGTGGAATGGGTTTTTACATAAAGATGAAAACTCTTAATCCTAGTACAATGAAGGGATAAATTAGTATTGATAATCGAAAGCTAAGTTAACCTTATGTTAACAATTGCTCGAACTTGTTTAGGTGAAAGAAATTGACATAACTTAGTTGAGAAAAGTAGTTAAAATGGTAGCTTAACTACCGGGAATTTGATAAGTTGTTTAAATGAGTTGTTAAACTTAATTGCGTATTCGTGTATGTTAATAAGTAGTTGACTTCCAAAAGTCAAACCGACCTATAATAGATCAAATAGTGATTTTGATATAAAGTCCGTAATATGGAATGGTCTTGATAAATAATGACAATCTAACCACCTTGCGAAATGATAAAAGGTAGTTTGACGATTGACAAGCTAGGAGGAAGCTTGGAGAGAAGCGGGTCAAACGGATCGAGTACGCGGAAAAAGGCATAATCGGACTTTCAATGTAAGTAAAGCTTACATCTTTAAAATAGTAGAATTACTTATGTAGTTGAATAAAGTGTTTGGGTATTCGGAACGAGATTCAAAAATATAAAAGTTCCAATACGGACAGATACGGGTTGGAACAAGTGAATATGGTATTAACAGTGATTTATAATAAAAAGGGTAAAACGGTAAATTAGTCACGTGATGACGATTAAATAAGGAGTCTTGAAAAGGATACCATATGGCGTAAGCCATAATGGGTCAAGTGAATTAAGAGATAATTTTTAAGCAATATGATCATATAGTGTAAAACGAAATGGGTTAAATAGGTGAGATGGCAAATAAGTGCCATCTCATAATGACAAATGGATATTTATACCGAACGGGTCAAATGGTGATAGTATCACCATTTGACAATGATGACTAATATCGCTTGTTGAATTTTTTTTTTTGTGTTCTTAGAAAGAACAGAGCATGATATTTGAACGAATCATTGTATGAACCGAGCCAGGTATGTGTAACGGGTCAAAACTCTCAACAAGGACTTAAAGGTCTGATGTGAGTTAAATCAGTCATAAATAAATAATAGATTACCTAAGGTAAGGTAAATCCAATAATCTAATCCGTACATTATGTTCTTAAGAACATAATGATTTTATATAGATTATGGTTAAATGTTCATTTCGGTCAAAACATGTTATGGTAAGTCCTTCGTCGTAAAGAAGAGACTAAGTTGACCAAAATGCTCTCGAGTGATGAAAATAAGTAAACGACTTTAATTTTAATTTATTAATATAATAGACCCTTTCGGTAGTGAAAAAGTGAAAAGTATAAGCCTTTTTGGTTTAATGCATTTTAAATGGTCTTTTCCGTAAACGGTCAAATAAAAAAGGGCATAAATTGGACGAAATGAATTTACGATAATAAATTCACCACAAATAAAGTTGTGGTGAGAAATAAATAGATATCCTAGTGTGGATAAAATAAGATAGATATGTTTGGTGGAAATAAACGTTGGATTACGCTAAAATAACCAAACGGGTCAAAATAATAAATAAAGGTCTAGTTGAATAGGGCAATGTATTTGCTAAGGCAACTATGCGGGTGATAAGGGAATGTGAAAGCATACCAAATGGGGCGTATAAATGTATAGTTTGGTCCAAAAAGTGATTAAAGGGCAAAATGGGCAAAATCGGAAAGTATGAGTATAAATCGGACATAAATGCATAAGTCATAGGAAATAAGTATCCGGGTCAAGGATTTCAAGTAAAACGGATCTATATTGAATTAGTTACGGAAGTTTCCGTAACTAAACTGCAAACAAGAGAAAATCTGCAGCAAGCCACCGTAGGCTATGGTGGCCTACCGTAGCTTACGGTGGGCAGCTGTTGTGTTGAAATTGGAGGTCTTAACCGTAAGACAGTGAGCTAGGACCGTAAAGCTTAACCGTAAGCTACGGTGGCCACCGTAGCTTACGGTGGAGACTGAAACTAAAGTTTTGTTTTTATTGTTTTAAGCCTTCGGGTTCATTCGGTTATGTTATATTCTATTTATAAATAACGTATTTCATAAATTATGAAATATAGGTGATGTTTGGGAGTACCAAAGGAGGACCAAGCTATATGAAGAACCGAACACGATCAAAGACGAAGCTTCCGCACTTGGTTTTGATTATAACAAAACTAATCAATGTTAAATTGTTTAAAGATGATGAAAAAGTTTTAATAAACTTGAAAATTAAAGTGACGTGTATTCGTAATTACATGTTTAAATATGAAACCTTTAATAGAAATTCAGTAAAATAAAGATATGGTCTTACAAGTTGGTAATCAGAGCTCAAGGTTAATGATCAAATGTGTTCGGTGTAACGCTTCGCATTTGTATCTTTCCGTTTTTAGTATGTTCGCTTTGTGTTTCTATTTTTGGAAAGACCAAACCTTGTAATCGTATTTCTATTTTCAATTCATTGTATTCTAAGGCTTTGATTGTTATCAAGATTAATCAATTATGCGAAATTCGCAAACCTTGTTCATGTTTAAACTTGTGATCATACGATACTCTATTTCTTCATAAATCAATTCAAAACGACTTGTAAATGTTTGTTATATGTTGTAAACCTTAATAATAAATTCAAACAAGACAACTAGAGGCTTAATGCAAATTATTCAAGCTCCGTTATCACATTAATCTTGCCACAACTTGAGTTTAAATCATGCTTGCAAGAAGTCTTTATTTTTGGATCTTAAAACGACTTTACACACGGCCAAAGACCCTTGTAAGGCCTATACTTGTCACACATATAATATGCAATACCTAAAGTCCATGATACATCAACTAAATAAGCAAAACAACAAAAAAATAAAAAAAAGAACACAGCTTGCGGCCGCAAGCTGTGTAAGTGTTATAATCTTTTTTTTAATGAAAAATCCCACAAACCACATTAAATGCAACCCTAATCTTAACCCTAATCCTTCCCCTATTTAATAAAGTGCTCCCCCACTCATTTCTCACTTTTACAAGCCTCCACACCCTTCAAACAAGTCCCCAAACTTCAGAATTCTCTGCTGAAACTCAGCAGCTTGCAAGTGAGTTTCAACTCACTTTTCTTCTTCTTTTTACCTTGTTTTTCTTTCTAACACTCTTGGATAACCTCTAGGAAGGTTCTCACAAGTTTTCTTGGGAAAACTAAGGTGAAACCACACCATTTTGAGGTCCAAAAGTGTACAAACTTTCTACCCAAATTTTTATCTTTCAAACTTCAAGGTTTCCAATGTTTTCACTTTGTTTTCTTCCTCAACATTGTTTGCTAAGCCCTATGGATATTACTATAGGTTTTCCATGGAAAACCAAGGTGGAATCACACCATTTTTGGGGCCAAACTTTCTGTTTTTGAAGATAACTTATAAAACTTTTTCGAACTTATTTTTAACATAACAAATCTATGCTACTTATGCCACTAACCAAGCTTATGGTTAGTGTGTTAAGCTAGACTTGTTCACATACAATCAAGAGGCATAACATGTCTCTAAACTTGTGGTTTTTACTAGGTTTAAAACCTACAAGTGTTGAGCCATCCAAGCTTACAAGCTTGTGTTGGTGTAGGTGTGATTACATGAAGGCCTTGGCCATTCAACTATTCAATCCACCCCTAACTTGATGATTTCCATAATTCTTGACCATCCGGATTATCCTTCTGTCAATCTTATGTAATGATGAATCTTATGAAAGAGGTTTTAGATGGTTATCCTCCTACCTCCATGCATGACTTATATGACTTACATGATATCTATGAACTCCATGAACTATATGATAAATTAGTAATATTATAACTATATGTAAATACTTAATATAACCGAACCTTTGACCATGACCAAATGGTTATTTGTCCTAAAAGTAGGTTATTTTATCTTAGACTAAACATTCGTTACGATTCTATTGGGCATGACCCATAAAAACACAATCACCCTTCGGGGCTTATTAGTGTAAAAAACGAGCGTTAATGTCTAGATAAATACTTTCGCCTATATATACTTTCCTTGCATATTTTAAGTTCCTAAACTCATTGGACTCCACAGTCAATCTAACACTCACACACCTACGTTGCCTTGTGTAGGATAAACTTGGTGTTCCTTCCCCTAAATCAACCTAACTCTCTCACGGATATTACTTTGCAAAACCGTGAGTACACTCGACCCCTTTTATGCTTTCCACTATTGGGTGCAACATGTTAATTTACTAAAACTACACTGGATCACACTTTATTCTATACACAAACAATCCATCAATATGCTTTAGTCTTATGCTACTTGAATTGTTACTTGATATTTTCTTATGTGATCTAAATGTCATTAACTTTGATTGAGCCTCCCTTAACATGTATAGCGCTATAGGAGTAACGCACCGCCTGTAACACCCTATAAAATCGTGTCGAATAGTATAGTGACACGTGTTATATTTTTAATATAGTCAATTAAAGACTAATATGGACTAAAAGTGACAACATGCTCAAAATGAGCCTCTGAATGACTTTCTGATGTCAACATGCATAAACGTAGCCTCTGAACGACCATTAGTGTCGTTATGCTTAAACTCGGCCCTGAGTGACTGTAGTGTCAACATGCCTAGCCTCTGAGTAACATTGGAGTCAACATGCTTATACTGAGCCTCTGAGTGATCTTTTACGTAGTCCAAACTCTCATATGTTCTGTTTGTTGGACGAGAGTGATTAAATCCAATAATATATGAAAGTTGGATAATGGAGGGATTAAAAGTTTCAACATGTTAATTTATACCTCTGAGTGACCTTTTAACGAACCGAGAGCTCGACAATGTCCAGGCATAATCCCGGGTATGCCAAATTTTAGCTACAGAGGGCTAAAAGTGCCAAAAGGGTGTTTTAGAAGGCTTTTAGAAGCTTTATAAAGTTAAGGGGGCTTAAAGTGTCAATTTTTGAAACTGGCCTTATGGCGGTCGCGGGCCGCGAGAGACCTGGCCTATGTCTCTCACGGGGCTCGAGAAGCTCTCTGCTGCAGAAAGTTTGTTTGGCAGCCAAGCAAAACTCCACAAAAACCATGTTTTAGAAACTATGGACTTGTAATCAGCTATGACACGTTTTGGGACACTTGTAAGCTTCCTCTTACACCCCTAAACACCTGGCTTCACCTCCTTTGAGTTCTCCAACTATAAATAGGTGATCAAGTTCACCATTTGAACTTGCACCTTTCTAAATCATAACTCTTCTCCCTCCTCTGGAAGTTCCTAGCTAAAAGGAAAATCCAACATAGTTCTTTTGCACCCTAGGAATCACTGGTAAGTGTTCCTTTCTTGTGCATTTTTGTTTATAGGCTTTTATAGCCAAAAGTCAAGCGTTTTAAGGAAAACGCTTTGACTTTCGATATTAAAAAGTCAAACAGGCCATTTTTCGGAAAAATCATAAATTGATCTTATATATGCTATGTAACCTGTTTTGACACTTAAAAAAGTTGGTAATAACTATTAGAACATGTATGAACATGTTCGCCTCGTCAATTTCAGTTCTAGGGTCGGTTCGTAACCGAAAGTCCCGAAGTTTGACTTCTGCTTTGACTTTCGATTCTGGCAGATTTAGATTAGTTACCTACTGATCTAAAGTTGCATTATGATCATAATATAATGTAGCATAACCCTCAGATGTTATATTACATGATCATAATCAGAATCTAAGTTTATGCGCAAGTTCCATAATTATGCCATCTTTGACCAAAATACCCTTTTTGCATAAAACAAGGTTTTAAATGGTAATGAACTTGAAAATGAGTTTCTTACTGATGTAATATTACAAGTAGGATTATTTGGGATGTTAAACCAAGTTATAAACTGAGTTTTCAAACAGGTTCTTAAACTATGTCGATAAATGACGATTTTAGACTTTGTGGCTTATAAACTAGTTTTAATCAAATCTTTTCAAGGTAAATCATTTACCTACCTAAACATTTTAATCTGACCCTAATGTCAGTTTTCATTAAACATCGCATAAAACGTCATTTTACGACATAAGCGCCGTTTCGGCGCATAGTATAGTTTTAAACCATATTATTGACCAAGACTTGATACCTACTGATTTTAAAACTTATTTTAAACATATTTACAGTAGGTACATGTTATAAACTCAAAATCCCAAATAATTCATAAACTATGTGTAAAATGACCAAAATGCCCCTTTGGTGCATAGTTTGGTTATAAAAGATAAAATAAACATATAATTGATATCCTACTGATATTATATCATAAATAAAGTATTTTTCCAGAATACTTATAATTATAACATTAAATTTTATTCAAGTTCCTTTTATATGGTATGAAATTACCAAAATGCCCTTATGAGGCATAATTTCGTTTTAAAACCTTAACGGGCATATAACTTGATATTCCACTGAGTTCGTAAGTGGTGTGTATTTAATCATGTCTTGGTTTCTGTCCCGGGCCCTGTATGTATTGACAAACATGTGAATATGATACAAGGTTGTAAATTCAACTTTCCCAAGTTAATAAAAGATTTTGTGCCGTTTTGCACTTAAAAATCATTTTTAAAGTTTTCAAAATGAGTCAGTTGGGTGTATTTACCTGCGTAAGCTAACGTACCGTCCAAAGGCTAAGTTGTAGGTACAATACGAAATAGGCCAAAAGCTGCTCGGTAGTGAATAAGAGGATCTTGCAAATCCTTAGATCTACCCTAAAGTATGTTTTATATTCTTTCTTGTACATTTTATGATCCGCCTGTGGATCTTCTATTACGAGCCTGTATATTATTTTATTTTTGAACATTTGGTTTGTAATAGTAATTTTACTCCAAGACTTCCGTTGTGCCATGTTTAATTGACTATGATGCTATAACTTACATCACGATACTCCCCACCCGGGCCCATCGGTGCATAGATTTCGGGTTGGAAATCTGGGGTGTTACAGGTTGGTATCAGAGCCAACGTTTGAAAGAATTAAACACTAGCCTTTTGTGTTTAATCTCAAACTTACACGAGCACATTCCTTAAACTTCCGAGTCTAGGCATTGACCGAGGATTACTCATTTCATTATTAAGTTATTAGTATTGTTTTAAATTGATTTTAACCAAGAATCAGGAGATTTGTCTCCTTGGCAACCAGCGAGACGTCTGTCTCTAATAGACACTCGCCCCCATATTCCCAAAATTCTTACCACTCTCACCATTCCTATCATTCACACCATTCTCACCATTCCCATTCTCATCACTCTTACCATGAAGAATTTAACCCTAACCATTACTTTAATACGCCTCCAGCCGATCAAAAATCAGTTGGACCAACCAAACCCTATGGACGAGGACTCCGACCCGGAGATGCCGCCGTCGGGATCGAACGCGTATCCCATAGAAATTTCTAGCGATTCGAACTCTTATGTTGGATCTCCCTATAAAGGTCTTAATGAGTGGGACCAATACTGGAAGCAATTCACCTTCGCCCACACACCTTCCCATCACTCTCAACCACCTCATGTTCAAGAAGATGTCCACATGGAACCGGTGGACCAACCTCAACCACCACCTGAACCACCAAGAAGGAAGTGTGAAGCACGTATGTCGGTACGTGCCGGACAAAGGTCGGGATCGCTGCCACCTTTGCCTAATTCCTACCCTACAATTCAAGAGGACCCACAAATGGGTGGACCCTCTAATGTTTCACCTATAGTGGAACCCACACCAACCTCTGCTGTTCAACCACCATCGGGTTATACTAACCCAATCCCCACATATCCAGACACGTCTGGATATGATCCTTTTAACTCGTCTACACCGGTAGACTATCAAGCGTGGTCGCAAGACCCCTATATGCAAGCAGTTATGCACAACGCACTTTACCCGTCTCCTTTCCCACCTACCTATCCACCGACTGGATATCCAACTTATGGGTACCAGTACCCGGTTATGCCACAACCACAACCACAACCTCCGCCACCACTTGAGGCCATTAATGAAGCCTTGGAATGGATGAAAGAGATGCAACAACAAGCGAAGAAAACGGAGAAGAAGACAAACAAGTTCTTCAAGAAACTCTCCAAGTTGGTCAAGGGAAAGAAGGACGAGTGAAGTCTCTTCTAATCATATGTAGTCCCTGCATTGACATTGTTATTTCTTTAGTCCCTGCGTGGACATGTTTAGTTTATTTCTTTAGAAGTCCTTGCATATTCTAGTATTGTAATTTCTAATTTAAAATTTAAGGAAGTATTTTGAAATTATATATATATATATATATATATATATATATATATATATATATATTCATCCTCTTCAAAACGAGAGTCTCGATGTTATTCGAAATTTATGCTCTGCGATATAATTCCAAAAAGATCTTAATGGTTTTGATTTGTCGAGTGGCACAGACCACATATTTGGCCAAATATATATAAATGATAGTTAAGAACGGAAGGGTCTTCTATCATGATAATTAAGGGAAGTTATCCTTCTATCTAGAGGTGGTGGACTAAGTTCAAGCCTCCAAGTCATTAAGGTCAATGCGTCCGGGACTATTAATCAACCATTAAGGTCCTCTTATGATAAAATTCAAGTAATGTTCATACTCTTGGTAGTGTGACTTGAGGAATCACATTAGCCTTCAAGGTAGTGGACTATGTCCTAACCTTATATAGCCCTTGTGATCAATATGATCCCAGCTAATATCACCAGTGCGGTGATAAAAACATCCATTAGTGATGTATTGCCATTGTGGCTATGATTTATTTTATATAGCCTATGTGATCTATTTGATCCCGGCTAAATACCACCAGTGCGGTGATAAATAAAAACATCCATTAGTGATGTATTACCTTTTTGGGTTATGATTTAATTTTATATAGCCTATGTGATCTATTTGATCCCGGCTAAATATCACCAATGCGGTGATGAATAAAACATCCATTAGTGATATATTACCCTTTCGGTTATGATTTATTTTATATATAGCCCATGTGATCAATATGATCCCGGCTAAATATCACCAGTGCGGTGATAAAACATCCATTAGTGATGTATTGCCTTTATGGTTATGATTAATTTTATATAGCCTATGTGATCTATTTAATCCCGACTAATGACACCAGTGCGGTGATAAATAAAACATCCATTAGTGATGTATTGCCCTTATGGCTATAAATTATTTTATGTAGCCCATGTGATCTGTTTGATCCCGGCTAATATCATCAGTGCGATGATAAATAAAACATCCATTAGTGATGTAGTGCCTATGCGCCCTATTTTATGTCCATTAGTGACAGGCCTATGTGCCATATTTTATATCCATTAGTGATGTAGTGTCTATGTGCCCTATTTTATGTCCATTAGTGACAGGCCTATGTGCCATATTTTATGTCCATTAGTGACAGGCCTGTGTGCCATAATTTTATGTCCATTAGTGACAGGCCTATGTGCCATAATCTTATGTTCATTAGTGACAGGCCTATGTGCCATGTTTTAAATGTCCTTTGTGACAAGCCTATGTGCTATACAATTGTCAAATATGACAATGACAGTTGTGACATTACGATCCTCTGTCTAGTAATATATGGACCTTGTCCAGATCGTAAATTGCCTATAATGGTCCTATTAAGACCTAGGCCAAATATAGATACTTTAAACCTAAGAGTTATGATGTTATTCACACTAGCTTGATTAGGCGATGGATTTTTGTATCCAATGTTTAAAGCTGAAATGGTTGGTATACCATGGCTAAGGAAAATTTTATTTGGTATATAGAACCAAAGATTTGAAGAATGGCTAATTCTAATGAGGTACAAAGTAGCCATCGGAACGTCAACTCTAAGGACGCCGATAATGTAGCCATAGATAATAATGATTTCCAAGCACGTATTGTTGCGGCTGTGGAAAAGGCCATAAGTAAGGCCATTGAAAAGCTAAGAGAGTCGAGTGCTACTCGCTCTAGACCACTATCGAATACCCCATCCTCAGCTCATAAGGAGAGCTCTGTTCACTCATCAAATGCGAAGAGTGAACCTAAGAGGATAGACTATGATGATAGGTCCCGTTCTTCTAAGGGTGGATGCACCTACAAGTACTTTGTCTCCTGTAAACCTCGAGAGTATTGGGGAAAAAGGAGCTGTAGAAGCCCTAAAGTGGCTGGACGAGATGGAGACCATCGTAGACATCAGCGGCTGTGCTGAAAAGGATGTGGTCAAGTATGTATCACAATCCTTCAAGGGCGATGCCCTAACTTGGTGGAAAGCCATGATTCAGTCCACAGGTAAAGTGTACCTATATAATCTGGGATGGTCTAAGTTTATGGACCTTATTAAGGAAACCTACTACCCACCCCATGAGGTGGAGAAAATAGAGACAGACTTCTTGTCTCTTTCCATGAAAAACCTAGACTGTCGGAAGTATGTTTCCGACTTCAATTCCCTATCTAGGTTAGTATCCTACCTAATCACCACTGAATCCAAACGCATTGCCCGTTTTATCAATGGATTAGCGCCTGAGATTAAGGGCATGGTAAAGGCTGCACAGCCTAATACCTATAGGTCTGCTGTAGACCTATCACTCTCTCTCACCCTTGATCTTGTAAGGCAAAAGTCAGTTAAGCCAGAAAATGAAGGGAAAAGGAAGAGAGATGAAGATAACTCCCAAAGATTTAATAAGAAAAATAAAGGGAGATTCGGGTTCAAAGGGAACAAAGGTAAGTCGGCTGTGATGCCATTTTGCAAGACTTGCAACCGCAGACACTGGGGAAGTGTAATTCTGCTTCACAAGCTAGACCTTGTGGTATTTGTAAAAGGAGAGGGCATAAGACCCTAGATTGTAAAGATCTTAAGGATCCTATATGTTATATCTGCAATGAAAATTGGCACATTGCAACTAACTGCCCTAAGAATTCAAAGAATAATAATCCGAAGCCTGGAGAGGCCAAGAAGGGGAGTGCGCGCGCTTTTTGACTGACTGCTAAGGAAGCTGTTAATGACAATAACGTCATAATAGGTACTTTCCTCATTAACAATATTTATGCTAGAGTTCTTTTTGATTCGGGTGCGGATAGAT